>OY720662.1:13348729-14814953 GCA_963170745.1 Phymatocera aterrima
GTCAATCGACGATAGAATTACCATTTATTGGAATTTTTACTTCAACATCACCGTATTCTTCTTCGTTACTCTTCATTTTTAGTAGCTATTTAATCAAGCTCCCTGTATAATGGTCCGCCAACGTTCCGAACAAGGATTCCTCGTGATTGCGAAGCGGTGCATCATTTTGCTCCGGGCTTCGTTTCCTCTCCCTTGAATCTCTTTTTCTAAAATCCCCGCTGGGCAAAGCTTTGACCGAGGTTTTCGCCCTACTCCGCAGACGGTCTATGTACGGTAGATATACCTGGACTGAAGGACGCACATAGTGTATAGGCAGTTTCCTAGCCCCACGATTTAACGTTCAATTGTCTCTCGATTGAATGAGCTTGCAGAGGCTTTTGGTCTCTACCGCATAGGTAGGTAGGTAGACCTACATATAGTAGTCGCAGACTCAGCTCCTCCACCAATCCTCCCTCTCACATCGTACAAAAGTGGTTTTTGAGACTAGGTCGAAGCCGGAGTCGGGGAGCCGAAGCCGAGGACGAGGACGAGGTTACGCCGTCGTTCGATCACCGTCGGTGTTTCGCACCGATCAAGGCGGCACCC
Organism: Phymatocera aterrima; assembly: GCA_963170745.1. Lineage (NCBI taxonomy): Eukaryota > Metazoa > Arthropoda > Insecta > Hymenoptera > Tenthredinidae > Phymatocera > Phymatocera aterrima. Next base: position 13,349,315 of record OY720662.1, read on the forward strand.
GGACACAATGGTCGAGCTGACGGCTTCGTTGAGCTATTCTAGCCTTAGAATAACGGTAGAATTGTCACCGCAGGGATACCGCATTATAAACAGAACCAAAACACTATCGCACCCGCCATTTCAATACATTCATATGTATAGTTGCAAAATCGAATTATATTTGGAAATTTGTGAATTCAAGCATTTTTCAAACGGTTTTATAGTACAGTTATACATTTAAAGAAACCATATTATATTCTACCGTTGATTCTCATGAGAATCATTTTGTATAGAGAATAAAATAGATAGAGAGAAAGACTGAGTACATGAGCTTTCTTAACGATGGAAAAATCGATGATTTTGCAGTGGAGGTTTGCAACGGTGAGTGCTAATCACCGCCTTAATTATTGCGCGAAGTATTATAGAGTACGATGGAAAGAGCTTATAGAACTGGCAAACTGGTGAGCGCTCGTCTTTCTATGCTCAGGAACTTCTTCAGAAATCCTGAGCGCAAACGGCGAGAGACGAGAGAGAGAGAGAGAAAGAGGAAATGGATGGTTTGAAAGGCGCGAAAAAAAGCTCGAAACTTAGTTGTTCGATGAAAAGGCAAAATCCGATCGTTGGGAGCCCTACCCCTCCATTCCTTATCTTTACCCTCATCTACCTTTGTGCTCAAGTCCTCGTAATCGTTTTTTTTCCTTTCTTTCTTTCTTTTTTTTTTATTTCAGACAGAACCCGCTGTACCTTGGCGACTCATTTCCATAGTAATATAATTACGAATTACAAGAAATCCGAAGTCTCCGGATTCATATAGTAGCCCAGAAAATTATAGGGGCCGGAATTGGAACCTAAGAAATCTTTTCACCACCCGTTACATTAGAAAAAGATTTGATTTCCAAGTAAGGCCCTTTGCTCATGAGTATCTAGATTTACAATTGAATATTAATCTTCCGTCGAAGAAGTTTATGTACCTAAAATATGACGGATAACCAAAAATTTATGTTTTTTTTTATGAAGAATTAAACGTATGCGAAACAGGCGAGGGTAAAAAAATGGTTGGAGTTTGTGAAATTTTTTCAAAATTTTATCACATGGTGGAAATAGAAGGGCCGACAGGGATGGGGTCTATCGAGCCCTACACCGAAATTGCTTTTAATCTAATAGCGCGACGTCGTTTAATGAGAGCAGCTTTGTTTATGGGTTTAATTTGTTCACGGTTTAATTGTCGGTTTGAGCTTTGTCCGAGTCTGTAGATAGGTATAGGCGGAGGTAGGTACATACATACCAGCGAAGGGTGATTCTTCTTTTTTTCCTCCTTTTAATTTCGTTTTTCTTCCTTTTTCTTCAACAAAATGATGGGAGGTAATGCATTTTTCCTGGATTTAAAGTGAAAACCGATAACCGCGTCTGGCTCTTCGACAGCAGCAGCAGCAGCGGCAGCTTCGAAAACGACTGACACAAAGATAAATAGTGGGATTTCAGCTGGCAGCCTATGATTTTGCACAATTTATCCATGGACTCGTGAAGATCACACAACTATCTCTAATAGTAGGCGACGATGATTTGATTATAATTTATTTTTATTGTTAAACAATGAATTGATGATGAAGTCTCAATTGAGGCAGGTTGTCTACTCAGTATTTTATACATTATCGTCACGGTTTCAGCGCGAATGCGAAAACATGCGTTTCAATTTTTAACACCGTCTGAAAGCAAGTGAAATTTCGTTTCGAATGTGAATTGCATATACAGATATACAATTCTATAGTACAGTAAATCTACTGAAAACCTCGGCGGCAGGAGACTCAGGCAGCCAGAAATCTAACCACTTTTAGCCGGTACCGAATTAATAATAGAGCGACCCTCTCGCCACGGAAAACCTGGAAGGATTTCAAGCTTGCGTGGAATAAAGTGAGGTGAATTTAGCTACTTCGTAGTACGTAGATAGAGCCGAAAACTAGGGTCGCCTTCAGTCAACTGAAATCGCACCCTCTCTACGTTATCGGCGGAGGAACCAAATTGTAATCTACTAGATGACGATTTGATGAACTGATAAAAACTAACTGTAAATCCTCATTTAGTACCATAAGCGAAATTTTTGTGGGGCAGTGATCCTGCTGCTGCACAGTTAGTTATTTATTTCCCATGTTGTACAGGGGATTGGAGAAGAGCTTTGTGGTTTAAAGGATTAAATTAGATTTTGTTAAATCATTGACCAAGCGCGAGTAGCCGGACCCAACGATAGCGGTGAGCACCTACTTGTCTACGGTGATATAGTGTTTGCCGTTTGCCACAAAATGAATTGACGCGTTTACTTTAAAGCGTAAGCGAGGTTCTAGAGCCCCACAGAAATTCATCTGTGTTATCCCAAGCGACAGATCCTCTGCTCGCAGTTTTGGTTACGAAAAACCCTAAATTACCCAGTTATCGTCGTTGAGAGGACGAAATGTAGATCACAAAATGGCGAAAATATGCGATATTAAAGAAATCAATGCGCCCCGTGGATCAGTCAATGTTATGTATGCAGAACTGGGAGAGAATGGAATGTCACAATAGAAATATATAATCTCCACAATTTCAGAAGCTATAAAAGTGTCTTTTTCGAATGTTAGGTTACATTTTTCGTTTCATCTTTGAGAAATTTTATACAAAATTACGTTTGGAGATTAACTAGATGCAGCTTTTTCGAGTAAATGCGAATAGAAAACAAATCTTCGAATTTCACGATTTTGGTAACAAGTTCCTCTTCTTCGATCGTTGAGAGAGAGAGAGAGAGCGAGAGAGAGAAATGATCCCCTTACGTACATTGATGATAATTATTCGGAGCAAATTAGCATCATCATGTAAGAGATCAGGGCAATTCGGTTCCTATAATTGTGTTCCATAGTGTACGAGTAGCCGGGCGTAGGTACAGTTGCAGTTATTTCTATTCGTTAGAGTAGTATTCAGAGGATTAGGTAAGCTCCATCGTTTAAAAGGATTAAATTAGATTGTGTTGAATCAGTAGCCACAAACGTCCGTCCATTGGGCAACGGTACGTACACATAGATATCTGTACCGGATTCTACCATGGGTAGACTTGAACATTGCACACCGGACATTGATACCGGTTTAAAATCAGCTACCGAAAAAGCCGGATTTGCCATATACTACAACTACGAAGAATACCCAGATATGGAATTTCTATCACGTGATGAGAAGGATGGAAATTTTGTTCGTTTTCATATTTAATTTTCGCTATTTGAAAACCAATTTTCCAACCACATGCACGGTATATGAAGAAGCCTCATAAGATGGAACTAAAAAATACAAACAAAGAGCCAGCAGATTTCCAACGAGTGAGAATTGCTGTGAAGTGACTTTCGGTAACCACTGCTACGCCGCACCGCACCGCACCGCGCCGTGCCGCGCGCCGTAAGATAAAAGAGCGGAGAGGGAGCTTCTTTGCTAATTAAAAGTTACGGCACCGCCAAAGTGTGCCCAACCCCTTGCCGCGGCAGCACCGTTGTTCAAATAAAGATTTTAATCTGCCATGGTCGACCCCTAGACTCAGCTTTATGTTTTATCTAAACTTTTTCCTTAATGGCGGAAAGATGCAGATTTTCGCACCGTCAAGATTCTCCTCCGCAGCTTCCCATCTTCCCTATACACCACCAAAACCCCCTTCATTCCACGTCTCGAACTCCGGCGTGCCGTCGTTAGGGTTTCATTTTTACCAAGTACTATCTTGATACGTTTATACGCGTGAGGGTAGAAGCTTCGTCAACGTTTTCCAGGAGCATTGTCCTCCTCGTGGGATTTTTTATTTGCTTTTCCTCTCTCGCAAGAAGAACAAGACAATAACAAAAAAAGCAAAGAAAAAGTAATCACTGCACCCAAGTGTTTTACGTTTCTTTGCCACTTGATTAAACGCTTTTTTCGTTTGTCTATTCCGAGTAGCTCCTTCTTCGATGTTATAGGTATGTAGTTATATTTATAAGCCGATATTGGCAAAAGCTTAAGAAAATCAAAAATCTTCCAATTTGGCCTTCCAATCAAGTTTGAGGAATATTCTCTTCCTGAAATTCATCTATTCTTCTGCTTCTCTTCAATTTATGTGAGAAACAACTCAATCGAAAACGTATGGTACTTTCCTGTAGGTACCATTACCACATACCTATATACACTCTATAACGATGTTATACTAAATGAAAACAATTTTCCTACACGAGATACGCTTGTAACCGGAGCGGACACTAAAGGCGCGTAGATTGACTAGAGCTCGAATTACCTATCGGTAGTTTGTAACAATTATCCGACCCCATGGCTCGTAAATCCCGTCAAAGGATCACGTCTGCCTCTAGGCTTGCATAGCGCGCTCGTATCCATGCAATTTACTATCCGAAAATTGAGAAAAAATAACATTGTAATAAAGCTAATAAAATACTAATTTTCCGCCGGTTTATATGGAAAAAAGAGAATAACGTCCAGTTCATATGAGCGAGCACAGCGCAGCACACGTAAACGAAAATCTAGTATAATGACGTTGCGATGAAAAGAGACCGCCGCACATCGCGGTAGAATCGATTCTCTGGATTCTCTTGATTCTCTTGATTCCCTCGACTCGAAAGGCGTCAGCATGGCAGAATCGGCTCCAGTGATCCGGTCATCCGGTCATCCGGTAAACCGGTCCGTGCGTTCTCGACTACAAATGGTCCATCTATAGGGTCAATGAGTAGGGTCAAACCGAAGATATACGTCTGAGCTGTATCGCGGATAGTTTCGGCACGCTGAGTGAGTATCAAATGAAATGGTACAAAAGGATACACAAAAGGTCGAATTTCAAAGCTGGTATAGCGTATGCCGAAGAACGTGGAAGAGAAACTTAATCCACATGGCGGATGAGTATGAATTCGTGGTGTGAATTGTAGAATCAGTAGATCCGTTAACCAATGGTTTTTCAATTGATAGGATGTCGTGAAAGTTCGAGGACTCTCAATGATCAAAGTGAAACTTCTTTGCGCCCGAAGAAATAATCGATATTTTATTCCGTTACAACATTCACATCTCCGCTCGCTGCTGACTAATTTCGAACTGACTCCCATTCCCACCCCGAGCGACCATTGATCCTGAGCACTCATAACGGCATTCTATCTCCGTTGCTCTCACGTCTGCAGTCTCCCTTACTTCATTTCTATCATTCGTGCAATCTCTTTCTCTGTCAGACTCAGTCCGTCACTTATTCGTCATTCGTTTCCTCACTTAAGACATAATTCCCACAAAATGGTGACATGAAAATTTGATGGAAAAAGAAGAGAAAGAGAAAAAGCAGCAACTTTTAGATAATTGTTTCGACGGGTCAAATGCATGGCGAAGGAAATAAGGGAGTATTCTCCGGTGGCCATAGGTGATGTACTTTTATTATTCTAATTTTCAATAACTGTCCCCTGAGATAACGCGTGCGCGTATAACCGACAAAGGATATTCAGTGTGAGTAAAGGGGTTTTAATTACCCGGAACTCTTGCATAAATTTATTTGGGTCAAGAGTCAGAGCCGGCGGGGATTGGCCGGGTCGACGATCCCTCTGAATCTTTGATATTTGAATTTTCTACGAGTAGGATAAAAGCGTTTGAAAAACGAGGCGAGCCACGTAAATCCCTCGCCCCTCACCCCTGCAACTTAAACTGCCAGCGAACATTTTCAATTCAATTAAAATTCATAATCTTATACGGCGCATATTTATTCCTCTTCATTTGTCACATTATAGGGATCCCGAATTTTTAATTATCCCTCTGCAATTTGTATGTTCTATTCGACTAGCGATAAGATGTAATCGAGTTATTCTAGTGGAAGGCAATGTTATGCCAGGTCAGTTCAACCCTCGACATATTATCGTGTCCTGTTTCCCCCACGACAGGTATATAGAGCGATAATTTTCAGCCACGACTATAAATAAGTTCTTCATCAGTTCAGCACTTTACCAGTTCACCCCCCACCCCACCCCGCGCTCGCCCTCGCGCACTCCCTCGCTCTCTCTCTCTCTCTCTCACTACGTCAAGAGTTATTGTCGGCTACGAATCGCTCTAGAATTATTAACGTTAGTTCTCTCGTCTTGATTAGTGGGATCCTGGTAAGGTGGAAATTGACTTACAAGCTTTCAAGCTATTGTTGAATTCACGTACCACTGCAGCCAGACTGTGGGGGTTAAGTTCACTTATAATTATTGCGAAAGAAGCTCGGAATACGTAGTGATCTTCAGAAATTTATTGATAAATGAAAATAGCCAGGTCAAACAGTAGAAGGAATATCTATGTCACGTATTTCACATTATAGAATGAGCAGCTCGGTGTCTTCCTCAATACGTTTGAAAATTGTGGAAGCGACTTCTTCCTTTTTCCTTGTTTTTTTTCTTTCCGTTATAAGTTAATTAACTCCGCGGCGGGATCATGACCTTTCAGAACTAAGGAGGGACCATTCATTGTCCCAATCTAATTCCTTTACAACGAATTTCAAATGAGAAATGAAAATTGCAAAATTTACGTCGGTCGACGCAATGTTCAAAATTCGAAATTTAACAAATTTTGCCTACGCCCAGAATACTTTCCGAATCTGGAATATAGACCTACAAATTTGCTGATTCCGAAAAAACTCTGAATCAGTCAGTTTTCATGCAAATCATATATCCCATTCTTTCTAATTTTAGTCTCCCATATTGGATCCGCAAATTCGATTCGATTTTCCGTATGTTGACAGTAACGGATCCTCGCCGCTGTCAATTTGAAAATGAAATCATTCCCATGTAACCTCGACCAGGAAAAATATTCAATAATTATCTTGGAATTTTTCAACAACAGATTTGGAAGTTGAGAATTATCGAAAATCCAGAGATTCGAGCATTAAAAATCCTTCGAACGTTTGAACATGTGATCCTATTCAAAAATTATTGATACACAATGTGCGTGTCTTCAGACGTATATATATACTTTCCAACGATGAAATTAATCGAGTTTAAAATACTTTTTTCAATTCAATAGAGTGAAAATCTTGAGTGCAGAAAAAAAGCGTAAACCGATCTGCGAAACTAGATTTACGAAACTTCGAATTGATTTCCAAGATTTACAAGATTTTTACATTCTGTGAATCAGAGAAGAGTATTTTCGAATGGATAAATTGTTCGATCAAAAAATACGTCTGAAGGCTGCCCAAAAAGTTTGTATCGACAACAACGCAACAGGACATATCGAGAGCGAGGTAAAATTGTTTGCCAGTCGTTCGATGCCCAAGCCTCTAGAATTTTGAGAATTCTCAGCATCCACGCTCAATGTCGAATATTACAAAATAGTTTACAAGTATTGCTTCAGGTCAAGGTTACATGAGAAAAATTATATTTTGAAATCGAAAGGGGTAGATATCCGTGACAGCGTAAGCAGTTCCGGAATATTGCGTATACTTCAGGGGGTTGGATGTCAAACTGGAATGTCGTTCCAGAAATTCAGCAGGTCACACATTCTCATTCTAGGAGTTCCAAGGCACAATAGCAGAGGTATAACAATTGAACTAGATTCAAAGAGGCATAAGGGTTAAATTTAGTTGGTCAAATTCACTAATCTAGTGCAAGGACCTTAGAGAATTAGTTTCATCGGATAGTTACGTTAGTTTTAATAGCAGGAACGTAACATGTAATTCCCAACTGAGGATTGAAATTTGCATATAATACGAGGGTGAACTAAGTCTTGGCGAGATTCGGTATGCAGATATAGAAAGCTAGGAACGTAGACGTAGGGATATCGCAAACCTTAGGATTTCCAGCACTGGTCGGAAGTGGAAGGTGGAAGGTGGAAGGTGGAAGGTGGAAGGTGGACCTGCAGCAGAAGCTAGCAAGGCTTCGGGATCAGATTAACGTAAAACATGGTGGACAGCTCTTGTAACACGACCAATAAAAGCGGATACAAGCGAAAGGTCAGAGGCCTAGAGGCTAGGGTCACCACGACGCAAACAAACCTCGGGGTTAAAACCTTTCCCCACGTGTAACGCGCATCCTGTACGACAGGAGTAATTAATCTAGCCCTACCAAACAACCGAGTACCTACTATCCTACCTACATACCCACCCGACCCGCGCAGCCACTAAAGGTGACAAATTGCCTTCACGCGGCTGCATCGTGAGCAACTCTGAGGCTACAGGCATTCATATATGCCGGATGCCGGCGTGTATGTGTGTACATACTACGTTCTTCGATAGTCAGCAGTGAACGCGTCGTCACAGATTTGATTGCCCCTAGGTACTAGTTCATTTCGATCGATCGTCTTCCAAAGAATTCGTAAATAATTTAAAGCATCCGATAGAGTCGCGCACATGCTTTTTCCCATACAGTTACCTTTTGTGCTTCTCGATTCGGAAGTATACGTGAATCAAAAAAACTTGCATGTATTCTTTGTCGAAAAAAGACTGTTCCATAAATTTATCAACTGAAACTTTGTTCAGATATAAATCCTGAACCAAATCATAGAGGTCGGAATTTTTAGGAAATTTATGATTCCCCAAACATCGGTCATCGGTAAACTTCCCTTGAATTGATGAGTAGAGTCGAGCATCTTGTTTATCTTTCAAAACGCAACTTAGGTAACAGTTCTTAATGAAATCGGGCCATTTAGATGAGTAATTGAAAATTGATAAATGACTGGCGGATGAAATGGATGATAGATAAGATATCATACATATCATGAAATAATTGAGGCTGCGTCAAATCTCATTATTCACTTCCGTTATTTAAAGCTTAGGTGGTAGCCGCATTGAAATATTTTTCAATAACTCACCCTTCGACTGTTACCATCCTTGGGATTCAGATCGGACGCCACCGTACCGAAGATCGTCGGCTGTAACAAGATAAAGTGAAAATGAAATTTGCGTCAAGGGTGTTTTACCTGAAATTAAAAAAAAAAAAGCCAGATAATTTTTAAGAACTTTATAAAAAAAAAAATCAACCATGACGAAATGTTGAGACTCGAAAAATGTATAACTAATAATAAGAACAGTCTGCAAGAATAAATCTGAAAAAAATACGTTAACTCTTTGAGAGTCTGAACTATGGAATGAAATATCACAACTCGAATCGGAGATGCTTAGGATATTTGATTGGTTAGTCTCACGTTGAGTGCCGCACATTACTTGAATGTCGATATAACAGTTTCGCAGTTTATAACAGCTTTGTGCTGTTTGATACTGAGAGATAATCGCGTGAGCTGGATTTCTCCAGCAGGTTTTCTGAGTCATTCGTCAGAATGAATAACTGGCCACATGATAAAAGGTTTCCACCACGAGCCGGAATCCGATGTATGGAAAATGCGCTAATTATATACTTCACGCGTTTCTAGATAGGTATAGGTAGACAGGTATACACACAAACTTCATGATAAGCATTTGATATAGGAACCTGAACCTGGACCCTAAACCAACAGACGAGGAACTGTGCACAAAGGATAATCAACAAGAACAAGAAGCTGCAGGTGTTGATAACTTCATCGAAACTGGGTGTGCCGGTAGAATAGGCAGTATACATGAGAACTCGTGGTATGTTAAAAATTGGAATGTTGAGCAACAATTTTCTAACCTCTGTTTTTTTTTCTTCTCGTTTTCTTTTTCGTTTTGGAGAAAGTTAAACATCATTCTCTCGAACGACAATTATTATAAATTCGAGCAGTCAAACTTTCCGAAAGCTCAATTATTATAATATTATGGTTCGATAAACTGAAGTCAAATATAATGAAAGTTATATATTGTTGGCTCAAACTTGAAACTCATAGCCGAGTTATAACGAAACGGTTAAGAATGCAACGATAACAGAAGTATTTCCGGTACGGGGTGTAATATAACGCTGCCAACTCCCTCGTCGTGAGAGTTTGCTATGCGATGACCGGTTTAAACAAGAATCGCGAATCATGTGTGGGTGAGCGTACTACCCCTACTCCCTTGATCTGTGTGCCACTGCAAGTTAAACTTGAGGTGTTCACCGATTTCTGGTTGGGTAGTGCAAAATTATCGATCCAAAGTTAACTTTGCTTTTATCTCTCACCCTCTGCTGATTCTGCCGCCCACCCCTACCCCTTGCTCGCGAAACTGGACGGAACGAACAGTTTCGCTTGTCCACTTAGAAATGCTAATAGATTCTCACCACATTCTACCATTCTGAGAGATAAAATTCCACCCTCATTCTCGTTCTCCAACAGGCAACTTCGACTCCAACGTGCGTCTTTGCCTACAGCCGTAATGTTCACAGCGTTTGCTCTTTTTGAACGAACCGTATACGGAGAACGATACTGCCACGGAGCTAGATGCCAAAGGCTGGAAAAGCCAGACTTCGGCAAGTCAGTTCAAGTTATTATCCTTTGCTATTTATGCGCCAGCTCCGCCAAGACGAATTTTCAGTTATGTTAAAAGGCGCGAAAATCGTTCCACAGTTTCTATACATTGGTCTGGAGAATAGGCTGAACAATATTTCTCAAATTTTTTGCTATAAAATATGATTATATTCCAAATTTATACATACAAATATCGAGCGTTGAAATTATTTGACATCAGACGAAAAACGACGAAAAAATAGAAACTGAAACAAAAAGCTCTTTCGCGATTTATTTCAAGCACGAACCGCTGACACGTGACTCAACTCTTAACCACCCTTCTCTTTTTTATCAGCCTTGGGGTTAACATTCTGAAGGGTTCGATTTCTGGTGAATTAGTACCTTTCTAACGTACAAACGTCCACTGGGAGATCATTGTTTATAGTCAATTTTATTGTCGGGTTTAATAGAATAAAAATTCAACAATCGTGAATCGTTTCAACAAACTATACAGCGAAATGGCGGAAAAGTAAATGGGAAAACTTCAGCCGTATGGTATTATATTATGACTGGAATATTTAAACGTATCTACAGAATTCAATTATCCCAGACTGGATACTAAATTTAATAATAAAATCATGATTGAGGGTCATAAAGTATTTCAACTTTTTCTAATAATCGACTGAAAATAATGCATTCATGGAGAATTTGCTTTTTCTATGCGACAGCTTGAGACATTTGTGAGAATTATAATTCGAAATGCTTCATTTTATGATTTCCTTCCTATTCCCCTGTTTCCCTCGAAAATAGCCTGCGCAATAAAAATAATTTTATGATCAGTTCCAAATCCAAATACATCCATGAAATAAAGCTATCAAATTACACCGAACAAACCCACCACTGTTACAGCGATATCCTCGCAACTTGAAATCGTAGAATGGAATTACGGATCTATCTATAACTAAATGTCAGTTAAAAATAATCGATGAAACAAAGCATAGAGAGAAAACGGGGGGGGGGGGGGGGGGATAATAATAATAAAACAGAATTTCTACAGTCTGCCCGAACCCGATAAACAATTAACCTTGTCGATGATTCAATTTCGAATGAAATTTGTGCAGGCTGCCGCTCCAAATAGATTTTCTCAATTCGTATAACGTAAAGTGTTACTTATATACTAGATGCTATATCCCCGGAGAATAATTTCCCGCATCAATGTATTTTGATCGAATTCCCTTCGGTTAGAAACTGGATCATCGTAAAATAAAAAAGGTCATTTGCATTTTCCAGACTATACTACAATACGAGGTGAAAAGTTTACAAGGAAGAAAACCTCAGGTTGACTGGAAAACAATTATACAGAAATTGGAAAAATCAGAGCTTGCTCATTGTTTATAGAAGTCGAAGAAGCAGGAAATGAAGAAGAATATGGCCTTGTCAATGTTCCAATATTACCAACCGTAAGGGATGACGCAGCACCGGAATTGACAGCACAAGAGTTGTTTCAAGAACAGAAGAAAAATGAGAGAAAATGAAAATATAGAGAAGAAACTGAGCGACGGATGGAATGCGAAATTATAGCTTCGAATGTGAGGGGTTAGTTAGAATATTAAAAACAACCACGAAATTTTAAGAGAGATTGTAGACCCTATGGATATCTCGTTCAAGTCCAAACATCGTTCAAACGGCGTCTCGAGTACAGCAGTAATCGGAAAGCTGGATAGAAATGATTTGGTGAACATAGTAGAGAATCGGAAAAACATTTTAAATAATAAGGCTGACCTTTATTGAAAAATGCATTTTTGAGCGATGTTTTGCTGAAATTTGAAGGTCGAGCCTCATGAATCAAAAGCGGGCAAAAAGCGCAAACTGATAGAAGAGTTTATCAAAGTTCAGATCTGGAATATTTTCTTACAAAATTGGTAAAATTAGTTTCAAACGAATGAGAACAAAGAACAGAAGATTTGGTTTTGAAAAACCTGATCTTGCATAGATGAAAACAATAGGAAGATCTCGCATTCATTCTAGTCTATGTTCAAAAATGAGGTGCTTATCAAAAGAGCGGAGTCATGTGTTAGGCGCATAAATTTCGTCTATGTATACGTATACATAATCCAACTCGCAATTCGTGACGGCTGAAAATTGCGTCACGTATCATTGAAGACCGATCACATTGAACTGTAATGGAACATTTGAGTTTTGAGACTTAATATAATCAATATTCCGCGGGTTTATTCGAACGTTCAATTTCATTGTCTCGGTCAAATTGAAAATGAATCACTCTGAATCTTTCTCATATTATCTGGTATTCACAATGTTGAAAACGTGTCGATCACTTGAATAAAATGTTGAATCCCGTGAGTGTATTATAACATTTCGTAGAGCAACAGAACTTCGAGGAGCATTTGATATCTGCCGTCGCTATGAACATTGCAATTTCTGGAAATATGCATTCAATAGATTCTCAAATTTGTACCCGAATTATTCACGTAGAATTTTTCACCGCTGGTCAGTTAAGCTGATTTTCTAAAAAAAAGCTTACAGAAAACGGAGTAGAAGAAAAGCAAAAAATTAAATAAACGAATGAAATTCACCGAAGATAAATGTGAACTGCATGACTCTGAGTAAATTTACAAGTGACCAGCGAACGGTCAACTAATGGCGAAAATATATGGCAATACAATTTCGCTGAACGATTTGGCTAAAAGCTCGAGACAATCTATACGATCAGACAAAATAATCAGATCTTAGAAAAAGCTCTGTGAGTCCGTCTGAATTATATCCATTAGGAGTCAGTCTGAATTAGCCAAGAATCGACGTTGAAAGTTTAATCAAAACGCTCGAATGATAAAGTTTGAGTTTCTATGCAGTCGAAAATTTGTTTGGTTAATTCACGTAGCTTTATAGAAAAACGGATAATTTTTTCCAATTTTAGTAATTATACCACGCCTTTATCCTGCGTAAATCCTATTTCCTAATCCAATTTCAAATTGTACCATAGCGACGCTGAACAATTTTGGGATTTTGAAATGCATCGGCTCACAGATATAAAATATAAATTTTGTTTCGTTTACAATCAATGAGTTTCAAAGCCAAATATAATCATAAAATGAATCGACAGCCCTCAAAATTATGTACTCATTCCGTCACACCACGCTCCGTCGAAGTTTTGTTAACGTTATTATTGTTCAACGAACCGAGTAACTCGAAGCACGATGAATCAGTCCCTCCCCTCCGGATAACTAGCTAACTGAAGTATTGAGTATTAAATATAACGATGTAAGCTATCGTAATTGTGGAAATCGCATTATTACCTTCGTACGAGCAATCCTACATAATCTGTACATGAGATATTCTCAGATCAAAATGGCGACCAACGTTCTCGCGGGAGAATCGTTCCCCTCGTTCAGGACCACCCTGAACTTCATCCTCGTTGGCATAGCGACAAATGTGAACGCCGGAGTTCTCGATGAGTTATTAATCCACGAACACTCATTTTCAATTCTGTTTTTATCAACTCTTTTGGACCATTCGACGATCCTACGCGACCTCCTCTTTCATTAGGTGCGATGGAAAGTTTTATTTTATCGTGACGGCATAAGTTTTACGGTTCACGCCATCGAACATTGGTAGCTAAAAAACAGTCCCCGTAGAACGTGGTACGATCGTTCGAAAAAATTCTATTTTATTAGCAGGTTCAAATTACTTATGCTGTAATTTTATCCAATTCTAGTTTTTCTTCTGTGACCCAAATCAAGTACTGTAAAATCATAAGCAGATCTCAAAATTGATCAAGAACTGTGACGACCCAGTCCAAAGTGAATAACAATCATCAAATGAATGAAGATTTTACCTTCATCTGGTACCTACGTAACTGGATACTTCATTTTTATACAAGCATACGTAACGAGCCTTGGAGAATCGCCTCAATGCCCATCGGGCGTGATTCGCACCGATCAAATGACAATACTTATTATTAGATAACAATTCTCGAGTTCACTGCTTTAGCAGCATATTATTGGTATTCGTATAGTGTAGCCCAACAATGTTATATCGACGCATACTCGGATGAAACGGATGTTCACGGGTGGTTTTGAAAGTGAATTGAACTCCTGGACAAAACATCTTTCAGCCACGAACATAAAGTAGCAATATCATTGAACTACAGCATAGTTCTTTCCTTTTCTGTTACTATAGATAGAATTGCATTTTTCGTAATGCGCAAATTGAACAAAACCTTGAGCCATCGCTGATAAAAATTTTCTTTCATAAAAATACGTAGTGCTCGAATCGATGACAACATATTTTCTGCCCTGTCCGTGTCCGAATAATAAGACTGGAAATACTTCTAATCTATCATCCGTCACTCTCAATACATATCTTCGATTATTACCCGCCTATTCGACGGTCATAGATTGGCCTTACCGAGTTATATAGTAGCACTAAAGGTTCGAGGGGTTATTTCCGAGGGATGGCGAATCGACCATAGCAAAAACAAGAGAAAACTATCAGGTTAGGAGCCACTGATCTTGCGAATAACGAGCGGGGAATTGTACAAAAAGGATTGAGATGTATGGATAGAAAATTGGAAAATGTATGCAATTTCTGAAAGATAAATGAATACGAAATACGAGGTACATGGAGAAAGGAAATAGAGAGAATAATCAAGAGAAAACAGTCACAATAAAAAGGTGGAAGATCGAGACTTTAGCGAAAATTGGTATCGCTATGTGACTTATTCTACGGCAATCTAAGCTCCATTCAAGTTCTATGACATAGTCGATTCTTCGAGCCTTAAAGATTGTTTCATTGATTTACAATTTCACTGACACTGACATCTGGGATACGGTGATCCTTTACGAGGTAATGAAATTTCCCGCTCCGAAGTAACAAATAAAAACAATGAGAATAGAAACAATAAGAAAGTGACATAAAATCGTGGCGTGTTACGTTATAGCTTTTTTTCTCGTTCGAACGTTACGTAAATCAATTTTCCAAGACCTGATACAGTTATGCCCCAATTTCTCTGCAAGTATAGGTATCAGTTATCGGCCACTATCCTATCCCCAAAGACCTGATCGTCACATGTCAATTGTTCGATCTTTCAGTTGACGTCAACTTGAGACAGTTCAATAATAACCTTGCCGATTCGGAACACGAAAACCACGCTTCATGGCGTCCACATCTCCAGTGGACACAACGAAAAGAATCGACGATGAAAAGGTACACTAATTGTAAGGATAGCGGAGAGAAATTCGCACAAGGCGTAAAGCCATTTTCATTCGTCTTAAAGGATCTTTCCGGTTCGGCAAACCTAAACTATAGTACGTAGGTGCATTGGTAGAATAGGTTCAGCAGCCGGTAAATTATGAAAACTGTTATTGCTATGTCTTCGATCATAGCCTGAACCACGATCATTGAGATCTGTTTAAGAATTATTCCTTTTTTTCTCTTCTCTATTATGACAGTGCTTGAAAATTTGATCAAGTGAGGAGAATATTGAAAGATATACCACCATTTTGTTAATTCTGATATTATTCTGCTGTCGGTGATCCAGGCTACAGCCAAAAACATACGAATTAACAATTCATAAAGCTCGTCAGTTTTTATCAACTACAGGCTGCTGAATCCATTTCACTAATGGGGCATATTTCTTATGGAGGTATGATGCTCATCAAGCCATCAATATAACTACTGATTCTGTATTCAACATTGAATTTTTTTTTTGCGTACCACGAACACATCGATGACCAAATTTGCCCGGAATATATGAAATAGTAATCGGTACAATGGACTTTCGCTTAAAAATTCCCCAAAATCGGATAATTTGATGCCTTCCAGATTTTCTGGTTATACCAAACATATAGCTAATGTGGAACGAAATTGACGAAATGTTAGATTGACTGTGTTGATTTCATCACAGTACCTATTTCCTGCTTATATAGTCGAAAATATTATTTCCTATACATTTCCTAAGTTCGAACATTAATCAGCTGAATACGTCGTACGTCCGCGTCAGCTTGAAAAAATTTAACAATAGATGAAGAAAGATAGCGATGAAGAGAGGAAGAGAGGGAGGAGGAAGAACTCCTGCAGCAAAAGAGCAAAGTTTCTTCCGTCGGAATTCACCGTCAAGATTTTTTGGAGGAATAAAATGAAAGAAAAAAATTTTAAGCTGAGTTATTAATCGTTCAAAGTTATTCTAAAATTCTCAAACCTCTTTCCACATAATGTTTCATACCTATACATACGTACGTATTGTACATATATGTATTATATATATATATATATATATATACATATATATATCTACTCTCCTCTAGAGACCCGCCGATTACTGAAACTTGAAGCTTATGAAAATTTCAGGTACGAACCAAAGTGGGAGACAAGTGGGAATCGAGATGAAGATAGGTCAGAGAATGTGGCCAATGAGAAATCCGAATGGGAGAAGCAAATGAAGAGGATTTCACTGGAGCAACGTGAAAAATGGAAAGAATATCGTACAGAAAATTCTGAACCATTGTCTACGACAGAGGCACAGGTGACTTGGATCAAGAAATTGGGTAACCAATGAAAAATCGACGAATGCTCAGGAAAGAGATTGAAACTCGCTCGGGATGGAATATGGATTATTACCATCAGAATCAGATAACAATACTTACACTGCCTCAAGACTTGAGCAGAAGAAAAATGAATTTGAAAAATTGAAAAATATATCAGAAGAAGACAGGATCGTTAGTGAACGTTTTCTTGGGGAAACTGAAGTACAAAATGTACGTTGGGGAATGAAAAAACCCGAAATACCATTAGTGAGCAAGAACGAATCGTCGTAGGAATTCGGAGAAAATAAAACCGTTGAAAAATCAGATTATTTTCCGTCTGGTGATCAAATTTTCGAGAAAGAGGAAAAAATGCCGGCAGGATTGCTCGAGGACAAAAAATTGAGAGAATTGGGAAACAAGATGGAGACCTCGAACGGATAAAAAATAATGGAGAATGGTAGATGGGAAATCAGGTCTGGTAATGAACATTCTCGGGAAATAAAAGAGGAAATTTATCGAAAGAAGATAACGGGAAATAATGATGAAAGAGTAGGAGAGGGCAGTAGCAGAGTATCAAAGAAGATTGATAAATTTGTTGATGAAAAAAGAGAAGAGTCAAGTAGAGAAGATAATAGGAATGGAAGATGAGGAATGAGCGAAATTAAACCACCGGAAAAATTCATGAAAGATATATTATTGAAGAATGAGAATATCGAAGGAATGGCCAACACAAGCGAGACGATACATTCCAACCGATTACAATCATCCGTCAAAAAATTACAAGGAGTGAAAGGAACCGACCCACCGACAGCAGAGAAGCGGAATGAATATTTGATGAACGCAAAAGAGGGAGGGACGGAAGATCTTGCAACAGAAAATGGCTCAAGGCGGACATTGAAAATAGAAGATTTGCCAAATTCTCAAGAAGGCAGTAATGACAGAAAATTCACAAAATTTCATGCGAATTTTGGTACAGGTATTCAGAAGCTTATCCGAATTATTATAACACCGTATACCCCGGCTACTCATACCGCTGCCCGAAACAGTATTGAATTATTGATTGATTGACTAATTCCTGAGGGAAACGCGATGTCTACCGTCACGGAAATTCAGCCTATTGTCATCGGATTATCAACAAATATTTGCGATAAACGTAGATAGAGGGTGAAGCTGAATAATGTATGTAGCTATTGTTAAACATCGCCTACACACATCCCAAAACACAAGAGAATGAAAAAATAACGAGTGAAATTACAGTGTTTGCCTATTTATTTTTGTCCAATTTGATAAGGTATAACGGAGATCGAGTTTATGCGTTCACGATTTGAACGGTACCGTGTTTCATTTCCCTCGACGTGAATTTCATTCGATTTCAGACGATTTCCAGTGTATTCAGACGCGGTTACGAATGCTTTCAAAAGGTTTAGAATGATGGGAATGTAAAAAATTCACGCATTTCATGATTCTCGGCAATTGTATGGAATTTTAGGTGATGTCTTATATCACGAATTACAAGTGATTTCGGACGGTTTCGAGTAGATTCAGATAACTTCTCACAGTTTAAAATCATTCTTAAGGGATTTCGGGTGATTTAATGATTCCACTCGATTTCATAGGCCTTCAGTCCATTTGCATTGTCATGAATTTGAAATGACTTCAGATGATTTCGAACGGTTTCGAGTTATTTTAGATCATTTATTGATTTCGCTGGCATCTTGGATGATCAGAAATTGATTTCAAAGTGAGATGACGTATTCATTCCATCGCGAGCAACTCGTCGGATAAAACTATACGATTTTCGAGCGAATCGGCTAGCTTTAACTTGACAATTGTGTTTGAATTGACTCAATTTACTAATAGATAAATCGACAGGAAGATATATTATACATTCGACGATAATTGGCTGCAGCGCGAACGTGTAACATAATGTGAATTGAAATTTTCTCACTGAATCATAAATCAAAATTGATAAGTCGAAAATAATGACATTTAATTGTAGTTGAAGATAAATCATGTGAAAAATTGTTGAGCTCTGATTTGTTTTCCTCTCATCGTATCTATTAGCAACAATTTTTTCGAAGATTTTCAAATTCGAACCACTCCGTATCGCTGTAGGAGTATGCAATGTGAAATTTAAAAAACTTCAATTCAAACTTCAGTATAACTTCAATTTTTGTTTTTTCACCTGCCACATGCGTACGTCACACGTATGTAGGTACAATCTATCGTCTAGGAATGACATTATCCTGTGAGTCTGTAACTTTAGGACAATCGAGGTAAACAAGAACGCTTCGTTGGCGTTTCGATTGAATCGTGAACGATTCCGCTCATCCGTGAAAAGGAGATAAGAATGATGTTGCGGGCTTGAGAAGGAAGCGGCTTTTAGGAAGCGAGTAGCAATAAGTTTCTTGTTATTTTACAAAGTAGAATTGATAAATAAAACAAAGTGGAGGATCTTTTGAGGGCGAAATTATTTCAATACGTATCGGAATATCAAATTTATGATGTATCTACGCGATTGTAATCATTTTCCGAAATCGAGTGATCAACTTTAATCATATCGATTCCACGTCTTTCATCAATGGATTCAATTAATGGAATCCTGAATCGTTAAGTACAATGAACTTCCTTCCGTCGTATCTCTATACTCATAAATTGACGATTTTTATCAGACAGTTGGGTGAGGTAAAAGGCTGAAAAACTGTAGTACTTATCATACGTACGCTATGTAACGACTGCGCAACGTGTGGTCAATCGAAGAGAGAATTTATTGCACTGAACCGTGCCTGAAGATAGGCAGGTGCCTAGTATATGTTACAGTAGTAGTTTTTTTTTACTCAATCAAGCGAACGATATTTTATGATGATAACATTTCCTTCGCAACTTGCGATTGAGACGTCGAATCGAAATCGATTTTAGCTGAAAAATTGATCACTGATGTATACAGTACGTACTACCAAAGTCTTCGAAGCAAAATATCACCCATTTTGGATAGAAATTGAAAAAACAAATCGACTCGAGAGGTACGATGAGACGTTTGTTTATACGCAGTTCCAAAGATAACATATCCTCGGCTTTTGCAGACTGAACTTAAACTGATTTGTTCTATTGGGAGAGAAAATTACAGTAATTGTTTATTTCAAACGTCAGACTGTCGGGATTGGATATATTTTTCGCGTTCCCTCGCGGTTCCGCGTCTTGTTGTTCGTATGAGTTTGACAAACAGTGAATGAAATTGGAGGGAAACAACGATGCTCTGACATTCGGAAGAAAATTTTTTCACAATCCACAAATAACACGAACCACATATTTTCCACATAAATCCGAAATAACTTTCTACAGCAAATTTCTTTTTCGAACTCCTTCTTCTCGTTGTCAGAATTATTGCATAGAAGAATTTCATCGCGGGCCAAACAACGTGAATTTTTATCGGATAAAAATAGATGAAAATCAATAAAGAGATCATAAAATTGAAAGATATATGCCCGGGTCAATGCTGATTATAAAAAAAAAACGCACTGGCGTCAAAGTTTGCCGATTATTTCACAACGCCGAATTTTTAAACGAGACAAATTTCACGGTATAACGACGTCGACCTGACCATGGAAAATGGAAGAAACAGTCGATATTATAGCATCGTCAATTCCCGCCACCTCCCATCACTATGTGGAAGTTTTATCAATATTCCAAGTTCGACAGGTGACATGAACGCGTAAGCATGCAGCTAGTGGTAGGTATTTTCGTTGAGATTGGATAAGAATAAGCTCTCACTATTTCCTATAAAAATCGACTTTTTCTTTTTATTCTTCCAATTTTTCGATCGAATATAACTCATTGATTACATTGATAAAGCCGCCAGCGTACGTGAGTACAATTTAGAAAAAAAAAATGTGATCAACGCGATTAATTGATCGAATGAATTTAGGTCAAAGGTAATACAGATCTTTTACGCCGTGAGAATTTTGAGTAATAATATAGAAGAAAAAAGAAAAGAAAAAAACTAGTTGAAGAAACGTATCCCAACAGACTTCAGAGGTATAGTTTGAACGCGAAAGAGGAAAAAGAAAAAGAAACGAAAAAAGGAAAAGGACGAGGAAAAAGCAGAAAACAAGAATGGGATACTCGAGCGAAGTGTGCAGGACCCGAAAGTTCTTCAACAACAACGAAACAAGACGAACGGATCACGAGCGGATGATGATCAAAATTGAATTGCCCGCTGGCGCGGAGTCCACTCGAGAAGGAATACAAAAACTTCCGCACACAAATGACACTGGTGTTGTAAATCTAGTTGAAGTAGTAAATTCCGGTTCAAATGGAACTCAAGAAAGTACATGGGAATAAAGTTTACAACGTTAATGCGACAAAATCACCAAAAATTTCATACTATATTATTTGTCAGTAATTTTCTGATTTTTTTTTTTACGTTTTCTTCTCTTTTGCGTTAACGTCCCGAACTTCAGCCTGACGAAAATAACAAGCTGAACAAAAATTTGTTCGATTTGCACACATCTTAGATTTCGTAGCCTCCTGATACATCTTTGGACAGCAATTCTTCTACTATCCTCAAAAGTTCCAATCCAAATTTTATATCTACGCGTACAACATATACATTATACACACATGAGATAAATTTGAAAGCGCGATATACTGTTTTTGCACTGAGAGAAGAATTTATTTGTAGTTAATGAAAGTGATCGTGAATACGGCGAACCTATATAGCGTATCCTGGCGATGAAAACGATACGCGCGTCAACTGTAATCAAGTTTATTGGGATCAAATAAATATGATAACAGCTATAATGAGCTGTTGTTAATAATCTGACATTCATAATGATAATCATAAGAATAATAATGACGATGACGACGGAGAGGACAATGTACGAGATTCAACCTACTATTAACGGTGAAGGGTTATGGTGATTTTCAGGAGCAATGAATCAACGTTTGGATCAAGTTAGGCTTGACTAATTACCAATTAACAACGGCCAGTATTAATTACAGTGGAGGGATGCAATTAAGGTGGCAGATGGACGAGGCTGGTAGAGGGCATTTTCCAGTAAATTCTCTATCGAGTTGTATGGCGAAGGAATGTTCCTCTCGATACTTCATGACCGAAAGGGAAGATGATGATGATAAGGATAAGGATAAGGAAAAGGATAAGGATAAGGACGAGCCTCGTTACAGGATGAGTGCGAATCCGTTAATTAATTATGTTAATTAAATTCCTGTTAACAATTAGGGTGAACTTCAGATTTGCCATTGAGAGAACGTGCGAGAATTGTAAGAAGATAAGAGAACAGTGCATTGGACAAGAAATAATGGCATCTTGACTATACTCGAGGAAACACGACGCAATACCAAGAGTCATTGTTTTGTGCAACGACACGAATCTGCAGTATTTTTTTAATTTATGTTAATCAACGTTTATTGAACATTTGATGCATGGAATGCGAGCCTTGACATTATTTTCAGAAACATAAGAGACGTATATTTCAGAATTCGGTGTATACCAACGAGAACGGCGCTTGTCCAAAAATTGGTTCAAGTATCATCACACGCTTTATCAATATTCATGCTGGCGCCGAAACGAGTATAACTGTATTACAAAGCATAAGATATGTATATTTCACGAAATACTCCCATCCTCGTGAGCCCCCCCCCCCCCCCCTGCAGATATATTTATTTTTAATTTACCTCAGGCGATTAGGAAGTTCGTTTACTTTGGAATTTCCATTGAACTTTACCAGAGTGTGAATTCATGTCTGTTATACTCGGCGACTCAGGGAACATTATTTAATACACGATTGGAACAAGATCAACGGATTTCAGTATGATAATAGAGTTTGAAAATTGTATATTTTTCGTGATACTCGGGCGCGCCTTATGGATTATTTGATGTGCAGTCGAAGTTTTATCGTCTCCCCGAAAACAGAGATTAACGATTTGTATCTCGTAGAATCCGGTAGATATACCATAGCGGCATGCCAAGCGCAGCATCCGTTCTGGACCAACAGTTGGCCTTAGTATCACCGAACCGGATCAATTCCAGGCCGTTTGGCACCGGCGTGTCGTTTGCCTGGAATGGTTGATTAAAATACCGAGCGAAACTGCGAGCTCGCGAAAGGGCGAAAGATATTTCAGTGGGAAAATGTATTAGTGCGAGAAATTTAAGCAAGAAAATGTAAAACTCTATATATTCCATTCCTCCCCCCCCCCCCCCCCCCCCCTCCCTCTCGCTCGCAGGTATACATCAAAAATCAAAACGCTCGGCCATTAAGTTAATTAGATAAAGATATTCGACTCCATGCAGTAGATACACGTAATATCAATGACGACAATTTCAAATATTGAGAAATCCCCTCCTTCTCCCCATTCCACATTCTCTTTTATGTATAACTCGACCCGATCTCCAATGCATGTGACTACTCGAACATCAGCCAAAAATGATAATTATTTAAAACGATATTCATTGTAAAATGGTTGGAATTATTGTTCTTTTCATGGGATGGAATAAGTTCAGCCGAATTGTGCTGCTACAGAGGAATTGCAAAGGCTCTGCAGCAGATAACCCATAACAACTATTTTAAGTAAGAGTACATAGTACAGAATCAGAGCTGAACTTTTGTTCCTGATGTACGTTTTCACGCGAAACAATTGGTATCCGATCTTAATTACGCTGCCATGATTACCTGCTCAACCTTTCATACGTAGACAGGTAGTGAGTACGAACTATAACTTGGCCGAAAGCTCTTTTTCTCATTCTCTCTGCCTTTTATCATGTATGTATAAAAGTATATAATCTGCACATACGTTATAGGTACAGATGCGAGGAGCATATATAATATAGTACATGTATAGCCTCATGTAACACATAATTCCTTCAAGCATCTTGGGATATAATCTTCAGTCTACGTTCCTCCTAACAAGGAAATATACTCGCAATATATTTCTCCGAGACGGAATCTCGAGGCAAAATAATAATAATGATGATAACGTAGCACCTAGTCAGGGAATTGGATCCTATTCTATCACACGACAATAATTGTCACTTAAGGTTAAACAGCTACTGGTTAAATTCGAGACCAGTGATGTTCTACTAAACAATATATTATATATATATGGGGTAATCCCATGGCATCTCGATCAAGATCTGGCGGTCATGTTTGAGTTTCAGATCTGCTCCGTAATTTATTGTACACAAGTGTATTCTTGTTGAAAAATAGATAACTACCCAATTTTGCTGAGATTTCAGAACATGGAGATTTCACGACTGTGATAGGTAAATTTTGATGCATTGTTCAGCGCACATCTCCCCCACAAAGAGAGAAAGTGAGAACCTACCCTAACCTGGAACCAAATGTACCGCACGAACCGGCCCACATTTATATTAACGGGTAGGGCTAATTCAACTGCTTATGCAATTCTTCTCTTCAATTCACACAGGCATCGATTTTAAAACATCCAAATTAGCTCATAGTGAGATAATTATATTGCTCTTTAATGCGATGAGAATCATATCGCGAACTCGAGCAGAGCTTCTATTCTCAAATTGCAAAGGGCCGTTCATTCAGAATCAGATTGCAAGGCTTCGTTCCTAGTTCCTTCAGTCCTCGCAGAAGGTTCAGCCTCTTGAGCTAAGACGGAAATTTACACTGTTTGTTGTATTAAAAGTGCGACGAAAGAGCCAGTTAGTGGCTCTGCGTGAAGGTTCGCCCTCGAAGATGTCATGTGTTATTGAAACCGAATTTAAGATAGAAATTATCAGACGCGAAGTGGCGATCATGATTCATACTTTTTCCCGTAACGTGCACATGCATATGTGTCTACTATCACTTTTGACCAGTTACGTTTAGGCGCAAACACATGTCTTTTCATCACCCAAACTTCGAATCGTAAAGTATTGAAGAAGCAACATTGCTTGGATATCACATTCAACAGTCCTCCTTGGTTCGCATACGTCTTCCGTAAACTTTCGTCGCCCATATGAACAAGATAGAATTCGCGTGAAACGTGTGAATTCTCTACGAATGCATATTAACGCAAAATGTCCAAGTGCCTGTACAGATATGTACCGGTAAAACGGTGATTTTCTTTTAACCAATGTATACCCACCATAAGATTGATTGTGTCCTATTCTCTATAAAATTTCGGTAATGCTGGAAACCAGCTGAAAAATGTACGACTGACATTGCATAGGTATAATAGATGACACTCATTGTCAGCATAATGTGATTGATGAATGACGATAAGGTACACGAAATTGGTAAAACGAGTCTCAAAGAATTGTACGAAAAATCTCATTCCTTCGGCCGTGCTGACAGGTTGAATTCGCACATTTCCTGACGCGAGCTTAACCAGCGTAGCGCGGCAACGCCTTACGAACGCAGGCTGTGCAGATGATAAAACCGGCTGGAGGTAAAACTGGTGTTAGTATTATATACGTTATATGTGTACGTATATGTGAAACGAAGAACTGGTGCTGGGATAGCGTGTACTTGACGGAAATAGATCGATTCCTATTGACCCGAATAGCCAGGATTGTTAGAGGACGGTGTTGCAGTTGGATGATGCGGAATGTGACTGCGCCGTAAAAACTAAAAGATAAATTTTCACCTTATTATTCTTTCGTTTAAAATTCATGATTTACTGTCGGCTGACGTAGCTCGAATTGGAAAAAAGAACTAAAAAAACGGGAAAAAGGAAGGACTGCTAATAGAGCAGTTCTGCATTCACGCTATACCTGCATGCATGAAGTGTCTCAACTTACCCAGAGGACGTAACCTACGAGTCCAGTCAAAAAAGCTATCATTAATCCGTACAAAGTTGGCAAGGTTTCAGCTTCCGTATTTCTACTGAAATTTTCCATTTCACTGTATTTATATATTTCTTTCTCGTTATTGGATCGGGAATATCTAATGTCATTGATAACGATTTCTTCTACAGTATACCTATACTACATATGTCCTCAAATTCAACGGGAGAAGAGAAAAAGAGATCCGAGACCCTTCGTTACGAATGATCCATGAAGATTTCGGATAAATCAATATCCCATTTAACTTCATTAGATGTTGTTCTAATTATTCATTCACTTTGTTTCGTTTGATATTCCGTACGAAATATCGAAAGATAAATTTGCGAATGAATTTTTTCGCTTCTTGGCATCACACGTTCGTCATAAATTGATGTTAAGAAAACACGGTACAAGATTCCAGTATTTAGAAAATTGTAGAGAACACCTCGCCCTGATTTATTAGATGAACCGAAGATGTACACGGCCGTAATTCGCGGGGGCCTGATCGGCTGCCTACTGACTCGTGTTTTACATCTTCGAAGACCAGTAGACGCGGAAGTGCGTATTAATAGTTTAACGCACAAGTGGCCGAGCCAACTATATCCAGATTAGAATTTAGACGCCCTGTGCCTCGTCACCAATCCGCGACCTACAAACCTGCAAATTCCCCCCCCCCCCCCGTTTTCTTTCTCTCCCTTTTCAAGGGAGCTAGATTTGGGAAAGAAATGAGGTGGGCAGGTTTTGTTCTAATATGGCAGGCAGAACTGTTCAAAATTTTCATATACTTTCTGTAGCTGCAATAGATTTCATGTGGTTGACAAACTTTTCGATTTTGAGCCACCGTATATTAAGAATTTTCAAATTTTCACGTCGAATTTAAATTCAGCAATCACAATATTATGTGCGACAAAATTTTTGATGTATCGAATTGAAATTAATGCTTTTTTTCAAACTGTCGAAAATTCACGATGTGGACTTCTTTGGATCAATTTTTAGCGAAACACTCATCATCTGATACTATTTGCAGTGATTTTACCACTTTTGGGATTTTTATTAATAAGGTATAAGAGAAAGAATGAAATATATATATAAAGACAATATATATAAATTGGAGTGAAAACGACAATAAAAATGGCAAAATGAGAAACGAAGGGAAAGTGGAATTTCAAAGAGACCGAGAGAGCTGAGGGCCAAAGAGCTGACGGGTTTTAAAGACGTGATCAGCCTACTACTGCGGGTTATAGGATTTCTGTCACCATTTGAAAATTGTATATTCCTTTTCACGACAGGATGACATTTGTTACATTTTCTCTAAAACGTACCTAGCACCCTCGACAAGCCGTATGAAAGTGTTAAATTGACTCAATACTAAGCAGCTACAGCATACCACCTAAGAAATAAATCTTCAATCTAGATAAAGCACAAAAATGTGCACCCTCCTCATTTTCTCATTTACGAACAATGGCTTCTCGCGTTTGCACATGAACTTCATCCAATTTCAATATACGGTTATAATAATTGGATATAAACGACAAAAATGGGAAGCACAGTACTTAGTGAGAACCGTTCTAAAACTCTCGAGTTCTCTTGAGGAGGAGAGTCTCAACCCATGAGGAAAAGGAAAACAAACAAATTTGCCAGATCTAGTAATTCTAATTTCAGGTGATAGCTAGATATATATGTATGTAGATGTATGTACTATCTATCTATCTACCTATCCATCCATCCGTCCGGTGGTAGGAAATAGCAATCTGAAAGCGGATCAATAAATCCAATTAAATTTCGAAGCGTGGCCACACCGCGTGGACCAACGGACCGGCAACCCGAAGCTACCAAATTGCATTTTATGCATGAGCGTTGCATATCCTGCAGAATATTGCGAAGCGAAACGACGTATATTCCTACGTATTATTTAATACGTATATATCATCAATATCTAGAGGTATAGGTGCGTGTATACAGGTGTACGAGTGCCTCAATCGCCGGCGATCCAGGCTCTTCGTTAATTTGAAATATCGCAAGTTGTCAGAACTGTCATCCGAGAATCGATTTTCATCTGACAAATGAAACTTTACAAAATTTCACAAACTTTTATATCCACGATCGAGCCGTCGCAGATTCATGTACTTTCCGTCCTGGAATCATTCACGGAATTACTGATGAATATTTTATTCTAAAACGAACGAAAAGTTGAGAATCTTGCATTTTTCGAAACTGAATCACTGATAAAACATGGACGAGAAATATAATAATTATCGTAGCGCGAGCGTGATAACGTCACGAGTTGTAAAACGTTTTTTTCCCCCCAAAATTTGCTGATATATCTTATTTGGTCTGTCGATAATACGAGGACGCTAAGCACGGTCGGTAACTAGTTATCCTCTGTTGTACCGATTTTAATACTGTATACTGCAGATAACACAGCATCAATTCCCATTCTACTAGAATCACAGTATTACCGACAATCAGAGAGCTCCTAACATGAAAATAGATTTCTGTTCCATCGACCGTAATGACTTCAAGAAGGAATTTACTGTGCTTACAATAGATCGGAGCTTGCGAGGCTCAAAAGAGGATATTCTAGGCTACCTGTATTATCAACCGAAGGCTATAATTGATGATTTCTATATTACCGACCGAAGGAAACACATAACTTGTGTAAAAAGAAAAAAAATTTACAAAAATTATCGAGAAAATTCAAGTTTTAGGACAAAAGAAAAGTTGGCATAATCGGTATTTTGCGAAATAATTGATCACATACACGAAAATAGGCACGATTGATCGACTATTTTTTACCGCCATCAACGTAGGTGCAGAATTCAAACGTTCGTATCCACAGTATGGTACAAATGACGATGTAAATTTATACAATTTTTTGTCTTCTATATACAAAAAAGTCAGCAAACAATCTCGTTGCGTAACTTCTAGTTTAGAATATACTACGTAATAGAAACAGTGAATCTGACCGACTACTAACATGTATGTAGAAAATCAGAAATTGATGATTCAGAGAGTGAGAGAAAGAAGGAACACACACACACTTGATTTGCGTATTAAAAATTATCTGTTACACGAATACTACAGATATGAATAATGAATATCTGTATGATTGAAACACAGCATTCGTGCTTTCGTATGGGCATAGATAAAACTGTGACCGATGTTTTTTCCCTTCGATAATTTGGTCATCTATAAATTTCAACATTATCCGATACAACAATCGACGATGGACATATCTGCACGTATAAATATATGTGAGAATTCGAAGTCAAATGGGTATACTATATATGCACAGACACGTAGGTACTCATTGAGGCACAAATACGTGTGAGGTTGATAGCACAGTGACCTGAATTTAATTCAAACCCGAGCCATAGTAGTATGCATAATATCATACAGTAAAAGAAATAGCCATTATAATTTCACGGGACTGTGTGGCCACGAATTGTTTCACGCAGACACTCGATCAAGGTAACCTAGACTCCTTTCAACGAGGCCTTGCTACTAATACATCTGTCGTGGGCGTCATACACTTATATCTAATCTCCGTTCCGTGATGGTTTATACTATACTCACGCCTAGATCCGAATAGTCCAAAGCTAGCCATAATTTCATTTTTCCGTCAACGTCTTGGCGAGAGAACTCAGAATGAAAATTTGTGAAAAAATGATAACAAGGTAGAAAGGCGACGATACAGAAAACATCGATTTCAAATCTCACTTACATAACTAGCTCGCTTGGTAATTTCACATCGTCGATCTGTCAGCGATTCAAAACTAGGCCGGAGAGTAGAAGTAGGGATTCTAAAATTCTTATTTTTCAGTAAATCGAAAATTTCTTGTACTTTTTTCTTCATACATATGTACCTATATAGCTTCAATTCATGTTTTTTATGCCCTTCGGAATATCGATTGTCGGAGCCGAAATGAGACATGAGAAAGAAAAAGGATAAATTCTATAGAGCACGCATTGATTCTATAATTTATTTCTTCGTCTTTTCGGCGCTGAGTCGTTGAGCCGACGATATATGAGTTGGGCGACATCGGAGGCGATCCGGTGTCTACCTTCTCTAACAACGCTTAATTAGGTATAATTAGATTCAGTAGATAGATTCAAGTTTGCTGGGAGTCCGGTAGCTAGTTACAGTGTAATGGTTGACTTAAGTTCACTCTGCTGCAGCCAGGAAGAATTTCTTGCTCAAGCAAAACGAGTCTTTAGAGTCAAGGCAGGCAATAGTTGCGACAAGCCAGACATCCCGACCTAAGACAACTCAGGCTATTCATATTCTTACGAGTGTTCTTTTTTCGGTTTCGTCCCTCTCTTGTTTTTCGCGAGCTTTCATTCGCCTCTCGAAGAGAAAGTATAGGTATCGCGATCGGGAGAGTTTGTTATCTATAAAAAATCGTCACATGACAAATCCCAAAATTTTGTGGGACTGAAATCCATAATGTTAGCGCAACAAAATTATGGAAATACAGTATCGACTGGAATTTGTCGATGAAGAAAAATCTTTATTTCGAGGTCAAAGTCGGGGCATCTAAAAAATCATCAAAAATACAGATTTTTCTCGTCATCGACAAATTTCAGCCGATATTATTTCTTGTAATTTTGTTTCGGTAAAGTTATGAACTTCAGCCTCATATATTCACTCACTTGTGCCTTGAATTTTAAGAATTTGGAAATTTCTCGAAAGCACGTTAGGCAGATGTTATTGCAAGCTAACGTCATGATCCGAAGCAAGTTCGACGCAGCGGACACATAATCTCCGACTGATTCCTTGTACGGAATAAAAGAAATTGGTTAAAGCATAGTTTATTCACGTTAGTTGACTCCAAAACGATTTTCAATCTTTTTCTTTCTGCCTTTCTTCTCTCGTCTCAATCGCTTACTGAAATGCCTGAACGCGTAATTAAAATACAAACGTATAGGTGGACCCATCACCTACATTAGGTGTATAATACATGAATATAAATACGAATGCGTGATGGGAAGCGAACGAAGAGGCCCGTCGCGATACGCCATACGCCATACGGCATACGGCATACCATAAGAGACTGCAAAATATACCTTCCAACTTTCTTATGTATACCGCAGGTTGTCACCGTTTCTGTTATCCGAATATGGTCTTGTTTCTTTAGTTCCTACTATACCTGAATCCCCCACATCGGCGCGTATCCGCACAAGTACATACCTATCGCGAACTAACCTTTCCTACTAAGGAAACTTGCGATTTATATTATACATGAATGCTGATCTATAAAATTTTGTCTCCGACAGAAATTAACTCACCGCGGATCCATTGAATCGCTCTCACTATGAAACGGATATAACTATATCATATGCACATCGCATAGAAGTTAATATGTTACAGATAGAACCTCGTAGACTTTTGTAAAGATACTGTAATACAATTAGCAAAAAATGTTCATGAGCAATCATTCGTCTGTTCCTCATTAGTTTCACCTACTAAGCAACTGGAGCCACGCCGAGACGTTATGCTCACATGGATAACTGTATATTTATTGTAATCAGAAATTTACTTTCCAAAAGCCAAAGACTGCACCGTTGATAGAAATGAATGACCTACCACGGTAGTATCGCTGTGAGACACGTAGTACGATATTTTACATCTTATGAAAGTAATAAATCGTAGCCATGTCCGATGCAGATGGTATCGGTGACGTGTAGGAATTGTAGGAAATAAATAAGAAATGAACAAGGATAAGACAAAGTTCACACTTTTTTGTATATCTCTGACTTACCGCTGAAGTTGTAGTCTGTACACCAGGAACTTTCGGTACCGTTGAACCATTGAGTCCGAGTCCCCGCATACAGTGTCTTCTACAATCAGGATCATTATCCTCGCATATTGGGCATCCAGTTAATGCGCCGCCTCGTTCCCTGAGTACATGACTGCTGCTGGTATTTGTTGTATATCCTTGATCCGAACTGGCGTTAGAATTTGGTCTCGATTCATCGGAGCTATCGAATGGTTTGAGATTACGTTGATTATGAACAATTCCAACCGGTTCCCATATCTCGCTCGTTGAAGATGTGTAAAAGTTGTTTTCTTTAGTCTCTCGACTTCTTTCATCGACTATTTTACCGCCCCTGGCTACAGTCACTTCTTCTTTGGTAATTACAGACGATTTTACACTCAACGATGTCTCCAGACGCACAGGTGCCCTTAACAAATTTCATTTTTTTCCATCGAGATTAAAAAATCGAGCAAAGCGAAATTGATTTTCATAAAATTTATAAAATTGTCAATATAAACTGCAACGATTAAGCATCATAAGAATCATCCTTCTGTTCCAAGAACACTAATTTTCTATCAAATTTTCATCGCCTTCTTCTGTTTTATACATATAATTATTCATTTCCAATTTATTTACGTCTATAGCCGGTTTTTCTATTTTACTTGAAAAATCTAAATCCACATTATTTCTACGCTAATCAATTTCACAGGCTCGATATTCTACCTCAGTATTCCAGCTCTGACAAGGATCTGATTGAGAAGATCGCATGGTGGAACTTGTCCCGTGATCATCGCCTCTCTTATTGCAATTCCATCGGGACCTTCTAGGGCGATGGGTACCCCGTTTATGAGTAGAACTTCTTCTTCTCTCACGCAGGACTTTTTTTCGCAATCAACAACCTTCACTCCAGGTCCCAGGATGGACTCGACCGTCGACTGGATCTCGTGGTCGTCCATTTCTGTATTCGGGAGATCCGATAAAATCGGGATTAGAATTTGCCATCAAATTATCACTCAATGGCCCTTGTGCGGAGTCTTTGAAAATTCGGTTTATTTGTTTATTTGTTTATTCATTTATGTATTCTTCATTTATCGATTCATTGATTAGGTAAAAATCACGTTTGTAGTTTTATAATTTTAAAGTGGATGGATCTTCCTCTCGCGCTTCAGAGAAAATGAAAGAGAAGTAGCGACGGGTGTTCGTCGGATGATAATCGTGGGTAATAAATAATCGGTAGCTGGAAAGCCAGTTTCCGGTGTTCAGTCGACGCCTGAATACATCTAGCCTCTCACCTGAGACATCGATTTGTCGATGCACCTGCACGAATATACCCTTGGCAAGTACGTGGCGACGTCGCCGGGGATCAAACAACTCCATAACTTCGTCCGATTATACCGTTCATAAAACCGAATGTTCGGGGCCAGAAGTACTAGAACACTTATAATAAGCATCTCGATAGTTGAAGTTGGGGTGGTTCAGAAGGGTAGGAATCTACAGAAGTAGACGTGCGAAGAAGTTTCACGGCTTCAAGAGATACGAGGCCGAAGTTGATGAGGTTAACGCCGCAGCCGAATCAGAAATCATAATGTCGGCTGACAATTTCCGATGAAAAAAAATATTGTATGTTTTGTTTGTTTGTTTCTTCGATTTTGGGAATCTCCGACGTCAGCGTTGGAAATTTTCTTTTCATCGGAAAATTTCGCAGCACTTTGGCCTCAATTAGCAACGCCGCAGCAATTGTACGGCTAGTAAGGATTTTCATCAATATTTGCTAGCTCGATTAAGTTGGTCCAGGTAGAAAAGGCACCCGATAAACGTATTATGGCTGCACATTTACCTTCTGTATGTGACTACGTATCGAAAAAGAAGAACCAATAGTAGAGTAGAGTAGCGGGCAAAGATCTTTCTCTTGTCTCTGTATTTCCCAATCTACAGGCGATCAATCGTCGTCATCGTCATGAAATAGGTAGCCATCGCAATTAATGTGAAATCTGTTCTTTGAGAAATAATTTATTTCAAAGTACGCGAAGAAGTTAGCGACAGTGAAAATTTAACGGTCGTCACAACACCCGAAAAAGGATGTGAATACTACTTAGGTGGGTAGGTAGATATATCCGATCTTGAAACATGAGATCAGAAAATTAGATAAGCCGTATGAATTTAGTAGCTTGGAATGATCAGCGCAGACCATACAAGTCATAAAACCTTCTGAACAGACACATAATGTTCAATTTTTATTTCTCCCACACATTAGTAGCGTATCGTGAGAAAGAATCGCGGAAGGCCCGCAAATTTGAGAGCAAGTGCATACAAAGGCATATCGTTTTTGTGTTTCATAATACGTCCAGTTGGAATTTCAGATCGGACATTGGCGAATTGGAATTGTATTACTCACAAAGGAAGTGAGTTAGAATAATTTGACATTAAAATGTATTGCGACTGGATGCGGTACATCCGATTTTCAATCAAATGTGAGTAATTTGATGAAAAAACGATGCATGTGCTCACGTGAGAGTTTATGGCCACGAATCGTATGAAGAGAGTGAAAATTCGAAAGAACTGGTGGTTTCAAATGTTATCTTTAATAATTATAGAAACCGATTCACTGTTGAACTCCGATTTTAATGGTGAGCGTCAATTCTCGGCGGGGTCAGGGTCATGACAAAATTTGCTTATAATACATGTAACAGTCATCGAACGACACGTGGAGCCATGATTAGTACGTATACGGCATGAAAAAATAGTTTGAATAATAAATTGTGAAGATAAGGTGGAATGAAAAATCGTCCAGCATTCATCTACTGCTCGTGCATGTGTGCAGAGGTACGGTATATCTGCACGCCATAATTTAGAATCGAATCGATAAAATATTGTACATGATCGGTGTAAAGAAATTTCCAACTCGTTATATAACTGCGGAAATTAATCAGAGAATTTCAGCCGGACATTTCTGCGTGAAGTATATTACCTATATTTCCACTACGAAATTAACACCGATGATGTTTGAAAGTAAGAACTTGATAAGTAAATCCGTGACGCCGAGTTAGTCACAGCGTTTAATCATTCCGTCGTACGTACGTAGAAAGAATTATACGACGTGGGAACGGAGAGTTGGCTGAAGCCGGAAACGGGGTAAGTAAACAACTTGCGAATATGAGTGCGACACCACCTTCGTATACCTTTGTGCGTACCTTAGGCAGCGCTGGGAACCAAGCCGAGGAATACCACTTAAGGAAAAACGTGCAGTACCTTCAGACCGACTAATTGATAAGCAAAACCGGAGTATACTTTCATAATTATTTGTGTTCGTATACCTTCAGAGAGCGGGTGATCTCAGATCGTGATGGACAAATTTGAACACCAGGTAGTCACCTAAATAGTAGTGGTATGAGAAAAGAGACGAATGTTTCGTCTTCGGTGAATATAACATCCAGCACACTGCCCGGCGTAATGCCTATGCCTACGCTTTAATGTATGCACAGGCATTAGATGTTAATAATTCTTTGTGTCACCTAAAGGCGTACAAGTACCAAACTAAACCTAACAAGGGGTAATTTCAGCGTTGAAACTTAGCGTCTTTCCTGCATTATTCCTCATTACCTTAACCATCTCAAGTGCATCCGGCTTCCGTTATACGATATAATATGTAAAGTGGATCTAGTAGTGGATATTATAATACAAACGAGGAAGAGAACTGCAGCGTCGTCGAGAGACAAGAATAGCCGCGCGCTTCGTCCACTTGAATATAGCGATTTTTTCAAATGCGAACGGATCAAATTTATGATAAAAATCCATCATTTTAGTCCTCCGCAACTAATCGAATTAAAAATCTCACGATCACGCGGGAGTCGTCAAATTCGTTTAAGAATCCATCCTCCGAGTCTTTTGTATCGAATCGAACCCAAAATCTCACCATCTCGGAGAAAAAGAACTCGCAATAATTTCTCCCGTGTATTGATCTACGAAATTTCACTCGGAAGGCGACAACTAACTTTAACGAGGAGTCTCTGCAATATCGCGAGATTTTACGAAATTTTAATTTCGATTCGACGCCAAGGGGGGCCAATGGATTTTATTGTATTTCATCTGTAAAACGAAAATAGGATAAGAGGAAGACAAGACGATAGTGAATATAAAGGATGAAGACTCCGATTTGAATAAAAGAACGGTGTACACCATCTGCATGGGGGAATTAATTAAAATTGCAAATTTCCGTACTACAGGTTAACAGCATGTGCTAATTAAACTTTGCAATTCGAATTATAATTACGCTCAACGAACATCTTTTCTTATTTGTATTGTTATACCGCGCAATATTGGCGATGAACTTCTATGGCATAGGAATGTATTCTGAAAAAGGGAAATTTTTCCTACAGAAAAGAAAAGAAACAATAGAGAGAAAACGCAGCGCGGCGCGTGTGCCGGCAGATCCGCAGTTGAGTCGCATCTTTCGTCTTATTGTTAGTCGACGGCTTTTCCCCCCCGAGCCGCTGCATCGCATGTTGCGGATCGATGAGCGGGAAAAACTTAAGCGTGATACATAAGACCGGACGTGAAAAACTCTCCTACGTATCTACGTGCACGTAGTGGGCTACATATAACGTATAACGTGCAACGTGCAGCGTGAAGCGTTGGGGAGCAACTGAGTGTAATAATACATATATGTGCGTAAAACGCGAGCCTAGAATTCATCGTGTGTTATAGCGAGGGTGCATAGAGTGAGTCTAGCGTAAAAAGAGAGAGAGAGAAAGAGAGAGAGCCTCCTGCAGAATGATGTGTCAAGAGAAGGATGAACGATATAGTTTTAGGTCATTGCACTCTGGGAGAAACACCCTCCAGTCTTGCCGCTGCAAGTTCAAGGGGGGTTGCACGATATGTCAGGGGAGCAATAGACGACGACGGAAGGGATCGACGAATATCTGCCATGCCAAGGGATGCCAGAGATGAGCAGGGACTTCTGCACAGTATTGGTGAGCTTTCAGTCGCATAATAATATCACCGAACCTACAACTGCGGTATACATACTATCCCACTTACGTACGTTTATGCGGCATTCGACCAAAACTTGAGATATTTCCAAAGTTTAAGGTTCAATTTCCAGTGGAATAGAGAAAAAGACAGTCCTTGTACCTTTCACTTGCAGTTCATGTTATCATACGTACGTTCTCTCACATTTGCACGTACGAAATTCGTGTTACACGTGGTACGGAATCGGATTCGGAAGCAAAATTACGGGTGTTCTGATTGATTCGGAGTCATATTGTCACGCAGTATCATACGGGTTCTCACTTTTCTGATAATTGTAGTGTTAAATTATCGGAAGATCGTAGTGAAGCTCGAGAACGTATTACCTTTTTTTCTTTTCAATTCAAAATAATTTCGTGTACGGATCGTGGATCTGCTGTTTCAAATTAGCGAAATCTCACCCCAAAATTGAGATTGGAATAAAAAATACAGGAGTCAACCAACATGCACAGTTGTCATGTCCACCTTCTATCAACGAATCTGTATGAACGAACTATTTTTCCACAGATGAGTTCTTCTCGTTGCGTAAAACTTGTTTCACGTAGGAATTTCGAACAAGATACTAACCAGCGTCAACTAATTAGGCCGATATTTCATCTTTCATATTATCTAGCAGGATCTTCGCGTGTGCAAGAGACAGATACGGTCGATACGCTTCCAGTAGTAAAAGAATAAAAACCATAATTCCTCGATGCAGACCCCGACGGTCTTCTCCCCTTTAAAATGGAGAGGTGGGGCAGAGAATACGAACTCATGTGTAAGTGCGGTGCTACATACGAAAGTAGATGCAACTGTTTTACGGATGGTTAAACTTTGGAGTTATCTGTAATGTAGGTTATGGGCTGTACGATCGAAACATAACATCTGCCCGCGAGTCTGTTACATTATGGTTATTAATTTAATAGAAGTGATACTTTTTTCCCTTCAGCTATATATACATATATATATATATATATGAATGTAAAGAGTTTTCTATAGGCTCTTAAATCGGGCTAATTGGATACGCAATTATAATTCACTTGAGTATATAGTTCTGAGGCATTGAGAATAAACTGAAAAGTATTCGGAATAATTTGAAAACGGTATGATATTATATTAGATTATAATTATAATAAGTATAATTTTTATAATTATACGTAGAATCCCCTCAATGCGAGGAGACGCGGCCGCGGATTCAGGCGAAATGCAGGAGTCAAAGATAAACTGCATAAAACAATAAAGAAAGAAATAATAAGGCTTGAGAATTCCACTGGATTGAAAATTCCGATTTTCCTTCATCATTAAAAACTCGCTTGATGAGGTACATACAACCCAGATGAAAAAATTTGATACAATCCAGCTGATTTATCACCGAACTACGACGAGGACAAGAATTCACTATCGCTACCAGAAAAACTGCAATTCAAGTATACATACTTCAGAGGGAATAGTCTACACGCTTCTAGTTCGGTTGAAACAAAATGTATCGTTGGCTGGATCCCCAAGATTACGTCACTAACCTAATTACATTTTATTTGACAGACAATCAATCCTAATTCAGAGTTTTCCCGTGAGTCACGATGTAAAGCCAGATATACCAACCCAGCTTCCAAGAGAAAGCCCCGGTTCGCCGAATCCCGACTCAGACGACGATGAAACAAGTACGAAGAGAGTGAATTGGAGAGGAAGGAAAAAATAAGAAGAAAGATACCGCATACATTCCGTAAAAATAAACCAAAAGCTACTGTATGATACTGTACTCTATAGCACATAGTATAGTTCGGAACAACGCAAATGTAAATTCATGACGAGAAATTTACACGAAAACTTCTGGTGATTATTTATCTTCAGTTTCTTTACTCTTTTCCTTCTTTCTTTTCGCGATAAATCATTCGGGCAAAATGATTCATGCGAAAATTTCATACCATACGTCCTAGCCTGCGAGCGTTTCGATTTACGTTTGCACCAAGCAAATATTATGTGTGATGAAAAATTATCGCGGATGTCAAACGATTAGGAATAACGTGAAAATCAAAGAGTGGAGATTTAGGTTGACTGTGATTTATGGTCATGAATTTCATCAGAAAGATTTTTATTCCCATTCATTTCCGATCCAAAATAGAGAAGCAATGGGTAAGCAAGTCTGCTCATTTTTCATTGAAATGTCAGATTCATAAAAGTACCTACACGTACATACAGTGTCGTTCCACTTGATGAACAATGGAATCAAGCTGGGCAGTGCGATAAAAAATGTCCGCAAAAACCTTCCGCACGATATGTATGGACCTAGTAGGTTGTGCACATGCATACCAATGCAATGGAGTAGTACGAAGCCAAATCTTTTCCCATCGGTATAGAATTTTGTTAGATGAACAGTGTTGATTTTGCAGTCGCAAAACGGAGAAGAAGGGGGGAAAAAATGGAGGAGAAAAAAAAAAACATTTTTGCTCCAGTTCGCGTAGCTCTTCTCGCACCGCGGTAGAATATTAACTTTATATATTGGTGTATCCAGGTGACGCGTAGCACGGCCGACGTTATATCTACCCGCGGTACGGTTTAGTAATTATTTAGAAACTTCGTAGAGCAGCTTGCTCTCGCCCTCTTCCTCTTCTCTCTTTTTCCCCCAGTACATAACCTTGATTAAAAACGATCACTAGGATAAAGCTACGTTCACAATGTACAACCATTTAGCCCTGGTCTACAGAAGTATTATATTTCTAAGTAATAATAGCGCGAATGAATGCTCAGAGACCACATCGATCCGAATTACGAGGCTGTAGTTTAAAACGTAAACGCACAAAAATGAGGAAAAATTTCAGGCGATATTATACTTTCGTAATATTTTTGCGTCAACGTTACGAATTCATTCACCCCCGTTTGAAATTTCATACGATTCAATAGTATCGTATTTTGTTCGAAACGAGATGCCTACTTTTGGCTCCACTCGATTCAATAAAGATCAAGTCAACTCTCATGTCAGATGCGAAAGATCCCGAGTTCGTTGCTAGCACGCAAAAACGAAGAGGCAGTCAAAAGTTTTCCAAAATTGTGTTTCAATGGCGAAAGAGTAATAGAGGTTTTGGGAAAATTCATGTGCAATAATGGTTTATTTTTGTTTGTTAAATTTCCGGGGACTTTTGACGCAGAGAAAAAAAGGATCAGAAAACAGAGAATCCGGAGTTTTGCGCTCTGTTGATGAGAAGCTGATCATACTTTTCATCAAAGTCAAATAATCCGGAATAATCCTTATAAATACCACGCGAAGAAAGGGAGCTTCAGGCACATCCGTCAGGAGAGCGGAAAGCCATTTGTCGTCATCGTCAAGGTGAAAAGGAAACAGGAAATTTGCTATTTGACAATTCCCTGAATTTAGCGTGGCTTCTGTCGGAAAATTACAAATCTAACCGGTTCAGTGAGCCGGTGAAGACCGAAGGATGTTGTTTCCGCTTGATTGAGAAAACGAAGAGGTTTCTTTTTATTTTTCCCCACCTTTTTTCTCCTTCCTATCGCCTCTGATATTTCAGCTCCTGCGAGCATGTCGTGTCGCTACTGTAAATGAAATGACAAAAAAGAAACAGAGTTTGCAAAGAAAAATCATGGTACATGTAGTAGGTAGACGCGTGTACGTATGTATATACCCCGGTATATACATAGGCACGGAGTATTTGTCATTCTTGAAGTTTAAAGAACGTCGGATATCAAAACTCCAGAGGATATTCAGTCACGATGTAAAGCGTACGCTTTTTATCGAGCCGTATGTAGAAAGGCTTACGTACACTATAATGTCGCTATCTTTTGCATTCGTTGACTCATCAACGAAGCATCGTATAAAACGATACCGTACAAAACCTCACGTGCTTAATGCGTAAGAAAATGTTTATCACGTTTTACACAGAGCGCGAAATAATTGAAAATCCCATTGAAATTTCCCGCGTTAACCGTTGTCCGACCTGCACTGAATCGTTCTACTCATACGTTATTCTCATTCCTCGCCGTGCATCGTTCAATGCTTCGGATTTTTGTATTTTTCTTTTTTTGCCCGGCTTTTTCGCGCATTTCTCTTTCATATTTTTCTAGTACAGATGAATAACAATTGTGGTAAGAAGTAGAAACAATTCGCACAGTCAGCTTGCGAAGCTGTAACATTACCGTTTGTTTTTGTTCGACCGGAGTTTAAGTGAATAGCATATTAAAAATTGCACTGTTCGTTATGTTCGTGCAAACGTGAGACGACATACGATACCTATTGTACGTATATGTAACATACGTATATGTAATACGCTCAGAGAAAACTGCAACTGCAACAAAACGTAAGTTGACAGAAAACTATACTGCAGAACCGGCAAGCTGTTTCCTTCAGAAAAGATAATTTACCCGAGATACATCACGATTCACGAGTTGCTCCGATGTGTTTTCTTTCCCTTCTCGATTATCAGTATATACAGCATAATGGCAAATCATGTTTCTTTTTCAAGCTCATGAACGAGGATTCAATTTTCAATGGAATTTCTAATTAGAAGTAGAAGATAAGTGCCTGGAAATTTTTCAACTCGTCATATAGAGCATAATATGTATTTTTTTTTTGTGATGATAAACAGAACTTTCGAATCTGCTCCAATTTGAATACAATTTTCATATGAAAAAGCATAATCTGATAACGAGCGTTAAAATCCAGAAATTCTGTCCGCTCTTCTCTCTTCTGCTTGCGTTTTTTCAAATCTGTGAGGAAAGTCAAATACAGTAAATTCGTTCGGGATCAATAAAAAAAATGGAATCAACGAGCATCGTCGGCATGAATATCTGCAGCAAGTAAAACCTGCGTGAAAGTATGTAGTACCTATGTTATAACGGCAAAGTCTAATAGATATATGTATATAAACCTATATATAACCATGCCCATGTTTAGAACGAGTGACCTCTCGAGAAGCCAGGATAAAATACCTTTCGAGTCGTGATATGAGCGGCTAGTACTAATTTCCGTGACGAAAATGATGACAATACGAGCAACAAAAATCGCCAAATTCGTAAATACACCTAGAGACATACAGGTGGACATCCTGCACTCATATCCCCTGAAACGATTATTATTCTGCGAATGAAACCTAATTAACATCCATCCATGTCCGTAATTTCATTCGGTTTCGCACCTGCCACCATGGCATGAAGGCAATTATAATCCGTATCTCGATTGATCGCATGAAATTGATGAATGGGTATCATGTAGAGCAGCACGTGTTCCTCTTCATGCACCCATAACTGAACACCAAGTAAATGCCTACTTCAGGCAAGCAGGGAATATGAAGAAACACGGAATTTCGCATTGTGAGCAGACTGATTGTGAACTGTTTTTTCGCAAGGCCCACTCAGATTTCGGCCTAAACATGAAGTGCTTTCAGTCTCAACACGGCAAATTTGTGAATTGTAATGTGGACTCATCTTCAGACACATCCTTTCCACGGTCCGCATATATGTGTCTCGGATTTTAGAAGGATCGTCAAAATGTTGGTTAGGCGTGATATACTGTACCTACCTACTTGGACATGTCCATTCATGTGGCGAGAAGATATAAAGCGGTCATTTACCCTCCGGCTTCTCCACAATGAAGATAGAGTTGTATGCATAGATGTTATGTAGGTACATTTCTGTGTGCCAGCAAACAAACGGAGATCGCCTGCCGGCTCTTTACTTCCAGGAGCCAAAGAAGCAAGGAAGGAAGCGAGTAAGCAAGCAGGCAACCATTTGCCAATAAAAGGTCTAGACGTAGTGGAGTAA
Organism: Phymatocera aterrima; assembly: GCA_963170745.1. Lineage (NCBI taxonomy): Eukaryota > Metazoa > Arthropoda > Insecta > Hymenoptera > Tenthredinidae > Phymatocera > Phymatocera aterrima. The sequence goes on from OY720662.1 coordinate 13,391,479, forward strand.
GAGGAGAAGCCGGACGACGACTATGCTATATCGTAGTAGATGGTCTTTCACCGGAGAAAATGGTCTCTTTAGCCTGAAAAGAAGGGGACGGAGTCTTCTCAAGCCAAAGTCCAGCCAATACGTTTTGCGGGAGAAATATGAGTGTGCACGAGAAGAGCAAATGCGAGAGAATGAAGAACGGAGAAGATTCCCAACGGATGCAACACTACTCCCCTTTAGCTAAACCACGTAAATCTCCACCATCCTGACGTATTCGGCACTGAGAAAAGCAAATTTCGAAATGTTACTCCTAGGTATATACGGATTACTCGTTCAATTGTCGTCGTCGTCGCTATAGTTGATATTTTAACGACTAGATATACTGTGAAATATATTCTTTCTTTCTATGAGAGAAGAAGATGTATAGACTCATAATATTCTAAGCTTTTCAACGCGATATCAGAAAAGAAGAAATGCAGAAAACGTACAGTATACAAACAGGAGGAAAAAAAAACTTGACGATGCTGAGGAAAATGACGCGATCTCGCGCATGATATTTACCATATGTTCTTCAAACTGCACAGTCAGAATAACTAGAACAATTTATCGATCCACGTTAATGAATTATCAGAAAAAATATTCAAATAATAATTCTCCAGGTACGTGGAGTGACTGATGCCATTGATCTATAATTTGTACAGAGAAAGATTTCAAACTTTTCTGACTCTCAAGACAGAACTTCATCTCGCAAGACATGGAAGGACTCCTCGATAATTAGTAGCAATGGAATTTCAAAGTTCAGATTGTTATTCTGTTCAAAATATGTTCAACTAGCGACAGCAAGTATTGACGGCGAAGCTAATCAATAATTATAATAACGCCACGTTTCTGAATCTGAATTAAAATCTCGAAAGATGTTTGCCGACGATCACTTTCTTTCTCGAAGTGGGCGTATAATTTCGGCTGTTTATAATCTCGGATATGATAAACAAATAAAGCTATGTATCTGTTCAATCTAAACGTTCCGAGTAAACGTAAGCTCTCACATCAAGGAAAAAAGAACCGGTTGCGGGCACACAAGTTTCAAACCGAACCAATTTTGAAGTCCCATCAAACACAAAGAAAAACATAAAAAATGTGTTAATATCAGAGCCTCTCCGATATCCCGTCAGTATTAAAGCACGGAGGAGCCCTTTTACATGCTCGCTTACTGTTACGAGGCTTTAGCAAATTTCCGCTTCTGGTGAAATGGATGGTTTTTTTTATAGCTCCTTTTCGCGCACGCCATTTACGATGAAGATTGGATCGTAAAAATCGACTTTGTGAACATCGTACGAAAGGTTGAATCTAGCGTTAACTTATACAGGCTTATAGTCTAGCTTACGGCATTATGATTGACGCAAAAATGTCAATTGACAAATAAAAGTTATTCTTCTTCGTTTCTTCAAACAGAAAATACGGACCACTATTCGTTTCTCTCTCTCTCTCTCTCTCTCTCTCCTGCGATTTTCGCAAACCTTACATGCGGAAGAGATATTCCGCTAATATACATATTCATACGCATGTAACGTATAACTGTATACGGCCTACGCGAATGCAATTAACTTTGATCAAAACAATTTGCGTCGCGGTCAAACCAATCATGAGATTTCCACGTCTACCGGAAGTCTAGACGCAGACGTAGTATCATAACGCAATTCATATATATCCATAGATCTAACGCTATTCCTCGAGGTCCAAATTTTACATGATCAAGTATACAACCGCGTGTTCGAGATTGGAGATTTTCATCAAATCAACTATAAATCTCGAAACTCGCACTCAGTTTTGGGCGTACCGAAATTGGATTTCTCCATTACTGTCCAAAAAGACGTAGGAGGGTCTAGTATAAGCAGATTAGGTAGACAAAAGGAGGAGAAATAAAGACATCGAAATGAAGCTTAATGTGCGGACCCCCCCTTTTCTATAATGAATTCTTTTACATGAAATACTGGCAGGGCTGAAGGCGGCGACCAGCTGTGTTCTCAATTACATATAGAATGCCCCAAAAAAAGTCACACAACATCTCAGTTCAGCAGAGATTCAATCGGTTTTTAGCAAGCTTCGAATCGTGCAGGCTCGTAGTACATTCTAGCCACCGTTCACTTTCCTTGTGCCTTTCGGAGTTCCGCGTTAGCTAATTCGAACACACATAGCACAAGAAAGAAGATTTATTACAGTAGGAGCCATCGGCCATAGGTTCTTATTTTGTCCATCAAGAGGTTTCGTCGTTTCAAAAATTTCCCAGAGATTTTACGAAACGGCTGGAGCCTAAAAAAAAGCTTGTCACGTATGAAGAATAATCTAAGGTATCATCAAACGTCAATGATGGTTCTGCGGAATTTCGGAAACGGAAGTTCAGCAATCGACAATTGGACACAGTGATGTCGAGAATAAGATGAGACTGTTAACGGTTCCAAATAGTTTTGACAAAATTTCGACAAGGGGATCCCAAAAAATTAAGAAATTGAGAAACTGTCATGGAGAAATTCGACATACGTTGTAACCAAGCGAAAAACAAAAAGCCTTCGCTACTTCCAGCCGCCGAAGAGCAATTTGACCAGGCGCGTACTACCACTTAAGACTGGTCTCTTTTGACACGGGCAAATTGCGTGATTCAAGGGAAGAGAGAAAGATAGAGAGGGAAGGAGAGAGAAATCTAGTAACATGACTTTCCCATTTCCTCTCCCATACGTAGTAACGTCACGACTTCTCCCCGACGGGAACATATCCATTCCCCTCACGTGATATCACCCTTGAAGGTAGGTACCTACTCCACGTAGCAGCCAAGTTGGTCATACCTACATACCTTCGTATGGATCTTATGGGGAGTACCAGCGCGCTTTCAAGCTCCACTACACATCCAAACCACGCTGAAGCTTTAAAGTATGAAAGCAACTACTTACGTACCTTCCATAAGTGGCCCGATATTACGCCACTGACGTTCAGTTTCATAAATCTGTTACATTACACATCAGATTTCTAGCCACGATTTCATTTTTTACGGTTTCACGCGCGCTCGTTCGGTTGTTAAGTAGTATACCACCGAAACCTACTCCTATATCATATAAAAATAGACGGTTTGAATTATACTATACTTCGAAAACAAACAGAAAACTATCTCATATTCCTAATTACACTCCGGTCTAATGTTACGTCAATTTCGAGAGACACTTGATCCAGCGTAGGATAACTTCTTCGTGGTAAATTGAAGAACCAGGATCTTTAATTAAGAAGGAAATTCAGATGGATCAGAAGAATGAACTTGAGCGAACCACATAGCAGAGAAATTACTCGAACACGGACTCGTCTGGCATATTTGATCTAGGAATCACGACCCATGGAGCCACTTTATCGAAAAGTTGTGGTCAATCGCGCCGCGTAGCGCTCTATCAGATGTTGAAACACGCTAAAATACCGCGGATCATGTTATAATCGCCGGACCATTTGCGATAACTTTTGGCGCCGGCCATTTGGTTCGTCTGTGAAACATTCTCATGCGGTCTTCCGCACAAGTGTGTATTCTCGAGCACAAATAATATATACACCGACGTAACATTAAACTGACTGGTGAATATCGTGCGATTCTTGGCGCGACTAAGACGGATCGGCGATGAGTCATACCCTCGGCATCTGTAAATTGCAACGCGACACGGTACTCGTATTTGATATACGCCCACCCTGGGTGCGCGTCATCTTTCTTGATCTCATAGTCGTCGTCCCCCTCTAAGCTTTCCTTTCGCGTGTCGCGTGGATCAGACTATGAGCGAGAGAGATGGGCATATGAGAAAATACTGTAGAATCTTGTATTTACCTATATACCGCAGTATATGTAATATGTATGTATGTATGTACGTCATGGTATGCGCCGTTTGTGGTGTGTTCAATATCGACCAGCCGTCTGAGCATCGTAATTCGTTTGCTGACGATGAGTGGAGAGAACCATCGTGGTAGTTCTTCGTCTTCTTTCGCTTCTTCACTCTCCCCATTCATAGTTATACACAGGGGTGAGCTAGCGAGTGAGTCACCTTGTTTTCCCAAAGTCCAGTAGAACATCGTGGGGGAGCTTTTCATCGGATTTTCATGGGGTCCGGGTTGATGATGGAGGGAAATATAGCTCAGGCGAATGGCGCCACGCAATATACTATACCGTGGGCTTATACCTATATGGCTTACGAAATATTCGTCGAGCATTTAGAATCACCGCAATATTTTACGATTTATCTAAATCCTTTGGCTAAAAATTAGCAACGGACTGAACATCGACATTTTATCCGGAGATTACGAAGTGTGTAACATTTTGATCCAAATTTTTGAAAATCCAACATCGAATAGAAAATATTCTAACCGTTTCACAAATTTGTCCGATATTTCTGTGATTCGGAATCTCGCAGAATTTGTTCAACGAAAGCCTATATTATCGAGTCGATACAATTTACGAAATTCTCTAAGATACGTTTCGATAAGGAATTTATGTTTTATCCTGCATTTTCAGTGAAGAACCGATTTTTCCTCTATTTCTTGACTTGATCTAAATTATGCTGCATGTAATGGTTATTTGGAAAATAATTATCGTACCTACTTCATGTTTATAGACCACGATATAAAAATATACACGAGATTTTCCCCGTACGTAGGATATCGAGGACGAGTTTTTTTTCCCGCAAATTTTGAGTCTCGTAAATAACGTGAGAGAAAAAAACAGAGTAAAATTCTGTCGCTTATAGATAACTATGCAAATCTGTACAACCGTTAGCGCGACGTGAAGCGATCCAACTGTACATCGTGAACGAGTACTACGTACGCGTTAGTTAAAATCGTTTCAGGTTTTATTCCTGCGGGGTAAAATTTCACCCCCCCCCCCCCCCCCCCCTGCCCCTTCCGATACACACACACAAACCTCCGTATTCTCATCGGTAAAGCTCTAGCTATCTCCGAACGAATAGAAAAACCTCTCTCTCCGAACTGAATACAGTATCCTACATAGACGACATCAAACAACAAAATTTAACGACCCTCAGAACCAGATTAAATTATTTTAGTCTTTCTAAAGCTCATTTTTACGTAATATTTAAATACCTACGAGAATTACCAATAGAACGAAAAGATACAACAATTTCATTCAAATGCACCAATATCCTGAAAAAGTGTTAATCCAATCTTCACCAATAATCAGAGGCTGGAAATTCAATTTTCCATTGAACTCATTGATTATTAACTAAAATTATCATGATATTTATCATTACCGTAAAAATGTGGGGAAAATAGAAAACTTATTGTAGCAAATGGCGGAAAATCTGAACGATTTGCTGATTCTGATGTTTTCGGACTCCTCGTCGTCGATATAAAGAGACGAACGAAAACAAGAGTCAGTGAAATGTGATCGTAAATAAAAATAGAACAAATTTCTAGACCGTAGAATCGGAACGATTTCATTCCGAACACGAAAAAAACTGGGAAGGATACCCAAAAATTGCAATAGGACACTCGAGAATATGTAGAAGAGACTGAAGAGAGAGAGAGATAGAATTGCCCGTGGGAATGAAGAGAAACGCGAGAATAGAGAAAAGTTATTTGAAAAAACATTAAATTTAGGTAATCGGATTTGAGAACCGTGATTAAAGCCCGCTTCTCCGGCTTAAGCAGAAATTATGTTTCGAATAAACTGTTTAGCTGTTGAAACGTGAAGTCTGTAGATTCTCACGCGCGGCCGCTACGTGAAAATTCGAATATGTGAACAAACACAGACCGAAGTAAATTGTTTATCGGTAATCAATATTTCCAGAGGAAAAGAGTCACAAATTTCGTTATAATGATAATTTTCTTGTGTAGTTTCAAAAGAATCACGATGCAGCAAGTCGGTTGAAACATGTTCGTGGTTTCTCTTCTCATCAACTTGCATCAAAACTTCGGAAAATCGCATACACGTGTAAATCAATTTTTATAACAATTTTATGCCATATTCACATTGAATCAAGAAGTTCTGCAAAAGTTTTCGTCTGACAGTTAATAATATCGACCGCCTGTACCTTACACGGTCTGCCTCTACATCCGTCGTCGGCAATAAATAATGTGAAAACAGATGAAAAAGAGGGTGTATAGTTTATATTTCAAATTCCTAAACACATTAGATCAGACGTTGCGTACTTCGTGCCTTCCATTCTTCTCCCTTTATGCCTGAAATTTGTTCTTTCCTTTTATCCCCTCTTTTTCTTATATCCATATATATATATATATATATATATATATATATATATATATATATATGTACATACATTCTCTTTCTTTATTTTCCCGCCGACCGACACCACGCTCGAAATAATCACTGAGTGATCACTCGCTTCTGTTACCAGGCCAATTCGGCCGTAACTTTCAGTCTGGTTGAGGATAGTTTAAGGCTTTAGTTTAGTTGGCGAATGAAAAATGATGGAAAATATATAAAATACGTAATGATATCGTAAGTCGTGAATATTGAATATATTTCAAATATGTGTCAAATTTTCATATATAAATGGAGTTGAGACACCAAATGTCTCGGTGTCACGGTTTTTTTCGTTTGCTTTCATATATTTTTTTTTTGCATATACCTATATGTATATACATCAATATTATATAATTTAACGCGTACGTGTTATCGAGGACAACTAGTGCATTTGTTCCATACAGGTATGAGTACGAACTACGTATTACTTTTTTGCATTGTTTTCAGCGAATGAGCGGAACACACATAATGTGGCGTCGAATCTATAGAATAATTATTATTACCATACGAGAGACGCGGATGGATTATTCAAGTATAATCTGACCCATTTCTGTCGTAGTATAATTAACGACAAAACTAAGCCGCGAATGCAACGAAAATGGTAAATAATTTACAAAATTTCTAGCCGCATGGTACTTCTATAGTACTGTTAACTGAAGAGAACAAAATTATACGATTACAAAGATAAACGGGTATAATAGTAGTCCATATATTGTCAAAAGTTTCTAAACGAAAATGGTCTTTCATTTTTCACTATACAAGTAATACCTAATTGTATCAATATCTTTGATTCGCGTTTGTTTTTACACCCCATGCATCCATCGGTTTCGAGATTTCGAGTCAAGATCAAATTGCAAATTTTTCATCCGTAGGTCAGGTGTTAAAATTGGCAAAAAAACATGCGGCTGAAGTTCATGACAGTTAACGCAACAAAATCAGGCAAAATAATATCGGCCGAAATTTTACGGTAAAGAAAAATCTTCGAATTTTTTTTTCTTTTTCGCGATTTTCGAGAAACCCCGCAACGTCGAGCGTCTAGGTGAATTTTCTTCATCGACAAATTTCAGCCGATATTATTTTTTCTGATATTGTTATGCGTTAGCGTTTACAACTTCAGGCTCGTCAAAAAGCATAGAATTTACAGACGATGAGGTGAAAGTGTTGAGCGTGTTACACGGATATATATTCCCGTGCGAGGTAAAACTGCTTTAATACTAGTTTCACGGCGTCTAGTTTAGAAGCATGCCAAACGAAGCTCGGCCGGTACATACTGCATATTTGGCTGAAACCTGAATTTAAAACACACATAATATGATGTTGTTTATCTCAAATTGAATAATAATCACAAACGTACAGAGTTTTGGCAAATTTTCATCAATTTCTCTTTTCACGATTTTAATAATTTCGCTCCTCGTTAGACGCGGACGTGTATTTCAATCGATTCAGCTACTAAATCGTTCTCAAAATAGAGGAAGAGTAAGCAAAACCAAGAAACGATAAAAAAGAAGAATGAAAATAGTAAAATTATATTTTTATAAGCCTCGTCCACAAGATTTTTCTGGTCCAGCGTTCACGGAACGGTTGGATGAGGCTGCGCGGGAATACTTCCCCGTTCCGGAACGAGGAGCGGAGACTCTCGTTGTCCGTATCGATCTACCTGCCTCTCCTTCTCTTCTCTCCCGTTTCTAGAGGAAGGGAAAGAGGAGAGTATAGAGAGAGCATTCTATGCTCTGGAGTCTAGAGCATTCTTCACTCTACACTCTACAGTCTACGCTCTATCCCGCCCCGAACCTTTCGTTATTTTCCAAATATATTTCTCCCACCCCAGACCACGGAAAATAGTTCAAAACAGAGATAAAAAAGAGCAAAAAGAGAATAACGTATACATGCACCAATCTCGATCAATTGTAGCCAACGTCGAAAAAGCATGAGAAAATAATTGCACACGTTGGTATATATATATATATATATATGTGCAGATCGAATTGTTATTGAATTTGAAAAGCGATTGTACGACAGGATACACTCGGATAATTTTCAGAAATATTGTATGCAAAATGTTGACAATCGACCGATATAATTCGGGTGATAATTTTTTAAACAAATATTCAATCATAATTTAAGCCAATTTCGGATGAGAATTTCTTTCAAACCGAATTCCCTCCTTCCTTCTATCGTTGTGCGAGGGTCTTCCCCAATTCCACCTCGAACTCCCTTGCTAAAATAAACCTACCCACACGGCGTGTAAAACCGTAAACGAAAATACCTGCCGCGAATTACGCGGAATAATTCTTGTACACTGGTTGCGCTCGCGGTACGTAAACTCGGTAGCTCGGAAATCAATACGCAATAAACGAGGAAGCAAGAAACTACGTGCGACACCATTTGCGTATCTGATTGCGGAAATACATGCACGTATGAGTGATGAGAAATGGGGAGAAAATACGGAGCACATATTTTTTGATATCCGTAAACTTTATAACGTATTCACGCGGTGAACGAGCTCGTAATAATATATTCGAATACCTCGTGCAGGTACATGTACCGCATGAGATAATATACAAAAATTTCCACCAGGATCGTTTCGACTAAAATTTGATTAGAAAAACAAAAGGAACAAAAAGTCTCACGAATTGAAAATTTCACAATAATATGGCCGAGATCGTGAAAAAAAAAAAATGTTTGACGATTATTTTCTAAACAGTGTTTCAAGAAATTGTTTTTTTCATTCAAAATTCTTTGGATTTTGTCTCTCTATCTTTTTTTCTGAGTTTTGAGCGAACCCGCGCTTTTATGGATTTTGAGGGAATATTAATAAGAAAATGCATTTCAAGAAACCGTCGCTACATGGTATACGTCCCTATCGCAACCCAATTTCGTGTTTCATATACATAATTGGGTCGTTTCGATGTAGTAATTACCTTACAGATAACAATGGAGGAGGCAAATTACGCCGAGCCGGGAGTAGCTAGCTATATGCTATCCGCTCGAGCGTTTTTATTCAACTTCCGGTCAGCTTTGCACTTCCGGGATACCCGCGAGCGTATTCGTATGCATGTACCTACTTGCGTACACACATACTACATATAATCCACACGTTACGGAAGGTAATTTTTATTATCCAACCGTATAGTTCGTCTTTTTTGCTCTTCGGTTTATCGCACGTTCGGTATTATCGATTTTACCGCTCAAACAACACAACAGCAAAAATTAGGTGTATGTACTATACATAATACGTGAAATTTGCGAGAAACGTAACAACAACAAAGATGCCAAGTAGGTACAGTAGAACCCTCGATCATTCGATCGCAATCGCCTCGTAAGACCAAAGATCACGATTATCCGAATTCACTTTTGGTTCCCGCGGATCGGTACATTATCCAAGCTACGTGATACAGGTGGTCTACATTATATCCGGGCTCCTCAAAACTTGAATCGACGGGTATGATATGCATATAGTTGCATTTTTCTAATGTGATCGGTATAGATTTATACACAAATAGAACATATAATATTTCATACGAAATTGAGCCTACAGTATCCGAGTTTTTAGATCAACCGAGCCATGATCGGTCCCGAACGGCTCAGACAATCGAGGCTCTACTGTATGTGTCAGGAATGCGCGCGTCAACTGATAAATTGCATCGAATGAGATATTTGAGAAGAATTGTAAAAACTGGAACGATGATTTTCCAGTACATAATAATGTGATATAGGTAGAAGCATTGATATTAAACCTGTAGCTAGTCAAAATTTTTGCAGACACTTAATCCGCTCCGCATGCACTCGCGTCATAACATAGACTTGACGCACATTGTTCTCTTGTGCCCTTCGCAAACGTACAGATAATGAAGGTATTTGCATACAACGTACATACATACATGCATACATGTATTATTAGACAATTCACAAGAGACTGCAACGATACACTATTGCACTGTAGGTTTCGTATGCATAACAAGTCGCTTCTACTCATTTATGTATGTGGTGTATAATCTAGCTCTGGCTTTCGGCTAACAATGAATTTCAAATAGAATAACTATGGCTATATACTTAGAGACTCTCCATGCGCTCTCTCTCTCTCTCTCTCTCTCTCTGTCTTCAACCTGTCTACAGGGTATATAACATACCTACAATATGCAGTAAAAAAAAAAAAGAAACCTGCAAACAAAAATACAGTCCGGAGTTTACGAAGGCACGTTCAGGCGTTCCGAAGGTTGCGAATAGATGGACCAAAGCGTGGATCGATGGAGCACCGAATGAGTAAATATTAAGTTTCTCGAATGGAAAACCTGCCGGAGAAATTTCAATGTGTTACTGAACACCGGTCGTTATCACTTCGAGGATGCGATTTGTAGCCATTTCTACGGGACACAACCAATCGAAATGAACCTTCGGAGATCGATGCAGTATTTTGGCAGAAATTGGCCAAGTATTTCATATCTCTTAGGAGTATCGAAAAGTTCTTCAAAAATTCGAACATTATATTTCAATCTAGCCTAACTGGCCTAAAATTTTGAATAGCACACTTCAACACATCGGTCCGTGATAATATCTTTTTCCCTCAACAATTAGTTGACTATCGCGATTATCACAAAAACGTACGCATACATAAATATGATTGTTGTAAACTATTCGACATACTGCCCCCCGTACCTCCGTCAGTCCGTTATACTGGACAAACGTACCCTACCTATATATCAACCTATTCCTTTATTGTCGAAAGTACCTTGGAATTTCCATGCGAACTCGTGAACAAAACAGCGCGTTATCAATATCATTCAAAACATTCGCCACATACAGCTACGTATGTACAATATCTAGGCACGTACCTGTGCCACATTTTCTCTAATTCGCTCCCATCTCGCTCTAGACACCGCATAGCGCACAGACTCCCGCAGGCTCTATACTTCTAGAAGTCTAGACGTACTGGCGCACCTCGGCGCGCCCTGGCCGGAAGTACGGAATGAAGAGATGCTTTGGTTAGATAGATACATACGCGTGTTCGTGAATACGTGCATAGATACGTCATCCATACGAAGCTATACACACAAATTCACGTATAAGTATAGCATAGCATTATAGCATGGCATAGCATTGGAACATAAATATGCGCGATCCATTGTACACAATTACGAGATCCAAAGATTCTAGAGGTACAATAGTGTGTAACACTTTAGTTAGAGTTTCGACCCAGATTAGAGATAGTTGGCTATACATACGCGGATTTATACGCATCTGTACAAGCAGTTCTAAAATATATGTTGAACTATATTTATACGCCCACGTTTCGTACTATATGTCTACCCCTACGATCTTTGTTTCAAGAATCTCACCTATGAATCCGAGGCTATTTCAACTGTCTTTCGAAATTTTTTGAAGCAAAATTGCGATATTTCTTCTTTTCGAAAAGTGGCGATGTTTTCACTTCAAGAAAATTTAGAGAGATACCGGGTCCTATAACATAACACGAATAAATGCGCGTCAAAATAGTCCTACACAGTACACAGTACGTAACGTATACAGATGTCTACATAAAGTATAATTTCATGCTCAGTTATACCAGTCTCCTCCTTTGACGGTCCCTTCCGGTTGTCATTTCCGGAAAGGGCCTGGCATAAGTCGACTCTGTTACATCGTTCAACGTTTTGTAATATTATTATACAAATTTACACACGTGAAAATCGTTATTCGATAACGAACGTAACCCCAACTGACTACCAAGAATATCACGGAGAAAGATAACAGCTGACTCCAAGAATATCGCGGAGAAAGATGGCATCTCGCGAAGACGTTTAAGTGACCAAACGGCCGATATTATTTTCCCTCACCATCTTCGCTCTTAACGTTATATGAACTCCAGCCTCGTGAAGCGACATCGATTACTCCGCGCTTTACACATCATATTTCCGGTCTGTAAAGTTGATTCAATATTTCACGGAGCGAAGAACTTATGGCGGTATGATAGAAGAAAAAGAAAATGAATGCGATCGGAGAAAATAAAGCGTGAACTTCGACCTGCCGCGATATACTTGTAGGTATATATACTGCAGTATCGTACAGTGGGACGAAGGATATCGAATTTTATCAGATAACTCAATATCGCTCAATATTGTAGTAAAGTAGGTAAACAGCATCAAGGGGAGCGTGCTGATGCGGCGTGTTAAATCAATAAAAATTATACATAGATAATATTATCTGGACATATGTATGCATGTATATACCTATATTCGAATATGAAATACAGGGCCACGATTGCTCATGATTCGGAAAAAGCTGCCTAGCATACAAATCGTACCTGCATGTCTGAATATGAGTATCGATTATATATCTATATCCTGTGTACCACCATAGCTCATCTCTTTTTATTGTAAATTTCCTGTTAGATATGCCTAAACTATCTGCCTAACTGTGTATGCTGGAGGCGTGTAAATATTAACACATATAGATACTACGTATAGGCATACAGCTTCATTGACACAAGTACATACATGTAATATACACATATACCGGGTGTATTTCGGATGTTCGAACACACGGAGCAGCGTCGAATTGGCCACGAGTCTTATAGCACCTGTAATCGCCAATTTTCATGAATCCTTCATGAAACACGAGGAGTGAATCGCAAGGGAAACTTGGTGTACAAAATACCCGAAATGTTGTGAAACGTCGGTAAATGCCGGTAGATATTGGGAGATATAGGCAAACGTTGGCAAATATCGGAAGATATCGAGAGATGTTGTAGAATACGGGCAGATATTGAGGAAGAGGAAATATGGTGTACGAATTGTTGCTAGCGATCCAACGCTCGACAAAACAATTCACGATTTTTTACTCGCAGCCACCGAGTAATCGCAGCTCCGATCGTTCGAACGATAGAAATTCACCCTGTACACATCCATATCCATATCACCGAAGCGATGATTCTACGAATACGTTTATTATATAGAATGAAGTATGGCTAAGATACAGGTATATATAGGCACGAGTGTGTCTATACCATACGTCGTTTTTTATCTATCATGACAAATAGACACGTGTCGGAAGTTCGTCGAGCGATGATACTGTTTTCAATTTTCTATACTATCACCCACCTACATGTACACTCCCGGGCATTAATGGTTTCCCTTTTTATAATGGTTCTGTCGCTGAAGCTAGCCACGCTTGTAGTAAGTTGCTCCTGCATGGAGTACGTGAAGCAATGAACAATCGGCACGAATGATATATTCAAAAAAATTCAAAAATACTTCACTCAGATTGGCCTCTGTATCACCCCCGGCGCGACGTGCCACGAGCGTATGTACATACAATAGTTAAATTCGGAGCGGAACAATTAATGTGCAGCAGTGTACACACCGTCGTGAGGAAATATTGTCCCCTAAATGGCTCTCATTTTCGGCCACAAATCGTAAGGAAAGAAAATAAAATTACAAATCTAGACGATGATACTACGTTTGAGGTATCTTGTTTTTTTGTTCTCTCTCTCTTTCGTTCTTGTGATATTCTAAATCTATTGAAATAATGAAAATCATACAGCTTACAATTACATGTATATACAATATATATAGGTATAGACCGATAATTGTAGCAAGTGCCGCACGTTTCTACGACGACGGTGACGTAATCATAGATTGATGCCGAAAGCGTGACGCGTTACTTTGGTTAGGTATACTGTAGTTTATGTTCATAACACAGGGGTGGGTGGAGGTGGCGTACCGCCGCCTCGCCGCGCCGTAGCGTTGCGTGCAGCGGCACGGGGTTTCACGCCTCGACAACAAGGAGCCTCTTGTAGAAAGTGTTTTTAAATGAATTAATATGAGTTAGATAACATGACCCAACCAGTGGTGCACGCAGTATGCGGTCTCTAGGTATACCCACGTAATGCGCGGCAGTTGTACTTGCGTTACATAAACCTCTGCTCGGTTCTTTTGATTTTATTTTCACTTCATTTTCTTCTTGTTCTCATTTTGTCCATATACTATATCCAAATGCAATGATCGTCATCCCATATAATTTGATATTCGATCAACACCGACGAATCATGCGTAATACTAATGATTATCATACCGACATCGAACCAGGCAATCGAAAATGGAAAAACCGAGAACTATACACAAAGAAAGAAGACAAAATTGATGAGAAAGATCGACGGAATATCGAAAGTATAGACCGGGCGAATTAGACTCGATCTCGGCATGAACCTTCTGATTAATTTCCACAGGCTGAAACATCGCTCGATCGGAGTTGTTTGAGGTCTTGAAGGAGGGGCTCATTTTGCGCGGGCAAAATTATGCAACCATAAAAAGTTATAAACAATCGTATGAACAGACAAAACACTTTTTATTGGTTTTGGTTTTTCATATATCTTGGAAACTGAGCAAGATAGGATTCTGAACTATGCGTATCTAACTTTTGGTGAACTAAATTGCGCACGAAATTCATGTTGACAACGTTCATCGTCGGGTCAGTGGTTAGCTCCTTACGCGCCTTCGAGACGAAGTTTGATCTTCGGATCGTGCGAATCGTCGATTTTGTCGATTTTCATATGTTACGCCGGTGAAAACAATCCTCTTAGCTTCCAAGATACTCATTGAAAAACGAATGAAAATGATCCACATGGTTCGATTGAATCACAAATGCTTCAAGGGGAATTTGGAAACGCTATCTTACATGTATACCTATATAGGAACAGTTTCGGAATCGAGATTCGTAGATTTACGCAAACGACTCGATCAATTTTGCTGAAAATTCGAGAATTCGTTGAGCACGATGGCAGAAGGTGGCTGAGTATTTCACTTTTTCAAAACATTGATCGGATCTGATAAAAAATAATATTCCCCGTATTAGCTAGATTAGATTGCCAGCGGTAACTTCAAATTCGCCTCAAGTGCACAAAAGCCTATAAGAAGCTGGGTCGTGCGTAATCATGAGTCTCGTATCAAAGGATTCAGAATCGAACACAAAAGTGTTGGTAATTTATGGAGAATTTTCAGAACGTTAAAAAACGGTGTTTCATTTGTTCAAAATGTTTCGAGTGCTAAAAAAATTAGAGAAAAAAAAACGGGCCATCATGAGATCGGCCTAAAAATGATCGGAATGAAAAATAAGATTTCCCAGATTTTTAAACAGACCAATTTTTAGATGAGTTTGAATAATCAAATCAAAAATGGTGAGGGAAAATTATTGGTCGAGTTCACATGGAATGCCCCCCATGCATATGTCCATCCGCTCACTACAGAATGAGATGTATCCCGTACAGAGTACATATACTGGGTGTATAGGTATTTATAATAGATATGGAACGGGGGCTGGGGCTGGGGCTGGGGCGGGGGCGGGAGCGGGAGCGGGTGGCGCGCAGACGTTACGTAAGAGTTAGGCAAAGAGTCGCGTCGGGTTTGGCACAGTTTTTGTACACGGTATACGGCTGCAATTACTTATTCCAGCACGAGCACGAGCACGAGTGCGACGTGAACTGCGGACACACACCTACCTTCGTAGGTATACCTACGCAGTATGGATCCTTCTTTATATTGGAACCGCTACGGGTACTCTCTGTGTCGTTGTATGAAGGACTATACATATAATCTACTATAACTTATTATTTATGTATACAAAACCAAAATCACTTCATGCAGCATATAAAGAAACTGAAACCGGACGGACCATAGACGGGTGAAGAACGAGACGCAGTAGTCGCCTGTAAGCGAGCAAGGAAAAGAAACACGTGAGTATTAGTACACGGAGAATGGAGGAATGAAAGGAAGAGAAAGAGGCTCAGTTTTAGACGCGTGGGACCCATAGTTAGTTTTTTGAACAATAGAGTCTCTTGTTCCTGGGTTCTGGGTCCTGGAACCTGGATCCCGTCCCTGCTTATTCTCCCCTTCGTAGTTAGGTAGGTAGATATGTATAGGTATAACTACTACATCGTACCAAAAACACGAAGTACATGCATACCTAAATCTATACCTCTACCTAGATACCCGTCAACATGGTGAACCAGTTTCCATGGTAGAGAAAATAAGCAAGGAATGGCGCCGCTCAAACTCGAAATAAACCAACCAAGGTGAAATAATAATAATAATAATAATCAGCAAGGACCTAGGACCTAAGTCCTGGGTACGATTTTACCTTCGAAGGTAGTTGAGCGTGAACTCGTTGCTTATAACGAAGGAGAAAACCATACCCGAGGTGCAAAAATATTCGCCAGAGAAAACGGAAGAAAGAAAGCTACGTGTAGTATGAGGCGAGTGAAATTGTCAACGTTCTTTATAACAAATCGATGAAAAAATATGTTCCGTTAATGTGATAAACTTCAGCCTAAGAAACAAAATCCAAGGGTAAAACATTCGAAATCGAACCTACCATCGGGTCCACTTTGTTTGCTGCACCGAGCGCACCTTCACTTTGATTGAATGTATATGTATAGGTATACGGTCACTGTGACTGACGATGACTCTCAAATCCTGATTTTTTTTTTTTTTTTTCTTTTGCGTCCAAAACCCAAGCCTCTTCCACGTTTCCGCGTCAACCAATTATGAAATCGTGCTACGGTTCAGATCATTCGAATTTTATTCCGTGATTGGTCTTCCAGACCATCGGGACTCTTTTGAGACCACGTGACACAGCTGACGCCAGTTGCGCCATCGGTCGTGATCGTCGAAAGTAAAAGTGTAGTTATTGACTAGTATCTTCGCTTGAGAAATACTAGGAATAATATTTTTCAACGTTTGTGTCATATCTTCAAACACTGTACAGATATTTGCTTCGACCTATATTCACGCAGTGATATAAACGATTTTAGGGGAATTTGGTTTTGAACTTGTTTAGAAACCGTTTCGGAAATGAGAATCGTAGATTTGCGTAAATGACTCGATCGATTCCGACGAGACTTTGAGAATTCATCAGGTATGATGGCAGAAAACGGCTGAGTATTTCACTTTTCCAAAACATTGATCGGGTTCGATGAAAAATAAATATTCCCTATGTTAGCTAGGTTAGATTGCCTGCAGCGGCGTCTCCAAATTCCCCTCAAAACGCTACGGGATGGCGATTCCTTTTTTCCCCTTGTTCCGGTTTCGATACGAAACTATCTGGGTATAATAATCACGGTCATTGAAATCCTGGTAACAGCTAGTATTCTGACTATTTATAGACGCGTATTTTAGGTTATTCATTCATTTCGAATGTATGATACCTATATATTCGAAGGCAATTAATTCGGCACAGAAAACTGATGAAAAAAAGAGCATAAAGGAAGGAGAAAGAGTTAGGGAGAGAAAGACGAAAAGTTAAGAGTCTAATTATAAGTAATCAATAATGATTAAGGCTAATCGAATTTCCGAGTGGTATGGCCTGGCTTCAAGTGGTCGGTATAGTTCTATATATTCTATAAATAATTCAATGTTTCATTACTTTTAAAGGTTAGTGATCTCAGTTCTTCAAAGAAAGAAACAAGCCCATTCAAGATACGTGATAAACTTTCTCACGTATCTATATGGGTAAGTGCAGCGTAGGTACTACAAGGAAAAAATCGAACAGAGAAGCAAGGTAAAGAAACAAGAATTATGTGGAAACTTTGTTTTATGAATACTGCAGTAGTTATACTATGAAATATAATCTATGTATAGGAAAGTTAGACTCGTGTATAATATACATGTATACACTATATATTATAACGAATGCATTCTTATGATTATCTAATATACATTCGGGTGAAACTGTTGAGGTGACAAAGTTCTCGCAGTTTCGCCGATATGAAGCTGAACTTCATAAAGTTAGGTATAAAAATCGTGATAAATCAACGAAGAAAAATAATATGAACTGCGGTTTAACGTTATAATCTTCAGCCTCGTCGTCCCGGACCAGATTCGGAGGACGCGCGAAAATAAAACCATAATTTACGATAAAGAATACGTTGAAGTATAAGTAGAGCGCGTTTCAAGAAATGGATTCCTCGGAACTTTTGACCGATTGTGAAATTTAGAAACCGACAGGAGCGATTCAAACGATTTCACGGGTGTACATACATAGGCATACGAGGATGTAGTCGTATCTAGTGATGTTCCAACAGGAGTGTAAACACTGCTCCTGTATTTCATGGCTAATATATCCCACTTAGCGGGAATCTCAGTGAAATGACTTGCAATTCCGTGAGCATATGGTAGTACAACGTAAGCTGCAGAAGGTGTGATAATGCAACGCGTATCGCATGATTAGGAACGACCGTCGTGCGTCATCGATCTTACTTTTGTTTTATAGCGAAATCAAACGATCGCGTAATATTCATGTAACGGCAGTAGAGAATTCGTTCGCAAGTGATCTTCCATTCGGTATTCACCAGTTAACGCAATTCAAAATGTCATGCCATAATAAACGACGTAGATAAATAATAATTTGTTCAAATCCATAACCGCATCTGCAGGCGTGTCTGAAATAACAATTTCATTTTTCTTTCCGAATGGACCGAAAACGTATGAGACTATCATTTGTTGTTCGTTGTTCGTGTATAGATAATTAAACATTGTGTATTCCTTCTCCTTTTTTGCGAATCGCCGGCTAGCTGGTCAGTTATACCTATACACAGCTCTTGTGTGCAAGTAACACCGAAAGAACAATAATAATTGATTAACTAAATCGTTAATCTAGCTCCGAACTTCGCCTATGAGCAGCTCAATTATTTATCCATTATTATAAATTGTTGCTTCAACATTGTCGGTTTTTCTATATCTGATTGCTTGATAATTTGCTAATCATACGTGTCATGTATAAATTCGCGAGAGAAAGTTCATTGTGAGTGTCCAACGATCGCGAGTCGACGCGACGTATGTATACCTACGGCGGCGGCGGCGGCGGCATGGACAATATCTATGCGTGATTTACGATGTGGAGTATACCTGCATACAATTACTACATGCGCATACATATTAAGCATACTGGATAGTGATGTTATATGGTGTTTTGTATCCGTGCATACCCGTACACGTACTTTCAGCAAGCCTGTTAGTTCGAGAATAAGGAAATCAGAAACGCGTCTCGAGGTGAACGGCCGATGCACGTTTCTCAATGAGAACGTATGCAGTAGTAAGTATAAGGTAGGTGTCGACGACAAGCTCAACATATAGATATAGGTAGGTACATAGCCGATAATATATTATTTGAGGTATACCAACGATAATAAAAATGAAAAAGTAGCACTGAACTTCTAATCTTCTTGTCCGCTTTAGTTTGAGTGGATTATTATATACATCAAAGATCAAAAGAGATTCCGATGATCCGGAGATCATCAAAATTTTCCCCTAGACACAGGTTAGAGAGAGAAACCGAGAAGGAACTAGAGAAGAAGTGGATGAAAAAATTGGAAAAAAAATTATGAGATTCTATCGACCGATAGATCATCGTATATTGTATACATATGAAACTCAAAAATAACCGACAACTATTCGATGTAAGTACGATGTAAATTTTTTCCCTCAAGGCTAGCTGTAGCATTTACGATGAAATATAGATCACACGCACATAGTCCTACACTTGACATGTATGATGATGTAGCGCTCGCACTAACAGCAGAAATAATATTATGAAGAATTTCCCATAAAACTTGTTTCTACGCGAATCTATGTTCGTTTGTAAATAAAAAGAAAATTTACGGCGTTTTATTCGCCAAATTCTTATGTATCAACGAATCAATTTTCACGGCCTATGTCAATTTTCGCAACCGTTTACAATATATTTCGATGGTGAGTTGCTTCGTTAGTATATCACCGTTAAAAAGAAATCTGTCGAAAATTCATTAGCGTTATATGAATTTGGTACCAGAGTAAAATCAACACCGAAATTAGAGCGGAATATTCCTGACTCCGTTTAACCAAACCTCGAATGAAAAGCGATCGCCGACAATCCAAAAAATAGTAAAACAAAAGAAAACGCGTTCTTTTTCTTTCGCATCTATACCGCAGAGATGAGCAGATCCCATCAAAACTTTGAAGGTATGTACATACGTCTAGCCATCTATAGTCAGACCCGAAGAGACGCATCTCCTCTCTCCCAAAGTCTCAACTATTTCTCGTGGTAACTATTTATAGTTTTAATACATAGGCGAGGGTGAGCAACGAAGAGACGAGGAGTCGATGGTCTACGAAGACATTTCTCCAATCAATCAGAGCTCAAGCCGCACAGGCTGTAGCGTGATGAGTTTCTGTAACTCATATCATCGCCCAGGTATGGATCGATCGAAAAATTCTCATCGGACTCATAATGTATCTTATCACACGGATTCGCATAGTAGCGTAAGAATCGAGTCGCGTGTGAACAAATTTTCGCAAGTATATTTCTGCTTGAAACGAACGCGGAATTATTTCAATTACGATAAAAACAAATCTGTCATATTTTTTCCTTCGTCAAAGAAAACTGCGATTTCTCGTCACGCTTCGGCATTGACGCATCTTTCGCTGTCGAAATGCCCGCTATTGAGTATATTTCATGATTTCGTTGCCACGGATCTCATGAAACTTCAAGCTCATAATTACTTCGCGTCTCATTTCAAATCGGTCGAAATATACACATGAGTATGTATTACAAATATTTCCTCGCAGAGAAGGTAAGTACATACATAAGCCTGTAGCGACTGGGAAGGACTGAGGCTTCTGAGGCCTCTGAGCCCCTGAGGTAGGTAGACATAATAATGATAAAAACTCTTGACCAGACAATGGGAGAGAAGAAACAAGTCGGCAGGTGCTCCTTCTCTCGGCTCCTCCCGAATACGATGTGGGAAGACCTGACCTGACCGGACCGGACCGGACCGGACGCTTGCCCGAAGGCTATAACCCACCGTACCTGCAGCCAACGGGAATGGAGGTTGGTATTAAATTTGCAGCGGGGTCAAAGTGGTTAAAACTTTGTAAACCGTAGACCGCTGACCACCGGGCCGAGATATACAGGACGCAGGTATCATTTGATCATTGATCGACACGAAAATTCGTAGATAAAACAAATTGTATTGATAGGTATCATTATTATTATTCTGAAATGCTTGGATCTTTTATTTTTTCACACTTCTTCTGTCTCGGGTATCCTTTGAAAAAGGTCCAGAATTTCAGAGTTGCACGAAAGCATGAAAAAGTTCGAAGATTCATGCCTCCGAAAGTAATGAGAAGTGATAATCGGTAAACGGCGAACCGGTAGGTAATCGCTGATTCGGGAGAATTTGCGGAAAAAAAATCGTGGCAAAGATCAGCGGAAGGTGACTTACACCGCGATTAGATGAATCGACATGGTACTACCCGTGGAGATCCATTATATTCCGAATTTCGTGTAAACTTTGGTCAAATGATTATTATTAATGATTATGCACGCAATGATAGTCGCAACCAAAGAACAAGGATCTGAACGATCGTAATTTTTCGTCAGATCATCCATCACTGGTCAAATTAATTGTGTTCATACAACTCCGAATCGTATATGCATGATTTATGAACGTTAAAAACAGTGAAATACTATAAAGTGTCCGGAAATATGCATTATAAAGAAGAAGAGGAGATAACAGAAAAGAAGTCTCTCAGAGCTCGACACGTCGTCGACGTCGGTGATTCCCAAAATCGAGAAAGAAAAATACAAGATTTTCCTTCATAGAAAATGTTCAGAAAGTACGATTTTTCGTGAATTTTTCCCCTTAACGTGTTATATATAACTAAATTCCAGCCTCACGTACCTACGTAAAGGTTTATCGCTGGACAAATATATATATGGCACAACCGACTGACTTTCTATCGAACGCGATTTGTAGTAATACGCGGTAGATATAAGCTCGCGTAATTTTTCGTTTCCTCTCCGCGTGTAAATATAAAGTAGGCCACTACAATAGTTTCGAACGCGATCAAAACTCACGGAGTATCCAACTATGAGAAAATATATTGTAGCATATTTTGTAAAGTGTAACGATGAGCAAAAAATTATGCCTGTAAATTGTTCTAATCTTATTTCTTCGATTTCATCGGCAATAATTTATATATATAATATTATATACTATACACGGAGAAAAAATTACGGTTCAGGCTCCTATACTCGGTATAGTAACTTCGATGTATACTTCGCACCGCGGTTTGCACTTTTTTTTCCTCGGCTACCACAATATAATTTACCTTTTCTTTCCATTTTTCGTACACTTTTTCTCTTCTCCACAGATCTTGAAATATGAAGAGAAATATATAAATTCCGCGCCCGCCCACCATAGCAGGTACTTTTATACGTTTCACGTTCTGCGTTATACATAGGTATGTACACACCGCCTTCAATCATAGTATTACAGTCGAACCTCGGTAACACGAATCTCAGGGGAAGAGCTAATTTTATCGAGTAAGAGAGGTTTCGTCTCATCGAAGTGTTCGAGTTATAGAGGGCAGCCCAAAAAATATTCGACTTATAGAAAAATCCGCAAAATATAGTGGAGGCAGTCTCTAACTCATGACGCAGCTACATTTGTGAAAACAATGTATACATATTTGAAAAATTCGAATCAATCATCCACGTAACTGACAGGCATTACTAATTGTAAGGTTGCTGGTTGTGACATGTGTTCTTTCAGGTCGTTGCATAAATCGCTTCGAGTTGTAGAGGTCAGGGTATTGCAGGCACTTGGAGTTATGGAGGTAGCTGACTTAGAGAGGGCGGGTTCCTTCAAGTACGACTTGCAGAGTTGAAATAGTAGCCCTTGATGGATCGCAAAATTTCGAGCTATCCTCCGTTTAGTTTTCGAATAACGGAGGTTTTTCCAGCAGAATGGACTCAATTTCAGACGTATAGAGGTTTTCAAGTTACAGAGGTTCGACTGTATGTATATACATAAATGTATGAAGTAACAGCATTATATCTATGGTCACAACTACCGAAATGAAGAAAAAGAAGAAAAAGAATTTAGAAAAATGCCATCGCATAGTATGATATGTATATACATACATAGACGTCCTTGAAAAAATCCTAATTTCAGAGTTCCGAGTAAATCGACACGTCGTACGATTCCCAAATTGTTAGATCGAGGCTCAACCCACGCGTTCGGGCTTTCATAACAGAGTTATTGCGAAGGGTTAAATGTTTTTGCATTCGGCTTTTATGTTACATTGTGTCATCGGTTTTAAATAAGTGAATAGTCATTTTTTCTTTTTTTTTCATCCGCCCAACGTCGAGGATACCCGAAAATTGAAAGAGAACAAAAAAAATTAAGATTTATCTCCATCGACAAATGTCAGCCGATATTATTGTTCGTAATTTTGTTGGGTTAACGGGAATATTCGAACTTCAGCCGTGTCATACGAAGACTTTTGATGATTCTTTATAATATAGCGAAAGTTTATCTGCAATGCTGGATCGATCGATTCGATTTTTTGATCGTTTGTAATCATCGTCAAACATCTGGTAACGTATGTATATACATACTGTAATTATTACATATAGATGATAGTTAATTTTCACGTGGAAACTTTAGTAAACTTCAATTTATAGTTATTATTATCACTATTATTATCGTCATCTATGTACAGGTATTATATTATTTCAATACGCACAAGGGCCTGAAAATATTATCGATATAATTTATACGTATAAATATTATATTACAAAAGAAAACAACTTCTCAATGAGTGAATAATAAAATAGAATCAAATCTCGTTCATTATTATACATATCCGTGTTGGTAATATAATTATTAAGCCTTGCATTCAAACAAAAGAGAAGCCAACAATTTTTTGAAGCGAGCATACCATATTTTATCACATTTCTAAGCCTATATACATAGCGTATGTATAGATCTATGTTTAAAACTGCCGAATGTAAGCCTGATTCTTCTAGATTCCGGAACGCGAAGAAAACGAACGAGAAAGAAGAATCGCTCGGGGATTAATCAGCGGGTATTCGGATATTATCCGTGTTTTAAAACCGACAGTCTTGTTCTCTTTTCTCTTCTTCTCCGTCAAGCCCACCCCGTACGTGTGTACCTATGAAGCTATACCGGTAAATACATCATACTTCGTCCAACTGAAGAGGTATATTTTACACGAGAGCGAGGCAATCGCGCACGGTATAGTGTATAGTGAAAATCGATAAAATTCAATCAACGCGCGAGCGGAAAAAATCTAAATCTTGAACCAACACGCGGACGAGGCGAAGCTCCGTCGCGCCCTCGTCGTCGTCGTTGTCATGTAGATCTCATTTTTGTCGGGCTCGAGTATATCATAACACAATAAAGCTTAACCGGCCGGCATGCATGCAGCACGCGTAGATATAGGAGACACGATATCCTATACACTGTTTTAACTTGTACACCTACATAGGGATAGGTATGGATATCTACACGAACATTATAGCAGCTGCTACGTGCACAAGTAGATTATTACGTATAGATTCGTATTACAACTGCTATTAGCTGCTAGAGAGCAAATAAATGCTTTTTGCAGATTCGCGTTGCAGCTTGTGCAAGCTGTACAACCGGCGTGTACAGTATACAGGTATGTATGTATATTATTATAACAGCTAGTAGATCTATACAGTAAAAAATAGTTACACCTATGTATGGCGTATGACACGTTTTGTGATATCCGGAGGACAACAGGTGTGCTCGCTTGTGAAATTTACCTCTCCGCGTTTACCGCGTCTATGCGTTCGTAAATAGAGCTGTCATCTTGTATGCGTACGCGATAAAAATAAATCTTCGAAATTTTGTTCTCAAAGAAGGAGGGAACGAAAAAACTGAACGAAAAGAAACTATGAAATTCTAAACTCGTCTGCGTTGTTTCAACAAATGTACGTATATACATACATGTATATAGATTTATAGATATTATACATACTGCATCCGAGATTAATCGTTTTTGCGTTCACATGTTTGAATGAAAACTATGACGAAAGCTTTGTGGATCGGTAGGAAGAGAATCAACGGGGAGATTATCTCTCTCTTTCTTCACAAGATACGGAATGCGCGTGAATTAAAAGGTACTAAAGAGAAGAACAGCAACGAAAACAAAACAAGAAGAGAAAGAAACAGAATATTTTAGAGTATACATTCTTTCTGATTCTAATTAAATATTCCGGAGTCCGGACATGATTGAAAACAATATACTCATGCGGTATAACTTGTAAGGTAATTTCTCGTTGGATGTAAGTTTCTATTTTATTATTCTTCTCAAACATTCTTTCCTACTCTTGTTTTATGTTATATATAATCAATTACACTACAGCTGTGAAGAAAATTGATTCATTATTGAATATGTAAACTGACCTTGTTTTGTTTGTTTTGTTTTTGTACTGGTCAAAGTTACGGTCGCAGATTCGTCGAAGTTCCCAAGGTATGAAGAATAGTAATCCAAAATAATAGATAGGTATAGAATAATAATATCCAAATATATATGTATACAAATGAAACGGTGATGTGAAAGATAATAAAATACAAATCACATTGTTTATAGATAAACAAATAATTCACAGGAGTATAATAATATTTATCATTCAATGCAAGTTATTCTTCCCGCACTCGCCGCACTGGTGAATTATTATTCGTATTCTTCTTTTTATTATTATTATTATTATTGTTATTATTATTATTATTATGATTTGTAACTGCGTGTAATAATAATTGAATACACCGACATAGACCCGGAGCGCCGTTTGTTCACTACAGCGTATGTTATATCTGTGTTGTATAATCGTGATACAGTATATAATAATATATAGTATACAATACAATCGAATTATAAACACCCGCGCAATATCCGATCGCGAGGTAATTTTATCGGTGTTGAGAAAAAAGATGGAAAAAAGTTTACGCGAACAGAACAGGAAAAAAAAGAAAATTCTCAACCAAACTCATGATCAGTTTATAATCGCGATCTTCGATATCACATACATGCAGGTGTATACGTATAAATATAACAAAGCAGTCGCCGCCGCCGCATGCAGGGATTAGATTATTAGCGCCGAAACAATTTTTCGTTTTTTCGTCGTTCAATTGCGCACGGTGCTATTCGCTGTTACCATCAGATTTCATTCCTACAAATTTGTAGACAAGCAACTGACATCAAGAAGAACAACAAAAAAAAATAACGAGAAAAACCGCTTCACCGAAAGCGATGAATTTTAATGGCAAACATTCTTTCGTTTTTTTTCTCTTGTCTCTTCTTAAAATCGTACAGCCTTTCACGGTCCGACGTATGTTCTTAGCTCATTCATTAGTTTCTTCTCTTTTCTATCCTATCTTTTTTCTCCCTCGTATCATATATACGTTCGACGTTAGTCACCGGGGAATTATTGTTTAACGACGTTCGAAATTACCGAAGTAAAGCGAAGGGACAATGAATTGACGTTCAAAAGCTGCGTACGAGTCGTACAATGCATAATACATATTACATGAACGCATACATAATATATGCATATGAAACGTAGTGCAAACAACGTTCGCGATCAAGATCAACTCTTTAAAATCACGTGTACGTATTCGTAATAACATACGTATGTATCGAGAAACTTACGTACGTACGCAATATATGTGTCGCGTACGATACTCGCGGCGTTAACGCTCGCGGGCAACTGACAAGTGTGACAGTCGCCAGCCGGCTAGCTAGCTGCTAGCTAGCTCCCTCGCTGGCTTTGGGTACGTATAGCCGGCGTATAGCTATATGTATACTGCAAATGATGGCTGCCAACGTAACAGCGGGAAACTCACGGTGGGTCGGACGACCGAGACACTTCTTTTCCACTTCTAGGTATACCTACACTGCTGCTGCTGCTGCTGCTACTACCGCTACACCACACTACTATTACTATTACTACTACTACTACTACTACGATGTTACTATTTCCTTCACCCTCGTTAAAACACAACCGCGCATGCGCGCGCACGCACGCTCTACGCACCTTCGAGTTTACGCTTTACGCGCTATGGGATTATAGGTACGCGCGCCTCCGCGTACCGCTGCACGAGTACGTGCTCACTAAATGCATAGGTAGGTATAGGTATAGGTAGGTAGGTAGATATATACTAATGTATATATAGGTACACATGTATATATACATACGTCGAGACGCCCAGCAGCCCTGACCTGTTGTGTGGGAGAGCCGGAGCCGCGGAGAGCAGAACGACGAGATATAATAAGCGCCAACTATACGTACACCTATAACGATATCCATAACTATAACTATAACTGTACGATCGCGACGACGGAAAGACCGAAGGACAAGCGATGATAGCATTACATATGGTATAATCGGTGACAATGAGCGCTTCATTTCAAGAATGTAAGATATATACCTATTTTCAAATTGCAACGCAGCGTAGACACTAATATATACCTTCCTACGGCTTCGTAATTGCGTATTGAGATTTGAATGCTGGTTTCAGGAGCAAAAACTGCCGCAGTTCATTTTATTCCAGAAATTTCATTCGGGGTGTCGAGTGATCAGGAAAATTCTGGAATCATGGGAATCTCTGGAAATTTCATAGTACCTGCGAGAAACCTGCAGGGAATCTCATAGAATTTTGTTCATACTGTCCGGAATTTCTCTAACAACAAATTTACGCGATAACCATTACCTACTCGCGCAATTCCGAGGCTCAAGTTTAAGGATCTTAGCGCCTGTTATGTGGTATATACCTCTGAAAATGCAGAGCGGCAATCGAATCGAAAATGAATGATTTGTTTGTTTTTTTCCCCATTTTCGAATCGATGCCGAGTGGTTCATGTGTTATCGTCTATCGAGTACTCAAAGTCGATCTAGGGAAACTCATGGAATTTTTGTCTGGGAAGTCTGGATTTCTCATGGAGTTTCGTATTCATATTAAACTGGACACCCTGTAATCGATATTTTATTTTGATCTATTAGTCCATAGAGTATCTGTGTTGAATTCGGCTCGCCAAAAGAATTATGGAAATAATGGGGACGACAATAATTACTTTTCAAGTTCAGATCAAAGGTATTTTTTTCTTTGGAGATTATCAATAATTCAGCCAGCAGTTTAATAGATCGTCGGAGAACGATCAATAGAGCGATGATGTGCAGTTCTACAATTATTTTAACTCGTCGTTCAATCTAGGACATATTTCAATTTCGATATCGATTGTCTGTCTTCTTCTTCTTTTCCTTTTTCTTCCCCTGTTGGCTATCACCTCCAAATAGAGGTACGTGCCAGTGATGAATGGTCTTCATCTACGTTTAGTAGAGATTTCTCCTCCGAATAAATCTCTGCAAATTCGAATGTCGAACTGAAAGCTCTGAGGAAACGAATAACGGAAGCAACGCAGCTACCATACTGACATCTTCGCCAGTTGAGTACGCCAAACGCGATGCCTCATACGAAACAGCATAACATTATCTTCTCGCTTTTACCGTCTAGTCAAATCGCGTTGAAACTACTCGTTAGAGTATAGAAACTACGGCAAGTTGAAACACCGAGAAGATACTCTTCTTATCTCGAAAGTCTCGCCAGTGGTTAAGACCGTGCTGTCGGTAAGGCAGATGGTCCATATCTAGCATGTATCACTTGAGATAAAGATTACTTACCCTCCGGGGTATGTCTGCATGCGTGTTAGCAGGTTTCCTACTATGCCGACCCGTCTCTGTTTTGTTAAATCCTTTCTAATCAGCATCCACTCTTCCCTCCCGCAACCACACTCCGCAGTCCCACACGTAATTGATGACAATTAAATTAGCTATCATAATTCGCGCAATCAACTAACGAACAAACTTTTGGCAAACAACGTCGGTCCTGATTGAAATTTGCCCAGTCACGTTTCACTCGTACCCGTTACATCCCTTCTCGCTCATCCCATTACCCCGTTCATTTATTCTATGGATCATGAGAATATTATAGATCTTTCAACTATTGTGAGAATTCACTACCCGACAATTTACGGACCGATACATCATGTTCAATCATCGTTTTGAGCTGCAGCGAGGAATCGAGCATAACGGAGTTTCGCAATTTTTCTTCAATTACAAAATTGGAGCAGTTCCAATTATGAATACTATAATATATATTATGTCTGTATAGAAGAAAAATCAAAACTCTTCACTGACTGCATTTTGTATTTGAGAGATAAATAAGAACGGAGTCGACCATAATGCATTTTCAATAATTCAAGGTTTCATATAGTTCTTCTCCCAAAAGCCATTCTATTCAGTAAAGATCACGCAAATAACGGGCCTCAAACTATCGAACTGAACCCAACGGAGATAAAACAAGAGAACTCGACAGTTTCTCTCGCTTTACCTTATCTGCATTCGATTTTGTTTGCTCGCGCGCGAAGTAGATACCCATGTCCTATTTATGTATATACATACCTATAGATACGTAGGTTTCTAGTAGGCATATATGTCATATAGGTGTGGAATGTGGATAGATAAATAATAACGCCGGAACTATTTCTACCCTCCGTAAATCTTCACCTTTACCTATTTTTATATCTCGTTGCAATTTTCCTTCGGGAAACAATTTCCCGCATCTCGATTCATATCACATTTCTAGCGACGGAGTTACTCCTTTTTCAAAAACTTTTACACCAGATATTTTTACAATCAGAGCATTTCGGAGATCTACTAACCGAGCTTCATTTCGTATGAATAAAACAAATTTACATCCTATAATCTTAGGGGGAAACTGGAAAACCAGACCTGTTGTTAGACCTGCTACGTTTCGATATGTATGAGGATGAAACAGCCCAACCGGACGACCTACCCCGAGCGGAAATCAGATCTGGCGAACAATCTAAAACATATTTTATCGACATATTTTTAACTTTTCAGTCAAATTTTTGTTTTTCGCATACTGCTAGAGCTTTCGGATTTCGGAACGTACACACTCGCTTTCGGCGAACTATTTAATCTGCAGTAATGTGACCAGGTTGAATAGAATTCCACGCGAATTTCGGTAAAGCCGTTATAGCCCCAAATTACGAAAGGCATCTCACGCAATATTGGAAAAGTGGTGTTCTGTTTATAGTTATTGTCCATGTAGAAGGATCATCCGCTCGAGTAACAAGAAAAATGTAGGTACACTTCCGTACAGAAAGTGTAACGAACGAGCTAGTTTGTAACTTCGTACGAAGCCTTAGCTTCGGATAAAACCTTATTCTAGATGCTAAATTCCGGATTTAATAAGATGTCCGGAAACGGAAAGGTTATTCGCCAAGCACGATGATTGATTTAGGGGGAGTTTTTTTTTTTTTTTGCAAGGTTTCTGAACTCAAATTCGGTATCAAAAATTTGGAATTCAAAATGTGCCATGTTCAATATGGTGGCAGGAAATGGTCCTAGAAAATTGCTCGATTTCGGCCATCGCATTGGGTCCATTATTTTTAAGTGAAATATTTAAACCTCAGATACGGATTCATGTACCGCTAAACCAACACAACACACTCTACATTCAGATCATAGAGGACAAAGTATGAGTGCTTTCTAAGGCGCCTGTTACGTCCGTTCAAATGGCTTTCGTTCCAAAGTATATTTTATTAATGGACCCCCATGACTCTAGGTATTGGAGAACCGCAAGGTTGCTCTAATGATACAATCTTCAGCCGTGCTTCCAGGCTTGCACATTTGCACAGTACTCTGTTACTGTTATACCGAATATAGACAATTCGGAATGGGCAGCGTGAATCTTCTACAAACATGAACCATTACATGAAATGTCCGAGTGCCTGTACAACAGATATACCAGTAAAATGGTGATTCAGTTTCAACTAATGATTATAAATTACTTGTGCCTTGTTCTCTGATGTGAAATTGAGGTACCACTTCTGATTGAATACCGCCAGAATGATTGTAAACTGCAGCATCATATCCGCAACAGGGAAAATATTTCATAAAATAGACTAAGCTTCCTTTTACGTGGGCGCGTAAATTTTGAGCGGTGACAATTAATGCATAATTAGTACATATGCTCACCTAGTTGTACAATATAATTCTGAAGCCAAAATGTTTGCTCCATATTTAAATATCCAACCTAAGATGAATATAGCATTATGTATTTATCATTTAACGAGGAATTAAAGCGAGCTCATGTACTTTCCGTACCTGATATACGAGTAAGAAAGTTTACGTCAAACGAAACTCTCAGGTCAAATTTATATACAAACGAAAATATTTATACAAGCTAAAGTTCAATATTTGAAAACACGCTCCAAAATTCCGCATCGCTATCCATTCCGCATGCATAGATATGTACGTACCTGTACCTGTACCTGTACCTGTACCTATAATACATAAACATACGCGGGTAGAAGGTATACATCCATCGATTCGTAGATAAAAGGTAGATAAATTACACAATAATGTCCATCCGCGTTTATTCGCTAGAACGCGGAATTCCCCATTTTCCCGCATAGTTTGTGTTTTATCGCGTCGTTATAGTATGTATACTAACGCGTATTATAAACATATTTTATGAGCGTGCGAAAAAACGGAGATTGATTCTGTAGTGAAAAAAATTCGTTGCATACTGTAATATCGGATAATATAATTCTGTCGACGAGCAGCGCTCCTTAATATGATGCTACGTTGCAAGCCCTGAGAAATAACGAATAAGATAATTCACATTCCAGTTTTCAGTTTACAGCCGTAGCTGCCTTGAGCCACTGCGAAAAATTAGAACGTAGGATAAGCCGCGCACTGGTAATTATATACCTGATACCTACCGAAATAATAAACAAAATAGGAGAACAAAAGTTGGTAAAAAAATCTGAATCAGAGCCCACGGCGCGGCCTTCGCCGATTAATTGCAGGAAAGTATTGACATCAGGAACAATCCGAATTAGATCAAAGAATTATTAATCAAAAATGATGAAGTGAATATTGTGAGGTATTAGATCGCATGTTGAATTGTTCTTATATTTTCTCACGTTTTATGTGTCGCTAATTAGTGGAGGTCTAGAATTTCGATACCTTCAAGATCGCAAGTCATTACCGTCGATTGGCAATCTTCGAAATTTCGGAAACTTGATTATTGTCTATACGTAGAGTGCTTCAGGTTGAGCACGACAGATTTTGTGGGCCGATTGCTCGAGTAATTCTGAAACGAAAAGTCCTTCGTCAAAAATTCGTGCGACCGACGGTTTTCAAGCTACAAAGGATCTAAGTTGACCTATCACAGAGCTCATACCTATACAGCGAAAAGTCAGTGCCGGGTCAGAAGCGTTACTATTATGCTGTGTCCGTGACTAGAGAATTCCGTTTAGGAGAGTTTTAATTCATTGAGAATTGTTCATTTTCGAAGCGGATTGATTATCCAATACGTAACTTTCCTCATCTCCGCGTCATACATTGCGTCCAGAGATCTCATTGTATAATGTCAGTCATGATCTCCGTATTTATCGTCAACCAGGTCATCCATTACCTGACCTTTGTCATCGAGAACCGCCACTCCGGTTTGTCCGTCGTCTACGACACCCCTTTCACACTTTCAATCCTGCAGGTACTCCTCTCCGTAGTTTGCGTGGTCTATGTCTTTGGCTCCATAGTTTCTATTGTCAAGAGGTTACTACGAAAAAGGACACCTAGACCGCAGAAACTATGGAGCGAAAGACGTGAACCACGAAATCTGTGAGGAGGAATACCTGGACGACGAAAACTATGGAGCGAGAGACCAA
Source organism: Phymatocera aterrima (assembly GCA_963170745.1). Classification (NCBI taxonomy): domain Eukaryota; kingdom Metazoa; phylum Arthropoda; class Insecta; order Hymenoptera; family Tenthredinidae; genus Phymatocera; species Phymatocera aterrima. The sequence continues at coordinate 13,424,380 of OY720662.1, forward strand.
GAACGAGAAAACTACGGAGGGGAACACCTGGTCGACAAAAACTACGGTGAGGAAAATACCTAAAGCACAAATACTACGGAGGGGAATACCTTGAGCACGAAAACTACCGAGGAGAACACCTAGAGCATGAAGACTACGGAGAGGAATACCTGGAGGATTTGAAGTGTGACAGGGGTGTCGTAGACGACGGAAAAACCGGTGTGTCCGTCCTCGATAACAAAACTCAGGGAATGGATGACCTGAATGACGATAAATACGGAGATCACGACTTGTACGATGAAATCTCTGGACTCAATGTATGACGCGGGGATGAAGAACGACACGTACAGTGCATAATCAATCAGCTCCGCGAATGAACAATTTTTAATAAATTAAGTCTCCTAAACAGAATACTTTAGTCACGGGCACAGCATTAGCAACGTTTGCGACCCGGCACCGACTTTCCACTGTGTAGAGGGGCTCTGTGATAGGTCAACTAAGATCCTCTGTAGCTTGAAAACCGTCGGTCACAGGAATTTTTGACAAAAGACCATTCGTTCCAGAATTTCTCGCACAATCTGAATGACCCTGTATATTCAATCCAGTCAGGGATTCATGCTTTCTTTTCTCGGAGCTGAAAATTTGTGTATAGATCGGTAAATTAGGACGATTAAAAGTCGACATATATTTAGAAAACCGGGTTATACTGAGGGTAATGTTGAAAGAAAATGAAGGGGCTCTTTCATGGTGACGGAGGTAATTGACTTTTGTAAGCTATCTGAATAAAGCGCGGGGAAATGGAAATAAAAGAAGTGAAAGAAGTGGAATGAAATGAAATGAAATAAAATGAAATGAAATGAAATGGAATGGAATGAAAAGAAAAAAGATGAAACGAAAAGAAAAGAAAAGGATATGGCCAACGAGTGACATCTGAGGCTTGAGACATAGTTATAAAATCGAGCGGTGACCGAGAACTTCAATATATTGCCTTCTCTCGACCGTATAAGAACAAATTCTATCTCTCTGTCCCAACGAAGAAAACGCAAATTTGATTTTAACACGTGATATATAGGACCAGGATTCGCATCTATAGCGTAAGCACCCGGGGCAAAACGAACCTCAAAAGGAAATACAACGTCATTAATATGGTATTTTCTTTCAGCTGCAGCTTACATTCCACAATTCAATTGATAAATATTATCTCTCACGGTATATGTTAAAAAAATTGTCTCTATACCTACGCATAAGCTTGTTTTGAAAAATTGAGAAACTTAGGAATGGAATTGCCTGAGTAGATCTGTGCAAGTCGAATTAGCGCAAGTTGCGCATGTGCCATTTTCATTATTATTATATCATGACGACAAACAACAATAAGAAATAATGCTCATAGATGTATAGATATCTGCGACAACGACGACATAGTGCGACCTATAATACCAACAAATATTCCAAATTGAAATTATATTCATCGCTATGAGACTGACCTACAATAAAAATCTTCATCAAAATTGACATTTGTTATTTCATTTCCGTTTCGATTTTTCTCTACCTTTTTCCTTCTCCGCGAAAATTGACTCGAGGCTCATTTTTAACTCGCGGCAAAAAATTTCTACCTACATAATATAACAAATGTGAAACGTTTTGACATTGACAAAGTCTACGTAGAAGGGTTCAGAATATAAGCGGTGTGGAGGAATGCGTGATTCTGTGACGATGGCTAGTGAAAAATTACACCGTTTCTTTTTATTTTCACTTTTTACTTATTTTATGTTTTATGGAAAAATAGCTGCCGCGGTATTATAGCGGACAGGAATCGCGTGTGCAGAGTCGTACACGGAGAGCGTAGTGCGATATATGTATAATGGATGTATACGTACCTACCTCGGTATATATATATATACAAGTACAATATAACCCTGTACACATACCAGTAGGTATCTACATATATACTATAGCAGGTATTTCATGTTACAGCAGAGTTTGTGCACACGTGGATGGGTTAGAAACTGACGTTAAAAAATGGAGAAAAAGAAAGAACCCTTCTTTTTCCGCATCTTCATGCATCTACAGGGATGAGGAGAGGCAGTGTGGACGCAGACGACAGTTATACAGGCGTTTTGTTCCACATATAGTATTGTATAACTGACTTTAATACCTGTAGATACCACATGCAGGTAACATACATATTTCTTTCTCTCTCTCGTGGATTCATGTGCACTATACAGGGAAGAAGTATTTTTGTTATATTCAACAAATGTCCACCATAGGAACACCTATATTTGTCGTCAGTTTTATAAATTTCCCATATGTTTTTTTTTCTTCTCTTATTGTTCAGTATGCCGCTCATTTTACAAAGTGCAGGACGTTTGCAACACCAGACTAAAATACCCCATTTTCTTCTGAAATCTATAGTAAAGTTCGCTGATCTATTATTGAGGTGCCATACAACTCGCCATCCTAAATGGACAAAAAGCGTTTCGAAAACGAATATATTAAATTGTCGCAAAGGACTCGATCGATTTTGATAAAGCTTCAAGAATTGATTGCGTATGATGGCAGAAAGTGGCCTGCAAGTGTTTCACTTGTCCGAAACAGTGAACGCGGATTTGATGAAAAATGAATATTCCCTGTGTTAGCTAGGTTAAATTGCCAGCGTCGACTCCCATGACCTCTTGATGGGAAATAAAGCACTATATCCAAAACCTAATTTCTCAGCAAAAATATATCCGATTCACACGGAATTAATATCAGCAGTAGAAGAAGGAAGAAAGAAGAGCATGACACTCTCGATTGCTGAAAATCGACAAATAGTTGTAGAAATTGTTTATCGGCAGTTATAATTTGTTAAACTTTTTTCCGATTTCGAAAATCGAACTGCGTCATGCCTTTTGTTCTTTCTTTCTTCATCGCTGATATCAATTTCGTGTTAATCGAGTGTGCTTTCGCCCAGAAACTATAGGATTGAAAAATTCCAAGTTAAAAAACGTGTTTCATTTCACTTTAATATCAAAATATGATCTTCGACCTCTCGTTGTGAATGTTTCTAGTTTCGAATTATGTATAATATATATTACCTGATCAAGTATTCAAATCGATCATCATCATTATTATTTTTCTGAACGATAATTCTAGAGTGTAATTGTAAAAATGAACTTCAATCTTAACAATATAAAATATCAAGTTGGAAAACTTCTATTAGAAAGATTCTATACGATTACAGATACGAGACGGTGCGGAAGAACGAAATGAAAAAGAATATAAATAATAATAATGATAGTAAAAGTAGTCGTAGTAATGGCAACAATAATGCTTGCTCGCGCTTTCTCATGATGTTGAATGAATGGGAAAAAGTTCAAGCAGTATAAAGTTCGAACTCGTAGGAACAGGTACTTGCACATGAGCTACAAAATAATTTGAGAAAAAAAAACACTTCAGTATAAAAGACAACCCTGTCTGAAAATGAGGCGGACGTTTATAACATTAACCAACAAAATGACGCAGAATAATTTTTCACCCTATGGAATTCGTGAATCGTTGTCAAACATACCTATAACCTATTGTAGCATACAGAACAGAGGGATTAACGTAAGAAGAGGGCTGGGTGCGAATGTGTATGTGTATGTGTATGTGTATGTAAGAGAATTGAGATGTGAGCGATGAAGAGCCATGAGCAGAGGTAGAGTTAGTTGTACTGCGGCCGTGTAATAATAAACACCTGAAAGCGAAACGACGTTGTCCATTTTTGCACCTTGATCTCGTCTCCTAAACCTATTAAGACAGTAAATACTACACTATACAACATTTTGTTTTTATAAAACGAAAAATCAGCCGAAATTGTATATTTTGCGAATATGGTCAGGTGTCGGCGACCAACTGATATCGTTATTCATAATTTTGCAACGATAACGTTATAAACTAAAACTCCAGTCTCATTCGCGAAAACCAGACTTGGGACAGAGGAGGCATGCCCATTGCGAGATTTTCGAAAGATCGGGGGGAGAAACGAAAAAATAAGTAAAAACAAAAGTGAGTGTCGCGATTGACGACACTTGACAAAAGACCGATGGCACAAGCTTCAGGGAAAAAAATTTAATTCTTGAGAAACGGCGGTGGGTCGAAAAAGAGGGTTTAAGGGGGAGAGAGAGAGAGAGAGACAGAATGACCGAAACAATGGAACGACACCAACGCCGCGCGGGAGCAGAGTGCGAGGACGGGGTAGTGGGAGGAGCGGGTGGAGGATGAGAGGGGTAAGATAACTGAAAGTACAAAAGACGACGTGACAACAAAAGGGATGGATGAGATATTCCTTTACCTCACATTTATACTTTCGTATTAAAATAAAGAATTTTTCCTCCGGAGCAATTTTCTTTACGATTTCGCGGCGTACCGAGGAAGGGGAGGGGGGGGGGGGGGGGAGGAGACAGTCAACCCTTGAAAAAATAATTCTTCAACAACGTACGTATACGTATCCCTACTCGACATCGTAGTTATTATAATTTCTACTCATATTTATAACAAAACTAGTTTGGTCACGCGCTAAAATGTTAGCACTTTGTTTAGCTTTTTTTCATTTGATCAAAAAGAGAAGAACTGTTACTATACTCCGATCTCGACTGCGTATAGTATATCTATATACTTTTACACCCGTATACTCTCAACATCAACTCGAACACCGTATGCAAAACTAGGGTGATGATTTTCAACGCAGTTATGTTAATGAAGATCGAATATCTTTTTCAACCCGCTGACGCCCATGAAATATCTGCACATCTTAAGTCCCTTCGTGGCACGCGTAAGCTCACATATCAACGTATAAAATAAACACAAAATAACAGAACAAAAAAGAGCTAAAATGATTGTACTGTTTGTTAAAAAAAAGTTATTCAAACTCTGCATTGAGCCCGAAGCGTAATGTAGATGTAACGAATTTTCGTTTCATTTTTTCGCGTCGGTCTGAAAACTGTTTAATTCCATACAAATTATTATCCGCGGAAAAAGGAAAACTAAAAAGGCACCAGGATTCGATTCAAAATAGGACAAAACATTTTGAAATTCTATCTACATATACGCGTCCATGTACAGATATGTGCCGCTACAGTAAAATCCGAGAGGTAGTCGATGCGAAGGGTGAGCTTTTAGCCCGAAATAAAGACTACCTCCATCCATCGAAGGACTATCATTTGTTTGGTTTTTAAACAAAAGGTTTCGCTAAAAAAAGTACGTTCGGCAGACCTCGTAAAGCTTTCCAGTCTATCCAACCTGCGGTGGAACAGTGCAGCTTGCGCGTGCCTACCTAGTGCAGGTTCGGTCACGGGGATAATCCGCCGCTCCAAATGCAACGAAGGAATTAGAAGATATTCAAACTTATATTATACCTCATACTGCGCTTCTCTTCTCGAATATAACATCGCAGTATAATATTATACGTTTCGCGTGGTACATCTTATAGGTGTACAGGTTTAACGAAGTCTTTACACCGTAATCATATAATAGATATGGATATAAGGTATGAAAGGTATGTTCTTAGAACAATTGAGGATAACGATTCCCCTTCGATAGTCAAAATTATTGCGCTATGATATGAAAAACTCCCGAAAAATGTTTAAAAAAGAAACAACGATAATCGTAGTGATAAATTCATACTTGTACTTGTACACACAGCAGGTATACTTGCGTGATATATTGTTGTAATTCAAACTCCTTATTCGTTATTTTTACGTTCAACTATACATGTACATCCGTGTACAATAGTGCACACATCCTTCGTGAATAACATTTAACAAGGTAAGTTGGGAGTTTTCGTACGGTACTTATACACGTAATACGGGTTTATGGGTCGTTTGCTTCATCCTCGTTCGCAAAAACGACTCGTTTTATTCGTCATTTTTTTACTTTTCATTCGTTTTCGTTACTTTTTATTTTCACAGAACCGTGTATATTAACTTGATCCTATCTAACATCCGTCTACGGCAACTACATCGAGGAACATTTTATAATCCACGCGATGCATTCCAAGCTCCTACAACCTGAATATAATTCAACCATATTCTTCCGATAAAAATCGACCCGGTGTACCTATGTGCGCGCACCGTGTACGTTGTAACATGAATTTGAAATGAACCATACAGCATACATTATACCGATTAACATATAACCGAATCTTAGAGGAGGTGAGGTACAGGAAAACCAGCTGTGCAACTGGGCACCGAGAACAGAAACAGCAAAGAACAGGAACAGAAACAGAAACAGGAAAAAAAAAACCGCAGGGAATAGTTACGGCATTTTATTCTTAATCAACGTGAATATTTTCTTCGCGTGAACGTAATTTGCAATTGTAATTTACACACTTTCAACGTCCCATAACAATTGCATTTTGAAATTGCTAAACAATTCTGGTTTCCCGATACGGAAGACAACAATACAGAACAATTTCAAGGATTTTGAAGACTGCGGAGCGTGCGAGTGACATTTCTTCTTGAATATGTAAAAGTACACTTTCTCGTGATAATATTAATCTAAAATATCTTCGGAAATGGCACTTGGATCATGTTCCTTCCAATTACCCTCTTTCCTCTTCAGAGCCTCACTTCACTATGAAACGCTGATAAGTTCAGGAACTTTTGTTTTTCGAAATAAGATATCTTAATCGATGTATATCGAAAATATGAAATGAATCAATTTTGTCTATACCGTATATAATAAAAGTGAAAGACAACTCTGAGGAAGCTCTAAGGTATAACAGCACCATATGTTGTGTATGGCGAAGTATAATTGTAATAGGTCGCGATACGAGATACGAAGTGAGTCTGGAATACCCAGATGCAAGATAATACTAATGACAATAATAACAATCATAGTAATAATAATCATAATCATAATTGGAAAGCTCTGAATTATCGTGAACAACAATTAGCAGTGTTAACTACGTTAGTTCACGCTTATCACGAAATTTCGAAGACTTTGTACACGTAGAGTATGAGGTATACCTCGGAAACTTTTGTCACTAGATACGAAAGCTTTTCTCGGAGAAAACTGTCGCCTAGCTATGCATACCAATACCCTACGTCTGGAGAGACAAAGACGATCGCATACAGGGAATCCGAGACATGGCCGAGTGCTAACAATAAGAGAAACGAACCAAAACGTTGAAAACTGGAAACAAACTTGAGTCTCGGAAATGTTGCCATACTATTACAAATGTTAGAGTCTCTATACTCGAAGTTTTGTAATCTTCTAATACGAGTGTACTCACTCGATTTTGCAAATTACACAAATATACCCAGAACACGTGCCTCATTAGTATTTGGAATTCTGTGACTTACAATTTCGACAAATCGAGGGATAAAACACTCTGTCAACGAAACACCGAATTCATACGATCATGAAATATCCGTGATAGAAGAATTTCGAAAATCCCTGTATATCGGTACGGCCACAGACATGCAACGGAATAACGCAGATCGGCTGCACCTCAGCAGACACGTCGACACTCCATGTCAGTCGACCAATTCTCGCGTTTTCCGTGCCGCTGCAGTAACTAGCCAGTTAATGCTCGAAATTATGCATCCACAAGCCATGGTCGGGTTTGGGGATTGAAATTTATTGTTAATTGGACACTTGATGTGCACGACACCCGGGCGGGCCTACACTGTACCTGCAGCCATTCAAATTCTAGAATGGCGGAATCGAATTCTAAATTCTACTTGGTTTTTCTGTACCTAATCTCGTCGGTGTTATACATACATCAAAAGGAATACCCATGCAAAATTCGAAGCCTCCTCAAGTATGCTCTGTATAAATTGTGTGCAATTCGAAAAAACTGAGCACCTAGTCGGGGAACTCCGATAGCAAAATCCTATGACCATGATTCGTGACCCAACAACAATACATAACGAACAATATTTGGTTTACGAAACTCCATGTATTATTATGTACGTATGTATAACCGATACGGCAAGCAAATTCCACTGATCAATCTCGTACATCTGTACAGACCTAGTTATAACACACTATGCTATATGCTACATTTCATCAATGATTTGGTATAAGTAACGTAAATCAAAAATTCCAGCTCCACTAAACATTGACATTCAATATACTTTGATCGGAAGAATTTGTAAACGAGTTAGCTGGGGGGGGGGGGGGGGGGGCGAAGAAGTAGAGCTCGATTAACCATAACTTTTGTCAAATTTTCGAAAATATTCCTGCATATACCTATACTCGAGATTATTGATACGTATGGTATTCGTGTGTTAGACATACCCTCGCTTTTGGTGTCTGCTTCAGTCCAATCGCCGGCTGACTTCTGTTGCTCTGTAACAAAACGAAGTGATAAATAATACTAATAATGATAATAATTATTACAGCTTATTTTATACTATATATACCTTCGGTGGCTTTGAAAAATGGAAGAACAAAAACAAAATAAAACGGTGACAAACGAAAAGCAGAGATTTCAACTAACGTGATGAGTTTCTAGCGGACGTACTACGATAATTAAGCGGTTTATCTCGATTAATTCCGAATAATTACGTCTCTAATTAGACCAATTACTAGAATTGCGCTAACCTCATACCTGCGCTGTCCTACTATACCTACATTCATCCGCAGCCTATGTCTGTGTTATCTCTACGGAAAGGAAAAAAATCTTTCCTCAGATCCTGATATTTCATTAAAAAGTTGCGGAGAAAAATTCTCTCGGTAAAATAAAGGAATTTCAAAAACCGTGCAAAGTACCTGAATGTAAGGCTGTGTTCCGATTTGTAAGTGTGCACCCTTGTACCCTTGTGCCCTCGTACTCTCGCGCACTCGGTTTGCTGCCGTTGAATGGCGAAAGTAAGTCCGCGGGTGTACGAGGGCACAAGGGTACAGGGGTACGAAGGTGCACACTTACCAATTGGAACACAACCTCGGTACTTATGACATTCGCGTTGTTGCCTGCTATACAGCGTATACATACTCACACGGACACAGCGATAAGAGAATGGTAAGAAATACAAATCTTTCGAACGACAATTGATCTGCCACATCACATACAAGTATGGCTCTTTTCTTACACTCCGATTATTTGTCTGTGGAACTCGAATAATTTATTGACTTTCGTGATTTTTCCAATTAATTGTCTATTTATGTATATATATTGTGCGATTATTGAAGTGTTTCCCTGTTTATTGATTTTTGTTTGTTTGTTCGCTTCTTCTAGAATTATTAATACAGTAGGTACTTGTGCTGCGGTTTTTTTGTTTCGAAAGCTCGGAACATCCAGAAATATGGAAAACAGCGTCAAAAGCCATCTGGAATCTGATGTGGACCATAGTTGTAGGAATTTATGTGCGAAATCGTTAGATAAAATGCATTATTTGAACGATTCTTACTTTTTCCTCCACATCGCGAGTGACGAATGCTCTATTTGAAAATTGAATTTCACTCAATATTGAGAAGAAAAAAATGAGACGCCGAAAGATGCGTGAATGATGTTCTATTCGTCCCTCGCACCATTCAATGAAACATGCGATACTGAATACCATGCTTGAGTGTCTTTGCACAATATAATTCTTCGAATGTAATCCTGTCAAGCTAAAACATAGAATTGCTCTCTCCTTCATTGTTTCATGAGCAAAACTGTAGAAGTAACAGACTTAACTGAGAACCAACAAACGAACCCGTGTCTCTACGTAGTTTTCAAGATGTCGTGAATATTTATCACCGAAGAGGGGGGGGGGGGGGGGGGGGGGGGAGGGGAGTAGTATCTCATACCTCGTCCTCGAACGTCTAACGTGAGAAAGATAAAAATGTGTTCGAAGGATCCATGACTACTGAGCAAGTAAAAGAAAAAAAACAGGATACTTAGCTATAAAATGAGGATTTACCTGCTGAACGATATCCAAACGCCATTGATAAATATGATGTTTATAACAATATCCTTCATTCCTACTTCCCTAGTCCTGGAAGTCTGAATGAATTTATAATCTAACATAGCGTTTTGGTCGAACATTGAAAGAAAACACACTGCGGCGATCACCGCCATCTTTGTATAAACAGACTGTAAACTAGTTGGTGAAAAATTTGTTCAACAAATAGACAGACTAATAATTCATTGATCAAGTTTATACATTCTGTGTACAGACATTGGAACATGGCAAGAAAAATGACTATTGTGAGCAAAAATCTCGCACAATATGCTAGCAGGTTTCCAGACATTGGCGAAAGACTGACCGACACGACCCGACGATACATACTTACTGCAGTGTAACCTGACTCGCGAATTGTAAACAGAACAATGTACGTCTCAAGATAGAAGAGGTTGTAGGTCTCTAGGTGGATATACCAGTTATACATGTATCTGTGTATACCTACTCATTGTCAGTCGATGTTGATTCGAGCGCAAATAGAATCACGGGGACAATGAGAACGGGGTCCAAATACAATTGGTATTCAACATTTATTATATTCAGATTTGAGAGTGTTTCTTGCTACATAATTAAATGAGAAAGTCTCTCGGAAATATTCATTAGTAGGAAAAAAAAAGAAGCAAAAGAGACGCGATACGTTGAAATTCTTATTCATTTTACCTCATTCTTCCCAAAAGATACTCCATGTAATGATTATTGTTCGGAATGAAACGAGGGTCGTTTTACACGGAGGTATAATATATATTGAAAATATTCGATAATATTTGTTATTTTGCATGAAATACCCAAGTCGTGAAATAAATCAAAAGAATTTCATGACTACAGGCATTTCCCAATTTCCATTTTCCATTCAATACGCGTAATGTCATCGATCTTTTCTCCGATTGTGATGAATTACAATATTTGACGCAGGATGAATTTAAATGTGATTCAATTTTTCCCTGTTTCGTTTGTGCCGTAAGCTTGATAATTTCCGCGGTCCTATATGATCCGCTTTAATTTGAGGTGATAGGCAAGTCAAATTGGCATTTCGGCAAATAAGGGCAACAAGAGTAGATGAAGAGCAGAGCTGCATGTTGGAATAATTAGTTGTACATCGATTTTGTGTAGTTATGTTCGCGCTCAAACTTGTGGTTGACGAAAGCTGTACGTGAAGCGTGAGGCTGAAGCTAGCGGTCAGAGTTGGCGGCCATGCCGACGAAAATCCAGGGGAGAATAGGGATCATAGAATCGTCGCGGCAAGCCCGGAAAATTAAACAAAAAATTCAAATACATTGCCATCCGACTGTAGAACACGATTCCGTTTCACTTTTAGGGTAGTGCGGCCTGATTGTTCATTTATTAATTATTGAACAATTGGCTGCTAGGGGTAAAAGTCAAACGCATGATCGAAAAATGATGATAAAATTCACTAACATCGCCTTCTGGTTGTAGAACATGATTCCGATTCAACTGCGGCATAGCGGGTTGATTATTAATTCATCAATTAATGAACAACGGAGCCGCGCTACGCGGAAAGTGAAACGGAATCGTGTTCTATAATCGAATGGCAATGTACCAGAATATTTGTGTAATTTTCCGAGCTTGCGTTAACGGTTTTATGATCAGGGGCCCCGTGCCCTATTCTTCCCTGGATTTTCGCCTGTGGCCGCCAGCTTCAGCCTCACAAGTGAAGCCCGATATAACAAAAAATTCCAAATAAAATAGGAAGATATACGTTCCAGAGGCATATAGATAGATCGGAAGGAATAACAACGATGCGAAAGTTACACCGCGAATATAGAGCACGAAAATAGCAATTGATCGATGTACGTGTACCGAAGGATTTTTCAAATGTACATACAGGCAATGTTTTCATTTCTTTCTTTCGCCCCGCGAACTTTTCACCGGAATTTGCCTTCTCCGAGTGAGATAAAATGAGGTACGAGAAGTCTGCCCCCGAATTCGGTCCAATATAACAATGGAGAGCAATTTGAATTCCGTTTGCGCGGGTACGAAGTCGTGAGGCATCGTAGAAAAGGTCTGTGGCAGACGTGAATTCGCCGCATCTTATCTTGCCGTTATATCGGTGGACCGACTCAAGCAAATGCTTCGGTTCCGGTACTCTTATTAATTCAATTGGAACAAAGCTTGACTGTTTGTGTGTATACGCGTACAGCCGACTAGCTGCAGAATCGAAGGGTAAATCGATCCGTCGCCTCTCGCCCACGCGGCGGAAATAGATGGAAACTAAATCACGACCGATGGAAATTAGCCTTCGCAGAACTAAACCCTCGAAGCCTTGAACCGATGGGCCAAGGCTTGTCCATCAAAGTGTTAAAATAATTTTGCCAATTTCAATGAAACGAGATGAATCTCGTACGGAAGTGAAACGATTCGATAACAGATGTGGGACAATTGAGTCAAAAATTGCAGAGTATAAATTTGATAGATATCTACTATAGGTACATTCTCTTTCAATATCAATTTATTCCAACTTTCTCCATCAATAATTCAATCCAAGCAATCAATCTCTTCTACCTGACATAATTCGGTGCCTAAAAATATTAGGAGAAGGTTCGTCTGCAGTTAGAGGTAGTTAGATAGAACTTGGCATTCGAAAATAAGAAGCCATTGCAGAATAAATTGCGGTGATAATTTGACCCCAAATTATATCGTATATGATTTTCTTAATCAATTATCTGCCGTCATTGTCAATGTCAATTCGTTACGGCCGAGTGACTGGGTCCGATTGATTTGACAAACGCGATAACGATTTACCGCATTGTTTATTTGGCGGGGGTAAACAATTGATGAAATTTGTTCTACAAGCCGAGGTGGGTGGCGAGATCGACTCTTCCGGGTCAACCGGAAGGAGGCGTAGCGTAAATTACACGGTCCAGACCTCGAGGTTAATTATTCAGCATTTCGTCGACAATCGTTTGGGAAATATAGGGGCGTAATTAGTGAACGCGGGAGGTCAGCCAGCCAGCTCCACCATTCTTAATTACCTCGTCTTAATTAACTGACTATGGACAACTAACGTCAAACCACTTTGCTTAACTATACAATCGATTCTCTACATATACAAACTGTAAGCTGATCTATACCTGTAGCATGACCAATCGTGAGGTCCTAAAAGTTTTTTAATCATTTCAGATTCTTCACCTATTTCTTTCGCCGTTGATTAAAGACAGAAGAATTTCAGCTAGAACTACGAAAATTTGTTAGCAACAAAGAGTAACAAAACTTGGGCGCAATCCCTGTGAATTCGATAATCTACTCCCGGTTTGTAAAAAAACAAAATGGTAACGTAAAAGCTATGCACGGGTCAAAACGTCGGTTAAAAACACGCAATTGGGTCATACAATTCAATGAACTGTTCGTTTGTGATTTTCAGAAAACACTTCGTTCGGAGGATACGGTACAACGATTTATACTTCACAGTGAGAACCGGAGTTGTTTTCCTCTGTAAAATATCGGTTATTCACATGTAGAGATTATGTATTATATGTTTTTTGTGTACATTTTTCAAATATGTCCGATAGAACGAAGAAAGTAATTAGCATAGAGAATGCGATCGCTAACGGAATTTTGTTGCCCGGCGGAGATTGAAAGAATAAATTTTCGAGAAATAATATATGCGTGGAGTTTTGGAAACGGAATAAAAAGAGAATCCTTTGCGGATGCCACTTTCGTGTTAATCGAAAACCAACCTGATAAACTTTTTTGTAGACTTAAACGTATCCTACACGTCGGGTATGAAGCAAAATACAGTTTACCTACTCCCCCTAATTAAAACCACACATCCTCTCCACACCAGGCTGAAAGATGAACCAGGTAAACATCCCCCTTATCTCTTACCGCTGGCACAAATCGATTTTGCACTCAAAGGGTGTCCCGTTCCAGTTCTACGTATAAATGAAATAGAGTCTTCCCAAGAGAGATTTTATATTCTCTGTTGCATAAGAAAATTCGTTGAAAAATTCTATGATAAATAAATTTATTTATACACGGTAGAAAATTGTGCTCCCGAGCATGCACGCTAATTCAGTTTGCATCATGAGCAGAATATCACTTTTCTTTATGAAGAAGGATCTCGTGCTTTACTATGCACATTATATTACATAGTGCTGCTATACTTGGAAGATTCTCGGATCTGGAAGAATTTCAAGAGACTTGTCTGGAGCTACGTAATTGCGGTTCTTAATGTAGTAGATAAGTGATGATAAATGCTCTAGCCCGTTTAATTTCAGGCGCCCATAATTTTCAGTGTAGAAATCTCCAGAAAAATTATGGATAATTAATGGACGAACTCCGATTGTCTCTATAATAGTAACGCAACGTATGATTCGAGTACGCTAATCGAAATCCGCCCAGAGCTGCAAAATATTTTTTCAATATCACCGCAGGGGATCAGCCTTCAAGTGAACCCGAACGCAGAATGTGAAAAATGACATTTTGAGTATTAATGAAATATTTATAAATAAAAATTCTGCCCACACCGGACAATGGGCAGTATACGAAATTCATAAAAACAGTGCCGACAGCTATACATAGATAGAATTAATAAATGAATAAGTTACCTCTGCCTCTGGTGATTGGATGATCAACGATGTTCGAGGCGGTTTCTCCGGTGGAACTTTCTTGAGTGTACCGGTAAAACTAACGCTACTACCAATGACAAAACTCCCACTAGAACCAACGTCGACGTCGTCGCACTGCCCGTATCTATACTGCAGTGAACTGCGGCCAACTTCACTTCGATCGAATTGGGATAAATTAGGTAAAGGCATTTGCGACATACTTGGAATTTGAATTGGATTTGGGTCAGAATCATCGTGTTGTAAACGTGGTGAAAGTTTTTCAACCACTTGGGTTTGACTTTGTAGATTAGAATTTTTATAAGAACCGGGTAAAAACCCTTGATGAAGAGTTTGCTGTAGTTGATTATGCAGATTATTTTGATGGCTTTGAATCTCGCTCTGTTTTTTGTGAAGCTGAGATAACTTTTCTGTTATCTGCTCAGACGTTTGTAGATTTGATGACTGAGACTTACAATTAGTCGCTTGAATTTCGTTGTTATTTCCATGAAGTTGAACATGCCCACCTTGAATTTGACTCGACTTATCCGACGGCTGATTCTGACTTTGCAGGCTCTGCATTTTAGCCTGCAAATCGCTCTGTTGATGTTGGAATTGTGAAACCTTGTCTAAAATTTGGCTTTGACTTTGTAGGCACTGAAGTTTCGACTGTAAATCGCTCTGTTGTCTTTCAAATTGTGATAACTTTTCTGAGATTTGATCCAAGCTCTGCTGATTATGAATCTGAATTTGTTGCTGCAGCTGAGAATTCGATCCTTCATTTTGTCCCTCACTTTGCGCCTGGAGACTTTCAGCTTGACTTTTGCTATGAGTCAGTAAAGTCGAGCCAAGATTGTGGCTCTTTCTATGACTGTGAATTATATGGTCAACCTGCTCCATAGACTTGATGGAATTCTCTCTAAAATCTGTAGCGATTGTGAGAGCGCATTTTGTGTCGATTTTAGCTTCGCTAATCGCCGGATACTGCTGGCATAAACTAGGACTTGTTCTCTGAGAGCCAATGTTGGGAATAATTGGTCCTAGACTGGCCACAGAACCAGCGGTTGGTTGGTCATTAAAATCCTTCCTTGAAAGTTCCATGTGCTTAGTCAAGTCAGCGCTAACGTGTCGTAGATGTCGTCGTTGCTCCATTATAGTATTTTGGCTGATATTTGGTATCGGCTGAAATGCAGATTGGGACATTCTCAGCTCTCGCCTTTCTTCGACCTGGTGAATGATCCGCGGATCTTTTCTGTCCTCTGATTGATTTCTAGATCTTGGACTCGTAGAGAACATTTGAGCCTGAATACTTATACCTCCTCGATCAAGATCCTGGCGTTGTCTTTGCTCGGCCCAAACTGCAAGCTCTTGTCTAGTTTTCTCGAAAGCCTGGTTAACGAAGGATGGTGACTTTTGGCTAGCCCTTTCCACGGAAACATCGCGGATCGGTACAAAAGGCATAGGAGATTTTCGCACCTCGTCCATTCGTTTCTGGTCCAAAGTTAGCGGCGATCTTCTATGCTCCTCGAAATAATCTGACCTTCGATTTTCGTGAGATATCGATCTTTGACCAGGACTAATGGTCCCTCCCCAGTCCGTCTTTCTTTCAACTCCAATAACACTTTTACGATTTTCTTGCCGTAACGATGGATCAAATGGAGGAGCAATCGCGACGGAAGGAAACGCGCCTCCAGCAACCTCGTGTCTCTTCAATTCTGAATTAGACAGTTTGCGTCCGGGAACTAATATCTCCTGGTTATCACCCGGAAAGGTGAATGTAATTGTGTCATTCCTCTTCTGGAAGCTGGTGGTCACATCAACGGATGAAGATTTCCGGTGTTCTGGTCTTGACACATAAAGCGCGGACTCGGAGTTGCCCGTTTCTGAAGTACAGCAAATTTTATCGCCATTAGCATCGATGTATAGGCCGTCCTGTCTGGTTCTTGGGTTTTGATTGATCGGTGCTAAATATCTCCGCTCTGGGTTTTCCGGCAAACTTTGTGCTCCAGGAATACAAGATATATCACCGCGGTGTATTTCCTGAATATTAGCACCGTTTCCTTCGTATTTATGAACGGATTGTAAATTTTGCGGCGGTTTTTGCATCGAAGAAGATACATCGACACTCGCAGATTTTCTATGTCCAGTTGAATCATGGGTTATTTTAGAGCTGCCTCGTGGCGGTACCATCGGTTTTGGTCCACGATTAGGCCTATCATTACTACCGACCATCATCCCTTGAGCAATATTCTGAGCTATGGGTTGAATTATTGGTTGGTTTTGGTACTGTCCTAAGTCCTGAGAGAATCCTTGAGGGTTCGGAGATTGTTGCCCGTACTGCTGAGGATGTCCAATAACAATATTCCCAGGATGAGAACTGTACGGTACAGTTCCAGGGTTCATGACCGTCTGGGGATATTGACCGTAAGGAAATTGCGACTGTGAGCTAAACTGGGCGAAGGTTTGCGACGGTATCATAACGCCGGAGTAATATGGAGGCTGGGGGCTAGCGGACTGAGATGACTGTGGTTGAATAGTTACATATTGTCCTTGAGCGGTAAAAATCGGGTTGGAATTTGGTTGACTATAAACGGATTGATCCCTGTAAGAAACATCTCTCGTTACGTATCCAGCCCTATCGGAGAATTGAGCTTGACCAGGATAAACCTGCGATGATCTAACTTCAAACTGTGATCTTATTTGAGAGAATTGTCCCTGATCACCTGGGTATTCTTGATTCGTGAATTGAGGTTGCACCTGGACAGGCACTATCTGCGTACCAGCTTGAGAAACGTATTGTACTCTTTCAAGGGGCTGGATTTTTTCTTGACTATACTGTCCCGGGATATGACCTGGTATCGAATGTCTTTCGTCGAGCTGACTCACCGGGCACGAAATTCTTCCAGATTGTGGAAACTGTACTGGCTGCATTGTCTGAACTGTGTCACTAGTGTTATACTGAATATTACTTTGTGGTTGCGATTGATTTTGATAAGTCATGCCAGCGTGACTTATCTGGTTCACGGTTCTTTCCTGAGCTCTTTCTTGGGCATACCTTTCGTATTCCATTGTTCGATTCTCAAAACCGTTTGAAAGATCTTGGGCGCTATTGACTTTTGGAATTTCTGAT
Organism: Phymatocera aterrima; assembly: GCA_963170745.1. Lineage (NCBI taxonomy): Eukaryota > Metazoa > Arthropoda > Insecta > Hymenoptera > Tenthredinidae > Phymatocera > Phymatocera aterrima. Next base: position 13,441,962 of record OY720662.1, read on the forward strand.
TTCTGATCATTCACAGTTTTCCCATTGTTATTTGCCTGGATATTTTGCCCCTGTGAATTTACTCCCGTTTGCGAACCATTCGGTATATTCAGACCGTTCGAACCGTTTGAACCCGACTGCGACATGTTGGCCCCCACCGACGGCCTGCCGCCGATGTAGCCGAGTATTCGCCCCAATCCGCACACCGTGACAACTTATATCGCACTTACGGTAAAGTTTTAACGCGCATGGAACAATTTCTGAATTTCAAACAATATCTTTTCTCTCATCAGACACGAGCCCCTCTCTACAGTATCGGACGATGATTTCCTAACCAGCTTCCAAAGTCGCATGTGTATACTTCCGTTGTTTTACGGTTGAATATTTCCTTGTTTTCACGTATATGAGAATCAAGGGTCTGAGTTTTTGCCATGGAAAATTTTTTGGTATTACTTTCCGTACTGTTGATGAGCGAGAAATTGTTGAGACGACATTTTTAGCGGTGCTTTTCGTCTGTTTTTCTTTCTCTTTCTCTTTTTGTTAACCCTAATTCGTTGGTTTATTTTTTCTTTTATCAAATTGTATTACAAAGTCACATTGTTTGGTGGCATATGGATAAGAAAGGAAAAGAGCATGCACGATGTACTCTCAAACGATGAGAAATCGTTACCGAATAATTGATATTAATTGATTCGAGTTTAGATCGCTGTTCTAGAGTTCCAATTGAGGAGTTTCCTTTTTAATCCACCACATTGGAAAAGTCATGGCGGATATATGGCAGAGAGGTAGAGAATTCCACGGTCGTTTTCGATTATATGATGTTTTTAATAATTATGACTATAGTACAACTATAACTTCAACTTTCACTGGTTTTGAAAATAAACTATTGTAAAATTTCGAAAAATTTATTTTTCTTTATTTTAAGTTATTTGTAAATTTATCATTTAATTTAAATGCACCGATTTTATCAATTAAATTGAGCAAATTAAACACTCATTTAAGCGAAAATCACATTAATTCTTTACAGGCATATTATAGTTATCGAAATATGCGGATAGCATTATTTGGCGATTCACCTTTTTCAGTACATAAAGTTTACAATTCAATTCCATTAGACTATATATGTATTTCACAAACAAGATTCAACCCTCGTATATCAATAAAATTCACTCATGCCTTGATTCAATGTATATACCCACATGCGTAGATATCTGAAAAAAAAGCAATACGAACCATTTTCAGAGTTCCGTCTGTCGAATGAAATTCAAAAAAACTTGATAACAACGGAATGGAATTGGCAAAAAAAACTCAAAAGATTGAAAAAACGAGAGAGGAAAAATAAACCATCATACAGTGCAGATTCGTTGCAGAACCCGAGAGAAGAGCCAATATCATTCTAGGTGGTAGTATATATGCCCAGCGAAATTGCTTTGTCATCGAAAAAATCCTACTGTACCTACTACTCCGTGACACGAAACGAACTATAAACAGGAGGCTATCGAACAGTCAACATCAAATGAAAATGGTAATAAAAATTTGTAGGAAGGCATCTTTCGGATAAACTGGGATTTAATTACGATGTGCCTAACATGTTCAGTCGCAGGTATCTACCGTTCAGTGCTTAAGTTTGCACGCCGGGGAGTTTGAAACGCCGCGCCGTATCGTATTTCCGAGAATTTTGAAATTGTTCAACATAAGAAAGTAGGTTCGTAAACGCCGAACCGAGGGTTTCCCCGGGGTTTCTCTGCGTTTTTTTTTTTCTGTTTGACATCAAATATCTTTCCAAGAAAATTCTATTTGCCTGAACCTGCAGCTAGTCAACTGGCAAGAAAACACGTCAAAGAACGAACGTCGAACCGCGTCTACCACGCCACGAGGGATAAAACGTTAACCCGGACTTATTTCCTTCTACATTTTCCACTTTATATCGCTAGACGCCAGATTCTAGGATACGGATTAGGTCAGGGTCTCGCTTACGATGAGAATATTCATCGGAATCGACGGTAGCTGCAGGGTCAACGTCCGACCCCCGATCGTAACCTCGTACTGCTATAGACTTTCGGCAGATTGGCTTTTAAATTTTCAACACATAACTCCCCCAAAAAAGAGTGAGAATTGAAAATTAAAGCTTGTCCCGATTGGGATTTCCATCGATTCAATGTAATCAAAACCGGTTGTTTTTTCTCTTCTTTTTGCTAAATCAGGTAGGCGTACAAATGTTGAATAAATTTATAAACATATATAATACGTATTACGATGAAAAATATGTATAATATATATATATATATATATATATGTGTGTGAATATTATGGAATCTAGAAAAGAGTAATCCGTGTTAATAATTATAATGAAAATCAACCGCGCAATGAACGTACTATAATGAATGAAAATTATAATTAAGAGATGACAATTTCGTTTCATTATCCGATTCTGCGCGATGAGAAAACGGGTCAATTATTAAAAGAGGGGAAGAGAGGTTCGCTAACGAGTAGAGCGATACGTTTCTTTCCGATTGAGGAAATGAGAATTAAAAATTGATACAATAATCGAAAATTGATTTTTCCGTTTCTTCTCCCTGGCTGTACCTATATACACGTATAGATCCAACAGTTCCGGTACGATTCAATGAAATCAGTCGAACTGTATTCCTTACGGAATTTTCCGCATATCTTTTTGGTATTCTTTTATTTTATTTTATTTTTTGTCTTGTTTTTATCATTATCTTTCAATCTATCAATTTATGCTCTCTAAATATCAGAAATCACGAGAAAAGAGGAGAAGACACAATGGAAAACCAATTTCCGATAACTCCATCGAGTTTTGATAATTTGATGACAGATGCAAGTCACGCAGACGGAATATTTCGCTCGCGATCAGAGAAATTCTACGTACAAATAGGCATGTGTATGTATGTATATGATGTTGAAATAATGAATTCTTATAATACCTGATCAACTTTTGAACCGACCCGTGTAAAGCAAGATAGTAGATATACGTATACATGGGAAGCGAAAGAACTGCGTTTGTGAATTGAATTTTTTCTTTCGCGGAGTGTCAGAACTTTCCGTTAACCGATAAATATGGAAATTAAGAATGTTGAGGGGTAGCTTGGCACTGGAAAGCTCTCCGCTTCCAATTTTTTCCTTTCTTTCTTTTCGTCTTCTTCTTGTATTCTTATATCTCGAATTGGGAAAATTGGCATGGTTATTCGTTTTGTTTCCTGTACAACCGGTCAATAAAACCGCGCATGTAGATAAATTATAAAACTAGCCCCGTCCGGGATAAAGGGATCGGCGAAGAACAGGGCAAAATATATCGAGTTATTCTCAATGAGAAGAAACTGTCATCGAGATTTGGGTTCCGCGTTGGGGATGGGAAGGGATTCAATAGTAACAGTTAATTAACCCCTGAAGCAACTACCCGAGGAGGACATTTTTTGTCCACTAGGTAGGTACTTCAGTCCTAGAACCCGTTTCTCGCTGCCCTCGCTCACAATTATCAAGGTTCGCGGCAGCGAGCCGCCGCCAAGCACCGCATACTCGCTCACGTTACAACGGAACGACCCCTATATTCTACTGCGTTATAGTATAAGCCTTATTCATACCTATTGAATAAGAATAGATATAAATAGTAGGTATGACTTGGTGAACCGATCTGAAGATATTATTTCTCTGGCAGCAAGAACGAGCGAGCGACCGAACGACCGAATAAGCGAAAGTTCAAAGCTGCAGGAACCCCGCCTTACCAATGCGGTATGGAGGGTATAAGAGCAAGAGGAAAGGGTAATTCCCTCAAACGGAATAAGAGAGGAAAAAAATCTATACGTCGGTCCATTTTCTGAGCGTTGTATTTTATACGTTTTATCATTTTGTACGCGGTGGAATAAACGGTATCTTGAAAGTGGGTATACACACAAAAATCTTGTTAGTAGAGAAATTTTACTAAAAATTACCACTGGCGTAGCTAGATGAAGGTAGGTTTGCACCAGCATGCAATGATAGAATTTCATAGTTCGTGATTTCCCGTATGCTGAACTTTGTTTTTTTTTTCTTAGAGGGAGGAAGAATTATTCATAGAGTCGAAATTTTTTCAATATCTTGTCCGACTTATGAGGCTGAGCTGTTATTTCGTTACCGTTATAAACTTCAGCCTCATCCCGATTTTCCATACCAGCAAGCTAGAACAGTATTATTGTACGGCCCCGGCCAGTGCGAAAAGTAGACGATTTCCGACGAGAGCAGAAGGCGATTGCTGCCAACTCCACACTAGTCGGAACTCGGCTATTCACGTGTCACGCACGATATTTTTCGTATCCCCTGCTTCGGAAGTTTGATATGAGTAGCTGACACATCTGGGAAAATGACCGACTGGGCGGTAGGTAATAATCAGGCCTTGATATAAATTATAGACCATTCACGCCCGATGGCGCCACGGTGCGGCTGATTTATTTCAAAATGCGCATGCGCGAACCGAGCCCTAGTGCGGAAAGTAGACCGTTCGCGAAGTGCGCATGCGACAACTTACATTCGACGTACTTTACGCACGCTACAAGGTCACCGAACAACAAACTTTCCAAGCAGGTATCAGAAAAACTATTTTCCATAATTACTCTTTCCCTAGTTGCGTCTTATACGGACCAGCTACTGTATTCCTCAAAATTTGTCCACACAAAATTGCCGAACGTGAATTCGTATTTCTTATATCGGAATAATCACGGAACAATGACAATTTAAACTTCAAATCTGTGTCCGTGGTGGTCGTCATCGTCGTTTTGAATCCGCCCTAATTGTAATCATGCAGTAAATTTCGATTTGCGGATTTTTCTGTGCACGTAGATACAGCAACGGGCACTGACTGTGTACAATATGGGAAAATGAAATGAAAAAATAAAATGAATAAGTAACCAATAGCAAAGAATATCCGCATATCATTGTGAGAATAAAATTGGTAAAATTTTTAACAAATATCGGACTGCCTACATGGTACGAAGGCAGACGCGATAGCCAGATGTAGATACACGCCTAGATACATGTACAAGTATCGACAGAACGGCTGTCGGTAGGTCCAGCTATTTCGATCGAAATTCAATTATTGTTCGACATTGCCAAGGCTCTAGGTGTACCAGGTGAGTGAAGGATTAAAGGTAAGCCGAACACGGAACGATTTGGATCAGGTAGAGATCCTTGGTTCAATAGTTTACTCGAAATAACGGAGCAGCAACGTGTAGCCAAAGTAATCAACGAAGAAAGAACTAGCAGAAAAAGGAATAGATTCATTGCTGAATTCGAGACATTAATGGAAATATGAAAAAGAGAAACGTACTTTTCGAACCGATAAATAAGAAATGGAGCTCCGCATTTTCTGTTAATCTTCATACGTCACACGATCGACAAATTTTGCCGAAATCATGCTCTGTACTAACAAGTTTCTGAATTTCAGTCGGTCGTTTTCTCCCTCACTCTCTCGTTGTTATTCTCAGTTCGAACGACGCCGACGCACAATTACTAAATCAGCTTATGCAAACATTTGGCTCCCGTTTTCTCGCATCCTCGAATTCACCGTTTCTGTTTCTGTTTCACTTTCTTCCCCTAGTTTTACCCGACGACATGACTACGTCAGAAAGCTCGCGCTTGCGCCGGAATTTCACGTCTTCTTTCTCTTATTCACTCGACCTACTCAGCGAGATTGAAATAGGCTAGAAAAATGATACGGAAAAATATATGTATGCACAGATACCAACAAGAATTATTGAAAACCCGCATTTTTTTCTCTCTCCCTCTCTCTCCCTCTTTCTAATTTGGATTTGGATGTCTTTTCTTTTTCTTTTTCAGGGTATGTAAAAAGGGCTGTGTGGAATTCACCACCGAACTTAAGGCATGAAATAAGAGATGGAGGCCAGAGACACAGGGTACGTGAGTAGATTTGTAAAGCAGTAGGTAGGTATACGTATTAGTGCGGCTAGAAGGTATTAAATTACGACCGTCCTAGACTACGCCGCGCTTTCGCGTCTGTCCGAATAAAAGCAAAGACACGCTCGTCCGTCTGCCTGTCTGTCTTTCTCTCTTTCTCTCTCTTTCTCTGTCTGTAGTAATTGAAATGTTGCCTCAAACAACTTAATGTCTCGCTACAATACTTTCATCGTTCGATTTATTTCACTAAGCAAGATCTACTATTCGTCTTACTTTGGAACATCAATTGATTAATTAATTGGTTCCTGCATTCCTGCATTCATTCATTCATTCATTCATTCATTATCAAATATATCACTTTTCTTTATCAAAGTGACATATAAGTTCTAAGAGACAAGATTCATACTTGTGTGAACAGATTCAGACGAATTTCCTTCAAAACGTCATAAATTACAAATTACGAGAGGTGGATTTTCTTGCAAAAATTAGCTTCTATATCACGAATTCTACGTTTATTTTTTCGGCCGGGCAACCCTCTGGGGTTGATTCAAACATTTCTAGACTATGAGGTTTCGGAACTCAGCAGACAAACCTCCCCTGAAGATTAAGAGAGGCAGAATTTGAGCTTGACTATGCGCGACGATTGCTAATTTCACTCAGTTCTCGCCTTGAGTGGAATAACTTTCGGCCAGGTTCCCAGACAGAGAGAGAGAACGAAGAAAAAAGGGGGAAACGACAGTGAGACAAGGCACAGACGAGATGAAATCCAGGAACGAAAATAACAAACGAAAAATCCAAAATTTCCAGAAAAAAATGTGTCATTGCATCATTGTAAAATCAAATGATCGAGTATTGAGCGAAAATTAACAAAGCTGGTAGTTATTAATAATCAAATCGTGAAAATGTGGAATATCCTGGCTGTCTATTCGTCTATAAATAATTGAACGATTTTCCATATAATATTTTAAAAATAATTTTATTACTTGCTGCGGCTAGGTCGGTATATCGCGTTGCTAATACCAGAAAAACATAACCACTGAAGCTACGATTCTAATACCATGAAGAAGTATGTTTTTTCTTTCGTTTTTTTTTTTCTTTCTTATTGGTACAAAAACAGGAAAAAATGTGTACAGAACATTGAGATTTGAGAGTTAGTCGAATGAAACCAAAAACGCGTATGCTTCGGCGGATACGATTTCTTATAGTTTATTGTATCATTGAATCGTAATGGTTTTTCTTTCACTGTTACCAAAAAGTTGTATCGAACAGAATTCGTTCTATATACCCGCCTACGACGCATGCAACCTTTTTGCTTTCTACAACCGATTCTCAAATTTCAATAATCTGAACATATTTTCATGTTTCTAAATGAGAACGTGAAACAAGAAATTCGTCAATGATACGATATGCAGTGTCTGTATGAATTCAGGCATTAATTGTTATCGAGAAACAGACGAAAAGAAGAACAAACATAATAATAATTCTGTCTGATTTCGCTTACAGGAAATGTAAAATTTCTTTCCTTTGGAATATCGCGATGTAGGTACTAATAAGTATAATATATAAATATATATATATATTATACGCACACACGCATATGTATATATATATATATATACGTAATGAACGCGTACGTCGCACGTAACGCTTCACGTATTGCCCTGGAACGTATGACGCAATCGTGTAAAAGCCACTCAGGTGTTTGGTATCCAGGGAGATTCAACTGCGCGTTACGAGAAAACTCCGTTAGCCAAAATACGCGAAAAAAAAGAGTCAGGCGACAGTACAGGCGATTCCCGAGGATTTTTTTCTGGCACAAAAAGAACGACAGAGGTTTTTCGAGAGACGCAAGTATATAATTGCGCCCGATATTTATTTTTATTTGCATTACTTTACATTTTTTCTGTAATTTTCTTTTCGTGATTAGCATGTATTTTTTATCTTTTGTATTCAGCATTCGATAGAAGAACGGGTATGGAATAACCGATGAGGTTGTCATTCCGTGTAGCCAATTGCTCGAATAGCCTAGGGATACAGTTGTTCTGAATTCCTAATTTTTTCATTCCTCTTTCAATTGAATTTTCGAATTGAGTAATTCTCCTGCAAAGTACCTCGAATCAATATTCATATACTCGAGAATGAAGTGCAGTTTTATACTCGAACACCTTTGTGCTAAAAACTTCTAGTTTGAAGATACTCAACGACCTAGCTCTAACGAAAAAAGTGTTTTATATCGCAATCAAGAGGCTTTGGTATTAACCATACCCAATAGATTTGCGCTAAAATTCATTGAACACATCTCACTCACGAGCGCCAAGTTAGACTAAAACAATTCGAAACCCGTGATAAGGTTACCTGTGAGATTCTAAACAAGCTCTAAAATGCACTTAAGCGCTTAAAACATCAGCTAACCTGAGCTAAAACATTTAGGCAAACGCCTAAGTGGATTCAGACACTTGGAACACGAGCTAACTTCACCTGAAGACCCTCAAGACCGTCTAAGCAATGACGAAACTAGACTTAGACGTTTGAAATACGTGCTAAAATCATACGAGACTTTATAAAACTCGCTGTGATATGGACTAAACACTCGAACCATCTAAACGCGCTTTCAAGCTGGCTGAAATAATTACCACAAATGAGTAGGAAACGTTTCATTACCCGCTGAACTGGAACAAAAGGCTTGGAAAATGCGCTAAAATCGCCTGAAAATTTCTCAAAGGTACTCTAAAATTGATAGAATACTAAAGGTATAAACTCAAATGAACGGAGATCCTCTGTGCATACATCAGAATAGAGAAGATCGCTCATCGCACGACTTAGAACTGATTTAAATTATCTCAGTAGTCACAGTCGAAGATGAAGCACTTGGAAATCACGCTAACCTCGCACTCAAGAATTCCTAAACTATGCTCCGAAATTGACTAAGGGCTCAAAAACTGAGCTGACGCGAGTCGAAACTATCTGAACAGTCTCTGAGATGGACCCAAGCACTTGGGAGACGCGTTCGAATTGCATGAGAATAACGCAATGATTAAATCATTAGAATAGAATGACATGCCAGTGATGCGCCAGTAGTGTGATTCCGCGCGAGTCAGCCACCGCAGTGTCTGGCCGCTTGCAGTGAAAGCAGGCAAAATAATTGAAATCCGCATAGGCTGACAAACACGGAATGAGACTCCTGCCATAACTCTTATAGCTATGAAGACGCGTGGTTTTTGCCACCGCGGAGGGATAGAGGTTCGTTAACTCTAGATTGGTAATCTCGTTGGAAGTAAGTATAGAACTAGAATTCTAGGAGCTGTGGCGTTATCTGTAGCCTCCGGAAAGTGCGAGTGACCCTTCACCCTCGAGGGTAATATCCTCCCCTCTTTTCGCAGGGATCATATCAAGACCGAAGAATCGCCCCAAGACGTAAGCCCCAAGTTATAGCCGATCAAAAATCTGGGGCTCACGATCAGTCTGAGATGTCCTTCTTGTCTATACAGTAAAATCCGAATGTGGAGAAGCAGAGAGAGATGAGAAATTGGAAGCGTTGTTTTCTCTTCCGATTTTTTATTTATCAATTTTTTGTCCCTCCGGTTTTCTGTGTTTTTTCTGTATTTTTCCACGAGAAGAAAGGCATTGTTATACTCGATGCAGTAGATAAAGTAAACGAGGTTGTTGCTTGCGGTACGAATGAATTCTACCCTGTACCTCGCATGTCACCCTCAATAGTAATCATTATTAAACCCCTTTACGCGAGTGCAGCTAACCCGGTGAGCTGTGCTTTTCAACCTTCACACACAGCGAACGCAATTAACTGGAAAGGCGTTTATCCTCACTTTCGTTTTTCATCTTGAAAAATATATGTTTGTTACTGCAGATTGCTTGTCGCTTTGTTACTTGTTCTGACAGTGATTTCAACTCAAAATAGGAGCTCGATATCACAAGAGAATACCGTAGTGAACAATTGAAATCCTATACTTCTTCTCTGAATTATAAATTGGATTTGGATCTTGGTACAGCAGTTTGAAATGGAGGAGTGATCCACCATAGAGAGTTTCAAAATGCTTTTAGCATCGTAATAATGCTTGCGGGTTATTCATGGCTCACGGTAGTCTTCAGAATACTCGAGTAGAGATGTTGGCGTATCGGATTCAAAATCGAATCCTTTGTTTTTGAAAAACCAATCGAAAATTCATTTTTCGAAAGCAACAAGTGTTCATTATGAGTAACAAATACTATTTACGTTTGATTTTCATGAACAAGGGGTCCAATCTGAATTACGAAACTTGAATATCTTCATATGCCATTAGTCTTTTGAACATTTGTCCCTGTTCGTTGACTCCATTCCACCTTCCCGTGATATAATCACTAAATTATATGGATGCATATGCCACGACCGTCCACCTTAACCTGCGTGGAGTAGGTAACGTCAACTATACAAATACTGTAGGATTGTATGAACATTCAGTTGAGCCTCGGGTTGTATCCATCCGCGAACGAACCTCCACTAGGCAAATTCTATTAGCGATTAACTTAACGGAATCGCGAGTTGGTAGATACGAGTTTTCTACGGCCCATTCATTTACATACTGAGCTATAGGATCAACATTTCTTCCAGCATTTACATGACAATTTTCTCGTCCGGAAAATCTATGCGTTACGGAGAGTTTTTTCTTCCCCTGATAATTTTTTGTCACTTCATCACTCAACAATACAATTAATTATTTGAGTAAATAACGAATGTTCGCGCGCCGGCATAATTAAATCACGAATCTTGATTATAATTCATGTATATTGCAATCGTTTGCATATCGTTTGCATATGGTTACACGACAAAAATCTTCGTTTGCCCATGAAGCCTACCTGTTCACCGGAAATTTTTTAAATTCGTTCAAGGGGGCCAACTTCACGCTAGTTCCTCAAGTTTCGATTTTGTCAACTTTTTCCTGAGCAATCTTTCTTAATTTATAAGATCTCAGGTGAAATTTTCAGACAGACGAAAGGCGCGAGAAAAGAGTGTTGCAGATTGCTTCATACTCTGTGAATGATGGGAATTCTTGACCTGCGGTCTAAAGGCATAGTACGTTTCATTCGGACTTTCGACGCTAGCGTCAAGATCTTGTAGTTGGATTTGTCTAACTTCAAGCGTCAACCCACGAGTATTTATTGGTATGAAAAATTACTGGCATCAATTGTTTCAACAAATTGTTGGTCAATTGTAATTGTATGAATGGATGTTTCGATGCTCTGACGCCGGCGCCAAGCGTCAGTAGGAAAAGTGCCTTAACGCGAAGATAAGCAAGACTTTCAGCTTTAATTTTCTGTTCCACGTTGAATTCTATGCATCACATACTCAAAAAACAAACAACATGGGCAAATGAGTGACAGGAGGATCGTGCACACGAGAAATAATGAAAACAGATTTTTATCCTGTATTTGAAAAGCTGCATCCGATCGTGGTCACAGTAAAATAAATCCGAAACCTGCTTATACACTCGACCGGCCCCCGAGCAATTGACTTGAATTCCACTTTATCGGCCACGGGCCGAGTTAATTAAGCACCCGGTCATTGCGAATCAATTAAGTATACCTACCAACGTCGCAGTAAGTAGGTCAATACGAAATCAAGCGAATAGGTACGGGACGTAGCGTTCGAGTCGAATAATTGGACACTCACGAACAAATTATTTTCATTTTCAAATGAAAATCAAGAAGGAAAAGACAAGAAGTCATCCGGCCATGAAATAGATACCCAATCATATCCGCAATCTCATGATCAGTACTAGGTACTAAAACCATAAAAATGCGGGATTAATATAAAATGTTATTCCTTACTAAGCGAAATACATTTATGCTGTGTTTTTCAATACTCTACACAAAATTATGTGGACATATACTGTAAAGTGGCATCGAGCTGCCGGTTAATGACTTCCGATTCCATCCCAGCTGAAAGAACCTACAGCGTTAATTTGGTAGAATTTATCGACGGCAAGCCAACGCCAACTAGAATTTTCGAAATTCAATATTTTTATTTATCATATTCACTTTTCAACTTTGTTTGATTAAAAATTTATCGGTTTACGTATCCAAAATTCTGATCTGAACCCCGAGAAAAAACTACTACGTCTTGGAGAAAAAAGCCGTACTCGGAGTTCTCGGAGCCCAAAATTCAGTAGAGTCGATGCTCCCATAGGTTAGCTTCCGCCGAAGGCCCCACTCCTTGATGCGCGCAGCCGCATTTCCAACTTCCCGACGACATAACCTCAGATTCTATTCACACCTTTCTCAGTTAAACGTTAGAATGGGGGAAGCGGCGAGGGGGAATCGTCAACTTCAGGGAGAGCAATTGGTTAACTGCGGCGAGACTCGTCTGGAGTCGAATGAAAACCAGCTGACTGATGAATAGCTAGATAAGGAGAACCGTCGATATCTTTTTGACTTTTTCGAATTCATCATAGAGTTGGAACAAATATCGGCGTGCACTATTTATGAAGCAGTATTCACACAACCCTGATCCAGCTGAAGCTAATCCTGCGTGAATTATCGCTGGAACATGGTGCTCATTTGCCAAAACTATTACCGGACAATGAAGACGTAGACCAAAAGGGTTGGGGCGCTGTTAAAGACACATGAAACCCCCGTTGTTACCTATTGTTAAACGCATTGTTTCAATTGTTGTTGAATGCTGTGAGTCTTTAATAGCACCTTAAAGTCCTGAAGTTTGAATTAAAACTGGCGCAGTTCGGCCTATCATATCTCATGACCAAAGGTCAACAGTCTATCATGATTTAACTATTTTAGCTGACTATTTTCCCTCTTGGCCTTCCGCACTCAATCGCTTGAGGTTACGTAGTCAGGGAAGTTCGGAACCGCGACTGCGTACATTGAGAAGTAGGAACTTGAGCGTAAGTTATCTTATGGGAGACAGTTCGGTCCCGAGGAGTTAACTTATGGGAGACTCGACTATATAATAAATTATTTAGTACCATGTCGTATCTCATATGACTTCCCCAACGGCCATTTTTGTCGTTGGATTACATTGGAGGAAGCGACTCCCGTCACATTACGTATACGCATTGGTATATACTACGTATATATGCATGTGCGCACGTTGTACCTGCTCGAGTATAAATGAAGACTACGTCATACTTGGCGGCGATTCGCTGCCGTGAATCTTGATGACCGGACACTCGACGCAATATACCTACTCAGGCGCATTAACATTGCGCTATCGTTAGTTTTCATCAACGTCCGCGCGTGTCCACTCGACATTTACATCGACACGAGTTTGGATCGGGTGAAAATACGAGAGAAAACAATCATTTGAACTAGCTACTGGCTAACCTAGGTCACCTATACCTGTACGTACTGGGGCTATTTTATTCGGGCTCTACTGACACGAGAAAGGTAGAGGCCCCTCCCCTTAGCCCAGAGATATACCTGCAGTTGAACGACTCGGCATGGTTCAATGATCTTCCTTGTGTTCTATCCTCCCCCCATACGCATACCACGATTAGCTGGAGAGAAGCTGTACCGCGGAGGAGCAAACCATAGTACAGATATTTGTTCTTTTTTTCATTATTTTCTCTCACTTTTCCAGTCACTATCCTGTTTTCGCGGTCTCAGTTGTCATGGGAGAAACACATATGTATGCCTATCGGAGCTATGCATTCAACACACGGCAGGTTCTGTATCAGAGTGATCGAGTGTTGTGTAGAAGACGTGTTTATGGTAGGTACACGCGACTGCGACGGTGGATAGTATAAAATCAATGACACGTGACAATATCGCGTGTGGAAAAAAAGTTGACGTATGTAGCTACAGAAACATTGCCACGTGTTTCGTGTTTGATTAACAATAAGTTAAAGCTATGCAAGTGAATAGGAAACAAAATCCTATGAAAATAAGAGAGAGAATATAACAGGATAACAGGATTGATTGAATCTGAACACGCCTGATGTTCGAATCGCCAAAATATACGAAGCTCTTCAAAAATTGTTATGATTATATATTTTCATTGATTATTTATTAATAACGATCTGACAAATTGAATTTACTGAACTGCAGGCGGATTTTGATTCCTCAATCTATACTAGGTATATGTATATATAGGTACACCGCAGGAAAACCGGAAAAATTCATAAATCGAGATTTTTGCGGGAAGCAAACGAACAAATGAACACGAATAAAATATAAAATACGAATTTATTCGAAACTTTATGAACACGCGCTGTCTAGAGTACTCTCGGAATACTTTTTTACACCTAGAAGGATGAAAAATGAGTGATAAATTTGTCTGCTGCGAGAAAAACTACGTTGCGCAATGTATAGTGGGTGGGTAGGTAGACGATACGGTAAGAATGAATCAAAATATAAAAGAGTGGTATGGAGAAACGGGGATGAAAGAAAGAAAGAAGAAAAAGGAGAGAAAAATGAAAAAGAAAAAGAAAATAGAGTACCCGAGAGCAAAGACGCCTTTAGCACTCGACAGCTGCGGATGACGAATGCCGAATGCGCGACGAGATACGAAAAACTCGTGCTTAAATATCTGACGATGAGGGAATTTACTTGGGGCCGTTTTTCTCGTGTCAATGGTAAGTCTAGCGTACTCGGCGTAGGGATGACGCGGAAAGATGGAGCTCAAGTTTATGACGTCACCGTTAGAAAAATCCCGAAAGATGATGTCAACTGTTACGAGACCGAAACGCCGCTGAAAATTGTATCGACGATGTAAATTTGTCGCGTTAACGTTATTATTCGTTGTATTACAGATATGAGCCGCGTAAGAAAAAAAATCGCAGGTGCAAAATCAGAACTGGTTTAATTTTGAAATATTATATTATGTATCTTTTCGGTCTCAGCCCATCACGCTGCTCTATATTGGAATAAAAATTAGTTGAAATCGAATAGCTGTAAATGTGATCAAGATTCAAGTGGACATCGCTTAACACGTCGTTTACGCCTGGACGATAAACTTTACCGGTCAATATTACGATTTGTATTGGCACCTAGTTCTAGTAAAATATATGTACAAATATGTATAGGATATGTATATTCCTATATACATACAGGGATGTGCATATCGTTTGTAGAACTAGATACCTATAGATACATAAATACACGCGACGTATCGGATCCGGGCAGCCATTGCAACGTAATATACGTATGTATGTATATACATACTGCACTACATACACGTATATAATATATGTATACGTCCCTCGATTATTGGCAATCGATGTTAGACCAAGAGTTGCCACTTGTAATTATTATTGCTCAACATTTGGATATCAATTTCGACCGTTTTTTATTCAACGGGCAATTGTTCAAGGCGATTCAAAAGTCGTCTCTATGATGAATGAGAATTTTATTTCTTCAACATCGACATGTTTTCGTCTTGTTTCGCCGCTTCAGAAATTCAATCTATTTGAATTTTATTTTCAATTCAATCACCTTGATGGTCAACTAAATCGAGTTTTCATTCGAAATAGCCAAGACATCAAGTTTTTGCCCCTCCTTTCATGTTCACAAATATATCCTAGACAGACGTACATTGTCACGCGTCGATAGAACGCTTTCCGAAACCGTTGAACTCGATCTTGAGTATTTTTCATTTGGTAGAATGTTATTCGAATTTAGAATGAATACTTCGGGGCATTGAATAAAACTATGAAAAGAACCATAGGAAACGATGTTCCCGAAGTTCTGAACGTTCACATCAACGAAACTTATTTGGCTATCTGAACAATTATCTATTTTTCAATTGGCATTAGTAACTAGCGTCAAGGTAGATGACGCGTAGATTTTCAACGTATCTAGTCAATTTTTAGAACGAATGAATAATTTTCGTTCATTCGAACGTTTAGAACTTCAGGTACACAGGAAAAGCTCATCTATAGAATTTTACATGATATACGGACGTTCGTGAATGACTGTGAATTGGAACAAGAAAATTCATTAAAACTTCCCCTTGCCATACTGTGTGATCCAATTGAATATCGGATGCAGCGTGGACCACGTAAAAGCAGAATCCGCCTATCAGTATAAAATAAAAAGAAAACAGCGCGTCCCGATTCCACGACGAGTATTATAGGAAAAAATGCATCGTGCATGCCACCACATAAATTATTCGATAATAATTAGCCGACTTTGGAGAGGAGAAAATTTTCCCGCGAGTTATGCCACAAGACAATATATCTTGTGTAGTTTAATAAAAAAAAAGCAGATAGAAGAAGAGAGATACAGGGAAAAAAATGATAAGAACAACTTCGTCCGTATATTCATGTTCTCCAGATTCTAGAGCATATGATTCACGGATACGTCAATAAAAATAACACTTATTGTCCGTCTACCGCGGTCTCGCGAGCAAGGCACGGCGTAGCATGGCGTGACATGGGATTCGTTAAATCGACGCTTCTATTTTGCCACGTTGTGATATACCGTCTAGGTAAACAAGTGTTTGCCCGGTAACGGTGGCCCCCTCCCAGTATCCAAGGAGATGCGGGAAGTGCGAGCTTTTCCTCAAAATGCGGTAGCCCCGTTTTAACCTAACCTAACCTAACCTAACCTAACCTAACCTAACCTAACCCAACCCAACCCAACCCACCCTTTTCCAACTCAACCTGAAAAGGATTTGCCCAAAGACGACCGATCGTTGTGGTATGCGGATTTTTCTGCACTCACTTATTTTGTGATATTTGTGACAAAACGGTTAAAAAACCACCATGGATTACTGGATACCGTTGATGTTGATATTTCGAGAGAATTTTTCTCTTAATCGAACAAATGTGCCGGTTGTGACCACTGCACTTGTCGAATAGTTTCTGATTGTCATGAAATTATCTGATTATTCAATCAATCACACGGATATGCTATCCTCAAGAAAATTTTCTACGGAAATCTGTGAAATCATACTTCAAAATTGATTTCTGCAATCTTGAGAGCTGATTAGAGGTTTTGTACCGGTTGTGGCCACCGCTTAAATTTATATGGAATGGCTATGGACACAATTACTGGATCATGAAGTGAGCATAGCTTGTAGTAAGGTGGTCGAAGCCGGACCATCGACCTTACTTGCAAAGATTTTTCATCATTCTTTCTTTGCCTGAGCAGAATGGAAATTCGGTTGAAATTTCAGTCTACTGAAACTTTTTGGCGAACTGGGTTTCTCTTGAGCGCAGCGATTCCTGTCTCACTCTGACTCTCTCTCTCTCTCTCTTGCTCAACGTTAGAGGAAGAACAAATTTCGAAGAAATATGATCAAACAATCATCTATCGACGATAAATCAATCTCGAGTGTTTTGCTTCTGGCTAGAAACTGGGAAGAAATGAACAGAAAGGAAATACGAATAAAATTGAAAATGTTCAACAAAGCAATTCCCTGTCCTTCTTGCACGTATCTTCAAGCTCAAATAAACTCTGATGTCCGTATAAACTTCCGGGTTTCATCACTTATCGCTGATAAACTGTTATCTACTTGATTAGGGGTGACAGCATATAAGAAGCCATTTGTTATTTTCGACGAAGACATTGATTTTTTTCCGCAAAATCTCCTTTTGCACCAAATCCTAATATATCTGCTCTGAATTTGACACAGACATTCACGAAACTATTCTCTATCACCGTGCAGAACAACGATGTGTAAATTTTGAAATACAACTTTTAGTTTTTCAACATGGCGATCGAATCAATAACAAAGTTCATAGCTCGCATTCATACCCGACACTTTGAACAACAATAATGGAAACTTAAGGTCCCTGTTAACCTCAAATCGAAAGATTGTCCAATTTTCTCAAAACTGTTCACACCTCGAACTGAATGACAAAATATTTCGAAGAGAATACAGTTTTATGCCATAAAACTGAATGTAACATGAAAATATGAAAAGCAACAAGTTAAAGGAAAAAAACAACATTTTCTTCCTATGCCGTCCCATCTTAAGGGTTCTGGAACTACGAAACGATGTTCATGTTTCATTCGGTGTTAAATCTCGTATTTTTCCCTAATTTTTGTTCATGTATTCTACCAATCACCGGATGGATTACACATCGACTCCGAGCCGGAAATTCTACCTCTACGCCTCAAAATGAATAATTCACTTTGATTCGAACAAAGTGAGAAGTATATTTATATCGTATGACGGTGGTCCTGATATGTGAAGGATTCATCGTTAGCCTTAGGTAATGACAATTTTTTTTTAAGATAATGACACACTTGCACCTACCCATAACTATCGATTTTATAATATTATCGTATTATATTCATCCACTCTGCAGTGCTCTTCAACTCTTCAAGACCTTCAGCATAAAGAGAAAGAGAGAGCGAGAGAGGAAGAGAAAAAGATCAGAGAGAACCTTTTAAGATGGTTACGCTTCGCAGGCTTTGCCCAAGTGATTTAATTTGTGAGACAGAAACTTAAGTCCGCAACTTTGCTATAGGCACGCATTTTACTCTACTCGCTCGTTAGTATTTAGTCAGGTACTGAACGTTGCTAATTTTTGGTTCTTTTTTTTTTTTGTTTTATTTCGTTTTTTTGTCTCTCTCTCTCTCTTTCCCTAGTTTCCAGACCCTCGATAAATTTTCTTGACAATCGAACGGAATGGAGTGACGTTTCGTAAAATTATACCTATACCAACTTTATTCTAAATCCCGTTCGGATGTATCATACATTATTATTTATTATCATATTATTACATTACCAGTTATTAACGATTTTCTGATCGTTTTTTTGAGAACGCATTACTCTCCATCAGATCTTTTTTGCGTAATGTGTTTTTTTTTTTTTTGTTATCATTATTATCATTTATTTATTTCTCTCTTTCTCTCTCTCTCTCTCTCTATCTCTCTTTACGCTATAACTTTTTACATTAATATCCGCTTAATTTCTTTCAGGCCATTAATCACATCTTGACTAGTGTGCTTTATTTCTTTCCTGTTTTTTTCTCGCTTCTTTTTTCTCTTCTTCATCTTTGTTGTTTTCTAGTTCCCCCCCCCCCCCCCCCCCCCCCCTGTTCCCCATTATTACAACAATAAAATCTTCTTCAATACTTTCTTATCTATATATGGAGAGGGAAAGAAATTTCTCTAGCCCCCGTTAAAAAGAGAAAGAAAGAGAGAGAAGAAGAGGGACAGAGGAAAACAACGGTTTATATAACTTTTATTCGACGATACCTATGATCCGCACCCCTCCCCCGTAAATTCTTAGCTCCCGGGTGAACCAAGAGCCAAATAATATTACTCGATAAAGAAGGGGTACAGCTAAATTATCTTCATATTATCACAATTTCCATCGTTACCATATAGGAGTTGTCTAAGAGTCTTGGCTACTGTCGTTGGCATTTCATCGTTTTTTTCTCAAATATATTCTCAAACTATAACGAATAAGCATTTTTCGAAATCTCACAGAACCCAATCGAATTATAGCTAATCTCCGGTATCGTGCGATAAGATCACCTCCATCTACGCCCAAAGAACAACTCTGCGAAGATTATCAGAGAATTGCAAATATACCGGTTGAAGAATCAAAAATTGAATTACACATTCCTTGTATTCGAAGCCTAGCGAAAACAGGAAATAAGCAATTCAAAATTATTGGTAAAGAATAAAAAGCAAAAGAAACAACAACGAACGGAATAAACTATACGTACAGCGAACCCTTGAGAATACTCACAAATATTAACAACACAACTTACGCAATTCACCTATCTAAACACAATATGAATGCGTACATATATCGCATGTATTCATACATTAATGAAAAATTCTACGAGATCCTAATAAATTTCTAACAACAGATCAATTTCGCCTGATCATTATCTCCTCGCATTGTAATTTCTTGTTCGTTCATTCGTTTCCTCCTCATCAATTTTCACTTGGGTATGTTGTTTCCATTGACACTGTCACCATAGCACCACCACCATCATTACCACCACCACCACCACCACTACCACTACCACGTGAGCTTTTAATACTCGGGTACGGGTACGTTGTACGAAACTTTACAGCGATCAAGCTTGTACGCTTCATGTGCATACACGAATATACCTATACGTATGTATCCAAAACTCGGATGCTTGCGTACGGTGAATTTCGCGAATATTATGTTTGGATATATTACAGGCAGGTAATAGGTACGGTCACGGTAGCTGGAACAGGGCGGAGGCCGAAGAGAGATGGTGCTAGTATATATCTGTCCATGTATAATTTACCTTCGTTTAATTTGTTTATTTTATTACGTTTATTTTCCGTCACTTTTTTGTCTCTTTCTATCCCTCTCTCTCTCTTCCTCTCTCTCCCTCTTGCTGGGATCTAGAAAACGCGAACACACCCAGGCACGGCGCGGGTGAACGCACGACTTGGCGACCTCCACCACCTAGCCACACTATGTGACCCCCCTCAGTTTCGGCGTGACTATAGCACCGTCAGTAGAAAGTGGCTGTAGCCGTACGGCTACCGAAGACTATGCCGGGTTTCGTTTTGGTACAGTTCTCGCGCGCGCACGACCCCATGGGCGGGGGTGTGTGTGTTTACAGGGCGTAGAAACTCCTGGCGCCGGTTAGGGGATGGCGGACGACCCGCGAACCACACCGTCGATCGAATCCCCGATTCGCTTGGAGAGAGAGAGAGAGAGAGAGAGAGAAAGGGTAGGAGCGTAAGAGAGAAAGAGGAATGATTCTCTCCTGCCCGTGAACAAGTCCTGTGCAGATTCTCCATCCTGTGTCGTTTCACGACTGGCTACATTAACCGTCTGCCCAATTTCGCCTTTTTCTACTTAATATCAAACGATAGTGATCTTCAATTGGTTCAAAACGCTCTTCGAATCATCTTCGTAGATAAGTTATCAGATGTGAATTGAAATAGGATCGAAAATCACTAGATTCAATGATAACACCGTCAGCCAGCCAGATATCTCACGAGAGTGCCAGACTAGGTATAACTCTGCACTGTGCATCGGATCAAACTAAGTGTGTTTTTCATTAGAAATGTTAACGTCTGTCTTGGATCAGGGGTTGGCGTCACTGCTCTTACTTTTCTCTCAATTTCGTTTGTTCAATAGAGTGAGAAATTCTAGAAATTATGAAATTCACAATTTGGAATATGAACCAGCATATTTTCAACCCCCGAGAAGGCATTTTCAGTAGCCAAGAAATTTTTCTCTGATCATTTCACATAGAATTCTACAAATTCCGGTAGACCCGGAGATCCTACTGGTGGAGGAGCTGTTATTCTCTCTTGAAGCCAATACGCGCTAGCTTCTTGAATTATGATTCAACCACAGAATTTTCAAAGATATGGAATTTTTTGTAAAATCAAAACTGCATGTGTTTTCTTTTAGTTCTTTATCCAACAAAAATTAATACAGAACGCGGTCCCATCGGGTTTTCATTCGTCAATCACTCCGAAAATTTGACCTGGATGAAAGGAGAATAAAAAACAGCCCTCGACCAATGAATTCGTTAAGACGATACTTCTGGAGGCGTGCATGAAGTGACGGAAGAAAGAGCACACTTTGCCGTGACCCCGTTGGGGGTCTCGGTGAAAGTGACTTTTGATATTGAAAAAGGTTGAAATGTTGGTAACTCTACCACCACAAGATGCTTTGAATTTACTATGCAGAATTTTTATAGCCTTTTCAACCCATATTTGCGACTATGTAGTATACGTATAAACTATAATAAGTTCACTTTGAATATTCCCTGAATAAAGAGAAAGAGAAACGGGGATAAAACAACGAATGAATGACTTTGAGAAGAGGGGAGCGGATATGACCTTACCAGACAAGGACCAGCGAATAATTTTTCTTTGGTTTTTCTTCTTTTTTTTTTCCTCGTCGCTAAGGTTTTCTTTCTTTCTTGGGGGGGTCTAGGGCGATGGGGGCATTGTCCTAAGACTTTCGAGATCTACCCTCTTCCGATAACAGCCATTGTACGCGCAAAAGGAAGAAGTTTCCTGAGGGACGAGTAACCCTATAGACGACCATGTCCTTCTACTTCTTCCTCTTCGTCTTCTTCCAGTTTATGGTGCCTAGTTTAAGGCCATCGCATTATAGTTTTCCCGAGTTTTGCTCATTAAAATATAAAATGGGGTAGAACTTCGGTTGGAAACAGAGTTGAAACTTGGATGATAACGATAAGCACTGTTTATTATAGATAAATGAAAATTATTATTATACACCCGCTACCACGCAAGGGAAAGAACATAGTTTCAACTTTTCAAAGAACGTCTGCCAAAAAGATTGAAGAGAAGGAAGCAAAACAAGAATCTCATCTTCTAATGAAGTTCATGAAGAAAACATGGCTACCTGCGCGATAAAAATTCTGCTCTACACAATGTACCCCGTAGTCTATCTACCGGTGCATATCTACTTTCGACCAACCACTCACCCCTGTATTTCTCCCTCCCTCTCTCCCTCTCTCTCTCTCTCCTTCTCGCTCTCTCTCTCTCTCTCCCTTCCACTCTCTCAATTTTTTCCTCAGTTTCTAGTTAGTGGAAAAAAGTAAAACAGAGATAAGCATCTGTCTCTGTTGCTCGTAAACTTTTTTTTTCCACCCTCCCGCTTTTGGCGCTGGATATTTCCCCCTTCGCACAAATCACCACTGGTCCTACCAAGTACCATTAGGTGCCTACTGCTGCCTCTGCCTCTGCCTCCGCCTCTGCCTTCGCGTCTACCTCTACCTCTGTCTAGAGGCGTGGAGTAGGCACACGCCACCATAACCCAACAATAAGCCGGATAGTTTGCGTCGAGTTTTTACGTGTACAGGACGCGGTGGTAACGCTCAAGGACTCTGTACCCGATGGGGTGCAAAAGCGTAGGACTGAAGGGTTTCCGATCGTTTACTGCAAAGAATTTCAGCGGCTACATCTGTCGGCAAGCTATTCTAATTCCCGCCTACTCACCGTCTACTCTGTAACAATCATCGACTCGGACCCCAGCTAGGGCAGGGGTCAACACCCCGCGACAGCTGGACTTTTTGTTTTCGTGAGCGTCGAAACTGCGGATAACCTCCGTCAATTGAATTCTCAAATGGAAAATTTCACCACCTAATTCGGACTATGAAACTTCATATACTTTTCACTCAAATGGATTGAAAAATGTTTTCCAAATAATTATGCGGCTGGATTCCGGTCTATCCGAGTACAAAGCCACTGATATCTTTAGACTGTTAAAATCTTCAATCCTGCCAAAAATCGACAAGGACGTTGGTTGATGATTTTATTCTCACCTGCACTATAATCTTCCGTGGAAAAGGAGCCGCAAACATAATTATCGTTATCGACAAACAAGTTTTCTAATGTAAGCATTTCCCAAAATTTACGTGCTTTCACATCTGATGATGCTTTTTGTGTCTGTGCAATTTCAGGTGCTGATCCGAACTAAATTTTCACGTATCACAAACGTTTCAGACCTCGACCACTTCCGCATCCGCAACGGCGGATTTCTTTTAAGAATTTGTTCATCGCACATTTCGAAATGGGATCGGAAAATTCGAATTCGTTCTGCTCTCTAATCATTTTATTCTATGATCTTAATCAGACTGCTCGTGCTGAGATTTTGACAGAAAATCGAGTATTCTATGACAACCTATGTTCATAAAAGTTTCAGAACATCCTCACAATATGTACCCTGCGGTTCATCACTGCGTGGTGGTGCCTCCACGCGTGAAAGTAAAGCTTCCGCGTGTCCATACAGCCTGTATTTAATGTATTTTGAAGCCTGCATTTCCAATTTTGAACTGGAGGCAAAAACGAATGCATCATGCAATCGGTTATTTTGTTATTGCCGCGATATTTCTTCGATGCGATGTGTGATTTACAGCAGGCGGAATACTGTGCGGTACCGAATACCGCGGTATAATGCACGTAGTATTGAAGACTTTCATACAGACAACGCGGCACCGAAAATCTTATCCGCGAAGGAGTAGCATTAAGTTTATAAGCGAGATAAGAAATATATGTGTGAGAAAGAAGATACTGGCAGCCTTATGAAAGCATTAACAATATCATTTGTCATCGGAACAGAATACAATCAGCGTGTCATGCTCCGCGCTCTTTCCTCTCTTTGTCCACATATACCTACTGACACAATGCTTATGCATGCGTATGCGTACGCACCCACGACCAACATCATCGACGCTCACTCAAGCCATACACATATTCTACGTCGAAGCGTCTATTTTTCAAAGATTTCTCCACCGCGTCGCAAGATGATTAATCGGCGCCTGGAATTCCGCTGGATCGGTTAAGTAGTGGCTGAAGCGCACACGGACAGAAAAGAATGAAAAGAATAGATCATATGAAACGGAATGGATTTCTGATATTCACTTTGTTTTTTCTTCGTTTGCAGGTAATACTTCTCCAACAGAAATTTGAGGAACGAATGCACCACATTCTGGAGCATGTCTCTCGTTGGGTATATTTGAAATTTTTCTTTTTATGACTTGCGGCTGGCTTAGAATGAGATTAGGTTATTATTTTTAACAGCAAATTATTATAGCGCGGTAAAAAAGAAAAACTGAATGTAATAAAGAGAGACAAAATGTCGAAAATATAAAGACCCCCGGGGTACCTGCTGTGCCCCTAATATCCAACGTTACTTAGATGGTATGAAAATTAACCTCTAATGATCAAAAGTTAAATCCAGCCTTAACCCATTTTGGGGTTATGCTTAGGATTTAAGGATGCATATAAAAGTTCAGCCCCGTTTATAATTATCATTTCGCTTAATTTGCTGTAGGAACAGGATGATTATTCATACTGCAAAAAGACAAACTACTATGATACTAATTTATGAAATTACAATTCTTTCGTGTAATTTATACACGAGGTAAAAACCGATCAAAAGAAAATTTGAAGACCAACGGAGTAGGAGAGAGAAGAAACCAGGGATGAAAGTCTCGCCTAAAAGTCGCGGTGGTTTAATTGTAACAAAATCTGACTGTCTTCCAAGGTTTCTCCGGCAACAAAATGCAATTTTGCATTCGCAAATTGTTACCATCGAAAGTCTAACGGACGCTCTTTCCACTCGGGACGTTGCTAATCTTCGCCGGAGTCTCACATCACTTTACTTTCGGTAATGCGATATCATTATCGTAGCCAAATGGAGAAGAGCATCCAGACTAGCAATAGAATAGTCATCGTAGGGGGAGCATTAATTACTCGAAAGTTCAGACACACACGATCGCGCTATCGTTGCTTTCAATATTTGTGTTTTTTTTTTTTTTTTCATTTTTTTTTCAGAAAAAGAACACGACCGATCGGACGCAACGCGATGGCGGTACCTATGTGATTCACTAACTTGAAAAAACTCGAACTCTTCACTGAAGGGGTAGATTTTTTCTATTCTTCTCCCTCTGTCCTTTTTTTTGTTTTTTTTTTCTTTTGTTTTCGTACAAATTTCAAATGCTGGTGAAACTGATATCGTGAAATCTCTGCTCTTTGTAATCATTATAGAAGCTGTCCGAGTGCAAGATGAACGGCGAGTGACTCGGGAGAACAAGGCAAAAAATTGAAAGTAAAACGATGTAACAAAAAAAAAAAAAACCCGAAACAAGGGGAAAGATGAAGAAGGGAGCTGCCTCCCGATACGACTAATAAACTGGATCCTACCTTGCCGCATCCTCGTGTGTTGCACAGAATAACTCCTGCGGCGTGAATTCGATATTCTTTATCGAGCTGCTCATGCTGTCCTTGGATCTTGCTGAAAAGAGAATGAAATTTTCAAAAATGTGGATAAAAAATTGCGAAATCTGTCCCGGATACGTGAAAATTTAAAATCTCTCAAATCTGTATGAAAATAGGTTACGAATGTGATTTGTGTACAAAGTAAGATAATCAATGATCCGTACAAGCTGAAATCTGAGACAATTCTATCTCTTTGTTCAAAGTCATGAATACTTTTGAGAAACTGGGCGGCACACATGATGTTTTCCACTCAGATTCACGAATGAGAATCTACGTTATACCTACGTGTGATTTATGAATTGAAAAAGTTTCTTCAGTATCAAGTTTTTCGTCGCGGTATGAGCGGTTTCGGATGATCCCAAAACTTCGGCAATTATGAAAAAGCTGCAAACGACCTTAGAAATTCATGGACCTAAAGCATAAAGCTGAACCTTGGTAACCTAAGTTAAGTTGAGTTAAGTTGGTTGTGCGGTAGATCCTAGCTCAAAGTTTACCGCAATTACAATTCCCAATTTCCTCGCCATCCGGCTCCTCCTGCAAGTTCTCGTTATCTCCACGGAGATCCCCACTCACGTAATAATTACCAAAACTATTACATCTATATCTCATGTTTACTCGAGTGATGAAGTAATTGAAATGAAATTCGTCAAAATATATCTCTGAACACGAAGAGATTACGAAAATTGATTGGAACAAAAAAAAAATCAAATTCACATAAAATGAGAAGAAAGAAAATCCCTCAAGTTAGAAATTCCAATTAACGACAAATCGTCCCCAACGTATTCGTACGGAAAATCCTATACATTTTCCTCAATTTGAATAAAATATTTTTATTAAATTATAGCCTGCAATTCGTATCGATACTTGCGCGGACTGAAATACGTGAATATAAAATATAGAACATGTTCTATAAAAGGAAAGAAAAAGAAACCAACGAAATTCATCTAATAGATCGACTTAGAATCTTACTGACGCCCTCAAGTGAAGTTTAAGGTCTAAACAATGACGAGGATGGGAATGGGGATGGGGAAGTCAAGTCGATGTTACTTTGTCTGAACTGGTAGAAAGCGGGACAATCGAGACAATCAAGATGAAAGGATGGTATATGGGATACAGAAGGGTGGTATTCTACCGCCAAGTACCACCCTCCGAAGACTTGCCCATAACTTTAATAAAGTTACAAAGTGAACGGGAGAATCGGGGACCTGGATGCCAGATTCTGGTTTTGACAGGTAAATAGAAGCCCGCGAGCTCATAAGCCGCGCAGAGCGCTATAGTGACAGAAAACACTCTGAAATACTTGCCTACCTACCTACCTACCTACCTACCTAACTACGTACCTGAGGGGAGAAAAAGGAGGCTGAATTATCAAGGTGTGAAGCGAGAGGAAGGTCCCTGCATCGGCAGAGACACGGTGCTGCCACCTTTCGCCGGGGGCAGGGTTGAAAAAAGGGAGAGGAGTTTTTTGCAAAACAGAAAGTCACTTTCATGGTCGTCCGAGCATCGATTTTCAGGTAGATCCAATTTCCCCCCGAGACGGAAACATTTTGAACAATTGTGAGGGAAATTGTGCACCTTCACAAACGATGAATGTATAAACATATTTTAAATTTCTTTCTCCAGAATGCAAATCAGATTCAAGTGTTCCTAGCTAGATAATTCGAAATATAGAAAAACAAATTATGAAAACGAAGTTATAGCCATGTGAAATTGGAGAAAGAAATCTTCAAAATTTTTCGTTTCGCTGACACGCAGCGAGATATGCAATAATATAATAACAATAATGATAACGATTCGGGTATTTAAGTCGCATTTGCGACGACGATAGTTAGGTCGCAACCCTGAACGTAGATGTATTGATCGATCGTAGTATTCCATATTACCATGAAAGCTTCGGTGGTCGGTTTTTCTCGCGCCAAGAACCGCATCAGAAGAGCTCACCGGCTTGCCAGTAGATGGCAGGCCGATGTCTCTCGGACTGAGAAGAAAATTTGGAAAATAATTTCGGAAACTTAATTATCCATTTTTTCCTTTTTCCTTCATTTTTTTTGTTTTTTGTTTTCTCTGGGATTGATTAGAAAATCTGCATTCTCAAAAATCCCCCCCAAAATACACTTTTCTGGAATATCCAGAGGGGCACGAAAGAACGTCAAAAATTCTCCAAAGTATATCAAATGCGACAAAGTATTTAAAAGAGAATAAAAAAGTTATGACAATGATTGGTCGACTTACGTTATAGCGTGCAGAAGCTCCTGTCTTTGTTTTTCTTTGGCTTTTACGCTGCCCCCTTCAGCTAGGGCAACTTGGAGTTCGCGCTGGAGAACAGCTAGTTTCCGGCGTTCGGCTTCGAGCAGTAAAGAAGTCACCTGAGCAAGAACATTAAAAACGAAATTGAATAAACAGATGAAATTGCCGGAACGGATCTCGTGCGAAGTTCAAAAGTTCGAACTTAATTAGGGGATCGTACAGTGCGCGTCAGATACTCTGACGTGTGTACGTATCTCGATACGGAGAACGTATGTAATATAATCCTAAGTTTCCCATTTGCATTACAATTGCGGGATCGATTTCCGAGTTTATCTCAAATTTGAAGAAAAAAATTAAGAGTTCCAAGATTCACTAGGGTCTGCGATCGAAACACTCGTCAGATGGACTTTTTGAACTACGTTTTCGCCAATCTTTGTACAGCTCCCGAGGTAACGATTGCCGATCAATGAGAGAATGAAAATGAACTACAATTCGTAATCAATAACTCGAAAAAATCATTGATTTCCGATTTTTCCATCGAAGGCATCGATATCGTTTTGTAAACAGTGAAACGATAACGAAACTCGAATAACATATGCGGTAGGTTATAGCAGATATCATATGATGTAATTGACGTAGTGGATAAAGATAGGTGGCGATCTATAAACCGTAACAACGTCGATGATGTATCTAGGAGGATGTCAGAAATAGAATAATATATGAAAGAAACTTCTGTCATTGCAAAACTATTCTCGTACCATGCTTTGAATAATAAAATTAGAGTCGATAGGCTCACTCCTTTCTATACCTCATTTCTACAATGCTGGGAGGATCGTATTTCTCCATTTAAGAAAATCATCGGTCGATATATTTTTCTTGAATTTTTACTACAAATGCAAAAGTCAATTTAACCAAAGTGTTTTATGTTGAATGAATTTGTTTGTTTTTGTTCTTTTTTTCTTTTTTTTTTCCAAACTCGAAATATAACGCATCAACACAAAACAACGTAACATATATTTTTCATGTCGAACTCCAAATTCCAACCAATCGACACGAACTTCAACACGCCATTTATGGTATGTATGTAGAATTCGATGTTAAACGTGATACTCAAGATTCTGAATCGATCGTGAATTTCTGTTCTTTCATTTTTACTCAGGACGGATCAATTTGACTATAAAACAGAGCTATAATCCAGCACAGACTTTGAGTTGAATTGGTATTTCAAAATAAGTTATTCTTGTGGTGAAATATATGAACAGAAAACTTCGAGCCAACTATTGACAACATGCCCTTATGTCAGATTTACATACATTATTTCGGAGTGAACCGAATGGGACACGTGAAATGTGTTCGAATTGGCTGCACAAATCTTCCAACCGCGTAATATCGCAGTGACAATGCGAATCGGAGAAATGGAGTAACCAAACTTGACGATTTCGTAACTTGTGGAAATCTGTTCTTTTCTTTTTCTTTTCTTTTTCTTTTTCTTTTTCTTTTTCTTTTTCTTTTTCTTTTTCTTTTTCTTTTTCTTTTTCTTTTTCTTTTTCATTTTCCTTCTTCTTCTTCTTCTTTTTGTTCGAATGAGAACATAATTTTATTCTGATTCCAAATTCACACCAAGGATTATACGAAATTCATGGCAAGATATACCCCAAGGAAAACATATTCAATTATCAGAGCCGCACACTTAGAATCCACTATCGAAATGAAACAGATGTTTCACCCATTTCATTCTGCTGGATTCAAATCAAGAACTGACATTCCAATTCGACGGGGAATGAAAGCCTGCGAACATTCAATTGAAAATAATAGTTGCGATGCTCTGGAATCTATTGATGAAAATGATTTGCATTTTTTTACTTGTATATAGCTACCGAACGAAGTGCAAGTTGAGTAACTAAAAATAATTGACTGTAGGTAATTTTACGGTCAAAATTTCTCACCAATTGAAGAATTACTATTTCCCATAACTCGATGCGAAAGAAGAAAAAAATCAGCAGATATTTGCTCCACCAAACTTTGAAAATCTATCGGTAGCAGAATCTTCGCCATACCTGTATCGGATAACTATTGGCAATTGGAACGGTAGGCATGAATCGCAAGAAAAAAAAACGGAACGAACATGAATGTTCGTTTATGACGATGCAGATGCAAGATGCCTACCACAAATGTCATTCCAACTAATTCCACCGTTAAGTAATAACAAAGTCACGGTAACTTGGTCCGACGATGAGCGAGGCTTCTGCAATGAGGTTTTATGAAATCGTAAATAAGCTAAGATTAAATTTAGTAATAATAACTTGCAGCAGTACTAATTATGATTTCACAGACCGGATGAAACATCATTTTATTCATCCATTATAATCGTGAAGTATCATGTAGGCAAGATATGTAGGTGGCTATTATTTTTCAGTATCTATACATACGAAGCGGTAATATTAGCGTGCACAGTTTGTTCCTTTCAATTGGTTAAAACATGAGAAAACGAATGAAGTAGTACGTGCATGCATACGTATGTACCTAATGGTACCTAAGTACGTGTACATACGTTTGCAGGTAGCTAGAGCTGTCCAGGGATAGGTATAATATCAGTTCCTAACGACTATTTGACGTGACGTTAAATACGAGGCATGTACATACTGTGTACATAAATGCTGATGTGCAAGCGGCCTAGTCTAGGAGAAGCAGGTCCGATTGAAATTCGATTGGAATCTGATTTGCGATTAAAAATACATTCAATCCACTTTCCTCGCGTTATTTCATCGACCCAACTACATGCAGTGTCGACCTCGTGCTGTTATAGAAAGTAGCGAAAGGCTGGCTCTCTCAAATAACACTAATCATCTACCTGCACGAGGAGACACTGCGAGCTGTGCCAATAATCATCGCATCGAAATTAAGGTATGGTATATAAAAAGGACAATTTATTCATCATATTTATGCATCGGTTGAAAATTCATTGAAGAAAGAAATAACGGAAAAAGCTCAACGAATTGAGCAAGACGCTGAAGTACGATATTTCGAACTCTTATGTTATTACACATACGTACATATACATAGTATATGTATGTACATACTACACGTGAATGAAATTGCAAATTTCCCCGTCAGATTTGGAGGCAGTCAGCTAGAGCTGTCGCCTAAATGGATCCTTGGCATCCCTTTCACCGCTAAAAAGAGAGCGCAAGGTGATCTTGTCCACAATTAGTCAAGTGAAATGTAGTTTGGTCAAAGAATAGTGGAAAAAAAATGTATACAGAAAGAACGTGGCTGTGTTCAAATTCTGGAGCATAAGGCAATGCAATGGCTTAGGTTGCAAGAGACAAAAACTGACATTTGAAATGCGCATGAAATTCATTGAGGAATTTATACTCCAGAACAACCGCAAAAGAGCTAAGAAATTGTCAAACTCCTATTTCAATGGGTTTCTAAGATCTTATAAAATCATTGAGTTGGTTTGCAATCACAGTCTGCGAGATTTGTCTATACCTGTATTTATACATTCGTGCTCGAAAGTAGTGCACCTTGATATATTATACACACAGACATTTTGATCGTCTCTCTCTCTCTCTCTGTGTTTTTTTTTTTTTTGCGGGAACAGTGAATGTAAACCAGAGATTAAAATTGCCTGAAGCGCAATGACAGGAAAAAATCTCGTTGAATGAATGACTACAAAAATGAGCGTTGAGAGTTCGAATAATGTAGAGTGAGAATATATACGTATATAATAAATTGTATAGGTGTGTAAGTGCGAAAGTTTCGCGACAAAAACCGCTAATTGCAGTAGATTAAGAATAGAGGAAATAAATATCAACAATTTCATACAATCTATTATGAACTACGAATATACTGCAAAAAATTCACGCGATTATCATTTTACATTGGCGTTCTAATCAATGTGAACGTGACGATTTCTCGCCGACAGAAAAATTGATAACAAACAAATTTTCTCCAACAAATTATGCGATTTTTTCTATATAATATAAATTTGTATCTTCATTATACGTATATACTCAATTCAATTATTGTACCCCACACGCGGTCCGGTGGCACGCAGATGGGTATATATGAATTTATAAATTTACCAGTAAACTATTATACTACGTGTGTATGTATGTACGATATACGTAATTATATCGCGAGATTGATATCTTTTCATTATACCACACCACACTATATCATACCTGCATACTTTTCTTTTCCAAATAGTATATACACAGTGCGTCAGTTGAAACGGTCAAGATCGTATCTAGAAGTAGATACATGAGTGAGTGAGTAAGTAAGCATAAGGGCACGCGTCTGGAATATCTAATCGAAAAATGCATTTCGTAAAATAATACGAAATCTGTAGGAATTGCAACGAAAACGATAATGTACGTATAATATACATAGCATCCTCGATGGCAGACAACTGTGTTCACTTGAAATGAGCCGAATGAAATAAATATTCCAGCGATATTGGCTGAAATTTTTCGATCGAAACGATCATCTTCATTTTCCTCGATGCGAAAATCAAGAATTTGGGCAACATCCGGCAAATTCTGAACGAACATACAATTCGTGAATATTTTCGTTTGTTTTCTCTACTTCTTCTCGACAGATGTACGGGTGCGGAAGTATTGTCATTTTTGAAGATCGAAGCGCGATATACCGTGTACGTAGACCGTATATCATCAACAGAAAAATTATACGCCGCATAATGGGATATCCTTTTCTTTTCAACATCCTCCCCTTCTCCATCAAGGATGCGACTGCCGCAGCTTGAGCAATAATATATTACTAGTTAAACAATATCTCATTATTTTAATGTATAATATCTGTCTATAAAAAGTGAAAACCGCGTGTGAGCTGAGACCGTGACCAGATTATAAGAGTGCGCGTGCATCCGTGAAGGAAGAGGAAAAAGAAGAACGCAGGAAGAAAAGATGAGAAAAACGAAGCAAATGAATTAATAATAATGATATACATTGTGAAATGGAAATATAATCATATCTGTTATAGCATTAACGTGACGAACAGTTTCGCAGCAGCCGACCCGATGCTAAAATCTCTGTGCGGTTATCAAGCAGATTTGAATATACAGGTATGTTACAACAACTGATCCTTTGCTATGGATATGGTAATAATAACAATCAGTTTTCGACAAATTTCTCATATTCCCAACCGCCAGACCACATTTTAGCTTATAGTTAGTATATCTAGATGCAGAGGACAGACCGCCGTCGTCAGGCTTTTTTTGTAAGATATACCAACCGTATCTTTACGCTCTATCAAATTACATTAAAACAACTCTAGTCCCTCGTCGTAAACCTACCAACTTGCAGGAGGCTAGAACCTGACTTTATCCGTTTTCATCTATTCTATGCGAATAACCGTTGATATAGGTTTCAGCTTTTGCAGAGAAACAGGGTGGAGCGAATGATCAGTTTTTTCAAAAATCATAAGTTATGCTTCCGAAGTTTCGCGAGATAAATTTGCGTCATTTTTGTCATACCTCAGGGAACTTGAGGACTGAGATAAGACAACTGCGATTTGAACCTCGGGGATACGTATGTACGTACGTACACTCGGATAAATTAACATTTCGATCCGCGTCTAGTTGATCGAGCATATTCAACGATCGAATGCCCTAGATTACAGAAAATGAAATATACTTCGATAATTGAGGAAAAATCGTTTCGAAATGAAATAAAAACCAACGGTGAATGGACGGAGGAAAAATAGTTTGATGGAAAACAATCGAGAATGAATTAGCATCACACGATTGTTCGAATCGTGTATATGAGGTATGCTTCTATTTTCCGCTGGACATTCGTTTTCCAGTTATTACACGAGTTCTACGTTCAAGTTTCAGCTTTCAGTACGTCGCGTCGCCCTGATCGTATTCATTACCTTCCCCTATATTTTACTCTCATAAGCCGCATCATGTCACTATCCGCTGTATATATTTTAAATACATCTGGGTATATATTAATGTAAGTAGTTCATATTTTTATGTTCTAGTCTTGAACTATCGCCATTCACCGTTCACTTGTATCGACAATCACTTATACTCTAGTATTCCATATCGTGCTCTCCGTCAGCCATTTCTGTACCATATATATTTATGCGAGTAGTTGCCTACTACAATGCGCAAAAAAAAACAGTACAGGAAATCGTGATTATTATGATTCAGGTAGGGCGAAAGAAAAACCGAGCACATTTTGAAACGTGAATAAAATCCAAATGCATCCACCGCGATTGCGGCGATTTTTCTTTCCCGAGTAACTAGAAGGACGAGGCCGTAATTTGGCGTTGATAAACTGAAAAAACTCTTACGCGCTGCCGAAGAATGAGCTTATGGATAATCGGATTGAACAAAATTCGCAGCTGAAATGGCAAACGGTAATGTGAAAAACATTGAAGCCGAGTTTGCGAACAATTTTGAAAGATCGTACGCGGTAGATTTTCTCGTGAAATTATTCCAATAGTAATCACTCACGTAGCTTACATCAGAGATGAAAAATAAGAACTTCTATTTCTTCCTTTCGACGTGCGGATACAGCCCTCATTTATTTGAATTCCGGTTCTAAGCGAATCATAAAGTACCTGCAAATTCGGATCTCTTATCTAAATATTCACTAGTCTCATGTCAGTAGATCCCGCGAAATAATCCTGATAATTTGCCATTTGGAAACCGAGTTGAACAGCACTTCGCGTCGCCTCTTTTCATCTGATGGAAGCAACTTTTCAGAATTTCGTTTCTCGAACGCTCGCGCCTTGGCAACGAGCCGAAATTTTACTCGATTTCAAAACGCCAAATGAGAGCCTCGTTCTTCTAGTATCTGGGTGACAAAAGATTGTCCGAATAGACCAACGCGTTCAGGTTTTATTCAAATTTTGAAACGTACTCGTCAGTCTCTTTTGTAAGCAGCACTGTTTTTGCGAATGATCTTCATCGACAGATCTTCTTTCTCCGACCGAAACTCAAAGCTACTTCACGTATACAGCACAATTATAGCATGATTCATGCATAATGACAATTTCGACCTTCCATATCCCAGATACTCCAAGTTTCCGATGCATGCAGCATAATCTATATTACCTATGCACGTATACAAATATGTCTGTAAGACATGGGATCGTGTGTCATTTGTGTTACACCCGTGTCCTGCACGGTTTCACAAAGATGTAAGTATTAGAGCATGTATACTTAGCACAAGGTGAACTCGCTGCAGGCGGTTCAAGGGAGCGCCAGTGTAAACATAGAAGAGGTTGTGTAAAATAAAAGGTTGACTAACCTCTAGCTGAACGCCAAATAGGTCTCTGGACCTTCCAGGCCGAGGTGGTTCTAGCTCTCCCATTGCACCTGTCCGCTCGACGAGACCCATTCTCTTTCTTCTCCAATTAATATTGACCTGTAAAAGTTGAAGATTGAATAAAGAAAATCACATATAAAATTGTTATCAGTATAAAAATACTCTGCGGTCGATTTTTAAGAAAAATCAGGTGAAAATATCTTCTGTCGTATTGTGTAACCGCCAATTCTCACCTCAATGCGATATTCTTTATCGAAAGCGGGACTTTGCAGCTATACTCTTGAGCTCACACTCTGATAACTATCTAACAGCTATTTATAAATTTGTATGGCCAGTATGATTAATCATGATAATCAAACGCGCGACTACCTCTAATCTCAGATCATAATGTGACTGTGACTCAATTTCGCACATATACCTATCTGAAATCCAGATACCTGATTGTGTATCTTGGGAAAGTATAGCACCCGAAGGTGCATACGAGTCGCGTATATCATACGCGACCTCGAAGAGTTATTTCAACTTTCGAACAATAAATGACACTTAACGATCTATCACTCGCAAGGCAGCTACACGAAGGGGGAAAAAAAATAGAATTGAAAAATGATAAACGAAAAGCACTAAAAGAATCTTCGTTTCCCTACATTTTTCGTAATAAGTGAAAGACTGCGGCGTAAATTTTGTTCCTCTTCGCGAATACTTTTTTACACAAAAAGGTTCATTGTCGCGATTAGTACTATACATATATGTTACACATATATGCATGTATACTATCTGCGTATATCGCATAGAAATTTGTGAAGCATAGTAGGTACGTTGCGTTTTCTCGAGAACGGGATATCGGTAGTATATAGATATATATATGTGTGTGTGTATATATATATATATGCTATGAAACGCGCGATCTGCATAAGTTACGTAATTTCTACGAGCCTGGACAATGGTTAACGATCTGTATCTCAATAACCGTTAGCACCCGCGCCGGCGCGTAGGTATATATTTGCTATTAACTTTAGTTTCGCGTGAAACCATCTTTGCTGATTAAAAGTCGTGTATCTAACGTTACGTACGTCCAATCGTGAGCTACCGTGCAGGAGCTACTGCTATACTGCTGACTCCGGAGGTAAAACTTGTCTCTATGAATGTATAAGATACGGAGCTAGAAAAAAAAAAACCGGCTTTCAATGGATTCAGGAAGTCAAGAATCACCAGTTCACGAGATCGCGGATCCCCCGGCGTGTCTTGTATCAAACAGTATCCAGTTTTCAAATCAACGTTCGTTTGTTCTATAAAGATTGTCAATTCTTCCGGTCTGATCTAATTTCCTGATGAGTGAACGATTTTCATTCGGTTTCCATATTCCGTTGGTTCTTCTCTTCTCCGATCTCGTCA
Organism: Phymatocera aterrima; assembly: GCA_963170745.1. NCBI lineage: Eukaryota > Metazoa > Arthropoda > Insecta > Hymenoptera > Tenthredinidae > Phymatocera > Phymatocera aterrima. The sequence continues at coordinate 13,478,459 of OY720662.1, forward strand.
CTTCGAAATTTCATATCAATTTTGCCCCAATCTGATCAAACCCAAAGGAAAATATCTTGCATCTATTTCATTACACCGTTCTCTTCATTTCTCAAATTTATGAACTACCGTATAGCTCTTACAGCTACAAGTGTAGGAATTGTCGGGGAAAAGAGCGAAAAAGGTAGGTAAACAGAAGTTCTGCTTATCGAAAAAAATCATTCCACACAGCTTGTGTTGTTTGCCGTAACAACGCCGCGTAGCAACGAACGGACCCGCGGGTGTCGGGTGCGCCCCTTATGCGCGCCGACCCATCGAACAGCACAATTCTCGTTGACGCCAAGGCTAACACAGAGCCTGTTTTCTGGAGTGAGAGGGAGGTTAGCGCGGAATGGGGGGGGGGGGGGGGGGGGGGGGGGGAATTCACTAGGAACTCAAGGAATTACACTAATCGGCCGCATAAGCCGCCCGACTGATGCGAGGTTGAGGTTTGTTTTCGTGGTCGATACCGGCCGGCCAAAAACTACGACGCAAGTTGATTACTCGAGATGGCTTTTTTCTTCAAATTTTTACAAATTTCTCGTATCCACATTACCGGAAACGGTGGAATAGATCTCCGAGTAGGTATCCACGTCAAAATTTGCGAGCAGATGAACATAATTTGAATGAATGATTTCGAGTCGTGATAGAAATCGGAGAAGAATTATGTTGAAAAATATGGATCGTAAAATCCATGAAGATTCGTACAGCTATGTGTAGGTGTAGGTACACGTAAAAGAGCCCGCTGATAATTTAGCGATTCATGATATAACGAGAATCAGGTAACAATTGATAGAACCACAGCGTCGAATTAGAAGTTAACGGGTAACGGAAGAAAACTTGAAAGTAACGAAGGTGAATACTTTACGGACTGCTATGTTATACACCAAATTTTTATCCTCGTGGACGTCGATATCGTACCTACTCATTGTCAGTTATTTCATCGTCGGCATAGGCATACACGTGCCGTAGTTGGTACATACATACATACATACAAAGATGCATACATACATGTACGCCTCGCGCATCGAATCATATTATGCGCTCTTGTTATATAATTATAAGAAGTGCAACAATTACCATGCAACTTTCCCACGTTAAAGGCTTCTCTCACTGCGATCTATTGTATGTATTGTCGGTACAGGTATATAATAAGAACGGTGAAGTGCATTCCACCCACGTAGGGGTTGCCGCACACAAGCACACGCACATTGCTAGGTTCAAGATCATCTCCGGATTTACAATAGCTTTTAAAAAATACTTTAGCGAAATTACTCCGGCTATACCACCGGTGGCTGCGGTAGTAGGTAGCAGCAGCAGCTAGTCTACAGTCTAGATGCTCGGACGATTAATTAAATTAATTAGCAGCTAGTACCTAGTAGTTCCATTTCATGTATTTTTACATTTTTATTATCGTTGAACCCTGCTTCCTAACGGTATTACACGGCTAATTGTATACCCACGTTCTTATCAATTGTTATTTAATATAGGTAGAACATAGTGCTGAGCTGCATACAGTCGATTATTATCCCCCGATGCCGCTGCACTCGAATGAAATGCGGATTAGGTAATTTAATAATAACCCCCCCCCCCCCCCCCCCCCCACCACCGAAAAAAAGAGAGAACGAAACCCCATTGCAGAATGACATTCTGAGGATTTTGATGAGAAAGTGTGAAACCGAATTGTAATTAATTTCCAGTGTATGATAAATAACCTTTTCGCACGTGTGAACGCATACTATACTAGATTCATAGATAGTTATTGAATGGCCGCGGTTACCGTGGAAACGTGGGACGCCAAATTCCACAACAGACGTGACCTGGCCCCATTATACTCGTACCTCTGTCTTTCCTGGCCAGCCTCACCTCGTTATACCAAACGTGTCGACGCGGGGGTCTTGGCTCCGATGATGAGACGGGAGGTAAATGACAGGGGAATATATCACCTGCCTCATTTAGATAAATAAATAAATGTACCAAACGGCCTACCTACCTACCTGCCTGTAACACGCGTGTATAGCTAACGATCAGGCAATTAAATTCTCCAATTTCCGTTCTACTGGTCTCATAAAAAATTACCGCAGGGACATTTTACTGTTTGGGAAAGGTCACGGTTCCACGAGGCCAGAAGTTTATAACATTGACCGACGCGCGGACGTCGGGAATCCTTGAGACGGCCCAAAAAAACCAGATTTTTCGGTCATCGAAAAAACTCCGACCGATATTGTTCATCGTCATTTTCTTATAAACTATGGTTCAGTCTCGTTCCATTTCTCATAGCTACCCCACTTCGCTAAGCCCTGAACATAATGTTAAAAGAATGTTATAAAGAACAACTTGTTATGCTCGTTATAAATTCCATCCTCAGTTTCCTACAATCAGAGACTACGTTTTCATCGTAGGGCCAGAGTCGGGTTGGGGTTGAATTTGAGCCAATGAGAATTATGATTAGAGAGGGAGACAATACTTTCTTGTCAAATCTCGTCATTCATTGGCTCAAATTCAACCCTGACCCGACTCTGACCCTACGATTGACCCGATAGCCAATTATTCATAACTATTATCATTGATCCCCACCCCGTAACCGCAACTTTATCTTCTGTACGTCTTACTTGTGTTTGTCGTTGTTGTTGTTGTCGATGTTTGTACTCCATTTGTCGGAGAATTGGAACCTAACCGTATGAGAACTTTGTCATAATTATTCGACAACGAATTCTTATTTATAGGTGGAGAAGAGAAAGGCTGTGGTAGTTTCAAGTGATCAGATTTGACAATCAGAACGACGCAGTTAAGTACCCAATACGTAGGAGAATTTTTATGTTTTTTTCTTTTTCATATTATTTTTTAGCTTTTATGTAGGTTACGTTTTGATGGCTTTCAAGTTTTCATACATACATACGATGGCTGTTTCTTTTTGAGAAAATGTTACCTAGATACTGCCTTGGAGTACAACATATATGCACACCGATGGAATTAATTAAAATTGTAGATCAAGGTGTGCCATTTTTTGTGTTTCTAATTCCTTCGTTTCTTCTTCGGAACACGGTTGTCATTTTATCATTCTTGTTTTAGTACATCGGACAGGTAGGTACGGGTATTTAGGTAAAATCGAGGAGAAACTAGAATACACGGGATATACGAATTATGTACCTATTATATATTCAAATAAATTTGACTCGTTCGAAGTTATACGGATGTCAATTAACATATTGCATACAAATTACGTAAATCAATGTTCTCCAGAGATACACGCATCTCATAGCGGATACGTGTATGCAGAATTGAAATTTTTCAATTTTCTTCTATGCGCGTACGATCAAGTTCTTCAATATACATATACCAGTAACTTATATATAGATACAATGTATAACTTCGAAATCCTCATCAATCCTTAATCGCCGGAGCACCGTTCGTTCACGTACCGTATCAAATACACGGAGAACATTCGAACTTTGGCCCGCCAGAACCGCTCGGCGTATTATCACCGTCCCAAATTCATTGCTCCACTTATGTATAAATATTTTCTCCTTTTTTTCTCCCTTCCTTCTATGCCTATGACTGCCTACGAACTGAACTTTGATATATATATGTATGTGCTCTGACTATAGAAAATTTGGCTCATTATTATACAGCGTTACGTAATATCTGCGAGTTCGCAATGTATATAGCTGAGTATACCTATGCAAGTTACACAAATCCGTAAATATTATACCTACCTACTTTTCAAAAAAGATATCTCACATGCTCGACGCTCCATGTACAAATATGGACACAAGTAGAGGTACGAGTGAGTGAAACACTTAACAATATGTTGATCGAAGAACAAAAAAGAAGTAGAAAACATGAACTCGGCGCTTACAGAAAACTCAAATTTCGTCCGAAAACGAGGAATGAATATTATACCTACATGTATGTACATTAACCATGCGCGATTTGCCTCACATAGCACTATAAATTCGGCTATTGGGCGATTTTGGAAAACCGCAATGTCGGGAACGCCCGAACATGGCCAAAACAATCAAGATTTCTAGCCGCCGAAATATTCCAGCCGCGATAACATTTCACCTGATTTAGTTGGTTGCTTGTACGTTAACGTTATAAACTTCACAGCCTCGTGAATTTACAACCGATTGAACCAACAGCTGTCAAAAATAACTGAAAAAAGGAAAGGGAAAAGGAAAAGGCGCCCCCCAAAAAAAGGGGATACAAAAATGAAGGTATAAAAGCCGTTCCGTTAGCCGGCTGTGGCTGTGACCGTGGCTGTTTGTTAGTCCGGCTGCTCGGACTCCTCGTTTCCCTTTTATTTGACCGTTACAGAAAGACGCGGGGCAGGTTTCATGACCGATTAAGAGTTTCATTTCTACTTTTTTTTATTCCTTGTTCAGTAGTAGCAGCCCGAGCACTCTGGCCGACCGCTGCAGCCGCGAAGGCTACTCCGCCGAGTCTCTGAGGTTCTGAGGTTCCGAAGTTCCAAAGTGTATACTGAGGTGTACTGAGGTACGTGACCGAGCGCGTGCAATGGAAAGTAGTTTCGTATAATTCTTCTACTCGTATACGGCTAGATACGCAAACCGATGCGTCGCTCTTGTCCAAAGCCAAGCGTCGAGCCAAGTGGGTCATCAGAAATCGTGGAGGTTCCCTTGACCTAGGAAACGATGCCGTACGTATTTTGAAGGATAACCAAGTACAATGTGGTATGAGCTGCGGGTAGAATGGAGGATAATTGGGTCAAGGGAACGTGATATTTTCTTTTTTTATCAGTTTTTTCGTTTTTTTCTTTCGTCTTTTATTGGCAGTGCCATTATCGGCGTTATTTTCTGCTCTCCTCCCTCGCTGTTCCGTTTCCGTTTTCCGCCCCCGCCCCCCACCCTTATTTTTTATATTCTTTCTTCATTATTTCGCGGGTTTCGTAAATGTCGACAACGCCACGACCCTCAGATCCTTTTGTCACGGAGGCAATCTTCCTGCCTCGTTTAGGTCGCTCTGCTTCCTCCCAATCAGGTGACTACCTTCCGCCGGTGGTGCCGGTGCTACTGTATGTATATACGTCATTTAAATGCCATCGTGTTATACCAGTATGAGGGGAAATTATAGTCGCTATATGCTTTAAGGCCAGCCAGTAATCGCTATTACCTAGTTCCTCTCTTCGTCTCCTACCTATTTCTCCTCTTTATTTCCCCCCACTTCTTCTATTCTTTGTAATCCACGTTATTATTCTGAAGCGTGTTAAAGTCCGTAACAGTTCCTTCTTCTTTTTCTCTTTCCTTTTACATTTCACATTTTTGCCGCGTGATCGGCACACTGCCAGGGAATCAACATTCTTCACAACATTCCGATATTCTTTATACGGCGAAGAGAAAACTACAAGAAAAATGCGGCTGAGCTGCACGTTGCTTGACCGTTTAGTATTTGTCACCTATGAATTGTACCTAGATATAACTATAACTTGCTGCACGGTTTACTCATAATAAACGCTTTAACCACGAGAAAAAAAAAAACACCTCGCAAACTTCAGCCTGACGAATTTTCGATCAACATTTCTTTCACTCGTTGTCAAAATAACAATAATAAATTAGGTACAGTCTCGTCGGAAAGAAGCCCGCCCGCTCCAAACTGGACTTCACCGACTATTGTTTTTTTTTTCCAAAAATCAATTCCGAATGGCCAACTTCATTTCATCAAGAATAAATTAATTAATGTTTCATTTGTGAGCAATGCGAATCTTGGAATCATCACCGAAATTCGAGTCACTGCACAATCGAGTGAGTTCGTTGTTGATGCTGCCGCCAAAAATTGTGCTTACTCGCCATTTCCTTTAGTTCATTAGTTGATCACCAACTATACATAATTTGTCAGGCGAATGAGTGAAAGTGTTTTCGATACCATAAGCGAATTTCGATCATTGGTTGACGATAGAACAAACAAGAACTAAAACTCTTCTTGGTTTTAACAGAAATATTGTTTTCTGTGTGTTCCTTTTTTCCAAATTCGGTACCCACTGGAAGCCCGATATCATTGCGATCGAAGTCATTTTGTTAATTTCGGGAATTTTCGTGTTGGTTTTTCGGGTGTACCCCTTTATCCATCAATTTTCGATCCTGGCCTCATGATGTCAGTGGAGGCGCACTTCGGCGTAGAATTTTCACATATAGGTATATATCTAATAGCTACATGTCTATATCTGCATAGGTAGGTATAAATGCCTGTGTCTACATATCGACATACGTGTACGTATGTGGGTACGTGTATAATACATACATATATAGGAAAAAGCCAGTTCGAGGAAGGAAGTTTTCTATCGATTGCTAGTGGAGTTTTGAGGTCAGGGCGCTGCGCCAACACTGCGGGAACGTCTGCGAATACCAGGGTTCGCGTGTCGTTCCTCAAAAGGGAACTACTGCTGGTACTATTATACCTGTTCTCCCTACTCACCAATACTTATCCGATACCTTTACAGATAGCTAGATATAGTAACGCGAACGATTAATCAAATGTAATTAAAGCCTCTGTTTGACGCCGAGAAACTATCGCTCCGCCCCTCAGATTTACGATTTTTCTCTCCCTTATTTCATTTTCATTCGTATTCCTATACATATGCATACGTGCATATGTGCGTCCGCTTTCTTCGGGTGCTTGTATATCGAATTTGATAAACAAAATAAATGGATAAATAATTCTCGAATCGATCCACGAACTCCTTTCCTTGGTCCGTTTTCTTTTCTGTTTTTCTTCTCATTTCACGTGAAAAATTCAAAGCGAATATCATTCACCTCGAAAGACTAAGAATCATAAACAGAAATTGATGGGAAGAGAAAAGAAATGCAACATCCCTATTCTGTATTACACGAACAAAAGTTAAATTCGTCACATGCATTTTCGTTTCTCTTATTTTTCTCAAATTTTGAGAAATAAAATTCATTCTTCCTCGTTGTATAGGATAACACAAAACCAACCGGTATAATGACAGAGGGCTTCAGAGGTAGACGCGGTATGGTTCGCAGACCTCAGGCAGGAAGCGAGCATCAGGTGTTACAGCTAAAGGCGACCACCACCTGTCTTCGACGCGCCCGTACATACATCGTCTGGTTTTTTCTAGCCTATGCCAGATTTCGTTGACTTCGAAGTGAATTTGGGAAACGCAATGAATGGGAGATGAATTTTTGTGGACGAAGAAGACAATGTAGAATTGGTTCTGCCGTCGAATAAATTATTGTGAATTTTCTTTTTTTTCTTATTGAATAATTTCACAATTTTTCAGCGTGAATTCCGGTTTGTGAATTTCTCGATGTTGCCGTACATCGATTACAGAAGCAAGTGTAGACATAAATCGGATAGCGCAATCATTGAAAAAAAACTGTGTGTAACAAGATAGGAACTAAATCAAGCAATTTGTACGGAACTTGAGGTTGGCACGATCTAATTGTAAATCAGATTTTATAGTACCGAAGAACGTCACAGGGATAAATTAGCCGTGTCGTGAAATTTTTATCACCACGTATAAAAAGCGGTCCTAAAAATCAAAACGATCCGTCGTTAAATAAGAATATTGATAGTTAAATGATTGGGATTTACTATAGAAGCGAACTTCAATGAAACACTCAATGACATTCCAGTCTGAGCGGGGACAAAAAAAATGTTTTTCTTTGGAAATTTTTCACACGATTTTCTTATTTTCTCTCCAAATAACGGAAAAGTCAAAAATGTATGTATAAGGGAAAAAATTAACTCCTGAATGATTTCAGATTTCTTCGACCACTCCGCGTCTAGATTTACATCCATCGCCGTCAAAATCTTGATTTTATGCTATTTTTGCGAAAAAATGTATTTCTGGGCGCTAAAAAATTCACCGAACAATGTCCTCTTCAATCCCAAAATATTTTTGACAATTTTTGATCAATTGATTTCTCTCGTGGGGCTCACAGATGATGAGGCATCAATTGGTACGAAAATGAAACAACTTCTAGACCAGTGGTCGAAAAAATCTGAAATATTTCCGGAGAGCATTTTTCAACGCCCTTAACATTATCCTAATTCTAGAGCAGAATCGAAGATGGTAGGGTCTGGCGGCAGGTCGAGCTGGCATGGAATGCCCCATATACTATCTAGGTACTAAATATTTTCATTAGAAAACCCTGAACCGTGGCGATTTACGTGAGGAGTATTTCTTGCTTCATGAACAGACATCTGGGTATACGTCTCACTCGGCTTTTTGTCCGAGAATCAAAAAAGAGAATAAGTGAAACACTGAAAAAAGTGAGTTCTCACGGAATAGTTGCATCTTCGCTCCGCGTTCACGTCAAAACGTTAACCTTGTTGATCTCCCTGTACCTCTACCTTTCGACAACTTTCTCACGTCTCCGTCGCTATCACAAGTTTGACCTAACGCTGCCAGCATTCCCAAGTTTTTGTCTTCTTTTTTTTCGTTTTTTTTCGTTTTTTTTTTTTTTTTTTTTTTTTTAAGAAAAACAATTCAAAGGAGATGAAACGGTAGCTGCGGTTACTACCTTCGTCGGCAGCCTTCTTATACCTAGCTCCAATCTCAGATACTAATGAAGCGAGGATCTTTTCTTTGAGACACTATCCGCTGGATTCAGTGAGCGACGAGAAAAGCCAAAATATAAGATTTCGAATTTCCGAAATTGCCGTTATTCGCCGATTTAATGAATAAAAAACGAGGAACGATATCGTTGTTTTTCTGGCTTCTCATTTCTGAATTCCAAAGAAAGTCCCGAAAAGACGAACGGCAGATAAATTCAATGTTGTTCACAACTTTTGTTCACATCCCAGTTCAAAGCTGGAGCAGAAGGAATATACCTAACTGTAATTTTTTGTATTAAAAAGTACAAATCTGTGGGTAAAGTATGGATTTTGTCGAAAACGCCTCGGTACATATATATATATATACATATGCATAGGATAATTATATTTATACGTATACTGCATAATAGAGGAATATATATAGAGCGTAGGTATTATGAAGAAACGTTAAATCGATAGAAGCTCCGAAGAAAATGTATAGTATAGGTATAACAAAAAGGTTCATCAATCATTTCACACAAGTTTCCTCCCTCGCTCTTACTATTCACGTTGGCTCGCCCGACACGTAGTAGGTACCTATAGAACGAGACCCCGAATACCTGTATAATAGTCTATATAACCGTCTATCTACCGATATGTATGTATGTACCTACCTATATTCAAAAAGTACGAAGCGAATCCAATTTATTTACGTTATAAGTACTATGGAAATGAGTAAAATTATATTTCTACCAAGAAAGCAAAACCTCATGCTCGTTTGAAATATATAGTTAAAAACGATGAGACATCACATTGAGAAACAAGTGGAGCAATTGCAGCGATCAAGCAATAACGACAAATCTGATGATCTATTTTCTATTTCTTTATTTGTAATAAAATACCGGTAACTGATAATTACAATTTAGAGGAATTATATCATAATTATCGTTCGTTAATATTTTCTGTTGTACCCAATTTCTAAAAATCGTTAATATCCTATAAATGGCAAGAAATCACGAGCCTGAATGAAGAAAACGTGTACATACGAGTCCCCTAGCTCTGCTGATTGCGCGGGAGGGTAAACTTTACAGCTAAGGCGTTGTAGAAATGAAGTGCCAGTCGCTTACGGGCGAAAAGAAAGATAAAAGAAGGTGAACTATATATTTTCAAGAAACATTTACGTCGATCAATACCCACCTGCGGTTTTGTCCCTATATCTCACGCTTCCGCGGTTTAATCTAATTCTGAGGGACCATGCGCACGGTATAACGTAGATATCAGCGAGTACTTAACTGGTAACGTCGTGAAAGCTCGATCGAATTATTATTCAACATTTGTTTATTGAAAACGTCATTCGAATATAGTGGGAATCTTTCGTTAATCTTTTCGATTAACGAACTGATTGAAATCTATGGAGTTATTAATTTATTATATCTGGTTTCAACTATCGCAGACAATTTTCAAAAATGCATAATTCGAGTTGGAGACGTTCGAAGATGCAGGGAAAGAGGCATAAACGAAAAATCCAAAGATTCAGAAGAACAAAAAATCGGCGAAGAAATCCGGTGCCGACTGCGGTAAAAGCTATGGAAGTGTGGAAAAGGGCAACTTGATTTCAGAAAATTTGAAAGTTCAGACTTGCGAGCCACCTCAAGTTTGAATGAGATGGCATGGAAACAATCAAAATACTAAAAATGAGAGAATATCATCCATCTACGAAGAAACGCAAAGTGGCCGAATATGCATTTCCAATCCAAAAATGATGTGATCTATATTGCGTGAGCTATGATCGACGAAGTGGAGGCCCATCATTATCTCTCGTGTTTTTTCATTCGGGTGGCCAAATTTGTGGATAAAAATCGTAGATATATCTGTATAGTATAGTGTGCGATTCGAGGGCAAACATATTTTCAACAAGATTTTAGAGTTAGCGAGAGAACCGGCCAGGCTAGCCCATAGGAGTTGCACGGAATGACGCAAGGCAAACTATTGATCCATAGACAAAGTCACGCGATTCCCTCGTAGAACGACGTTCAAGCCTTTTCTACCTCGTTGTTTTTTTTTTCGTTTTTTAAATATTTTATTTATTATTATTTTTTATTTTTCCTTTTCGCATTTTCAGCCATTCCATTCCTCTCCTCTCCTCTACTTTTCTCTTCCATCCCCTCCATCTCCCGATCACCTCAATTTCTAGCTACTCACTACATACATAAGGGGTCGGGTCATCTACTCCTCCTCTCTTTTCCATCCTGCACACTTGGCTCAGAATTCCCTCATTCCTTACTTAGCTTCTGCAGAACTCCTCCAAGACGTAGAAGACCACCTCAGTCCCGAACGTTGAACCCCTGTACGAAGTTATCCACCGTTGCCGGAGAAGGGGAGATCGAGAGGATCAAATGCAACCACCAACGAAGAAGGAGATTTCTTGGGGGTTCGAAGGTAGGAAGGTAGGAAGTTGGGTAAGTAGGTAGGTCACGCGAAGAATGGGTGGAGAAAGTCCAAAAATAGTTGCGGCACTGATAAGCCCTTCGTAGCAAGCTGCCCGAGCCTTATGGTACCTATAGGTGGCGATGGCAGGTGATAAAGCTCCTCTCTTTCCATTCCCCCCCCCCCCCCCCCCCCCCCCCGCCATCTCTTTTCCTATTTCCCTGTCAATCTCGTCCTCTCTTTCTTTCTCGCAAGTTAGACGTAGGGCGCAACTTGCCCTGCCGTGCCATTGGCACAACCCCCGGATGCCGTATGCCGGACGTAAAAATAGTGGCTAGTGGAAGGCAGGGAAGGGGGTTTCCTTCAGCCGGAGAGTGAAATAAAGGCGAGGTCATTCCAGGGTGGTATTACAGGGTAACCAACCAGCCAACCTGCATGCGGAGAACTGTGAGCCATGTAGATTGGTATTAGGTATATGTATGGACGCTTGTTTGCCGTTGTTCGAGACGGAAAGTTAATTAGACTGGGGCCTGCAGCTTTTGTGCAAATGTGCGGTCACGTGACGCACTCACCCCCTCTTCTTTCTCTTTCAGTTTTTGTTGTTGTTTCTTTCGTTTTCTCTCATCTTTCATTTCTTTGCCTCTTACTTTTCATCTCGAAATTATGAAGTATCTTAGTGTCAAGTTCGACGAAATTCTTCTCACTATATCCAAGAATTGGGGAAACGAAGATTCGTAGAAAGAACTCAATATTTGTGACGTGAGAACATTTTGGAAAGTCAACATTCGAAAACATCCATACCAGCATTCGCGGCTGATAGTCGATAGATCGTCTGCCTGAAATGAGTCTCATTGAGTCTGACAATCCGAATTTCATATAAGTGAAGAAGAAAGATGTCGAACTAGAGCTCTAGCATGAGAACATCCCAAACTCCTTCCAGAGATTCTCATTGATACACAAATTGAGTTGATCCTGTATTTTCTTCTCTCCTTCCGTGTTGATCACCTCCGACCTTCCAGCTGGGTCGAGCTCTCAGGGGAGAAGGGATCATCGCCCGCGTGAAGATAATTACGGGAGAAAACTCACTCAACAGTCAGCTTCCAGGTGTTTTGCTATCTGGATCACACGCCACACTCTACACTCCACGCAGGTTCTACCTCCAAAGATTTCAAGATTTCACGGAGGATGAGAAATTACGGCAGAATCGTGGATCTCTTCGAGCGATCTTCAAAGTTGTGATAGGTACTTGTATGTCTACCTACACGTTTTCGTGGCCTGGCATATTGCGAAGGGGCGGTTTACCGGCTTGCTTGCTTGCTTGAATGGCGTGACTACGTTTACGATCAATACACCAGGCTTTGAGCCAAACAGTTGTTAAAAGTCACGTGTATCATTACCTATGCAGCTTTTCTCGCCCACTTCCCCCACGTTTCCCTTACCTGGTACCCCATCCACATTAATGAGGAGAAAAATTGAAGAAAACAAGAAAAAGAAGATCTGAAAAATGAGAGCCAGATTGGAGACACAGGAGCAGACTCTGAAACTATTGAAACAATCGAGTGAAGGATCCAAAAGAGTCGCACATCCCCCTCGTCCCATCTATAGTACTGCAGTTTTTAATCAAAAATTATGTGAACAGCTATCTTCGGATATTAATTTTGAACAGAATAGTTGAGGTGATTTCCGAGAAACTTCAAATTTCGAGAATTCGGTTATCGGTAAATTACTCTCGAATAATTCACCTTCATTGGTCTTGAAACTCTCTTCAGACATGAATTTCAGACAAAATCGTCAGAGAAAATTCGCGACAGATTTTGAATCAGCAAGAATCAAGCGTCAGTAAAGTACCCTCGAATGCCTCCATTTTGGAGAAACAAGTGAACCATCTTGTTCATCTAGTAGAAGGCACCGTTGAGTGTAGAAGGGTATCTACACTCAACGAAGGCACTTGAGGCACCAAACTTGTTAAGAGTCATTTCGAAGAATGTTCAAATTTTGGTAAATCGATCATCAGTAAGCTACCCTCAATTTTGGTACACTGAATCAAAGTTTCCGTATCAGATCTCGAGATGTAGCAGCATCGTATCTAGATTGAACTAAATATCAAAGAAAATCCGTCATCATCCACGCTCCGTTGGCATCATTTCAATCATTCCAACTACCTGTAGCACCAAATCATGGACAAATTGATTGTAAAAAATCTAATTAGCAAATGAAACCAAACAAATGGGGGCTTGCGGAATCAGTTCAATCTACATTATCCGCATTTTTACAGACATGCTACCTACAAGTAGTACAAAAGCATGTCGAATAAAAGACACAATAGCTGGCCTATGTGGCCGAGCTATTTAACAATACACACAATACAGTATCCTCTGAATATACCTATGCTGGCCCTGTATCCTCTCTCTCGCCAGTTCAAACAACTCTCGCAGTGATATAGCCAGAGAACTTACAGTGTCATGCCATTCGACGTCACTTCCCATTTCCGGAAATCAGATAATCGTAACGTGAGTGACAGAAACTTCGACCTTACCTATATCTACGTCAACAATCATGTCTCGCGTGCTTTATATTGTTAATATTTATTGTTCTTATTGTTAGCTAGACTACTGGTAACGTAGATAAGAACGGAATATTTCGGATTTCAGGTTCTAATTTCACGAAAATTGGATTAAATTTCTGTATCCTTATTTACTCATTTCTTCCTTTCATGCGTAGCATACTTAACGTATTGCCGTGAAAGATTGCCCAAATTTAAGGCTGCCACGTAGATTCTGTAATCAACATAGGTTCTAGAAGAAGGTACAATACAGGGAGAGAGACAGGTAGAAGTTACCTATGTAGAATAAATGTTAGCCTGTGTACACGTGGGGGCTGGCATGGCAACGGGGTCGATATGCACTGCAAACAGTGCCTCCTGTATTATTATTCAATCTATATATGCATTATACACGCCGAGAATCCAAACAGGGTTGAAAAAGAGAGACAAAAATGTCTAATTTTCTATCCAAAGTAATCGCGTCGTAGTTCTACTCATTTTTCCTTATCTTTCTCTCACCTCTTTCGTACTTTGAGAATTTCAGGGCACGACAATAAATTCGACCGGCAATAAATAAACTTTTGCACGCTCATAGTTTCTCCAAATTCTCGAAGGAAATTTGAAAAACGAGACGAACAAAATTCATCACTCGGTGTTCTCGCAGAGCTTATTAAAGCCGGTGGTACCGGTGATGATAATTAAGTAAACGGGTTATACGGGCGCCCACATTAATAACATTCTCAAGAGTGGTACGTACGTACGTACAGTGTGTATGTACCTACCTATACCTACGTGAAATGTGTTTGAAAGCACCTGCATTTTCAGATAGCGAAAACATGCAACCGTGCGCACTTTCGGCTAGTTAATATTGTAACTGTACGTAACGTGTACGTTGATATTACATGTACACTGTGTGCGTTAAATAAACGTTCCAGTATCCCGAACTAACTGCTATCCAGAATGTATGAAATTTCAAATTCAAATTTGTAAAATCGCATCTTTTTCTTATTTCTGTATTCTTCGTCGTAAAAGTGAAATTCCACTGCCGGTGGAATATGTTCGAGTATAAGGGTTTACCTATTCCTCCGGATTCTCTTCCGTTTTCTCGGGCATAGGTACACCTCATGATATTCTCATTTATTGGTATGTAGGTATAACACGTAGCAACACGGTGTAAGGAAGGTATTATGATGCGACAGGTGCAGTATATGTTCAGTATTGTATTGTAATTTCAAAATGCATAGAGTTTATTATCGCTAATTATAATTCCGAACGTGGTGCAGTATAACGCGACGAACGTCTGGACAGGTACTAATCGCGGGCAGTAACGTATGTCCATACATACATGAAATATCTGTAAACAATTACTCATTTATATACTTATGGGTACAGTACATATGTGACGTTTGCACTCCACATTTTCCTTTCTTTTTCTTCCTTTCCTATCTTTTTTTTTTTTTTTTTCTTTCTGCTCGTGGTATAGTTATACGTACCAGCCACTAATAGGAAATGTACTGTTGAGTATGAATAATATAATCGTGTAGGTGAATACTAATTAACAAAGACGATCTGAACATCGATTTTCGCTGCTGCAGTTACGGAAGAGGATAATAGATAATGTGTAATAATTGAGAAAATGAATCGAACATTTATGTATGTTAGGCGAAATTTGTCAACGTCGAGGCAAGTAACATCCCGAGAAATATATATCTTCGTGTTTTTTCTCGCTTTGGGTAACGTTACGGACTCTTCAGCCGCATAATATTCACAGATAGTCCAAGTTTATTTAGTGAGTGAAACTATAGAGAATCGAAAAAATAAAGCTACATTTTACCAATCAATTTACGAATACAGTTTCATGTTTTCATACCATATTATACAATTATTATCGATTTATAAAAGATTTTATTGACCAAAAACTATAAATATTTTGTATAAACAATAATGAACCAACGTAATTATGACATACATGTATACAGGTATTATAATATTTGCACCTGCACGTTTGCAAAAAAAAAAAAAGGTATATTTTTTATTTTAATTTAGTTTAGTTTAGTTGAGTTTAGTTTAGTTTAGTTTATTCAGCTCCAAGTTTTTTTCCTACTGCTTCTCTCTTGTTCATATTCTTTGCTTTATTGTGGTATGTAATAATAATTGAGAATAGTTCTTAGCTCTGCTGATAAATATACATATACGGACGAATATTTCAGATAATCGTTCGGAGTAGTATTGGTTTTCAGCAAGTGATGGCATTGCAAGATCCACGATTACATGAATACACATCTGTGAATTCTTCCAGTGCCAAGACCCGCCGGAAACACTTGTAATCATTTTTCTTCAAACGCCATTTTCTCCAATTTCTTGTCTTCTTCGGTGTCTGTTTTTTCTTTTATCGGTAAACCCAACTTTTCGTTTTTATTTTCATGTATTTTATACATCTGTACGGATTCACTCGGTTTACCGCACTGATCGCGCTACCGTGCTACCACCAGAACGAAAACGAAATTGAAAACTAATTGATCAACGATCTTTCATTTCGTTCGAAAAATTCAAGAAACAACGGAAAACACAATTTTATTACTTTTTCAATCGTCAAAACGGGGGGAAATCGTAATGGTGATGATAAGGCACAGCCGAAATTCGCGTACCTACCTAGTTATTCGATTATTTGGACACATTATAATCTCGGTATCAAAAAAAGAAGTGAAAACAAGAGGAAAAATTATCATTCCAATCAACGTATCAATATATGTAGGTATGAGCATATTGAATAGAACAATTTTCGAAAATTTCACCCCACAGAAAAGGAGAAAAACTGCAGGAAAACCCCAAAGAGAAGAAGAATTGATCTGATATGCTAACAGTTTAAAATCATGAACGTTAAATTGCGAAACGACCCTTCTCCGCCACCTTCCCTTCCCTCCCCTGCCTTCCCTCGCCCTCTCCCCAAAAGTCAAATACAGCGTAGTAAAACCCGCGCACACAGATGGATGAAAGTAGAAATTAGTTGAAAAATGAGAATTCAAAAGAAAAATTGAACTCTTCGAAAACGGATAAATTTTTAGATTGCGAAAATGGATAGGATGGAGTCGTTTTATATCGTCAGATGATAAAATATAAAACAAAATAAAACGAAGGCATGAAAAGAACAAAGAAATGTACGAATCAACGAAGAAAAATTGTTTATGATCAAAGTAAAACGGACGAGGTGAGGTATAGCTGTATTGTAAGCGTACGAGGTAACGCGGTCGGCTGCACGCGGCGAACTAACTTAAAAACAGGAACGTTGTTGGCCGAGGTATAGGTAGGTAGAGGTACTACATGCAGCCGGATGATTCGGTTCTCTACAAACTCTTCTGCTTCCGTTATTACGGTGGTGTGGTTCCAAAGGTTCCACAAGAATGGTTCTTTTCCAGTTTTATAGCATGGAGAGTAACGGCAGAGAGAGAAAATTTAGAAATGAAACATTACTTTATATGTACGTTATTTTCTATCTTTTTCCCCGTGATATCCAATATGATATTCATGCGTAGAATATATTATACGCTTGTTAGAAAACAAGGAAATAATAATCTCCCATACGTTTGAGCGCGGTTTTCCTTTTTCCTTTTTCCTTTTCACTTTTTTTCTCTCTCTCTCTCTCTCGCTCTCTGTCTGTCTCTCTCTTTCCAATTTTTCCAATTTTTCCAATTTTTCTTTTCTCCTCTTTCCTTTCTTTCGTTTTCTCATTTTTCACATAAATATGAATATGTAGATACAGGTCTCCGGATGAATTACGGATTATACGCTGCTCGAGGTATGAAATATATCCAAAAAATATCCTCCCGTCTTCTTCTTTCGTGTTACTGTTACGGGAACGACGAAGAGCTGCCAGTTGGCCGGTAGACACCAGACTTACTGACTCAACGACGAACCAAGTGTTTCAGAGTCGGAGAACCCGAGGTCTGCAGCGGGAGAGGGTGCGTTGCAAATGTTCAGTTCATGGCGGGGGTGAAATTGTGCGCAGGTGCGGGGGCTAGGCCTCACCCTAATTTCACTCTAGGCTACCAACCCCAACCACAACACCAACCCCCTTATAAAGGTACGCTTCTTTCTCTCCCTAACTAGATTGTCGCGATAAGAAAGTAGAGGAAAAAAAAGCAACGAGAGGAAAAAAAAAAAAAAAAAAACTTTACCGCGTGTCTCCTGCACTGTGCGAGGCTCCCGATGAGGCGATGATGCGACTGGGTATACGCTTCGAGAAGAATTTTAGAAAATTAATTCCTAGGCCAATTATTGTTTCGATTCGAAACCATTGCCGCTAATTTATGAAATCAATCGATCGATTGATTCTTCGAGCAGTTTTTCCCTGATATTTTTTACGGTAAAAAATCGTCATTTTTCATGATTCCGGAAGCTTTTTCCGTCAAAAAATATCAGCCTGAGGATCGTGTCCAAGGATCGTACTCATTCAATACGGCAAATCTGCAGGAATGAAGACCGTCTGTGATATGGCGTAGGCTTGATCGATAGACCGATCGAACGGCAAAATAAAGTAAATTCCAACAAATCAACCGATCGCAAATCATTTCATTTTTGTCTATGCCCAACTTTTCAGAAATATGTATGCACCTACTAGAAGTCCGTTATGAAAATTCAATTAAGAGTACTAATTCAATGTGAATTAGAGAATTTGTTACACGCCTCTATCGAATAAAATTGGTTAAAATGAAGGATACATGGGAAAATTTAAGAGGTGATATTTTGTCTCCCCACTTCAAATGGAATGGAATACCGGAATGCCTCTAGAATATCATGATTTCATGAGTAGAATGTTTATGATTCCGTCTATAATTTGTTATATTGTCATAATAGTGAAAACAAGCGTGAATATTCAAGTTTATAAAATGGAGACAAAAATAGAGAATAAAAACGTATCACCGTAATTTCTAATTAGGAAATTATTAAAAGTTGGAAATTAATTTTGGTGTGTTGTTTAAAAGTGTACGAGACTGCGGTGATATATGATTCGCGGTGGAAGTATAGAGATATGATATGTTTTGCGGGTATCGATACCTGTTATAGGTATTACAACGATAAATTAGCAAATATTGTGAAATTAAGCAAAAAAAAATGTATATATCTAAGTACCTGGACACATTAAAATTGTAGTTTGCGCCGGTTTCTTGGATGATCGAAAGGTGAAAGGGAAGGCAAAGATTCATGTAGAAAAGGAAGAAAAAACAAGAGGAATGATCGCACTCTCGTTTTTGATCTGGAGATACTGAAACATGTTTCCGTGCAGATGATGTAGTACGACGCACTTGTGGAATCGAGTTTAGTCTGAAATATGTCTCCCGAGGTCTACGCAATTACAAGTAGGATATACCACATTTATGAAAGTATAACTACCAACGAGCTATAACAACGCTTCAATGCAATTTCAAACCGCCGTCTGACTCACTGAACGAATTGTTTGTTAATCGTGGCAATTGTGAAGTAATCTCTGATCAATGACCTAATAATGTAACAGTAAAAAACCAAATGAGAAAAAGATCGTGACAGCTACGTGTCCAGGCCTTAGTTCCTTCCTTTCACAGATATCTATGCCTATGGTAGACGCGTAGAGGTATCTAGACTTATTTTTGTATACAGCAGACGATGACAAATATATTGATAATAAATTATCAATATCAGAATTTATTCGCACATATGGCATGCATAGATGAAAGAAAGATAATTTGTTCAATTTAACGAAGGAACGAGAAGGAAGAAAATGCTGCTCGAGCATGCAGCTCCTTCAGGTTAATCGATATCGTCGGTAATTATGATTTTACCAATACTGACGATTCAGAGAATTTGGGTTGAATATAAAATAACGACGTCTCGATTGATAAAAGTTTAGACGAACGTGATACAGTAGAAAAGTTCGGGGACTCGATGAGAAATATTTTTCCGAATATCCCCAACATTGCATGCCACCAATTTCAATAAAAATTGTGACTGAAATTCTGTTGATCCTAGTTTCCGGAATGTTTGCGCTATTCGAGGAGAAGGTGCGATTTGCCCACTTCGGTTTTTTCATAGAAGGAAAAGGTGGAAAACTACTCCATCGATGAGAGGAAAGTCGAGTGAATTGGACCAGCATGACCATTCGTTATAATGATATATTTCAACTGTCTGTGAAAATCAGTGTACCGATAAAAATTGGCGACGCTAGCATCAATACTCTCTGGAAGTCACGAGAGCAAATTAGATTATGGTGTCCGTGGTGTTATTTTTCGGTAACTTCGCTATAAGTATAATTTGTGAAGTTAGAGCAAGTGTCAATAATTAACTGTATCAGATGAGAGAAAATTCAACGGAGAACAAGATAAAGCCCAATAGAAATCCCGTCGTTTAAAATGTTCGAAATATTATGTTACATATAATTTCATTGAGTTTAATAAATCGGACCGGTTCTAGCTTGCTAAATTGGACCGTATCGAATGATTGAAGCATTCAAAGATAAAACACGAGAGAAGGAGTTCGCTGAAATATATTCTAGAAAGTAAAACCGATATCACGGAATCGGACTTTGTTCACCGTAAGCACAGCAATGAGAATCGGGTAAGAAAAACATGATTCAACGCCAGATCAAGTGCAAAATATAGATAATTGTTAATGTTTCTGTTGCTCTTCGTGTGACGGAACTGGCTTGGTATTTTACCTGTTCATTCGTTGGCTCGGCTATCCTATTCTTACAGTAAAATAAATAAAATATTTGACTCGCTAAACTCTTCTTCTATTCCCTCAACCGCGACTGAACGCATGCCCCTGGATATCATCTTCACTGTACCTATATCTAGGCACGTATGATGATTTGCACTGTAACTGTATTTCTCTAAGTATAATTTAATTTGTGCTGCAGGCATATACATGAATGAACAGATACATAGAGTATAGGTAACTTTCACTGCGACGCGAGTTGTTAACGCGTGAGGCTATAAGTGTGGATAGGATAACTAGATACAGCGAATGCAGACGCCACAAGCCTCTTTGATTGACTCCTCAATAATGATCAGTCATTAAAATATCTCATCGCCAAAACGAGCGAATACTTGATTCATAATTGCCTTTACCATTCATTAATTACCTATTTACTCCAGAAAATCCATTCGTAAGGATGGTCACTAATTCGACACTTCCTACGAGCTACGATTGATTGTTAGGGAATACGCTAGTGGAATTTGAAATTCTGTACTGTTCTTTTCCAACTTTGCAGTTAGGTCTAGATCTTCAGTGCTGCTCAGAATTAACAAAATCTCACCCTGAGATGAGAAATTGAGTATGAAATGCGGAAGTTATCCACCACTACACGGCGAAAAGTAGAGAATTTCAAACTGCGATCCCTTGCGTCACAATAATGCTTGCAGAACATGCATCTCAAAGATTTGATTATTTTCATCTACATGGCACTACCAAGATCCCAAGCTGATTTCAGCAATCCGTAGAAAGAAGATACATCATTTCCTTTTTTCCTTTGAAACTTAAAAATTGACCTAATTATACCGAACTGAACTAAGCATATAAACGTAGTATTCGCGTCACTTGAATAATCGATAAAAATTGTACCTATCAAATTGTATAAATAGGTGTAAAATTTTATCTATTATATGCGTAACCAGGTGACGGTATCGAGTCTATATAATTTTCATAGTCATAAATGAAGGAAGATAATGTGACGACGAGCAAGAATTTGCGTAGAAAAGTAATCGACATTTGGGCGGCGCATCGGTAGTCGAATTTTTGATGAAACAAAACATATTTGTTAGCGTATTGAATCGCAGTGTATATGTATGTGTAATCCAGAAAGTATATGAGGAATAAAGATTCGTGAAAAGAACAAAAGGATCAACTAATTCTCACAAATGAGAGAATATTCGATCAAATTTGACATTTCTTTATGTTCTCTACTTTCAAATTCATAGAAAATATTTGAATTACAAGTTTAGCGAAAAATTAGTGAATATAAAAATGGAATGAAACACGGATGTAGCTTTTCGTTTGTCATCTGCTCGTTCATATTCGCTCGCGTCGCTGCAGCGCTTGCGATCGACTGTGAATAATTGGCAGCGAGAGCTAAGAATTGCCAATATTTTTACTTCTTCAAGACTTTTTTGTTTCGTTCTGTTTTCTTTTTTCTTTTTCTTTTCAAGTGAAAGCATTTCATTTCGCTTCATCGGAGATCGGGGTTCATAAGAGAAATGTTATTTCAACAACCTGATGCAGCATTACTGCGCATCATAGCGTCCGCAGACATTATTATATAGACCACCAAAATATCGCCTTATGATCTGCAGAAAATTACCGGTTCCTGTTGAACATTTTTCTCAAAAGCAATCTGAATTTAACGCATACAAAAACTTCCGCCTCGTCTTTTTTTCATTCTGGGTTTGTTTTCCAATTTCAGAAAAGAAACGGAATAAAAAGTAAAACTGAACAGGGAAAACTGTATACAGGTACTTTGCGCGGTTATAAGTTATAGCCACTGCACGGAGCAGGTGAATGTCAAAAATCGTGCAGATCTGCAAATATTCTATTTTTGTACCAAGGCCGAGACCTTCATCTATATGCCTACCTAGTCAAGAAGAAAGCACCACTTCATCTATCAGCATGGCTGAAGAGAAAATCAATTTAAAGAGGTGAAGTAGGTTCGCGCAGCAGGATATACTATAGGCATTATCATAGGACCTATATATATATATATATATATATATATATATATGCACTATAGAGATCAAATTAGAGTGGGAAGCACTTTGGGATCAGAAAGTGAACGGTTTGGTACACAGCGTACAGCATGCGCGTGTGTCCTCAAATCTCATTTTCATATACAAAGCTGGCGATGAAATATATGTTGAATTATAATTCATCCATCTTCCTCCCGGCCCACGGGAAACGGAAATTATATCCGCATTCTGGGTAGGTAATGTGAAAGATTTGGAGAAAAAAAGTGATAGGATGAGGTAAAGATGGAGACAATTGAATAGATGGAATGATTTCGGTTCAAAGTATAATCTAACTTGTTTAGGAGAGGAAGCTGATCCCTCCCATGTCCCAATACGATAAGATTACGATCTGAAGTGATGAACTGCTACGATTAGCTATAAGGCTCGAGTTTATAACCTCAACGGAACAAAATCATAAAGAATAATATCCATTATATAGTATAATATAGCAATTCCGACATCTGAATAGCCCCGAAGAATCACGTTTAGGTTAAAAATTTTCGCCGCTAGTTTTTGAAGCTCAAATCTTATCTTTGGAACTGGTCGTTTAAAATGATCGTTGAATCAAATATACTGTGTGTATTGAATAAGATACTCGAACTTTTATTCAAGCTTAATAACGAAGTGACTTACCTCGTTTTTTTATCCCTATGCCTCTATTCTGTCTCTTGATCTCTCAGAAGTTAGCCTTGGTCATGTTCGCATTGTTGTGTTTATGTATTCGAATCGCTTGACAGCGCAAAACTTCTCAGCCACGTGCAGTCGATTATACCAAATGTATGATATATAATAGTAGAATACATTAATATGGAATTGAAAAATCGCACAGTTTTTAAGCAATTTTTTTCACTCCACGATTCTTTAAAAGAAAAAAGTACTACTTTCATAGAACGGTTCGTAATTAACGATATTATACTGTTTGAATTGCAGGCTCGTAATCGGCGCACAGCACAAAATTCACTGTGAGCTGCTTGTATATACCTGAACCTGCGCACGGAAGAGATTTATTCACTTTGTTTTAGCAAGGCGAGATATTTGGACTTTGGGAATACATACATACATACATGCCTGAATATTCATTATTAATTATTTCATACCTTCACATTGAAATTTTTGTAAACAAATTTTATCTAATCACTGCAGATATGCTTATAGGTGTGTATGGTTAATCGATAATTGCAAACCCGAATATAGATTTTGTTTTACTTTTAGAGCAATTAATTTATACCGTGTTCCTTTTATGTTCGTATTTTTGTTGTCTATTCTTTTATGTTTAGTTATTATTTGTAAAAATTGCCATATACAATTATAGACTGATGCACAGAACTTCGGTAGTTTTGCAATGAACTTGAATATGGCGAGGAACGCGTGCGTGTACTTGTATAATGAGAAAAAATCGAGTTTTACTTCCGGAGCAACTTCGAATGAATTTCAAATTCAAATATGAGAATGTAAATGTTTCAGATTCGTACATTCCTATGTATACAAAAGATAATAATTTATCTTCACAGGAATAAATCGAACACACAATTTTATCGATCATTAAGGTTTACAGTAGATGATCGAAACTTCCGTTAAGACGCAAAAATCTTGCTTATTAAACGTATTTATTCAATTTTAAACACACAAATTGGAAAAATAACCTCCTCCGAATTCACTCGCGAAATATATAATGATGTGTTTTGATTATGAATAACAACAGTGACGATCTTTGTATTTTACCAACTCGAATCAACTTTTACTCCGCGTAAAGAAATGGAACGAATTTAAAAAATAATAACAATAATAATAATAATATGAGGCAGTAGAATAAAACGCGGGAAACGACGAATGAGAAGACAGTAGAGGAGAGAAGAAGGAGAAGAAAAAGAAACAAAAAAACAAAAACCAAACAAGTAAAAATCTCGTTTTGCGCTCGTAGATTCCCGGTGTGCTGAGTGCCTCAGCAACAAGTGCTCACTGACTGCCGCCGCCATCGGCATGTCGAGTTCATAGAGTCCCGAGTAGAGTCGCCGGGTTTTGTACCGCAGCTAGTATAGCGCGAAGCCTGCAACAAACAAACTCGACGCGAACGAGGAGACAACACAACTCTGGATACCCTATACCAACTTATTGTTAGTATCTAGATTCCAGATTCTACGTAGGGATGCGGGAATAGAGACTAAGTTGTATTGTTTGATTATATGAATAAATAATAAGACAAATATATGCTTACTTCCGATGTCATTCGATGTAATTGTGACCTGAATTCGTAATCTCATTTCCTTTTTCATATATTATAATTAGAGAAGAAGAAAAAAAAGAAGCAAAAACAAAGAAAAGAAATTTCAGTTAAATGTCAATAAACATAATTGTAATATGAATTGATATTATCAAACGTTGATTGTTTAATTATCGACACGTATACCATAATCATACTAGGCTTTCTTTAATCGTAATACATATCGCAATGTAATGTCAAGTAATGTAATGCGTGTTTATTACAAATAAAATTGTTATAACTATAATTGATACTACGCGATATGTTGTATTGTGTTATATTCTCTATTGTGATCTACTTCATGCATATTAATAGTTCGTTATGCTTTGTTACGATCAAAAATATATTATGAATGTTTTATATCTGACGATTCGGAATGAATTATATGTGTATAACGTGATGCCAGCATACTTGATTGTGCATATGCAGAGATCGCAAGGGCAAGTGTTAATATATGTTCATTTTCTGTTGAACTGAAGCAACATATTGAATAAAAATTAATTAGATCGATCAGATAACTATGTTTAGGTTTATGCATTTCTTATTCTCAATATTTAGTATAATACCGAGGGGGAAATAACCCGTTGAATTGACGTATCAATAGCTGATCGTGAATTAATGAGAATCAACTGAATTGATGCGAAATAACTGAATTAATGAGAACTAACTGAATCAATGAGAAATAACTGAATTGATGAGAATAACTGAGAAATAATTGAATTATTGAGAATTAACAGAGAAATAACTGAATTAATGAGAGTCAAATGAATTAATAACTAAATTGATGAGAATTAACTGAATTATTGAGAAATAATATTCAGAATAATATAGCATCGATTAGTTATACTCACGAAGTTTTTCTTTCATCACATTCAGGGCAACAATTTGTCCCCACAATTGTGATATTGCCACTATACCTACGATTCTAATATCGGAATACATAAACAATATACCTATAGAGTATAAGGATATTATCTGATTCGAAACGAGCGAAAAAAGATTGTACGAGATGTATGTGTTATTAAAAATTCTTGTCAAAATAATGGTAAAAATAGAAGACAAATCTTCGACCCGAGAACTGGGTGAAAAAAATGAACTCCATGTTGTTTTTGAATCATGTACTCATACACGTTTGCGACATCGGTCGCATTACTCTTACTATCCGTGATTTATAAGTCATCCGCGGAAATATGTGCATACGCATGAATAATTATACCCAGTCATATAATATCGTCTTCAGTCGAGGTCATTAGCATTATATTACAATCCGTATACTAATATCAGGTGTATACTGTGATCGTAATTATGAATTCGAGGATGTTAATTATTATTATTATTAGGGTCCAGTTATAATACGGCTGTTATATGATATCGAGCAATCTTACGAATATAGTAAAAAAATTCGTCAATAATACAGATGTGTAGTATACAGCTCACCATAGTTACGCTGAACGTATAGTTTGTATACCAATCTAGATGCCACATTTCTACACGAGCCTGTTTTTTGTTCTTTTTTTTTCATTCTTTCCGTTAGAGGAGATTCGAACTATTTGATTGTCATGAACTATATGATATAAGAGTTTTAAATGGATTAGTACACAAAGAAAGAAAACCGAATCGAGAGAATTGACGACAATGCCAATCGTTGCTCAGTGAAAAGAAAAGAATTGACAAAATTCATGTCAAGTTATAGATTATGCATAGGTAGTCGATGTTCAAAATAATGAATTGATGTTTTGAAAATTGAACTATAACTAATATCAGATTTTTCAAATTCACTGAATTATTAAAGGCACAATTCGTACCCTTGCATCGATGTAGCTTATAACTATAGTATTGAAAATGGAATCAATACGAAAAAGCGAGCGTCAGAACAATAGCTTTTATGTCAGTCTTTATGTAATCCATAATGGAGTGGTGTACACCCAGTTCGATGGATTGTTGCCACGCGGAGTTGCACTAAATTTTCAGAAAAAAGGTTAATAGTGGGCGAATGTGGTTGGCAAACAGGGATATCTCGCGCGACGTAGCGTTACATACCTAGTTGATATTTGTTGTTATATTTCTTGTGGAAATACATATTAACCAGAGGGAAAAAAATTGATCAATAATTTTTAAATACGCAGTATACCGTATACTCGAAAAAAAGTTTTGTTCATGTTTTATGTTTCATCATTCTTGATTTCCGCCGCTTTCAAGTATTTTTTATTTTTTTTTATTTTCGGAGACAACATGCCCAGATTTGTAATCTCAAACAAATCTACGATTATTAATTATTATTCCTGATTTGAAATCATGCATAACATAAACCCTTAACGCTTCAGCATGTTTTGATCTATGATTTTTCGTTGTTATTCTTCAATTTTATTGTGTAGGGACTATAGAGTAATTTGATTGTGCGGAAAAATTTGTATATTTTTCTCTATTTCCCTAATATTCCCGATATTGTGTAGATCGATGGTGATGTCTACGTTAGATACCGTTTCTGTTTTTATTCCTATTTTCCTTTTCCTTTGTTTTTTTTTTTTTTTTTTTTCCTTTTTTCTCGTTTTGTTGTTATGCTAAATCATCATTTCACAGATATTTCAACTGGTCCAGTCCATCGGTACCATAGCAAAGATAATTTATAAACATAATTGTGTATTGGTTTTTTTTTTTTTTTTTTTTTTTTCAATTTCAAAATCTGCATTCATTCAGAATATCTGGTTATAGGTATACCTATGCATATACTATACTGGCTGCGTTCCGAAATTAGCTGTCAGCGCTGAAATTTTAGCAAAAGAGAGACACAAGACTGCTGACTACACTGTACCGCCAGCTGATTTCGGAACGTAGCCACTATATGCGAATATTCAAAATTGAGATTTACGTAATTCTTTAATTAATGAAATATAGAATAGAGCGTTACCTTAATATTATAACATCACTCGTACTACATAAATTACAAAGTTATACACATGTATTTACACAATGAGCATAAACCATATTCTTCATAATAAATATAAACTGACTATGTATTGCCAAGGTCCTTGATAAAACATTAACCTAGTTTCGATTAACCGAATTTCGATTCCTCTACACAATGTTCATAGATCGTATCAATCAAAATTCAAATCATTATACCGACGAAACAGATAACAAAAACAAAACGACAAAAATTGTAGGTTTAGGTAGGTTTTCTCGAACACATTTTGCTTTTCTCTGTTCTTGTTTTGATACATTTTACTCTGGTTTCACTGTGTTTATTGAATTCATGAACGATTGAGAAGAAAAACTGAAAACTGACGAAGATTTCGAAAATGCTATCAAATTATTATGCGATATTATATATTTCTTTTATTCCACAATTGTAAGAGGTGGAATGAAAGAAAAAAATACCTAAACGTAACACTGTAAAAATAAGTAAAAATAAGAATCAAAATATCTTATCAATATACTGTGGATGCGATTTTTCATTTTCCATTCTCAAAATCGAAAAACTTATTTATAGGTACATGAAAAAAGTGAAACTCGGTTTATAAATGTCAATAAGAATTTACTATATTAATTATCAATTATTATTATTAATATTATTAGTATTATTATTACCATTATTATGATTATTATTATTATTTATAATAGTATTCGTTTACACATGAGCTATTTATTACCTTATATACGATTTTAATCGATTTTATATACGATCTATTCATTTCATTATGATAATATTTATAATATACTACAGTATAATAATATATCACTGATCACTGAACTACTTTTTTTTCTGTTTTTCTTTCTATCAACAAGGATTTATAGTAATCGATAATAAAACCACACCGATATTATAGAAAAGTAATAATAAAACAGAAAACAAAACGATAATAAAAATGAAATAGCAATCATAACATGATTTTTAATAAAAATAGAGAATAAATTTGGTTGAATCAACTTAATCTAGCCTAAGCTTTGTTGCAGGGTTGAATTGTGTAGTTCAAAGGAGGCGGAGGAACCAAAAGAGGAAGCGGAGTCGGCGGCGGTGAAGACAAACCTGGAGTTGCAGGTGTAGGCTCAGTATTCAAAGAAGAATTCAAAGAATGAATCGCTCCATTATAGGCTGCAAGATAAGAAGGCCAAAGATGCGGTGGCGGTGGAGATCCCGGTGGAGGCGGGGGTGGAGAACGTTCATCCAAGTCATCCAAATCCTCAATTGTCAATGGCGATGGAACTGGCGGCCGCGATTTTTTCAAACTGATTATTTTTACCTGCAACATAATTGTGCGGGTACAGATTTTTAAGATATTTGAAAATCAGTTTCTTTCCTCGAAACAATATAACAAAAAAACCATAACACACGCTTATCAAGAATTTGGATCGAAGTATACAAGCAGCTGATTCAATTAGATTTTCATATTTTATGAACATAGATCTTCAATAAAAAAACCATAAAGAAACAATAAAATTACCTTAACTTTCTTCTTCGTCTTTGGTGGTTTCGGTTTCTGATGTTTTTTCTTGGATTTTTTAACTTTGAGTCTTTTCTCTGCACCACGAAGAGAATTATGATTAATAATATTGCTATTTCTTAGTGGTAAAACAGAAATTGAAATAGGAGGTGGGGGAGAAGGCATATCACCTTCACCTCCACTAGGGCTGGTCCCTTCTCCTGGTTTTACGCCGTCCGCAAATTGTACAGATTTTCTACTCCTTCTTCTCATGACTTTCTTCCTCCTAACACTTTCCACTTCTTTTTCATCTTCACGTGATCTTACTGCTGTAGAACCGTCCTTGCCTTTTGATTCTTCGATTATCGCCTGTAGCTGACTTTCTACTTGTTCTTCGGACAAATTAAACTCCGAATCAAAGCTCAAATCTATTCTATCTTTTTCCTCAATCTGCTCATCATAATCAGCGTCTTCTTCTGGCTCGAATAAATATTCTGGATTTCCATTTGATAAGGATTCTCTTCTGAAATGATTTCAATTCACGAGATTAATCAACGTAAATTCTCGCTATTATTGAAAAAAACTTCAACGGATCAAAACAAAGGCTCACCCAAATCCAGGAGATATTAGAATTCCCTTAGCTGGAGGCGGAAGAAGGGGTAGCCAATCTGTTTTCTCATCTTTAACATCCTTGGCTACTTCCTCATTCAATTCTGCAATGGTTTCATCGATTTCTTCCAGTTTTTGTTGATTTCGAAGACATTGTTCATCGTCGGTTAGAGGTAAACATTTTTCCTTGGAATTAACTTCCTCATCATTGTCATCTTCGGCCCCAGTAGTAACAAGCAGAGGAGAAGACGGAGTATGTTGAAGTTGAAAAGTTGCGCCTTCTTGTTGACGAAAAGTAAGATTTTTCTTAACCAATTTATCAGCTCTTCGTCTTCTCCTCTCTATTTTTCTTAACTCCTTCTCTCTTCTTTTTTCTTCTCGTATTTTCTTACGCTCGTCTCGATTCTTTTTACGCTCTTCTAAAATAGCTTCGTAGTTGTAAACTGGTTGGATGACTGCTACAAATTCAGAAAAGCATCATAAAAATTGGTGATCAAAACCCAAGGATCTTACTTTCACTGTAAAATGATGAACAATGAACTCACTCGGCGTTATTTCTGGCCTAGGAACAGGAATAGGCGAAGCAATAGGAGCAGGAATTAAATTTAACGCGGGAGCCGCGGGCGAAGGAGGCGGAACTCCGATAGGAGTCACAATTGGACAAGGTCGATGATAACCGGTGCCTATTGTATCTGACGGCGAAGGTCCAGCAACCCAATCGAGCGGCGTTGGCACAACTTGAAGAACATTACCAACACGTACAACGTGGCTAGAGCTAGGAGCTCCTACGGCAGGTATCTCTCGCTGTGGTGTAATTCCAGCGTATTCTGATGGTATGACTTGCAGGACATTGCCAACCTGCGTTAAAATACGAAAACAAGATATTTCAGTCAGTTATTCAAATACTTCAAAAAACGAACTTCAATTCAACTATTTTCAGACTAAAAATAAGAAAAAGAGTTGGCTAAATCGGAATTTACTATGCCTGAAATTAATTTTACTCAAAGCTGCAGAAAAAGAACAAAATCGCAGATCTAAAAAAACTACCTGAAGCACTTTTGGAGTTTGTTGTTGATACGGCGGTTGTTGTATCGGCGGTATAGTGGCAGGAGATACAGCCGGATAAGTTGCGATGTTAGTTGAAAATGCAGCAGGATGATATCCGACGTGTTGATTATCCTGAATAGCGAGGGGGATTTGCTGTTGTTTTTTTTTTATTCCTAACTCTAATTCCAATCTGAAAGTATCAATCACAATTTAGGTATTGTTTGCCACTGCAATCGTTTAATTTATCACTTTCAGCTGATGAGAAAGCGCAGTATCATATTTACAGATATCAGTATTTTACCTATCATCAAGAGATAGACGTTTTGGAGATCCCGTTCCAATGGGAATGGGAGCAGATTGATGAGTTTCTCCTATTCGAGGCGGATAAGTTAAATTTCCTTCAGAGTAATAGTAGTAATCGTTATTACTGCTGTTTGTATTATTAGCATTATAACGCAGGGAAGAGCTATCATGATTTATACATTCGTTTCCTGCTAAGAGTTCCGAATCTGATATCGTTGAATCGGCAATAACTCCAGTAATTCCTGTTACCGTAGTCACCTGCTGTACAATCGTTTCTATTCTTCTACCAGTCCTACAATCTTCACTTAAAGACGGAATTTCTTCTTCTCTGACAAGGGATGGCGATCTAAATTTATATCCGAGAAGACCAATGATTTTTTCTTTTATTATCCGATGAAATTTGTAAATATCTAGATATAATTGAGGAATAAGCGCTGAACCGACCTTGATCTTGATCTATGTATCCTTTTAACGAACCGAGAACCTCTCTCCGGAGTCCGAGATCTTGATCTACTCTTACGGGAAGATTTATACCGATCTCCTAAGCCCCTGGGATGCGTTGATCGAGGTGGTGATCTTGATCTTGAATAAGATGATCTGCCTTCCCGCCCTTCAGAATTTGGAGAGTCTTTTTCTCTACCTCGTTCTCTGCTTCTTCTTGATCGTGATTCTATGCTTCTTTCTCTGTTATAGTTAAAAGTTCATGAATACTCGAGTATAATGTAAAAAAAAAAAAAAATACATCGAGTATTAAGATCAAAAAGTTGTCAACTCTTAGAAATGACCGTGTGTTTATGGTTCAAACAAAGATTCCCACTGCAGAATATGTTGAGATAATAAAACTGTTGTAAGAGAAAAAAATTAGGTATATGTTCAATTGAAATATAACTGAAATATTAGATCACCTATATTTGGTTCTAGATGTTGATAGTGAGTTGATAGACCCTTCCTTAACGTTTCTATCCAAGCTGTCGCCTCTACGTAAACGCCGCTCTTCAAAATCAAGGTCAAATTCATTGGGAAATAAATCTCTACCATCGTCTTGATTTTCATCATCATTTCCTCCTTCATACTTCCACTTATATTTTTTACTTTCACTTTCTGCTTGTAACCTGTTAATTTATTCATATATTTATTTCAATCAACATTAATAAGTTTTTCGAAATAGACTTCATACTCAAAGAGAAGCGATTAACGACATGATTAACTTCCTGCACCTTTTCCGAAGCCGCTCTGCCTCCAGACCTTTTCCTCTAAGTATTTCCATCGGGTCGTAAGTCCTAGTTTCTCTATCTCTTTCAATGCTGTCTCTATACCTACCTCGGTCTCTTTCCTTATCCAATTTACGTTCAACGCTTCCAAATTTCCTGGTGTTTTCTATATTGTAGAAAATGAGTTAAGTAAAATGCATAGAAAATCCATCACTGATCTGAAGAAATTGAAAAACGTAGATAGTTACCATCCGTAGGAGTCAAGGCAGGATATCTAATCGGACTTTTGAGATTTCTTTCTTTCCTATCTTCAAAGTTTGTGAATTTATTTGTAGAATTGTCATCAACCTTAAGGAAATCCCTATCATCTTTGTCTTCACTCAGTCTAGTAAGTTTTCTTTTCGGGCTTCTATCACGATCTCTTCTTCGCACTGGACTTCTACTTCTGCTTCGTTCATTAGACCGTTTATTTGTGATCATCGGACTTCTTGATCTGTTCCTTCTGCCTTCAGCTCTTCCTTTGCTGGTTGTTGGACTAGTTCGTCGCCAACTGTCTCCTCTTTCAATATATTTACTATTACTTCGGTTTCTACTTTCTTGAATCGGAGTGCCTAGTCTTTCCCTTTTTCCTGATCTGTCTCTTTCTCTGGTTTCGATGCCTCTGCTTCTTCTTCGATCTTCTCTGCTCCATCTATCCCTCTCTCGTCTTTCTGGACTCTTCTTTCTACGGTCTCTAGATCGTGATCGTGATCTTGAACGAGACCTTGATCTGGAACATGAGCGACGACTCGATTTATCTATATCACGTTTTCCAATCAGAAAACCGTCATACTTATCATCTTCTTTCCTTTTCTCATTCGTTGTCTCACTTGGAAGTCCGAAAAATTGTTTAGAATCAATTCTTCCCTCATCTGGATCATTCGGTTTATTGATATAAGAATTTTTACAAGCTACGGAATCTTTTTCTAATTTGACCATGCTATCAATTACAGATTTTTCTGATAAAATTGGCGTTTTGTCAATAATATGATTCCCTGTATTTTCCTCTTTATCAAATTCACCGAACGATTCCTCATTCTCATCGCTAGGTAAAACATTCGTTTGTAGAACTTTTTTCTGTATTTTGAACGAAATAGTTCCTTGAATTACATCTGTCTTTTGTGTATCTAAACACAATTTAGATTTAGCTTCATTGGTATGTTGGAATAAAATTTGCTTCGGTATCAACTTCAAAGGAGATGTAAGTTTTTCTTGCTTTTTATCAGGCTCGGGTTGTATGGAGTCATTATGTGAATCATTGTCTGATTCTGTTTTCTCATGAGAGTCGCTACTAGATTCATAATCCGCGAATATATCCATACAATTCTTTATTTTACTCTTTTCTATACTAGTTTCTGCGCTAGAACTTGATACTGATGATTTATCCGAAAGTTCAGGACTCACTTTCTTCAAATTTTTCTCCCCAGATTCCCATTTGGAAAGCGGTGCTTTATTACTGATCAAATTATCACTGAGATTCTTGTAGTCACCTTTTGGAGAATTCTCAATGGCGCTTATCTTCACCTTTTCCTGCTCTTTTTGTGCCGAATGTTCTATTTCTTTTAAAACATCGGTGCTCCCCTTCAGCTCTATAGTTTTATTAGTACTTGTGCTGGAACTGTGAACCGGAGGAGAGACTGGCATTGGAATACTAGAAACTTGAGAACCGAACATAACTGGAAATTCTTCCAATGGTAACGGAATATTTGATATCGAAACATCCTCCTTTGTGTGGTCCAAAGCGCTGTCACTGGAAATATCCATGTCCTGTAAAAATCATGATTGAATAAACCATTTATAATATCGATGGAAGGATATTTTTACATTGTTTTCTGCAGAAAAAAGAGAGTTATTAAGTAATAATTATTGTATATACTTACTTCGGACCTCTGTGAAAGCGCGGGAGAACTCGGACTGTACAATTCTAGTTCACTTTTATCATTCTTGGATGAATCTTTACCTATGGATCTAGTTCCTTGTGAAGGTTCATCCGAGTTTTGAGAATTTTTGTCTAATACTTTCATCCGAGTATTGGTAAAATTCAATTCTATCATAGAACTCAATGAATTATGGCTTTTTTCATCGCCTTCATTTTCCCAAGGTTTATGTGCCAGCGTCTTATTTCTTTTGTCCTTTCTTTTGGAGCTTTTCAAGTCTAATAAATCAGATAATTCATCAGATTTTTTAAATGTTTTATGAATAATTAAAGATTTTGAGGCAGTATCATCAGAAGTCGAAGTAGAACGTATGAAATTTTCACCATAAGGTGTTGATTGAACTGAAAGTTGGTCAAAAGTAGAAGAGGATGAGCTTTTCACCCAATCATTATGTTCCTCCTCCCATTCTATCAATAAAAGCTTATTAGATTCATTTTTCTGCGGTTCTATACTTTCTTTCACATCTTTAGCCTTCTTTGAACTGCCCTCGACGTCCCATCGACTCTTCTTATCTTTACGCGGCTCACCAATATTCTTTTTATTTTTCTGCCAACTCGTCTCAATGCTTTTTAAAGTTTCACATTGATCAATTTCGTTCATATTGAAAGTTGCTCTCCAGTCATTAACAATATCTTTACTAGGATTCATTTTTATCCTGTCACTCTCTCCCGCCTCTTCCCAATCACTAGTTTTCGCGTCATCTTTATCTTCCCAATCTTTTTTACTGCAATTTTCTGATGATTTACTTTCTTCGTATCTTTTGCTGCTCAATTCATCTTCAAATTGGATTAACGACCAGCTTGTATTTTTATCTTTATTTGCATCACTTGCATCTGCATTATCTTGATAATATTCAGTGAATAGTCGATTACCCTGCTTCTCACTTCTCCGTTTCTTGTTTTTACTATTTTCGTCGTCTTTATCCTTTTCATTCCATGAAACGCTGTCCCTACTTTCAGTTTCCCAATGTTTTGTCTCGATCTTTATTTGATTCTCTGAGCGTTCGACATCCTGCCAATCATTCTCGCTTCTCAGTTTTGCTCTTAAATCATCTGCCTCTGATCTATCTTTCAATTTGCCTTTTTTGTTGGGGTTG
The DNA here is from genome assembly GCA_963170745.1 of Phymatocera aterrima. Classification (NCBI taxonomy): domain Eukaryota; kingdom Metazoa; phylum Arthropoda; class Insecta; order Hymenoptera; family Tenthredinidae; genus Phymatocera; species Phymatocera aterrima. Next base: position 13,513,636 of record OY720662.1, read on the forward strand.
GATTTCTTTTCCATGAGCATTTGCGCTTCTTTTTCTCCTTCTTCCTCCTCCTCTTCCCATATTCTGATAGCTGGTAATCTATTATATCTTTTTTTTTGCTCTTTGGCGTTTTCTCTATCTATCGCTATATACGTATCAGATTTTTTATCGTACTTTATACCTTTCTCAATATTTTTTTCATATTTAGATTTTCTTTTTTCATTAGTATCTCTGTTCTCTTCCAGACTATCGACTTCCCATTCATCAGTCAACTGTTCTTTTGTTTCACTTAATCCTTCAAGTAACGATATCACCGGAATGTTGGAGCTGCCAATCACGCTAAAATCATCTGCTTCCCACTCGCTGCTATTGCTTTTAATCTTTTTTATTTTATCCACAGTTTCCCTTCGTAGCACATTATTGTCTTGCTGCATGATTTGTTCGGTCATTCTAATACTTTCCTTCTCCAATTCTTCCAAAAGTTCAACTTCTTTTACTTTTTCTTTCATATTTTCTACTCGCTGATTTTGTATCATATCTCCGATTAGTTTATCCTTGCTATTTCTCCTCTTCTTTTTATTAATATCAACCGTAGAAGTATCTTCTCCATGAAGTATTTGCTGCGGCATACGCATACTTTCCTTTTCCCATTCCTCTAAATATTTATGTTCATTTCTATCTTTTTTTTTCTCTTTATTCTTCTGATCTTGCCTTTGTGTCAATCCACTTTCTTCACCAGCCAAATCTTTCACCACTTCCGTAGGTATTAAATTATCATCATAGTCCCACTCCTGAGGGAGTTCTTTACTATCTCCAGTTTCCTTTTCCTTCGTACGTAATACTTTCAATGATACATCCCCTCTTTTAAAGTCAAGTTTTTCTTGTTTCACTTGCTTTGTTTCATCCACCGCCTCTTTCCTATCACCAGAAACTTTTTTTTTATCCGATTTCTTAGCGTCTGAAGTCTTTTTCTTCGAAGCTTCATCTTCTTCAGATACTTTTTTCTCGCTTTGTTTCCTTCGAGATTGTTTCCCATCTTTTTTCTTTCTCCTCTTTGCTTTTCTATCCGATTCTGAACTACTAGAATCTGACTTCATCCTGCGCTTACGCTTCTTTTTAACGATAACTCTTCTTGGCTTTTTTTTGGACTTCTTCTTCTTTCTGCTTTTTTTCCTTCTTTCATCCTCGCTCGAAGATTCACTCGTTTGATCCTCGCTGCTGTCTGAATCAGAACTTGATTCTACCTTCCTCCTAGACTTTCTTCTGATCAATTTTCGTTTATTCTTTTTCCTATTCTTCTTAGCTCTCCTTTCTCTTTCCTCCTCATCCTCGTCGTCCTCAGATTCCGAAGTACTTGATGATGAAGATGAAGATTCACTGCTGGATTTTTGTTTCTTTTTTTTCTTTCTGGAATTTTTCTTGTCCAAACTTTCATCACTTGATTTTTCTTCCTTAATCTTAACGTTCTCCCAATCACTTGGAACCGAAGGAGATCCGTCAGATTCTTCTTCTTCTTCTTCTTCTTCTTTGTCTTCTTCTTCTTCTTCTTCTTCTTTTTCTTCTTTTTTTCTTTCTTCTTTTTCTTCTTCTTCTTCGCTACTATTTGCTTTTGCTTCAATTTCTGAGCCAATTTTTGTACAGCTATCCCTGGTTACTGAACTAGATTCTTGACTATCGTTAAATTCATTAAGAATTTCCAACTTTCTGTCCGCCATATTATTCAGTTTATTGATCGATGAAATTTTCTCAGTCATTTTCTCAGGCTTTGACAAAACGTGGATATCAACAAGTGGAGGAGATCTTTTTCGACTCAATTTATGTTGTAGCGGCAGGACGGAAAGTGAATCTATATTTAGGAAAGATTGAACTCATCATACCGAATGTAATTCCTGCAGATTTTGAACCAATAAAATGAAAAAATTGCCTCACCACTTGTTGGAATACTTAAGCTGGAAGCTGGTGCAGGAACATCATCACCAACCATTTTCATAAACTGTTCATACTCAGAGACGAGTTTCTGGTCTCCTAAAGATGTTAGAGGAGGAGTTGAATGCGGATCCCCTTTGTTGACAACAGGAACAAGGTTTTGTGATCCAAGATTAGCGTGACGATCACCTAAAAAAGAATTTCCTCAATTCCAGCAAATATTGACGTAAATAAGTGATATAATTTGCGGAGCAGTATACTCACAAAAATCATTACTGCGCGGGGAAAGTATCTCGTCATCGTGAGGAAAATTCATGGACACAATATAAGGCAAAGCACGAGATTCTGTAGGAAATTCAGTTATCAAATTACTCCCAATTTTCATACTCGTATCTTTACGTTTCTTAATATTCATTCTTTCTTCAAATTCAGGATCAACTATTTGATCTCTTTTTACAACATCTTCGGTGACTTTTTCAACTTCCTTCTTCTCCTCTTTATTAAGAGAAACAATCGGACTGTTAGGTTCCCATTTAGATTTCGATGAGAGGATCGTCTCAGGCAGTGAAGAAGCTTCATTCAAAGACGATGACACCATTCTCTCATACCAACCTTGACGTTGTTCTACGTGAACTTCATCAGCTGGATTTATTCTATAGGATAATTGAGAGTAGTTTAATTTCAAGTCAGTATCCTCAGCATAAAAAAATCGGGTTAATGATCAGAAAAACAAAAAAAAAAAAAAAAAAAGGAACCCATAAAACATTTCGGAAATTGTTTCCTCAAGGCCTGCTTGATTGATTAGAGTTAAGGAGTGTGCGAAAAAAGAAATGGAGGAAAACTAACTGCGCCTGATTTGCCTCGCAGATTTGTTTCATCTTATCACGTCGATCGGATGAAACAGCCTGATAAAGTTGTTGACGATTTATAAGAAGCGATACTCGGGGATTTTCTGAGAATAAAACTTGCAGTCCACGTCCACGTTTGGTAACTTTAACAGATTCAGGGGGAAACTCTTTCGGTCCTTCTTGAGCTTCGACAATGAATGGAAAACGCTTTAAATGATAATCGCCGATCATCAGCATCTGATCAAAATGCTGCGCATAATCTTGTGCTGTTCTGAAATAAATTATTCCATAATAATTATAAGAACTAAAACTGAAAATAAAATTCGCCTAGATGTAATTATTGCAAGTTTTTTATTCTTTGATTCTTAACAACATTCACAGAATAATACCTAATCTTATTTAATCGATCCTCCTTTCTTCTGTTAGCTATTTCTTCCTGAGAAAGACGAGACTTTTTTAACTCCAGCCAATTTTTACATCTCGAAAATTCCTTTTCTTTCTCTCGCTCTCTTTCCTTCGCTCTTTCCTTCTCTCTCTCTTTAGCTATGTAAATTGATGTCGGAGTCTGAGAATTCTTTCGATCTCTATCTTTTGATTCATCTTTTCTTCTCCTACTATCTCCACTGCTCCTTTCCTTCTCTCTTCTTCGTGGATCTTTGTCTTGGGAATGTGGTCTATGAGACTGATTATCCTTGCTACTCCTATCATCCTTAGATTTTCTATCTCTATCACGATCCTTGCTGTACCATCTTCTTCTTTAAGAAATAATAATAATACTGAGATACGATATTATACGAAGGATACATCAGTGTTATTAATTGAAAATGTTTTTTTTTTTTGCAACTCAAAACCACTTTAGCATGTAATATCCTATTCGGGCAAATCGTGAGAATAAATAATCATATAAGGATTATGGTTATGAAGTGAAATAAACACAAAATGTTATAAATAGAATTGATAAATTACCGATCTGAAAATTTCCTTCCCAGTGTTGATCTGTGGTCATTATCTTCGTCTGAATTATTACAACGTGATTTCTTCCACCTTCCTTTTCCACTGCTACTAGTTCTCCCGCTACTTTCTTTTTCAGAATTCACTGTAATTAAAAACAAAAAATTCTAGCAACTAATTTATATCATAACAGAAGACAATAGACCAAGACGAAAGGAATATCTGAGGTTTCAGTTCTTCTGTCAATTTAATATGACAAAAAAAAATTGAAGCATTAAAATTATATTTACTCGACGGATTATTGAAATCTTGCATTCCCTTGCTCATGGATTCTTCTCTAACAATTTCTTCAATCGCCGGTACTCTGTCTTCTACAATAATCGGAAGTGGGAATTTATAAAAAATAGGAAAGCTTGTGATATGAAAAGCATAGATTACATTTTCATGTGAGATTATCATACCATGATGTTTCTTCGACTTTCCACTACTGCTATGTTGTTGTTGCGCTTCCAGAGCGGATTCAATCTTCAACTTGGCATCATTTATCTCTTCAAGTAAAGATTTCACCTTGTCTTTACTTTTTCCTTTCCCTTTCTCAGTTTTTGATTTCGAACTATCTGGAGTACGTTGTTTCGCAGCGGTATCCATCTTCCCAACAACAGGGTCTACCGCTTTTACCTTTGGTTTGATAGGTTGAACTTTTGGACGAACACCAAATTTATTTGCAAATGCCATGAGACGTTTTTTGGCTTGTGCTTTACCCAAGACAGGCTTAGGCACTTTAGGACTATCAGATACATTCGGTGATTCGGCAACCTCCATAGCATTTGTTTTTACAATATTATCAGTTTTCTCTGGTGTTTGCGGCATTTGCGGCGTCGGAATGTCAGACACATCAAACAAAGTCGTACTTTGATTCACCTGACTACTATCAAACTCTGAAACAAGTGTTTCATCCGGCGTGGGATCGTCAGGAGAATAAGCATCTAAACCAGGTGGATGTGATTCTATGATAAAAGAACGTTACAAATGATGAATGAATTGGAAACTGAAGGAGAAAGCAAAAAGTAGAATGAATTATTTCAAGCTCCTCTGATTGATCTGCCCTGACCAAATTCAATAATCTATAGATAGTTGAAGAAACCAGAACAAAATTCAGATTTAAATAAGAACCTTCGATCTTCTCTAGAGCTGTTGGTGCTGAGGGTAAATCCGTTGATGCGTGATAATTGCCTGGTGGATTAGAATCAAAAGTAGAGTGAGATTGGTAATCGGGATTTGGAGGGTCCTGATAACTATCCAAAGGATAACCAGGAGGGTGTAAAGTCTGCTGAGGATTCGTTCCCGGATTTTTTAAATTGGAATTTTGTACTTTCAGCATAAGCGAAGCTTGATTTAGGATATTTTGAATTTGTGGACTCTGTGTAGCACCTGAAGGAGTTGCAGTTACAGAACTGGGATTAGTAGGAATACTTGTGGAAGGATTCGGCAGCCCCGTCATTATCATTGGAGGCCTCGGGCCCCTAAATGGCAACATCGCCCCTCTTGGTGGCGGTGCTTGACCAATTGGCATGTGAGCTCCGAAACTGAGAATAAAATCATCACAACTTGCATGTGAAAATAAATAAAGTATAGTCTGATTCTCAAAAAGTCCATAACAACAGACTCTGTTATGAAATTAATTATGAATTAAATCTTACCGCGGCATACGCATCGATCCCATCATCCTAGGTGGTGGATTATTCATCCAAAAGCTTGGTGGTGGTATGGGATGAATATTCCTAGGTCCAGCTCTCAGATTAGTAGGGCAAGTATTGTTGTTAAGACTGTTGGGAATTCTACCGAGACCGTAAGGATCATTGTAGTCATAAGATGCGTCGTACTCATATGACTCGTCATATTTGTAAGAATCATCGTAATCATACTGTTCGTCGTAGCTATAGGAATCTTCTTCATCGTCGTCATATTGGCTCAATAAATTTTCTTCCTGATTTTCAAATTGGATTAAAACCTCGGGCTCTTCTTTCCCCTGATCTTTGGACTCCGCTTCACCTTTTTCTGAATCTGTATCAATCTCTTTCGGCTTTGGTAATAAGGGCAATTCTTCTTCTCCCGGCACCGCGACATCCCAAGCAAGTTCAAAAGGCCTTCGAGTTATTATCGTTTCTTCACTTTCACTTTGCTCAGGACTGCTACTTTTTTCATCATCCATTTTACCATTACCTGTTATATGTGATGCAAAATATCGAAATATTTCTCATATTCGGCCTTGAGCTCATTTGTTATCATATCATTTTTTTTCTAATTCTTCAATCACTTTTCTTATCTATCACATTTTTTTCACAATAGCACCAAAGTTTGAATTATAATCTCTGAATAATATCAATGCAAAATCATCTTTTCAAAAATATGATAGATATGGTGCAACACTTTTTTAATCGAACGAAGAGTAAAGGACAGTTTCATGGTTCTGAATATCATAAGGCTACCTAGTTTATTTCTATTGTGCAAATGAAAAATGAAATAACGAAAATGTGAAATGGTAAAAAAAGACTAGTTAGATAGATAGGCAAGTTGTAGAACTGAGATTAGTATGAATCGATAATTATTGTGATAAAGTGTTTATATTATTCATATTTCATAATTTTCTTCAGATCTATATCGTATAGATCAAATGATGTTTTAGGTTAGAAAGTATTGAGCAGATATAATGAAGCTAATTTTTTTCGTTGCATTCAATCCAAAAGAACTAACGAATGATCATGACACGAAGAAAAAGGAAGGAAAATTTAATGTAGACTAGTAGGTGGTATGTAGTATACGTGCATGAATAGTTGTGATCACAACACATACCTCTTAACGGTGTTACCGAAATGACTAATCTTATCTGCAGTTGGAAGTGAGAATGTATATCGATACAACCCTATTCTGCAATGAATAAAACGTTCGGATTTGAAACTCTCCGTGTTTCTATAGTTTGGTTGAATTTTATGAAGCAATCAATCAGGACTATATATTGAATAAAAATTTTACTTTACTGTCGGACATATTTGTCTGGTTTGTCGACCATTCGACACGAAGCAAGTCGGCTTCGGCGGAGTCGACATTGGTCGACATCTACAATCCACGATATTCACAAATAATGATGATAAATCACATGAAGCATGCTACAAGTCGCCACGGAACTTACGATTTTTGCGCGCCAAATTTGAGAACAGATAAACTCGACCGGAAGTTTCGACTATTTCGTTGACTGATAATATTTAATTTAAAGACAGAAGATCCGACTTTCACCTTAAGGTGCTATTAAAGTCGGGTGAAATCTCGAGTGTTAAAGTTACGTTCACCTTAAGGTGCCATTAAAGTCGGTTGAAATCTCGATTGTTACACGTGGTTGAATGCATTGTTCCCTATTGTTGAATGCCGGGAATCTTTAATAGCACCATAATCTTTAGAAAAAAATGGAGGCGAACATAAGATGATTTTTAATCATCCGACCAGGTTGGTAGCGGTGGATCAAACCACCAATTAACGTCCGTGTGCAACGGGTTGTGGACCAATGACATGCGCCCAAAAGCTTCGTCCGTGCTGCAGTGATTAAAAATCACCAATAGTTGGACTGTCATTCTAGGGACTCTGGTTGGACGTATGAACAAACGTTGGGTGTAGAAGGTATCCTCTTTGATACATGTCTGTTGGACATCTATGTATGTAATTTATTACGTGTCGGTATTTTACGGTAAAAGCATAAAAATTGATAAATTTTGATTGTGTATAAATATAAGTGTTGATCTCAGCGATGGCTGGGTTGTAAGTTCTTACCCAATATATAAAGTGATGTAATTTCATATGGACTCCTAAATATCGTAGGAGAAAAAAAAACCGATTTTTCATAATTCATTATTAATTTCCATCACCTGCTGTCAACTCGAATCCACATACATACCTGTACTATATCTACCTTACCTACCTTAAAATACCATCATAATAATTGATAAATAAAATAAAATGAAATAAATCGTCCGAAATGAATTTCCGCTCATGTATTCGCAACCAATTTAGCATATAAGAACTAAGCTGCTTTGAAACAGTTCAAAACATAAATATCTAGAATAATAGAAATGGGTTTCTCGTCTAGTCTGCAAGGGCAGGCTTCCCACGAAGCCCTTCTTGGTAGACAAGATGCTGAAATTAAATTACTCGATACTATGCGTCGATGTTTAACCAATAAGGTGAAATCAGATCGTGATTATGCATCGACAATATCTTCGTTAACTGTACAGGGGAGAAAAGTTGAACGCACCGAAGATCTTGCAGGGAGTCTCATCGCTCAGGTGAAATTTCTTGAACATATTCAAATATTCTCTAGTGGTTTGATATTTTTCTTTTCTTATTATTATTATTCTTTTTTATAAGGGCCTAGGTTTTTAAATTTTATGGAAACATTTTCTTATTATTGATAAAATTGAAAACTGCTGTGATTCTCCCACACTCGATTTTCAAATGGTATCACATACATCAGTCTCAAGATTATCACGTCGACCCAACAGAATCACACAATCATCAGTTGTTTCACCACGCAGACGTCGTAGAAAATGGATTGTCAAGCGATGTTTAGTTGCAATTTTTCGATAATGGATAATATTTAATTTTCGGTCATTTCAGAATCTCCAGATTTTGTTTACCAAAATTTGTTTGCCAATCCACTTTTTGCTACGTTTGGTTGCTAATATAGCTGATATCGTTTTATTCTTGTGATTTTGTTGTATTAACATTATTACTTTTAGCCTTATTCATATATTTTGGTAAGAAACTCATTGATTGAGATGTAAAAAAAAAACGAATATCCTTTTATCCTCCTGTTGCCAGAACCCTTGATACAATTTACTGTAATTCGATATGAGATCTATGAATTATGCGATTTATTCGTGTACCAAATTTCGTTAAAACTAGTCTTCTCGTTTCTGAATTATTTGATGAATCAACGGTTAGAAAATGTATCACTTTTGGAGTTTTTTCAGAATATCCACCATGTAAAAGCGTTTTTCACTGGGTGTTCTTGTGTGCACTGAGTCCAGTTTTATCCTTGTCTATATCCTACCTGAGAGGAGAATGGAAGAACACTCAGTAGGCACTAGTGCAGCCAGTGAAAAATGCTATGAGAAAATCTGAAAAACCTGAAGGTCTCGAAGAATTTCATTGACAAATTGAAAATTTTCTGGAATACTTCTATTATGTTTAGTTTTGAATTCGAAAACTTTACAAGTTTTTTTCTATACCAATATCATTATTATATGTAATATTTCATTCAGCTCGATGAATAATTTGGAGAAAAATGTCTAGGACAAGAAGGACAAACTATTTGAGTAGCATGTTTAAAGGACACAAGAAAGAGCAACAGTACAGTACCTCTGAAAAATTGCGAAACGGTCTAGTAGATTTTTGAACAATTTGATAATTTTGCAAATTGATCAGTTTGAAAGGGTAATCTTTCACTCCATTTGTAACTCGATATTGCTTGTCTTTTAATTTTGACTTTGTAATCCTTGAAACTTAAAAGCAATGATTTTGAGTCATGTGAACTAATTGCTAAGATACCATAATGAACAGAGCAAACAATTCCATAGGAAAGTTATTCTATTCAAAATTTGTTTCTTTTTTTAATTCCATGGAATCAAGCGAGTAAAATACAACTGGAATTTCCAATGATGTTGGACTTCTCATTCAATATTTAGAATCTTCAAGTAACATGTTTACATTTTTTTCTTTTCACAATCATTTTTCAGGGTTTGGTATTTTCATACTCAATAGAAAACACTTGCATTCGACTTTCAGAGTTGGAAGGATATAATGGATTCGATAGATCACAGCGCTAAGCTAATCAAGCAGCAGGCTGATTTAATGGAAAGTGTTGTTGTCGAGCATATAACTAGCTTGCATGCAGAGCGGAGACGAGCCCGTAAACTTTATCAGGAAGAACACACCTGGCTTAGTAATCAATTCCAACAGGTTTGTATTATTGAGAAATACTTCGGTTTTCAGTAGCTGCCTCATATTTTTCCGTTCCATGATGTATCAGTGTTGATAACAGCATCAAATCAATAAAATGAAACAACACGTAGGCATTGTATTTTTTGTCAATTCACATATGAATATTTTACACAGCTGACCGAAGATGTAGCTAGAAAAAAAACTGAATATCAAAAAAGTCTGGAAGTATATAAGTTGATGAGGTCTCGTTTTGAAGAACATTACGTTAAATGTGAGTATTTGGATACTCTACATTTCAATTATTCTTTCCATGTGGGCACCATATCCCAATGCATAGCGTTTATAATTGGTAATTTAGATATAACGCCTCTAATTTCTTTATTAACAACGTTTATTTAATTTCCAATTTTATCCGCATTCTATGATCTCTCCAATAAATGATCACCATAGAAATAATTATTCTTACGCTACAGCGGGACGAGGTGGAAGGAAGTTGGACGAAGTTAGAGAAAAGTATCAAAAAGCGTGTCGAAAGCTCCATCTAACTCATAATGAATATGTTTTACTTCTTGGGGCAGTAACAGAGTGTGAACACGATTTACGAACTTCTTATCTGCCTAGTTTACTACAACGTCAACAAACAGTTCATCAAGAATTCATCGTAACATGGTACGAATGGTCAAACAGATATATTTTACAAGGACTTATACTGTAGTGTTAAGGAGCGTCTCCATTTTGCCCGATGTGCACATTTAACGAAACTAAAATAATCTTTCTCCATTGTATTAACGTACATTGAATATCTGTTACATGCTACAGATTGCTATAATTGTAAAAAAAAGCTATGTGGAAGGTAAATATTAAACAATTTGTTGGAAAAAGTATTCCATTTGAAATTATAATTCGTATCTAATCTTCTTTTTAATGCTAAAAATAAAAGGCAAAGTATTCTGCAAGATATAGTAAAATATTAGGAATATAATATTATAAATATAAAATTGTATGAAATATAATATAAATATAAAAATTACAGGAAAAGTATTCTACAAGATATAGTAAAATATTCAGATTTTACTACAGAAAAATTCCTCGACATTCATACTCGAATGGAGAAAGCTGTGGATTCAATAAAACCAATCGATGAATATAAAGATTTTATTGGAAAACACAAGTACGGTTTTAAGAAATCAAATCTTCAGCTAATCAGAGTGAATAGAAGTTATAAACTTTGTTTTTGTGCTATAATTCAATTTGGGGCTGTAAATTCTTTCATCTAATTTAATTTCAGTTTGTAATGAAGTCTTTATTCATTATATTACCTGATTTCCAGAACACGTCCGGCATCTCCGATGAGATTTACATTCGAGGAAAATCTCGTTGATGACACATCTGGAAAACTGTTACCAAACAAGTTAACGGTTGATAATTTAACTATAGATTGGCTACGTACCAGACTCACAGAATTAGAAAGCTCTCTGAAAAGTACGCAGTCGAATAAACAAGCAACGCTGTCACCTCCAGAACCGATTTCTGATTCTAAGTATGTTTCAAATACTTATAACATTAATTCATATATTTGTAGAAATTTATATACTCGCTGTTGATATTTTTATCAACGACTTGGGAAATAGTTTCAACAATATTTAATATTTGACTGAACTATCTGCATGTGTTCATTTTTATTGTATTTGGATTGAATTTTTCATGGTTTTGGTTGAACTTGCTGGAGAATTTGCATGAGGGTTTATTGATTTTGAAAATTATGAGAATTGGCTCGATAACTATTTGATTAAAGTTTGACAGACTTATGAAACCTGAATTGTAATCTCTACGGTGATTTAGAGATGAAACCTGATGAATTGAAACACATTACTATGTTGATATTTCTCACATTCTACATAAAATATGTTTTAATTAACGGATATGTGAAAATAATGATAAAAACGACTGACAAAATGTTGGCGGCGGTGGGACTCGTGTTTTTTGTCTGGAAAAATCTTATCGTTTGGAACGTAAATTCAAATATTAGTTTGTAAAAGAGAAATGTTATCTTGGACAGAATATTAAGTGTCGATTACTCACGAGAAAGGGAAGAGCTCCGGCAACGATGTCAGGAAAAGAAATTACTCAGACAAGCAGAAGTGATCAGAGGAGCACTGAATGAACTTGGATGTGAAGAATTACCTTCTGGTTGCGATCTTTCGATGGAAGGATCATTCACAGAACCAGCAGTTAACAACAAGGTAAAATTATACCTTGATTCCATTTCTCGTTGAAATTTATCCGCTGTAATTATGTCTCCGGATTTTTTCTCCTGACAGTCAAGTGTTCGTGATCTCTCGTTGACATAAAATTCCATGAATAGTTTCATCAAAAATATTCAAATTCATCGTATGTACCTAATTACAGAGAAATACAGTTGCAGACATTGGTTTCTTTACGTTACGCAGAAATCAACGTATTGTTACGTTACTTAAATCGCCGTTCAAATCTCTACCATCTATAGGCAATGAAAAGAATGGTCTAGTTAGAGCAAGTAGCGAAGGCAGAACAGCCAAGCGAGATGATTCTCCACCGGTTGTATGTCCCACATGTACTGTTTGTTTATTTTAACAAACGAATGTGCCTTGAATGTGTTTTTTTTTCTTTATGCAACTCTTGTTATTTTATGTATTTTTTACCAATTTTTCTATGCGTTTACTTAAATCATAATAATCAGCCGTAATTCAAATCTTTAGAATATTTTTCAGATATGTGGACATATATTTTACCATTTCATTTCTGGTTTCTCACTTTAAGATTGGATTTTTCGGCCCAAGTAGATCTATGAATATTGCATACTGCATGACCTATAATTGAATAGGTAAAAAATTGCTATGCAAAAGCCAGAATCACATTCTGTATTACTGCGATGTAGAACGAAGATACTGAATAATTGTGCCAAATCTGAAGTCATGTTATTGTTATTTTTTGTTGTAAGCTTCTCATTTCACATTTATTATAACAATGTGTAGTTTACTCCATAAATATATAATAAATATATAATATTCATTTTTCAATTTTTTGTAGCATATTGTATTTGCCGGTCGGAATTTAATCTTCTCATCAATGAATTATCGACTCAAACAATCTGCTTTTTTGCTGCTTTGGCTTAGTGTGATATATATTTGTGCTCTCTCGAAAATGCATGTGATTATTGAATTTTGTATATGTATATGAGGAATCGTAAGCACTTTCAATCATTTGGTATTCATTGTAGTATGAAAAAAGATCGGTTATGTATCTTTTGATTTTTGTTTCTACAATACTGTTCCACTGACATGAAACTCCGCATATATATGTGATAATTCATATTTATCGTGTACCATAACATATTTTCACCCCAGAATGTTATCAATTCTTGAAAAGCAAGTCAATAATAATTTGATTAACGTACATAAACTTGTATAACAGGTCCCATTGCGCGGTGTGTGCAATTTAAGCAATAATCAAAAGGGTGGCGGAGGTTTGATAGAAGAAGAGTGGTTTCATGGAGTATTGCCACGGGAAGAAGTTGTACGGCTTTTAGTTAACGAAGGAGATTACTTGGTACGGGAAACTACAAGGAATGATGAATGTCAGATAGTTTTATCTGTCTGCTGGGATGGTCATAAACATTTCATTGTACAAACAACTTCAGAGGTACATATTTTTAGTGGGGTATGAACTAGTTGAGCAATCATTAGAAATAAAAAATTGTAATAATATTGAAATGGAACGTGTTTATCTACTTCAAGATGGCACTAACATAAACCAATCGATTTCCATACTATTTTTTATTCTAGGGACACTTCAGGTTCGAGGGTCCCTCGTTTCCGTCGATTCAAGAATTGATAGTCCATCAATGGCAATCTGGATTACCAGTAACTAGTCGATCTGGTGCTATTTTGAGAACTCCCATACTGCGAGAACGGTGGGAACTTAACAACGATGATGTTATATTATTAGACAAAATAGGCAGAGTGAGTACACACCAATTATCCTTTTAATCATGGATAGTTTCATTGAATAATGATTTGTTTTAAAACAATATACCAAAACAATCTTTTGAATCAACAAGAGATGATGAATTTATGCATTTTAAACAAAAATTCTTTAGGGTAACTTTGGCGATGTTTATAAAGCTCAATTAAAAACATCAAAGATTGACGTGGCAGTGAAAACATGCAAGGTAACTCTACCTGACGAACAGAAAAAAAAATTCTTACAAGAAGGACGAATCCTCAAGCAATATGATCACCCGAATATAGTTAAACTCATCGGAATCTGCGTCCAGAAGCAGCCCATCATGATCGTTATGGAACTTGTACCAGGTAAATAAAAATTAACGTAGAAAACGAAGAATTTGTTCCACGTTCTGCATAATTCACCTTCACTGTTATGATATACGTATGTTGGCTTCTTTTCGAAGGTGGTTCGCTTCTCACCTACTTGAGAAAGAATTCGGGTTCTATTAGTCAACGTGAACAACTCAGAATGTGTAAAGATGCTGCTGCTGGTATGTGCTATTTAGAATCCAAATACTGTATTCACAGGGATCTAGCAGCACGAAATTGTCTTGTTGGTGAGTAAATCGAAGAACTAATAATCTGGAGCTGGAATGATACAAAATTACTTGATTATCTTTACATGAGAGCGATTCTTTGTGGTCTCAACGTTTTTGAACCAAAGAATTTGAAGAAAATTCACAAAACACTGCAGATCCATTTGAACGGATCATTGTGATCTTTTTTTTTTTTTTACAAATCACTTAGATTCAACTATAGATGTAAAGCACGTTGTTTTATTTCAATTTCGAATATATATTTCTAGGGTACGAATCAATAGTGAAAATATCAGATTTTGGAATGTCAAGGGAAGAAGAGGAGTACATTGTTTCAGATGGAATGAAACAAATACCGATAAAATGGACGGCGCCAGAAGCTTTAAATTTTGGTAATTGCTATTACTCAGTGCTTACTTTTTTCATGGTAATATTTGTCTTCTAAAATTAACAAAATTCGGTGTGTTGTATCGAAAACGAAGTTATATTTTTCCCATCACGAGTATCATACTATTCTCATTTTATCAATTCCATTGAATAACAGGAAAATATACATCTCTTTGCGATGTTTGGAGCTATGGTGTATTAATATGGGAAATATTCTCTAAAGGAGGAACCCCCTACAGCGGTATGTCGAATTCTAAAGCAAGAGAAAAGATTGATACTGGTAAGAATCAGGTTTCCTTTATGTTTTTATCCTAGCCAATGCAGTAAAATTAAAAAGATTTTCTCTTGATTACAAGGGAAAGTCAAAATCTTACCACTTTACTAAGGCACTGAAAACTCTCAAAAAGGCAAACAGACTTGAACTAATAAGACAAAAATTTAATCTTGCTATCCTCAAATCTTCATTTGTCTGTATTTCCGATGATTATTATTTAACCATCAAATGAACTGCATAAATTGAATTCTAGGATATCGAATGCCTGCACCTGATGGAACACCGGATGAAATTTATAGATTAATGCTCCGTTGTTGGGAATATGAGCCAGAAAAAAGACCACATTTTGAGGAGATTTACCTAGTTGTTGATACATTATCTCAAGCGCTATGAGCATAGCGTAAAAATCTTTCAACTTCACGAAACCTTGACTAATAACGAGATCACGATGATGCATAACTCATAAAGCCAAGTAAAATCCGGTTTCCTGAGTAAATAATCGAAAAACAAATTTCTTCTCTAATTAAAATCACTCGACTTTGCTGTTTATTATTCATTCCTTGCTATTTACTTCTCAGACTGTATTCTCATTCTTTCTTTTAATCATGACACAAACTTTTCTCAACGTGTTTATTCATTGAAATATCGATCAAAACATGGTGAACGTAAAATCTCAATAATTTGTTTTGAAAACTTCACATACATGCATCACATGTGTGGCTTTCTACTCTAAAACATCACTACTTAACGGTGTTCTGCATTAAAATACAATCACGCATAAAATCTCATCTTCTTTTGCTATTGAAATTTACATTGGTATATTTATTTCTTGAAACTGAGTGATATCGATTTTTTTTAATGGTTTATTCTAGAACCGTTCAAGATTTGAATATTTCTGTATTTCTAGTAAAAGTCTTGGAAATTACTAAAGTTGATCAATATCGAAATAAGAATTTGAATTGAGCATAATTACCTGATAGAACATTTATGCAGCTTTTAGTTTTTACACACTTAATTTTTTAAGAGAGAAAACTTTCATTTATAATAATTCTGGGCAGCAATACTCGTCTATAATTACAAGCAGAGGTATCTTACATAATTATCTAATTTTCTTATATTTTATGTTTTCAATAAGTGAATATTTTAAACAATAACAATTAATGTAAACTAAGGAAATTCAAGTTTCTTCATTATCTCTTCTCATCCCATAAGTAATACTAATATTATATAATGCAAAGGGAAAAAAAAACATATTTCTAAAAAGTAGATTTTCATTGTTATGTGTAGTATAAAGTTATATTAATTGTGGCATCTATACCTATATTTAAGTTAAATGTAAACGAAGCATCTTATAATTATAGAATAATTAAAACCGTATATATTTCGTGATAATTCATGCAGCTATCTTTGAAACTAAGTATTTTAATTCAGTTTTCAGTATGTAAAGAATTTTTTTTTAAACAATTTATGAAATAACAAACAATATATGTATACTGAGACAATTCCTTGAAACCATACACTCAACTTAGCGCATGCGCTAAATATTACAACTCTTATTGACTGTTTTAGATTTTCACGTTAAATAATACAACTCCTATTGACTGTTTTGATTGGCGTGCGGCTTCACAGACAATGGGGTTGGATTATTTGGCGATTGTGCAGCTGAGTGTATAGTTTCAAGGAATTGCTTGGGTATACATAAATCGGAAACACTCATGGAGTATAGATTATTATAATTTTAATTCAGGAGGATTTTCATATTATTTATTCTTTATTACAATTTTGACTTGAAGCTATATTAACTCAACTAATCTGAAACAGTTTAAACAAAAACATTGATAATAAATCAATAACTAGCTGAACGTATATTTTATATAAAAAATGACAGGAAAAAATGAAAAAAAAAGAATGAATAATTAAATAATTAATTAATTAATCATTGTAAATCGAATTCTATTTGCCAAAGTGCTGAGCTTATTATGTTTCATTGTTGGGCAAACAAACCGATATTTTAGCAATTAGTACATTATAAATTGTTGTAATGTGTAAAGGGGAAGTAAAAGAAACAACTGAGTATATCATTGCGCATGTATATAATTTAATTATAATAATATTTAATTATATTAAAATAATTCACGCGCTGATGTTAATTGATGATAACAATAACTACCGTTGTTAGAGAAGAAAAAAAGAAGAAAATAGAAAGAAAATTATTATTATTAATGTGTGTTATATTATACCTATGTATGTATTAATAAGTATTTCAAATACCAGGCGCTATATTTTGTTCTCTACGTTAAGTTTATTATTATTATTATTATTTTTATTATTATTATCTTTTATTGCTGTGCAATATAATAACAACATATTTTACTTTATACAGATTAATATTATTATATTCTATAAAAAGTTGCCAAACTGAAAGAAAACAGACAATCAGTCAAATTATACGAAGATATCGAATAATGTACATTATTTTATGTTATATTATATTATATTGTACATATACAGTTTATGTCCAGGCTCACGTTGGTCAAACACTGGTATATTCTTCTTTTTGTTGAAAATTAAAACCTATGAATTGCATGAGTAAATGTTTAATAGATTTCCCCAATCATGAACTCCTAACTATTATTATTGAGCCTTGCTTGGAGAATTATTATTGATCCACGGTATCTGTCTTTGATTGTTTGTTCTTGACCTTTTTAATTTCACATCAAAGGTTTTCTTCGCGCAAAGGTCAGATAACAGAGGTACATGAACGTGTCTTCACGTTTTGGCCCTGGAGGAAGACCCTCTTCAGAAACTGTAAATTATTATACAAACAATCAAAAACCACAATTTGATGCTTTATAATATACATCTTTCACACTAACAAATATATAGGGATTTGTATCTTCTGTTATGTGGCTGATAATTACACCACCTGGATTGCTGATACTTCATTGTATTTGTTTTTCTTTCGTCCGTGGTAATTATAGAAGAGTCGAATTCTATTTTGACTGCAATAAGTGAATGTCGTAATTCTATCATAGTATTCAATTTTCAAATCAGATACATATTCAATACGTAAATGAAATGCAGAATTTTGAATTCTTACTATTTCACACCAGGGTGAAGATTAGACTAGACGTCAGTGCTGGACCAAATCCGGTTGCGGTTGTTGGCAACACAAGTATAGACACCAGGGAAATGGTCACGGCCACAACCTGAACTCAAGATACAACTCCAATGAGTTCACCGTCAACGGCATTGGGGCCTCCAAAAGCTTGTAAGATGCTCCCATATACCTAGCGCAAATCTTTTACAAGTTTTTGGTGCGGGATAATTTCCACGTTTCGTACAATCACTCACAGATCAACAGCAAAAGATATTTACAAAAGAGAGTTGAGATTCATGAACAATCTCGTTGAGTTACTGGGGAACCTACGATTAAAGAGCTAGAGACGTCTCCTTCACTTAATCACTAATCATTAGCGCGGTTTGTCGTAACAGAAAATAATCCTTGGAGGCAGTTGAGAGGAAGGACAAAGGAATCGAGGATAAACTGGTTACATCCGTCTTGCAGTCCTCCTTGTTTATGACTCCGTTCGTGAACATGGGAGGAGCACATGAGTCTATACACCACGTGGGTTTTAGGACCGGTTCGTTTATCTGGGACACTTTTTTTGCGCACCGTTACCGATTTTGACGCGGTGCAAGATATTAGATTCGTTCGAGATATTTTCAGCGTGAAATGAACAAAAATGGATGATTCTAGAGACGCTCCACTGAAAGCCTCAGATTGGTAAAGGTTAGTCTATGCTATAATGTAATTGGTTAATGGAGTACTCCAAAAAGTCTAAATCACCATCGACGTGTATGCCAAAAAACTCATCTTTCTATATTGTATGATCAGGAAATTTTGTGGACCACTAAAGAACCGGGGTATTCCAATTTTTAATTGTCCTGGAGTCAACCAGGAACCGATATCATACGTCGAGTGAATGTTAGTAACAATACACAGAAAAGTGTCATAGTTGAGCAAGATTACCCGATGCATGTCATACAGGGTATGTATCAGTTCATTATATATGTAGCCAAATTTATCGCCAAAAGAATAAGTTATGGTCAGTTCATATGCATTTTAATTGTTATATTCACCATAGTATTTATTATTACCTTATAAAAGGTTTTAACATTTGATAATTGGTATAAAAGAGCAATATTCTACCAATAAAGTGAAGAAAAAAACAACTGTGCATTATTTGCTTTAATAATTATTTCCCATTTCTCATCTATTAGCTATTTGTCATGTGTTATTACTATTAATCATATGTATATTACTTTCTTTTCAAAAGAGTATTATACAGAGTGATTCAGAACAACCACACCAATTTATACAATTTGTATAGGTGGATCCCTCGGAGAAAACCAGGATGAAATGTCCTTCACCAAAAATTCCTGTAATCGATAGTTTTCAAGTTACAGAATATTCAAGTAACCCAATTACAATGTCAATATGTCAGAGTGTGCAGAGACTGTTCACTCGTACTTCAAAGCTAGCCGTGTCGCGCTCGCATATAAACTCTATGTTAGATCCTCTGTAACTCGAAAACTATTGGTCACAGGAATTTTTGGTGAAGAACTTTTTGTTCTGGTTTTTTCCAGGGCATCCACCCTTACCATATAGTGCGGTTATTTTCAATCACCCCGTATATTTCACGAATCAATAATTAATATAATAATATAATTAAAACAATAAGGAAATCTTGAAGAAATAAATAAATACATAAATGTGTAGATGAATAATAACACGCTCTTTCTTTTTATAAATATAGTTTAATAAGTTCGTCGCTAACAGCAGATGGAGTTAGTATACCGAGATCAGTAAATAAAAGAGTTATGTATGACGGAGGTGTATAATCAACAAGCGGATGCTCTCTGTGTAGATCTTTTTTCAACGTGCTTGCTGTATACTGTGAAGAATTCAAAACATATAGAAAACAAAAATTCATCATCAAATATATGACTTCTGTAAATTATTTTGGTTAGTATTTTGACATGAAACACACCTTGAATTCATTAGGGAGATCAACTTGATTCAGAGGATATATCCTGGAGAATTTATAACTCTCTGTTAGTACATAAAAAGGTTTTTTAACTTCACGAGCCGACATTGCCATCGTATACGTTCCCACCTGTAATCCAGAATTAGGATAATAATAATAGGATTGCTATTTTTGTGAGGCTGGTATAGCTACATTAAGAAATACAAGAGAGTAATACTAATCGTAAAATAAATTTTGAAGTTAGAATACAATGATATCTGTATACTGATATTTTCTGTGAATAACAGGAATATTTATTGTATGAGTTACCTTATTGATTATTCCACCGCTCTCTGCGACTCCTTCGGCACCTACCATGACCATATCAACTTGTTCCATGACATATCCCATTGCTGAATCGAGGATTAAAGTACATGGTACTTCTAGACGAGTTAAATCTCTGCACATTTCCTCGCTACCCAGGAACAAAAAACATAACAAAAAACTATATGAGATAAAGTAAATCAACTACTTTCAAATATCGTAGGAAGAAAAAGATGATATAAAAAATAGTAAATCTAATTTGAGAAAGAAAAGTATTTATATTAAAATCTTACCCACTGTTGTCTGGTGAAGAAGCCGTAACATATACTTCGAATCTTTTGTTACTTGCTGCAGCTTCCTTCATGGTTTGTAAAACTACTCGTGATTTCGAGTGGGTCAACACCCTCTAAGTGATACAAATATTACACATTAATTATGAGGTACCAAATGAATGGATAAAGTTGTTTGTGCTGATAATATTAGGAATAAGCCAATATTTTTCATTAAATTCTTCAGAGAATAGAAAGAAGTTATGCGGTACAACGGATATCACGACTCACTTGCTATGACGTAAAGTAATTCATTCAATTGGAATTGTAAATAAAACATGAATATCTAATAAACTTCTTCTTCTTTTTTACTACTCTCAATACAAATTGTTACTAATTATAAATAATACAGTATTTCCATACTTACGGAGCCATCGATTATGAACTGTGCTGCTAACTTGGCAACTTTACCACGTGCCGCAAATAATTTATCATAGAAAAGTTTCCCTCTTTGTATCATGATCCCTTTGCAATCCGCGAATGACTATGAATCAATGATTCTATTTATTATACCTACTACAGTCACACTTTGAGTTTTCTTATAATAATTATTTAGTGTGAATATAAATATTGGAGACGTATTATTCAATAAATGAAGAAAAAGGTTAACTAGTAAATTTCTATGATGGAAAATTGAAGAGTGTGCATATTATTGATTCAAATGCTCTATTAGACCTTCTATCAATAGTTTGTCCTATGAGTGAAAGTTTTTTTGTAACGCTCTCAAACTCACCGGAGTGTCTAACGTAGCGAGAGTAATGAATCGCAAAAACAATTCACACCCCGAGGCGATACCAGTAACCGGATGGTCGGTTGAACGCATTGTATCCACAGCATTTTGCAGACAAGAATGAAGTTCCTGAACTGTTTCCGCTAAATTTTACAGCAATTAGGATAACCAGGGATACATTACCTTCATCGATGAATTGCGTTAATACATAAGCAATTAAGTATAATTTGTGTCCAAGCTTGACCAGCTTCAGTGAGATATTGGAAAAAAAAAAGAACAATAATATGACGAAAATTTGATGTAATAAAACTTACAATCTGAATGCTCAAGAACTTTAAGGAGAGTTCGTATCGCAGCCATTCCTGCAGAAATATCTCTTTCGTTCTTCATAATGTAGTTGAAGAATTTGCTAATTTCTGAGAATAAGAAAAAAATATACAAATAAATAACAATTATTAGATTATATTTCTGAAAGCAATTATTCATTTATTGGTTAAATGAGGTTGCCCGATTTGTAAGATTAGATTCATATACCCATTTGATCCATTGCGAGTATATTATTAGTCCGATCTAAGATGAATTGGTTATTATTGTTTTTATTTTTATATTTGGTTACACAGGAATATATTTGTCCTTGTAATTAAACGAAATACTATGGAATTAAACCGTTAAATCTCATCGGTTTTAACCCCATGGGCCCCATATGTAATTTTAAGGTTAGAAAAAAACCATTAACCACGTAAACGTAGCACGAGAGCATACGCGCAGGAGGGCCTACGGAAGCCCAGTGAGGACATCTACCAGCCCCGACTCGGTCGGTCGGCCGAATAGCAAACCACGGACTTATATTAACAGCAATGGTCGCTCTAACGGTAACTACACGTCGATAAACATGTTGCTGCGCAGCCGCAAGGTATGATAAGACTTGCTGGTAAGGCAGAAGAGGCTAATGAATATTTTTCGGTAACGTATTACATTGTAACATGCAATCTTTGAAGTACATACTATCCGAAAACTTAGCAAAAACGGGAGCATAAGTTTTCCTACAGCGTATTAATCAATTGAATATCAACATAATGGGACAGAGTCTTGAGAATTTTGAGAAATTCTGACAGCTTAATATGTTATGCTAAAACCGACAGCGCTATGGCCAGAGTTTCGAGAATAGAGACGAGCTTTTCTTGGCTCTCCGTATATCCGATTTCGATAATGTATTGGCTAAGGGCCAATTCCACTAACAAGGTACGATATCTAAACTTGTATTAATCAGCGATATGCTAGAAATCGGTTGTCATTAATTAAACCAAGTTTAAACTTTAAACCATGCTACTGAAATCGGCTCAAGAATCCAAATTCGCATTTAACCAATCACAGCCCTATTCGAAAGGTAGGATAGACCCGGAAAGGATCTGAAAGACTCGGTCGAAAATACGGATATGATCGAGTATTGAACCCGCATTTTCGATAAGGACCTATCAGATTCCGTTCATGGAAATTCGATTTTTCAGCAGAGAAGCAATCTTCAGAGAATTGGAACTGGAGTTTAATTTGAACCTGCTTGATTAGGAAACTGACTTTTAGGACCAATTCGACAAACCCTAAATTCGCTGTTATTGGTCAAACTCGGCTTTAAAGTGATTCTCAACTGCAAACATTGCTTGTGTAATTAAACCGCAGCAGATCAAACCAGTTCAAATCTTGAACGGTGGTTGTGAGATTAGAAATAGCCGCTATACTAATCCTGACAATGAGTGGAAGGTTCATTTCCCGCCGCATCCGCTCCGCCTGAATATCGGGCTTTGGCGTAAAAAATCATTTTTTTTCTCTGAATTTATCAAATTCAATTGCTACAGTTCGGTCCGGCTTGAAGAGTTGGTATTCATTTACGAATCTTTGTCATGAATTATTCTGCGTATGTAATTACGTTGAGGGATGTTTGGCGTTTGCCCACCCTTCTGTAAAACTACAGGAACGCTGCTGTTCGTTCATCTGCGATAAAAGAACCTTCATAGTACTACAAGTTTCATTTCCGTACGCTATATATAATAGTTAGTTTATAGGTATATTCATTGTTAATAAATATCAGTTGAGGATTCTGATGAGCGGCTCACAACGTGAAATAAGATGTCCATCAACGTAATTTCTGCAGGCGCCCATAATTTTCATTAATAAAAACTTGAACCAATAGTTTGTTTGCCAATGGACGATGCCGATAGTTATAGAGGAAAAAAAGGCTTGAAAATCCTGTACTCTTTGCCCAATACTTTTTTCGATAGGCCCGAGTAAGTTGTTGATTTCCGGCAATTTTGTCCGCTGTAACACCCTTCAAAAAATTGGTGGAGCGAAAATTACGCCACTCCGCCCAACACAGTGTATATTTTATCTCTGATCAAAGAGTGAAAATTCATTTCTATTCAAGAAACGTATGTATGACTAGTTTTACTACCACGAATAACAACGATTGATCACAGATAAAACTCGGATACACAGACTCCTTCACGTTTATTTCCATAGTCGTGTTCTATATAAATCTCAACGGAATACAATAGACGTAACCCTGCACAGTGTATAATATTTCTATTGCATTTCCCCCCAATCGATAAGTCAAGTAGCTCCTGTGAAACGAAGTAGACGTTGTCTGTGGTCAGTAAACTTTGGTGCCTAAAGGCCGCAGGGTGGTATTGAAGGGGGTGTTCGAAGATGAAACTAGTACGATGTTTTTTGAATGATCCTACAAAAGGCCGTAGTGAACCTCGGCGAAATACTGTTAACAGCTGCTCCCTGCCGGCGGTGCACTGTACTATACTAGCCCGTGGTACTATAGGTTCCCCTGTGCGCGAGGCTTGTAACTTGTAACGTGAAGGTGTGCCTAGGCGGGATGGCCTGTTACCTGCTGTACTGCTGTAGTACTGGGACAGCGTATTGTGAAAGTGCTGTGTGCGTACCCGAAAAGAATTTGGTGGTGAATACACCAGGATTTTTCGGTTATTTCCAAGGATCTGCATAGTATGAGGTAAGATTTTAGTATTACGCGTTTAGAGTGATGTCAATAAATTACAGAGATAGATCCTACGGTGAAGAGTGAGTGGACAGAGGTTATGTTTCGTAGTGTCTCCCCTCCCCCCCCCCCCCCTTCGCCTCTCTGCTGTACTTCTACTGCACTTTGTCTTTGTCGCTTACGATTAACGAGCGGTATTCTTCTTTCTGTCTTTTTTCACATTTTTTCCATCTCACCGTTTTTTTCTCTCTTTCGGTTCTTCGGACGTTTCGAAATCGTGAAGCGCGCGTCAACGCAACGCAAAGTGAGTTTTTGTTCGAATAAAAATCATTCAATGAACACACGGAAGGTATGATACAAAAGTGTATTCGAGTCGCAGCAGTCTGATGGGCCACCGCGAGGCGCACCTGACCGTTTTTTTTTTTGTTTTTGCTTGAACCGCCGCGCTCCAGTCCGTTTCATAACTGCCCAGGCACTTTCATGTATGTTTCGCAAACAATCCGCACGTTTGCTCTGCAGCCGACTATGAGAGAGGCTCCCGGCTCTATACGGCCAATTTCATGTGCATAGCCACGATTTTAGAGCTGTGATATTCTTACTCATGAAATTAATGCGCCTGTGCTGGGAGTGAGAGACGAACGAACACAAATACGCTTATTGGGCCGGTATCCACATAAACGCTCTTGGAATTCCAATACATTCATATGTGTACATTACATACGTATCTACTCTGTACCTCTTATAGTACACGTTGGCCTCCTTCTATTGAACTCCTTCTGTGTGAACAGAATGTGAATACGAGAGCGAGCCAAACGGAGTTAGTTAAAATGAGACGGTATAATACGCCTGAGAATCAAATGTGTATTAACATACAACCAAATGAGACGTCTTGTTGATATTTCGGCGCGCAGGCTTTCTGGCTTGACACTTGACAGCGCGGCCGGCCTTGAGCTTCCCCTTACCTCTCCTACCCAACGTTCTTCAAGCTCTCCCTCTCCCTCCCTTTTTCCCCCTCCCTCCCCTCGGTCCGCTGTATGCCTTCTTCTCCCGCCTGCCCACCATGCGGACGACCCCCAAATCACCTTACGCCTTTTATCTTATCCTCAGCGGTAAAACTATTGACCGCTACGACCGAGGATCAGGTTTTAGCTGGAATATAGGAAGGAAAATCTACACGCCATTTGACTCCTACCACGTGCCAAATTCACTCATCGTATATTCTGTAAGGTAGATAGGATAGGCGATTTGGTTTCATACCGCCTACGCAACCTGTTACGTCGTAGTATGTAAAATGAGTTTCGTCGTGTCAGTTTATATTTTACCATTTATTCCATAGCTTATACATATATATTTTAATGACCACGGTGAAAACGATTCATTTTCTCTTCGGGGAATGCGAAAGTGTATACAAGTATGTCCACACGTATACCTATACCCATACACATAATATAAACTGAGCGAAGTAAAATTCAATCCGTATATGTACGCGTGTACTATATAGGTATACATATAAACTGTGTCGCACAGCCGGTATAATAATTCCGATTAGAAAACGGCTTATCTTAAAAACGCTGATTCATATAACTTATATATTCGGTGCGACTCGTATACGTGATAAAGCGTACGCAGTGTATATAACTTTTAGAGCCACACCTCCGGCTTTTTTACATAAATTGATTCTTTTTTTCATTTTTGTTTTTCACCTTATAGCTATGTGACATTGTCGGTATTGTTACTTTTGAACTGACTGAAATATAAAACTACATCTACTTCGTTCGTGACTCGAGAGCGGCAAGGGATAGAACGCGATGCGGGAGTGCCTCTTTCAGTCTTTCTAGATCCTTGAGATGCGGATAAACCTCTACAGGTTTATGAATATGGATGAAACCCTTCTCGAACGCACTATGCTGCTGCTGCTGCCGCTGCCGCTGCAGACCGCACCTCGTTGCTCACTCATTCACTCGCCCTCTCTACCTCACTTAGCGCGTTCTGTTCTACGAGCTCGACGCATAGCTAAAGTTTTACCTCCGCGAGATTATAAAGATATAGATGTATGTTACATCCACACAATCATAGCCGTAGCGTACAGCTAGACGTATAACCAGTCTTACACACAAGCTTGAAGCAAAGTCGTATATAACTTTTATGTTAGTATAGGAATCAGAGTGGAGTAATACTTGGCGCGCGTTAATCATCTATTGGTAGGAATTTTTCTTTCTATTTCTTCTCAACCACGAAGATTCTTCCCTCAGGGTTTTGACTTTACTTTATTCTCCTTCTCCTCTTCCTACTTCTTCAACTTCATCTGAAATCTAGGCGACTACGCCTTGCTGCTTACTCGACGCCTTATCGCGTTCGTAAATCTTTTTTTCATTCCTCCTCAACGTTTACTCGACCGTACGTACGTGCTCACAATTAGTCTGTACCCGCTCCTTGCTGCTGCTGCTGTTGCTGTCGTGGCTACCGTGCTTGCAGTAACTGTATTTTCTGCGTGGTACGACCGACAACGACGACCTTCTCTATTACTAACAGTTTAATCTTAACGCTACAGTCAGTCAGTGCGGTGGCGTGTGCTCAACCGCTAACTCATCTCCAATCTCGCGGATGGATCAGATTTTCACTTCAAATATAAATATTGTTGTTTTTCCGTTTCATCATCTACTCCTTTTCTACCAGCATTATAGTTGCTAAAATGATTTACTTTATTGCTAATTTGTTCGTCACAGATGAAAAAATAGATAAATTTGACACGACGTACAGAAGTTTGCACCTGACGTGATTTTATAGCTATAACTATTATATACGGAAACGGTAAAAGAAAGGTGAGGAAAACTGTAAATTTACACTGCGAGGCTATAGTATATACATAGATGGACCGTTTAATCGTTCACCGATATACCTATTCGCAGGCCTTCGCACTCACGACCCGAAAACATTTTTAGAACAGCAACAGGTTGTCCGCCATCACAGGCCTTTCGCACATGCTCTTAGGTATAGGCCGTACAGTTTCAGCGACGCCGTCAGAGGCATGCATATGTATAGGGATGTTTCTTTGATTAGAGGATAAGAGTGATAGGAACGGTGGAAGCTTATCCTACGGAAAAAATCATTTCTTCTATACTTGCGTTACCTTCCTCCTTCTTTTTCTTCTATTTTGACTCTTTTCTTACCCAAATCTAAAATAAAGGACAGTTTTCATCGAAAAATATAGAACCTTTGATATAGAAGACAATAGAGAAGCGGGAAGCTACGAGATTTTGATGGCGGATTGTTCAATTCGTGGCCGCAGGCAGGCCAAGGCACGCGTGTTTTGCCAACTTCTCTCCTCCAGTTCTCCGGTTGTAGTACTTCTTCCCGGTGAGGTTGAGAGCACGGAGCTGAATGATCCCAATAAAGCTGTTACTCGCATATATCCATACGTACCGCACATCTATGCGTAGGTACATGTATATGTACGTTCAAAAATATGAACCTGAAGAACATAGCTCCGAATGCTGTATAGTATTCATGTAATGCGAGCTACTGGCAGTGGTCCAAATGTACAAAATTTTTATTATACCCGTACTCCTTAGAACGGACGATTGCCTCCCAATAAAATATCCAACGTATAGGTATACCTCTGCGACAACAAGATGCTCGTCTTCATCTTTTACGCAAGTGCGTCGTAACCTTATATGCTATACGGTATGACTACATTAGAGAGGTTCTCAATAGAATCATGTTTGAATATTCGTGCCCCCATGGGCTGAAACGGCTTTAGATGAATGAATAAGAGTGCAGCCAAAACCCCGACTTCGTAACTCAAGCATTGCACAGCACCGCTCCAAAAAATCGGAAGCTTGGAACCCTCCTTACCTGTAGTACTAGATATTCCACGAAATATTCACAAATTTTCAACGTTCAAGTTCTCAGAGCTACTGGTGAAAAAAATCATAATTGTTGAGAAATTGTTGGGTGAATTTTTATTCACTTCATTTCAAGTGTGTTTCGCAATGTAAAATCCGAAACGAATTATGCATTCACTTTTCAACGTTGGTTTTCGGAGATGGGTGTTGAAAAATTCGAACATGGCCCGATCAGAGACCGCCTCAATATATACTTGTATGTATGTATACGTACCTACCTATGTACTAGGGTGGGTCTTCTTCACGTCACCACAAAACATTTCAGAGTAATGAAAGAGAATATACGTACGCTGCGAAAGAACATTTGGCGCTATTCATCATTGTCTAACTCGACTGTTATACTAACACACAGATTACAAAGGCATAATTTTACAGGAAATCGAATTCTCTACGAAAAAGATGCAAAAAGCCAATTATGTAAATCCAACCGTTTCATTTAGTTATAACCTCGATCATAGCTATTAGGTTTTTTTCTAAACATTCGGATTTATCAAGTTGGCTTTACTCACGGACCCTCTTTTCCTTTTGTTTCTGCATAATATTAGATACTGGATGAAATTTGTCTTTCTAATCATTTTGTCGGGTTTTCGAGCGAACTGAATTTTAAATGCGAATTTACAATCTTTCTTACAGAGTGACCGCAGAAAAACTCTTGCGGATTTCATGTTTCTATGTAGTTGAAAACCTGAGAGGCTGCTACAGCACACAATAAGATGAGAGAATCGCGTTATCTGTACACACGCTTTAGGCTACCTAAATATCCTGAGGTGTCTGACTTCCCTCTCCGTGCGAAAAACTCTCGGCGGGAACTTTGAGCACGCGGCAAGTACGTATACCGAAGAACTCACTTGGCTTCCAGAGAGAGCAGACGAATTCTCAACGACCCGGCGCGTAGTTCCCTCGACGAGTCAGTCCAGCTGCCTTCTCGGCTCGCGCGGCGCTCATGGTGCTACGATCATCGCGTTTTATCAATAGATCGGATAATTTATCGCTCATTGATGTACTAGGCCTGATATTTTTTCTTCTTCAATACAGGAAAACGTTTTTTTGGGGGGGCAGGGGTGGAAAAAGGAAGGCTTGGAAATTGGTTAGGCTTGGAATTGGAAAATATACACAACCGCGTGAGACAGCTGTATAGTAATTCGCAGTAATAGAGATATACGGTTTTTCAAGTTTTCCAATATTTTTGTATACGTATAATTATATACATATACAAATACATAACACAGGACATTCGTCGCGATGATAGAAAGGTGAATGATATTGGAAAGACGAATAATTGTAATCTTTCCAATCCAAGTACCTGTGCATATGCTTAACCTATGTTCATGCCCATCGTGCGAGCGCGCGTACATTTGTGTGTGTGCATGATCTGATATAATGCAATATTTTTCTGTGAATTTACTGCTCGAGATGTGAAGTGTGGATCACAACCTGAAACTTCGACGAATGAATGGATATTGTTAGGAATATACCTGGTTCTATGAGGTATAGTAGAATTAGAGCAAAGCTCATTACCTATTTCAGTTGACTTTACAGATAATCGAAATCTAGTTCGAAAAGGATACTCGCGAATACTGCACTTGATCACCAAAATCAGATCCTGGATAATTATCGTTGATGTATATGAGTCCTACCATATAATATATACTTATACCTATATACATATAATTGGACAAAGCGAAAATCTTGCACCCAATGAGGGAACCGGTTCCTCTCGGAGCGTACCTAGATACATAGATTCGAACGGCGGATCGGCGCAACAAGAATAATAATTTCAATTGGTATCTCGGAGTGGTTACCTATAGCAATATATTGTCGGTTGAATATAGGGGAATGAAGATATGTATGTACTACATCGTCGTTGGCATGGCATGGCATGGCAAGGCAAGGCCCGGGACTTGGTGAAAGGAAAACATAGATATCAGCTCGTGTAACAAGTATGCGCGCGGGACGCTTGATACATCTGCGTTAGTATTTCACAGCTATGCGATATATGATATATTAACATACTGTGTGTATGTATACTATATTCAAAGGAGTCCATTCCAAAATTAGAAACGACCTTACGGGCTTCGTTTAGTTTGACGTAATAACGTTCGAGGATTACGTATCTCCCTCTCTCTATCGCTCTAGGTCCGCGCTCGCGTTCGTCGTGTCGCGTCGCGTCGCGTCGTGCGAAAACTACAAAGTTCAACGATATGATTATTTCATTGGATTTATTTACCAACTTTTTAACACCTGTGGTATATGTGTTCGTAGATGGATAAATAAACGGAGTAGTATGTATATGCATGCCAGGAGACTGTTTCACCACCACTCAAACTCTGGGGAACTGGGGTTTCCACTCTATAGTAATTTCACGGAACCGTGGTTCACTCGCGACCCGAAGTCAGGAGCACGTGTTGGCTAGCGCATGCGCGCGACAACCGCCCTTAAAATAGAGCAAGTTCGCTTGCGAACGTTCGTGGTCATTGACCTTTCGTCTATACCCGAGCATACGTCCATCTCTCTTCCTCCCCGTGTTTTGTATACCTATACACAGTACACAAATATAAACACGCATGGATACGTAAGCCTATAGATTCTCAATGCGTAAACGAGAAATGCTTTCATCGATAAATCCCCAGGCTACACCTATGTAGCATTGTGTTATATATACTATACTTAAGTTTCAACCATCATATGGTATACTCGAAATATCCTACGATCTACTATTGTACAACGAAATCTAAGGCTGCGAGAACTTGACGTATAGATATCGTAACAATGGTACCTAGTATTATCTTCTTGACTGTCTGCCTTCATCCTCGCGAGTATAATTAACAAATCATTAGTGTTATTATACTATTATAATAATACCCGATGAAAAAATACGAATACACATATGTGTAATAGTTGGCAATAGTTTTACCGTCGAGCATAAGCAAACGGGACAAATACGCTCCAGAGCCTTAACGTCGATTGGTCCGGGGGTGCGAGGGGGTGGTAGAGGATAGGGTGACCGGTCTAGTCCCCGGAGTCTCTGACTCAAGTGCACGGCGCAGTGGGGATAGGAGACCTTGAGCCGTGTCACGTGACCCTAAGGTGCATGGGGGTAGGGCGACGAGGGCCTTGACCTTACCGGCCTGGGAAGAGACTGACTTACTACTGCCGCGTCGAAAAACGTCGGCCTTTACAACGGAACCCCCCTATAGGAGACGGGCGCAAGGCTTCAGGCTTTAGGGGCCAAACATATTCGACGTTAGTCGGATTGATAACTAGCGTTCCGCTTTCAAGGCGGGGGGCACGAAGAAGGGTGAGAGTCGTAGAGGATAACGTGATTGCGCTCCACGTACCTATACCTATAATGTTGCTTCGTATGTCGTAGAACTGTGTGCGTATGTTTTGCCCTGATAAACTTTGTCACCGCCTTCCACATATATGCATGTTATACATACATATACTATGATGGACATACCTGTATATTCTATACATTCACTACCTGTGTATTGCCGATTCGTTCTACCACATGCATGTATACTGCGGATTCTGATAAAAATCTATAACGCGTTAACACGGTTCCTGCTCAGGAGATTACAGAACATTGCGGTGCGGTACGAACGACGACGATATTATTACAGACATGATACAGTTCGGAGACAAAGGAGTACCGCTATTGCGTCACTTTTTTTACGTTTTGTTTTATCCTATAATGGCTATTTTCCTTTATTCACTGGCAGTACTGCAACCGTGTGTCAAAGAGAGATAGTGGTATTCACGAACCTACAGGTGCGAGAAAGAGACTAGGAGAACTCGCAGTACTGCCAGTTAAAAAGGAACACGGCCCATATGTATATACCTATTATAGCGATGACGCCGGTGTTTGATCGATTGTTGATTATTTTTTTTTTTTTGCTCCTTTTTGTTTTTCCTCTTTCTTTTTCAATGAGAATCATGCGCTATATGCGGTATGTATGTATATACATACCTACATGCCAGTAGAGCTGCCGAATTTTTGTCAATCAAACTCAATCAGCTGTGATCACTCATTACGCATAAAGGAAGAATCTGCGGTATTCGTTTTTTTTTGTTATTCTCACCGTGATAACATAACTTATTTATTGCGTGGCTGAGCTGAGAAATTGTATGAAGCAATTTTATATTAGTCGCCTGCGGTAGAGTGCAGCAGCAGCAACAGCAGCAGCGATGACTATAAAGTTGACTGTTGCTATATGATGTGGCGTATACATTATACTTTATTACTTCGAGTAACAGGACGAGATCAGAGCCGAAGGCCTGTCAGGAATGCAGGTCCTGTAATTATCTACTTATTTTGTTAATAAATAAAAACCGCAATAACAGGTTCTCATTCCATTTCCAAGCACCGCGATCGCGGACCAAACGTTATAGACGCTGCTATGCTGCTGTTGCTGTTGGTGTTGTTCCCGAGCAAACTTACCTGCAGGGAATCGATTTTCGACACATAATGTATAATTTTTGTTTCAATAGTCTTTGGTCGCGGTAACTTGTTCCACGTAAACCATTCCGCCTGCTTTTGATTACCACTTTCTGTCTCACTCTCTATTTCCCTCTCTAGATCTCTCTATTTCACAAGCTGCGCTCATCTCTGTCGCTATAATATTGTATACTTTGTCCGCATGCACGCCTTACCGTAATATGCACAAGCGTACTAGAATACGTCCGTATATTATCGTGTCAATACGCATATACGTATTTCTCCGTCTCGTCTCAATGCGTCCAATTTATTGGTTTATTTCTCTTTCGTGCTAAGTGCGTCATATATGAGAACTTTTTATAGGCCGTCCAGAGCATAGACATGAGTTACCACCAGTGTGCGTGTATTTATATTTAACCAACTGATACTTGCCATGTGCGTGTCCATTTCCGCGCGAAGGTCGTCCAGCACCGGAAGTGGGCCGGCCTTGCGGGACGACCGTTATGTACTCCGGAAGTTATATACCTACTCTCCCGTGCGAACCTATAACTCTTTCATATATTCCGACATGAGATTTTTCCTGATTCTTATACATGCGAAATGAATCAAAATTAGAACTTCATTAGAGGTCTCGGATTCTCTCTTGGATTGGACTCTTTATATTTGTATTAATTTTTCGTTTCTCTCTGTTCATCTCCAGTGGAGGTACATTTCTTGGAGTGGTCTCTATTCCTAAATCGTGAAGAAACTCTGCTACGTGAACGTCGAGGCTAGCTCAAAAGGACGGCTCAGGATGCTGGGCGTCCCGGCGAGCGTCCACAGGCCCAAAGTCAACGCCAGAATTGCCCGGAGGGAAGCCAGCTGAGAATGTCGGAACAGAACGGGCCCCCGGAGGGCCCAGGCTGGTGGCCTCCGGCCCAATCCTGGAAGTCGTCGTCGGCCCCTGCGAGATCAGAGGCAGGAAAAAATGTATCAGTGACCACCATCAACGTTCCACCAGCTCATGAAATGCATGACGGTAATTTTTACCTTGGCCAATCACTGGCTTTCCTATATCAACCACTTGATACAAAATATTTTCAGATTAAATGGTTTTTAGGTACATTAGCTTAGACCTCCCGTTATCTGACTCTTCGATTCCGACTAGCCTCGTAGTGTCCGATCGCAAATGTACTTCGCGAAGCTATACTCTCCACGGGTTAAAATTTACCTATAACTTACTTAGTCGCCTCATTTTTCAACTCGTCTGCCTGAGGACGAGCAGCTGCATCTTTTTTTTAACTATCTGATCATCTTCTGTAGAAATTGATTTTGGAAAGTTTTCAAGGTGCTTCTTTTGGATCTGAGCTCAAAATAGTGAATTTTTGAATAGCGAATCCAAGATCACGGGTATCAATTTTCTAAATAATACGAGCCTCGTGAAGAGCCAATCCGAATGGCTTTGAGATCGCTGATTACTAATGTGACTTCAAAACTGCGCAATTCGAAATTCCCAAAGATATTTGAGGTTTCTGATTACGAATCTGTTGCACTAAATTCGGAGATATAGCATCTTAAGCATGAAAGCTCACCCAGACACCGATATAGCTAGTGGATATCGATATTCACAGCTTTATGCTTCGTATAATGTCGTTCCACGAGGGATTCCTGACGTCTATAATGTACCTACATTTACCGTCAAATAGAACATGTATGCTATCACACGAGCGTCATTATATCACATAGCGATAGGTATAATTCGCTAAATGAAACGAACCATAGCGACAATACCGTGTTCATACGATGCCGCATGTCGTTGCGAGCAACCGCATGGTGGTCCGAAAAGAAAAATTTGATGTTGTATATAAAGGCGCCTAGATCGCGCGGGAGGCATGTTTAGTCTTTGAAGCACGTTTCGATCACACAATAATCATTATGATCAGCGTTACACCCTGAGCACAACTTGCCCTGCCACACAAAGTTTATTTATTGCCAGGATACCTAATGCCGATTGGAATGTTTTCATTAAAGCGCGCCACCACACCGCACCGCGCCGCACCGTACAGAGCCGAGAAACCTGAGGCTCTGTGAAAAAATCACAGTGCTTTCAAACCGCCTTGAACCTTTTGCGAAACTCTCTACGCATACATGCTGTGGCAACAGAAAATTATACTGGCCAACAGACTTCCGTCATGATTACTTTCGAAGCGCCCAAATAATTGTTACACTGTAAAGGAGCATACATGTTCTATTCTCAATAGTTTTCTTATGTCTAGTAGTTAAGGTTTCTCTTTTCTTGTTTGTGTAGCATTTTACCAAATTCGTCCTTGAATGTAGAATAAAAATCGCACATTTTCGTAATAGATACTTCCTAGTAACAATACCTGCATTTGCGGACGTCTGCAGATTCTTCTCTAAGAATCTCAACGCAGTATTATTGCAGTTTGCATTAAGGTACTTCAGTGCATTTAACGAGCGCAGTATGCAGAAAGACTGCTCTAAGAATCTACAACGAGGTACATAACCTCATTAGTCTACAGATAGCTAAGGAGTTTGCATGAATGCTGGCATCGGAATCTGCACTTGCCGTGCCACAACCCCGCTCAAGTAGTTTGCACTTTGGCCGCTACGCGCAACGCGGTGGAAAATTTTCCCGCAAATTGAAATACACACGATCTAATGAAATACTTGACGGCGGAACGGCGTATTAATATAGTTTTCGAGGCAGAGCCAAACTCTGTGCCCGACATACCCTTAGCATGTTTTGTCCCTAACAATAAGATGACTATGCTTCCGAAGGGGATGAGTAGAATCAGTAGTGACTTCATAAATGTTTGGAATTAATCTCATCTAACAGACGGAGGCGGTTCAATTTATTTGCGTGAGCCTATGGATATTATTGCTATTGCAAGAATCTGAAGCTTTCCTCTTAATATCTGCATAAGATTCTGCACTGAAGAATCTGATGTCAGTCCCGGACTCAAATGTGGAAGTAGCCTGCTAGTGCTCTGCAGTAAGATCCGCAGAAGATCTGACTTTGGACTGCTAGCAGACTCAAATCAGATTGCTTCTAGGGCTGTTATCAGTCGTGAATACCTTGAAAATTACATATTGAAAAAATACCCTGGTGGAGGCCATATTCTTTACAATTTCTTCGATAAATTTTCAAACATCTTTACATGGAGTCTGGAATCTTTACGAAAACATTTCCTCCTGATATTACAGTGAAAAGTCTCTGGAAATTTCCGAAACGTTACCGTTTCAAAAATCTTCCAGGATAGAAGTAGAGGTCATGTTAATCGGAGATTTTGTTAAAAAGCTTTTCCGAGCCTTTGTTGAGTCGAGGGGAGTTGAGCTGACCAATTTTATGTTTTAATCGTTATATATGGATGTAGAAGTTTTGTATTATTATAAACTGTGTATTGTCCGTTACGCAGGTAAAAATGTGAAATATTTGGGCGGTCGTAACGGTGTGACGGTGTCCGTTGTGTCTGGATGTGGGCCCGGAAACGAACCCGAAAACGACGGAGCGGACAGCGACGGTGAAGTAAGTAAGATCGATTTTCGGGGAGTAAATCTACGTACGAAGAAGAAGAGGGACGCCCCAGAAGCCCAGGAAAGCGATGCAAGCACCGTTACAGAGGCGATGCTACAGCAACCAGAACGACCTATGTCCTGGGAAGGAGAACTTTCTGATCAGGAAATGTCTTCGAATACAATTACTAATCAAGTACGTTGTTCATTGTACAGATTCATATATACCTCCCATATTCTATCAACGGAATTATAACTATGATAACCATAAGCATAGGTATCAATTCCACATAATTTGCATGATTCACTTCCGAATACCCATCCGCTGACTCAACTCAAAAGAGTTTCGAGAATACCCGCTCTGACTCAGATCGTTTGAAACCCAAGGTGAAATTCATGTGTTACGAAAACGGTCGGGGCCTGTGTTGCTAAAAGGAGCGAAATTTTCACCTATCGGATTCCAGCTGAATTCCAGGTGGACTCCACCGGATCCGACTAGAACTCGTATCGTCCTTGCAGAACATTTTCAGTTGGACAATTTTTCATAGACTTCAAACTCATGTTTCGGAAATAGAGTGGTTTTCCTAATATGTAGGCGTATGAGTTTATTTATTGATGAAAAGTTTTGTACAAATTCATTTCCCAAATGCGCTTTTTTCAGTTATGTATTATTGGATTTTCAACATTTTTAGTGCGTGCTTAACTTCTCAGAATTGAATTTCTGGATTTAGCTATCAAATCTCGAACTATTTCGAAATCCATACGTGGTTCTGAATGAAACAGCGAAGTTGCTATATCAGATAACGCCACTCATCCTACGTTGTTGTCGATGAGTTCGTTCACAAAATTTCGAAATAAAAGATTCGAAGGAGAATTACACACTCGGCAATGTCTGAAATATTTTCTTTCGTGCGCCCCCAAATTTCATAGTCACTCTCAAGTTAAACACAAAACATTAAACAAGAATATATGCTCGATGTGATCGACAATTTGTCTCCCTATTAATCTATTCATTATTTCGTAACAACAATGTTCACGTTTTAGCAAACCACGTAATTCGATCTTAACTGGCTAAATAACACTGAATCGCATGCAGTAGCGTCAGATTCGCAAATGATGATGTCACACGTTTGTGCTCATGAAGAATGTGCAATAGCATATTGTGTGACAAGGGACGAAAGTTAGCGATTACAACGAGTGTGAAGTTTGCCGCCTGAGTGAAGCAAAGGCAGCAACCACATGAGCCGCAATCGCCAATTCTGATCCGCGTCGCACATAAAATTTGTTAAAATAAGTACATGAAGGGGCTTTGCATGGCAGTTTTGCGAGACGGAAGTAAACAAAATTTTTCCCAAGGGACGAAAGTGAAGCAATTGTGGACTACGCATGTGTGAACCAAGGTGCCACGAAATTGGCCACTTTCGTCCCGCAAAACTGTTATGCAAAGCCAAAATCCAAAAAATCTGAAGGCCTGATCTTTGACGGGGGCAGCCTTCACCCTAGATTTCATTTTGTTGGGTATCATATCATCATATGAGGTTTAATATTTATGGAAACTTTTGTGGTTCTAGGACCATGAGGAAACTTCAATGGAAGGTGTTCAAGTGTGTAGTGCTAGCCCAGGACCAGCGCACCCACTACAAGAGCCCAAATTTCCAATAAAACTTGAGCCAGATTTCCACTCAAGTCCAGGCCCTCCTTTGGGACCCCCCAATGAGACAACTTTATCAAATACCCAACAGCAACAACAACATAACATTGACGGGCTCGAGCAAGCCCAACAAAGTGATCTGCCATTGCTGGTTGGTAAATTGCTCGGAGGATATAACAATGCTACTCCTAATCACAGCCCGGTTCTTAATCCAAGGCATCATCTTACCAAACATAGCCACACGAGATCACAGGCAAGTATTCTGAATTTAGAAACTCATACAAAAATTAAAAATAGATTGATACATTCATGATCCCAGCTTGTTTATTTTCTATCTTCGTAAGTTCACAATTATCCAGCTTGATCCGTTTATAATAATTCAGTGGTCATTCTGATCCATCAGGTTCCATCCCCGGATTCAGCGATACATTCTGCATACAGCGTTTTTAGTTCACCGACACAAAGCCCACATGCCGCTCGACATTCGGCGCTTGGTGCTGGTAGCCCTGTACCGTCTTCATCGCTGTCACTTTCACGCCACAGTTTCAACAATTCCACATCATCCCTTTCCTTGTCCCTCTCACATTCACTCTCGAGAAACAATTCTGATGCATCCAGTAGCTGTTATAGCTATGGGTCTCTCAGTCCACCGACACACTCGCCTGTACAACAGCCAAGGCACTCGCACTCACATACTTCACATCCTCATCATCAAGTAGGAGCGCAGGGTAGTCCTCTGCACTTGCCAGTATCTCACCACTATTCAACAACAAATTCAGAGTTATCTGAGGGGCTGAGCGAGGATCAGGAAGACTGTAAAATAGCACCAGCTACAGCAGGAATCTCTACTAGGCAACAGCTTATTAATAGTCCCTGTCCAATTTGTGGTGATAAAATCAGTGGTTTTCATTATGGTATATTTTCATGCGAATCCTGTAAAGGATTCTTCAAGAGGACTGTACAAAACAGAAAAAATTATGTATGCCTTCGAGGTGCGGGATGCTCGGTAACTGTTGCTACTCGAAAAAAGTGTCCCGCTTGTCGCTTTGATAAATGTCTAAATATGGGGATGAAGCTAGAAGCAATTAGAGAAGACAGAACTCGAGGAGGCAGAAGTACGTATCAGTGTAGTTACACGCTTCCAGCCAACTTGGTAGGCTGTACATCTGGTGGATTACCTGGGGATAAAATGGCTGGTGGAACATGTAGTCCTGCACCACCTGGATACGAACATCATCATTCGGCAAGACATCATTCAAATCATTCTCATAAGCTACATGTAGTGCCACAGCTTCTTCAAGAAATTATGGATGTCGAACATTTGTGGCATTATAATGACAATGATAGAACGACAAGTGCGCAAAGCAGTAGTAGCAGCACCACCAAATCCGAACCAACTAGGCCGAGCTCGGCGGGACCTCAAAATACCGAACACGATCAACAGCAACACTCACCTAGCAATGCTAATACAAATGCAAACCCTTCGCAACATCCGGACTTTTTGTCAAATCTGTGCAATATCGCGGATCATAGGCTCTATAAAATCGTTAAGTGGTGCAAGAGCCTGCCTCTATTTAAAAACATTTCAATTGACGATCAAATTTGTCTTCTTATCAATTCTTGGTGCGAGTTATTGTTATTCTCATGCTGCTTTAGAAGCGTTAATACTCCTGGAGAGATTCGTGTCTCGCTTGGCAAGTCTATCACACTTGAACAAGCCAGACAGCTTGGTCTTGCTAGTTGCATAGAAAGAATGTTGGCGTTCACAAACAATCTTAGGCGATTAAGGGTCGACCAATATGAATACGTCGCAATGAAGGTACATATTATTCTAAAGTAACATCATTTAATATTAGAGTGTGTGATCCTTCTCTACTACTTTTATATCAAGAATATCATTTGATAGCTGTTTAATTATGCGACAAGATTTCTGTTTTTCGGAATTTTGCTTTTGTTTGAGATCTAATGCGTTTCTTTAACAAATTTTATGATATTAAAGGTCATCGTTCTGCTGACTTCTGACACGAGCGAGCTGAAAGAACCAGAAAAAGTGAGAGCATCTCAAGAAAAAGCTTTGCAGGCATTACAACAATATACAATAGCCATGTATCCAGAAATGCCAGCAAAATTCGGTGAACTCCTCCTCAGGATCCCAGACTTGCAGAGAACATGCCAAGCGGGGAAGGAGTTACTCAGTGCAAAACGAGCTGAGGGTGAAGGCAGTTCGTTCAATTTATTGATGGAACTTCTTCGAGGGGACCACTGAGTACTAACCACCACCATTGGTGAGTAATCGATGTTCAATATTTAAATTCCATTCAATTTTTGATACACAGTTGTTCGACATTTGTTCCACGCCTCTCGAATCTGATTGAATCAAACCAGTTACGTATGTTGACGATATCGTTTGAACAAATTGCAAAACTATTAAATGTAACTCCTATACTTACAGATTCCATGCTTATACATCATGTTTATAAGCACACAGAGAGTCAGGTGTGGTACAGTAAGTAAGTAAGTAAGTAAGTAAGTAAGTAAGTAAGTGTAAGAAAGTAAGTAAGGACATTTTTTAAAGACAAGAGAAATGACTGTAACAAACAAGTAGTCCGTAATAAACATGTTAGCTCTTGGTGAGGGGGATTATTAGATTTTTAGATCACTTAGATAATAATAATAATATATTTTTTACTGAAATGCTTCCATACAGGGCCTGTATTCCTGCCTTTAAAGTTTAAGTATATAACTACAGGAGTTTAAAAGCGGCCTATAATATGGTATGTCCGTATACGTCCAGTATGCATACAAGTGAGAGAATCTATGAGCGAGTGAGTAATAGTTTTTTTGGTTCTATTTTTATTTTTGTTGCTTTTTTTCTTTGTATGAATGTCCAATGAAAAAAAGCAAATATGTTTTCAGTGTAGCCCTATAGAGCTACACTTTAATTATCAAACACCAGTATTTCGTATATATATTTGCGATTACAACAAAAATTTTGTTTAATGAATAATACAAAAAACAGAGCATAATGTCTCATGTCCCGGTAAATATGTACTTAAAAAAAAGAAAACAGAAAAATTAATTATATCTAAGGCTTAATTATTATTATTATCACTTAGTTATATTACCGTTTAAAGGTATTTTTTATTATACTTTACACATAGAATTACGTTTAGTTATATAATATTAAATATTAGAGAACAATAATAATAACAACAACAATAACAACAAAAGTAAATATATATCATATACTCTTGTTATGTCTTAATCTGGCAATTCAGTATCAATTTACGTATTGTTCTTTGACAAGGTTCCATCTATTTTGAAATTACACAAGTCATGAAGAAAACAAAACAATATAACAATGTTTCCATCTTGATTTTCAACATACTTATAGTAGAGTGCCAATTA
The DNA here is from genome assembly GCA_963170745.1 of Phymatocera aterrima. Classification (NCBI taxonomy): domain Eukaryota; kingdom Metazoa; phylum Arthropoda; class Insecta; order Hymenoptera; family Tenthredinidae; genus Phymatocera; species Phymatocera aterrima. Next base: position 13,554,900 of record OY720662.1, read on the forward strand.
AGTAACTATAATAGTTACAAATTTATAACGGTGCCACTGTGTTCCAAGCAAACATATTCTAGAAAAAAACAAATCAACAATGAATCTATACTATTGTATTGAATCAATATAATGTATGCTTATGTATTAAAATTTTACACTGCATGAATTGACATGCTAAAAAATCTCCTTTTCACGAAATCATTTTTTCTCTAAACTTCGCCCGAGCTGGCCATGTGAATATAAATTCGTCATTAAAAAAAGACTATACCTTCGAATTTCAAAGGTCCTTCATAACAACTGCATTCAAATTCAATTCACTATATTAGCCAGCTGTTATTATTATAAATTTGGCATCAAGATACTTTACACACGACACACACACGCACCCGAACACACACACAAATATACACATATAATCGACATTAATCTTATTAGTAATATAACAAATAAATATTAAGTGTTGAAGTACTATACTATATCGTAAGTACCTAAGTACATAAACAAAGGTAAGACTGCTGTACGATGGAGCTGCTGATTTGTCGGATATATAGGGATAAGTGACAGAAAATGAATAAAAATTGATATTTTATATTCTCAATTCAATGAAACAGTTACGTACTACTGGCAATATATGGATCGCAATAAGTTCCTCAAATGAACGAAAAAATACAATAAAAAAAATGTTTAAAAATGAAATCCAGTATTCATACAGATTCAAAAATGAAATCGTATTAGAATATATTCAAAGCAAGTATATATCATATACTATATTGAGTTATATGACACGAATTTATATAAGGAAAATGTATGACAAAAATTATGTGTACATAGAAAATGATGTCATGTTGAAAAAAAGAAAGAATAATAATTAATGCGCGAGCGTGAACATGTTGTAGCCATAAGATAATTTTTTTTTTTTATGCCTGTTGAATTGTGTCTATTCTACATATAGGTATATTTATACTCGATAATAATAATTATTATTATTTTTACATTAATATTCGATTATACTTATACGATATATTAGTGTGAATCAAGCAATTATTATACTTCTTTTTTTTTTGTTATTAGTTTTGAAAATTTTGGTAACAGAAGTATTTATGAATTTTTTCTCTATGATGGAGGTGGCAATAAAAACTCAAGCTGTAAAGTGTTTATGTTCGGAATGATTTCAAATAAATATGGCGGCTGCCAGCAGCTAATCTATTTTATGTTATTATTGTATTTAAAATGATATACAATTAAAACAAAATATGAAGAGAACTAGGCGAATATCTTCGTTCATTTTGGTATACCTATAATACAGCGAAAAAACTTTACCCAATGCTTAACGAATTTTTGTATAACAGAATTTTTATATGTGAAGAAAAAAGGAAAAGAGCAATAAGGAAAAGAAAAAAAAGTTGTGTATGCCATTTGCCAGTGATGACAATATTAGAGGGCAACGTTATGTTAAAAAAAAAATGAATCGTTATTCAAAGAGCTTAAAATACAACAGACTGTACTGACAATTATAATATTATATCTTTACAATAAACTAATAATATGATAATAAATCTAAAATACTTACCAATGCAAACTAAAAAGAGAGTGAAATAGAGAGAGAGAGAAAAAGAGTAAGAATCAATGGTATGATATCAAACAGAGACAATATTATAGTAGGTAAATGAAGGTCCAGTGCCCAAGTAGCTTACCCCACATTGTCGATACGGCTCATTTTAACTATCGGCAGCTATTTCAGATGAACCTTATGGGACAGGCTACTCTCGCACTGGACCCTTCATATAATAGATACCTATATACTCACGTATAGTGTATTTCGTCGATATCAAAAATTGATATTATATAATATATATATTATGTAGTATATAGTATCGTTCTACACTCAACGATAGTATATATACGGAGAAACAAAATAAGAAAAAAGAGAAGGACACTTAAGTAATTTGTTTATAAACACATAAATATATGGGATAAGGAATATGATAAAACAGAAGAAAAAATACGTACATAACCCGTGAATGACCACAAAAATATTCCATTTTCGAAATAATACTAATAACGGAACGATTCTAGTAAATATATAGTTAGAGTAGTTTTATACATACAATACGAACATCTATTACTGCAAATAAAGCACCTTTCATGAAGAGTGACATTTTCGGTTTTTTTCTTCTGATTACTGTAATTATATCATTACATTTTTCGCAAATGCAAATTTGCAAATCATTTCTATTTTTTCACAAACATCCGCATTCTACAGTAGAACCAAGAACGCTCATGAATATATGCACAGAAGGTAAATATACAGTATACAAATAATCAAAGTTCCAATGTTTTTAGCCAATCCAAAGAAGCGTGCTACTTCTCTGCGTATTTGAGTGATAAAACAACAAACATATAGAGCAAGATTACAGATGACAGAATTTTCCTCTCAATGATTTTCTTTGTCTTATTTTCACGGTCATTCTGCTAATGGATAACGAATAATATCGTATGCTTAGTGAAATGGTTTGTTTTCAACTGTGTCATAAACCGCCAAATATTTCAAATATTTCATCTATACTTGACAGAGCGATACATCTTATTTCGAAGATGGTAAAAGACATATCGATGTAATTCTTGTATACAAAGTACACTCGGACGAGGAAAAACGAAAACAGAAATGGCGGGATACATTTATCACAAATCTTATGCTAGAAAAGGGATTGGATACAGAGTTGACACTATCCACGGTACCTAATTTCTCATAAAAAGAAAGTAGAGCGAGTATTATTGTGCATAATTAGTTGAAAATCAAATACGGATTGGCTACTCAAGTTTCTCAATCATATTTTTGAAAGGTAGATCTTAATTTACAGAATCCTGAGACTGGATTATTCTTCCTGAAGATCCATGCACCATGGCTAGAGTTAATAAAACATGGCGATTTATTTGACATTAAACCAACGCCGGATAATATTATGGAACAAACATATTATACTTACTGGTGGCAAAAGTCTATGCCAATAATTAGCTTACCTAAACTGGAACGATGCACTGAGTACATGCAAAAAATTTACCAGAATGAGATCATCAGTGGACTGTACTTATACCGATCATACTAAAGCTTTTATTTACTTGATAGTAAAAATACGAGGGAGCTCGTACAACAAATATAGTATAATTTTGTCCAGAAAACCTTTTCGAACATACAGCAGTTTTCTTATAATGTAGAAATGATAGTGATGAACAATTTTTCGAATAGTTTACTTTTCATCTCACATGCTGATGTGTAGTACGATCTCTTTTAAATTAATGAATAAATTTCTCCCATCTGATATAACATACTAGAAAAATGAACTTATGTTGTATATCTGTACAACATGTACTGATTGTGAATAGTAAATGGGAGAAACATGCTTATACAACAGCAGATCGAGCAATCATTATTTGGGAAATAATGTGGAGGACTAAATTTGGCCCTGAACCACATCAAATTGGTTTACTCAAGTTACTAAATGATCGAGTATTCTTAACTGCATATCCATTGCATGATGGACATGTAGCACCGTCAAAAAATCCACTACCAACACACCGCCAAGTTCGTATCCATTATTCTATTCATAATATAAATACTGCTTTTTGTACGCTTATATGTTCACATTATTTTATTCTTAGCAGTAAAACGAATTGAACAAATTTTTATATCATGTCAATAGATTTTATACCGTGAGTGGGGTAATCCCAAGACAACATTTAAATATCAACCGTTAAATCTGATTTGTCTTTACTTTGGTTGTGAAGTTGGTCTTTATTTCACTTGGCTATCATTTTACAATCGGATGCTGTTGTTTCCTACTGTGATAGGAATTGTAACATTTATTTTTGGAATCGCAACTCTTCATGGCGATAATTCATTCGTGTAAGAATAGACCCGTGAGAAAGACTGAGATGTTTTTTCATCCAATACCTAATATTTATTCATTTCATATACAGAGATGAGCTGTGCACAAGCGAGGAAAAGATATGTGGTCGATGCCCTGATGAAAACCATTGTTCTGCATACAAAATATCTGACTCATGTTCCTACACGACTATCTCCTACATCACCGATAATTATATGACCATATTTTATGCCACTTTCATGGCAGTGTGGGGTAAACTTGTACAAATAGCAAATATCCATCACGTCGATGAAATATTATGCCTCAATTGGTAGTCTTTTTCATCGTGGGCATTATAAGTCCACGTTATGTAACATCGAGACAGTAGATTCGTATTTCCTGAATGATTTTTTATGACTTCATATTGTTTGTGCTTGGTTCAATTAGCAACAATCTTCAACAAAATGTGGAAACAAAAATTATCAATTCTAAGTTGGTATTGGAATCTTCATGATTCAACAACAGACTATGACATGCGACCGCAATATGAAATAGCCGCTACTAAATATCGGTATAATTCATTAACAAAAAGAGTTCACCTGGAACATAATATATTCCGTAAAACGTGGCAAATTACGTTATCTGTCAGTCTGATCATCCTACTGGTGCGTATTATCAATTTGAACAAAAAAAATGAGATTCACAAGTTGCCAGTACAATTTTGAAACATAAAGTATATTTTCTAACTTTATGTTAACATGTGAGCAGAAGTCTATAATATCCACTCATTTCTTATTCAGACAGTTACGGCGTGCTCGATATACTTTGGTGTGATTCTTTTGAGAACTACACTAACACAGTCTCTGAGAATCAGTCATAACAAAGTACTTCGTTGGAACAGTTCTATAATAGCAATTATTATTGCTGCGGTAGTCAATGTAATGTTTATATTGGTACTCGAGATTGTAAGTTTTTCATGATGCGCTAAATTTTGCCTACTTGGAGCATAATAACGTTTACATGAAAGATATATTTTTATTACAGGTGTATGAAAAACTAGCAATAATCCTGACTAATTTAGAAAATCCCAGAACCCGTGCGGAGTATGACAAAAGTTATACGATAAAGATTTATATTTTATCATTTATTAATTATTACTCCGCGTTAGTCTATACGGCATTTTTCAAAGGAAAGTTTTTCACACATCCTGGAGATCACGGAAATTGGAATCATATGTCAGGAATCTCTATGGAACAATGTGATCCAGCAGGATGTCTGAGTGAACTTTCAATACAGTTAGCAATCATCATGTGTGGAAAACAAATATTTTTGAATATTGTGGAAGTATTAGTTCCGAAGGTTCTACATTGGTTGAAGGGACAGTTGAATAAATTTGAAGGTTTGCCACGCTGGGAACAAGACTACCTACTCGAAGAAAATGGACAGTTTACTTTGTACATGGAGATACATGAAATGGGTGAGGCTTTACTTTCAAAGTGATATTCGAATGGTTCAGCAAAAAAAAAAAATCAATTTCCCAACAAACAGTTCTACAATATGGATTTGTGACTCTATTCGTATCCACATTTCCATTGGCACCGATGTTTGCATTGCTAAATAACATTTTTGAGATACGAATCGATGCGCACAAGATGCTATGTGACCTGAGGAGACCTTTTCCTCGAAGAGTCACAAGTTTAGGAGCCTGGGAGGATATTTTACAGGGAGTCACCTATACTGGAATTGTATTTAATGTAAGTTGAAATGAAGATACAATCAATTTATTATATGCTGGATATGATTATAATCATTCTGTTGCTATCAGGGTTTAATTATAGGATTTACAAGCGATTTTGTACCAAAACTACTGTACAAGATTGAGCATGGTAGCCTACAGGGCTATGTTAATGAATCACTTTCCATATTTGCAACTAAACATTACCAGTCGACTTTGAAGGAAGACACATGCAGATATCCTGGATACCGGTATCCACCTGATCACCCATTAGCATACCAACTTACGCCTCGCTACTGGTACATACTGTGCTGGCAACTTGTATTTCTCGCAATATTTGAAGTAGGTTTCAAGGTCTCGACTAATTTCAATATGACGATTCAAAGTGAAAAATCGAGTCAAAATTTAATCGTGGATAGTAAAAATATCCCTTATCTGAAACTGCCTATTCATTCTCCTCAGCATCTGGTGTTTGCTGTAACAAAGTTCGTATCCTATGCAATTCCGAATATGCCCCAATATATCAAAGAAAAAGTACAAGCAGACAAAGAATTCTTACGCACTTTAAGGGATCGTACAATTAAAAGTGAATGAAAACTCGAATATAAATTGCCACATATGGAATGATGGCGAACAATGAAAAGATTTACATAGAATAAGGAAGAAAAATCAATCATTTATTTATCTATGCTCGACAATTTGTATCAGCTGTATATTATATCAAAGAAAAACAGAAATTGACATCAATATATTCATTCGTATATACAGTTGTACTACCTAAGACCCATGTATTAAAACTAGGAAATAGGAGTTTCTTTCATTCACAGTCATTGTTTATGTCTAACCCTTCGTTATTTGTATTCACATAGATTTGTAGAAATGTGAACAAGGGAGATAGGTCCCAGTAGTTAAGAATCGGTTCTGGATTATAGATATGTCCACAGAATTCAATGTTTGTATTATTTCGCTGCTATTTCAAGCATTTCAGAGATGTCAATGATTTTTTCTCTCGGCTTTCCGATACTTTTCCCTCTTTCTTGTTCAACATGGTCTATTTTTTCCCAATCCTCATACGTCACGATTTGAACTCCGTTCTTTTTCAGCACCGAGGAAACCTCTTCCCATCCTGGTTTACTCTTCTCCAATTTCAATTCCGTGCAGATTAACTTGGAAACTTCAAAAGCATTGGTCATTGTAGATAATATCACTCCGACTGGCCCGGTAGCCAGCCAACCAGCTGCGTACAAGTTTTCTTCTATCTTGCCGTAGTGAGCTTTGACTGTACCATTCTTCGCATCAAACGGGATATCAGGATCGACTTGAACCGACCGATATCCTATACACCGCAATGCTAAACCACACTTGATATCTTCAAAATTATCTGTAGTTTTAGCAGTTAGATTTGCTAAGTTATCTCCAACTAATTCATTTACAGATAATTTTAAATTCTCTACAGACTTTGCACCTTGAAACGCCAATGGACTACGATAAAATATAGGAGCTAATATATTCTTACAATTGGAATCACTTGAAGAAGATTCGTCTAGAGATTTTAGCATCAGTTCTGTTAGGCGCTTACGTGGTCGTGCTAAATTTGGTATATGATCTCTTACTTTGTCAAAATCCGATACTCGCCATTGTGTTTTACAATTTTCAAGTTTTATCAACTCACGTAGTTCTTTAATAGTGAAGGCAGCTTGCAATGGACCTCGGCGACCAATTAATGATACTTTTCGCACTTTGCTGTTCGATAACTGCTCCAATGCATGTTGCGTTATATCTGTGCTCTGTAATCAAAATTAGGTTCACCAATTATTACTTGGAATTGTTCAGTAGTATTCTTCTATGCATAATGTCTGATGTAGGACACTTAATTTCAAGACAACCCAAGTAAGTAAGACCTTTAATTTGTCAATCGGAGTTAGAAGAATTCGAGCTATGTCCATCGCAACGTTGCCTTGACCACAAATTACCGCTTCTTCAACATCTAAGTCGATTTTTAAATCTTTGTCGACCGGTAATCCATTGTACCAGCCTACAAATCGACGTCCTGCGATAACATTTCCCAAATTCTCGCCGGGAATATGCAATTCTTTATCTTTCTCTGCGCCGTACGTCTGTAATATTAATTTCGTTTTTGATTCATTGATATATCATTAAATATGCAAAGATTGTAAGAGATGGTGAATCAAATTGCTATAGTATTTTCACTCAAACATGGATATTGCTACTGACTGTACAGTTAGGTGGTATGTTAAGCATTTTTGCGAATTGCATAACAAAACAGCTTGACGAATTCGTAAATAATGTAACTGAATGCGTACCAATACTACAGCGTGGTAGGTTTCTCGCAATTGTTTTAGAGTCACATCTTTTCCCACATTAACATTTCCAAAAAAGTTAACATTTGGATTTTGCACAGTCTTTTGAAAAGTGTGGATAACATTTTTTACTTCGGGATGATCAGGCGCAACGCCAAATCGTACGAGTCCAAATGGTACAGGTAGTCTGTCCAATATATCGACTCTCGCATGTTTCAACGTCTATAACATAGATACAAAATAAATTGAGGGGATGGGTGAAATTTTGTCCAGAGATTGCATGGATGAAATCAATGACCAAAGATCCACATAATGTATGTATGTGACTAAAAACGGAGTACATTCAGGGATAAAACTCATCACCTGCTGTGGAGAAACGGTATAACTCGAATTACTTCGAGTAAAGATATGAAGAAATACGATAAGATCTGCATCGAAAAATTTGGTAGTGGCTAGCTTTCATCCATACTCATATTTCCGAGGAGCCCTAAGCAGATGGTTCTTTATTCATTTCCATTGAATTACCACAGATTACTATTAGTGAAAAAGCATTGCCAACGAGAAATTTCACTGAGGGAAACCACATGCGTGTTTCATGTAACGAAAATAGGATATTGGAAACAATATTAGCATTCACATAGTGAATCTTTTGAAAACGACGTAAAATCTTCAGAGGAATCCTTTCGATCGAAGCACAGTTGTGCTACCTAATATATCTAAAGAAACGTCTGCCTAGAAGTCAAAATGAACGGCCATAAGCTTATTACATCATTTAACATGACTCCTATTTATTTTTAAGGTGTACTTGCGAATAATATGTTGAAAACGATACAAAATGCAGATGTAATTTGGGAAAGAAGTATAACTCGAACATTTCATTGTTCATTTTTCATAGCAGGTTTGAACTTTCGATGGATCTATACAGCTAATTGAAAACATTATCATGCACCACAATGCCACGTTTAATTGTGTCAATACAGTTCAAGACGAACTCAGCTTCCCAAGTTTTTCAGAGAAATAACGTGCTACGAGGGTTATTGTTTTCAACATAATAATCTGATCATATTCAATACAGAAAAACGTATACCTTAACTAAGTGTTGAGTAGCATAAAAACCGGCTGGTCCAGCACCGACCACGCATATTTGAGGGACGATTGGAGGGGCACCAGAAAAATGTCTGACGAAATTGTGTAATTGGTTTCTCCTCATATTTCTCGCAATGAGTAGTAGTCTACAATATTTTATATGATTAATTTTATCAATTGATATCATCGCAGTGTGTATCACTAATTCTCGCGAATGTAGTAGTTTTACGTATCAGCGAATTTTAGAGCTCACAGTTTTATGATGTGTTTCACATATCACGTGCAGAGTATTTCAATGAACATGTGTTATTGACCACCTTACTTTGCAGAAACCTGTGATTTCATCTTTTATTTTACAACAGTAGAATATGGCATGAAACTTCTTTCCAGTATGGTGATTGAGGTCAATGCTTAATGAATTAAACATAGAACATTCTAATCTCTTTGGATACGGAAACTTACTATCAGATCGAAAAATTTAGTCGGTTGGTTCTGAAGCTCTGTCTCTAAGCGGGAAGAAATCTGAGATCATTTTATGGGACAGTTTTTGATAGCATAGAATCTTTCACGCCCAGCTATTATACACATAACTTTTCAAAGAACTTTCCGCCATAGATATCGCTCTAGAATTATTGAAAAACGTGAATTAGGTGAGGCTTTTCAAACTTTATGAATATACAAAAAAACTAGCTATGTGCAGTAATTAGCAGAATTGTTATCTCGGACACTGGTAGCCGCTTTCAAAAACTATTATACACAATGCTCTCAGATTTTTTTCTCATTCAAATATAAAGTTTTAATCTCAACCGAATACATTTTTTTATTCAATAATAGAGATCTACAAGGTATTATGAAAAAATGAATATTCTCAATAGCTTCATGTGTATATGCAATTTATTTTTTAGAAAATTTTTGTATATTATGAATAAGAATACATGATTGAAAATCATTGTAATATTAATCTGTTTCACAACACTATGTCCGTAATAACGCATTCCAATACTAAACTGCAAATATTGTACATAATAACGTGTGTAATGTATTATTAAATAATACACTACACATGTTTCCTTAATACTCTTACTACTTTGGCTCAAAATAATTTGGAAACTCCTGATTCTCGTCCCAACTGTTACAACATCGTGAAGTTATCCGACACTCTGGAGACTCTAGCGTGGCTATATACCTATACAGTATTACATCATGTGTTTTATCAAAATGAAGTAATGAAAAATTATTCCAGTTATGTATTACTCAACTATTTCTGTCCTCTAACGTAGTCACATATGTGTTTCACGTAGTGTTTGATGCTCCAATGATTAGCGTCAACAATTCCAGTATACAGATCAGTCTCTACAAATATAAATAGAAAGAAAAAAAAACGGGTTGCAGATGAGTTGCAATAAAATTCGGTGTTGAATCACAAATTTAGGGAATTGTAGATTCTTGGTGAATTCTTCTTACCGCAAAGTACTGTAATAGGTATCACTGATAATAGGGATTCACCGTTTGTCTCAGCTTTGATTATAGCGTTGTGAACCTTTTTTAAACACTCCAATATACTTTCAGTGAGCAAATTATGCTTCAGTATAATTATGCAGCCAAATTTGTCATTCAATATTAAACCCAGTGATTTAAACATGTGCGCTAATATGTATAAGATGCCAACATTCAGCTGTGTTAACAAAGGATAGCCAATTAACACGAGACTATCCTCTCTAACGTTGCTCGTCAGTTCTTTATTTATGTGACCCAATATTTCGTTACTGTTTTCAAAACTTGATTGCTTGAAAGACAAATATTTGTAACTCTTTGCATCACTGTCTATCTCATTTACGAAGCTTTGAGCAGATTGTACTTGGCCACAGGGATAATCAAGACCAAGCTTATCTAATAGATCAAAAACTGTGTTCCGAATATTCAGAAATTTTCCCATACAAAACTTAGAACTCTGTACTTTTAGAAATGATTTTCCATAGTTGATATTCAACGTATCCAACGATTCTGTAAACTATAATCATATATAAGTCAAAAAAACTCCTCTTTCATGTATAGTTATATATACAAGCAAAATAGTGGAGAAAAATGATCTCACTGTAAACCATCGTGTTGTTGCCTGAATTTCGAATAAATTTACATTGTGACAAAGTGTTTGGAGAAGGCTTTCAGGCTTTAAGCTTGCCATTGTACGTCGCTCATTGTACGAGCCATCTGGTATTCTTGGATCCAAGTTAATTGAATGAATGCGTGCCAACTTAGTTTTTCCGACAACTTCTAAGCTCTCAATCTCTAATTTCTTGAGCCCATATGATGTTATAAATCTAGTGGCAACCATGCGCTTGATTTTCTTTGATTCAGAACCTATCTGACCATCATCTCTGCCAGAATGATAAGTTTCTATATTTTTCAAGATAACTTCACCTTGATAAGCTTTGAAGAATTCACCACATGATATCATTTGTGCGATGAAGTCTGCTGGAATATCATCCTTGCAAAACATTGAATTACTCGGATCTTTCCCATAATGTTTTTTTAATACATTCAAAAACGGAGCAGCAAAATCTGCTCCTTGGTAATCTAAGCACACTAGATATACTTCCGAATTTCCTTCTTTACTAGTTACAGGCTTATTTACAAACACTTGATTGAACAAACAGGAAAGAAGATATACAAGGCATAATGAATTATGTTCAAAAATTGTGAATATTTTCAAAAGCAGACTTCCATGCTTTGATAATAGCTGCATGGCGGTAACAGCTTCACAAAAATGCAACGGTGCAACTATTGATTCTTGTTCACCAGGATTATTGGTGCAATCTATGCTACCATCTGCAGTAACTAGTAGTATATCTCCTTTTTCCCGAGCTCTTTCTACTAGATGATCCATGTTTTTAAGACTCATTAGATTCCCAGTATAATCAGTACCGAAAGACCACTGGTTTAGAGAAGAAATGATAAATCTATCGTCGTTTATCATACATGATAAAGGATTCCCTTCGTAATATGGATTCAAAGTAGTAGCTATCCAATCCCATTCAATAGTTGGTACATTTAACTTAAGCCAGTGATTCAAAGACGCTACAAAAGCACCAGGAGCTTCGCACAAGTGAACAGACACCAGTGCATTAGCTTTTATGGCTGCCTTTGGTATGAGAGGAAACGAAGATACGTTCTCATAAAATTTACACCAAGCTTGAGTCAAAAATTCCGGGTCTATTTCTTTTCTGAGACGCCATTGAATATCTCCTGCTCTATTTCTTCGTCTTGTATGTTGATGCCATTCGGCGATATTATAATCGTTCAATTTATTTTTAATCTCATTCAATTCGTTCTTCAATACCTGTAACTCTGTTACATCCCAGGGACTTTGAATAAACATAGTTTCAGGGTTGGGAACTTTGAAATTAGTATTTTTTATCAAAAATTGTTTTTTAAACAATGTATCGACTATGGGAACTAGCGATTTGTCATTTTTAGACCTTTTTTGCTCAGAAATATGCAGTTGTGAGGAGCTGAATGACTTAGGTAATTCGGTTTGCATCATTTTATGCAAATCCCGTTTTCCTGTTAATCTATTATCTTCTTTCTCCATTCTGTAGAATAGATCTACATTATTTTTGTACCGATCAATTATCACACGCAGTCGATGACAGTGCGAGTAATTTTTAAGGCAACCTTTGTTTAAATAATTTTTACATCATGTTGATAAATTGTAAACAATTGCAATGAAATAATCAACTCAAATATGTATCACGGCTTTTATAATTTCTTCAAATTCGAAAAAATGGGTAATTGTAGTCGAATTAAAAATGTAGCAACAGTCAAGGAACAACAACGCTCCAGAATTGCATGTCCTACAACAATTAGCTATCATAAACAAAAATTTCATGTTCGTATTCTCTCACCTAAGTAACCGAGCGCACTTGTCGATGGTATTGATTGTTTATTTCAAATTTTACACCACTTATTTAATAACTAACAGATAAAACGCGTACGTATTTCATTTCTAACAGTCCAACTCACTCTAACCCTTCTAATTTCTGCGATATTATTTTTACCGAAGCCCGGTGGGGACATCTACCAGTCGACTCGGTCGGACTCGGCGGTAGACCTATGGATCCCTGTGGGGACGGCGACCGATACAGTCGTCGGGCGGCGCGAAAAATAAGCTGTATTTGAACTTTTACTTGACTTTGCTATTTATTGCTAGCAGCGTTGACAGAAGAATGTTAAAGACGCTCACCCTGGGCGAAAAGTTGTGCCAGCCAAGTGGGCATTAGTGGGCTTCAAACGTCGGTAAGGTATACTAAAATAACATACAATGTATGCTCGCTATAGTATAATGCAATGTTAATAGGCTAGACAAATTACCAACAAAACTGACACAAATAAGCCTAACGGTGTATTCCTTTGACTCTTTGATCACATGATCAGTGATTCCTGTGATCACTAATCACAAGTGATCATGATCAGTTGAAAAGAACAAGCTATTGAATTTTGGGCACTTTCGCGGTTAAAATTCTGATCACATGCCAGTGCAATCACAGAAAATGAGTGATCACTTATGAAGTGATCATGATCCCGTTGTGTTGGTGGTGGGGGAAGTGATGCAAGTCAGAAGAACAAACTTCAAGTGATCATGATTACTTTGATCAGTGCAAACGAATACACCTAATAAGGTGAGCTGCCTTTAACATTATTGCGTCAACGGTGCCATCTTCGTTGAACGGATCATGCTTGTGGCCACAAACGAAAATTTCTATCCATGAGTGATAAGAGATTTTTCACTCCATGACTTCGATATTTTCTATGATTTTCTATAATCTATGAGGTCAAGTGAAGTGGTAAAATGTAGTCTCATGGAATTCTCAAAGTCAAGTTTAATTTATGAAATGGTAATCATTGCGTGACTTTATGAAGTACTGTAAAATTTGTGACATCTAGGGAGTTGGGTGTATCTACATTATTCTGTTTTCTAGTACTAGCAGTTTCAATCGCACCAATATTTTTGAATGATCGCGAGAATATGCAAGTTAGTTTGTTTTTTTTGCGTAAATAAAAGACACAATTACAAGAAAACGATTTTTAATATACAAATATATACTTGAAAAAAAAAACCTCATGGCAAGTGTATCTGTTTATAATTTCTAGATAATCTATTTATTAACCTTTAGAGTTACATTACTGAACAATTAAAAGCCATTATTTGATCAAACGTAATGCGGAAATTAGAATTATTTTGTATGAATGTGATTCCTTAATATTAAACTCAATACAGATTATGATAAGGAATAAAGTTAAAACCTACTACTCAACATCTTTATGAATCCAACAAAGGTGTTATGCATTGGGATCACCTCGCCGCTTGGCGATTTCATAAACTTACATATTCAGTATGAACATTACACATTACATTAAAATAGAGACAAAAAAAAGAACCTGGTTGATTCGTATTGTTTAAACGGAAACATACTAAGAATTTTTATATAATTAATTAGGGATCGCAAGAGAAAAAAACGTTTCACAGTTAAAATGACCATTTTTTGTCCTGTTCATTCACACTGGTTCAATTGTTGATAATACCATAAATAATACTAAATACTTTCGCAGATATTTTAGATAATAGTTGTGAAACGTTTGCTCAAATTTTCGTGTTCACTTCAAAATTGACGAAATTTTGATGCTGTAACTATCACAAAATATATTACTGTATTATTTTCCGCGACATAGCAATAGATAAGCAACGAATTAACACCATGCCGTCGTGAAACCTATAGAATTGTAATTTTGTTATCTGTGCATTTGATATAAATAATGTAATGTTAATGTGTCATTCTTTTGTCCCCGCTCTGCATTGGTTATGTGAAATGAATGCAAGTTTTAAATTTCAATATGATTACTGAGTCCGTTGACGCAAATTAAAACTATTTATGAGATGAGAAAAAAAATAGCTATGAAGCATGAATGTAAAGTTACGTTATGTATATTATATAAGGTCGTTCGTCTAAGATAAGCTGACAGTAGAATTTTAATCATTTTTTTTCTTGGTTTCAAAAAGAATTCAACTTTTTTTTAATATGGTTGGAGATTGTAAATTATTTTGTGAATCACTATAAAATTTAGTTGTTTAAAGTTCAATACATTTTTCTTACTGTCAATTTCATGAATTCAGACCTGCGTCGGCTACACTTATGTATGTACACGATGCTTTAAAATTATTTCCTTGATACAAAGTGATATGATATGAGTAGCTGTATCTTGAGAAAAGAAAAAAAAAAAAGGTAACAACAAAAAAAGTGAACATTCAAAATCCCCGAACCAATTTTAAATCATTTTTCTGTTCGTTTGTTTACTGATTCAAGTACCTGCTTCCCCCTCGCCACACTGCTTATTTTTACAATTTTTACTTATACATGAATCTAATATGACACGCTAGATTCGACATATCTTGAAACGAGCAGTGTAAGACAAACCCGGTTTGGCTTTTTGAGTTTTAGATGTTAATTGCTACTCAGGATCGGCTTTGTTATTTTCTTCGTCATGGGTCGGACTGTGCCAGGTTAAACGTTCTTCATAAAATCTAATTACGATTTGAGGACATTTTTCGTTTGCTATTCTCGCTGGAACTAGGTCCGCGTCGTCTGTGCCTTTCCATTTCATTAGAAACATCAATTCACCACTTGAATCAGTCGCGCCTATGATCCTTTCCGGGTCCAAGTTTCTGTCAAAACCTGAACAAAAAAAAATAGAATACTCATTATTACAAAGTATAAAATTATTATATCTAATCTTCAGAGCTCTTTGTGTTCTCAAATTTCTGGGATCCCGAGTTTGGGACGGGCTTGTGTCGTGTCAAACTTTCTGATAATCTTGGATTCGGGAATCGTCAGGAATCTGAAATCTTGTGGGATTTTAAAATGCCCGAGATCTTGAAATCTCTGGGAAACCCAAAATAATTTTGGATTCCGATTTGATAAAGAATCTGAAATATTTGGCCAATCCCAAAGATATCTAATAAATAGTTCTTAACGGCCCGAAAAATTGGTCAACATAAATATATCATATTTCTAAGGAATCATTCATCATTTTCTAAATAAATGAAGAAGAAGTGTGAGGTGGCTGTTTGGAAAATGTTTGAATGGCCCCAAGAGCTAGTTCATCAACTGGGCTCCGAATTAAATTGACGAAAGTAGAAATTTTTGAAATCATTGGCCATACGATGCAGTTGAAGAACTATCGCCTACATGTTGTTACAAGTCATTTAACACCTGGGCATTTTTGAGAATTCTAAACTATTAAGGAAACCTGGAATTCTCAGGAAAACTCTACCCCAAGCTATTAGATTTTTTCCAACCTGACCTATCCTAATGGCTTCTAGCATCAGCATAGTGCTATTAATCTGTAAATCAGCAAATAGCGCAGAAATAACGCTGCTTTGTCACTGCAATTTAAAATACAAAAAACAAACTCAAAATTCGCGAGCAGAAAGCAGTTGTTGTCGCAGATATTACAAAATATTGTTCAGTTATGACTTCTCAATTGCTGACCCCAACATACAATACCTTGAGAAACATAATGTTTTATAATTTCTCTGCAATTTTCAAAGTTTCGAGGATAAACGATATTTCTGACAAGTGGAGAGCAAGTTTTTTTTGCATAGGATACTGACAATGTGTTAGCAATTTCAGAAAGTTGAATTTTAAGCCTCATCGACTGTTATAGCAAGTTACGAAATGTCTTACCTTCAGGTTTTTTTTCTTCAGCGACTTTTTTTTTGGAGGGCGCAGTCGGAATTGGTGTAGAAGAGCTTTTTCGTTTTTTCTGTTCTTTTTCATCCTTCTTGCCAGCCGAAGCAGCTTCTTTTTTCTTACGCTGTTCTTCAAACTGCGCTATTAAGTCTGGACAGTCAAGATTTTCTTCGGGTTCCCATGTATTTTCGTCATCGCTATACCCTTTCCATTTCAGGTAATACTCAATCTTTCCTTTAACAACACGTCTGTCTAACACTTTTTCAACGCTGAATTCCTCCTCGGGTTCTCCATCAGCTACTGGCGACTCTTTAGTCTTGCTCATTTTCGTCTGCAATAAAGATTTCATAATTATTCATGTAGTATTAGTGTCTGCGATTATCTTCGGAGTGTTTACAAAATTCAATTTCCAAATTGCAAGCCTTTTCCACTATCTCAAGAGTCAACGAAAATCTACGCGTATTCACCATGACACGAAATGACGCTGTTTCAATTTGTTCTGTTTATTGCCGGAGTCAAACGCAGTGTACATTAACCCGATCTGAGAAACAATAATTGAAGATGTGGGAGATAATCCGCCCACTATAAGACCGTAGCATTACTCCGATAAAATTATGTATGAATTTGTGGGATTCAAAATAAATGAACCATGAAATTTTAACCGCGAATAAATTCTAAACAATGTGGCAAGCGCGAGGGCGATTTCGGCTTCACTCTTTATACGAATGATTACTGTGCTATTTGAACAAGATATTGTCCCTCGAAGAGATTCCGATTCTCGTCAGGCCGGCTGATTTTGTAGGATGAGTATTATTAAACAAGATGATGAAATGTAATATAATATCACCGAAAATCACCTTCATATTCAACAACACAACGCGTCACATCAATCACCAGCAATCAAACCCGACAATAATCAAAATGGCTGACCGGAGGAAAGCCACGCCAAGAGGTTAAGGAAAATTGTTGAACAAAGTATGTAAAAAGATGGTCACTATTTTGTCAAACTTATCAGCCCTTTCAATGGACTTTGTGTTTCTAGTGAATAAACGTTAAATTAATATTTACTTTCTTCTCGATTCTGCTAATAAACTACTTACATATAGTTCGGTGAATTGCCGTGCTATTCCTTGCCTTTGCATCCGCTAGTTGCCGCGGAAATCCAAATCCACAGACATACTACGCATTGAAGACCCGCGCATTCCCGCCAATTTTGTACAGGGAACAACTTGTTCAACCGCCACTAACAAATTTCAGCGGTAAACGTGGGCATTAAAAGCCATTATCGAGGTAGCTCGCTCAAAAAATAATCAACGTATTACGATTAGATATGAACACGATTACCATTTCAAATACGCAAATGAACAATAAGGCACGATCTAATGAATAGTTCAACTGCTGAAAAAAAACTCATAAACGAATTTTCGAGCAAATTATTATTAGAGAGACCAGATATAATTACTAACGGTTGTATGAAAAATGTATCTCTACAAAT
Organism: Phymatocera aterrima; assembly: GCA_963170745.1. Classification (NCBI taxonomy): domain Eukaryota; kingdom Metazoa; phylum Arthropoda; class Insecta; order Hymenoptera; family Tenthredinidae; genus Phymatocera; species Phymatocera aterrima. The sequence continues at coordinate 13,573,133 of OY720662.1, forward strand.
AAGATTGTGCGTACCACATGTGTTTTACAAATTTTAAATTTATTACGCATTCTCAGTCGAGCGAAGTCAACTCATTTTATGATTGTTACACATAAACGAGAATATATAAAATTATTCAATAACTGGTTCATAGTTTCGTAAGCTCGAAATTTTCGTCGATAATGAGTCTTCGTTCTAAAATTTATTTTCAAAATTTCATATGTGTATTTGGTAGAGTAAGTTGAAGTATTTAGGGCATGTTTTTTGAATTCCAGCATTTTTGCTATACATAGATATAATTCAGCATGGGTGGCGTCAGAACTTTGTTATTTTCGATTCGCTGTATAGGCTACAATTTTTGTTCAATTGAGAAAAGATGAAATACGACCTAATTACTTTTTCGTGAACTATTAAAATACATGATACGCAAAAAGTCGGGCCAATTGCATTTAGAGTAGAGAAGTACGCGTGTATAATCGCTAAATCCTTCTGAATAAATTCCTAGAGGAATCGAATCTTCTTTTCAATGTTACAAAAATAGAATAATCGGTTGATAGTTTTTTCAAGCATCAAACACAAAGAAATGGATAAGGCCCATTGGTGCCCATCCGAACTCGTAAACAGACGTATGAATACGTCATAAAATGAATGAGGTAGGGGAGAAAAGAAACAGTAATAACTTTCAAGCACGTGATTTTATTTACGCAAAAAATTTAAATAATAATACTAAATACCAAAAAACATGCAACACAAGCTTTGTGGATCGTTACATGGATCTGGATAAATTTTATCGAATACTTCAACGGTTTTCATTCACCTGTAAATATTTATCCATGTAGACTAAACATGGATCAATATTTCGCTGTCTTATATACTTTACAACACCTATCATTCCGTTGGAACGATTTTTTTCTGCCTCTTCCCTTGGTGTCGTATAATACATTTATGTTTATGAACTTGATTTTTATAAGCGAAGTGTGATCCTGAAATTTCATTTCTATATGATCCACTGGCCTATAGTAGCAGAAAGTCTTGTGAAACACACTGGCGAAAATGTTTAAAAAATATGTGTAGAAAAAGTAGCCTCTTTTAGCCAATTAGTAAGTGAAAAAGCTACAAGTTGTATGCTGCCAGATCAAGTTGATCTTAAATTGATCAAGACATATTATCTAAAGCTACCTCTTATGTGATTAGGTCCAACTCCTAGATCTATCATCACACAGTCGCAGACATTATCTCATGAGATTTCTTCCAAATTATACCGAATAAAATTAAATATAGTATTCATAAATATATTAAATTATATAATAAGCTACCATTTAAGTTCGAACCAACACTGTTGGTTGATTTTCATATCCTTATTAGTCAATGATAAATACTGATTATACTGTATCAGTCCCTGCAAATGGATGCAGCGGATTTTTACATAATTTGAGGCTTATCGTGAATTATTAATGCATTATCTGAGTTTTATCACAGCAGAATGCAAGGTTTTATGGTCTACATAAATAGTACGATTATTTCGAATATCAAATACAGCAAAGGAGTTATTTTGTAATATTAATCGGAATTATATTCCCCTGCGATATCCGTTTTGTATTTCAAAGTGTTGAACAAGCAACAGCTACGATGCACACACGAAGAAAACTGTATTTTCCATCATTTTCGTTTCTTTTCATTGTGAATATGAGTTGAGATTACCTAATGTCAATTATAGGTATTGAAAAATAATTTCCTTGTTTTTTTAAACTTCACATAATCAACACAGAACCTATACTGTGCAGATACATACATTGCGTTTAACCATTTTTTGAATTAATTTTATATATAAGATTCAAGCGACAAAGACGAAGATTCAGCCCAATTATTCTTAATTCGGACTAAAAAAAGATTCAATAAATAAATCAAAAATGTACCAGTCTTAATGAGATTAAAAATTATTCAGCTCTGATATGCTATCTATAAAATATATCAGTCCACAAGCTCGATGTGATTTATAATCACAAATATTGTTATGTCTTGTAAGGCATCAATTATTTGTTGTCGTAATAATGATGAAGTTAGCATGAGGCTGGAGTACATAACGTGAAACGTAATAGAATCGTAACAAATAATATCAGCTGTTTCACCACTCAAAAGCTGCTAAGAAATGTATTTTTGAGTGACAGCCGATATTAATGTATGTAAACTTCAGCCTTATAAATTAGCAGCATTATGACAATATGTCTTATTCAAAAGAAAGTTTTCTGTTTTTTCTTCAATGCAATTGTATAACAGCTGGAGATAGGTAAGAGAGATGCCAAAGATTAATATTTGAATTTATGAATAGTGTGGTTTTATAGATAATGTTATTTCTCTATTCATCTAAAAGTAGTGAAACCTTTGGACTTGGTCAACTGGAATGGTTTTCTTAATTTTTGTTCAACGCTTGTAAGTTTGTGCATAGTATTAGAGTCTTCATTCTCCTTTTCTGCAAAACTACTCCAAGCAGATCTTGGTGATTCTATGCCGAACGGGCTATAAAGCTTTGTCGGTGTCCTACCCAACAAATGACGAGATCGGGTTTGTGGTGTCGCTGATATTGTCGGTGAATGACACTCTTCTAAACGTTGTCTTCGCCGCGTTGAACTCCTGAATTTCTGTACAATAGAACGAAACGAAACAAAGACGCATCATATAAGTTTCCGGACGTGAATAAATAAGAAAAATAATGAACATTCATGTACTCATAATGATGAAAACGCAGGTTTGATTTTAATCAACCAGAATCTGCTTTCTGCATCCCATATATAAACACAAACAAACAGAAAGATGAAAAGGTGAAATTTAAATACCTGTGAAATAGTTCCGAAAGTTGTTCTAACAGAGGATATCGTTTTCGATAATTTTTCAGCACCGTTTCTAAAAGCTCTTCTCGAATCGGCTGAAACATTGCTCAAGCTCAAATTACTCCATCCTTTCTCCGGAGTTGAGGGATCTGATTTTCCCTTAGAATTATGACCGTTCGAGTGTGCAAACTCCTTGTTCGCCAAACTGTGTGGGCATTCTTTGTCGAAACGGTCTTGCAGTTTTTGTCGCAATTTTTTAGTCTCTTTTGGCTCATCTAAGCTATTATTTGCAGCTAATGCTGACCGATGAAACGTGAACGATATACTCCTTGAGTCTGGCCTCATTTTTCTTACTTCTTTCGTAGTTTATAATATTTAAATGACACCGCTCATTAAAAATTAAATTAATCCGTCGCGTAACTTGTCAGGTATACGGAAGCTATAAGTGTAAAAGTATTTGACGCCAGCGCCAAAGAACGCTAAACTCCCAACTGTCATGGTAGCAAGAATTTAACGATTTTTTCGGCGAAGATAAAAGAAAGAATAGAAGCAAAAGACACAAAGCATGAAAAATACTGCATACAGCTATAGTTTCAAAAGCTCTGAATTTATAATGGATTTTGAATTCAACCTTCTTGATTGTGTGATATCACCAAATTGGTAGTGAATAATTGTTCAAAAATTGTATGAAATATTAATTCGAACTTTTGAACACCGTCTAACTAGTCTCAAGAGAGAAAGAGTGGGGGAAGTAGTAAGGTAGAGAAAGAGAGAGGCAGACGAAGAAACGAATGGAACTGGACAAAAAAGCAGCGATATCGTTTTTCGCCTTCCTAATTGAAATTTGTCATCACGGTAGAGCTCCTTAATATCATAAATTCTACGGTCAAATGTAATGTGTCGTCAGTTGTATAGGAGCATATAGGAGTCGTATATGCGTTGTGAAACATGGCAACTTCGTTAGCTGCTGTAGGATGGGAAGGTATTTCAAAAATGAGTCGAATCAATTGCTTATCAATCTTGAAATGTTAACCTATCGTAAGCCCGTCGTTTTCTGAGCATCATTCACCACGTCATTAAATGCTCTGAGTAAATTGAACTCGATTTTTCGTCTTTTTTACTTATCGTCAATCCAGATTTTCTGACAGATCCACAACATTCCGGCTGACGAACACCACGACCAAAATATTATGATAATCTAATTAATGATTGAACCATATTATAACTTCCTTTGCACAAGCTTGAGACAATGGGATTACACAAGATTTGGATAATGCCATTCTACCTGTAGATTAATAAAAATACTGAAATTGTTTTATTCGTTTTGTCTGTGTGCAATTGGTTAGGATGATTATCCACATTCGTGTAAATGTTAATAATAAACATGAGATAATCTGCTTGTTTATCAAGAGTGTGATATTACATGCTTCCGCTGGTGGAAAAAGCTTTCATAATTTTTCGAGATTCTAAAAAATGATGCGAAACAAATGTTTACCTGCGACAATAAAAAACATTTGGCACTCGTTACCATTCTTATTTGATTTAAGTAAGTTAAATATCGCGGATTCCGGTTGAATGAGTCTGTTTACTTTAACAAATGATTGTTTGTTTTTATTTGCAAGGAATTATTTATTTTGCTATATTTACCCGGAGTTCATTGAAACTAAATCTTCTGTTACTGTATAGAAATGTTTCACTAACTTTCTCGATTTTCTAGAAACTACTTGAATCAATTAAATTTCTTTCCACAGAAAGTATGCTAAATTAGGAGAATGTTTTCTCACAAAGACTCGTAACCGTTCAAAATTTTTAAACTCATTTTTGGTTTTCCATAGTGTCTCAAAAACCATGTCAGTGATTAAAATTTATTTTCTGACAAATTCTATGAAGCTTTGAAGAATTTTGTACAGAAATATTCATAACTTTTCTAAAGTTCCTCATAATTTTTAATTGAAAATTATGGAAAATGAGTTGCAAATTTAATCGAAATTTTGGATCGATAAATTCTCACGAATGCTATAGTATATAGCAGAAATGTCTTGGCTAGGTTTTGCTTTTAACGGTGTCATATGTGATAAAATTTTAGGAAATTCAATTGCTTCACTAATAAAGCTTCGTTTGCATTTTCAGATCTGAGAAAGCAGGCTCGCCATCTAGAAAATGAAATCGATGCAAAGCTTGTTGCATTTAATAAATTAGGCGTCAATGCAGGATCAACACATTCGAGCAGCGATTCTGTTCCGCTACTCGATGAAGAACATGTTTTTGAAAATATGGCTACAGAAATAGAGTCTTTAGTCACAAAGGTGAGTTGAGGTATTTTGGAACTAACATACATTTTTTGTTTTGGGGAATATGTATCGTATGCACTTCAATATGTGATTGAATTTATCAAAACTATGTAATATCGAAATCTCATCTTGCACACCCAGGGAGTACAATTTTTTATATTACCTACTGTGAATTTCTGTAATTCAAGCGAAAACATTCATTTTTTGTTTTAGTTATCAGCAGTGAATGATCGAATGCGTGAAATAAAGCCAAATGGAGCTCCTATGCTGCACACGATGCAACGTCACAGAGAAATTTTGAAAGATTATAAACTGGAATTTAATAAAACCCAAAATAATTTTACCACCAGACGAGATAGAGAAGATCTATTAGGCAGCATCAGGAAAGAAATCGAGTACGTCTTTTTCTCTCAAGTTAATAAATCGTTATAAAGGAATTGTATAATAGAATCGGTCATAGAAGGAATGTTCAAATACCAACTATCATTATTTGCCTGGCTGGTTCTACAATTAATTTTCAAAATTTATCGTTTTGAAGCTGACCGTTTCCAGTTATCCAGTCTCCAGTGCTCTTGACTATCCTAATAATATTCTAAAACCCTTGAATTAGTGTGAGAGAATCCTGAAAGTTTATTAAACAAACATTAAAAATCCAAAATTAATGTCTTTTTCTGCTTTCTTTGTTTTGGTTCACGAACTTTGCTGAATTCTACGTGGCCTAACAGGAAAAACTGAGATAAAGAAATAAAGATAAAATGAAACTTTATAAATTTCAGTAATTACAAGAGTGGTAGCGGCCTAAATAGGAGAGACCAATACTTGAAAGAAAGCCAACATTTACACAAGTGAGTATTATGTATAATTCTCATTATAAACTGTGGACTATCATATAATCTGGTGAATGAGGATCTTATTTATATTTATCTCTAATACTTCGCATTTAGTTCGAGAACAATTCATTTATTATTTCTTCTGTTACAGCTCTGATCGATTGATAAATGATCAAATAAGTATAGCTGTTGAAACACGAGAGCATTTAGTATCTCAGCGTCACACGTTTAAACGTATTCAAACTCGTTTCAACGACATATCTAATAGATTTCCAGCGGTGAATAGTCTACTACAAAGAATAAACATCCGCAAGCGCCGAGAGTCAATTATTCTTGGAGTAATTATTGGCTTTTTCACATTTCTTATGCTACTTTATGCGTTCCATTGAATACTAAGCCGTGTACGTATGATGAATGTAAAAAACTTTTAATTTTTTACCAAATATATTGGGTGTAAATAGAATAAAAGATATAAGAACACAATTCGTTCGTTTGAATATGAATCCAATATCTTTTTATTATTGAAAAACTTGTTTTCAAATGCTGATTCCTGGATTCAAAAATACCTTCTTTCCATGAGTAATGAATCTATTTATCTATCTAACTCAACATATGAATTTATACTGAATCTGCTATATTTTATTGCTTGAAGAATTTCTCTGACGATTTTAAAAATAATGCTCAGACGAATTCTAAAAGTACAGAACCATTTTTTCGTAGTATACATTTTTTTTTTTATATAATGAATACTCGAAACTGCGTTAAGGTGGTTGTAAGTCCAGCACTGGCAAGTTTAGCCATCTATAGCCAATCAGAAAGTCACAGCGTGCCAAGGCCGTTGTCAGTTCGGACTTATAGCGACTTCAGTGCTGCTTCAAATGTTAGGAATTCATCCTGTATATCGTAATTCTACCATAACAGCAAGATAATTATAATAAATAAGAATAGTCTTACTAATATTTCTGTGAGTTGATATTTTATTTAAATGGTTTGGTTAGTACATTAAATGTGCTGGTGATTATGTATCATATGTAAATATGTCAGACTGAAACAAAAGTAGTACGACGTATATAATACATATTTATTTATGTTTAATATTGTTTTTCTCGTATTATTCAGACTGATAGTATACAATAGTTAGTTTTATATATATATAAAATTGTTCAATAAGCCAAGGAATGAAAATAATACATTTTCTAAGACGAATATACATATTCTAGTAATGTGTAATCGGAGGGAAATAATGAAAATACTTTTTCTAAGGAACGTGTTTTCCTAATCAGATCTGTACACATCTTTCGTTAATATTCTTCTCTCTTTTTCGCTTTTTTATGAAATTCTAAACTTGATTTTTCACCTCTGACAATCTGGAGTTATTTGAAGTTTTTGTCATAATAATAATAATAATAAACAAAAAATGACCGGAAATCTTTATCCCCATACATTCACAAATGTTGGGAAATCAAGAATCGGAAGAGTCTGAAAGTGGCAAGAGAGCTTTTAGAGAGCATAAAAAAAAAGAAAAGACAACTACTCTACAGACCGCACTTGCAGTCGCTTTCAGTTCTGGTCCTTGAATCATATGACCCTGATCGATACTCACATTGACATGAATTTAGATCTAGAAAGAAACATAAAATTTGATAAGTGTTCCAAAGATTCCCTCAAACTCTGCAGCATCACTTTATTCTGGATAATTGCCATTCACTGCTAAAAACTATTACCTGCCTCAAATAGAAAGAGATTCACACTGCCCTTGTATCAGTTATATTTTCATCGAGCTGAGGATCGTTACCATTCATGCAGGTGAAAGTATTTATTTTAATTCTCATTTCAAAATATCAAAACTCAAATCGCACTGGAGAGAAGTCTACGTTGAACTGAGAAAAAAAGTAAACAATTTAAAGTTATTGCAGTTTCAGATTTTATTTCAGAATCTATAAAATAGTAACGAGGAAACCAGAGAATCCCATGCCCATGTATTACTGACCAACATTTCCAGGACTGAGTAGTTAGATATCCAGAAGTGCGTTTGCATATAATTATTATAACAGAGCACAATAGTAATAAAGTCTGATTAGCTGAAAAGGAAGCTTTATGTTTTACATTTACAGATATAGATAGTATTTTCGTAGTGTTTTTATGCATGCGTGTAGAACCTATCTAAAACGACATCCTCAATAACAATATATTGGGAAGATATATCAAAACACGTTTTATTTTCATCGAATTTCAAAATCAGTGAAATATTTTTCAGAAATAAGTGAAAGTGTACTCGACGAAATTCGTTACGATGTTTACTCATATAGTATTTGTAACAATGAAACTTTGTAAGAGTAAAAAATATAAAGAGTAATGTCGTTTTACAATTCAGCTCTTTATTTTATACAGTTATGTATTACTACAGGAAGCGTAAAGTACTAGAATAATCATTCGTCTGTTGCTGCTTTTTCTTCAAACGATAAAAAAAAAAAAAATTTTAGAGTAAATGGCAAGGGATTTGGTGAATTTGTCATACAGGGTGTAACAAAAATGGCGTACTATCTCTATATGGCATATTTCTTGTGAAAAGTGGAATCGAATTTTCTTTTTCAAAAATTTCCGCTGAGGCTTAGTTTTTGCGCTAGAGCTGATTCAGATGCACCAGTCAGGGATCAGCTTTGGAAATCAATAGAAATCATTTTTGATCGTCTGGCTGACTCAGAAAAGCTGAGTGACGATGTAACGCCACTTCCCCACTCGCAACATTGATTGTTTTGTGACGTGGGGAGCGGAGTGCAAGGAGTGAGGAGAGAAAAACTGACGTTTTTCAGAGTCAGACCAACGTTGGACTACCATTTCCATTGATTTCAAATGCTGATCTCTGATTGGTGCATTTGAATCAGCTCTAGCATAAAAACTAAGACTCGGTGGAAATTTTTGAAAAAGAAAATACAATTCCATTTTTCACAAGGAATACGCTATATAGAGATAGTACGCCACTTTTGTTACACCGTGTATACCAATGATAATAACAATAACAACTATGAAACAGTCGAATAATTAATAAAACAAAACTTTCGGTATGATTGATTAGGTTTGTTCAGTTACACATGTGAACTGCACTGGGGCTGCACTAGGACTGTAAATTACACTTTCGGTTATCCAGAAGTGCCTAATGTCAAGTGCTCTCATCCAATCATGGTATAGCGTGGAGCAGAATTTACAGCCCTAGTGCAATTCACATATGTTATTCAACAAACCTATACAAAAATATTTATATTTCTGTGATGCAGTTGCAATGTGAATTATGTCCAAGCAATGTGTGAACAGAAAAATTATACTAAGACAAATCGGTTACAAATGCTTTTTTTTGCACTTTGAAGAAAAAGTAGTATATTTTTGTTATTGATGTAACTGCTAAACAATCATTCTGCCCCGTGTGATCCATACAAACATCTAATGTATGTATACAATGGATATTATTTTGAATACAAATATATGATGTTCAGCATGTATAACATTGATATAGTCAATCACTAGATTTAATAATATTTAGTAGTATACTAAAACCATACTGTTTTCTACTATGTATTGCCTATGTATGGTACCGTACGGCATGTCACGTCAAACTCAGGCATTAATCTTGGGTGAATTTATGGTATGGTATAACCATTACCAAACACTGCCTTTTTTTAATAATACTATTGAATTTTGTATTGCTTACATTTTACTAATAATAGTGGTATAATAATAGTAGTACATTTAATGTGTCGCAATTTTCCTCGTATGCATGTGTATAGAATATTATCGGGAAAAAGGTAAATACGTATGACATACACCTGTTGTAGGCATCTGTACCGCAGCTATCTGCAGCATTTCAAAAAAACGACAATCGATTGCAAGCTGTTGTTAAACTTGAACAATATTTTCGCTTTGAAAGACATTCAGGTTCGTGCATTTACGATTTTTGGTTCTTTGCTGGTACAAAATTTAGAATCCGATAAATAAATGCATAACAATTACCATCTATTGGTGTCCATTGCGAAGCGAAGATATTATGCAGAAAAGTTTAATAGCCAATCAAGAGACATCACTAATACTGATAAAATAATTACTTTACAAGATACAGAGAGTTGAAGATATAACATTTCATAAAGACAATGTAATACAACTATCATTCAATCTATGTTTCAGAGTGTGACTTTTAGTTAATTTTATGTATGTAAGATTCTTTTTCTTCTCGTTTAAACACACACTTAGTGAATAGTAAACAATACATTTAATTCTATTCGTTATAATATCACGTTGAAAGCTCTTAACATGATGATAAGAATAAATTATATTTCTAACATTAAGCGATGAAATACAGAGACAACTCTTCATGTTGTGCCTTCAGAATGAAACATCTGCTTTAGAGAATATTGTAGATGGTGTGTGGCATAGACGTAAAGATAAATTTAAACAAAATTAGTTAAAGTCATAGTATATTTTCCACGATTAATTCAATTCTGTGAATAAAAATACCCACAAATAGAGAAAAATGACGGAATAGGAACAATATTAGAAAAGCTCTGTCCAACTGGATTATGTTAGATTCCATTTTTTTTTAAATTAATGATTTCAGGAATTAAGATAAGAATATTCGAAAAGTTCTTGGAACACGTTACATTAATTAGAATAAACTTTCTACACTCAATAATAAAATATTTTCAGTATTCGGTCTTTTGACCCGAGGCCGAGCGATCACCAAATTAGAGAAATTATATGGCGAAGTCTTATATAAAATCAAAGTTTCCTTCACTTCGAATGGATGTCAGATACCGGGCAAGACTGGGCGTTCCACAGTGTTAAATCGTCGCCACAAACAATCAACATGAAATCTAAGAGCATATGTGGTGAAAGAGTACAAGCTTAACAAAACTGAAAGAAAATTCGGAAGGATTATTTTAATTTTAATTTTTACACGAGTTTCTTTTTTCTGTATGTATTTATTTTTCTATAAAATACCAATAAAGCTATCAATGAAACAACTTTCCGGCTATTACGTTCGAGTCATGAAACTGAGAATGAATGCAAATTTTGTATTTTAGTTATTGTGATAAAGGAATCCGATTCTGTAAACACATATAGCTATCATTGTAATGCTTTAGAAAAATTTATGACAGAATTAGATTTCATATATTTGTTAAAAATGAAAAATAAATTATATTGGGTATCTGATGTCTACTTAAAAAACTATGAAAGATGATGAATGTAAATGAAATTTCGTCTGAAATAATATTTGAAAACGTATATATATATATATATTGTAGATGAGATTGTTTCACGGAAAAGTTTCTTCGCCTACTCATTCAAACTCTACTTTGCATCATGAATAATGTGAATCATTCAATCAAGTAGTTATGAAGAATATTTATTACTTTTATAACAAAGTACGTTGCAAAATTCTTAATTTTCTATTCTAATTAGGTACATAACATCATCTACAAAATTCTAATAAACTGAAAGTCACAATCTCTTATATTCTCGTATCTAAACACACTTTCGGGCACACTCCTTAGATAAGATTTATCATCGTAAATTTTTGCTAGAATATGATCCAACTAATAAATATACGAATGAAATTGTTATTTATTACAAGCATTTTACTTTTATCATTTTCAATTATGCAAAAAAGGATGCCTTTTCAATCGCCTAACGAATCTGATTACTCCCGTACATTGTCACCTGTATCTAAAAGAAAAAATCCCCCCTCCGAAAACAAAACCAATAATATAGGTATTAGAGGGTCAATAAATAATTGATTTTTTTTTTTTTTTCAAATGACTAAATTTCTTGTCTGTTTTTTCATCTCACTCGTGACAGAAATATAAAAAAAAAAAAAAAAAACAACAAAGTCGTCTTCCATCTGATAATTCATACGATACGATTGTATGTTTTATGCTATAAAAGGAAAACAACTTTATCCTTCTATGATCACGCTCCTTACCAAATAATCTAGCAAAAGTTTACATTCATTTTACCGTACAATATAATATATCTTAATATTAAACCGATTATTATTCATTTTTTTTTCATCATCGTTTAATAATAATTCTAATATTTAATTTATGTTTATAGGTAAAAACTTAATAATAAATAAGAATTCCACCTTTCGCGATACATATTAGCTTCTTTTTTTTTCTTTTTTTTTTCTAGGCAGGGAGGCGCTACACTCCTAAAGTGTGCTAGTCTAAAGTATGGAAAAAAAAAAAAAAAAAAACCAATGACACAGATATAATATATTCATCTCGAAAAGAGTCTATTACACTATAAACGTATACGGACACAGTAATTATAGATTCATATTCATATTTTTAAATTTTTTTTAACCTAAAGAACCTTTTATATCCGGCGCTATTCTCGATGGGAACAAAAATCTTCGTAGTAAATTGTGAATTGCACTCTGCAATTTACATATAGCACTAGATTCTTCACCAATGAATCTAAATACAGTTATCATATTTTCGTCTATTACATATTACCATGATGGAATATTATACATGGCAGATTCATTTGTTATACTAATCCAGCATCCCGTGCATGGAACACAACAGCTGTGCCGCCATTTGTTGCGTGCAATTTTTTTGGTCCTTCGATACCTGGAATTCAGAAATGTAGCTAACTTGTAATAAATTAGAATTGATTATGATTGAAGGTCATCCTAAACATACCAATCACAATGCTATCCACTCAGAATGTCTGTTCCTCAGTTTTCTCCGCATCTGACGAAAGCGCTTCACGCAATGACTCCATGCAAGCTTTTGGGATTAACGTACCCACAATCTTCAGACCCTCATCTGCGTAAAACGACTGTTTTAGCGATCCATCAAATTATAGGGATGAATTTTTATCGTGACCCAATTGATTCCAAGTTAATTTAGACTTCGATTGGGAATAATAAAACTCGAGAGCAATGAAATTACCGATTTCTTACCAGTTCTTAAGCGCACGACCTGCATTTTGGAATTGTGACCAGATCTCGCAGCGAGTACATTTTCAACTCGACTCCATACACTCAAGACGGAACCGGCTAATACATTGTAAGAGCGTCTGCGCAGTCCGACTTCACAATCTAGACCCAATGTAGTATTTTTGCAATTACCACGCCAGTAAGCATGGGAGCATGTATCTACTGATGCATCATATTGCTGTGTCCAATGTGATTCTGCCTCTTCGTTTGCCACCTTTTTGTACTTTTTTTCTAATTCACCCAAAGACTCTTGTCTTAGTTGCAGGCCCGTGTTCGGTCTGGAAAATATAAAATTCAATACATTACCTAGAAAAATGCAGAATTTGAGTTTACAGACATGAGATGAATTGTCACCTGTAGACTGTGTAAAGCTGGTCTTTCTTGTTTTCGACTTTTTTCTTTCCGCTTTCAACGGCAACAGCTAATATGGCAGTTTGTTTACCATTCCTGACTTGATGACTGAGATAAAAACCCTCTTTAGCTCCAACAAGGGATGACCACCGATCTAAAGCTTCAGCCCAGCTCATACCTCTTTCGACATGAACAATGTGTAGCTCTGTCGGTGCGATACCAGTCGCATGTTTACGTAAAAATCGATAAAGCTTAACACGTTTAACGTTTTCGCCAGAAGTACCCAAGTCGAGGATCCCCATATCAAACCGTCCAGTTTTTTTAGCTTGAGTAACAATCGCGTTCAACGTATCGGTGAAGTATTTAAAAAGTCTATTCTGTAAATCGACAGGCATGCCTAATATTCGATTAAGAAATTTGGACATATTGTTATAATCTTTGTCTAAAGTCAACACCCCCGGCATATTTTCACTGTTAATAATTAATCCAACTCCAACCAAAGCATCTGCAACATCTTTGAAGAAATCTCCTTTGTAATCTTGTGGCGGTGGTACCAAAGGTGTGTCATAACCCATTATAGTTTTCATTGTAGCTTCTAGCGCAGCTCTACCATATTTATTGTCAATATTAAATTGTGACAAATCTCTCGTTTCCGTAGCCCTTCTGTCACCGTGGGTCAGAGCACCCAAACTTTCTAAACGCTTGGCGACTATCGAAGCAAATCTTCTTTCTCCAGCCAAATCGGATATGAGGAAAATATACTCTGGCGCATTGACTTGATTCGATCTATGTGTTCTTCCAAATTGTTGTATAGCTCTATCTGCACTCCATGGTAATTCTAGAGTTATATGTACTCTCCGCATTTGATTTCTAGCTCGCCTATCGCTTTGTAAAGAAATACCGCTACTTGCCGCTTCGGAAATAATAGCGACTGTCTTTTCACCATCCATAAATCTCTGCTTTTCTGTCAAGTTTAAAGTTTCTAAAGGAACATCGACCTCTGATCGTGACTCATATTGAATAGCGCCATCTTCAGTTTGAACAACTCGACCTTTTCTTCCAGTCATTTCCGCAACATTTTCGGGACCACCTAATTCATCGATAAGTTGATCTAGCGTATTTGGCGGCAATTTGTCACCAAGAGATTCAATTTGTGCTAGTAATTCTTCCTTTATGCTACAAGCACGTTCTATGGCGTCACGAGGGGGAGCCTGTGATATTGTCGGACCCATTCCAGGCATTCCCATTCCGCTATCACCATTCCGTTTACCTTTGTTATGTGATGTCTTACTTGCAAGCATCGACTGAATCTTGTCTTGCGTGCTGAGACGTTTTTTTGGTGACTTTTTATGTTTCTTCCCCTTTTTTTTCCTTCTATCCCAAGGATCTGTATTGATAAAGTAAAAGGAAGATATTGAAAGTGGCCTTTGACATCTATTCATTATATTAGAGAAATTCATAAGAATTCAGCTTACCTGCATCAGAGTCGCTGTCGCTATAGAACGGATTGAAGTCTGAGCTAGCATTACTTTCATCATCGCTACGATTTTCTTCTTCTGTGTCACTTCCAGATAGTTTGAACTCAGATCCTGAGCTTCGACCGCCACCGTTTCTATCATCTTCAGATACATCGTCATCTGTAGACCAAGTTTTGACCTTCTTCGAAGCTCTTTGTGCGGCTTGTCTAACTGGTTTTCGTTTACCAGCCGAACTGCTCGCTTCTTCTGAGTCTCCGTTATGAGATTTGCCGGTTTTTGGTGGTTCCAATCCAAGCAATCGATGTATTCGATTTCTGTCTGGTGCTGGGAAGTGTTTTTCTACCAAAGTCTGGAGAACTCCCCTTATTGGACGAAGGTTCGATGATTGTATGAGAAATTATCAGAAAAACTAGATTCAAAAAGATACAAGAGGAAAAATTAATTCTTACTTTGCTGTAGACACAAAATCGCTCAGTTCGCCATCATCTCTTTCCAATTGTTCCAAAGTTCTAGCTTCTCCTGTAGATTGTAGACCGATAACAACACATTTTCCGCACTTAACAGCTTCACGAGCAACTGCTACGGCGTGTTTTACTTTAGCCGCAATACAGAGATACTTGAAAAATCTTTGATGAGAAGACCAAAATTGACCCCACATTGTTTTCTTCATTCTATTTTCAGCGTCTATAAGTTCAGCGGCTTCTTGAAATTTCTGCATAGCTTCAACCCACTGAAAAGACGTTGAAAAACGGCATGAAAAAAAAAGTTTTCTTACAAAAAAATATCAAACCACACTCTTTGTAAACTTTTAAGACCTCACTTACCAATTTAACGGATGAGTCGTAAACTTTAGTGAATTCTTTGGATAAAGGAACTTCTTCAATTTTGAAAGCGACACCGTGGAAACTTAACTGTCTAGCGATGTACATTCCTCTGAGCTTCATATCCATGGCTACAATTTCCATAGCTCCAACGCCTCTTTTTTCCACCGAAGCAATGAAGTCTGTAAATTCTGGAAAAGGCGTTCCTTCGCCCCACATGCCGCATCTGACCATATAAGCCATATTTCTTGGTTCTGAAGCTCCAGTCGCAGAAGCATATACAACACGAGCTTTAGGTAATTTATTTTGAAGTTCTAATACCGTGAGGCCAGTTTTAGTTGGCTTAGAACTACCAGTAGGGCAGAGATTCTTAGCTCTATGACATTCATCAAAAACAATTAATCCGTCAAAGTCCTCTCCGCACCATTGTAACAATTGCTTTAATCTACTCTTGTATTTACCACCACTTTGAGAGGATTCTCCAATAAGAGCTGAGTAAGTACTGAATATAACACCTTTTTTTACATTCCCATTTACCGCTGATGATATTTTAGCATATTTAAATTTGTTCAGTGGATGTACTTCGATTTTGCCAGCACCTATGTCTTTCAAGTCTCTTTCGGCATCATATTTCAAATCATTTGAAACAGACACCCAAATTGCACGCTTTCTACCTCTCATATAATTCTCAAATATTATTCCGCCGATTGTTCGACCTTTCCCAACTCCAGCTCCATCTCCTATGAGAAATCCAGCTCTGGTACCGTCGGGTAATAAATGTTCATGTTGCTGTGATGCATAAGTTATTGATTCTAACTGCAAAGCAGATAACGCTCCTGAACGAATTGTTTCTTCGGGTATTACAACTTTGTACCATACATCGGTAGGCTCGACGCTTGATAATGAAGCAGTCTCTACAACAGGATCAGGGTGTTTTTTTCCAAGTTTCACTAGAAAACGAAGAGAGATTTGAGAATATGTAAAGATATTACTGTTTCATGGATAAATAACTTCATTTTCTAATGTCATCTTACATTTAGTTGGCATATAGTCTGCATAAGTTTCAGCTACACCCATGTCTTCATCATCGACTTCTTCTTCTTCTGGCAGAGTTGGCTGCATACTCATTTTTCCAGGATCACCAGAATTCATCCACAACTGAGAGACCGCTTTGCCTAATCAAATGAAAAATTGAACTTCAATAAACGCAGTCTTCATTCTGTTTGTTATATTGGCGGGGAAAGAATCTGAGTTTACTTGAATTACGAAGTTATTTTTAATCACCTGATAATCCACCTGACCAATTTTGATGCATTCCATTCTGGGTAAGAAATTGTTGTAGCATGAATGGGCTTAAACCAGTCATAGATCCAAGATTCATCAGACTGCCCATGCCCATCATGTTGCTCATTTCCATCGCTAATTGGATAAAAAAATGTGTAAATTAGGTTTTGTAGAGTAAAATATTTTTCAAGTTTATAAATCAACTTGAAAACAGTGTAAGTGATAATAAGAGACTAAAAAATATAAGGATTTAACAAGGAAAGTTCAGTTTCTGAACATATAATCCTTTGGGTTGATGATTTTTAATGTAACTTTTACCAATAACGGGAATGAATGGGTTGGAGCAAAATAAAGAAATCCAAAGTATATATGAAGCTACATTAAAATCCCCATGCAGTACCCACGGAAGATATTTTTTGTTGAGCGATAAGAACAGAGATAAAAGTTATAGAATAATTATTATTCACCAGAATTTAACAATATTAATAAATTTTGGGATTCAATTGGGAATCATTTCACATGGGAATAGCTCAATCAATCGAATCAGTAGAATTTATTGATGAATTTGAAGACATTAAAAAACATCCTCAATATCGAAAGAGGATTATTTGCTTCTGGATAAACTAAAAAGACATCCCTCACATAGCGTAACAATTCTTGTGAACAAATCACAAGTTTCAAGAATTGCAAGAACGATATCTATTCGTACTAAGTAACGTAAGTATTCATTACAAATTTGATGTTCTAACCAAAAAATTCCACGCTATTTTATAAACAGTTAGCAGTTAAGATACATAAATTTCAATACTTCATAGACACAAATTATTTTTTGAATGTAATTCACACATAAGAATCTCTTAAGACATTCACAATTTACCTTCACCAAATGAATGAGCCCGTATTAGACAGAAAAGCGTGGGAAAAATAAGCACATACCAGAAGTTGACTTACTCTGTTGAAAAAAAGCGGCGGGATTGAAACCTGCTAGATTAGCAAGGCTTGATGGAAACCCGTAAGGATTACTGGCAGCCATATGTCCGACTGGCCCTATCCCACCTGGGCTTATGAAACCTGGATTCCCTTGAGAACCGCCAACACGAACCATCTCATAACCTGGCGCGGCATTTGTTTTTGTCACTAGACCTCCAGGAATTTTATTTGAAAATTTTTGGTTGAGTACTGAAATATAGAATGCATCACTATGTAGAACAAACGCTTAATTCTTGTGACAAAGATAAACCCTTATATTTATTGATGCACCATAAATATTGTATAATAGAAATTAAATCAATTTTCATATAGTACAGTTGAGTTTCAATTTCAAGCAGACAGCTAACAAATCTGATTTGGAATATCTGTGTGTATTTGTACACCAGAATTTCGAGCTTGCTATAAAGATGTCCAAACCAAATCAAGCAGATAAGCTTCGTTGCCGAAACTAAGCTCCACAGTAAGTTGCCAAAGAAACTCTTACAAACAACTCTGAGTAATGTTTGATATGCGGTTTACAAAATCAATCAGAGCGGAGTTTCGTTTGAACTTAATGTTATACGGCTCAGACGATATTGAAAACGAACTGTGCCTCAATTTTACATAAAATAGAAGCAATAATAAAGTTTAATTGTTAAATCTACATCCTATCTGATCAGATACTCACATGGTGCAGGTTCCAAGAAAGCTATGCACAAAACAGTGATCAGCATATTACATTATTGCGCGACGGTAGTGGCCAGTTTAATTGAAAATTTATCGTACGGTTTTGTAATCATTGCATTTATCACTCAGGACGGTTTGAGTACAAAAATGAGTTTAAATTGCAAAATAGTAACGAATGTTGGTTCAGATTGCTGAAGCATGCTTTTGTGAATGGTTTTAAGAATTGTATAAAGCAGAATTTAATGTTTTTTTGTTTATTACGTACTGCTAACTCCGCCCTGTCCTTTGATCAAAGGAGCTGGAATCAACGGTTTTTCTTCCTTAACGCCACCAATGCCTGCTGCCGTTGCCAGATCTTTTCCACCACCTATTGCATGCAAGTTATGATTGAAAAGTTTTTACTAGATGTTCAAGCTGTGGTGTAGTAAAATCAGAAGCTGTCTAGAGCAAATCTTGATTCTGATTGTTCTTTGATTTGATAACTCGTTAGTTTCCAATCCAGAACACATTGGAAGGCATGGGAACAAACATCTACGCTTTACTGTTTGTGTCCTAAACCATGAGGTATGGTTACAAACGGATGGGTAAAGTAATCGGTTGTCTTCCTCACTACAATATATTGGGATTTGGGATTTCTTATAGCTCATCCCAGGAATACGGATGAAAGTGTGGCCTAATAGTTATATAAACAAATGTTTAATTTCTCCACCATTTTCTGTTCAATGATCTTTTTCATTCTTAATATTCTACCTCTACGGTTTTGTTACCGTGCTGACTGACAATCGTGTAATAACTTATGTTTTTTGAATATTCCATACAATCACTAATTGTTTGATGATCTTAGATCCGTACAAGATCAGTGTATCAAACGATTGATAAAAGTGGAAGAGGCTACCGTCGATAGAAATGCGCCATGAGACAGAAAATTGATTACAACTATGATTCTTATGAAAGTCGAGTGGGCTCATAGTGTAACCATAAGAACAAAAATGACTGTTACTATCAAGATGAAAAGTTACCGATGCCAGGAGAGAATCACTGAAAGAAGGTTACAGCTGCAACAAAATTCACCTTATCAGCTCGGTTTAAAGAGCAGGTAAACAAAGTTTAAAACTGCTATGCCTACTTTCTTTCTCTGAGTTTTCGTTACAAACAGTGACATGTTTCGCAGGAATAGAATTCAGTTGAGTCTCTATACTTCACAGATTCTTGATATGATATTTTGAAGTTGTTTTCAATATCTCGAAGTTTTTTTTCGAAAAATAATTCATCAATGTTTGAAAAATGTGAGATTTATCTTCAATTCATCCTTCATTCTAGGATATATTCACGCAGAAATCAATTATATGAATTAAGCGATGTGATTCAAGAATCTGTATTATGTTGAGTTTCAATACCAGGTCATTCAATACCAGCTATATCATTTGCATGAACAAACTCATAAATTACATAGAATTGGCGATTAGGTACATAAATTTACAGAATTTAGATGGAATAATAAATTATACAAACATCCCCGTCAGACTTAGACATTATCGATAAACCCAAATCACTAAACTGTGTGGCGTTAAAATGAAAAGGATGGGAAAAGCTACCAAAAATCTCACAATTGAAGCGATTTCCAGCTAAACTTTTCAAAACATTATTAAATACATGAAGAAATCTGGTGAGTAATTAATGAGTGATAATATAGCGCAGGTTACCTGGTACTTCGATCTTGTCGGGATCTTCGTCATCGTCGAAATCACTGCCACTACCTGCGCTGCTGTCTTCGCTGACTTCTTCAGCTTTGTACCTCTTGGTAGACTGTGAAAATTGAGAGTAAAAGAAGAAATCAAAATGTATATTCGCGATGAAAATGATTAAGGATATAACAATAAACGTGAATGAACAAGTATTAGTTTGTGAAGAATGAATTAACGCGAAAAAATTTAATGATATTGCAAAAAAGCATGGGCGATTGGTTATGTCACACGAATGCCAACCTAAGGTTATTTTTTTTTAATATATATTTTTTTCATTACGAATGACGAAACAAAGGATTCTCTCTAACGAATAATACCAACGAATGAGATTTAGCATATAATAAATGAGAACGCACCATAACTAGTGTAAATATTTGTTATTTTATTAATATTTATACTCGGATTGTTTAAAGTCAGATGCAAAATGCATCAACGAAGTAAATCTCT
Organism: Phymatocera aterrima; assembly: GCA_963170745.1. Lineage (NCBI taxonomy): Eukaryota > Metazoa > Arthropoda > Insecta > Hymenoptera > Tenthredinidae > Phymatocera > Phymatocera aterrima. The sequence continues at coordinate 13,593,837 of OY720662.1, forward strand.
AGCGCGCGGCTTCTTTGGCCGCGATGAATCAAAATATAAAAAAAAATCTTGATTTATTGATATTACGATCAATCCACGCGTTACAGAGACATTGGTTCATTACTAAACTTGTCAAATAATATTATCCTGTGTCAATACAGGTTAATTTTTTCATAGTTACTTACGGTTCGTTTTGGCCTGGGCATTTTATCAAGAAGATAGCTCAATTCTATACTCTTTTAACCCGCACAGCTCCCGCCATCTTGGGTTTCCCGACCCACAATGCACTACTTCAGATACAAAAACACAGGCATTGAGTATCTAGTATCCCTGGTTAGCACCGGGTTCTGGCATGGTTAGTTATTTAAAATGTCCGCTTTTAAAAAGAAAAAGAACCGCACGGTGCGCTGCCGTACATAGATGGGTTTTACTGAATTTTTTTCTCCATCATTATTAACAATTGAAAATCATTAATTTTAATATAGCTCTTGAGACTAAATCTTCTCTGGGAAAACCACTAACAATATGTTTCATGCGAATTTTAAATGAAAAATAGCCGTAGCCGGATTTAATCGATCCGATTTCAAACTCGACCGTAGCACTATCTATTGCCCGATTCGTCAACTGCGAATACTAGGCAAGTCGCAAATCAAACATGGCCGTCGATATGCCATACACTGTCCCAAGGCTACTGAATGTTTGAAGCTTTGAGTCTACAGCCAAAAATCAACTCACTCAGGCACACAGAGGTATAATTGGCTGAAGCGAACGGAAAAGACCAATCTTATAGCTGTGATTTTTGGCTGCAGATGGAAAGCTCCCATTAAATTTTTCAAATTGTGACTCTTTCTTTCAAACGGCAGAGCAATGGCATTGGTCACTTCTGTTCAATCGGACCAATAATATCTCTCGAAAGAGAGCGAGGACGCGTATAGTAAAAGCGTTAGAAAGTGATGGATGGTTCTCAGCCAATCAAGAATAGTGTTCACTTGAGGTAATCCTACGGAATTTGAGAAACTTTGGTTGACATCCCGTTTATCCCTCCCATATGTCAACCAATCGAATAGCGAGGTTTGGCTTGTAGCGAATAGCGATTGCAGCGACGAGGAAGAAGCATATTCTTCTTCGCTTATTAGTTTTTATTATTTACGTTGATGTGTATAAATATTTGAGTGATTGCTAAATTGAATAATAATTAAATCTTCCGGCGCGGCGTGAAACCGGGGGAATATTCTCAAACTTTAAATATCGTTTGTTTGAATGAAAACTAGTATAATAATGTATCAAAGCTTGAGTTTATTTTGAAATGGATGCAGTGTTCGTGTAATCGTGGACGCCAGTAATTTTTCCAAACATTTCAATTTCTGTTAGCTTAAAATAGAATTATTATACAAATCGTGGCACCGGAACCTAGTCCAATCGTCGATATGGTAAAAGGTGCGTTTATTTTAATTTTAATTTATTTTTTTCACTCATACATTTCAAGCTTTGTTTAGCGAAGCGTTTTTGGTTATGTTTCGGGCCTCTCCGCACCTATTCGAACATCATCATATACATATTTCTTTCTACCTCACTTACCGTACAATCTAACGGTCGTCAACAACTCACAGAGAATGCAATAGCAACGCTGACCACGTTTATTTTTCCAACACGTTCACATACATTGGAATATAAATTCTGATCGTTTGCTTTTCTACTTTCAATATGCATTATCTATATTGATACGTGCGTATAATAATAAATTATAAAATGCTCCAATTCTTACGACATAAAATGATACATATACCATGTATATACAGTATTTCATAGTAGACTGCATTGACCTTGAGTTTCGTAAAATTATTCCCATTACTGTCTGATACTCGTACCTCATCCACATCTTCCGAAATCTCATTTTTCATTTTTCAATTCGCAACAATTGTTCATTCAGGCAGGATATAGAGTATACACAATTCTTACTCAACTGGAATTACATTTTCCAAATCCTTGCCAATATTTCATCACTGTTCTCATCATCTCAGACACACACAGTGCATTTATCACTGAAAAGTTCATTTTATACCATTCGTAAATTGTACGGGAACTTTACTTTTGGTTTTCAACTTATCTACCTGCATATACCTCAAATTTTTCATCAATTCTGTATATCCTCTCAACTGCAAATGAATGCTTTTATCCGCTCGTCAGTAAATGAAGATATAAACCAAAGTCCGTCGATGAAATTACAGCCTAGCGTTTTTGAGGTCAACCCTATCGTGTATTATACATGAATAATAACAATAATTAAAGGCCTCCGTAGTCAATTTTCATTGAATTTATGACCTAAATTTGAATATATATGATAACAGTGCATTGCATTGTCATTAGATAATAGTAAACACTGCTAATAGGTCATTAATGTCAGATATTATCCAGCTCCAGTTCGTTGTATATTATGTTCGAGACTTATGAACTTTAGATCATGAACTCTGAAAAATTCTTCCAAAAAAATGTAAAACCTTTTCCAAAGTGTTAAATGGTGCGAGATGACAGTATCGCATTACAATAATATAAATCTATGAACTACTACTTTGACTACAAATTTGAGGTAATCATGTTGAAGATATTGTTGAATTTCTTCTACTATTTTTGTAATAGTTTCAGCCGTCCATCCATCCTTGCTGTGAAGATCTATTATAGATATCACCAAAAAATAATGGATTCTTTTTTTCGGTCGGGACGCCGGCAGAAAAAGATAGAAGATAAATTCAGCACACCTGAATTTTCATGTCTCAGAACATCACCAAGAAGACAAAATGGTTTCGATCAACAATTGTTCAAAACAGACGGTGAGAGTTCGTCATTAATACTTTGGTGCTTTAACAATTTTTTTCTACCTTGTATGCTGAATTTTAAATCCATATTGAATACAGAAACGCCAATTGCCGTACCAGTCAATGCAAGTCCAACTCCGCATCGGATTAATATGACAGGAACTGAATCAGAAGATTCTGATAGATCAAATAATGACGATAATGTTAACGGAAAAATAAAAATACCAATGCTGAAATCCCCCAGTAGTGTAATAAGTCATATTCGAAATCCTGGTAAAAAGTTATTAAAAAAGGGTCGCAGAAAATTAAACATAAACAACAACATTATTGGAAATCAAGAATTGCCGCAAATAGCAATTAACGGAACAAATCATAAATTAACTGATTATTTTCCTGTTCGAAGAAGTATTCGTAAATGTAAAAAGACTGTTTTGGAAGAGCAGCAAAGAGATTTAGAAAATAAAGTCGTGTGCCAGGTCGAAGATGGACTAAAAGTAGAACAATTCGGTGTCAAAGGTAGAGGAGTTATTACAACAAGAGAATTCAGCAAAGGAGACTTTGTCGTTGAATATATCGGTGAATTAATCGATCAAACCGTAGCTAAAAAAAGAGAAGCCGAGTATGCGCATGATCAAAATGCAGGTTGCTATATGTACTACTTCAAACATCGTAATCATCAGTATTGGTAAGTACATCAGTACGTCCATCTACATCAACATTCCCATTAGGTGTCTTTCCTTTTATGACGTAGTGTATGCCTGCAAAAACGCATTTGCTTTATCCAAAATGTCTTCGATGTAATTGAAATCGTATTAATGTAATACCAATTCTATTGTTTTTCAATAATTCAAATGTGTTTCTGGAGGTTATCAAATTGGAAGTCATACGCACATCTTAGATCAACAGTTCAAATATTGTTTATACTTATGTAAAACTGAATGCAAATAAATTTCTGAAAGGTTTTTCCTTGTTTTTGCAGTGTGGATGCAACACCTGAATCCGATAAATTAGGCAGGTTAGTGAATCATTCTCGAAATGGAAATTTGATTGCTCGTGTAGTGGAAGTTGGATCTATACCACATTTAGTTCTTACTGCAAAAGAAGACATCCCGATCGGTGTCGAAATTACTTATGATTATGGAGACCGAAGTCGAGAATCTATTCGTAATCATCCTTGGTTGGCATTGTAACGAGAAAACTGCATCGTCTTGATATGCACTCGGTAAATAGGTAAAATTAGTTGACAAAAGTAATAATAAACCTGTGAATGTATTTGCAGTAGTCCCATAAGAAGCTATACTAAATAATGTAAGTGACTTAAATTATAGAGAAACTCTGTCATCAACAATGATAGGATTATGATAGAATTTGATGATGTATAATAATAATAATAATAACAATAGTAACAATAATATTATCATCATTGTTGTTATTATTATTATTCACATTGAATTACAGAATTAATTTGTTTATTTGATTTCAAATGAAACTTGTTGGTGAACATTCAGAAAGCTATTGAATAATAATTTGGAAGTATCATTAAACGATTATAAATAAACATCACATGTAGTTACATAAAAGGCGTAGATTGATGATCTTGTATGAGAATCACACACAAGAAATGATACGAAATTCCTCCATTACTATTTATTATATGTTTTATTTATTTGAAATTCATATTCTTTTGTGTGTGGGTTCAGTACCATTGATGATATTATCTTCTTTCGCATTTACGTAACCCAATATCTGATTTGGGCTGGTAAATGAATTACGTCTCCTTGCATATGTGTACGCCTTGTCTATCAAATGTGGGAATTCGTATTGGAGATTTAAACAACCACTACAGTGCATCTGCTTATAATTAAAGCGTGTTGATGATTTTAATTTTCCTTGATTCAAGAAGATGATTCCAATTTTCTCTATATGAAGAAACATTTGAAAATGACGAATAGTGGTACTTACACCGCTATCAGAGTTTAACATCTTGCTGAATAATAGTCGTTAGGTATTACATCTTTCAATTTCAGTGATACTAAATATGTGGAGAAAATCTAGAGATATGGGAAAGATTCTATAGTCCACTCGCATCAGGTAATTGTGTTACTCATATCATAACATTTTCGTTCGTAGTAAATTTGATAGCAAGAAATAAGATTTACAGGTATTTCTAATAAAAATGTATGATGCATACTATTTTGAACTACAAGATATCGTTTATACACAATTGGCTAGTAAACATTCATACACTACTGTACTTGTTAAAATTGCAACTGACATATTTGTTATAGAAAAATATACCGAACCATCGAAATACTCCAATTAAACGATTGGGTTTAACATGTTCTATGAATAATTATACGTATATTTAAAAAAAAAAAACACCGAATTTTTTGCTAAGCTTTTCTTATTATAAGTATTACGAAGATTTATTTTCTCTATTTGACTGGAATAAAATTAGCCCTGGTGATGATTGTTGTCCATTTTTAATATTCAATGATAACTAGAACTGGTATCTTCGAGCATTGTTGAACTCTTTCATCAATTTTAGCACTATATGGAAGAGTTAAGCTGCTGATACAAAAACGAGTTCAAATTGTAAAAATGAAACCGATATATTCATAGTACAGGATGCTAGAAGACCCAATATTTCCTTGTATAAAGTAACTATAGGTAAATCTTTGTGAATTGTACTGATTGTGAGAGAACACAAATTTGACTTGGGAGGGGTAATTAGTAACACGAGAATTAATTATCTTGTACTATAGTTATCAATCGACTTAAGTAGTTTGAACAAACTTTTACTACAGAGATTCGAAGAATAATCTACGTGAATATAAATGAATCCATGTATATTGGCTTGGAATGTAAATGTTTGTTGTTTAGTATCTAACAAATTAGCTACGTAACTGCCTACATTGTATTGAAATTGTATCAATTAGCTATAAATAATCATTATTAATTATGTCTACTTATATTTATCCATATTGCTTTTCGATCATTTATAGAATTTTGTACTCGTCATCGTCAGGTGAATGATAATTGACTAGCTATGAATTAAGCCTAATTATGCTTAGATGTAACAAAAACATCTGTTACTCTATTTCACCTGCTTCATTGTGTTCTACATTTTTTGGGGGCTTTTTTTCTTAGTTTGTTTAGTATTTTCATAAATTCAAGTTCAGTAGTAGAGTTACACTTCATCTCAATCACTAATCCGTTGTAGTATTAATTAGTTAATCATATCTGTACAGTTTGATTTGCAATAGTTATACAGGGTGGCATTCATCCGCAGTCATACTTTTTCTTTGTTTGTATGCTTTGAACGAAAATGCATATGCTCTTTGTAGCTCGTCAGTAAAAATATCCATATGGACATTCGCAATTTTGATAGAATCCAGTTGAATTTCAAATGTTGAGAAGGAAAAGGATATTTGGTACAGAAGATATTTTCATCTTTGAAAGAATAGAATCTGAATTGAATTTGCGCAGTACATGGATGTCATAGTAGATACAGTCTCTCGGCCTCTCCACGATCTTCTTCTACGTCCGTTTAACTTCGATAGTTGAAAGTTACAAAACAGTCTGTTGAAAACGCTTGGGATGCCCTGTATACCTATTTCATTGTGAATGAGAATATAATTACAGTTGTCAAATACAACTACTATAATTGACGAAGAATTGTTAATGATTACTCAAATTTATATACACAGCTAATTTGAGTAATAATTTTGACAGCATATATTACTATTATCTTTAATATAAAGAATTGCTATCATTTCGTTGAGGAAGCTGTTAGTATAGTACAGGACTATGTTTCTTTATTTACTGGCAGTACTGCAAGCTTGTGTCAAAGAGAGATAGCTGTATTCACAAACCTACAGGTGCAACAAATAGACTAGGAAAACTCACAGTACTGACAGTTAAAAAAAGGAACACGGCCTAAGTAAGCTATTCATGACTCAGCATCGATTATCAATTAACCATTGATTGTTGTTATTCTTCATAATAATAATTATTATTAAAATCAAATTTCGGTCGAAGAGCGATACTATTTAGCTAGCGCACGTGCACCTTGGTGGGGAATTCGATGAACGTAAATTGACTTGATTTAGTCAATATATTATACCAATGATAAGCAGTAGTTTTTTAAATCGATTTTAACTGTTTTTAAATATTATCATGATTAGTCTGTACTCAAAATGTTGTAATCTTTGAATCGGAATTTTTGAATATTTTGTTCAATATCTGACGCTATAATAAAAACAGATACATATATTCATTCTATCTATTTGTTTCACATTTTCATCTGGGCCCGTATTTTGATTTTGTTTCGACTGGTGTAAACGGTGATAAACGTCGTTTAAACCAATCAGGGAAGACCTCCAGCCGTCTGCTTTATCACGCGTGATACAAAATCAGAATAAGGCCCCTGGTTAAGTTTCATGATGATAAGTTCATCTCTAATATAAACTCAAGGACACAATCTACCGCAATTTTTCACCATTTCCGCTCTTTTTTTTTTTGACTCCGTATCTGTCACCTAGAATACCTCAGTACTGATTGAGGAAACCTTTCATGATTTTCGGCAAAGTTTCAGGATCAATGTAACATATTAGTATAATGTGTCAAATATCGTTCTGTGAAATAAGAATGAAATCTCACGCGTTTCAATCCGACGCAAGATACTAATGCGAATGAAATATCGATTTGATAAACAAGGACTCTGAATGGGCAGAATTTCGCGCGTCAAAAATCCTCATTTCTTATTGGTTGTAAGAGGTTTTTGCACCTGATTTTGACACTTCGCATTTTACACATGCAAACGTGGAATATACGATATAGCGCGAGACGATGGAGAAGGTTATTTTTTCTTGTTTTTGTGTATGAATAACAAATATATTGCTGATTCTAACGTATAATACGGTGAGTTTTGCTATTCACTAGTTATAAAAAAAAACTGTAAAACAACAATCAAGTTAATCAGAATAAGTCAGCGTTCTTATAATTCATTTAGAAACTGCGGATATATTTTATCTACAAGAATGGACAACACAGCAACAGCCGAGTGTCTTACTCTGGATTTCGGGCCATTTGAAACTGTTCACCGATGGCAACAAATGCCAGAATGTGATGAATTTGTTGGAGCCAGGTTCGACTCTAGTTTACTTCTCAATATTTCATTCCACAGCTTAGAGGTTATGTCTCTATTTATTTAACATAGAGACCAGAGACCAATACCATGCACTGCATTACGCTCATCTTATTACTTCGAATATTATTACTATTCATTCGGCTCGGCGCTATGTTATTTATTATTTTCAATATCTAGAATCAATCTCACGACATTCGGATAGGATATCCATTGTTTTCTTCCAATCAAAACTGTTGAGAAATAATTTGCTACAGGTGAATTTCAAAATTTACAATTTCTAATTCAAGTATGAATATATTATAACTATCTTTCAATTTTAGTTAATCGTTTTTTAGGACTTTCCCAATTGATTATACTATTTTTCGGAAAAATTGGCCACCTTAGAACTGATATATTAAGTAAATAATAACTGCTGGGAACTATGTGAATACTGCATCAATGAGGCAAATGCTTCTTCAGGTAGAAAAGGTTTATTTCCATTCTAGCATCTTGTTGTTTAATCAGAGTACTTTTTTCATGTAGACGAAGTAAGCATACTGTAGTAGCTTACAAAGATGCTATCTACGTTTTTGGAGGAGATAATGGAAAAACAATGCTTAATGATTTGCTGCGATTCGACGTGAAGGAAAAATCTTGGGGCCGTGCATTTGCTACTGGAATACCGCCAGCGCCAAGATATCATCATTCTGCTGTTGTTCATGATGTTTCTATGTTCGTTTTCGGAGGATATACAGGAGATATTCATTCCAATTCTAACTTGACTAACAAGAATGATTTGTTTGAGTATAAATTCAAAACTGGTCAGTGGACGGAATGGAGATTTATTGGAAAGTAAGTTAATTTTCGAGGAGAATTTCTCATCAATTTTACAGAAATTTCACATAATTTGTGAGAAACCCGTCAATCAGGAATTACGCCACCCTCAATTGGCACATTGGCAGACTGAAGCAGAGAATCAATAAACAGCTTCGCAAAATCTTGTTATATGTGTTTTTATAATTCATCTTCCGCTTGTACAGAACACCGGTACCCAGATCAGCTCATGGCGCAGCGGTCCATGATAATAAGCTTTGGATATTTGCTGGGTATGACGGAAATGCAAGATTGAATGATATGTGGACAATATCTCTACTAGTGAGGAAATCACATTCATTACTAATCAATTGAGGTCACTATCTATTGTTTATGAAACTCGTGATTTTTAGCCCGGAGATATGCGGGTTTGGGAAGAGATTGCACAATCTGGAGATTGCCCACCAACGTGCTGCAACTTTCCTGTAGCTGTGGCCCGGGAGTCTATGTTTGTTTTCAGCGGTCAAAGCGGAGCGAAAATAACAAATAGTTTATTCCAGTTTCATTTCAAGGAGAAACGGTTGGTAGAACTCACATGTTAGGGCCGATTCCTCCAACACACTCAAGAAGTTGGTCCTGGTGTAAGTCAATAAAAGTCGTTGGTGATTGGATAACCCCAGGTTCAAACGAGGATTAACTCTCAAACTGTGACAGAGGAATCGGCCCGCAGAGATATGAAGCTAATACTTTTTTGTTGCGAGAACACTGTCGCTGCATTAAAATTCATGTATTTGTTATAAAACTCAAAATAAATAACGACTGTTGATAGATGGACTCGAATCTCAACAGAACATATATTGAGAGGTGCTCCGCCACCTCCGGCTCGTCGTTACGGCCATACAATGGTCAGTTTTGATAGACACCTTTACGTTTTCGGTGGGACAGCAGATTCGACGCTTCCGAATGATTTACATTGTTACGATCTGGACACACAGACATGGAGTGTGATTTTATCTTCTGTTGATAGTCAAGTTCCTTCTGGAAGATTATTTCACGCAGCAGCAGTGATTGGCGAAGCCATGTTTATATTTGGTGGAACAGTTGACAATAACGTGAGATCTGGAGAGATGTACAGATTCCAATTTTCCTCATATCCCAAGTGTACGCTGCACGATGATTTTGGGAGATTGTTGAGTAGCCAACAGTTTTGTGATGTTGAATTTATCGTTGGAGAAAGCGAGGAGAAAATACCGGCGCACATAGCCATGGTAGCAGCTCGATCTCAGTGGCTAAGAGCTAGAATTAAGCAAGCACAAGACCAGAGAGAAAAACATCTCGAAAAAGTTTACGGTACAACAGAAATACCGTTAAAAGATTTACCGCTGTTAGAAGTCAAACTGAAAGACGCTGTACCAGAAGCTTTTGAAATGGTATTGAATTACATTTATACAGATCGAATAGACCCAACAAAAAAAATTGAGGATCCTTTGAGTAATAGAATAGTCCTTTTGATGATGGACGTTTATAGATTAGCCGTTCAATTCCATATGAAAAGATTAGAACAGCTTTGCGTTCAGTATCTTGAAGCTACAATAAGCCACGCGAACGTTCTCGAAGCGCTCCATAATGCTGCACTTTTGAAATTATACTTCATTAAAGAATTTTGTTTAAGTTTTGTCGTCAAAGATAGTAATTACAACCAAATAGTAATGAGTCAAGAGTTTGAAACTTTGGATCAACCATTAATGGTTGAAATAATAAGAAGAAGACAAATGCCTCAAACTAAAAATTTCCTCAAGTCATATGAATCAACAGGTAATTTTATTTTATTCATCTAACAAAACTATGTTACCCAAAATTTAAGCGCACCTCTTCAACACATAACGATTTTATCATTTTAATTTAGAATTTGCACACATTCATGTATTGGGGACAACTTTAGAACAGGATATGGAAGTTTTTTTAAAAAGTGCAAGTAGTGAGTTCTGTGACATAACTTTATTGTTGCATGGAATACCTATTCCTGCTCACAAAGCAATCCTCGCAGCACGATGCAGTTATTTTGAAGGGATGTTCAGGTCGTTTATGCCTGAAGATAATATCGTGAATGTGAGTATTGAAGAAAGTTTCAACAGTGATCAATATTTGAATACTTGAAGATGTTTATTAATTGATAAAAATTCACAGATTCAAATAGGAGAGATGATACCTTCAAAAGAATCGTTTGATTCTTTACTTAGATATATATATTATGCTGATGTATCTATGCCTCCTGAAGACTCTCTCTACTTATTTACCGCTCCAGTATTTTATGGCTTTACAAATAATCGCCTACAAGCATTTTGCAAACAAAATCTTGAGATGAATGTTACGTTTGAAAATGTTATTCAGATTCTTGAAGCCGCTGATAGAATGCAGGCCATTGATATGAAGAAATATGCGCTTAATCTCATTGTCCATCACTTCAGCTTGGTATGATAATGAAAAGATTCTCTCAGTTGTCAAATACAGTGAAACCTCATTTATACGATTTGCACTTGTACGTTTTTCTTATTTATACGTAACATTTCTTTGGTCCCAGCAGTAATTTTGCAGGGTGTAGGTACTTCACTTCAATGTAATTCGTAATCATACGTATTTCTTGCCGTACCCCTTGAAAAACGTATAAAGGAGGTTTCACTGTAGACGCACGAATATTTCGAAAAGTTCTTTATATCAAGAGTTTTTTTTTTATTTCTAGGTGGCTCGCTTACCGAAATTGAAACAATTGAGCCGTGAACTTTTACTAGATATATTAGAGGCATTGGCAGATGAAAAGAGCGAGGTAAGAATGTGTCAGGACATGTCGACTGCCAGTCTTTCCAGTGACTGCTGACAGACCTCCGACCAATTATGGCGTGTACCCATGCCGTCCAGCTTTCAGGTTCGTGCGATGATGATTTAGTAATTAATGCGAAGACGTGTTGTTAGTAAGTTATAGCAGGTTTCCCGGATTTAGGTAATGCTGAATTTTCTATTCATTTAATAATTTTTGTAATGGAGAAATAGTTGCTTATGTAGCAGAACAGAAGAATGATTGGAAGTTTGTATTTTTTCAGGAACTATTTCGTGTTAATTTTATCTTGATAACACGGATGATACTCTTCATTGGGAATTACTATTTCGATTCGAAGATGTGTCCACAGTATCGACAGGGCTACAGAAGATGTAATCATAAGAAAAAGCGGTATCATCGATTTAAAATACACTGACAGTTAGCATGACTCATGTTACGACTGCTGGCGTGTCTTCAAAAAAGATAGACACTGGCGGCTTTAATTTATTAAATTTTGTTTCTTATTTTCTCTATCTTTTTCTTTCATAAAAAATATATTAGTGTATGGTATTCTCAGATTTCGTTAGATCAACTCAATTCTTCTTATAATAGTATACAGCAAAGGCAAATAGGAAGAAATGTGAGAAGTATTTTGAATGGAGAGAACATACTTCCTCAAAAATTTATAAGTTATTCATATACATTTCGGTGTATTTGATTTGCTTTGTGTTCAATTAATGATATGTTCAAATAAAGTGATAAAGAAAATCTGGATTCTTGTTGGCTTACGAATGAGGAAGGATAAAAAGACAAAGCAAACATCACAGTAATAATTCACTGAAATTTAGTACAGTAATGGCCATATTTTTATTATTTTGTGATCAATAATAAATACGATTTTTTCAATCCTTTTCTCTAATGAGCGTCATGAGAAATAGAAGAGTAAAAAGGTAAATAACATTGGAATAAGAAATACAAAATAATGATTTCCATGTATAAAGTAAAATTAATTAGGATGATACATAAAGAATTATTAGTTAGGAGTAGTAAATCGTTTCCACAAGAATCAAACATTCCGAAATCATTATTATATAGCGTTTAACTTTACAAATTTGGCTTTAATATTGGCCAGCATACAGATACAATTACGCAAAAAAATCATGAATAACTTTCAGAAACCTTTTGGATCATTGGATAAAAAAAAAGGTTTCATAGAGTTCATGTGGAAGTTGATTGATTGGTTACAGTTGATCATATTCATCAGCCTTTACGATCCTAAACTTCAATTGCGTTGAACTGTAATCTGTAGTATACTAATAGAATTTCTTTGCAATATTCATTTTCGTCAAAATCATGCTATACGTATTATTTGCAGATAAGATTTTTTCCTCGTTTTTACTATTTCTTATTTACTGAATGAATTATTTTCTAATTTTCTTACCTCTTAATTCTAAGTATCTCAGAACTTCCACCTTTATCCTGCATTTTTGTAACGCGAGTGTTCAAAAATTTCTATTTTTAACGCTATTAAAGGTGAAATTGTTCTTTGAATGCTCCAATATTACGCAATGTGAAAAGTTGGAATTTCTTCCACATAGTCATTAGTTTCAATAAGAGTAGCCATTGCCAGGGCGTGAAGATTTCATTGACAACTGTAAACGGAATAGCAAACGGGAACAACAAGCCAAGAAAAGAATCGTTGTATATGTGCCAAAAATTTGCCCAAGTAATAAGAAACGGCTAACATAGTTTATGTTAAGTAATTTATTAGTTAAGTATTATATAAGGCCAAGTAATTTATTCAAAAAATAATTGCAGCACATTGAGTGAATTAAAAGTATTATATCTAGATTGATATTTACTTTTAATTAGCTTGTCTTCGATAGTTAGTGAGTACCTAGTTGAAAAAAATTACTTGCGCATTTATAGGATTTTATTATAATGGAAACTTGAAATAAAATCAATATATTATATCTTGTTATTATTATATTAATATTATATAGTACTCCGTGGAGTGTATTATATGTACTACCACAAAACTTGTTCGATATATTATAGATCCTTTTTAGGGATTACATATAGATAAAAACGATTGTATACTCTTTGGATCATTGATAATGCCTAGAAAAAAATATTATTATAGAATAACTGGAAAACCGTATCCGACATGAGTACAATTTATTCAACCATTCATTTCCTATTTCTCATAAAATTGAAATTTCTGATCAATTTTTAGTCCTTGCAAAGATTTATATTAGCTTCAATTTTTTTTGTCTAATCTGCAATAATAAATATTCGATAGCACGTAAATCTTTACAATATTTCTGAGCTCTCATAAACAACAAGTGAGTAAATAAATAAATCATTTAAGGGGCTAGTCACTTCTTGAGAGGGATTTCATACTTGCAGTGGTATCAATAGATTTCACATGATCTCATGTGACTATATGATTTCAGAGTAGAATTGCGGACTGATGTGAAGTAGTACTTCGAAATAAATACAATAAATTATTGAAGAATCCACTTTATTAATTAAAATATACAGTTTAAAAACGTAATGTAATCACACTTTTGTTCAAATTTTCTCTTTATCTATATTTATATATAATATATATATATAGATATTTATATAAACGATAAGTCTATATATTTAAAATCTATATTGTGTTCAGCTATGGTAAAATTACATTTCTTAAAAAATACTTATACATATTCCAAGTCGTCACCACCTATTTATTAATTACATAGGTATCTTTTATTACATTCTATAATAAGTATACCTATACTATTATCAATCATTATACATCTATGTATGTATTATTATGATGGACAATTTACAGGCTGTAAATATTTAGATCCTCCGTGTTATCCAGCTGGTAACTATAAGATAAATAGGCACGTTTTCATATACATGTATATATAGGTATATTCATTGTGATTGAATTATCCTTTTTTTTTTATATCCTTTCCATTTTTTTCTCTGTAGTACTATGCATGTATACCTTTTGTTATATATACCTATATACCAAATTTTAAATTATTTCTTTTATATCCTTTCATTTTACCGTACAGTTTAATTATCATCTATTATAAACAATGACTTACATAGCAAACACTGACATCTATTGTGCTAGGAATTTATTTTTCAAATATTACTATTGGATGTGTTACTCAAAAAATGTGACCAAAAAAATCGATTAATGTATCATCTTCAAATCGGTTGCAAAATAAATCATAAATTATAGTTATTTACAATGGAGACAAAGTGATGCAAATCAGAGCTAAGAATCATATATTTATATCGGTTTTTAGTTAGAAATCCGAGAAAATGGTACGATTTCGATCTCCACAGGATTTGAATGAGGTAATAAATATTCTGCATACTACTAGTTCCAGAGAATCCCAACTTCCAATTTTGTTCAATAAAGGTGTTATAGGTGTGTACGTATACATGAATGTAGCTATGAATGCTATTCTTGTCAAAAGAGAATTTCAAGATTGTACAATCTAATTTCTAATTATTGGAATGCTATTAGAAATGACAAGATCCATTTCATTGTATTCTAAATTGTCTTCGATTTCAACCCGGAATTATAGGAAACAAAATTTGGTTGTAGCAAGATCAATTCAACGAATGAATAAAAAACATTACAAACAACAATAGATGTCTGTGCGCTATTCGATAGAAGACAATCATTTCATTCTCTCATAAATATAGATCTTTCAACAACACTATAATAATCATACTAATATTAATAATATAATTTAATAATTGTACATATTAATCACTAATCTTGGTCACAAAGCTCCTACCGATTACCATATTATTATATTAGCAAAGGCAAATTAGTGAATGTTCAAAAATTTTGTAGCATCATATGGTATCGCATTTATCGCACATATACATAGTATCAACAACCAACCAAAATGTAGAAAAAGAAAAAAGAAACTACAAATTCCATACATTAAATCGCTCAATTCTATAAAAAAAAAAGGCTAACAAAAAAAAAAATATATATATATATTTGCATAGATATAAGGTTTCTATGCACAAGTTACATCGAAGAAAATTATGATAATGTGATGAACTATTATTATCGATTGGTATTGACATAGATATACCAGGAATTATTCGAAGTACCTGTAGACATAACACAAAATTCTTATTTTTCCTCAGATGAAAATTTCGGATGACCGGAAAGCGGTGATCAAAAGGAAAAATAAAATCAAAATGTCTGATTAATTACAGACATACACAGGCGGAAAAAGATTTATTATCTCATACGATAATAAGTCTCAGATATCATATCTTGGACAAAGTTCGAATCAAATGTATTGAAGCTTTGTACAGGTTCACCTTGTATGAGCGTACGCATGTATAACATGTGGTTTAAATAGATGAAAAAAACAGAAAGTAGAATAGTAACTAAGGCATAAATACATCATACACAATTCTACTCGATTTGGTTGATTCTCAACAAAACACAATGCTAAATTTTGATTTTATTTCTCAGCCTTAGCTCATTTTTTTTGCAATAAATTGTTTGAATATAACCTTGATAGTCTTTCGATCACCAGCCACGAATTTAGTTTTTATCAGTAAAATTGCTAATCATACAACGAATGGAGAGTTGTACTCAACGGTAATGATCTAAAGTGAAATATACTGGCAATAGGCGATTCATTTGATCTGAAAAATCCGAAAATACTGACAATTTTCTAATCGTCATTATTCTATGATAAGAATACGGTACTCATTTCCGTAAAGACATACAATTCCAAGTATACTAAAAAAATAAAAAACAAAAATCCTCATTCTCTTCTCTTCAACAACATTTTGTTTGGACTAATGTAGTCAAGTTAAATCATAGCACGGCTGTAACAGAATACTATACGTAAAATACAATAGACAACAAATGTTCCGAAAGCTAAGGAATAGGATATTAGAATGTACCAGAGCTCAGAATACCTCTCTTCTACATTCGAAATGTTTTCGGCGGAGTGCACTAATTAAAAATATGAACACACAACGAGAGAAGAAAAAGATAGAAATAAAGAGGGAAAAGTGAAAATAAAAATCATCACCATAGAATGAAAATTGGGTAGAGTAAATAGTATAATTGGAAAATTTGTTAGTCATATAAATAATATGAGGGCGAAGTTTAACCACATGTGATCTTCAATATTTAGATACCAATTGGGCGCCGGCAGACAAATTTCATCGTTATTAATAAAATCAAAATAAATTGAAAACTTATTGAGGACAGCCAAACTAGCCCAGACAAAAATATTCTCAATAAATTTGTTCAAATCATACAACACTACTCTTATTTGCTGAGTCGTTTTATTCTAGAACGAGTAGACAGAGATCTGGCGCTAGGATTGTAAGGAGATTTGACTCTCTTAGTTATAGCTGAACCACTCGGAGTGGCTTGAGATACAGATGAAGATGTTGTTTGTTTCAATTTACTGGGTAATGAGAGCCTGTTAGCTTTTACAATTCCATATTGACTGGCTATTTGCGGTGGTACGGTATGACCCATAATGTCAACATTTCTCGATCGCAAAGTTTTAATTGGTGTAGCTGCGATGGTATCTGATCGTAACCATCTATGCGGTGTTAAATCAACCGGATTTTCTCTTATGTTTATTCTTTCTCTTTGAACGGTAAAACTTCCTCTCAACTGTATTCGATTCCCACCATTTATGGATGGCCTTCTAATTGTCTTTACAGGTGTAGCCTTTTTCTCGAGACTTCTTCTTTGGCTGTTTCTTGTATTTTCACTTCCTTCTCCCCCAACTTGCCATTTATCTGGCCATGATAATCTACTGTGACTATCTTCACCCTGATTTGATGGATCATTTTCATCAGCCGGAACAATTCTCTGATCTTCAGAACGCGTTCGTCGTTTTAAACTAGGTGCTGAAGTACAGCCATCCTCAGCCTGTATCAAGGTACTATGTCTTCGTTTAGCTCCAATGTTGGTACTAGGTTTCAATTCATCGCAAGTTCCAATAAATGCATTTTGCCTGACCATGTGGTGTAAATTATTTGATTCTTCTTTGGTTTTATGATCAGGAATTCTACTAGGCTTTGGGACTTGTTGTCTGATTAGATTTTGTAAATTCGGAGTAGTTACACTATTTTTCGATTTCTGATCAACTATTCTTTTCGGTCGAACTGGCTGATCAATTTTATCTAATTTTGTAGTTGAAACATTATCCGTCTTTGTCAGTTCTTTCGATGTTACATTCTCTGAAGGAACACTCGATGAAACTTCAGCAACTTGGATACTTTCTCTGCTACGAAGTTCTCTGTGAGGGCTTAGATCATGGCATTGTTGGAGAGATTTAAGAGACGTTTTAGGAACATTGTGCACAGCAGGATGCAATTGGCTTTTAGAATTAGCACTATGTTCTTCTACCAAAGCTTTTCCCCCATCGGGTCTTTCCCTGTGGAGAATATTTGCGACTTCTGTTATTTTTCCCAAAGCATCGAGAACGTTATCTGAAGAATCCGGCTGTTTAGATTCATTTTCACTCTCATCGTCGTTTGTAAAACTTGTGATCGGCGGCTGCGGGTTTGTTGGATATGAATTAGGATGTGCTTCATGTTTACTTAAGAAATCTGGCTCTGGTTCAAGCGCAGTTTGTTCTGAAGTACATGGAACTGGTGAGAGGATAATTCTTCTTGGAGTGTCTTTTGGCGATACCGGCTGTTCTTTTTCTTTACAACTTTTCTGTCCCAGAAGAACCTGGATGAATAATACAATAACATTAAAACCAGTCAATAATTTACTAAATTCTTCCTTTCAATGATGAAGCTCACCTCAGTCCGCGAAGGTCCAGGCGGATCCAACATGAGTGTAACAACGCTTGTGTTGTCAGCTCTAAGCCTAGTCGACGACCACCTTTCCAAAGCTCTATCAACCAGACTTTTTGACGGATTAATCCACATCTGTACGTGCGCATGCTGTAATTGTAATTTCATTCATCCAATTTACTCTGATGCGTGAGCACAAACTTTATAAATTTACGAGTTATGTTTATATTAATGTACCCCACTCCCAGCTTGCTGCGAAGCAATGAGATGTTTTTCGTTGTGTCTTTCAGCTGCTTGGACAATAGATACAGCCCCTTGCGGTGACAACATATTCCATAATCCATCAGTGCCAAATATCAGACATCGATGGGACTTCACATCGACTGCCACAACAGCGACATCGGGCTCTGGGGAGACGACAAATTTGTCCAGCTCAGAGTTGTAGCTCCAAAGATCACCTGAATTGAATATCACATGTAAAAATACTGAAGGTCGATCTATCTTTCATACATAACTATGTTTCTAGTTCCAGTGTTTACCTAAAGATCTAGCAACAGCTAGGAATGGAATTTCGTCGATATGTGTTGACCTTCGAACAGGTCCTTTATGACCGATTCTCGGTCTGTTCCATACGACCCTAGGTACGCCTGATTTGCTGACTACTTTACCACCACAGGCTTGGATTCTAGTCATTTCTGGTGTACTTTCTGGTTTGTGATCCTTAGTTAAAGCTCTTGCCTTCCAGTGTGGATCTCCATCTTCTTGGTAGCCAAGAATAATACCAGAATCTCCTACATGGCCAATGTAAATTTTTCCTTTACGAATGAAAGCAACGCTTGCTGTTGTACCGGCGGTACTAGGGAGCCCGGACGCTGTTCTCGGCCATTTATCTGAAAAAAGTGTGTCTTTTGCTATCAAATCAGTTAAATGTTCATCCATTTGTCTATTTAATTATTTTTGTGAGAAATAGCGGACAAAATAGAATCATGTTGAACCATGTGTATGCAATATTTTTACTAGGTACTTTTTACGACACCAAATTTACTCTGTGTGAGAGTTTATTTAAAATATTTTCAGAGAAATATGAGAAGGGGAAATTGAAAATGTACAATTCTTTCCATTGGAAAGTTCATCTTCAATGAACATGTTTTCTTCTTTACAAACCAGTGTAAGAATTATGAGAATGGAAATTTCAGTTTGTATGATGTGTCACATGTTCAAAATTATTACATAGATAACATGAAATTACAATGCGAAAAGCCTGAAAAAAAACTGTCTTCCAAATCTAAATCGAGTCTATTCGACAAACTCAAATAGAAAAAGTGAAGAACTCGTACAATAATATATAATGTAAATGAAGACTTAGAAAAACAGGAGTATGTCCTACAAAGATATCAATGCATGTTGACATTTATCTGAATTTCATCGTTTCCGCAATATGTACACAAATATTAGAATGCCTAGAATATAATATACTTGGGTTCATAGACACTCTTCATTTTGGAGTATTGCGTAAGAGTTTAGAAGAGATTGGAACAGGGTTGTCTACTCACGCGCACAACAAACAACAAAACGTGATTTTTCATTTTTCGTTTTTCATATTTAATCGACAAGATGAAAAATCGAATAACTTAGGTAAAAAATTTAGTTCCATGTATCTGCTCGGTGGATTCTGTTTAACGAATTCTCATGTAAAATGTATAGAGTATTGTTGTTTTTGCACCAAATTAAATTGAGCAATGATGAAATACTGCACAATCAGATAATTGATAAGTTGTCTAAACAATCGAATAATTCAATATTCCGATATCTTGAGTTAAGTAATAAACTGACACAACATCTTATCATCGACTAAATAAAAACAGACCATGCTAATCAATCTCCATTTTTATTCTGCCGAGTTCTATTAGTAGAAAAGGAAAATAGAATAACAAAATTTCTACTATGACGAAATTCTTGACCGAGTTTTCAAAGAACAACCTGAGAAAAAGTAAACGTAAAAATAAATTCAAAAATCAAGTCCTCATTCATAAAATCAACGTTTCGATCGAATCCAATACCGGATATGGTCAGCTTTGGTGAAACTGAGAAATGAATTGAGGTTACCTCGGGGTTACATAACCTAAATCTCATTCTGATGCATGGCGAGGGGGAGGGAAGTGGGCAGGGACGGCCGGGGGAGGGGCGGAGGGGGGATTAGGAATAGCGCGGGAGGCTATCTTGACGACTTACCGAGCTGTCGCCACATAGCCTGATGGGTGTTACTATAACCGTCTTGAATAGCTCTTAAAACATCTTCATCTTCATCAGACCAAAAGTTTTTCTGTTTAACAATAGTGTCCATTAAATTTTCTTTCGCATACGTGGCTGCTTCGCCGCCGCCATGCCCGTCAAATATACCAAAAAACGCATATTCCAGGTCTTTGTCGTCGGCTGTTTGCTGGTATGCCACGCTAAACATATCCTCCATATATTTACGGCCTCCCTGATTACAGTGACCAGTTACGCGAAGGTTAACTCCAATACTTAAAGGCATTTTCACTATGTCGTTAGTTCGAATACAGGTAAATTTAGCACAGTTAACAACCACAAACAACACATCGAGACCACAAGACGCGAATGCACAGACTCTTCACGTCTCCGCCTTCTTTTCACTGACTGTCCCGCAGTCTCTGTCCCAGAGTCTTTCCTCTTTCCTTTCCTCGCCGTAGAGGGGGCGCCTCTTCCCTTCACTACCCCCCGCGGTACCGCACCGCAGCCTTTATTTCTCGACCGTTCATTCTGCGAACACGAAGCATGCTGGGACTTGTTGGCTACGCAGCGTTGCCAAGTTCCAGCTTGTTGGAGCGTGAACCGTGAATCATACCATCGTTCAATCATGTCGTAGATTCGTTCGAATCTTCGGTTCGCATCTAGGTATACGTATTTTTGCCGCCCGTAGATTGTCAGCCGACTAAGGATGTGAAGGTTATTTTTTTGTTTATTTTGTCACCACAAAAATGATTGACGATGATTTACGTTGATTATTTGATACTCGTATGTTATACAAACCATGTGAATCATCTAATACGGTATGATATTTTTTCACCATCTTTTTCGTAGAGCAATCTTTTTGTAAATACATAATTTCCCCTTTTCAAACTATTTCATTTAAATGTGTCAACGAGTTGTCATTCGTCGACTCGTATCTAACGTGCAAACTAGTAGAAATATTCGGCACGATCGAACTTTTATAGCGTACACGGATAATTATCATTCGCTCTAATCCCTACGCTCCGGCAAAGAACATTTCTGGCAATTATAGGTTTTCATTTATTGTATATAGTTGGCGGAATCAGTGTCTGTTCTTCCTATCCGCAGATCCGGTTCTATCTGTCCATTACTAGAAATATTTTGGAAGTTAAGCACAATGTTGGCGTGAAAAATTTGTAAACAAGACAAAAGTATGTAATTGTTTTCATATACCTAGACAAGGGTTTTACTGCAATGGCATATAACTACGGAATGATTTCTTTGCTCGCGTATACCTTGTGAACAAGAATATACCTGTATGAATATAATGTAAGCGAATTGATTAAATCTATCGGAAAAAGGTAATCCACCAGAATGTTCATTTAACGCGAAAATAAGAAGAACAATAGGATAGAAAGTCTAGGTGTAGTATTCAAATTCACAGTGCCATACGTCTGTAACCAATCCATTCGAATTCATGATATATTATAAGTCTGGCAACATTGCCATTTCATTTGAAATATCACGGTCGACCTGACAGCTTTCACAATGAGATTTTTGAATTCGAATATAATATTTGATTATGAATTTTCAATCATTCGAAATGATATAATTTTAGAAAAATATTAATTGCGAGTATCAAAGTATGAATAATAATTTATAATATACAAATACGCTGTTGGATGGTTCGATATCACCTCAGCTACAAAAATATTCAAAAAGATGGCGCCACCGCACGGAGGTGGTGAACAATTTTCGATGTCGCGACTAAACACTACAAAGTTGTCAAATTAGTGACTATATTTTTATTTTCCCACATCATTTCGTATCGCACATTTTATCCATCGAATTTATAAATCTATGATAATTGTAGTTATAGTTATATTAAATCTAGTCCATGACCAGAAAAAAATATAAGGCCTAATTTCCAACGGGACGCAAACGCCACGCGTATACGACACATGGTTGTCCCACAGCCTACACCGACGACATTTGTGAATGCCTTCCTCTTCTTTTTCCTTGGCGGGGCTATATGTGGTTATATCCTCATTGTGCGATGAGTATTCGTGATTGTCGTTACATAGCTCCGCGCTGTATCACGTCCGATTGCAGTCTGAAAAGGCACTTGTGTTTTGTATGACACTATGATTACTGTTGCGGGTTCAATGATATGGGTAAACAAATAATCAATTTATAACTCATTTTGGCAATGGAATATTATACGATTGCGGACCCTAACAAGCCTGAATATTATATCAATACGAGTATACAGCATGAGTTTTCTGGTTTTGAAGTTATAGATGGTATAAAAAAAAAATTCTTTTCACTTCAAGATTTACTCTTCATTCAAATTCAGTACATACCTATACCTATGCGACATGATTGCTATGGTTATAAAATTAGCCGCTGTAGTGCGCGTAGCGCGATTCCGATTCATGCGTATGCATATACGTATGTATCTAGGTATAAGAATCACGGGCTCTCTTATGTATTTTTGTTTCGCGAGTGTATACCGCGTCGTTCAAAATGTTCAGTCGCGTTTACCGCTATCCCAGTTGAATACCACAGTGTATTATACCGTTGAGTGTAGATACCCTTCTACACTCAACGATTATACCACATTTTACTGTACCCGCATATTGGGTATGACATCTAGAGAAGGTTCATGGATTCGAATTGATCCAACTGTTTATCAATTTTTTTTCATGGTCGTTATAGTTACTAATTCTCTAGGAAGAGGAATAATCCTCTCGATTTGTATTCATCTGTCAGATTAGAGAGCGCAGGTTGATCTAGTTTAAATGCTAGTGAATACTAAATCGTTTCACCACTCTCAGCTATAAACGTAAGCCAAATTGATAAGTTATAGAAATTTTCATTAAACAACGCGAATTAAAAGCATACTAATATCAAACGTTCCATCATATTCATATGTCTAGAGGTAATCAAAGATTCTTCGCATAAATTTCCAAAAATAATATGGCCCATGAGGGGATCGAACCCGCGACCTTCGCGTTATTAGCACGACGCTCTAACCAACTGAGCTAATGGGCCGATAAACAGATGGTGAGTTTGCTTGGATTTGATTTCATATTTCTTGGTTGAATATATTCTTATCCTTTATGTAGATTCATCATGAAATGTCAAGAGTTGCGTATTCATTATTTCTCGTATTACTTTCTGAAAGAAATATTGAAGCGTTGGTTCGACCGTAGGCGTGGTTATCAATTGTATCATCACAAAATCTAAACTTCAATCTAAACTGTATCAGATTATGACCCTGCCGCACATAGCGGGTATGCATACCCGCCTAATATAAAGAAATGATCACATGACAAGTATCGCACTATCATGGGTGATCAACCAACAGAAGTACTGATTAAACGCGATTCGATGATCTAGACATACCATTTGTTATACTTGCTGATAAAGGCGTGGAAAATCGAGACTAAAATTCTTCTGTCCTAAATTGTTCGTGTTCTGGGCGACCAGACAAAATTGAGCATTGAAATAAGGAATAAGAAATAGGAAACAACCGCCCCATTAACGTAGCTTCTTTAAAGCCAATTGCTCAAGAATCAAATATTTGGCCTAAATTTCATATACCGCATGTTTGGTTCGGTTCAAATTCAAAACTCCAAGCTGATTCGAGCGCCATCTAGGTTCATCTCTCGGGTAACCACTGAGCACGCGATAATACTTGGAAAGGCCACCCAGGGGATACGCTTCTCGGTGGGAAATATGATACTCTGCGTCTCTTCCGGATGGTAAGGTGTATCCTCTGTCATTTTGGCTTCGATACGAAACTACTTTGCTATTATCACCGAGGAGATATACATAATTATAATATCTCCTCGAGGATATCTTCTGCACGCATTACGTACTGCAGGTTGTCACTGCTTGCGTGGGTACCGCATAATATGAATGAGAAAACGAATTATGTCCAAGCACCATGGGAAATTTTGGAAAATATCGGCCCTAAACCAATAGATATTACGAGATTACAGTAAGAATTCTAGGCATGCCACCTAGATCAAAATTTTCGTTTTCATTATATGAACGATGGAAAATAATAACCCGCCAAACTTATATATGACCTATGCTGCCAAGGCAGAGCAAACGCAGAATGTTGAGAAGGGAATTAATAAGGTAAAAATATTGGCCCATGAGGGGATCGAACCCGCGACCTTCGCGTTATTAGCACGACGCTCTAACCAACTGAGCTAATGGGCCGCTGACGAAATTTTTTTGTAATTCGCAGTTGTATATCATGATGGTGCTTATGATAAATCTGATCAGTTACAACGTGTTCCCGATTACATCTTCAATCGTATAGACCTTGTTAAAGATGCGAACATTAACCAAATTTTATGTCATTGGTCATTTGCATCATGACCGAAACATAATTATGCTATTACGGATAAAAAATGAAATCTTGCCTACCACCGAAATGTTGGTAACAAAGACCCCTATTCTGTAACTTTTTGGCTGCAAACCGAACGGATCGGCTGCTTCCATATTGCTCAAATCTGTGTTTCTTGTACCTTAATTGGCTGCAGGGATTCAATCCGTACGGATAATACAAGATTCGATCGGATTCAGAGTTACTGAATACCCCTCGTGGTAACGCAAATATGTTATCCAGGAAGCTGCTATATATTCGGAAACAGCTAGCTATTCATAGAATCATACATAGTGATATTTGTATGTTCAACTCCTGAATTTGAAATAACTTTATGAATTGAACAATTGCCCTCCAATCTTTCGACTCTTCAGACCAACCATAGCATGTAGCATGGACCGCGCATTCCCTACTAACGTAATGTATTAAAGTGCGAATAAATACGCATGAAAACCCCATTGTTACATATTGCTGAATGCTTTGTTACCCATTGTTGAACGCCGCGAGACTTTAATAGCACCTTAAACTCAGTTCACAAAAGTAAGAGGCACCGCGCGATATTGGGGTCATGTTATCTTGTTATGTTTAGACCCTGAATAAGTTCTATCTCTTTTTCAAAAGTGACACGGTTTTTGGTTTAGATGCGCAGTACATGTTCTATGCTGTGAGACCAATTTGAGATCTGCAACTGGTTTTTATGAAATAACAATTTTAATCAAACAATTTCATATGAGCAGAGTGGCGCAGTGGAAGCGTGCTGGGCCCATAACCCAGAGGTCCGTGGATCGAAACCACGCTCTGCTAGCTTGTATTTTTTGTTTGAAGTACGATTTTTCTGCTCGTTCACCACAATCGTTAGTTGCCTCCCAGTTTTAGTGCATAATTTTGAATTTCCATGTTTTCTATTCTTCTTCGTATAACAAGTAGAAGTAGACATGAACCGATTCGTTATTCATTCCCCACAGAAATTGCATTTACTGTAACTGGGAAGATTGCATTCATGAAATATTGACATGCGCCCTCTGTCATTTGCTTAGAAGGGAAATTTATTCGATACGATGACCTGCTTCAGTCAAACACGCCAATTGCCAAAAGCCCAAAAAATGCATGTACCCGTTTTTTATATTATGATGATGATTTGTAGGATTCTCTGAAGTTGGGTGGATTCTCCTCCGGCCAACCAACGAGGCCGTAGTTTCCACACAGTATACAATTCAGATCCGTCATACTTCCGTCAATAGATCGGTAAGTTACTACCGCGAGGTTATTATTTATTGCTAAAAGTTTTAGGTCTAAACATAATAAATAATTTCCGTCAATCATATAACGGCCCGGCTAGCTCAGTCGGTAGAGCATGAGACTCTTAATCTCAGGGTCGTGGGTTCGAGCCCCACGTTGGGCGAGTTATTTTTGTATTCCTAGATCTACGATAAAAAAGATGTATCTTTAGTGAGTTTTCATTCCATTTGCATGCAGAAATATTTTCGTCTGGAAATATGTGTAGAAAAAAACCGTTCAAAAATGTTATCATGCGCATGTTTTATCTTTATACACGGAGAGAATTTTATAGAAAAACTCACTATAATTTTACAGCAATTGTAAGATATACTTGACTATGAGGTTCTATCCTACACAAAATACAGGGACCACTTATATTTGTGGCAAACCTCGTCAGAATTGTATCAACGTTTCCAAAACTGTATAGGGCAGAGTCTCATAATGAAGTATACTTCACAATTGCTATAAAATGATCGTGAATTTGCCTATAACGTTCTCTCCGTAGGTTACAAGTTATATACGAATGCAATGTTTAAATACTTCACGAAATTACTCGTGCCTCATTAGCTATAAGGTTTTTGGTTCATACATCGCTTGTAACTTGGAAATTCTTTTTTACCATCAATAATGATTCATTGGCGGAACCAAAGTTGCAATTCAACCAATTAGCGCTTGACGTCGCGTCGCGGCAAGATAAACGAGGCCTCATGAATCACGTTCAATCGTCGATCCTGCTGCAGTGTGCAAAATCTGTGTGAACACGCGTAACTCGATTAAAAATTATAGGAAATAATTTTCGTACAAATTATGCACCGCACACTCCGCAGTGTAGTCTGCAAGTAAACTTGTTGTCAGATGGATGAACTTATATAGCTACGTACTTTTATACACTGTAAAAAGAGAAATGTGTGAAAATCGGTCTGTCTCTGTGTAATATGAACGACATAGCTGTTATTTAACTTGAAACGGAAACAATTTATTGATTTCGGGTTTTTTCGAATATCCGAATATACAATACGGAATTTGAAGCTGTACTCTGTGAGTAGGTACCAATTTTCAAAAGTTCAGAGGTTGCGCAAACGTAAGCTAGGCGCTCATGCAAATTTCACCCTTTCTAATCAGGATTCTCTTCGGCTATAATTCAAGCCGACGTCACAATATAGAATTTCCTCATGCAGCACGGCTTGCCGAACAGGAATCTTAGTTCAATATATCTGTAAAAACCACCAACGATTCGTCTCTCGTTCGTACTAGGTATATATACAAAGGCTACTGGCGTGGAATTGTTAACATTTAAAGTCCAACCAGCAATAGGCTGAAGTCAATGATCGAGCGATTAATCGGTCCAATAACTCGCTGATCGTGCAGGGCTCCTGAAACACCGCCAATATCATTTTTCTCGCGTTATTTTTTTTCTGCATAGGGCAATCTCTGAATCTTAGTACTTATACATGATTGGTAAAGGAAGTGTAGAATGTTGATGAAAATAAACAATACCAAATGTGATAGTCGGTATATATAATATGCTATGTATATGTATATAGGTACCTATATTATGCATACTTCGGTATAAAGATTCGTCTCCGCTTTGCTCATATTAAAACTAAATACAACAATATAAAAAGGTTGGTCAGTTTTTTTAAGACTGTATCCGTGATCATCTTCCACGTTCGTGGTGGATGCAGGCAGCGATTGGTAATCAAAAACCTGTGCTCCAAAGTTCCAGGTGCATTGCTGCGTCCGCCTGTCGAGTAGAACACCGTATAATGAGCTTTTTTTTGTGACTAAAAGATGCTACGGTGTACAGTCCTTTTCTAAGCAACGTCCATCTAGTAGTCTTTACATTCGTGGCCGACTTTGCGATGCATCGACTTTGCGGTATTCAGATATACGCCAGAATTACGTAATTGGTCAATCGGAATGACACAAAGCAGAAGATAAAAAAGCAATTTTTATTAATTATCTACGCGCAATTTGAACCACAGTTCCAAGATGGTTTATTTATCGTGAAAGTCTTATGCAGGGACTGTACCGTGGGGTTCTACAGGTCCTTTGTTCTCTTCCCCAATATTATGACTGGATGTTATCCACGCTAGCATCAACGCCGCGGGGGAAAAAGTCAATGGAAACTCAGAAGATCCTCTATAAGGTTCGTTCACCCGTTGAGCCCTTCGCCGAAAACGATCGAATCAAGTGCGGGAATTCGTCGGGCACGAGATTATAAACTCACGTGAGCCATTCGATAGACGGTGCTGGCTGAGAGTGTAGCACAGTGGACTTATGAAAGTCGATTAATTTGGGGTGAATAATGCGGAATCATTATTGAATCATCTTTTGCCCCTAACATGCTGGTACATCAATAACCCTATAATGAAATCGAATCACCGGAAAATATCTTCGTGGAATACAAAGAAAAAAAAAGAAAAAACAGTTTTTCCGATCATTTCCCCGAGTTTGAATAGATTTGCGCTTTCAATCGATGCAATATTTCACAATGACAACAAAAATTGCCTCAGATGCGGTTTGACGTATCTTCATTGAGAGCTGAGTTATGCAGTCTTGCGGATGATATTTTTTTCTCTGGCGTTAACAGATAATAATCCTTGTAATTGTAATCAGTTTATGTAAAGCGATCCTATTTACGAGGGATCAATTTCTCCCACAATGTTACGCGAGTCAGCGTTCAGAGAAGCTTGTTGTGGATAGAAGCGTGCATACCTACCTATATCCCGTGAAGTTGGTATGGGAAACCAGCTATGATCATTAGCTCTATTTTTTTTTTCGTTTGGAGAGGTTGTGGTAGTTTGGTACGTCTGTTTCTTGCCCAATAACATTCACTGAAATAACCTCCGTATTTTCTGTGGTTCTTTATGGTTGTATAAGAAAATTTCGTTAACGTGGAACTATTCTTGATTTTATTGTTCTATATTTACCAATGAAAAGGTGTATCGTGGTATTCTTATACTGGATATACGAAGTCTTATTTAACACAGTTTTACTTTGGCCAGCCATGAAAGAACATTTACATTTATAAAGGAAACATTCTTCGACCGAGAGACATAGTTCAATAACTATGATAATTTACTCCATGTTGAGAAATCGAAAAATAACCACAAACAACATCAATTGCTTCGTAGCGTATAGTCGGACCTTGCTGTTATTTCGTGTAGCTATATCGGAGAATTATTCAGTCACATATACGCACTCTTCTTTGATCTATTCTGTCCTATTTTCTTATTATTCTTGTGAATAATAGGTGAAGTACATACATACATACCTATATTGAACCGTGATGTCATAATTTCACAGTCATGACACCACTCGAAGTGTCATGATTTTCTGAATGTCGAACAATATTCATATGTTTGAATGATTATACCTACAGATATTCATCGGAACATGAAAGCTAAAATTAACGAAGGAACTGCTATTTTCGGAACAATTTGTTAATCTAATTTCTGCGCAGTTTTCGAATCGGTCCATTACTTTCGGGTCTAGTATAATCCGTAGACTGTCGAGTATTCGTAGCTCCTATTCGATACTTCGTTTTTGGAATCCGTGAAACCTAGAAGAGGTCATATAACCTCGATGCAACGCGTATTCCATCCAGATTGACGTCAACGGCCAGGACCTACCGTTCCACGGTGAAAAATTGCAAGAGGGTGAAATTCATACGATTCTTTGGTGACGTACCTAACTATAAGATACCTATAGATTCTATGCATCCATCATTTTAACTGAAAATTCATCGCTGCTTATAATTACTGTTTAATTGGTACAATCAAAGCAGAAATACATTCTTGTTTTACTTAATCGATTTTAACCCTTTTCGTTCGACGTAATATCCACTATTTGTCACCAAACGCGATGAGTTTTCCACTCGAATCCAAGTTTCGGAAATCAGCAGTATTTATATTCAACAATCTAGTATCCGTGGATAGAATCGGAGGACAGCTCACCTACGCAATATCTCTACCGTCTTGATCTACGTGGTACTAGAGTAATAAATGCTGGTTTAATGACGGTTTAATTGAATGAATTATCCTTATATTTCACGTTTAATTGCATAGCTGCTCCCCTACGCTTGATATACCTTATGGTATGCAATAATTATACGTTGTTTGTTGTCTGAGCACAGGAGATTTCTTTCATTTGAATATATCTTCGACCGAGTGCAGCTTAAAGGCTCAACATCGCCTGCCTTCTCTTCGATCATTTATGAAGTACCTACCTACTCTTTTCAGGTAACAGGTAGTAAGGTACATATCTTGCTGCGTTACTGCATGACCACACAAGCTATACTCTCGAGGGGTACAGTATACGGATTACGTTGATTGTAGGTAATAAGTTATAGTTAAGGGGCTAGTGGAGAATGAAATCGGAGTGACTTGCTCTAAACGTTTTCCCGCAGGATTAGAGGAAAGATAGATGGATATTTACAGCAGTCGTTGCGACAGTTGTATTATGAATAAAAGCATGGGTATAGCAACAACAGGATAAGGTAACGGAGTGCCGGTTCACAAAAAAAAATGGCTCTCAATCTGACATGAAACCACAGTTTGAAATTTTCGGCTTTTCACTACATTGAAATTATATTAGGTTTCAGCTTCTAATGCTTCTCAGTATTTGGGTCATGAATTTCTATATTATACAGCCACATAAATTGGTGACATGACGAATTTTCACTACAAGAGTGAACTGCTGGGGTGCGAGAGGAAAGATTTTATATTTTTGTCACATAGAAACGTCACGGACGCAATTGAAGGAGTGCTCAGCTTCGTTTACGCAGGTCGGTTAAAAGGTTGGTTGGTTGGATTCTAGGTTTCCGTTTGTTAGTATAGATCTGCGACGACGCCTTTTCCGTCGTAAGTTTCAGACTGTATGTAACTAATATTACGGGTTTCAAAAAATTGCGTCAGTTCTTCTCGGCATCTCCACTTCCATGGATTATCTTGCATCGTGACTCTCTGCAGATACTTCAGAGATGACAAAGACTTGGTGTAAATACACCTGATGTTGTTTCCTTGGAGAGCAAGTTGCTTGAGGTTTGGGAGGTATTCGAATACATCGGATTCAATTTCCGTTATGGTATTTCTTACCAGTCCAAGTAGAGTGACATTGGCGAGGTCATGAAACCACAATGATTTTATGGTCGGTAGACTATTGTTCAAAAAAATTAACCATTCCAGTTTGTCCAGGGTGGCGAAAGCCAAGGGCTCAATATCGTGAATGCTACTATTGTAAATAAGCAGTTTACTTAAATTTGAGAATCGAACGAAGGCATTATTCGGTACGACCGGTATATTCGCATCAATAATATCAATTCTTTCAGCAGTATTCGGGATTTTGTCCAGAATCGATATGTCACCGCCCTCACACCACCAACGACTCTCCCTCATTTGATTAAACTGATGGAACCTGCAGTGGTCATTAAAGTATTCTGGTTTTGTGCTGGTAGGCGCTTGAACATCAGTATCTCCAGTTTCTTGAATGTTAAAATTCTCCGTCTTAGCCGATATGGTTTCCCGGACTTTTCTCAAACTATGAGCCATCTTGATGTCTTCTGTTTGTTCCGATTCCTCGATTTTCCTCTCATTATCAGCATCAAAGTTTTCAATATCAATGGAGTTCGTGTCCTGGTTGTTAGTCAGTCGGAAGCCTGTAGATTGTGCGCTGCAATCCGAATCATCCACATCGTCAAAGAAGTCACTGAAGGAATACTCGTGCTTGTCCAACCATTCGTTTAGCTTTCTCTGGCAGAGACATGACCAAGGATTGTTAGTAATATCCATTGCATACAAGTTTTTGAGGTGAGAGAGTCCATCCACCTCTAAGCAGTTTAGTTGATTATTCGAAATATAAAGCTGTTCCAGATTCATCAATAATTGAAATACACCCTTATCGATTCGAGTGATAGCATTTCGCGCCAAGTTTAATTTTAGTAAATTTGATATGCCTTCGAACCAAGCAGATTTCACCACTTTGATGTGATTATCGCTCAGGATAAGTTCTTGCAAATTTGTTAATCCCTTGAATGCTTGCGGCTCAATATCTTGGACCATGCAATTGGAGAATTCAAGACGACGCAGACTATTGCCAAATCGGGAAAATATACCATTGAATATTTTAGGTATAGCAGCGTTTTGGAATCGAATTGCTTCAGCATTCGCAGAAATCGATGAGACATCCCATATCGTACCACCGACGGATATATACGAATTTTGCTTATCGCGTGGAGTTGGATTGATGGTCCAATTTTCAGGTGTGCTCTCTTCCGTAACGTCTTCACGGTTATGATCATTGCTTGGGGAAATATGAGCAGCATCTTCTGCCTTGGATTTTGTGTAATTCTCTGGATTACGTTGCGTTACGTGTGCGTGGTATTGATGTCGCTGTTCAACTCGAAGGCGCTCGAGTTCGTAGTTGGCAATTGCGATGTTTCGGTTGTGGTCGGCTTCCGCCTCTCTAATTTCAGCCCGTCGAGCTTCTGATATTTCAATGTTTGTGGAAATGTCATCGTAGAATCCATCACCAGCCTGGACCTGGTGGCCATGTTTTCGTGCCGTTTCTACGTAAATCAATCCAGTGTCCTGGGTTTGAGTTTTCGGCTTGCGGGTTTCGAAACTTTGTTCAAACAGATCTTCACTGTCTTGTACTAGCCCGTTTATGCATTCTCCTCGTGATATGACGTACCTAATTCTGTTCTCGTGTAACCATCTGCGGAAATTTTCTTGACAACTACAGTTCCAAGGATTATGCGCTAGGAACACCTCCTTCAGGTGTTTGAGAGAATCAAATTCAGTGGCGGAAATGCACTGCATTTTGTTGCTGCCGAGACTCCAATGTTTCAGTTTATCAAGCATTGGAAACACGCCTGGCTCGATATATTCAATGCCGTTTTCATCCAACGCTAGGTTTTCAAGGCTGTGAAGATCCTTGAACCAGTCGCTTCTCACTGTACTTAAATTGTTGTCGAACAAACATAGAAGTTCCAATTTCGGTAGACCATCGAATGCATCTAGGTGTATCTCGCGAATGCTGCAATTGCGAAAGTACAAACTTGTCAGACTGTTTCCAAACCGTAAAAATGCGAGTCGGGGTATTTCAGAAATTTGTGAATTCACAAACTTTATCGATTTCACGTTGTCTGGGATTTGTGACAAGGCTGAGATGTCCTTACCAAGAAACAGAACGTCCTTTGCCAGGTTCATTCCAATATACCCAGTATCTGAGACAGAAATGTTATTGAACATCTTGAACGGTGGTACCATGAAATCTCTGTGCTGCGCAACACGTTCTATCATGCACTCTGATCTCTTTGCCATCGTATCTCTCAATCCATAGTCAATTCGTCGATGTTTCATCCACCCCATAAGGTTCGCGTAACAACTGCATAACCAGGGATTTTTTCCGAATCTGACATGTTTCAATTTTTTCAATGGGGCGAGAGCATGCTTCGCTAAACAGTTCAGGTTATTATCCTCGATGTTCAGCTGTACAAGATTTGGGATCAACGAGAAGACTAACGGTTCGATATACACCATGTCGTTTCGGTCCACGAAAAGATGGGTCAAGCTGGACAATTCTTTGAACCATGAAGCTCTCAGCACATGAATATTAGACCCGTACAAAGTCAACCGTTCCAGTTTATCAAGCCCATCAAAGGCATTTTGATGGATAAGTCCAATTTCACAATTGTAAAAGGATAACCCTCGGAGGGGAAATCTAGCGAACGCTTCTTTTGGGAGATTACGTAGTTTTGACACAGCAAACTGTATCCATCTAGCGTCGTCAGGGATGTTGCGAGCGTCATCCAGAGTTGCTTGGACGCACGAGTACACGCCATGTCTATCGTCGTCGGTGGTCAACATCTTGCACATGGTATCAGCCGAGATGCAAGATATTATGGCCAAAAAAATAATCGTTATAAAAGAATTCGCCATTTTCATAGAGGCAATTCAACAGCTCTGTGCAGTTCGAATCAAATCCAATCATGTGTGGTATGAGGATTGATGGTTTTGAGTTCTAGAATAGAGAGACATTTCATTAATAACTAGTTCGTACTGGGCCCCTCTTAAGATTTGGTTACGTATAAATTATCGAATTGTATAATTCTCCCAGGGGAAAATAAGAACACCTGCAGTAAAACGAGAGTTTCATCTCCTCCAAAAATGTGAAATGTGGCGAGGAAATGAACTGAAATAATGGAGGCAAAACGTGGTAATGATTTCAGATAGATTCTTACTTGAGGTGTAGCACTGAGCTGACCCAAAAAATAGAACTGGGGTCCGAGGTTTCTCGGCCTTTTATCTCTGGAGGTAGAAGTTCCAAGTTGCTGTGTATCAAGCACTGTCAGCGATCAAACTGACGGCGTAGGTAATGCTAATAAAGACTCCAGCCATCGGAGCGAGGTGGCGTTAAACGGGAAGTAGATGATTATCCATTTTCGAATCGCGCACATCCTGCTACGCCAATAACATTCTAATTGTAAGACGATTAGGTCCTTGCGCAAAAAATTTTTGCCATCATATCAATGAAAATAATGATCTGAATCTGATTCCACACAGTTATTCCGACTTCGCCAATAGTAAACTCATTACAGATGTAGATTTTGTGATATTGGTACTGTACGTTATCTTCGGCCACATATTCTGATATACTCAGTAAAATATTTTCTTGATTCAACCAAATTTACAGTTGAACAGATTATTTGTGAAAATCAGAAAAACAATCCTCAGAATCAGACGGATTTTTCGTTGAATTAACGAATCATTTTGTAATTGAACAAATTTTTCAGTTGATTCCACAAAAAGTTTGTTCGACTGTGAGATAAACGAATTTTTCTTTGGTTTGACAAAATTCTATTCCGGGTGTAGAATGTTTCCTTGATAATATTGTATTTGATTTCATAGATTCTTTCAGTTCGAGCGATTCAAGCAATAATTTCGATTCCGAAATTTCAGAGACAAGTGCTGGTTTATGGAGGCGGCAATCTTCACATATTTATTGAGTTCTTCATGTGGTTTTTCCACTCTCGTTATTATTTGAATTTTAATCGTTAATGTGGCGTCTGGGACGCGAGTACATACTTACGCTTTGATACACCTAATCGAAGCTATACGTTCAAATCATAATTGAATCATGTATAAGTCTGCAATGCGTTTCAGAGGATCAAATTTCAAAATATTGGCGATTACATGTATATATACATATTTTGTAGGGATTTTCATTTGAATCAGGTTCAGAGTGCTTCTCAATCAGTAATTCCATGTTACCTTCATTTATTGACGTATGTATAGGTATTTGATGTAACACTAGATTGCAATATATCCTATATTGATAACAAACGTAGAAAAACATGCAACTACATTAGAAAAAATAAGTGAAAAATGTTCCCTCCAGCCCAGATGGCAGCGTTTCAACTTATTGGTAGCAGTGAAAATGAAATCTCTGATCTGATCAGAGTATATAACTTGTAGCGTCAGCAAAACGAAGAGGTGAGAGTGGAATCGACTGGGCCAATATCAATAATATTTCCATTGTGCACATCTCCGCTGCCATATATTGGCGAGAGGCAGTGAATAATATTCGACAAATATGTAAGACATTCATTAAAGGTATTGAAGAGGCGTGAGCTCTTACCTCTTGTACTAGAAGTTGAACTTATCGAAATATTCCTGGATTCATTTGAAGAACTCGTGAGCTTATGCTCGGAAGGCAAGAGGGTTGGTTAGTTCCGTTCATTATCAGAGTTATCGTCGAGCGGCAGGTCAGCGATAATGCTTTTATGGTCATAACCTTCAGAGTTCTGGTAGCTTATGTCACGAGTTTCAAAAAATTGAGCCAATTCTTCTCGGCATCTCCACTTCCAGGGATTATCCTGCATCCCAACTCTCTGCAGATTCTTCAGCAATGACAAAGACTTGGTGTAGATGCATCTGAGACTGTTTTCTTGGATGTAGAGCTGTTCGAGGCTCGGCAAGTACGTAAACACATCCGCCTCGATTTCCGTTATCGAATTTCTCATCAGTCCAAGTAGGGTGACATTGACGGGGCCGCCGAACCACAATGATTTTATGGTCGGTATTCTATTATTCACAAAAACCAACCACTCCAATTTTGGTATGTTAGCGATAGCCTGGGCTTCGAATTCACGAATGCTACTGTTATGGAACGCCAATCTGGTTAAATTTGAGAATCGAACAAAGGTGTCAGCCGGTATAAATGGTATCTTACAATTAAGAAGATATATGTTCTTGACGCTGCCGGGGATTTGGTTTAAAACTGATATGTCGCCACCGTAGCACCACCAACCACTGCTGTCAATATGATCGGATATACGGTACCTACATTGACCCGTTGAGGACTTTGGTTCTGCGTTAGTAGGCGCTGGAATAGCTTGCTGCATTGCTGTTACTGTTGAATTAGGTTCTGTATTGTTCATAGTTTGTATATTTTCCGCATTCTCCTTCATCACATCTGCAGTCTTCTGAATATAAAATGCATCTTCACTATTTTGGATTGTTTGCATCAATGCCGTGATTTCATCAAACTTTGCGCTGGCGTCGGAGTTTCTCCTCTGGTGGCTTCTCCTGGAGTTGTGGTTATTTATTCTCATGCCTCGGTATTCTTCGATACAATCCCATTGAGCTTTTCTGTTGAAGATATTTTCGTCAAATTGTATCTTGCGTTCGATTAACCATTGGTGAAGTTTCATTTGGCATAGACACGACCAAGGATTGTTACCAATATCCATTCGATACAATCTTTTGAGTAAGGAGATTCCTTCGATTCCAATGCAATTCAGTTGGTTGTTCGATATCCCCAGGTATTCAAGATTCGGCAGTAATTGCAAAGCACCGTTTTCGATTCTGGTGATGGAATTTCGCAACAAACTTAATTGTTGCAAATTAGGAATATCTGCGAACCAGGAAGTCCTAACAACGCTAATTTCATTATCGTTGAGCGAAAGTTCTTGCAAGTTTGTCAACCCCTTAAAAGCATGCTGCTCGATTTCCCGCAACCCACAATTTAAGAATTTCAAAACTCGAAGGGCACTGCGGCGTTTGAAACGCTCACCAAATAATTTGGTTATGACAGATTTTTCAATTCTAATTTTTTCAGCATCGAGAGGAATCCAGTCAATATCTCGCAATGTGCCACCAACAGAAATGTAAGATTTTTTCGGACCAGTTAATAATGACTCGACAACCGAACCTTTAGCCGCTTCAGCTCTTGTCGTCTGCAGACGCCAATGCTGAAGATTGTGGAGATTGAGGTATTCTGACGGAACATTAGGTTCCACTATTCTCTCGTAGCCGTCATATTTTGCTCGGATTAGTACGTAATCTCGCTGGTTTTGTTCTTCTGCCCTCAGAAGACTGTAGTATACGTAGTTTGCGATGTCTTTATTCTGCTTGTGATGAGCTTCCACTTGTGTTACCGTTATGCTATTTTTTTCATGAAGCGCCATTTCCATGGAATTTCCATCGAATGTTTCTATATCTTGAAATGCTCCCCCCAGAGTCAGTATTTGAGCATTGTCGCTGATGATTTTTCTCTCCTCATGTTCGAAATCTTGTTGGAATGTGACATTCCGATATCCCAATATATACTGTTTACCATTAATGTGCATCTTGTTGTCTGTACATTGTGTTGGGAGTACCGCATAATTAGCCTCGTTCCGATGCGACCAGTTTCTAAAATCTTCGAGGCAGCTACAGATCCATGTATTGTTCGCAATGGTCATTTCTCTGAGGTGTTTCATGGAAGCGAAACCACGTATAGGAAAGCACCCTATGTCGTTTCTCTTCAGGCTCAAAGTCTCAAGTTTGTGAAACAACGGAAAGACGCTGGATTCAATGTGTTCGATTTCATTACTATCCATTGCGAGGAACTTAAGACTGTAAAGATCTCTGAACCATTCAGTTCTCACCAAACTGAAGCTGTTGTTGAATAGAATTAGTTGCTCCAATTTTGATAGACCAGAAAAAGCCTCCGGGTGGATGTCGTTTATACTACAGTTGCTCAAGTCCAGGCTTCTCAAAGTATTTCCAAACCGGAAAAAAGTATACCGTGGTATCTTAGGAAAATGGGAGTTCAGGAACTTTAGCGATTGTACGTTTTCCGGGATTTGCGATAAGACCGAGATGTTATTCCCAATACAAAATACATTTCTGGTCGGACTAATGGAGAGATAATCAGATATCGAAGCCGGAGAGTTTTTGTAAATTGCATTCAATTCCGTCTTCAAGTAACTGAGCTCTCCGCTGTACTCCACCATGCACTCCAGTGCGATCTCCGTCGCGTTTTCAACACCATAGTCGATCTCTCGATTCTTCATCCATTCAACAAGTTCTGCGTAACAAGTGCAAAGCCAGGGATTTTTAGCAATTCGTACATATTTCAATTTACTTGAAGGGATAAAAGTTTGTCTCGTCAAACAGTTTAGGTTATTGTCCTCGATATTTAGATATTCAAGATTTGGAATCAATGAGAATACATTCGGTTCAATATACACCATGTCGTTCTGGTCCAAGAAAAGGTGAGTTAGACTGGACATGTCTTCAAACCAAGAACCTTTAAGCACGTGGATAGATGACCCGTAGATGGTAAAGTGTTTTAGTTTTTGGAGTCCATTGAAGGCATTTGGATGGATGAGCCCCAACTCACAGTTGTAAAAAGATAAACCGCGGAGGGAAAATCTGGCAAACGCCTTTTCCGGAAGGTCAGACAATTGTGAAACGGTGAACTGTATCCATTCGGCTTCGTCAGGGATGTCTTTAATGTCATCAAGGGTCGCCTGCAAGCACGTGTATGCGGCATGTCCATCATCATCGACGTTGGTGGGTGTCATTGTGCACTTGGCGTCAGTCAAAGTGTACGAAATTAACGATAAGAACATGGTAGCTGTTGAGGTAGAAAGCATGGTCTTCATGGTTGATGATCAACGTACTGGTCTGAATGATCTGGGCTAGGAACTGCCCTCGGCAAGATTCCGGTCCAATTAAAACATGAATACCTTTTAAACCTGGAAAATATGTTCATTTGTACACCGAAGCATATGGACTTACATTAGACCTACACAGTTTCATGTCTCATTGCACAAGCTTACCATGTAATGTGTGAGAACGAGCTTTGTACGGATCCCAAACGCTAAGGTGCCCCACAAATTGTAGAAATCTTATTTGATGATATTGATTGTCATGCAGGTGGACTATTATTTGGATCACTTCATACACGTTGTTCAAACGGAGGATCAATAAGTCTTATGTTGAAAGCAGCCGAAAAATCGTACTTGAGCACCAGGTGCTCAGGATCGCGGCTTTAGTCACGAGCCAAGAAATGCGGTAGCTGAGCATCAGGCAGTGTCAGCGATCAGACTAACGAAGTCGACTACTCTGATAAAAGCAAACAAGAGAGGATCGTGATGTTAAACGGGAAGGAGACAATTACCAAATTACAAATGCGCACTTCTTGCCGAACAACTAAAACTCCAAGGTCGTTTCGGTATGTTCTTAAATGCGCCGCAAATATCTGCCATCGTTCATCGAGCAGGTTGTTGATCGCACTGGGTAGGCTTACGGTATAAGTGAAAAGGATTTCCGCATAGATCTATCGGTGATAGTAGTTCTTCAGGGTCCCTTGGTAATCTGAAAGCGTTTCACCGTGGCATCGGAATAATCTGACCATCGTGCAAATTTTAATGCGACGAAGATAGTGACTAGATCGTATTCAAGTTTTGTACGTCACCAGTCACCCCAAGATTAAATATAAGATAATATGACATGATATATCGTCGAAGCCTCGCCCCATTAAAAATCAAGGATAAATTTGGTGCATGAGCTGGCTGCGCATTGCAGCTCAGGC
Source organism: Phymatocera aterrima (assembly GCA_963170745.1). Taxonomy (NCBI): domain Eukaryota; kingdom Metazoa; phylum Arthropoda; class Insecta; order Hymenoptera; family Tenthredinidae; genus Phymatocera; species Phymatocera aterrima. Next base: position 13,633,991 of record OY720662.1, read on the forward strand.
TGTTAAAGCTATATCCACTTACTTAGGTCGCGATGCATATGCACATCAAAATGAGAATAGGGTGCGCTTTGAATATGGTTCAGAGTGACACCCGCCCAGCTTTTGGGAGATCTGGCTGCTGACATAGACTATATGTCCTTGCGAGGTAGGGTGGTTGTGAAACTTACCTAGAGTTCTGTTTCAACTATTAATAATTTATTGCTTCTGATATTTTTTCACAACTCCCTACTAAGAATGAAAGGAAAATCAGATAGTTCTCATCGATTACATCTATATGCCTTGTGCTAACTACAGCTATAGATACGGTCTTGATACTTACCGCTCGCTCGAGAACTAGTCATAGATGAACTCCTTCGACCAAGGGGTTCACGGCGTTTCACAACGACGGCAGGAAGTTATGGGAGTCAAGGGGTAGCTGCAAGCTGATCACCGGGAGTAGGAAATACCGCCACGTAATGCGTAACGCAGTGTTACTCAAGCTATAGACTATGCTTAAAGTAGAACGAATTGAATTCATCTTGCATGAATCATCACGATGCGAGTGATGAGATAGAACGAAATGGACCATGCGATAAAGCTCGCCGATTCGATGCAGGAATTGAGGGGGCATCCGATTCACATGGTCTGCCTGCATGCGAAGATAACGAAGATGTGCTGCATAGTCGGGTATTATCAAATATAAAAAGACGATTTGATGGCTACATGAGTTGAGATCAAACATATCCTGCAAGCTCAAGTTTCAGTCTAGCCTATACCTATGATATACTATGATTATCCTCCATTTCGGGAAAAGCCGGCTTATAGCCGGTTGATCGTGAGATATGGGAAAGATAGATGCGGCGAAAAGCGATAAGAAGTGCAGTGCGATGCATATATGATTATAGATGATGTCGGAGTCGTTAAGCTTACGGTAATAATAACGAGGAAGTACGTGTACCGGTGTACCACATAGTTTTCGAAATCGAATAATAAAATTACGAAAAAAGTCTGCACGCAAAAATTACCCGAAAAACGGCCCATTCAAATCATTATGACAAAGATCGCGCATCTTTTGACGGGTATCGCCGAGCTTAAATTGGTCTTGAAAAATGTTGTATTTTGAGGATTTAACTAAAAATGACGTCAAAGTTCATGATATATGATATGATACCGAGTTGCGTGGACATGGGGATGCTGGGAAATCTAGGGAAACACTGGTCCGGATGTTGAATCAATAACTTAGCAGTGTGCGTCACAAAAATTTATTGAAAATTGTCAAGTTGCAAAATTATATAATAATTAGAAACGTGTATCGGTATACAATATATATAGGTATATACATACATTACACATTAATGTATTCTTGAACAACATCGTTCATAGGCGATATGCGTCGATGATACATTTTTATTACATAGGTACACATGTGCGAGTAGAATCTCAAATGTTGGTGCTATATTAAAACTATACGACCATTTATTCTAAAGCTAAATGTAATTAATAATCGTTAACAGTAAGTCAATTTTTTTGATTCATGTTTTGGTTTCGTACTTTGTTAAAGTGAAATAATAGTACGGGCTAAAGCCCGTATGTTTTGTGAACACAGCCTGTGTCATTTACCTCCATGTATATGTATAGTGTATACGTGAGGTTCTCATGTGCTATGAAAGTTTCATTTTTATCATAGAATTCGGAGGCACGTAGGTATCTTTGGAAGTAATCGCATTATCCGATAATTGTATTTCATGAACATCATTTTACAATATTGAGTTACGTTTTACAGTGAAAACGGATGGAATACGAATATAGAATTCGAATATCGGTGTAAGAGTCTAATTATACGATATAATACCTATCATTCTAATCACCTTCGATTATAGGTAATAATGGCACTATTTTACTTACAGTTAGTACCGGTATAGAAAAACGAAGAAACGTTTCATTGAAAAATTTCGGTTGACTGCTGGAAGATTATCTGGTAGAGAAAAGTGTCCTTCTATATTTTCAATATAGGCCGGTCGAATTCAATCCACGAAGCCGCGAAATTTGGCAAAATATTCAAGCTGCTTTTGGGGCGCTATCGATTCACCAGATACATTTTTGGATTACGCGATTTATTTCTGATCGCAATCCAGACCTCTTCAAGGCTATGACTTTCAGACGCTTGGCTCAGACAGCCTGTTTTCCCAGAACGTATACAAAATTCACGAGCAGAACTTATTTGATCACCTAATGCACATAATTACTAGGGTGGCACATGCAAATTTGTGTGTTCGCGAAGCGACTGAAGCTGACCCAAAAGTCCACGTTAGTGAAATGGATAAGTGAATTTTCGACACGAATATCATATTTTTACAAATGTTCCTATGAGTAGGTATGTATTTCTGCATCTATCAGTATGAATAGTGATGTGCAAATCATAAGTTGAGAAGCATTTCGAAATCTTATTCTGGTACCGCGAAGTCCGTAGAATTTAATATTAGTTTCATGGCAAACGGTCGTCTATTTTAGTCTACTGACGTTAGAACTTAGTGAAAATAAGCATTGCTATAGATACGCACAATACGTTAACCGTTGAGTTTAAAGTGTTGGTGGTTCCACTGGCTTTAAACTTGGCGGCGTGTGGCTCCGATAGTTCACAGCTGATACGCTTACCCCTATACGAATGAAAATTTGTATAACCAATGTTACGTCCATTCAGAAATTGAGTCAATTCCTCGAGACATCTCCATTTCCATGGGTTATTTTGCAATGAAATTTGTTCTAATTTTCTCGCAGCACTCAAAGAATTTGTGTAAATGCACTGGATCGCGTTATCCTGAAGATAAAGCACCCTCAGATTAGGCAGATACTCGAAAAGGTCGGCCTCAATTTGTGTCACCTGATTTCCTGCTAGGTCAAGTTCAATTAGGGCGCTAAAATCGCGGAACCATGCTGATTTAATTATTGATATGGCACTGCCTTGGAACACTAACAATTTCAATTTATGTAATCCACGAAACGCTGAATCATCAATTTTTCCAATGGTACAGTTACGAAACAGTAATTCCTTCAGGTTCGTGAATCGGGCAAAAGAGTCAGCTCTCAAGTTCAATATGGTAGAATTTATAATCTCAATTCTCTCGGCATCGCTCGGAATTTCATCAAGGACGAGCACGTCACCACCAGTACACTTACAGCGAGAAGATTTTGGCGGATCCATTTTACACCGACCATAATGAAGTGGTCGTGGTGTCAGATCAATCGTCGAACCAGTGATTGGTGGAGGAATGGTTGGCCAAGCGGTGGTTCTCGGAGGATTTGTTGGCCAAGCTGTGGTTCTCGGAGGAACTGTTGGCCGAACGGTGGTTCTCGGAGGAATTGTTGGCCAAGGGTTGGTTATTGGACGAAATGTTGTTCCAGAAATTTCAGGATGTGAAACCGGTATGTCGCAATTCCAATCAGCATGTTCTCTCAAAACATCTCTGTTATAATTCACATGACGTTCGTTCATCCATTGAATCAGTTTTGTACGACAAAGACACGACCATGGATTTTTATGAACGTCCATAATTTGCAATCTCGACATATAACTGAGTGAATCGATTCCGATGCACCTGAGCTGGTTGTCCGATATGATAAGCTGTTCTAGATTCGGTATGGATTGAAAAACGGCATTCTCAATTCTGGTGATAGAATTTCGCGTTAAAACCAAACGGCGTAGGTTTCTGGCACACTCAAACCAGGAAGATCGTACCTCGGGGATTCTATTTCCGTTTATGATAAGTTCTTGCAAATTAACCAACCCAGCAAATGCCTGCGGTTCGATTATTTCAATACCCGAGTTCCACAGTTTCAGTATTCGAAGGCTACTTCCAAACCGAGAAAATGTGTAATTCGGTATAACAGGTATCGTAGAGTACTCGAATGTGATCGACTCGGCACTGTCTGGAATAGTATTCAATCCGAACACGGTGCTTCCTGAACACTCGTAGAAATATCTTGTAGACTGAATTTCCACCCTCCTACATGCAGGAGCACAGTTACGAATACTCTGGGGATTCCGTGGATCACTTGTTCGGCATTGTTGTCCAATATTTTGTCGTTTCAAACGTTGTTGTGCTGCTCCATTGCGTCGGTGCTCATCTTCCATTCCTCCAATCACTTCACTACGCTGATAATAACTTTCGAATTCTTTAGGGAACTCGTAGTGGAACTCTGTGAATGTACTGTGGCTCTCTGAGAAATTTTCACTAGCGAATTTTGTTTCCTGGATTGTGAAATTTCTTTCGAACGAACTGTTCCAAGATCCTGAACCATATTGACCTCCGTTTGTCTGACTGTTCCCGTTTGTACATTGTCCCGAAGTTAAATGATATGCGATTTGTTGACTGTCTAACCAAGCCCTGAAATCATTCAGACAGCCACAGTTCCAAGGATTTTTGGCTATGTTCACTCTTCTTAGATTCCTCATTAGACCAAAGGTGTTTGGAGACAGACACTCAATCCGATTCTGCTGGAGGCTTAGAATTTCAAGTTTATCCAGTAGTGGAAAGACACTTGAATCTATGTTTTTAATCTCGTTACGCTCTAGCGAGAGGTATTTCAGGCCACGGAGATCTCTGAACCATTCACCCTTTACCGTAGTGATACTGTTGTTGAACAGAATAAGCTGCTCTAGTTTAGGTAACCCCGCAAAGGCCTCTGAGTGTATTTCTTCTATGCTACAGTTGCTCATGTCCAAGCTTCTCAAGTTGTTTCCAAACCGGAAAAAGGCGAATTCTGGTATTATCGGAATGTTCAGTCCCGAAAGTTTGATCGATCCCACATCGTCTGGAGTATGTAATAAAATGGGGAGGGTTTTCCTCATGCACGATTCATCCCCCGACGCACCCATTGTAAGAGCAGAGCTAGCCACGTTTGTAGAATTTATGAAAACTTTACGCACTTCCGTGTCTTTTGTCGCATACCATCCCGACATGCACTCTAATTTCATTTTTGAGGCATCTTTCGTTCCGAAATCTATCTGTCGATTCAGCATCCATCTGACAAGCTCTGCATGGCAGTTACACAGCCACGGATTTCTCCCGATTTGAACTTTTCTGAGATGCCTCAGAGGGGCCAGGGCATGCTCCGGCAAACAGTTCAAGTCATTACCTTCTATATTCAAAGATTGGAGGTTAGGAACTTCCAAGAAAGATTTGGGCTCAATGTACACCATTCCAGTATCTCGCAACGAAAGACTGACGAGGCTAGTCAATCCTCTCAACCAGGAACTCGTGAGAATATGAATGTTAGATTGCCAAAAAGTCAATTTTTGCAGGTCGGCGAGCCCCTCGAAGGCGTTTGGATCCATATACATAATGTTACATTTGTAAAAGGCTAACGTGTGCAAGGAGAACCTAGCAAATGCCCTCTCTGGAATATTAAGGTTTGAAACACTGAATTCAATCCAATTTGCGTGCTCAGAGATGTCCTTGACGTGATCGAAGGTCGCCCCAACACACGAATACACTATAGACCTATCGTCGTCGCCTCGTAATGCCAATAATCGGCAATCTCCGGTCGCAGAAATGGAACAAACCATTGTCCAGATTAGAAAAATTACCGTGAAAATTCGTCTCCACATTTTCGTTGAATATTATTGTGCAACAAAAGTTCAAGGTAATCCGCAACCTCTCTCAAACTAACTATGATACGTTTTCAACTATTCCACTTTTTCAACATGTCCATAAATTCGTGAAGGTGACACCACCCACAGCTCAATTTTGCAATTCAATGTATCTGCCCACACGCGCAAGAACTCTGAATGTCGTTCGATTCTAAAACGTAAATTATCACTACTGAACAGTTTTCTGTCCACCATACATCGTGGTCGTTTGAAGCATGTCATGCATGTTTTGCGCTGCGCTGATCGCTTTCGGAACTGTCTAGAATTCGCTGTCTGTTTCTTGATGATCGCCTGTAATTAGAAAAGAAGGAAAAAAATGGTTTAATTACTCTGAAATTTTTGGAACCACGGCTACGAAAAAGGTGATGAGTAAGCACGAATTAATTCTACAAGCATTATTCACGATGCGAGCGTCGCATCATTTCAATTATACAATTACCACGTTGTTTTTATTTTTTACATCAATGTCTCCACTTGATCTCGTTTACATATACCAACATGCTCGGAATGATGAATGTTCTGCTTATGAAATAGAATGATTTCTCGCTTAAAGCTGTCTGTTATTCAATGGTTTATCTTGAAGTGTAAGATCTGAATATTTCTCATCTCCATGATTTATTCGCGAAGGTCATATATTCGAGAATGGTCAATCAGTTTGGATTAGACATATTGTCAGCTCGCGAAACAGTCTGGAACAAATCAACTTCTCAAAATTCCAGTAATATTATTCAGTCTCTGTTCATTGCATCGAAATCCGCCATAGCCATATTTCATATAACCTTCGAGGTTCGTACGGTATTTTTAGTATTGAAACCCGGTATAGAGACTTAGAGCTATTTATATTGGGAAAAAATCTTTGGGAATGATACATCGTGCCTATACCACTAGCCGGGTGTCAATTGGCAATGAATAAGGGATTACTCACCAACTTAAGACTTCATGACATTACGATTGAATTGCATCAATCGAATCGCGAGCAACAAAATTATGTCCAATATGTTAAGGAATTTTGAGAATTCAATTTCGGGAGGTTTCAAATAGGAACAGGTTTCAGAGCGACCTATAAATTGATACTCAAATAGAAAATCTTGTGATCTGGCTATGGCAGCTCAAAATTTTCACGCGCATGTCTACGTGGAAGCGCATGCGCGCGAAAGAAATTTCAAATTGGTCATCCGTCATGTTAGCATTTTAAAAGTGTCTCAATATTTAACATCAATACAACGAAAATAGTACTCATCACCTGCAATTTCTAATTTTTACTCCAAAACAACACAAACTATTGACTCTCATGATAGAAGCAGTTCTTTAAACTCTGACTCGCGCGGTTGAACTCGATGTACCGAGTACTTCGAACATAAGTCATGTCCAATAATTAGGTATATATTTGAGAAAACGTGAGCGTCTTTTCACTTTCCAGAAAATATTACTTCACCATAGAGTCCAGGATCTTTTGACTTGGCGTCTCCAGTTGCAGGTTCGAAAACCTCGAGATAATGTTAAACCGGCCAAAGCAAGCCAAATCAAGGTTTATAAACTGTTCGGTCCAACTTTTGGCGTGGATCAGTGACTATGACTACTGGTAGAGATCGCGGTGTATCGATTCTCCATGTACGTATATACGCGCGATCGCAATTAACGTTAAGATCGCTGCAACCGTACCTTTTATGGTTCCAACACTCCGAACCAAGTTAGGTTACGAACTAATCTTCAACTAATGCCACACTTGACTTTCCGTTCCATTATTTTATTCCTAACTATAATTGGACGCAGAGATACGGCCGCTCTGCAAATGCTCACAAAAAAATAGTATAGAAAATATTGAGAACTGGAATATTATCTGACTCTTATAATTAATGGAGTTAGAGCGAGTTCCGCGGTGATATATTACATATGTGTACCGGCAATATCTTTCAAAACTGACGTATTTTCTTGGCTGTATGGTGGGCTGGTATTGTAATAGGCATACTACTTTGTTAGTCAGTTAAACGAACGAGCCACACGTATGCGTAATTATATTATGCGACATAACAATCGCGGACATTCAAGGGCGTAACGCGAAGACCTTCAAGGCCGGAAAATCCGATACGGAGTTCTAGCTAATGACAGCTGTGCATTTTGACGTCTTCTGAAACTTCTTACATAGTGGAAGTCGCAAACGGTTGAATATCATTTAAACACCAACAAATTTCGTTATCCAGTTAGTTTTGTACAGTTTGGCCCAGTTCCAATCTGTCAACGTGTTTCACGTGTCACAGAACGAGGATAAGCGGCGTCGGAAGGGAAACAACAAGAGAAACTGGGCAAATTTTCTAGCGATCACAATGAACCGAATAAACTTTACACGTAATTCCATTTCATGAAGTAGGTAGAAAATGTTTGCGCTCGTGACACTCACTGTTATTTAGTAACTGCGCACAAGCGCAATGAAGCTTTTTTTTTCCTCTTTTTCGCCTATTTAGTTCTAATTGGATCAAAGTACTTAATACGATGCAGTATACGCAACGACTGCCTCGGATAAAATGAAGCTGCAATTCGCGGCCGCAGGTGTTATATAAGCGAAAGGACAAGGCCGCGTTAGTGTGCCATGCCAAGTTAACTATTTTTAGAATCGCTCGATGCGTCGGCTTTCGGAATCACCGGCGCCCCCCGAAAAAAATCAGACAAAATAAAAAAAAAAACAAAAAAAAACAACAAATCCAATGAAATGAAATAATAAAAGTTATCGTTCACGCCGTTCGTCAATTATAATACACATAACTATCAAACTTATACCAGATAGTGTATTAAAATAATCTCACCTCACTCAGATACGAGCCTATGCGAGAAACTCTACGATTCCGATATACCTAAACTAAGGTAGGTGTATAGATGCTTCCGCGCCATAGACAGACAACGACGAGACTGACGATGTGGGCAAAACATATGACTATACGTACGTTCTCATCATCGATAGTGGGACGACGCCGTCCGCGTCCGTGCGCCAAATAAGACGATACCAATTATCATTATTGATTTTCCAAACGTGTTTATTCGTAATTCTTGTTTTCCTCTTTCTTCTTTTTTCTTTCCCCTATCCTCTACATTACGAAGATTGCAATAGTTGTTTGTTACTTCGCCCGGTTAATCAAGTGACCTAGCTACTGCTCCTCCTTATGGATTTTTTTTTATAGCCTGTCATAATCGTAATACCGTGAAGCTATATTGGGTATAGGTAACTTTTATTACGAGAGCTTGAAATTCGTTTGAAATATGTAGGTTAGGTTCAATTTGTCATGGATCAATGAGCCGTATTTAGACGTGACGTGAGATGCCTACGTAGCGGGTGGATTCACGAATACGTTTTTTTTCCTTCAGCTTTTCTCCTTCTCTAACGTTAAAAAAAGTAAAAATCATGAAAATAAACGAAGATTTATAGTAGCTTCAAGTACGGGAATGATCACTCATTTCGCATACCATAATATGATCGTCGATACATAAATTTCAAAGAAAGTTTGTTATTTGAACGAAAAAAAAAACAGACACGTCTCTGAATTTCAAACGATCGGTTTTTCTGTTTGATATCATGTCTCTCAATATGAGTTATCATAATTCATTTTTGCTATGACGTCTCTGCAGAGAGTATTTTACCATACAGGTATCTAGGTGTTCTATGATATTAGATTTTTAAGTGGCCTGATTGTGGCTCAAGATCAAGAAGAAAAAAGAGGGAAACGAAAAACAAAATTATGAAACTGTTTCGGGTATACGGCGGATTACTTAAGCTTGTACTTGTAATGGCGAGAGGATTCGCCCGAGCAAGCCAACTGTCTTATTTTACTATATTATGGCTGCAGTGTATAGGTATAACAGTACGGGTATGCTTGGATGCAGGTAATCTCCTACCCACGCGGTACATGCAGGAATATATCATACTATCGGTATATCAAAGTTGCCTAAAATTTGCACGATGCCCTTGATATATGGAATCTTATGAGTATAGTGACGCAACGGCACACCCTTGTGCCGCTCCCTTGACGCTTGTTAAGTCTCTGATATACAGGGCGCTTGATTAAATCTCAATTTGACCTTTATGAAGCAAACCTATACTACTATACATTACACGTTCGTCCTATGGTGTTCACACTAATTGCCTAAGAATGAATAACGATGAGTTGAGTCATGATTACTCGCTGCATGCTCCACTTATAATTCCTGTACAGGCTGTCACCCTTAAATATAGGTATGTACCATACGTATATTTTCATAGCGATCTAAGGTTTGAACCCGCGGCTCTAGTTACGTTATTTTCACAACCAGCGGCGAAGTGGATGACAAATTTTTGCCTTCGGTATATGGTGTTTTTCAAGAATCTGTTCAAATCTCGTAGATTTACGTGCAATCTACTATGGAATCACATAACGTTCTGGTTCGCGATCACCTACTTGCCGAGCTGATTATTATCCGACGAACAACGCGCTGGACCAGACGCCAATTTACGGAAAATTATTCAGATAACGTTGATACTAGCGAGGGATAATTCGAAACTTTATCCGCGGTTTGGAACGCACCAGCCACGGATCACTAATATTGCCTGGTTGTATCAACGTCAACTCGACTTCCAAACTGAGGCGTCTGGAATTCATGAGGAACTTAAAAATATCTTTTCTCCGACCAGCATGTGGAGTCAAGCATATTGCGCTCACTAATGTGAGATCCTCTTGATGACGATGTTGTGCATTATCAAGATCATTCTATCTTGGATAGAATATCGCTCTCCTGCGATAATGGTTAGCTTCTCATACGACTTGGTAATCGATTAGACGAGGTCAAGGATTGGTATTATTCGATGCTACTCTCTGAATCTGAATCAGCGAAGCTCGCGTAATCGGTGAATTGTGATTCTGAAATCTCCGTATCCTTGTTATTCTAGAATTGCCTTTGCCTTATTGGGGCACGACACTCCCCAATTGCGATTCTCCGATTTTCAATCAATATGTCTACACGTCAAGGTATCTGCTCGGCGGGTGTACTTCAGAGTCTAGACTGACGATACAACTTATACACAGCCTATGAGTGGGTGTATGTATATTCACAGCTATCGGTTTGAATTAATCATTGTTTTGACCGGCGTAAAGTTATTTTTTTCCGTCTTTCCGCCTCTTCATGCGGAAAATACATTTTTCCTGTTCAATGTGCGTAGTACAAATTATATACAACGCCGGGCTCACGATTCTGCCGCCTGAGGCACCTTTGACATCGCGCCCCTCACGTGATTCAAAAGTGTCCGTTCAATCCTATAATACTTCTGCGGGCATACGCGGGATTCTAGATGCTGCATTTGAATAGCTCGTATTTTTTTTTAAGTTTATATCTTCATCCAGAAGCCATCGAACCGCCTTCTATCTCAATTATAGCGGTAGTCTTCAATCTTCCTAGCAATTTACGTGATTAGGACTGGAAAGACTTCCTGTTTCCAGCTGTGATGTTCGCTATTACCGAGCGTGCAAGAGGAATGTCTGCATGCCCGCTATTCCCAGTACTACTGGTTTTATCATGGTCTACCGCGGTGCAAAAACATGCGCATCTTCTTACAAGAAGAATCGATTTCGTATACTACAGGGATAATCCGTTGTCCATATCGACACGGTCTTCACTCTGCTTTAACGCGCGCGCGGCCATTAATCATCATCAATTCTGTGCTCATTTTCAAACTTTTGTGCAGCATGTATTCAACACAAATTCAGACCTCTCCCTAGCTCCCACCCGGAGCCGCTGAAAAACAAAATTCTTCACCAAAATTCCGATTTCTATTACTTCGGTAAAAGATTCAAAGATCATCGTACGACTTTTCGCGTCCGGATTCATGAATCGCTGAGTCTCTTCTGTCAAACAAGCTGTCAATCTCGGTATTATCGTAACTAGAAGAAGAGTAATTGAAGGGAAACTCAGTTTGTTTAACAATTTTGGCCCAAAATACTGAAAGAGAGGTCAAGGCACGTACATATATACGAGTTTAGATTATGCAAGAGTACACAAAAATAGTCGAAAGTTCACATAGACAATATATTTTGCCACCGGGCCAGAGCTATAGTACTACAGAACAGAATATAATTTTGGTAGAATGACCAATACTGTTTTTCTTGGATTAGATCCAAAGTTGATGTTATGCAAAAGCTATAGGTATAATCGCTGAATGGGAATTTCGTGCCGGTAATGAATGGAAGTACCCCTAAAGTATTTTCAGATATTTCCATCTTTCTTCAAAGGATTTTATCACCGCATTATTTTTGATTCGGGTTGCGAAACGGCCTGCCAGTGTGTCAATAATAATAAGTATACGAAACTATTATATCTGAAATTTTGCGCTGGCTCATACGTTCAGCCATTGGAGCATCAGGATTTCTTCACCTTCGAGTGGCGTAAGATGAATCCACGTATGAAGAAGTAGCATAAAGGCCTAGACTGATAAACAAACGAACTGGAATTTGATAGAAATTAGTCACCGATAGTTGGTTTGAAACTTAGAGTCCAGAGAATTATAGATGCAGAACCAACATCCGAATAGACATAACAAGAAGAGGTGAAAGTTCGTTTTCGAGTGCAGGTCACCCTTGTTATATAGCTTATTTATTTTCAGTTATGGTTATAGTTTAGTTATTCTGCCGAGTCAACCAGCCCCTTGGTATATTTGTATTAATCGATTCCTTTTACATTTGTATATTTGTGTATACAAGACGGACGAGCTCTGTGAGGTGTAGTCGTAGAGCAGCAAAGAATCCAGCGCCGTGCCAACTGCATAGTGCCAACAGACGATATCTAGCTCTCGGCTGATCAGGCAGGGCATCGGATAAAGTTTCATAAAAATTAGTTTTGTGTTCTTTGACGCGAAAATGGTTTGTTCGCAGGCGCCCACAAGCAATAAAAATATAAATAACGATATTTCGTCGATATTGAAGGAAATGTGTCATTGAATTGAAATAGATGGGAGTTCAAAATCAACAAAATCTCGTTCACAGAAATGAATAGATGGTGGTATTTCTCTCTGTTCTTTGCACAACTTTCATACTGTGTCATTATCACGGTATCTGCTGTCGAAACGACGAAACATGATTATCATGCAGCTCCTCAGAAGGCGCAACTTTGTTTTTCAAACTAGAATCAATAAATCTATCCTACAGCAAAGCAGAACAAATCATTACGTGGGAAAGATGCAACGACGAGACAGTTCATCGATAAGCTTATAATTTGATAGGCGTCTAGTGGCCACCAGTCGTTTCCTCTCGACTCCGTGTAGTCCCAGAACAGGGCGCCTCTGGAAGAAGAATATAGACTGTGTCTTCCATATATCCTCCTGCGAGTCCTGAGCCCCTCAACAACGAGCTTGCCCCTGAGCTCCCTCGAGACAGACTTCTTCTCTCTGCTATTACGCTAACTACATATTGCATCGTCCATCCGCTCGTCTGTTCGTCCTGTCGGTGACTCGGGCCACCTCTCGTCGAATCAAGCGATTCCTCCTCTTCTTCTTCTTCTTCTTCTCCTACTTGTCTTCCTCTCCGTATTCGTTTTCGTCGCAAACACGCAAATTGACCAAGAGGGTAATGGCCGCTCGCACCACGGTTATATGTATGAATCCGTGTAAATACATGCCCAGAGTCTTCCATGAAGTGGATCACTTGACTGAGCTTCGGTGAAGTAGAGTGGGCCTCTTCACCGAAGACTCTCACGAACACACCCTGCAAATGTGGACATCATTTATCAGTCGATATTACACCAAAACAAGAGTATTCAATTTGACTCTAGTCAAACTCCATCAGCTCTATTTTCTACGCATCGATTGCGCAGGGCATTCTCAATGTAATATTAAGCCATATCGTACGTATTATCAATTCCAAACATCATTTTCACGGCATGCAATTAGATGATATGCCTATAAATTGCACTGCAGAAATCGACGCAGCGCGTGTGTTCAGACTCGTAAAGTATTTGGATATACGTAAGCCATTAATGTGTATGTATATATACGTATAATCGCACAAATAAGCCTCGACATATACGCATAAGCTTATGTACTCATTGTCAGTACTGTTATTCCTGTCCGTATATTATTCGGCGGAAAATCGCACGACTATTGTATTTCGGTATCCCTTCACTGCGCCCGCGTATCCACATTGCATCGATAGTAAGCAATAATATATAAATAAGCTCCAAATCACGGTGCCATTAAAATTCCAATCGTCGTTCAACGGATTGGGTAGGCATTTCGAGTAGGCACGATACTCCTTCGCGGAACGAACTATCAAGGGCGTGTGTGTGAACCTGAAAGGGTGTGTTTCCGAAGAACCGGTATAATATATTATCCTGAAAGAATTCTACAATAACCCAGTTTTCAACCACAGCGGTTCACTGGTCTCTCGAACAATCCTTATGATCGTAAATAGAAGTCAGGATTCCCCAGCTATTCTCTGATGTAGGTTTCATGAATAATTGGATGAAGCGAAGCTGTAGTGGAGGAATTGTATAAGACTTGCAGTCACGCGGTGATCACTTATAGCGGCGCGGCGCATCGACAGCTGTTTGGATTCATAGGTACATATCATATACCTTTGTTGGCCAGTGCATGAATGTGTCGGTGGACTGTTCAAAGAACGAAATAATTTCGTTCAAATGAACTGAGGTACAATTTTTCGCCGCGTGTAAACTCAATGTAATTTCATCGAAAATCCGCCATCGAATAACCAAAAAGAGTTTACGAAATTGATGAAAGAATAAGAGAATATCGATGTGATTGCGATATATGCGCAAAAACCTTCTCCATCCTAAAAAAATAATGCCCACCGGTGTTGGTATCAGGTATGCATGTTTCCGTTCTTCCGAACAAATTGCAGGAGACTCAAAAATCTGAGAACCCGGATTTCAGCCTTGTTCGCGTCTGGTAACATATCCCTGGACACTGCGCATGTGCACGCATTGATTAGAAACAAGCGCATAGCATTATATTGAACATCGAGAGATATAATCGTGAGTTCCCACCGCGTCGCGTCACAATCACGATTCCTCCCTTCCCTTCCGTTCCCATCCCTTCCCTTTTTTTCCTTGACTTCCCTCCGAATTCGTCACCCTTCAACGATACCCGCGCGCACGTATAGCGTTGGGTATACGGTGGTAACCCTTGATAGCGAGTACGGAGTCGGTTTATCCGTTTATTCGTTTGTCTGTCCATCCGTCCCTCCGCCCGGGCCGGGCGTCCGTGGAGCACAACACGACTACTCCGCCGCTATACCTCGGTGCCTCCTGATTCGCCATCCGTTCAGGCTTCGGCACTTCAGTCCGCACCGAGTTCTCGAACGGACTGTGCCGCGTCGCGTACGCAACATCGTTCCAACACGATATACATAACATCCTCCTAGTACGCGCGTAGAGTTATATACACCAATATACACACGTCGTAAGATACATGCGCGTACTACGCGATAATATACACATTCCTTGTTAGTGTTTATATATCTACGTTTGCTTTATGTGCGTATTATCTGTGATGGGGGTCTTCAATATCTCAGACTTAACATAACCCTTTCATTTCTTTGTCATGAAACGCGCGCGTGTCGTTCACTCCGTGAGACGCATATAATTCTTCAATATATTAACAATCTATGAAGATTAGATAAAATCGATTGAAAAGGGAACCGTGAAACACCGGAATCCGATATTTTAGCTACGGAAATTCCTATAGGTACATACAAACATATTATACGTAATGTAGAATAGCTCTTTTCTCCCTCCGTTCGTGTGGGGTATTATGACACCGCGCTTGTGCTTGCACCTGTTCTGGAATTAAGATAACCTGCAAACCGATCTTCTCATGTAACAAACTTTCAAGGTTCAATTTTCGTTTGCATTTTTATTCCTCGTTATACAGTCGTGTGTTATGAAAATCGGGTCTTGTGTATAAAATTAGTTTCATTCGTTATTTTGATCATTTATTATTATTACTTCTCTTTATCCGCAGTGAGATATTTTACCTGTTATTTTTCTCCGTCATTTATTTCTATCAATAGTAAGACGCGGGATTTGTTTTCTTTTTTCTTCTGGAATTCTTCGCCTAATTTTATTTCAAATAACATTCATTAACTGTCAAGTATAGTTTATATACTATACTGCCCACTCAATTTCTTACTCACATTCGTTGTACGTATTAAAAACAAAAAATAACAAATAAAAAATGGCAAATAATTGATTCTCTGCAGTGTACATGGTGATTATTAACTATTAATTAATAACGGCTGTTATTCACGTGTCGCCTTATTACGTGAATAATTATTCTTGTATAAACGTAATCATCTATACGACATAACTTTATACGAAGTGTCTATTCGCAGAGAAGAGTGACTCTGTATAGGAGACATACTCCGGACACTCTGGGGTGTCGGGAATAATTTTCCGGAGTGTCTAATTTTTCACCGAAAAATAATACATTCACGCGTGCAAAAACCACGACTACGTGTTGCACGGTCGTGGTTAATGATTTTTCGGGCCACTCGTCCCAGTGATACGCAATCGAAATTTTCGCAGTGCGGCTTTCTTTGAAACACGGGACGCGTTTACTTGTGAAATTTTTCACCCCGTCTTGGAGACTTCAAAGTGGCTGGATCGTCGTCTCCCATAGAGTCACTCCTCCCTGCGAATAGCGACAGCGAAATACTATATAATAATTTACCGTTTTTTACCGCGAGTGAAGAAAAGAAGAAGAAAAAATAAATAAATAAGTAAATCGAAATGAATAACAACAAACCGGCTCGATAACCAATCCGCGGATGTTAGAATATTTCAAGTGTTCGGCTCTAATTATAATTGTGTGTGAATTGTTCTTGGGAATACTTATACTACACTACTACTACTACAGATATCCACAATTCGGAGAACGGAATCGACACTTTCCTTGCAGGCGTAAAGATGTTCGGTAAGCATAATAGTAGGGTTTTCATATTTTTCATTTCATCACATTTTGTATTTATTCATAACTTGAAGATAGACGAATAAGAGAGAATGAAAGATAGTCCGTGATCGTTGTTCATTCGACGTGTTATAGGTAGGTATACACATACTAGTCTAGAGCATTCCTACTACATCGCAATGTCTCTCTCCCGGTGTATTCATTTTTACATGTAAACAATAAGGAAGATGAACGCCCGCGCCGTTATAGAAAGCCTGCATCAACCGCGGAGTGATTACACGCTCCGTAGCTCACATTGCGATTTCTTGCCTCTCTTTTCTCTCTGTCTTTCTTAACTTACTTTATCCATTTCCCTTCATTATTTTCCTCACCACTCACCTTGTTCCCTGCCACCGAAACCCGAACAGTAATTCTACGATCAACGATACAAATAATACAATGCTATACAGCTACCTCCGCGTTCTGTCTTTCCCCGTTACACAATCGCTTGCTTCTTCGCGTCGATATACATAATCACTGAGGCAACAACTTCCTCGGATTATACTATAGCTATACCTATACCTATACCTATACGTATATATGAGTATTCGAAGCGCCAATGATTGGAATCTTTTTCCGGTTTTGTATGGTTCTCCCATTCCTGTTATAATATTTGAATGAAACGTAGTACGCCTATATAGTGCATAATACGTTATGTAATTCATACGCGCATGAGGATCAAGGTGCTTCTAGTGTCTCTGCATGAATATACAGTATAATATGCATACACAGACTTGCTGCTAGCATATTGTATCACTGTGTGTCGTATGGACTACATGCGTATTATTGCGTTATTTCCTCGGCTATACTGCAGCTATTCTCTTTCCGTTTATACTATACATGTATATTATTCTCGCCGGTCTACTCTATTTCCTATATTGACACTTCAATAGCTCGACAAACTCCTTATATATTATACCTATATATACTACACTAATCCCACACGTAAAAGGTGCAGTGTTCTAAGGATATAATCTATCTATTTATCTAACTGTGCATGTGTACTATACATATCTGTATCTATCTATCTACCTACAGCTACCTACTAGGCGATCGTCATGGTTGAAAAACTTCATTCAATATAAAATACGTTTTGATAGTAGTGATAGTATAATAGTCATACTGCATGTGTGCGGACACTGAAGTTATCGACGAGGTTTTTACACTTTCTTTACACGATATTGATTCTTCTTATTTCTCTCGAGGGTCTCTGATTCATTCATGTGGTTGAAAGTTTTCGTCGTTAACGCAACGAATTTAAGAAAAACCCGTGAGTATGAATTATACGAACTCGGACTAATTGCATGTTTTGAAAATTTTGTCATTACTAAAGGACATGTAATGATTCAATGTTTTTGTCATCTTTGTCAGAGAAACTATATCTGACATGAGTTAACCATCGTGTTTAGCTTGTCAGCAAGTTTTCTGATATGAATTTTGATGGAAATCGTCGAAGCGATGCCTGCAGTATATGAATAATTTGAATTCGCCGGGAATCAGTGACAAGTAAACTCATCTGAATTTTCTAAATCAGAGAAAAGAGTTTCTATTGACACTGCATATCCAGATTTTTGGAAATTACATTCTGAAATATAGATACATTCCACGATTGGTATTTGAACACGGACAGAATCCAAAGACAAGCCGGTGTACTGATTCAGTTACCAACTATATCATCCAATGAAGCATACCGATTACAGTATGTACATACTTATACGTTTGATCGCTCGAAATTTGATCAGAACTTATGATGAGGGCGATAAAAGTTCCTGCCGTAGCTTATACAGGCACGATCGAAATTCACGAATGGAATTTGGGGGAAAACTGAGCGCCAGTTTCCATTTTCCATAGCTAGAATGACTTATCGTTAACGATGAGAATCCCGATTCGTAGATACAATATAGGGCGTCACAGAATGCAAATGCACAGAAATGTGCGCAGAGTATATATCTACTTTTTCAATCGCTCTTCATGTCCCCATTGATCAAAGGAAATGAATTGATATTTTTGAAGAAACTAATCAATCAATCATTACTCCATACGGTATTTTAATAATACGTGGATGTTTTAGAATTATATACTTGTGGAAGCCCACGCGTTGGATAATATGCTTGTGCGGTTTGCTCGCGGTGAAAGGCTCTCGGTCTCGGCGTAGGTACACCAAAATTCCAAAGGCTAATAAATAACAAATAAATACACTTCATCTGTCGATACCTATAAGGGCAGCGCCTACGATATTAATCTCGTTTATGCATTACGTTTTATGTTAGAGCTACTTGCGAATAGCCAAAGTGTGGAATTCGTATTGGCAGTGCCATATTTTCGCATCTTTCTATACCATAATGTTAAGTGATACCATTGTTTTCCTTTTCTCTTTATGAGATCAGAGCAAATTCAATTCGCTCTTACAGCACAAAGTGGTTTCTGAAAGAATTCATCCACAAATTCTCACTCGCTTGTACGCTGATCTGAAATCTTATCGTGATGCCGAGAGAAATGTGAATTTTTCGAAATACGTTGTTCCATACAGCTAAAAATTTCAAAATCTTGCGCGTATAGTCTCTCAGAATTTGTTGTCATGAAAATTATGCCATTCCGACTAACAGACGTAAACTCGACTCCTGAAGGTTGAAATCCTGCTTCGAATAGAGTGAAAATTTGCCTCCTCGGCCTCGGAGCGACGTCAAATTCCTGAAACGCAAGAAAATCAAGATAAGTTTCAGCCGATGAACCTATAATGTCTCCTGATTTTATTACGTCGTTATATATTTCGGACTCATGGAATTCACTTCAGAAACTTTAGAGCAATCGTTCGACACCGGATAAAAAGTTATCCACCTACGGAAACGGTGCCGCAACCGATTTACGATTTCCGATTTCGCATTTCAAGTGACTTCCTTCATCCTGGATTTCATAATTTGATTTCGAGGGATTTCAATTGGATCTAAGTAGTACATGGTTCTCACGTAATTTCAACTAATTTCGATTGTATGAAGATACGTTACCAGTCAATACCCACAGACTGCCGTTATACTGAAACTAGATCCTATGGGTCGGAGTGAAGAGTATAATAGCCTTTACACCAACGGGTGATAGTATGCAGTAGCCTTATAGAATACACACTTATGAAGTATGGTCGGATATGTAATTTGTCGTGGAATTAAGTACAGATACTGCAGCAAAGCATCTATACAATACATCATCATTTTCGAGCACCGCGGTGCTCGTGGCTCCCTGATTGTGAGAGGCGAATGAACGTCGACGGACTCGCAAACTCCAATGCCCAAGATAATATTGTGCGGAATGTACAGTGGTACATATACGTACGTCCGGTCTATAATTCATATTTCAATTTCAGTCTCATTTCCAATACTCTCAATTGCGTATGCATGCTCGTACTTATATGCATGTATGCATTTACAACTACAAATACCGTGATAGCACCGTCTGTCATTTTACTACGTCAACGTTATAAACTTACTCTACCTACACGGAGCGAATTTTCACTCCACAGGATACCTATTCGAGTTCCGCTCTATCGGTTGAGGTGGCACGAGCAGGATTTTCACTGAAAACAAATTTAGAGATTATGTCATCGTACATGATCCAATTGTGTAGATGTATTTCAATTGAGTATCGATTGATACGGATCGATGTCGCCATCCCCATCATCATCATCATTATCGTGAAACGATTCGAAACTGCGGTTTCCCTCGGACGGTGGGTTCCGCGCGCGCTGGGGACTGGGAATCGGGGAAAAATCAGGAAATCTTCTTAGATTTCGAAACTCATACTCCGAATGCTCGAGTTGCGAGGGAATCGGGGTCGCCGCTGGCAATCTAACCTAGCTGACATAGGGAATATGCATTTTCCATCAAATCCGATCAATGCTGCGAAAAAGTGAAATACTCGCCACTTTCGGCCATCGTATGCTCAATGAATTCACAAAGTTTCATCGAAATCCATCCAGTCGTTTTCGAATAGACACGATTCTCGAGTTTCCGAAACGGTTTCTGTAAATTCGGGATGGAGCGAGTCCTATATGGCACGATACAACTTATGCACCCATTTTGAACACGATTTAAAGAACACATTTCGTTTCGTTTTCAACACGGCCGGTTACTGTTCATATCAGCCGATTGTTTTTGATACTAAAAGTTAATTTCTCAGCTTCAGATATGCACACGAAGACGTAGCTACGCGGAACTGTTATTTACAATTGCGATTGATGTCGGTAGCATCTACTAATCTATCGTACATTATAGTGACGCGGTATAGGCACTATACCTGTTACGTATTTATAATATGCGTACCTATACTTCTTGCATGTATTTATACGTACCTATGCCATGTGTAGGTACAGCATACGTGTACATCGTATCGTATAAAACAGAGACTCGTCCAACTCGTCCCAGAGTGTCAACGCACTCGCGAACTCGATGCGCAACGACACGTTGTATGTATGTACCTACATGCATACGTGTACTGTAACTACGTTATGTACCATCCACCATCTACCTCTTTGTGCGGGTGATATTAATTATACAACGTATGCTTACACGCGTTCTTGTCGTTGTCAAGATCCGTCAGTTAGTCATACCGCCCGTCTTGCGGCATTGTTTACGATTGAACACGAACCTCGCCATTATCGAACTTAGGTACGCAGCCTCACATTGTACATTGCGGCTAGAGACTGGGTACTATGTACAACAGGCTCATCAATTTTTCCTGTATGAACAATTTGTCAGGACTTTGATTGGAATGAAGACGAAGAGGAGCAACTGGAACTGGACAACAGTCCAAAATCAACAGTTCTCATATTTTTTATATGAGACGGCTGGGGAAACACTACCTACTGTTACAATAACCGAAGTCTCTCCCTACGTTACATCATGCCTACATATATTACATAAGTTTGTAATGCGGAGCGAAGTTAAGTTTGAGACAGCTCAAGAGCTTACAAAGAGTATCTGCAGGATGATAAAATTGTTAGGCGTGACTGTTGGGTTAGATTAAATCAATCGTAAGGCACGACTGTAGAGCGTGAATTGAATCACGAGTGGTATCGATGATGCAAGGATCTTCAGTAGTGAATCCTAAACCATCGTCGCCACATACATACATACCTACAGTATACTCGCTGTACTGCAGATTTGTATCAGGGTTCGATTACCTTTGAACCAGCTTAAGCTCACTTCGCTAACACATGTCGAATTCTTCTTCTTCGCACGTGCAAAGACTCTCTTCCGGCGTCTTTAACTCATTGAAGCGCCACTAAAATATCAACGATATCCAAGCATCATTTCTGGCTATAGGTGCGGAATATTTTAGATCATAGGAAGACCTGAGGGGTGGTGAGCTTCACGAGTCCAAATGAAAGTCATTCAAGTTATAGATAAAGTATTCTATTTTGTGAGGATGAAGTTTATACCTGACGTTGAGGCAGCTGAAATAACGAAGAATAATATCGGCCGAAATTTTTCATCTTCGTGCAACGCGGAATGTCTTATATCGTGATGGTTGGCTGCACTGATCGTTGAAGTTGACTAAAAAATGTCAAGAACTGAGAGCCAGAGAGGCAGATTTTACAAACGGAAAACTAGGGAAATGAAAATCAGCACCGTGCCAACTTTCCCAGATTTCATCTGTCACGTACGCCACCTTCTGCGTGTAAAAAAAAGCTTAGAAATCGAGACGGGGCGAGATTATTTCCGATCGATTACCCTGCTCAGGGGTTGGTAGGCGTAACAGAACAGTATAGCAGTAGTACACAGTCCTAGTCATAGATGTATTAGGTGTAGTTACACTCAGGCTGATATCTGTATTTAGCATAAGGGATGCTGCACGAAAATTGTGTGAAGGGTAGTTCGGGGTACCTGCAGCACAACGGGCAGTTGCAGTTGTTGCCGGAGGGTGCGGTGTGTAGTGAAACGGGGGATTTTCCATCGGTCGATACTTGAACTCCGGATTCCTGCTGCAGGCTCCAGTCTTGCGCCGAACTATCAAGCGTGCCGGGGCTACATCCTGGAAACGCAGGACAAAGGATCAGAAATGATTGGCGTGCGAAAACTGCAATGAAAATACTAGAATAATTTGGTTTTGTTCTGTTATTCAACTGATGGATTCGATATGAAATTCATTGTAATAGTAGTTGTTGCACTGGTCTAGCTAGATATTCATTGCTGGCATAGGCACTCTTATTACGTAAAATCATCGTATACCGTACAGTTTGTAACCGCTATTTAGGTGATTCAGTTTCCGCAACGATGCAGCAGTGCAACCAACGAACGGAATCATGCAATTTTACTGACGAGCAGAACTCGTCGCAGTTATTATATAGACCGTAATTGCTAACAATTAAATTTCCTTCATCCTAATTGTGGCCATGTGGCACAGCACATGCACAACTGGCAATAACCTCGTACGGTCAAGCCGGGAACCCTCCCTCTTTCTAGCTCTCTTTCTACAGCTAGAATAACGCGCTCTACATACTCAAACAAATGGAAACCTACATATCTTGTCATCCGTTTCCAATGATTTTCTCAAAATTTGAACCATGTACTGGGCGAAGGTTTTCTTTTTGTTCACAATTCCGTAATTGGCGCTGATTGAAACGTGTGAAAATTCATTCATAGGTGTCGAAAAACGAAGTCATGTCCATCCTGATGTGAATCATTGAACCAAAACTATTAACATGCGATATAAAATTGTTTGATTATTGTTATTTTCTAGAAGAGTGAAAGTAAATTTCGGCGAAATGAGATTAAAATCGAACACCGTGTACGTGGGGAGCAGTAGTCGTAACATAAATAATCTTGTCCTAAAAAAAATTTTTTGCCCGATGACAATAGCGGACCATTAGTCATAAGATCTCGTGTTCTCATCTTGAGAGGTTGAACGTATAAGGATTTATCCGCTCGTAGATCTCCAACTGTCTGACTACTCACTTGCGAGTAATCAACAACGAGTGATCTTACAAGCAATGCTATATGCTCGCTGCAGTGTTCAATTATAACACGATGAATGCACGACCACCGTTTCTTAATTTTTAACTACCTAACTGCAGCAACGTTGACGTACGACGTACAGATTATACAGTTCAACGCGCGTTATATGCGCGTTACTAAAATCTCTTCGATCTCCCCTGCAACCGTCATATATACGAGAAGGCGGCTGATATATTTTCCACACGCTCGCGCTCTTCCTTCCTTTCTCTTTGTAATCGCGAATTCCGTCTTGGGCGGCGAGAATCAATGTATAACATACTCGGATATAATACCGATTCGTCTCACCCGAAATCGATTTGTATACGGATCAAAGGCGTTCCCGCGTCAATAAAATTTCAGATCACCGAAATGTGTTCAAATTTGAACAGAAAATCTGTCTCGATATTTCGCTTTTGCGTGCAAATTAAACCGCATGCAACGATCGCAGGATAAAATTTGATTTTCTGCATGGAATTGAAACAAACTTACGTTAGTGCCTATAACGTGAGGCGAACTTATGTTAGGAATTATACCTTCGTGAGTTAAAGTTGTCAGACTTTTATGAGAGAGATTTGTCTTCATTTTTCCATCGGAGATTCCCCAGTTAGATGTGATGTGCTAGTGAGTAGTATCAATGGTCGAAAAAAATAACTGCAGTAGCTTTGTCATGTCAGTTGGCACAGACAGTTTGAAGAAAAAACGTTGTCGACCAACTACAAATCTATATCAATAATTTTCATTTTGATTTCGACGATTTTTGATATAAATTTCACGTTATAAATTTCATTGAAAATCTCGAATGCTAGCGGACCACCACATTTCCCGACCGCGACACCTACTTTCAGAAAGTTTTCCAATGAGCTGCGAGATCGGTTCAACCTGAACCCGAAACTATCATAGATGTTCCATATGCAGTCTCAGCTGCTACCCCATATTATAGAAGTGAGAATATTAAACGGTTGAATACGTATTTCGATAATGTGTATAATTATATCTACGCGTTGGCGTTCAAAGAGAAGCGATGGCGCGAGTGGGTGTACGAGCAAGAATATAAAAAAGATCCATATCCTACAGACATTGGAATATACTCGTATCAGATGAAAATCTTCGTGTCGCGTGGTATGGCCATACGAGTAGACTAGGTATAGATCGAAATCTAACGCGTTGGTTGAGCGGATTGCCGTTTCGTATACGTATGTATGTACCTGTTGTAGGTATGTATATATAGATACTTTTGAGCAACCGTACGGGGGCGTCATTTTCTGATCCGAGTGACAGGTGCGCGTAGGCCTCTTCGCCGATTATACTTATGTATGTATAATTCAACCTATGTGAACCTGGCACCCGACTTTCGAAAAAAAATAATTTTCAAACTGATATCGATTGTACTTCGTTTGTACTCGTTTGTACCACTTTTTTTTTCGTTTGTACCTCGAAGGGAAAAAAGATATCGCGTTTTCAAAAATGACCCGCACCCCACTTTTGAAAATTTAGTTTTTTCCAACGGGAGCCGCTTCAGAATCGTTTGTACCCGTTTGTACCACCTTTTTTTTCGTTTGTACCTCGACCCAAAAAAAGTTGGAGTCGTTTTTTGATTTTTCAAAAGCCTAACTTTTTTGTTTTGGAAGATAATCGAATTCTGTCAACGGGGATCGCTTAAGAATCGTTTGTACCCGTTTGTACCACCTTTTTTTTCGTTTGTACCAAGACCCGAAATAGGTTGGAGTCGTTTTTTGATTTTCAGAAAGCCTAACTTTTTTGTTTCGAAATATAATCGAATTCCGCCAACGGGGATCGCTTCAGAATCGTTTGTACCCGTTTGTACCATCTTTTTTTCGTTTGTACCTCTACCCAAAAAAAGGTGAAGTCGTTTTTTGATTTTTCAAAAACCTAACTTTTTTGTTTTGGAAGATGATCGAATTCTGTCAACGGGGATCGCTTCAGAATCGTTTGTACCCGTTTGTACCATCTTTTTTTTCGTCTGTACCTCGACCCAAAAAAAGTTGGAGTCGTTTTTCGATTTTTCAAAAACCTAACTTTTTTGTTTCGAAATATAATCGAATTCCACCAACGGTGATTGCTTCAGAATCGTTTGTACCCGATTGTACCTCTCTTATTTTTGTTTGTACCCCTACGCAGAAAAAGATGGAGTCGGTTTTTGAATTTTCAAAAGCCTAACTTTTTTGTTTCGAAATATAATCGAATTCCGCCAACGGAGATTGCTTCAGAATCGTTTGTACCCGATTGTACCTCTCTTATTTTCGTTTGTACCCCGACCCAAAAAAAGGTGGAGTCGTTTTTTGAATTTTCAAAAGCCTAACTTTTGTGTTTCGAAATATAATCGAATTCCGCCGACGGGGATCGCTCCAGAATCGTTTGTACTCGTTCGTACCATCTTTTTTTTCGTTTGTACCTCGACCCAAAAGAAGGTGGAGTCGTTTTTTGATTTTTCAAAAACCTAACTTTTTTATTTCGTAATATAATCGAATTCCGCCGACGGGGATCGCTTCAGAATCGTTTGTACCCGTTTGTACCATCTTTTTTTTCGTTTGTACCAAGACCCGAAATAGGTTGGAGTCGTTTTTTGATTTTCAAAAAGCCCAACTTTTTTGTTTCGAAATATAATCGAATTCCGCCAACGGGGATCGCTTCAGAATCGTTTGTACCCGTTTGTACCATCTTTTTTTTCGTTTGTACCAAGACCCGAAATAGGTTGGAGTCGTTTTTTGATTTTCAAAAAGCCTAACTTTTTTGTTTCGAAATATAATCGAATTCCGCCAACGGGGATCGCTTCAGAATCGTTTGTACACGTTTGTACCACTTTTTTTTCGTTTGTACCAAGACCCGAAATAGGTTGGAGTCGTTTTTTTTTTAGTCGACTCCAACTTTTTTTGGGTCGAGGTACAAACGAAAAAAAAGGTGGTACAAACGGGTACAAACGATTCTGAAGCGGCTCCCGTTGGAAAAAACTAAATTTTCAAAAGTGGGGTGCGGGTCATTTTTGAAAACGCGATATCTTTTTTCCCTTCGAGGTACAAACGAAAAAAAAAGTGGTACAAACGAGTACAAACGAAGTACAATCGATATCAGTTTGAAAATTATTTTTTTTCGAAAGTCGGGTGCCAGGTTCACATAGGTTATAATTCACAAGATAATCCTGCATGCATTCCGTCCTCGCTCACCTCGCTCCGTCCATCGTCTCGCCAATGCATCGCACTTTTATATGAATTATAATTCCATATCATATTTGTTAGATTTTCATAATATTTCACGCCTAGACATTCTGCCTTGAACCCACACCAATTTCATATCGCAAGTTACTGAAAGAGCGATTGTCTCACAATCGATAGGTCACGCGCATTTACAACTACGTTAAAGGAATATTTACCACAAATCATATAACACAATTGCTATGATTCCGCAGACCGACGCGCGACGTATGCACGAGAGGCTATTCACTCGGTAAGTCTCATTCACGCTGGTCTCGAAAGTCTTTCGTCTTTGGAAGTCTTTGGAAGCCTCGGAATTCTTGAAAGTCACTAAAAATCTCTGGAAGCCAGTTCAAAGTCGAGCAATGATTTATTAGAGTCTATGAAATTCTCTAGAATTCTTTGGCGGTCTTCGGAATTCGCTGCAATTCTTTGAAATTCTTCGGGATTCTCTGGACTGCTTTAAAAGTCCTTGGAACTTTCTGCAATGCTTTGAAACTTTGTGGAAGGAAGTCTTCGGACGTCTTCCTTGAAGTCCTTGGAAGTCTGTGGGGGTTGGAAGTCACTTGTACACCTAAAATAGCCCATCGTCTACGTCCTCTCCGAATGACTCTACGGATAATCCCGCAATTTGATCGAAGTCTACTTTGACTCAAATTTGTAGTACAAAAAAGATAAAAAGAAACCGATTTCTTTTGGCACTCGGGTATAATACGAGTGGAATTTTCATTTCTCTCTGATTAGAAACGCTATTGGTATGTAACCAATACCATACCATAAGAATCAGGATCAAATTTAATTAGAGTAGTTTCTCGATGGCGTGTTGGCATAAGGGGGGGGCTTCGTTTAAATCAGTTTCTCGTCTTCGTGAAGCACGTGGTGAGAATGGTAGCCCCCCTGGGCGTGCGTTGGTTGGGAGCCTCTTAAACTCATAACTAACAATTAAATGATCGTAAATTAGTTGAACGGTGTTATAGCTAGGATATAGTAAGTGTTAACCAAGTTCAACCTTGGTCGATAATTAGATAAATTATGTTTGGCGCCGTGTAAAAATTCTGAAAAACACCTGGATATATAGGTATATGCATACCTATAATTTAAAGAATACCGTGGAGTGTTATTCGACACTTACCACATCTTTACGCTTGATTTAAATTACTGTCCGCATCTTTTATCGGTAAATGCCTATATTTTGTCAAGGTTACGCCGAGGCTTGGACCTATGATACACCGAATAAAATAACATATGGCAGTATATAGGCAGGCAGGTATGTGTGTATGTATTATAGATAATATTATAAATAATAATATCATAGATAAGTATTATAGATAATTGATAAGACGCACTGCAGGTTTTCTCAAATTTTGTATTCCTGGGTTCGACTTGTATCGGTTCGCTGTATTCCGAGTGTTGGAAATGATTACATCGTTTGTGAATGCTAGTGCAGTAATTGTTGTACAATAACATTGCCAGGCTCGTTTTCTTCCTATTCTCCGTTTTCTCATAGAGGGAAAAAACTTATTTCTATTTCTCTGTCTTTCTTGCTGTACTATAATTCCTAGATCGCTGGTTGCGCTTTACATCAACCGATCGCTAATCACGTTTTCCGTCAGCGCGGCTTTCATAACTTCAAACCGATTTCGAAAGATTTCATGCGGAATGTGTACACCACGTTTCAATAGCAAGAGCGGTTATAATCCCTAACAATCATTACAAAATCTTTGTCATTCCGAGTCATTTGGATAAAAAATTATTCCCTCAACGGTTACCGATCAACGAAGATTACTGAAATCCTAAAAAAATATCAAGATTTTTTTTCATCGATGAATTTCAGCTAATATAATTTTTTTCTGTTTATCTTACGTTATCGTTACAAACTTAAGTCTCGTTACGTCTTGCGGTTGAGGTTTTTGTTTGGTTCTTTTCCCCTGTTCTTCTACAAATACTTAGCAGACACCGGGAGTCTTGCGCTCAAGATCAATAAATGAGATAATTTCAATGCGATGCATGCATTATAAATTGGAGTAATGCATATTTAATGATTATACATGTATATATAGATTGTTTATCAGTCGCCTGGAAGATATGTATCAAGCTTCATACGTATATGTATGTATAATGTGGTAGTAGTTTCTGGTTTTGAATGAGGATGAAAAAGAGGAATAAACTAACATTATAGGTATAATTATAGTATAGGTATGAGGCTCTCTCTTCAGCCCAGGATAGGCTGCGTTGGCATAAGGGGATAACCCCATGCGCGCGGGGCCGGATATAGCGTGTTGCAGGTTGCGATGTGTTGCATGTGTTGCGGTAAAGACTTACAAATATATGTAGAAGTATAACCTGGAACCATAAATGAAAGACAGCTCATTGTCAGCCCAGCTCAGCTCAGCTCAGCTCAGCTCGACTCAACTCAACTCACCTCACATCAGCTCGTACACAATCGCACGCGAGAAGCTTCGTTCACAGCGGATGCTTCTCGATGAGTCACTAGAGTATGGATTACCGAGGCAGCATTACGTAAACTACCTATAGTTATACCTATAGTACGCATGTACAGAGCATGCAGAAGAAGGGGAGGAAAGGAGCCTGGAACATAACCGCGAGACGCGGGTTTCTGCTTCGAAGCCCTTCAAAGGCCGTTTGTCAGCCACGACTGCTATACATACACGTATATACGTATACACCCATTGGGCATAAAATAACACACGTTTATCTTTTCACCTCGAGAAGTCCTACAATTTTTTTCATCCAAGCTAACCAATAATTGATAGAATCTTTATGCCCAGACCGCGTTATCCATCGTGCTTCAACTAGCTTGGATTGTTCGCAAAAAATCGAATCACTCGACTTACGATGCCGCGATGCTGAAAAATCCAAGGATTCCGAGAGCCCATTGACTTGGAGAATCGCTTGTGCGCTCATTGTGATTAGAATGGATTTTGAATCTTCTTTAAACGAACTCACGATAGATCGTATACGAAATTATTTGATATCGATTGAAATCGTCTATAAAAATCACAAAATCACGTGTATACCTGAAATGTGAGAAATTATCGAATTGCCCCGCGGAAGATTTTCACAGCCGCTTCCGATGGAGGAGAATCCCAAATCGTGACTCCTTCTGTGCGAAAGTTCCACAACTCATGTGTAGGTAGGTACCTATGATACCACGTTTTCGAACAGAATTATGCAAATTTTACTCATTGATCATTTCTGCATTGGTTCTCTTTCCGCGTTGATCGCATGATTGTACATTCACGGGGATTGCCCATATACTGAGAATTGCATAGGATCACCACAAATTCAGTTCGATAATTCGCCATTTTCTTGAACCAATGGACACCCATATTCCGATTTAATCATTTGTGCGAAAATTGTGGGTTCGTATAATTCCTAAATTTATTCTTCATCCGAAGGTGTATGTATTGTTGACCCCGTAATTAAATTCTGGCGATTCGCATACGTGTGTGGGTTTATTTTAGGCGGGGGAACCACCTCAGAGTAAAAAAGAAAGGAAATTGAAGAAAAAAATTATGAATTCAAATTTTATGCTCGACGAGCCAAGTAGGCAGTGTTACAGGCAACAAACAATTTTGGTCAAGTTACCAATGACAAACGAAACTAAACGAGCTAGATAAAGATTTTCGGAGTGTCGGTACCCATGATACGTCATATAACGAGGCGTTTGGCCGCAGGGGCCACGTCTTGCACGCCGTCTGCTGGTTTATTATTAGCGTAATTAAATGTGTCCAAACCGTTAATTCATATTCATCCTAGACATTTGACCTACCGTCAAGTTGCATGTCAAGTTTTGACTACGTGACCTTGCTGAGTATAACATAAAAAAGGTTACGAAAAATTTCATGTATAATATATGTATATTATATTTATTGAAATTAATCGACTTAGGTAATTCTCCCTGTAAATTCGCTATGAATTTGTCAAATAGCTGTTTTGAGGATGGGCCCATTCCTGGGTGACGAGGTACTAGGTCGATGAAGATTTGCCTGAACGGAGTTCAGAGAGGAACGTTTTTCGTCTTCGTAATGAATGCGATAAACATTGACCCTCGCCACGCAGCACCTAGTTGTGGTTTCGAAGACTAGGAATTCTGTGAGGGCCTGAAAACCGTCACGAAAAGTAACAGTCCTCGAAACAACCGTTCACCAGGTTCCTAAAAATTTCCGCTATAGGAACTGGCCAGAAGTCATCGTCGTTTTACATACATTCATACCTCACAATTAGATTGACTAATTTTTCGATTCAGTTCCCAAGATTGTCCTCACACTCGGACATACAATAAGCTTTCTAATGCAGCGTGTGCAAAGTAGCCCTCAGATTCCTTTGGCGTATTTATACCTATATGTAGTACACACATACATCATACCGGATCTTCGAATTTGAAATGAGGAGAATTACTCCGGACAACGTTGTCTTGTCGCTTCGAAACGTAAATAGAATTAATCTTGTTATAACTGAATATTACTGCACGTAGCTATATGTTATATCAATTGAATGAATTGATTGCGTAAAAAAAAATGATTGATGCGGTGTTAATTAAATGCCAATGTAAAACTGAGATGCCCGATGGTATACGAACGCGATGACAGGGCGATCAGGAAGAAGCTACTCTCGGTCGATGAGAAAAAAAAAGAAGGAGAAAAGATTAGCTCAGCAGTTATGAAGATGACAGTTTCAATCGGACGCTAACCTATATTTTATAGTCCAAGTTGGTTTGCGTTACAGAAGAATGTCGTTTCGCCGTGGCAAACGGAGCTTGACATTTCGCGATGTTCTGTCTTCCTTCACTCATGAGCACGCGTGTTGAAGCCGCCTACAGAAGACGAAGATCATGCTCATCCCATATTGCAGTTCGTATTATGATTACTCGGGAGTAAAAATCTGATTCCTTACTTTCTACATCTATATTCTTCTACGGTCACACTTATAATACGTGATTGGGTAAGATCGTTTCGATTGCTGCGGTCTCAATGTGAGAAAGCATTTTTTTCGATTAATGTTAGGATACGTAATGTTTATACAAACGAAATTTTCAAACGGATCAAAATTCAGCATCATTTTCCATTCTCTGCAGCGATGGAATGATTTATAGACATTAATTAGGTGGTGATTTGATATTATAACGCGAGTCAACCCACGTAACGACTGGCTTGAATGAATGAATTGCTGTTCAAACTCGATCTACGCTTTCAGACAAATTTTACAGACTATAACTTGTTGGTCGGTATAGACACCTCGATCGACTCTTCGTCAAAATCTCGATCTGGGTATACAATATGGTGAATCATATTTGACATAGTGCAACACAACGGATTTTATGTATGCTTTCCATGCTTCTCGGGTATCATGTGTGAATACTTACGCAGTGGCTTACTGTCGGTACATATCCATGCAAGCACTATCGCAGGGATTGAAAAAAAAACGCCATGAGAGCTCAATGCGAGTGTTTTTCAGTGAGCGGCAAGTCGAGAGAGAAAAGAGAGTGAGTTGAAGTCAGCTTCCTTCCTGGACCATATCATCTTTTCTTTTTTTTCATCGTTCTCGCTTTCAGATGCTCCTTTTCTTAGGCGCTCGCTGGTCTTCTTCACTCCCGTAATAGCCCGAAGATAAAGCCCGCCTATTATTACTCTTCTTCATTCTCTTCCACGTGCGAGACAAGAACCGCGTGACGGATGTGCACACACCCGCGGGTGTATGTAAAAAGTTAGATAGAAAGAGAAAGATGATCGAAGATATATTGTTGAGAGAGAGAGAGAGAGGAAAAAGATTGAAAGAGAGAGAGAGAGAGAGGGAGAGGGAGAGCAACGGTTGTCGAGAGGTCACAGAGCGTTACGTTCGGCTTCGAGTCTACCAGCTCCGGTTGGAGTTGGAGTTGGAGTTGGAGTATGGAATGGAATGGAACGGAACGAAACGAAACGAAACGAAACGAAAGGATGAAGTCAAGTCAACTCTAGTCAGTCGTCGCGCAACTATCCACAGAGACAAACCCACCCGATGTGTGTGACTCTCCTTTCCTCTCGTCTTTTCTTCTCTCTTCCGATTCTTCCTTCCAATTTTCCTTCATTGTACCTATATATAGTCTCTGTCCACGTTCAATGTAGTTCCTCGTTCAAATTATTCGTTGGTTTCATTCCTACCGATCTTTACCCA
This sequence comes from Phymatocera aterrima, assembly GCA_963170745.1. Classification (NCBI taxonomy): domain Eukaryota; kingdom Metazoa; phylum Arthropoda; class Insecta; order Hymenoptera; family Tenthredinidae; genus Phymatocera; species Phymatocera aterrima. The sequence continues at coordinate 13,666,961 of OY720662.1, forward strand.
TACTCACCGTCCTGAATTATTCAAAGTGCAAAAATACCACTCGGAAAAGATTTTTTACCATCCTCATGATGTTCAGGTGGTAAAAATTGCAACTTTACTGTGTTATTATATACGCTCGCCACTTGGATACAAAAAAAAACACATTATCAGTCTGTGCAGACGTTAGCATAAAAGAGGAAACCCTGTTGCTCATTTCCCTGGCAAATCAACTGGAGGACTGGAGAGAAGTGCAATCGGAACGTGGTTCTTTTTTTCTCCAATCGCAGTTTCATTCTTTGAATTCGTGGCACAGATTCGCGTCGGTTGAAACAAGGGAGTTGCGCTCCTACCAATTATCAGGTATAGTTTTTGTGAGGTGTGAGATTCGTTTCTACTCTTCGCGGGTGCATTTTGGAGCGCATGCACTTATAAGTATCTTTCGTGGACTCGTCGGATAAATATCGGTTGCCGAATGGGGTATATTATTGATGTGAAAGTGCGCGAAGATCATGCCATTATTGGCGGTTGTTAAACTGTGAGAAACTCGGACGACGGATGAAGTGCGAGATGAATCTAATTATACAGCTTGATGTCTAAAATAATGTATTTCGTGCAGACGCGTGGTTAGAGATTGATAGGGTCAAGCTCCGTCTCCGTGTACATACCTATACAACTTGTGATTAGTGCGGCTCCAAGAGTGAATTTCAAATTTACGAAGATCAATCCCGATCGATCATCTCCAGTATGAATTCAGAAACGGTTGAGTGACCATCGTCCGTGTGGAATATAACATTTCCTTCTCAGTTTTTTACATTTTTTGAATACCAAAAGGTTTCATAACGATTTTGGAATCTTTTTGAACCGATAGACCTACATCGTACCCCCGTATCAGCTCTAAGAAGGTATCTTGTGTGTTTCCTGAATGTGTCAACTGCAGTAGCCGCAGAATTATAATCCAAGTGATACCTATACGGAAACCGCGCGGTCGTCGAAGGACCAAGTGCTCGGGTGCTCCTAGATAAAAGATAGCAACGTTCGGGGGAAACTATCTTCGGATGTTTGTATGAGGCATCATATTTAGCCTCTTTCACCCCCCCCCCCCCCCCCCCCCCAATCTCTATCTCTCGTTCTCTCTCTGATATTTTTATCGACGAGAGAAGATTTGTCGTGAAATATACTCATCACAGAGATATATACGCGGCACAGGAAGCTCCGTTCGGCATCACGCGCACTGCACTGCTATACTACTTTAAACTTTGTTAGCGTAGTAGTACAGTTTGGCGCCTCGTAACGGTCACATGGTACTTCACTTCTCTTCAATGATTCAAGTCTGCAATCATTCTGTGAGTTTATTTATTTAATCATTCAGTTATTTATTCAACAATTCGCTCTGGTTCATTCTTTCTCGTACGTAATTTTGTTCCTTTGTCAAACGTTGCCGAAAGAATGTAACTAAAACTAACAAAATCGCAAATTTTGAGAATTGAAAGTTAACTCTCAGGAGCGAGTCGAGTCACTGCACTATTCCTGGAGCCCTCTTATGGGTGCTCCCACGATTGTCGCATCCAGTACGCACTGCGAAGCTCAAAACTTGAATTGGAAACCGTGAATAATTTTTAATTGTCGTTCGCGCTTAGTCGCACAGGTTCTACCTCTAGCCTCGTAGATATACGTGTACATGTATGAGTGAGAGAAAGGGAAGTTATAAAACTGATTCGCATAGAACGGCAGGTGCATTGTAATTCTAAACGCAGACAGTTCGTATATCTATAGTTCTAGTAGGTGATTATGATACTTTTATCCACACGAGTGACTTATTGTCAAATGACGATGGTTATGCAACGAAGTACGGAGACCTGTACCTATTATTCCAGTATCGAACAAAGCTTGCTCGTAATACTTTTGCAACGGTCTTTCCTTCTCTTTTCTCTATATCCTCGTCAACGTGCCGATATCGTTATTCTCATGTTCAACGATGTACTCAACAAAGCGAAGTTACAATTATAAATTAGTTTTTACACTTGCACGCATATGCGTATGATATTATAGTATCTACTTAGCACGTGGCGGAAACAAACAGATGCGATACGACTTTGAGTGTTCTCATTCATCTCGGCGTATGTAATACATATACATATACATGCATACGTAACCTCAGGCTTATGATATTAATATAACAGCGAGTGTGTGATATGTACATGAATAAATCTGTCTAGTATAAGGAAATTATTATTTTTATACGTGCGTATGAACGTTTTTGTACAGAGTGCTGTGCTTTTATCGTGTTACAAGAAGTGAAGTTGCGATGCGTCTTACGGTAAATAGTAATTAGAACCGGTACTTGGACATGGATTAATTAAATCGCGTAAACCAAATCATTTGATACGCCTCGGTGAACTCGTGTGTGCTATAAACCCGTCTTCCTTCCCTTAGCTCTCTCTCTCTCTCTCTCTTTCTCTCTTTCTCTCTTTCTTAATTTAATGTGCGTAGATAGTTACATTAATTATTAGGCTATAAGTTATACGTGTTTGAATTCGGTATGAAATAATGGTTTGTGACGAAGGTACAACGAACCTATACACGATATTCATGTATCCATAATGCTATTATACGCTAGAACTTTCCACCTGCGAGATCGTCGTATTGATCTTACACCCTCCGGATTTTTCTCCTCCGCTTCCGAATAAATTTTTTCCCATTTCATTTTTCGAGAAATTCGTTTCCGTTTTACATGTTTTTCATTTCATCCGACGATTTTGCTCAGATTTATATTGAACTTTGCCGCAGCTATCCAATTCGATTCTGCAATTGAATCTTCAGGATATGTTGTAGGTATAATTTGTTTCGCAAAATTCATATTGCAATGAATAATACTTTGATATTATTCAGAAACGTACCATGACGATTCTGGAAGACGTAATACTTGAACAAAGTTGCCGCTATATATTGTTTGATTACGTGCACAATTCTTTCCTCGCTTTTCAATTATATATCCCATAGAATAGGCCCGCCTCCGACAAATTTTATAATCTTATTTTCACGATACGGGAACTCGCCTTTATTTAATTTTCCAAAGTCTATGCTATCTCAAGACCTCAATCTACTTTTCAGTGACGTTGAAAAATTCGTAAATTATGTCAAACATCGGTCTTCATTGCCAAGTGTAAACGGTGCAGGTAGAATTTATCCAAATTCACTTGAAATTTCTCCAATGCGACTTACTTACAATTCAATCCCTTTCTGCAATATACTGTGATCATTTGTTCAATGTACCTATACAATACAATATTCGTTCACCGCGAATTTCCAGTTGCATAAGCCATAAGTCGTAGCATTTCGAATTGCTCAATATGTCGATTCACTCGGTAATTTCCTTATGGTCGAGGTAATTCCATACCACTGATTGTGTTGTCACACGTATAGGATTAGAACTACTGTTGCATCACTGCATTCCGTCCCTTGTCCCCAATCTGTGGATGTAAATTTGACCGATTCGTTTATTTCTTTCATTCCATGTTCACCTTGTACCTTGAAATCCAGATGCTCATTCCTTGCAATCAGAGACTTGTCATAATTCACATAAAAATGACCGGCCAACTGATGGCGCATTTCTTCTTGCAGTTTATTGACGATTAGAATAGACTGATGAGTATACTAAAACAATATTTGGGACTAAAATTAATACCCACTTCCGGCAGCTGTTGGAGACTCTGTTTGTCCCGTGCTGCAGTATGTCTTCGGATCTCTTTTCTTTCCACGTATACGTGGCTTTCTTTTTACTCCTTTTGTAACTTGTTATAGAAACAGAGCCATGAAGTAAAAGTACATCTCTTCGCGGAGATCTTCTTCTTCTTCCTCTTCCTCTTTTTTTTCTTTTTCTTCTTTTTCTTCTCATTTTGAAAGGAAAAAGAAGATGATCTTCGAATGCGATCTTCGAGTTACGGAAATACTCTCGGGTAGTATTTAAACGTTGAAATATATTTAGGGCGTCGCCTGGACGGCTGCACCATGTCTCATGACCCTTTACTTTGGCATTCTCTCTTCACCGACGTTTCTTCAGCGCGTCTACAATTCCGAATGTGTTAATTCACGCATCTTTTTAGACATCAAATGCACACGAATGCTTTTCACGTAATCTTCTATTGTCAGAAATTTGGAACGGTGAGGTTGTGGTTAGACTGTTTCACAGGTTTTTTTTATCTAACAACATCATTTTCTTAACGATAGAATCTCAAATTAGGAAGATGTTCTCCATAATACGAGAATTCTTCAACAAAAAAAAGTCTTGTCCTTGGCAAATCTGAATTATTTGGTAGACAAAGTGCTCAGTTTGTGTCGAATGAAAAAAATCACGGTTTCCTTCATTGTCGTGAAAAACGACGCGAGGACGAGAAAATGAGTATCGATGTAAACGTTATCCCACAAGGTTACCCACGAAAAAGAATTCGGAAATGGTTGACTCAAAATTTAGATCGATATGAAAATTGGATCCGAAGGTGGTAGGTACCCCCCTCAAATAAGCATCGAACCATACATTCTTCGATTCATCTTGATGTTTTCCACACAATGGCTCCTATTCCCAATCCCTCTAGTCCCAACGAAATAATACACAAATTTGTGCCCGATGTGGGGCACGGCCCGTCCAATCGTATTTTCCTTAATAAGGTATATTAACTATGATATAATGATTATTATGTATTTGGTCTTGTCGCAACTCGTTCCGATAACTGTGTTGTGAGAAATAAACGCAGATCGCGAATATATGCATCGCGCATAGGAAAATTAATTCAGATCAACCCACACTTGGAATAGAGACACGTGTGACGTCACAACCGAGAATGATATTCATGACATGCATGTATGTATATACCTACGTATGCTGTGTGAGGTAGGTACCTACCTCTACTTGAGTAAGCAGATATCTTACACACGCACCATATGTCTTTCGTTTTTGCTTCCTACCCACTTTCATCATTGAGAAAATTTTTGTTCACGACCCAATACGTTCGCCAAGAAAATGTGCATATGTGCACATTGCAACAATATATATTCATCTTATTGTTAGGTATATGTATGTAGTACCTACCGACGTGACATACTCGATTTGCTATAACATGATACGCTATAGAGGATTCATATTCGCATCGTAATTCAAATGACAAGACATTCTCTTTCTCATCTCTATATATACTATACTTCGTTGAACGAAGAGGTCCTTATTATTTTGTCATAGTCATTGTTCGCAGACTGAACCTATTATGGTGAAGGAAAACGAAGATCGAGTATGTGGGGTACTCGCACATATGCACACGTGACATTCTACTGTAAGATACACTGTGTGATAGTCTTCTTGGGATTTATAACGTCAATGCAACGAAATTACAAAATTTGTACTCAATATCCGGGTGTATGGTGTGCAGGATCCCGTTCGAAAATTTAGTAGATCGATGAAACGTGATTACAACGATGCAGAGTGCATAAATTAATACGAATGTAGAGGCTGGATATTGTTGTATCATACGTTTGCCGTATAGCGCACAACCCGCGGTTGTTTGTGGACACATCTAGATTGGCTCACGCTCGCGAAAGATAAGAAAAATGGTTATCTGCTATAATGTCGGTACAAGTGTTGCGAGTAACATATCCATAATTGCAACGCAATACACAAAGCCGATAAAATCATCGCCAGTGCGTCTGAAGTATCATCGAGTGCAGATATCGAACACTTTAGCCGTCCAATAACAAATTGATCCGTGAGTATATTTGAACGAGGCGAAGTAAAAACCGTATGAAAATGAATGATTGCCATTGATTGAGAGAATATGCTCTCCTTATACTCCTGCATACAATTTGTGATAAAAGCGACCTCTAATTTGACCAACTCAATTCTTACTCGGGAAACGTAATTCGTGTATTACTTCCATTTGTACAAAATTTGAATTGGATCGAGAACGACATGGAAGTTTTAATTCCATATGATATCAGCTGATTGATTTTTTCAAATGATTCAAACTGCGCAACACTTAGATTTTTTACATTTCCAGCAACTAGGTAAAGAAAAACAATGTTATGATATTATATCGATGTGATATCGCGTGTATCTACCTGTACCGCAGAGAACGCTGATTCATCAACGAGCGCGCCGCCCAACCAAATGCGATTTTATCTTTCAACCTGTACCAACCAAGTTTGAGGTACAAATGGTGTACGTACAAGCAGACATATCGCGAAAAGATAGTTTGTCCTGTACGTGTGTTCATGTAAGTCCAGAGCACCCTGTATGTATCGATTTCACTTATATAAAAGACGCGTATAATATTACTTCTTCACAGCAAAATGCATGTATACTATCCTCGTTTGAATTATAGATAGGTATCGCGATCCAATTTCCCGTATTTTGTTTTCTTTCGTCTCTCGAAATTCTCTGCATTTTTGCCGACCATTCGATCTTGTCTTTTTCTGACTAGTGTATATATAGAAGGCTGGATCTTTGTTTCTTTGGATTCGCGGTAATAATCATAGCGAAAAAGGTTGTGACAAATGGATGAGAAATGCTGAAAAAGCATGAAAAAAAGAAGCCTCTAGGAAATGGATTGAATCAGAAACGCCTGTTATTTGGAAAAAGAAACCCATAGGATAATCTGCTCTTTCTTAATCTTCATTCTGTTGAGTTTTTTCTCCTCAACCCAAATGGTAATTTTGATATGCGATCAAAATCAGCTGAAGCAATTTTTCTCCTAATCGTGTTCTCAATACACGGCAACGCCCGGCTTACGACGTTGACCTCGTGAACGTAGCTGACAACCTACTAGACTCAAGACTCTTGTAGTCTGTCGTCACACCGGCCGTGGCGGCACGGCGCACCTGTCGTAAGCGGCTATGACATAAGGATAAGGCTGCGGGCGCGAAGGCAACCGTGCGCGTGCACCGCGTGCGTTTAGTTCATATTCATATATCGCGTCTTATTATGGGTACAACATAGGTATGGACATGGACATGGTTTGCCATCAGGAGTAAATTGACCCGATGTAATGACGATTATGATAACACTCAGTATCAGCTTTGACAATATTAGCAATAACAATTATAACAATAATGATAATGACGATAACTTCTCACCGCGGTGAAGCGAACCAAGGTGTAGGCCGTGGTCCATACGAGCGCAAGACGATGACTGTGCGCCACACCTCGAGAATTGTTGCAGCTTATATGTTGTTATTTATTACTCACATGAGATAGACGTACGGTACAGGTATAGTGATGCAATTGTTCAACAGAAATTTGTTGTTTAGAAACGTTCGCCTACATGGGGCGAATGGAAATTATTGGAGCAGCAGAAAAAAAGAGATAATCCCAGAACGGACGTACTATGATACGATCAGTGATATTTATGTACAATACAGCCATATTTGAGGAAAGATCGTTGTATGTACATATATTCGAAACTGCATAGATTTCCTGACTGATATTATTCCTAGATCATATGCCAGTATACTGCTTAAGAAGCAATTGGAGTCGCCTCCGGCAATCTAACCTGGCTAACATAGGGAATATTTATTTTCATCAAATCCGATCGATGTTTTGACAAAGGGAAATACTTAGCCGCTTTCTGCCATCATATTCAATGGATTCTCGAAGTTTCGTCAAAATCGATCGAGTCGTCTGCGAAAATTCACCATTCTCGTTTTTGAAACGGGGTTTTTGTACCTACATTTAAGATAGCGATTCCTATCGCACCTTAAAACTGGCAAAATTTTACCGCAAGATTGGGAATTCAATGATAGATTAAAGAGTTATCTATGTTTACATGGTGAAATATGGAGAATCTCGAAATGCTCATTGATGCGTCGCACAATCATGCTTGCGTGTCATCCATGTTTTTGGACAGTATCCAGAACATTTAGCAGAAAAGATATTAAAGTATCATATCTACGATTCTTTGGTCACCGTTGGCAAACGAATTTTTGTTATGAGGTTAATTCTGTATTCCTTTCGCGCAACGAGGAATTCCCGAACGCTAACCTAAAACACGGTTTCTGGCATGCAATATTGTGAGGCTAGAAGTATTTTGGTATTCCCTTTACCCTCCGCCCGTCCTCGTTAGGTCCGTTTTCTGTTCCGTATTTGAATATTATGACCCAATAAAAAATGGTCAACACAATTTCTATGTGTTCTCCACCGCCTGCATTGTGCAGCATCTTGTGAGCATATTATGTATGTAGGTATTATAAATGCGAACCTATTGTTCCTTTAGTTATTTCCACGACACATAAATCACGTTCTCTTTCATTTTTACAGGGTTTATTTGCATACCTAATCTGAGGGATTGCGGTTGCCACAATTTTTTCAGTATCCTCTTCATTACAGGCGAAATTTATGGCTTGTTGACTAAAGCACAGGGTATATAAAGTATCGTCCTCGACTTTCGAGGAGCAACAAATCAAGAGCAATTTGTCGTCGAATTTTTTTCCTCTTATTAATCGTGTAGTACACGCACATGAAATTCATAACTCGTAAAGTGTCCTAGCTTTTCTATAAATGTTTCACTGTATCTATAATACACGAATACAATGGGGCCATTATTCTTCGCGCCTGAAGATCTTTAGTTAGGTATTTTTACATACGCACGTTTCGCTGCTCAAGCCTAGCTCGTGCGTGGGATAACTAAATTAATTCTCATAGTTGTTAGTATTAGAAACATTCTAATGACACTTTAGTCACGCCGGTTGATTTGCTTGTTTAGAGATGCAGTGGCGCGATTTATTATCCCTCACGTGGGAACCTGTGAATCCGTCATCGTGACAATGGTTCAAGAACGTACACCGCTGCACATTAACGGTTTCGCTCTGAAGTTAGCTACACTTTCGGCAGGTCGCTCCAAGGGCGAAGCAGAGACCAATAGGCGCAAGGTTCTTCTTTTAATTCATTTATATGCGTCGCCCTGGTCAGTCTCTGCTTTACCTTCGGATCAACTTACCGCTGACTTCAGAGCGAAACCATTGATGTGCAGGAGTGTACATCCGCGAATTTTCTATCATAATTGTATTGCCGCCTTCTCTCACTTCGCATGAAACGCTGACATTTCTGATTGTGAAATGAAGCGCAGTACAGATAAGATTTCAATCCGATTTCGTCCTATTAATATGTCACTGGCGGCCGGTCTGCATAGATATAGATCAATTTAATTTGAATATAGTTGCTCGTTGTCTTTTTTATATTCTCTGTACATACTCACTCAGATATCAGTTTTTATTTACACATACATTAATATGTATGATGGCTTTCTAATAAGGCCTGGGTGGCATACTGAGCGCGGTGACGGCAGGAATAGATAGATAGATACATACCTGCATAGATGTATGAAATTGCTCTTTCATAATAACATTCGCGCAATTAAACTCCAGCTGGGATAATTGCTCTCGGTTTTTGTGTTTGTCCTATATTTCAACGGCTTTGACGGCTATGAATATTTCCATAATCGTGCCGCAAATCCCGTTAAAATTTTCTCTTCTCAGGGTCACGTGAAATTTGTCATCAAAATTACTGAATGCCAGGTGATTCGTGGGAAATTTCGTAATGTTCACTTCTAGGTATGCACTACATAAATACCTAAAAATAATTCGCTCAGGTAGATTATAATTTCGTCAGGTTAAATCAGGTAGTGCTTGTTAGACTGCGGGTACCTACGTACTTCGCGGCGAATGATGTAGGTATCACTGCAAATCTTGATGATAATGAGACGTTGAACATCGATTACACAAGACCTCTAGACCTATACAATCCTGTCCTGCGTATTTGATCGAAATTGAAAAATTCTCTCTTAAAATTATTTATCCACACTTGGAAGAGCATATCAAAGGATCGTAGCCGAGGACCGATTGCTATAAATTCCGGCAGAATTAACTACGCGTCGGACAAGCAGGTGGATTTTGACAATTATCAATTGCTCTACCTACGCATAGCGTGCTGTCGTGATCTTGCACCGAGGTTTTTTTCTTTACGTTCATTAACACAAGCATAAGTGATCAATAAAATCTCACAGACGATAGCTCATTGAACAATTAGGTATAATTGGGGGTGGACAGCCATTTTTGTGTAAATCGGAAACGAATGTGCCCAATTTATATATACGGATATCATCATCATAGAAGATCAGAGTAAGGTAATTTTCATACTTTATTGCCGTTTTTCCGATCAGAGGATTGATTTGTAGCAAGTTTTCGGATGCGGAAGAGAAATCAGTAGTTTTCTTTTTCTGATTCGCTGTGGTTAGATACTATATTTACGTGGCTGGAGAAGGCTGAAGTTTCTTAGGTCATCGTCAAAAAAATCATGGAAACATACGTAATATGGGGGGAAATTTTCGGTTGAAGACAAAATCTGAATTTTTTAGCAATTTCTAGAATTCGCCGTAGCCGAAATTTTTGGTTTCATGCCGCTGCTTCTCAACCAAACTTTTTTCTGTAAAATTTCATCGTATGACTTTATATCTATGTATATCCAGCATTCACGAAGCTCACAAGCCTCGCATACCGCGTTTCACATATATAGGCATCATACGCGCATTTTACCTCGCCGGATGAATTTCGCACGCGATGGAATGCGATCTTTAGAACAATGGGAACTGGCACAATTCTGGAATGCCTGAAATTTTTAACGACTCAACTACCTCCGCCTACAGTCTGATTCCAAGACTCACAATTATAGAAGTTTACAGCTTCCTTTAGAAATATACCTACGTGACTGAGTATTGGTTAGCTGAAACTACTTCTCGTCGCGTATTCCGAAACGGATATCCATTGCCTATCATTAATCGCTCTGATGATCTGCGTTTTTCAAAAAAACAACAGTTAAAAAATCAATAGTGTTCGAGTAGCAATTTTTTCAAGATAGAACCTCATTCCAACTTGGATGATTTTTAGAAGTCACAGCAACATTGCCGGGAGCTTCGTACGGTACAAACGGCGCCCTGTCTGAATTTTAAATTTCAACTCAAGTGACGGCTGTATAACGCTATTTCTTGCTTTTTATGTTACGCGTGACCAGTCTTCGGTCCTGTTATGCCCGACTTATTTTCTCTCTTCTTTTTTCCTTCTATCGCATAATTTCCGATCCATGCTGCGAAATACATGAGAGAAAGAAAGACCTGCCGGCTCCGATAAAACGTCTCATGTATTCTTATTGATATGTCGGCGTTGTTTCGAAATCGCTTCAACCATTATTCATCAATGGGACACGAATGGCGATAACAATTGTGCATGTTTATTGAATTTTCGACTGACAAAAATACGGAAACGTGAAATGCCTGTACTGAAATATCGAAAAACGGAAGGAAACGAATAAACCGATATCAGTCCACGTACAGAAGAACTGTAGCAAATCTCACATACGAAACTAAAATGTATATTTGTGATGCTGATTTTTTTTGCTCACATCGGCTGACTGGGCATGTCGAGAGACGACAGGTGGTGGGTACATACTTATCCAGATTATGTAGTAGATAGAGGCAGCAGCCAGAAGTATGAGGTGACGCGACCTCTGTAAGTCGTCTCCACATAATAGAATCGTTGGTAAAAGATTTCCCGTTATATAGCTGCCTATCTACCAACCTGCCCACCTACCAACCTGCCCACCTACCAACCTACCTATCTGCGCGCAGATCTTGAATGGATAGGAATTCACGTCACACCTGGCGTTTCACAACTATATATTTTACCTAACACACGTCTATATACATCAGCAGCGGAGATAAACTGTATATATATGTATACATAGGTACTATGATATATACTATATTGTACAGTGCACTACTTGAACCTCATAAGAAATTCCTGAGACCTTCTTCGCATGATCAGCAATTCTACTTGCCTCATTTTCAATTTTGCTCACCGTTCCTTGATGTAATCGGTAGTCCCTCGCGAAAGTGCATACGCCTATATCGGAATATCTGATCTTGCAACGCGCGTGCATCTCTCTTACGTATATGTATATGTATAATTGCACACGTGTATGGTGTATGTACGTACGTACGTACGTATACTCATACGATGTAACATTGCATCTGTGATCGGGAGGGGTGTTTCAGGTATAAGAAGGCGCAGGACGTGCGTCGTAGGTATTTATGTACGTGCATGCATACCTATGCATCTGTATCCACGTAATATACACGTAATAGTCGGGTTCATCGAACTCGACGAAAGGTTTCGCTCGCGTATACATATAGGTATAGGTACATATGTGCATACGTGTGTATATGTATGTATTCTATACCTACATATGTATGTATATACCTCTCAATGTCATTTCTGTACATACATCCGTGCATGTGGATGTTCGGATCGCGTCAGGTCCACTGCTGCAGATGCTAAATATAACGACTTGTAGATACCTATGTGCATATACGCACTCCTCTGGTATATCTTCCTGTATGTAGATAGCTAGGTATACGAGGGTGGTGCAGGTATAAGTGATAAAAGGGCCTTGCGCTCAGCCTACTCTCGGGCGGCCAGAGATGCAGGTATGCACTTGCAAAAATGTTGCATACCTCATATATACCTACTCGTACTTAAATATGTGCATATAACTCAACTTCATGGCGAATTTTTTTTTCATTTTTTTTTTATTTAATCATATACTAGTGCCCAGCATCTTTGGGCCTGATTTTCTTTCAGTTGCGAAGTATTCCAAGTGAGAGCTTGTCGGAAAATTCTCAATCACTGGAAGAGCATTTGGAAAATTTGAGCGTCGTGCGTTCTATGAAGAACAGGTTCAGATTCGGACAGAGTGTACTATAGTGCCGTACGAAAGCGCATTCAACATTATCGTGATCTGTAATATAAACGGTTATTCCATATCTGTTGTTAGTTATCAAGAGTAGATAAAAAACTTTATCCGAGTTCCTGTGTTATCTTTCCACCGTGTGTCGTAGTATTTAGTCGCGATACCCCGAGTCTGGTACACCGTTGTGCGAGAGTTATATTCAGTGATTTTTTGTTTCCTGTGTTTTTGTGATAAATAACCAAAAAATAGTAATTGTGTATTTCGCACGCTGATGAATTCTTTCACGTGGTGTGAGTGTAAGAAAGAATGATTTGTTGATTAGGGTCAAACGCTATTTTATTGTCATTTACTTATTTCATTTCGCTATGCTCGCTCAACGCGACATTTATATAAGCTCATCCCGTAACTACATATTTTTTCTTCAGGAATCCTATTATAACAAATTTTTGTAACGCAGGTTTCATCAAATTCCACGTATTCATTTAGTCTATTGTAATCTGCGTTTCAGTGGTTTTTATCCGTTGATATCATCGCGTCATAGGAAGATCACACTGAAGCTGAAAACCAAATAAATTTTGAAATAATGACAATAATTGATTGCACGAAATACGAAGAAAATGGTAGAAGTTACGTGTATAGGTAATGATTTTCACACCTAAGTGAAATTTGGAAATCGTAGAGTCTCCTCGGTTTATACTATACCGAGTGGATTTAGGCCGCGATTAGTAAGTAAATCGATTGAGTTGAGCCGCAAATCATAAGATTTCTTATCGTAAATTTTCAGTTCTCGTCAGACGTGAAATATTTTTCGAAATATTCTCAAAAAATCATGTACAACCTATTCGGAGTAATGAAAATTTATGAAAATTTCCAATAAGTTTTCACATTCCTGATGTTATTTTACAACAATTTTCAACTTCAGGCCATTTATTTTTCTGCATGTTTGCATACGGTTATGATATTTCTAGATCATTGCCTGACGATAGGCTAGTCGTTAGCGAAATTTTGCCCGCTCGTTTCTTGACTCGAATTCTAAGGATGTAATCTGCGATTCAACCGATTTTGATTTAACAAAAAAACAAGTTTAACTCATTACGAAAACAACAGTCAACTTCTGCCGGAAGTACGCTACATATAATGTTGCAGAAGATGTGGGATGCTCTCGCACGGAAATCGGTAATAAATTATTCCTCAAAGCCCACCATAGAGTATGATCTTTGTGATTAATTCTTGATCACTTACTTCTTTTCTTTTACGTTATTATACAAGGATCGCTACAACGGCTTGAAATATATTACATATATCGAAGTAGTACTAATGGCGTAATTAGGCCAGTAGGTATAGACAATAAATTTGAGTTCAATTTCAATTTAAACATGTCGTTCGACCGGCAGGGATGAAATTCATCATATCATACGAATCATTATGATATCTACATTGCGTGATTAATTATTTCCATATTTGGTATGCATTACTAATTATAATTGAAGTACAGATATAATGGACGGTATAACCTCTTTTTGTGTTATTGCTTCGGCATATGTACCTACATAGATTTACATAATGTCTTCATCATATATCTGACCGGAGATTTATCCTTATGCATTTTCCAAATTAAAAGATGACAATTTCAACCAATCAACGTGAACTGCACTGCAGGTTGAAATTGCATAATCTAAAGTTAAATCTGATATTTCAGAAGAAAATGATGTGACTTTATTCATACTATAGTTGTAACAGAAGATGAAGAAAATGTTTCGATGGAGGAAAATTTTAGCGGTTACAATTAGTGTAATTTTATTGCTCGTCGCGGCGTATCGTCGGAAGCTCGGGTTCATGTTGATCATGCCCGTTGGCCTACGTATTATGAGTCATGCGAAATTTTTCAACTGATAATCGTCGTTTTACAATTAGTCAAACTGTATCGCTGGTAATCGCCGTATTGGTGAGCAAACTTACAAAATCATATAGTTTAACGCGCGTTGTCTCCAATTTTTATGCCATACGTTGCATCGATCGTCATATAAATTTCCGTGAAGGATAAAAATAAGTTCGGAGTAACCTGTGTAGACTTTATCCCAGATACGCGGGTTTTTAAAATGAGGGAAAGGAAAACAGAGGATATATGCTCAAATTGACGGAATAGTTGTTACTCAAAAAGTTTCGGTTTCACTTATGTGACAAAAAATTATAGAAAAATGAAAAATAATTGATAATTTTAGCCTTAAATTGGTTTCTTCTTCGATCTATCTATCGACCTCCGATAGAGGCACCTTTTGTTCAGATTCTGTAGCGAATTTCATCCTTTCACGGAGAGACAGAGTAGAAATTGTATATAAATTACAGCAGGTGATTCCTCAAAGTGATTCATTGGTATCGTTCGATCAAGTATATAGTCCCACATATATATAGATTCTCGTATATCCCCGAGCGATAGTAATTTACAGCTGGCTTACTTACCTAAAGTTATATCTATCTTAGATCAGATATATCTTCGAGTTCGGAGGCTAACGTTCCGTTATCACTTTGTTTCTAATCGTACGAATACATCGGTAACTTCGGAGCTTACTTTCTTCTCTGTTATAGGTATTCTATCATGATCCTTATCACGGAAACAAGAAATTTCCGTCAATATAGCAATAGGGAGTATTGCCCGAGACGATTCGTCGGGATTTTGTTAACACAGCCGAATATATTGCTGGCTCGGCAATACTTACATTTTGTTGATGCAGCAATATGTTCGCTTTATCAACGAAACCGCCTTCGCCCAATACTTCGCTATTGCTGAATTATCGGAAAGTATTGCTACATTCGCAAGAAGGGTTTTTCCGTATACCTATATTCATTTCATAACACTAATCCTGATCGTCAGTTTTGTGGTTCATTGATGCGAATTATTGGTCGATAAACGCAGTAAAAGCCGCCACGTTATTTCGGCAATTCTCTGCCGCTGATGATTGTAAAGGCGCTGTTGGAAAATCTGGTACATGATGATCCTTATATGGTTGATTCTGATATCGATATGATGATTGTAGGTATGTCTACTACATACCTCGATACAGTATATAGTCATGCTGTGAGGATTATTGCGCAGTATAAAGTAATGCAAGCCATAAAAGTGGCGCCTCATAAATCGAACGGACATCTCGCTCCTCCATGCCACCATCTCACGCATACAGCTATAATTAATAACTTCCTTAACAATAATATAAATACACGTTGTTTCAACAAGTTGATTTCTTGCTTTTCAGGAACGGAACAGGATGTCGGGGGGCCCCGGGGCTCAGGGACCCTTTAGGCGAGGGGTCAGGCCACCCTCTACAACTAGAGGAACTACTTCACCAACTTCTCGAGTGCAGTAAGTTTGTTTCTAGTTTATACCAACTGAACATAGTCGAATTAGCTGGTGCCACGTGATATTCATAATAGTGACCACACATCTTCCATTACCGAATTAATGGTCGGGCGGGGGGTCAATTTTTCTTTATCTTGCTCTTCCTCATCCCTTACTTTTCCTCCTTGTTTCTCGAGGTCCTTGAGATCTTAGTCTCCATTCGATCAGCTTTTTGGATTGAATTGTAATACAGTCGAGTCTTTCGTATCTCTCTTTTTCTACAAATTCTATTTCGACTTTATCTTTTGTCTGCCTACTTTCACTTGAGTAGGATATCGAAGGCATATTTTCGTCGGCTGACGAAAAAAAGAACGGGAAGAAGTATCTAGCAGAAAATGAGCGCGGGGCAAAGTGGTAACGTCAACGCTGCACGATACCGGGGATACGCGGATATAATATACAATATGTCGTTACTCGTGTAAGAAAATGAATAAAATATGTACAATAGGTATTGAGTATGTGGACGAACATAGTCTGTGCAGAGTCGGGCAGGTTGTACATAGGTACCTATATAGCTATACATACGGTGATCGCGCAGAGCCGACAAAGTAAAACTTATGGAGGTACGTGTATGTATATAGGTATTATACCATAGCCTACGGCTAAAAAGAGGCCAGAGACTGGCACGTCAGTAGGTCGACCGCATGGTAGAACCTAAGTGACAAATGGCGAGTATTAAGTGGTAAGTAAGAGGCGATAAATTTGCGATCGAAGATACCATAACGTTTGTTCGTCAGTTTCAAGTTTCAACGCGCGCACGTTCGTATGTTAGGGAGTTTCTTTCGCGTATTCCGATCTTTTTTACTCTTTTACGTGACACTTTGTACCGCTAATAATTAGGTGCGAGTCTAATACCACAAAGCGATTGGATGATTAAGATTTATGCGTGTACCTAATTACCTGTACGCGACGTTTGATATCACAATCTCATTTTATGTATGCCACTGTTGATTATGTATGTATGTACATAATTCATATTACATATTCTAATAGGTTTAGCGTATATACGTATATACGTATCCATAAAGTTGTTGTCAACTGTTTCTAGATCGTTTCAAATCTATCCGTTTATCATACCTGAATGCAAATGTCGGATCAAATAAGTTATTTGACTCATAACTAACCCACGTATAGTTATACGTACGTACGTATATATATGCATGACTATATACTAAGAAAATTGAAATCTTTCGATGTAGAGGGAAACAATTTATTGGCAATCATATCATCCTGTATGGAATGAATTGACCTGTCGACTGACCTGTTTACTGTGTATATACCGTATGCACTAAGTTAGAACATACGTATTATACTCGCAGTAGGTATGGAAGTGTCAAATTTGATCGGTGAACGTACCAGCGCGAGGGCATGACGGCGTTTGAAGTTTCTTATATCGGAAAAAGAAAAGTTATAGCGAAGAAAAGAATGCGGCCTATAGTTGTCCTGCATATGTGCGGGGCAAGAAATGGAAGAATGAACCAGCTAGAGTAGGTCGTTGATCGTTTCGCATTACAAAACATGTTTATAAATAATTTATCATCATTTCATTAAGATTTTAATGCTAAAGAAAATTTCAAAGCTGCTTTATTGATTATGTAGTATATAGTACTGCAATGTGTAATACGTTTATACAGTCTACGATGTAGTCCGACCCCGTGCCCTGCGACATCTCAACTCCCAATTAACCAGTGCCGATAACGCCGCGCGATTTATGCGGAACCCGTGACATAAAAAAAGCTGGTCCAGGTGATTTATTCTCCATGAAATGAAAATTGATATTAATCTGTATTTCAATCGTTCAAGCGTTTGTAACAATCGGAAACCCATAGAGAAGTTCGTTTTATGTGGCACCAAAAAGTCATGATATAGACTGCAGACTCGCTACGAATATTCAGAAACGAACGGTCGAATAGAAGGTGAAAACTGTAATATACATTACACAATTAAGCCGAAGGTGCAAGGTACGCCGGTAAAAGTTACGGCCCTGGAACTTTTCGTTGATTAATTGGCCGATAAAAAGGTTCAGTCTCTCCGTACCCGGGGTTCAACTGTATTCTAGAATAAAATTCATAGTTTTTACATGAAATTTTCATTGTTTTATTATATATGTATAGATATATGTATATGAACATATATATATATTATATTTATATATATATAACTGCAGTTTTACTCAATGACTTTTGTCGGTATAAAATATACTTGAATGTCTGTTGTGTGAGATCAAAAGTGCGTAACAATGAGATTGGTCCATATGCATGTATAACACATGCTTATAGTGTTGTACCGGACGCTGGACGTTCGCGAAACAATTTAATCTCTTTTAAATGAGAATGAAACCAATGCCAATGCCACGCTACCCATGATTGCATCAATGGATTCGTTTATTGCTGAACGGTATAAATATAAATGCTATCAAGTAACTGTAATGGTTTTGATGATTCTATATAATTATATATACATATTCATAATACGTACATACACGTTATAGGTATGTATGTAGTATATACCTAAAGGGTTTGTTCGGACGTTTGAGATCGTCGCGTATTATATTATTATCATTGTTATTATTGTTATTATTATTATGTAAGTAGTTCTGACTTCTGATTGACTGTTCAATCGCGATGTATATTAATTATCATACCATATCCGTGTAAAAATTATTTGTCTTGCGTTGATCTCTCGCTCTCGCTTACTTTCTTGCATCAACCTCGAATATCCAGAAGACAATGATCGAACGGTGATGAGGTCAGCGATTTATGTGTCGTACAAAAAAAACCGTTTCCAAATCAGATTTACGTAATTTTTTTCCAACGCGCGTGTTACAGCGTTCAATACGTTGGTACATACACATATACATAGTACTATACACACTAGATAGGTGTAAGTAGAACAATAGATCGATTCGAATGAGTTTTTGATTGATATAACTTATTTCTTGTCCTTTTGTTTTCCGTTTTTTTCACTCAAATCGTGTAGCTAGACAAGCTGTGGTGTGAAATTTGGTAACACTTGTCCCAGTACCGCAAAAGTAGTGGTAAAACATATTTTTGATAATTTAAAAACCGTCGAGATATTGGCGGTAATAATACTAAAACCGGACGACATAATTCTATGCTTACATAATCGCCGAGAGATCGTTGCATAAAACTATCAGTCATGATATTATGTGGGAAATATCAATACAGGTCAATTTCTGGAGGGGGCGTAGGTTGAGAAGAGAGAGACGCTAGTGAGAGGATATATATAATATGTACCGGATAATGTTAATAGAATATTCATAATCATATTGTATATTTCAACTAGACAATGGATGCGACACGAAATATTTTCTTGATGCTTGTTAGCGATATCTGGCTGCAGATGTACTCAATAAATACCTATAACGTACGTAACCACATAGGTACAATGTGCTCACTAACACTAGGAATCCCATCCGCCGAAAGTGGGTCCATTGATTCTTATGCTTACAATACAGTACCGTCTAATTGTAAGTCGTGGAGGATGTTCGGATGCAGATATGTCAGATATCTATGCACGATGAACACACACCGAAATATGGTAATAGAGTACCGATTCTACATTTGAAGTTCACGATAGTTATATTGTAATCCCTATGCAAGAAACTATGCGTGGCCGCGTTATACCTAAGAGCAAGTATTAGATAACAGCTTGCCGCAACGCCAGTCACCACAAAACAGAGCCGAGGTGTCACCTCGAGAGTGATTGTTATGGAGGGTGACGTACCCTACGTTTTGTTGATTCACGCCTTCAGAAATAGTCTAATAAAATAGTCAAGCCGGTCAATGGATTATTTTACAATTGTATTTCATGTACTATTGTTGCGATTACGCTGCTATTTTGTCTTTTGGTCATTTCCCTTGCAATTTTTGTTACTGATTGTCTGCTGGAAAGTGCTGGAACTGCTAAATGCTCGTTCACCACAGATGTTATGAGTGTACGACGATGATGAGCATTGCAAACTCGTTACATAAAAGTGCATAAATAATAGCCAACCTCAATCTCATAGTCAGATGTCAGGAATTGCAGTGGCAGTGGCAGATGCTTACGCGGCAAACAAATCATGGCAATGAATATAGAGGTGGGCAAAATCCGTTAGCAAACTAAATGCAGCGGTATAGAGCACACGCATCTTCATGGCTTAAGGACAATAAAGTACATATTGTAAAATGCCAAATGCTTGGAGCAACCGTATTCGTCGTAATGAGTTTGTAATCAATTTACAGCCGGTAGAGTGAGGATTGAAATTATCGAGACGCCTGCCAGTTGGAGCCCACGTATATGTGATGTCTTCTTCAATCTGTCCCTGCGTCTCGTATAAAGTAGGATGTCTATAGTGAAGAATGTGAGATTGAATGAAAAGATGCAACGTATAGATCGTATGATCACGGTTCTCTCAGTTCTTCGGCATGATTGCGCAGCATTTCACAACTAGGTATAGTTCTGAAGTCTTGCTTGCCGGTTGATTTCAGATCTTGTCGATATCTCATTTCCGCGTTCGACAAAATATTCTACGTTACGCGCGACAGTAATTTGTGCCTCGAATCATCGCTTCATCGAGATTCTCGTTGTTTCATAGTATCTCACGATATCGTTCATTCCGCTGAAGTTTGATGAATATCTTCAATTGTAGCCGTGATGAGCATAAATGATTTCTTTTTAATCAACGTGTGAACAACATTATTAAGTTCTTGTGGGCATGATCAAGTACTATGAAACTATATGTATAAGTGCGTTTACTGAAGAAGTACATTGCACTATTTTCGGTCGCCTATCATCCCTGCTCACTAATGTCGGTGATATCCTACTCCTACGCGGAGTGCCAATATACGTAAAGCGCTGATGCTAATGTTGACATGTATTTTACGTATAAATAGATAATGTATATTTGTTCATGATCGACCGGTAATGCGGTACATCGCCAGTTATGTAATCTACTATTGCAACGTCGGTAATACAGCGGGACGATAATTGTTTTAATTAGGCAACCCAAAAATTAGGCTGTTATTCCGGATTTGTGGAAATTCAAAATCGGGTCGAAAGTGGCGAAAGTGTAATGTTTCGAAATTTTTACACATAAATTTCGCTGTGTGAAACAGTTTTCAATTCACACATTCCGTTCTGCAGCAAGCTCTGCGGTTTTTTTTATAGACAGAGTGAGCAGTTACCAGCATCTCTTACGTCGGCAATGAAGCTATCTATCCATCACCATTTTTAGGCGGGCTAGAAACCTGCATTATCTACAACTGGAGAATTATCTTAAGAGTAACGTATACCGACAGAGCGTTGCACCGCTACCAAACGTCTTTGATTTGCTCAAGTTGCTAATAATGAAATTGCACGTCGATGTCGTAATGTGCATCAACTTCGGTTCCTTTTTTTTACATTATTGTTTTAGATGATTACAACCTCTGTTTCAATTCATAACCTCCACTTGACACTACTTATCCATGATGTACACTCTGTTATGTACATGGGGATATAGCTCAGTGGTAGAGCATTCGACTGCAGATCGAGAGGTCCCCGGTTCAAACCCGGGTGTCCCCTTAGAGATATTTTTTTTCATCTTCTACTTTTTTGTTATCATTACCCTATTTATAACCGTCGATTTCATATTTTCAATCCTTCCGTGCAGCAGAAAATTTTCGGTGTTCATCGTTTGAATAATCCCATTTCTTTATTTTTTCATAAATTTTTCGTTACATGTATATATACATACATAGTCCTGCTATTCGAAACATTTCCAACGCCAGTGCTGGTATCTGTCATTATTGTTCCACGTATTTATTCTTTACTTCAGGATGTATTTGTCGTACAACCTGGTGAAGTTGGTTCTGCAGTCGAACAATTACATTTCTTTCCTATGTGAAAGCCTTTCTTCGGAAATCTTTTTCACTGAATTTGAAAAGATCTTATCACCGATCGGAAAGAACCTTGGAATTTCAAAATTGAGCCGTTCGGGAAGAGTGTTCATATTCTTTAAATTTTTGATTGTAACCGATTTTCTAAAAACAATTAAAATTCTTCTCGAATGATCCGATTTTGAAATTTCAAGGTTCATTCCAATCGACGATAAGATCTCTTCAGATTCACTGAAAAAGATTTTCGAAAAACGCTTTCATATGAGAGAGAAATGTAATCGTTCGATGGCAAATTCAACTTCACCGGATTGTACGACCATTCGCACGACATCCTTAAATATACACATACCACAGTATGATTTACTGCATTCATTCCTAAATGGGTTATATATATTCATTGATTTGTTCTATGTACCATATACTATAACCATTATCTATATCTACGTCGAATATATAACTTCGATTTAAATCTCCGAGTTTCCGGTCCCTCCCACATACAACGCTGTGTGTAGTAAAATAATGCGGATCTGCAGATCGAAGATAGCGTAAACGTCAATATCAGCGAATTAATTTGTCACGCAACATTTGCTTGTCTGTAGTAACAAATCGAAGGGCAAGAACAGAAGTTGGAATAGGGTCGTTGCCCATATAGATTATAGGTATACCCACCTAGTTCAGGATGACATTTTTGATCGGGGACAGCTGCTATAGCTACGACGTAAAATAAACTAGTCAATCAGTCTTAAATCAAAATAGAAATTCTAACGCGGACTTGGCGAATGAATTATAAGAGATTTACGGTGTGTTGAAACATATATGTCAGAGAGAAAAGGTCCTCGAAGTAGGTATATTTTTACAAAAGTGAAACTGGCAATAAATATAACGAATTTAATTGACTATTTTGCCTTACCGATTCTTGACACATTTTTCGATCGTTATTTAAAGCCAATTTATATTCGATTCAGCCACGATAATCATCGTTTTATATCGCTATTTGATTTTGTCTTTTTGTGTGTCTTTTTTTCTTTAGATTGAAACCTAGTACCAGGCCTCCACCGAAGACTGCAGCTGGACTCCCATCAGGTGCTCGGAAAGAACCACTCTTCCCACTTTTTAGTACGAGGAAGCCTCTGAACAGAAACGTCATCAATTATATAAATAACAACAACAATAACGTTAGCCGATCAAAATCGAGGGAGAGGTGAGTAATAATTCTCATCATGTATGTACCTGGTGATACATCACTTCTATCCTATCCTACTGGATCATATCCAGTATCTATGGTATAGGTAAATATATATCGGAATTTTATCGTTTTTGAAAAGTCAATGCGACGTGAAAATTTGCCAAACGGAATAAAATTCGATGCAGCTTGAGCCTCGCGTAAGCAATACAATCTTTTTCAATCAAAGTTCATCGTTGATGCATATTTACATCGGGTGGTATATCTTTGAATAGATGAAATTTTACTATAAGCGGAGGTGACTTCACCGCGATAACGTTGTAGTTTCATGTTCACGAGTCAGTAGAAGTCATTAACATCTCCCGTAGTAGCATTGAATCATCTTTATCGTTATTATAGTATACGAATACGATGTCTCGAGGAGTGGTTCTCTTCTTATTAATAATGTATAAATTTAGAGTGATCAATATTGCTGATTAGAGATTTTTGTTACACGTTACGGAATTATCTGCAGCAGAGTGTGATGATCTTTGCCTAACATTGACTTTGGAACAGTGATTACTATTCTGATGATTCTGTTAATTAAATATTTTATATAGATATAGGTATATATACATGTAATTCATGATTTTCCCTTAATCAGAGGTCATGATACTTCTATGATCATCGCGTCTTGTCAACAGTGAATCAGTAATCGAGAGAATAATATTAATTATTATAATAATTAGGCAATATCATGCCAAAATATTGCAACACTGTACATTATGCTAACTGGTTTTCAAGGGGCATAAGCATATCAAATGTGTTGACTTCGCTGAGAAACCGTAGATAATTTATCAATCTAAATTAATCGGTCTGGCAGCAAAAGTATATCGAAATGTTTGATATTCATGTGTACCTAGATTCTTGTATTCTTAAATAATAATCGCCTCGTCTGGTTTCATCGACATAATTTAAATTCATTGACATAATGTTCAACTTATTAGACGCTCTAAAGCTTGAACGTGCAATTGCCGAATGAATGAACAGAATTTGTCATAATTTCAGACGAGACGAAGACCTAGACGAAACGAGACAAGACAAGATCACGCGCATTGCGTAGAGATCAACGACAAATGACCGATGTTAATATGCATTTATAATACATGATAAAGTAGTACATCGTCGTGGAAAAAATCACCGTATGCACCCATTCGACTATCGAAGATCTTTGTCTTATAAAAAATTATAGTTTGAAGGAAAACACGAACTTGGCGTATAATTGACCAGAAATTGTTGTAATTATTTGGAATCACATCGACTGGTAGATGCGAAGGGCAGATCTTGCGGCAATTTAGTCATTCTATCTAATTCAGTCATCTTTTGATATTGCTGCACAATCACATGTAGCATGTGGATATATCTTTATCAGAAAATGACTTTCAGAAGATTGACTTGACGTGCTATTAAAGGCCCATATTTGCGCTCATTCTTACTCATTGCTGAGAGCATTGTTGTCATTCGAAAACACGATTCGTCACCACTCCTACACCAAACAACCTATTCGAATGAAACTTTTTTGATTGGATGCAGTATTTTAGCAGAAAGTGGCTAACTATTTCATTTCGCTAAAATTTTGAGATAATTCAGAGTCTTGGGGGAACTTCTAATTGTTAGGTCAGGTTTGTTCGTAGGTGAGATTAGACAAACTTGATTTTCTGATAGAACTCTCGTGGAGATAAAATACTTAGCCACTTTCTACCAAGATACTGCATCCAATCGAAAAAGTTTCATCCAAATCGGATATGTGGTGTCGGAGTAGCGACGAATCGCGTTTCCGAATGATAACAATACTTTGAACAATAAGTAACAATCGGTGTCAATGGGTCTTTAATATCACCTTAAGAGGAATTCGGACTCACCGCCGGCAATCTAGCCTAGCTAACATAAGGAATATTCATTTTTCACCAAATTCGATCAATGTTCTGGAAAAGCGGAATACTCAGCCACTTTCTTCTATCGTACTCAATGAATTTTCGAAGTTTCATCAAAATCGATTAAATCATTTCCTGATATCTACGATTCTCGGTTTTTGAAATGGTTCCTGTACATTCAAGATAGCAGATTCCAAATTCTCCGCAAAGTTACATACCGCCAGTGCAAACGCTATACGTGAAGTGATCATTGAAATTTAAGCCCTGGCTAATAAGCAGACTCGTTTGTTGGAACCCATTGCCTATATTTATATACCAGTCCCTGAACTTGATTAGAGAAGTATTGACCCCATGATCCTGGTGGTCGTGGCCGTGGTCGTGGACCTAGTGCGATAGGCTGCAGTAGGCGCCTGCCGCGACTGATGTCATCGAGAATTTCTGCTTCAATTTCGTCTCGAGGATTCTTTATGTATCTTGAATATTAACGAACAGAGCTATTCCAAATACTCTCCTTCAGTCTGGAGCCCATCGAACACGCAATACGTATGCCTACATCGAGTAGAAGGAAATTGACATAATTTATCAGAATTCTTCAGTTACCGCACACCGGAAAATTCTCGTTGTGCAGCATTTTGCAAAAATTCACATACGTCCTACCTATAATCAAAATGCCATTCTTGCCTCACGCAACTCGTGCATATGAATTGTCGTGTACTGCAGACTATACGTGTAACCTGATAGTAATTAGCAATATACCGTCATAGGTGTATAATCTAAACTGTAAAGTATAATCGGTTATCACATACCCATACCTACGACACTCAACGTATGAAACACCGTAGAATTACGCATAATTGAAGAATTTTTGATTCAAGAATCATGTGAAACGTATTAATTGTTTCAATCACTACACTTGGAACTTTGCGGATTCTCTATCTAGTGACTACAGTGACCGGCTAGTACTATAGTGACTAGCGATACCTCAATTCGTTATACGGCCACCGGCCAGTACTCATTACGTGAACGAAATGACTCAATAAGTACATTTGTACTTTTATGGAATCGATTTATTGTATTAATGTTTCCGCCAAAGGTGTTAGCAGTAGCGACGCACTTTCTCAGTAATTGCATCAGTGAGTCATACATATGATTGTCATGATTGGGCTGAAAAACAATTTGAATTGATCCGTATAGATCCTTCTGGTCTATGATGGACTAGCGTGCTGGGCGCGAAGAAAGTATCTTTTCAGCTTACAACAATTTCGTTCAATTCGCTTTTACATTGTTTGTATAAAAATGTAGCATGGTGCTATATCAAATCGGAGCTAAAATGTTATTTCATAGTCCCACCAGACCGATATTAGAAGCTGAAGCTGCTATACATCACTGTAGAGAAGTGCGGTTAAAGAACGACAAAGTGTATCACGCATGCAGCACAGCACTTGAGACGAACAATCAAGTAACCAGGCCTCTATTAGCGTTTTTTGTACAATCTGTTTACGAAATGACGAATCGTTTTATTCTAGTATGACGCAGTGACAATAAATTACCTCCAGACAAGGGGTAGAGGTATAGCAGCTTTTCTTAATTCGAAGGGTTTGTCTCATTTTATCTTCAAATGATGGATGATCCGTAGCATTGGTTTGGTAGGCGTGTTTGGTTGTTAATGGGTTTTTTTTTATTCTTTTCATTTCCAATCACTGTTATACCTATACGTTTGATTTTCATCTATATTTTATCATGTAGATCTGCGTGTATGTATGTATGTACGTACACACATACATTCACTTTTGTCTCCTGCTGCAAGCATCATATGATCTGCAGGTTCTCTAGTTTGATTCGTCAAATGTTACATTCAAGGCCGATGATGCATGAAAAAAAAAACCAGAAAATGGAATGGCCGATCTTCGTATTACGTAAATACCAAATTCATTGCGATCTGTTTTTGGTTAACGATACACCGGTTGATATATGTATGTATTACATACGCTTTTTTTATTCAAAGTTCGGCACGTGTCGGGCTAAATAGAATCGAATTGGAATTCTCATTCAATAATAACAGTTCTGAAGCGCGAAAGAGAAGCAGGAAGCCTACGAGAGAACGAAAAAAGGTTATCTCAGTATGATACGCTATTACAGGCTCTTTCATAAATAATTCATTAACCGGCAGAGCGGTATCGGCCCAGGAGTAATGACAGGGTTTATTACCTACCACATGTATTTAGCAGGAATTCTGTTCAACTTTGAAACCATTCCTACACCTATGTACGGGGAACTCATACCTAACTGTATTAGGTCTGTATGCGTACGTATTTGCTCGTTCTTCTCGCGCGTCTTGCAATCGAGAATCGACAGAGTTTATACTTTTATAGCGTCATTAGAAACTCGGGCATTGCCTGTGTCCGGTTTGTCGCAGTTGTAATTGCTTGCTGATCAGTGACAAAGAAGTGTAACGAAGATTCCATTGAACAGGTCGAATTGTATGAGTGCCAGCGAGGCCAGACAACGCCATAGGACTTCGCGATTGCGACTCCCAGTTTGAGTTCCAGTTTAGCTGTACGCAACTAGGCTCGCTTCACGTGGAGTTCACTAAACTCGGTGAACCGTAAGAAGTATAAAGTACACGACTCTGTGTTGTAACTATGCTTATTTCCATACGGGCATTTCAGATGAACGTATTGACTCCACTCAAATGAAACAGCTATTCGGTTTTCAAGCTCTGAGCGATTGAAAAATAAAAAATACCGCCCAGGCTGGGTCTGGTCGTTTGATTTTTCGAAGCAATACGGTATCTAATTCTTGTCCTAACAACATCTCTCCCGGTCAATAAACTGTTCGAACATTCGAAATTCGAGTGACGCCAGTTGAAATTATTTGAGTTTTTATTACACCGAACTTTCGAGTTTTTTCTCGATATATTCTCCTTTCCTTGTACGAAAATGTACCTTATTGCACAAGCATATACATATAGATGTTTATAGAATTTAATGGCCGTTCATTGCATGTATATAGGTATAATAGGTACATATAAAGTAAAATAATGTAGATATGTGCGAGCTACCACCGTTTTATTGCAATGCGATGTGTATAACATGTACTGGCTTCTGAATCGCGTCAGCGCGTGTCCGACTTCACGTGATCAGTATTACCTGTGCAACGTGCAGGTTGCCAACAATTGGCAGCTGCCAATCGCAAGTAGCACGTAGAATTCCGGTGGTATTCTGAATTACCGTAGAAGGCGAAGATGCCCAGACTAGTTCGAAGCTGAACTATGTACTGCTCACTACATTTCTTGTTCATGTACCTACTATACCTTTGACTATAACTCGTATATATCAAATATTAATCTCTATACCGTCTTATGTTGAGGCCACTTCGTTATGTCAACGTTTTACAGATCGAATAGCTAGATAGTCATTTGTGATGCTCATATTATACTCTAGTTAAGAGAAGAAGAAAACGGAGTTCAGAGAATGTAATCGGGAATCGAAGAGACGTTCCTTTCGGCATTTGCATTTCCATGTGCATTTCTTGTAGACACGATGCAGCATTTCACAATTTTATGTATACCTATACGTACCTATACGATCAACGTTATATGGTTGCGTTCGGCACAGTCATTCATGGCCAAGCACAGTCTCATTTCCGAACTTCCACTAGAAACAGAATTATGGAGATTGAATTATTCCCATCTGCGTACGAGCGAACCGAATGATCTTTCGCGTAGAGCATGCGCGCAATATTTGTATGGTCCCATTTGGAATGGCTCTGTGTATTGCAGTATCTGTAATTCTTGTACACCCTGTACTCACATGTGGCCAAGAATCGATGGAGCAACTCTCAGGGGATTATGATTCTTGAATATATGAACGTGCAGTACAACCTGTGGAGGGGATTTCACACCTGACTGCATTCGATGACGCATCACGGATCTAGTTACGTATAAAAATACGTATACGCATACGCATTCGTACCTGCATACTGTATATGTATATATATATGGTATAGCTGCGGCGTCTGAAAGCCTTTCTCGAGAGACTGTGCAGAGTCTGTATAGCGGAGACCAACTACCTTGTAGACGACCTCAGAGGCGTGGGCGACTTGGTCGCGGTCTGATCGCGCCCACGCGACTTCCGTTTATGGCTACGGTGGTTCGCTATTGAGAAAAGTTCATGAAATTGGCATCTTGGCAGCGTAGGTATTCTACATTGTGCCAGCAAACGCGATAAACGCGACAATGATCCTACAAGTTGGAGACCACATCGTAAACTTGTTTAACACTGCATAAGCTGGGGTTCAAGCTATTTACAACGTGTTTAGCGACGACAGCTGCATCCAGGGCGTCGTTGAGGAGTACTTGACCCCGGCAAGAAGTGAAACCTTATGCCGCCACATATGACCGATTTGGCTCACATACAAAGGAGTATTTCTATTGCACGTTGTACATGGAACGAAATTGACTGTGATATCAACGGACTTGTAGTCCTCGAGTTCTGCTTGCTTATCCGAGGTCAAAAAAACCTCGATTTCAGGTTATCATGTGACATGTATTCAACGGTAAATTTTCTGAGGAAACTTCATGTTTGCGCAAGCTGTGGCTGTAGCACTGGAAACTTCTCAAAAGTTGACCCTCGTTAGCACCAGAAATTAGTTTTGTTTTATCAAGACATCATTTCAATCTCCATACCTACTTTCTTCAAACACAAGTGCAAATACGGTGGCTGAGTATCAAATGTTAGCAATACAGTGCTGAAATTTTATCATCCTTTGAAGCTCATATAATACAACTCTTCATTCCTCAGGCTCACATGAGCACACTTTTCTACTTCGAGCCTAGCGCTTCTCTCAGATCATTACATATCACCGAGATGTCTATTAATTCTAGACACGTTCACAAGACCCGTACGGAGCCTAGTGCTTGAGAAATGTGGAGAGGTTTCGCTAGCTAGAATTTCTTTTGGAAAACTATTCAACCGCGGGTAAGGCAAGATCATGCATTTAATTGACTTCGAATGAATACTCATGTTATCTACTATACATTGGCATCAATAATTAAGGTGTTTGCCCTTCGCTGTGATGGAAATAAGTCTGTCTCGGATCATCGAACGATTTTTCTCATTCTGCACTTCAATATTATCATATTTACCTATTTCGTACGTAACTCCTCAAATCACGGGGTCCCAAGGTCTCTTGCAAGAATCGGAACTGTTGGAAGTGTGTTTCATCTTCGAATAAAGTCACTTCCGTTGACCTCCGGCTGTGAGCTTGGGCAACGAAACAGTCGACACCTAGTTTTCGAGCATTTGGGATGAACAATGACAAACTCAAAATAATGTATAATTATCAATCCAAAACTCAATAATTTCGATTATCAGTCCGATAATTTCAATATAACAAAATATTGGCTGTTCAATAATTAGGGTACGTAAACTTCAAAATACTTGACTGGATTTCACGAAATGATGGAAATGAGGCTCAAGACAAACTCCCGTTGAAAATCTAACGGCCTCGAGTGACGCTCAATGGTACAATATCAAGCTTAACAAGAACGCTATCAATCGGCGAGTCGTATTTGGTCGAGTCGAGGAGCTCACCGAGCCTTGAACAGGTCTACAGGTACAGGACCGATACACAATAATGAAATTTTACAGGGAATTCAACTCGTCGCAATCACGCAGTCACCATGAAAAGGGGAGACAAAAACTGTAAGGCGGCTACTCGCTACAAGGACTCGGCGAGAAGTGAGTAAGTGACGACGCAGCGTCATTCACGAAGAAAGGCGGAGATGGAATCCTCGGAAAGGCATCGTATGCAAGTTCGTCGAACTTGCCCATGATTGCGCTGCAGTTTAGTAGATTCAGGTCGATAGCATGGCGTTGCGGTAATTAAAAATCCAGGGGTGTATTAATATGGGCGGGAAATTCAAATTGATATATAATTCGATCCCATTTTCTATTTTATTATATTATTTACATCATCCTTGGTGTTTACGACAATATGAATATTTGAAAGAATTCGATGGGTATGCCAAATAATAAATTCGACGACGTATCGACCCTTTGTAATGGTTTTCTTCAATTTTCTTAATCATCAATTTTCGCAGTTGATCGACACTGGTTGATATTCATCTCGGAATATTATCTTTACGGAATATCTCAGTCCACGTGGAAATTCTTTATATTTTGAATGAGCACCGCTGCTCCCAGCTGTTTCGTTGGACTTGTAACTCTTATCCGGGGCGTCGATGTGACCTACCGGCTCGTAGTTTCCGTCGAAGTCGCTCTCCCAATCCAGGGTCCGGGGGAGGGGGTCGACAGGGCGGTAAAACACTCAAAGATACGGAACAAAATTTCAAACTGTACCTAAAACCTTAATATCTAACATGTGGATTCGAATTTGGTTATTTGCGTTGACTTCTCGTACAAATTTCTGATTCCTCTCTCCAAACCGGGATGTTGTGTCCGTCTGAGAGGGAGTCGGTGACCACAACGGGCGTGAAAAAACACTACGTTACACGTGGTTCGAGATTTGTTGCAAGTGCGTTACACGTCATTTGGTCAAACGGGTGATAGCCGGACAGTCAGACAAACGAAACTGCGCAGCATCTTGTATAGGTGTATACTATTGTCTCGTATCTTCTTTATATTCACTGACTTGTAATGTCGAGTTGACTAAGAGGACGATAGGGTTGCGCTCTCGGTCGCTTCGAACGGATATAATTCTGGTTCTTCCAGTTCTGCAAGTACTGATAAATCCGACTCGGCAGAGTTTGTGAGTAAGAAGAATTTGACCATCCTTGCTTCCTGGAGCTGGTTCAATGTGAACAAGTGGTGAAACCCATATCTTTTATGGCCGTAATTTCACGCTTTAAACGTAACAGAAATATCGTATTCACCTTCGGACCCTCAATGAACTACGATCTCTTAATATATATACATCTTTCCGTGGGGGGCAGGGAAGGGGAGGAATTCAGAAATTTAATGAGTGAAGATGCCATACAGATAGTACAAAATAACAGCCGAAAGTGAAGCGTTTTCTTCTCGGAGAAGCAGTGCACCTTCTATCTCTTCGTCTATGTCGCTGCTCCCTTCCTCTTCTTCGCTCTCTTCAACCCGTACAGCAAAGAGTTCGCAACGGTGAGTCGAGCGGCGGGCTTCTTGGCGGTCGGATCCGGTCGCCTCCATGGAAAGAAATCCAGTTTGTGCAAAAAAGAAACTGGTTTGACTCCGTCTGCAACTGGACACCATGAACAACGCTAATATTCTCATCCCTATAGAGCCTGGCGTTGTTTCAGTAAAAAGAATCTTCTTCCGATTACTAATCGACAACACAGTGAAATGAACGGTACAAACTCCTACGAGTTCATCGCAATATAAAACGACACAATTATACATACTGCGTACCAGCGTACAGCATACTTCGTCGTGCGTTTGGCCTATATTTTTTGTCTGTTCGATCAATCGAATTCACGAAAATATATGGGATCGATTGAATAGAACCAATTTTTGAAATCAAGTATAAATATCACTCCATCGATACGTCGAAACTACTTCGTTAAATTAACCGAACCACTTTTTTCAAACTCGGCGGCAGAACGGTTGCGTTGAATTTGTCAAATAACTTGATCCGTTCATAACAGCACACGAATATTTTTTTGTCATTTAAGAATATTTTCATGACAGTTCAGTGATGCGGAGGATGAGAAGAGATGATGAAGATGTAAAGGTAATTTATTTTCATCACATGCTCGGAAACGAAGACCGTTTCGCTCAAATCTCTAAGCGACCTCACGCTTTTGGGGGATGAAAAAGAGGTTGGAATTCAAGAATTTCATCCTCGCAACTATGAGGTGGAGAAAATTCAACCACCAGTCTTTGGTTGTGTAATTCGAACATTATTTCGCCAATATTTAGTAATTACACTAATTTCCTTCATCTTATGATTGCAACTACAAGAAATTCCGAAATTTCGATCCCTCGTTCGGTTTCTCAGGGGTGTATATCCCAGTCTCTTTAGGCCAGAACTTCCGATCAGGTATATTATTGTCCCATCTTGAATTACGGTCACGTCATTTCAAACGGACGTTGGAAAAAGAAACTTTCCGTTTTCTCTATTTTGAATTTGTGTTATCGACAGTCATTTCTATTTTCCATTTCAATGAGTGTTCCCCCAATAAAATATTTCACCCAGCTGATCAGTATACCTATACAGACTGAAAACGTATGTAAAGCAGCAAAAAAAAATGGGACATAGTATTATACGCGCATAAATTGAGGCACTCAATTCAGCCTCGTCGTTTCAATTCCCGACTGCAGTTAGGGCGACGAGATCGAGTGAATACGCGACCGACGGTGACCTCGATGAAACGTTATTTGTTACACGAGGCTGTGGCAGTTACAGCAGTAGCCTCGAGTGCTGAACTTGGGCGTCGTGTTCGCTCGGTGTTGCCTTAGATGTGCAGATCACTGCGTTTTGCTCCGTGCTTTCTAATTATCAAATTTGTACAGTGTACTACAATTAGATTGCAATTTGCTATAGATGACTCTGCTGGTTGGATGTAATTTGAACTGGCTGTTAGAAATGAATTTGAATCTTCGTACAATTTTTTAAATGCTGCTCAAATTAAGTTGCATATTGGAAAATATGAGAACAATGATCATGTTGTTGCATTCTCTTCATGGCCGGAGTGCCTTCCGGAAGCTCAATTACTCGAATAGACCAAGAATGTCACGATTAGCAAAATAGATATTCATATGCAGAAATTACGTACGCATGAATTATGAGCATATTACAATACGTTTATACGAGTCAGGATCAAGTCATCAAGATGTAGATACAGTGAGCTCGTGGCAAAAGGACGATGGCTCATTATTGTTTAGATAACAATTCAGTCGGAGCGATGCGATGAGGAGATATTTGTTAAGATAGCTTAGATAATCGAGATTACTGCAGTCCGTTGATCTCAATTAGCGTTAATCAATCCGTGTACCTACAGTGGATGTTGAGTTGTAAACTGCCGCATAGAAAGCTAGTATACCTTTGGTACACACGATATAACATATCAGGATATAGGAGATGCACGGCGATGCGTTCATTTGCAAATAATTAAGGATGACTCATCGCCAAGTTCATGGCTCTGTTTTATCCATATGTTACATTTTGTATTCCTTTGATGCCATGATTAGAATTGCTTATTTCAAGGCCACATAGACATTGGTTCGTCGATTTAATACGGCTATAGATTGTCTCCGGATACTTGTTCAGTTGAATCACAGTGGTGTTCAATTTGTCATGAATACAAAAAAGCTGGAACTATTTTATGATTGTAATTTTCAAGCCGGACGCTCGGGGCAGATGACCTACTAGAAGTCCAGACGGCTTATCCGACCTACATTCAATTTACATGTACCTGTGTACTTATATCTACATACTTATTCCACAAAAGTTTGTACTTGAAGTACTACCTTCCCTCTGTTTTAAGTTCATTGTTTCAGTCTCCAGATGAAATTTAATAAAGCCTAGCTAGCGCGTCGTGTCTTGGATTTTCGGATATCGTCTCGGGCGTCGGCATAATGCTCTCCGAGGTATATCATTACACTGCAGAAACTGTGTAGTTTAGAATTGCTATCAGATCATCTATAGATTTTAGATTGTATATTCGAGTTCCTCCTGTGTTTAGACGAGCTCGAGGGATAGGCTGGTTTAATGCGAAACAGACTCAAGCGTATAATGTAAGATAGGAGTAATTTTATTGAAATTTATGTCATTTAAATTTATCACGCGGGCATTGAGGCGTGCGAAGGATAAGTGAGATACACGTGCGAACAGCGGTGCGTTTTTAATTTATTCATCAATAATAAAAGTTACTCTACACTCTGATGGGTAGGTACATTTTGTAATAAAGAGTCACAGATTGTTTTTATCATGGGACGGAATCTTACCGAGTGAAATAGAAGGCATGAAACATACTTGGGTTCTTGAGGGGAATTTGGAGACGCCACTGGCAATCTAACGTAGGGAATAT
Organism: Phymatocera aterrima; assembly: GCA_963170745.1. Classification (NCBI taxonomy): domain Eukaryota; kingdom Metazoa; phylum Arthropoda; class Insecta; order Hymenoptera; family Tenthredinidae; genus Phymatocera; species Phymatocera aterrima. The sequence continues at coordinate 13,702,116 of OY720662.1, forward strand.
TTTCATCATATTCGATCGATGTCTTGAGAAAGTGGAATAGTCAGCCACTTTCTGCCATCATACTTAATGGATTCTCAGAGTTTCGTGGGAATCGATTGTGTCGTTTGCAAAAAATTATGATTTTCGTTTTCGAAACGGTTTCTGTACGAGTCCAAATTCCCCTGAACCCATTTTTATGATTATCCCAGGTCTTTTATATTATTTCCTAATTCTCGTTCAGAAATCGGAATATCGATAAACCGAGCGAGTCCTTCCGGCGGAATCAAAAGATCTAAAAGTTCTCTTCAACTTTGCTTCTTCATATCAATATAATGACAGTAAAATTTCCGTTTATCAATAAATGTACATAATTTTACAAGTTTTGATATCATACATGCACTATATTAGCTCGATCTCGGTGTGTCGGAACAGGAGGGCGATTAACGTGGGATGGAAATATAGGAGCCGGAGTCTTCGGGATGGGAGTTTTTACGAAGGATAGTCTCAATTGCGTAGGAGACGAGTAAATTGCGTATACTGTATGAATATTGTTTGCTAATTAGAATGGCTATATACAGGGAGTTGGAGGCAACAACAAAGGCCCTACACATCGCCGTGTCTCGGTTGTGTACATTTCTTTTATATTCTTTAATTCAGTTGATAAATCGAGTGTTCCTCATGTGCCCCGCAGTAGTATTCGGCTAGTGTATCAACAGTCCGGCAACGTCATCGTTAGGATTCAGAGTCCGGATATTCTACAGTGAAGATATTACACGATATTTTATCCACGTATCTACACAGAGCATGGAACGTGCATGAAATCGACATTCGTAATCCGTAGCAATTGATCGCAGAATGTTTATTTGAGGAAAATATATCTACGTTGAAAGATCTGTACGATGCTGGGCCAACGTTCCTAGTATTGTGAAAGTGATCCTATACAACACCCGGAGGTCGCATCTGAATATTCAATGTAGGTAGATAAAGGTATCGGATGATCGTAACATGCCTGATCACAATCCTGAGGCGTTAAAGGAACTAGAAAGTCACTCCCGGTTGATATTGATCATCGTACAGGCTCAACGAATCTTTCTCAGAATTCTCTATTAATTAAGCAATACTAATCACCGTCGATAATCTCTTGTGCACACTGAGGCATCTGGAACGCCAGCCTAGCCATGTGCCTATATAATTTACTCAAGTCATTTTTATGGCCGAGTATTCAGGTTTCAAATTATGTCAAAGAACAAGCATATTTTATAATCCATTCAGAACTTCCGAAGCCAATGGGACGCTGTGTGCGGCAAGTAGATATGATCACTTCCTACGTGAGTCACAAGGGTGAATATAGAGAGATGTTTCGAAAAAATTTCAAGAATTCTATCTGTGCAGAGATAGGAGGGAAAGAAAAGGTTGAATATTATTTGAAAAAATAATGATCGTACGTTGTTTCCGCAATATGTTGTTGGTCAGGACTTTCTCTAGTCACATGTTCGCACTAATTGATGACGCATAATTACTGACGCTGACCACACATAGGTATCTACGTAGGTACCTATGTTTTTCAAAGTGTGAACTGCAACGCGGACGTCTGAGTGCAAATGATACTTTCACAGCAATGTGACGATGATCGAAATAAGATGCAGACCTATCCTGCAGGTTTTCTATCCTCTCCGGGAATTGTTCGTTATGCTACATACTACGTGTACAGGAAGGATTAGGTGGAAATCAACGTGCATTATTGCCTGCCGCTGAGGTGCGTTGCGTTTCGCCATGGCCTCCCTGTATGTAGCCCATCGGCAATTTGACGCAGGAAGTGATCCATGTCGGTAAAATTCTTTCGTTCATATCGCTTGAAAGTTATTTTCAACGGCCGCACACCAAAGGTTTTATTTCTGATTTATCGCTGATCATCATTTAGATAGTTCGCAATTACGCTGCCAGACCGTCTCATTCTTAGGTGAGAAAATTCATTCCGCGAAATTGTTTCGTCCATATGAAACATCCTTCTACACGTGCTGCAGTATTCGCTTTCAAGTAGATTCTTCAGTATGATTAATGTGTAAATGTATACGTATGCATACGTAGCACGTACCGTGGTCCATGGATAATTATCATGATGGAGTTGGTAGCCAGCTACGAACACGCGAAGCTCGTCGCGGCGGAGGGAGGTAAATGTCAGCTGAACATTTGAGCACGTCGCCACGCCGTGCGCGCATTGATTGCAATCAACGGAAAATGAAGCTTGCCTGTATTGTTTACTTTTGCGCAATACTCTCATCTTGACTCTCAAGGAACTTTAAGTCGTATTTTGAAATTACTGGCTTCGGTCAATATTGGGCATACTTATATGTATGTGCATGGGTTCGGTATAAAGATATCTGAATACCGTGTTTGAATGCTCAGAGCATCGCTGCATCGTTTCGGGACGGCTTTGAATATCATTTTATCGATAATTATAATACTAATGAACCATTTACATCCTCTCGGAGCAACTGGGGATGTTCTATATTCAGGAGCTGAGGTAAATTGTGGGGGAAGGAAATCGCGAAAACGCGTTAAGGCAAGATAGTGATCGAGATAAGTGATACAAGGTGAACGGTGAATGTTGCAATGGGCATAATTGTACACGATTTTTCGACCGCATAGTATATAGCCTGCAGAGGTATAAGCTTATATTTGCTCCTATATAAACAACTGTATCCACCGATATTGGTGTTATTTACCTTGCGGTCACTATCGGTGTTCCTTTCATCTTCTTTATTTGTTTTTTGTTCCCTTGTTTTGCGCTCGCTGTAAGGTAAGAACTCGTTTGAAGATTATTTGCCAGACTTGTTGTTGCAGCATCGACCCACCCGGGTCATGACACGTCGATTTAAGAAGCAGAATGAACTTTAGATTCACTGCAATCCATTGATAATCGATATCGTTTCGTTTTTCAACTGGATCTAGTATACCGCTTTTTTCCTGTTGATCCTGACGATCCCGGATTTACCCGGAAACCGTAAACATTGATGATATCTATCTTACTGTAAGTAATGTCTTAAACATTCCGTTTAAAACTGAACTTATTATTTCTCTTACTCCCTATTTTTTCTTTTTGAACTCGATTTACCAAGCGCTGAACACAGAGCTCCATTGTAAGTGGGACGCGGTAAGCCGAGCGTAATGCATACCAACATGTATATATCATGTTATATTGTGTGGTATAGTATAGTATAAAAACGTTTGCCCATATGCAACGCATTGAAGGCGCGTAACTGTCTCCTTCAGTAGTTCCACTATCCAGATGATGATAATGATGATGCGAGGATGATGGATAACGGTGGAAACGGTTGATGCTCGCTTTGTTTCTTACAATGGTAGTGGATATGGCAATTTATACTTCACGCTTATCTAAAATCCTCGTTATGGCCAGCGTATCTTCATGTTTAAATCCAATTATTCGATACTGGTGTTTGTACAACGTACACACATACATACATCCATCCATACGTAGGGCATTTCGTAAGCAGTATCCGCCTCCTCGTTCACATGTACGACAATGATGTATATTCGGCCTCCACTCCACGGGTGTGAATGTACGTAACGTACTACACACACCTACCACATACGTATGTGGATGAAATTTCGGTCAGCGGCCTGACACACGGAGCATGAAACAATAAAACTCGACATCAAGCAACAAAAATTAAGCCCTCGTCACAGTAGCTCGCCTCCTTAACGACGTTTTTTGCTACTTTGAAATACATATTTTAGATTGATCCCCGTGTAAGCTTCAATGGAGGCCATCGTCTTATGTGACAGATGGATGCGGTGTAATTATATACTCTTGTACTTGGTAGAGCCTTTGATACATTTATTCACTATTTTTGTATACCGGAATTCCTTGCCTTCGATTCTTGTTCGCTATCACTAACTAGTTTCTGCTATGATCTTTCGTTAGCCCAATGCAGAATACGACAAACACTGTTATCAAACACCGTACTGATAAGTTCAACGTGAATATTTTGGAAGTACAAGTTAGAAACGCGAGGAAAAGCCTTGCCGTTTAATCGCTAACCACGGGGACAGCGACAATTCTATTCCGGATTGAATTAATTGCTTCTTCATTGAGCAGCATGCAGGTTCAATAATAGCCACCCGATTGTTCAACTAATAATCTAAGAATCGAAATTATGAGCCGTTGTTGTTGTAAAAACTAATTGTAAATCTTGTTTGAGAAATTATAATTCTCGTACAAATCGTACAGTCAAGTCAAGTATAATATGCGCCTGTACAAACTGACTCTACCGTTCTTACCTAAATTCACAAACGATTAAACGAACAAGTTGTATTCCCGCTTTGAAGTGTTCAGTAGATTCAACCGAGTCTTTTTCTCAGCGTGTAAAGAATGTGACCGGTTCCGGAGTCTCCTGTACCCTATAACTTGGTTACAACTCAGGGGTACTTAGGTATTTGTATATTTTACTAAGCAATTGACAAGACGAAGAATTGCTTCATTAGTAGCACATTATAGACATGCCTGGGATACACGAGTAATAGTTCAGAGATAATGGAAACGCAGCATTGAATTGGCGCCAAGCACAATCAAACATTATAAGAATACATGAGTCGATGGCCTGCTGTTCATTCGGCATTCGCGACATTTGTCTGTAATTGTAAGTTTCTTGAACACACAATTGATGCAGGCGTTAATGCATCTTTTAAACAGCGTCGCATCCTCTTCAACATGTGCATCGCATGCGTAACTCACTAGCTGCGTCTACTACATGTGTGACGTCATATGCATCGCGTGTTCCACATATGTATGTACACATACATACCGCCCCATTGCCATCATCGTTCGACGACAGTCTCACAAGCCGTGGTTAACTGCACAAAGAGTCAATTGACGACGTTCTTCTTTGAGACTTGGGGCAACCGTCTGGACGTCTGGACGTCTGGCCTTTTTTCTGTAATCTTTGATATTATGTACTAAATCTCGTTTCGGTTGACTTCACAGGGATCGGCCAGGTTTTATAGCTTAACCAGTATAAGTTCGATCAGCCACTTGAATTGAATAGAGCTGGGCAGCTCCTTTAAATTCCATGTTCTGTCAACTTTTCTGATTCAAAGTAATGACAGCGTTGCAGACAGATCGATGCGGAGGACATTAGGTGATGATTTTTTTACGACTTATCTTCGATTTTGTACACTTTTTTGCCTGAACTTAAATGCAGTTTCGCGATTATAGGTTACGTACTTAGAAAGGATGGTCGGAAAATCAAAATGGATGCTAGATGGAAAAACGTAGACTTAAGTTTTACCGATACCTTAGCTATACTATAAGAAATAGCTGATTTGAGTCTTGAGTGTTTGGAGGAACCTGGGTCTGCAGCACCAAATAATATCGCGGGAGAGTAGGTACTACGAAAATTGTACATATTTGCACATCGCTTGCCGGATGGCGAATATTCGTACTGTACCTCGAATCGTAAAATCCGAACTGGCACTTCTATATCGTATCTGTGACTGGTCGACGTGCTTCTGTGTAAAATGTCTACTGCACGCACTGCAGGCGTCGTGACTCAATGCTGTGAAATCTAGTTTTTGAAACGATTAGAAATCAGTCCGCAGACCTTGTTATATGAGGCCGAAGAACAAAAAAAAAACTTTCGTAATCGGTCTTGTTCAGACATAGGTATAGACCTGTTATAGTATCGGAATGATTCCGGTTATAGTATATAAAGTACATATGGGTATGGCAGGTTTTTGAAATTCTCTGGAAGTTTTATATTAGTGTAAGCTCACTATCTATGTATACACAGGATGGTCAAACTTGACTTTTACACGCCCATTCTTTTCATTTTTTGTTTATGTCTCGTTCTTCTACTCTTTCAATCGTTGTCTCAAAGATAAGCGGGAATACTTCGTAGATAAGTAAGTTCCACGGTTTCCTCCGAGTCTATACGTTCTCAAATTTGTTTATATATCTACTGTAGCAGTATCTCACAATTAGTTGGACGAGTAGAAATTATATATTTTCTCAAGAAAATCATGGTACCTTGAGTTCGCATTATACTTGTAAATTCAGCTAATAGAAACATCATGAGTATCTGAAAAAATATCGACTTTATCACGAATTATTAAATCAAGCCAGCTGTAAGGAAACAAAATGATATTCTTCTATCTTGAACAGAGAAGAGGAACTGTGGCTGCTGAAGTAGCTGTGCCTGAAAACTGGCGAGCTGTAACGAAATTTGAGTAGGTCACAAGATTTTAACCTCTTTGTGTTTTTTAGCTTTTTACTTACACTTGATCTTAGCAGTCAGTTTTATGTAGGTATTCTTGAAGACTTATCATTGGGAAGTGGTGACGTACGAGATTCTCAGTTAGTTATATTATCTTTCGAGCACCCGATCGAAATAACGGGGAAATTTCTTGCGAAAGATAAAAACTACGGAATTCTAAGAATATGTATCACCACCGTGAAGGCAGTAAAATGAAAACGGTATTCATATAAATATGATCGTAATGCATATGGAGTATCTTCTTACGCGATATCTACACTCGTGCAATAGATGCTATGGCTGCTTTTCAGCTTGATTCAAAAATGAGGGGCTAACTTTTCGTTGTGTATAAGCTGAATCAGTGTGCGATAGCGTAATGAGCGTTATTGCATACATATACCTAAGCGTTTCAAGCTGACAAAACTGCTGACCAATAGCAAAGGTGTGGATACGAACAAATGATGATTCCATCAAGTTCCTTGTTCCATTTGGAAAATTTCACTACGTGCAATTTCATAGTGCACCTACCTTGGCGTCTGGCAAGCAATTTGCCGATCAGTTCTTTTCTCTCTATCTGGTTACAACAAATCTATATGTGATCCTCCAGCAAGAATAGAATTTCTCGAAAATTTGTTTGGAGTAACAGGTACCTTGAACAAATGCATACCATTTATTCATGTTGATCGTAGATGTATGTATTACGCTGCATTTCTTTTTCTTGTCAGAATGTAATTCTTCGTTCTGTCGGAACGCTCGTCGTAATCATGAATAAAGAAAAAAACTGGCTCGATGCGGCACACGAAAAGATTCGAGGATTGAGGGAGCCTACGTCTTGAGATTCATAAAGTATACAATAGATATTATGATATTGTTGAAGTGGATAAAAATCTAAAGGACAGTCTAGTCGTCGCTAGAAAATCTCTGGCCCACGCAATCCGATTTTCAATTATAATTTTGATTTCACGTAACCGTGTGACAAACCATTCATAGTTATATAAAATCGTAGATTGCAGTAGGTATTTGAGGTGGAGCTATATAGGCCGTATGCATGAAGTGAAACGTAAATGGTAACTCGGTAACGAGAAAAATTTGGATGTGCAATATACATATTTTGACTTATATGGACAGTTCCAAGTTCCAATATACCTGGAGGGTGCGGTGATCGTTGTTGAGTTGTAGACAAGCGCTCTAATGCCGAATGACTTCCTTCATTCTAAGGTCCCGCATACCTGGTTACGTCGCCGCGTGCGTCGTCGGAAATGAATCGCGGTTGAAATATGCGCTCGGTAAGTATATGTTTGCGTTGCTAGCCCTACAGGCCACTCAAGTATATTAGAAACCGGAAGCGTATTATGTTCTCTTTAGTAATTGGTACACGTGTGTCTCGTGCATGTAGTATTTATTATGCATAACCAATACATACCTATGCATGAAAGGTTATTCTAGAGCACACACGAGTGGAAAACGCAACAACCATCGTGAAATATGAGTGAACGGATTTGTTCTATTGTATCGTCCAAGTCTTTGCTATGGGGTAGGTATACGTATCGTTGTACCAGTGACCTAATTATTCTGAAGAACGCGACAAAAATCCTGATCAATGCATTTGTCTCTATGTAATGTGTGCTAAACCTATTTCGTCTAATTGATTTCGCACTGTTCCCCCCAGTGTCATAAAATTGAACGAAATATAAATTTCGTGGATCAAGTTTTAGTCCATCTTGAAAGGCAGCGCACAATTTCACCTTATAGGTTCGTCAGCTAGGTCATCTGAGAGATGAAACAGAGAAAGATCTCGCCGTCCCAACTTGATCGTTTCCCGTCAAATATTCTTTGGACTAGATAGCCGGCTGTATTCGTTTTATTTCTTTCTCATTGTAGGATGGAGTTAGCTTCTACGTGCTATAGCTATACAAAAAATGTAAAATGCCGCAAGAGTTCTGTGTTGTAAAAGTACAATCTGTCGTTGATTCTTTGGTCTAGGAGTAAAATTTACGCGTAAAATATTTGGCCCTCTTCAACTTACCGGACTGGACGGCTCGGGAAGCAATTAAATAGATGGATAGTTTAGAGGCATTTTACGCCGCAAGCCCTGCAGCACATGGGATTATGGTCTGCAGGATACGTGGCTCAGGTCAAAGTTGTCCCATTTGAAAATCTTGGCGGTTCAACCCAAATTTTTCACCGTATTTAAACTTGGACCTTACCGTTAGCGCACATAAATGTCTGGAACGTTATGAAAGAGAAAGAAAACGTGCACGAAAGAATCAACACGGGGAAAATGAAGTTTTATCGAAACTTTACCTTAGGTACCTACTATAATGTCATATAGAATGTGATATGCATAAGCAAAGGTGAAACCGTTCGCAGACATTTATTGCACGTATTCAGTGTCGTCTCATGTATCCAACAGGTGAATTATTAGCGTTCAGAATTATTACCTTTTCTTGGGTATGAGATTTTATAGAATATTACCACCGATATCGTCGTACATTAAGAGGCAATTGCTGACATTATGAAAGTCTGTCCAGTTTTTGCTGATAGGCAATTCACTGTCTCTTTTATACCTGCAGTGGCAAAACCTTTATACGTATATGCAGTCAGCCATTTCAGTTTAAAATAATCCAATAATTTCGAACTACTGATTGTAAGAAAGTTTATGCAAAAAAGAAAAAAAAAAAAAAAACAAGAAAAATGTAATTCCTGCAGTTATTCGAGAACCTCTTACATAAAGATCAAGATATATGTAGGTATACCGTCGAATATGCGATGTTTTACGAAAATCGCATATATTTCAAAAGATGATGTGAATGTTGCGTCAACGATCGCCATGCATAATGCATAATATAATAGCCAGCAATATGCTCTTCAGAGTATAATTGACACTTCGATGCCAGAAGCGTACGGGGAGATAGGTAGATATACACACTGCGGTAATGATACGACATAAAGTCACGTTTGGCGCACGACATGCCTCTCATTGCCAAGAAGATATTGAAGCTTACTGTGTTAAATTAATATCAATGTTATTGATTCTATGGGATTCGCGTAATTACGAATAAACTGTACCTAATTAGGCCTGCGGCAACGAGGAGTAATCATCCAATTTGACTTACGAATTTATGCTCGAGTACTGTTGTTTGAAATATTGCATAATATCTGGTCACGTTTGACCAATTCAGCTTTTGAGCGCAATAGAAGAATTCTTGAATTCCCTACATCGTCGGTTGCATGTAGCCCCTCCGGCTCGGGGCTTTGAGAAGTACTAGAAAATAAGCCTTCATGGGACTGTGGAATGATGTATATGTTCAGCGTGGGGCCCATGGGACAATGGGCTACGGCAGGTAATAATTTCTCGGGTCTTTCCAATCCCTTCGTCTATCAGTGGAGGACTCGAGTATCCTTCGAATTTGATCAACGATATAAACTATAAAAGACTGCGATCAAAGTTGAACGAACCCCTATACGTGGTTTCATAAAATTATAATCATCATAAATTGGAATGCTAAACCGCTTTGAATAAATTGCCAAGTCCTAATCCGCGCCGGACAAATGAATTATTTTCGAGACAGATTTCATCGAGATCCAATCCTTTGCGATACGTATTCGAAAGAGCGGGAGAGAGAGAGAGAGAGAGGGAGAGAGAGATCCCAGATTATACTCCTGGAGTGAAGAGCTTTTACGAATGCGCAAGCAAGGAGGAAAACAGCTTTGCTAGGCCTTCCGAGTTTTTCAATTCTTTCTTAAACCTGGGTAGCTACTGCAACTCGCATACTATGTCATTCTTCTTGTTCTTTCGAGCGAAAATCATACACCCGACGAGTTTGACAAAAAGTAGCTCGATTAAATGATGCCTGTTATGTAGCCGTACATTGGTACAGTGTATGTGTGAGTTTTCTAATTGGCTTCTATAATGTTTGCCTGCACATGCCACGCATCGCAATACATGTTCTGTAAATCCGACCATCAAAGTATACGTCTAATTACTTCCAAACCTAAACACATACCGAGATGATCGTACAGCCGATTATCTCGACATGTTACTCTATTCGTGTTCGAGGATCCCGAAGACCGGTAACAAGTACCAACGCGTCGAGAGACTTCTATTGTTGCGAAAGATATACACGTTCCACTTTAAGAGTTTGAGGGTCTCAAGAAGGCTTTTGCTCAGTTATCCGTTGCATACTATTTTCAAGTATATTTTCCCTTTCTGCTACCAATAAAACTCAGAAGATATGACAACTCAGTACCTATTCGCGCGAGCCCACCCATAATAAGTTTAACTTGTATCGATCTAAAACTCAGATCATACACAACGATAGGTTTGGAAACTTTCGAACTTCGACAACATAAAAAAATTCGAAACAACGACGCCAATAGCCAGCTGTCTAACTGTCAATGGTAAAGATATACGAGCAAATATGTTGTGTCTGTAAAGACTTTGCGCAAATCATGCGTCAGCTTCGATTTTATTGAAATCGTACATCTCGTTTTTAGTCTTGGAAAAAATTCATTTCGATTCCTGGCAGTTTTTTTTATTCATAAAATTAGGGGCGCAGTTTGGTCAATTATTGGTTTCGTCGGCTTCCAATACCGACGTAATTACTGAATACCGCCTTGAATCGTTAAATTGAGCGTATGAGAAAGCTCACAACGATCTTCTTTGGCTGGGCATAACCTTCTATAGTTCACAGAACCGTTGTACCTTACCAAGATTCACACGTCCCACTAAAACAACTGTAACGCCAGTTCTAATATAGGTTCATGCTTTGCCAGGTACTCAGAGATCAAACCATTGTTATTATAGCAGAATTCCCATTGGTTCAGAACACGATTGTGCATGCTCATTGGAATTATCGCACCTCGACTTTAATAGCCATAAGCCAATAATAACGTAATGACATACAGATCCTTTGATTTTTCAAATCACCTTTCACGTAATTGTGATAATTTAGAGATACCCATCAATAATTTCCCTTGTGGAATGTATTTTATTCTTGGCATGTACCGCGGCTTAGTAAATTGAAAAATTCGTTTCCATGGGTTTCCTGCGAGACATCGAATGTGAAGGACTTCAGAAATGACCTTCTTGATTTCCTTCAACCTGGGGCACCTAATAGTAGCGCGTTCCCTGGATATGCGCTCTCGTCAGTTAAGATAATCGAGTGTAAACCAGTTTCAGACATTCTTATATTTTAGGGTCACGGTGACTATGAAATACACGTATATCTTGCAGTATCCATAGGTTATAGAAAAACAGGTAGAGAAAGAGTAAGAGAAAATCTGAAGAAATGAAGAGACATAATACTCCAAATATAAAACGTCAAGATTTCTTTCCGTCCCGTTGACTTACAGGATTATTCTCGATGGATGTAGTATACGTATGCCTACATGATTTACCTCTTTTGTCTTTTCAAACACATCTCTCTAGTCCTCTGCACAATCCCAATCCTAACGTTGGAAACCGAAAGAATGTTGTACGACTTGACGTATACTTCTTCCACACCTGAATCAAAGTCGTAGGAGTAACAATCAAAAATCTTGATTGTGTGTTAGATCAGGTACCCCTTTTTCAACATTCTTTTTTCTATTCACGCCACTCGATGAGACGATCATCCTCGCTGACGAGAAGATATTCAAAGCGTCAGAAAGTCGCAATTAGGAAACACAATTCATCCTGAATCCCCGTCTCATGGTATCTAACTAACATATAGACGAGGAAAAGGTGAAGATGAAGAGAAAGAAGCAAAATAGGAAGCCTACGTGTCAGCTCGTTGAGCAAATCTTGAAATCTATACATAAATTGCACTATCTTTAATACACGTACACCTTGTGTACCTCCGCATGAGAGTATATACACGCATTTGTACCCTAGGTATGTAATGTAAGCACATAGATACCTACCTACCTATATACCTACTAGCCAAAGCCAAACCATATGTTAAGCGTAAGAAAAACTGGTCAGCGACGTCTGCAAATTCCGCAGCCTCCTCTCGGGCAGTTTGGATCTGACCTCTCTTCTCTCCTCTCCTCTCCCGCCCATTTTTCTCTTTCTCTTTTACCCTATTCCCCGCCTTGCCCCCTCTACTCAGCCGTCGTCCTCTTCGTTTCCCCCTGGTCCCCTGTTCAACTTCGCCGGCGCGCTGCAGGGTTCTAAACCGCTCAGGCGTACTACGGAGCCTCAGTCTTGAATGTAATACCGAGGTGGATATACGTTTCATTGTCAGCTGTGTCGTTGATACTTTGCGGTATCTCAGAGTGTAGTGGGTTCTTGTTTCCTTTATTTTTCAAGTTTTCTTCAGTTCTTTTCATACACATATATCCTTTCGTTCTTTGTTCATATTTCATTGTCAATGTTGATATATTACTCGTTATTATCTATCACTTGTGTACACATGCAGTGTGATGTGCAAAGTGTTGTAAAACGTGAATAAAAAGAGAACGAGTGTAAACTGTACAGACACCTAACACAGTTTAGTATTATTTTACTTATAGTGGGCTTTTTGAGCAGATTGTGAGAGTTCGTTTATCTATACTGAGTTGATGTTGCTTAATGTGAAATTCCTGAGCAACAGGTGGTTGCTAGGCTCTCACATAGCTCGAGGGGTGCGCCTTTGACGTTTCATACGGGTAGACAAAAAAAAAAAAAAATAAAGGAAGAAGAAGACGAAGAAAACGGACTCTTATTATACATCGCGTTACCGTCTTTCCGATCTCGTGAGGGTCAGGATCGCAGGTTTTTTTTAGGATGTATTCACACTGAGAGCAGTGAGATAGATCGTCTCCGCAGAGGAGAGCAGGATTGACGTGGTTCCTTAAAAAAATCTTCATGGTTTTTTTTATTGATTCCGCAAACCGTAACATCTCCCTGCGTTTTGCCAAATTTTATGCGGTTTTGGATTGGTCAATTTCAATTGTAGGAATATAGGGTAGCTATTCGAACGGTGAGCAAGATTCGCAAATTTTTTGTCTGATAACGGAAGAAAAATTTGCTCATTTTTATCGAGACTACCAAAGACGTGATAATTATTGTAATTCACGAATATACTTACCACGGACGAACAGTTACCCGTGAATTTATAAACGGCAAGAATACATTTTTACGTAATAATTCTTCTGACATTTTCGAGTGCCTGTGTTCAGATTGGAAGATTTTCTCTATTGTATAACATTACGTGCGGCTGCAATGTTGTTAAACATAAATTGGCACTCATCCTTCCTTCCATACGTCGCTCCTTCTTCGACTCGGTAATTAATGTACGAAAAGATAATAGCATGACAAAGCTGTTTCATATGGAAGCTGTGCACGAGCGGTTGTTACAGAATATTTTGTCTCAAAGTTAATCGTTAAATTCCATCTTTTTCCCATTTATATTTTAGTCTTATCATATTTTTCACAACGACTTGAAGACGAGCGAAATTTCAGGCTGCAAACAACGATATAATAATTGATGTTATTATAACATCGTCACTGACTCCATTGTAAATTTATCCAATTTTCATGCATATTCAATTTTTGTAGCGATCCGAAATCTGACAAATTCTAACGACAGATTATGAGAATTCACCTATATTTTTACGTTTATTTCTTCCTTCGAACTTATCGCTAGAAGACGACAACGATAAATTCCATTCATTTCTCTTGCACTGTCAAATGAAGTCGATATACCTACCATCGTGTATTTCCATGTTCATTATGCTGCATAAGTAGAGCAGAATCTCATTCCATAAGAATTTTTAGACAAAATTTTGTTTTTATCTGATTGATTAACCATCACGAACTATTCGTGATCTGCGGGTGACCATTCTGGCAAAAAAACAGCCGTAGAATGCGAAAGCTCCACTGATGCAGGAAAGCTTGAATATTTTCTTTGCGCAGTGGTCGCGTCAGGGCAAGTGGCATCATTTTTCTCATATCCATAATTACCTGCCGTCTATATCGCCCTACAATATCTTAATCTACTCTATTCTCAAAATTATTCTACTGCCCCACGCGATCAGTCTTCGGCAATAATTTGCTAGTATAAATATATAGGCAAAGTTGTTGGGACGAGCGATTTTCAAATGATCCTTTAGACATTACCATACTGGCAGCGGCCTCTATTATCCTCTCGAAAGTTGTTAGTTACATTATATTTCGGATCGTATAGACTATAGAGGGATGTCGAGAATTAGATGGATCCGATGATCTTCACTTCAGTCCACGGTTTGACATTTAATCAATTTTAACTCTACTATGGGATCGAAAAATAAATTTAACGAGTCATAAATTTGAAAGACGTAAATCGGGCCACATTTTATTCAGGACTCGATGACGCTGGAGTTTATATCGTTGACGCAACGGAATTGTTGACCATTATGTATGTTTATTCGTACATCGGCTACTTACATCGTCGATTATGACTGTGTTGGAGCTGCGTGGGAACCAAGCACTTCCGGACGTCCAAGATTACGTTATGCAAGCGAATTTCTTTGCCCATGTGATACAGGCGTATGTACGGCATACGCTGGCAGTTATCTACTACCCTACGGAACCGATCGCGGTATTTTGATTGTAACCGATCATGCGGCCTCCAAATCCTGTCGCACCTATAGCACCGCTCACAAATCGACGGCTCTCTTTTTACTACGGAGATGTATATACGTTACCGCACGGCAATATTGAATGATTCTAATCGGGGTATTCAATTGACATTAACAATTCGATTCAATCGATAAATAATGTTACCGTCATCGTTATAAATTTCAATATTACAAATAAAAATCACATTTTTATATATTTCTACGGTGATGAAAAGTCAACTGATATTCGAGATCAACAGAAATACCTTTCGTATTGGCGAAGGCATCAAAGTTCACAGCGAAAAGCCGAATTCGTCACGCTCTCTTTTTTTCTTGGCAAATTAATTGACCGATCGTACGAATTACATTGTAAAATGAATATTTAGTATTGTTCGTTAGCATAGGCGACTAAATTGAATGGATATAAATGGCTGGAAACAACTATTTTCGCGAATTTACTGTCCGCTAACTATAACCGCAAATTATATCTACTTAGTTATCGATCACGCAGATGTTTCGTCTCCATGTAGCACATACCCATGTAGCAATTCACGCGATAGAATCTTCCGTATTAGGTACACGAAAATTCTTCATCCGTTCGAGCCGCACACAGAAACGTATAACTGATCATAAAAAATAATTTTTCGTTGATACAGGTGTATATCAGTCGCTGTGTAAGAGTATTAGAAGAAAATCCATGAATGATAAACAAGCCACATTGAAAACCGCCGAACAAAGTTGATGTACAAAAGTGGCGACGCAATGTATACAGTACTGTATACTACCGTAGTGTGAACAACTGTACCTTAAACATCGGTTCTGTGTTAAAAATTGTGACAATTTTCGTAAATGATTTTAAAAACAAAAATTAACGAAACTCAACCTTGTGCCCATACGGAAACAATCCTTGATCACTCATTTGTCAAACGTAAATGAAAGCGAACTGCACTAAGAAAAATTTGCATGAGTTATGAATTATAAACGTATATAAAAATGGTGGTAGCGGAAAAAGACTTGCTGAAGTTGCAATATTAACGCCGCTCTTTCATGCCACTCGGATGTTTCACCGTTTTTTCAAAGCCAAACGGAAACCATCATCTGAAATGTTGAAAATTCGCTCCGGCATCAATAAGAATTGAAATTGATCGGAAAATCTCTCGATTACTATACTGGTTCCTGGTGACTTTTCGCTCGAGAAAAAGTCACCATGATGAAGTTCAAATCGCTGTTCCGTAGAGGTCAGCAGACGCACCAGGCAAGTCATCCTGGAGCTGGACCCGGGGGGCAGGGCCAGGGCCAGGGCCAGGGCCCTCTAAGGCAGGCCTCCAGCGCTTCATCCTTGGAGGGAAAGCCGGCTGCGGTTTCGAGGGCCGCAAAGGGCGGCCCGGTATCTGGTGGAGGAGGCAACAAGGCCGCGAGGATGCAGGAGCTCGAAAGAGAGGTCGAGGCCCTCAACAGGGACCGGGCTACTCTTGAGGCTAGCCTCCAGGAAGCCGCGACCACTGCACACCAGCTTCATCAACTACGGTCGGAGTTAACATCGGCGAAGGTGAGTCAATCCTAAATTTTCCTCGATCTTTTTCTCCCACGTATGTACAATTAGGGATCTTGTTAGAGGTATAACTGCGAAATGTTATTATGCCAACACACTATTCATCTATTTTTATACACCGTCTTTCTATTACATTTGCCGTACATGTTATACCGCACGTCTATAATGTTACATTAGAACATACCTCGAAATTATAGATAGGTATACATATAGGTATATATACATGTTATAAGGAAACCAATCCGACGATCGAATAATAGAATGCTGGATGTATTCTATATAGTCTGCGGTACCCAGCTACTTATCTGACGATAAGT
Source organism: Phymatocera aterrima (assembly GCA_963170745.1). Classification (NCBI taxonomy): domain Eukaryota; kingdom Metazoa; phylum Arthropoda; class Insecta; order Hymenoptera; family Tenthredinidae; genus Phymatocera; species Phymatocera aterrima. Next base: position 13,718,798 of record OY720662.1, read on the forward strand.
ATAATAGCACATGCATGTCTGATGTGCATGTATGTATAGTGGCACACTTCATACTGCGGTAAAACTGGGATTGCGTCACCTTGTACGTACAATCAGTAAAACTAGTATAACGAGAATTGAATGGCGTTGCTTATAATCAGCATTAATTAAGCCAAGTTTCATTCTTCTTCTCGCATCTTGGATCATAATAACATAAAAATGAAATTACAAAAAAAAAATAAATAATAGAAGAGGAATATAATTTACAAGTTCACAATTCCTGTTGTACGTACAGACTACATAGAACGAATTCTCATGACGTCTCAATGCATACGTATGTGTATACTCGGCTGATCATCATTATTATGTAGGCATCGTGGTCATTCTTCAACTTTATATTACGGTGAGGTATTTTTTCAATTTTATTCATTCACAGTGAACATGCGGGACTTCGTTAGGTATAGTTTTCCATAATATCATTATGTTGGCTGAAATTTAGGCGCCAGTGCGGGCGCTGCTCAACACCTTTCTACGTTCACCCACGCGTTCGGGAATGCAATTTATGAATGTATCTTGCATGTACCAGCAGGTAAATATGCGTGTCCTTTATACAGGCACCTACAGCAGAGTGCATGCAAATTGGCCGGAAAACGAATAGCAGAACTGAGATTGACTGCGTCAACTATTATACCTACTTACCATATGCGCAGCTATAGGATATGATTAACATAGGAATACGGTTCCCAAATTATCGTTCTCTTGTATTTATAAATTCCGACGTGAAGGAGAACATATACGTTCGGAGCGAACGGACGCAAGTTCCAAAGTTGCGTGTAGGCGGTTGACTTCATTACATGAAACTCGGGAATCGAGGTTTCCTAGTTAGGGGTTTTTTTTTTTTTTTTCTTGTATACGATAATTCGTTAATGTTTGTACAAATCCGATACAGTTTCTTCTTTTATTCTCAAGTGCCTGGTTATACTATGCTCACCTCTTTGGGATACGATAGACAAGAACCAAAAACTCACATGAGTCAGGCGAGTTACGCGCATAACATGTATATATATACATACGATCCTGACGTAAAAACAAACACAGAATAGTCAAGTTATGTAACGTAACGTGTCGTGCAGCACAACGAGACTTAGAAATGTGATAACAATATGCGGACGTGTAATACATATTAATTATTAATAAATCCTCATCGATGTGGATCATGCAAGGAATATTTTTCTTTATCATATAAAAATCCGTTGTGTGATCTTCCATTATCATGATGAAACGTCTTTTCATTTTCGTTTTACAATCTGTAATCTTAGGCATATCTAATATCAGAAATGTTTTGCAAGCGTTTATAACAATTCGAAATTTTCAATGGGTACTAACATTTTCGGATACCCATTCTTGTGTATATATATACGTGGGCGTGTTCGAATTTTTCAGGGACGGTGACGTGTTTAACTACCTGTAGAATTTACTATATCGTACAAAGATAAATGTACAGTCTGCCCCCCACCCCCCACCCCGCAGCGATGCTTCAATGTTATTAGTAATTTTACTTCAGACGCTAGATGGGCGCACAGTAACGTATTATATGGCAGTATATTTCCTATTATGCGGCGCCAATGCACTCTTTCGAGATGAAATCACCGAGATATGAGAAGAATATAGTAGTGGGAAACTTTCACGACGTCATACTATATCGCCCCTGATTGCTCAGTGGACTTTTTTATTGATCCAATTTCATAAATTACCTGTATACCTTTAGATGCTGTGTACTCGTGTGTACGCAATGCATGAATAACGGATGCTTAACTTTATATTTGACACGATCTGTTAGCTTGCTTATGAATTCCACGCCTAAAAAATCCCGCCACGGGTACGCGGAGCACACGTCGTTGAACTTGAACGTAGGGTAGAATCTTTTGAAAAAACGATTATACATGAATCAGTTTTGGATCTATATGTGCATATGTTAGTTATAATAGATATTTCTATTTAGGAGATTGGAGATAAACGTGATAATAGGTCAAATTTTATAAATTGAATGACTACGGAGTAGGGCCAATTCGAACATGATTCGCATAACGAACGATCTCAATTACGTGTGTACTATGTCAAATTGGCAGTTTATATCTACATTGAAAACGAGCAGAGCAAAGAGTCGAGTTAAACCACGTATGTTATCATTTAACAAAATCCTAAGTGTCTTTTGGTTAACACTTCATTCTATTGAGGTTGTATCATGTGTAATTCAGTCCTCACGTGATCTGACGAGTCTGTAACTTTGGCCTTTGGAAGTATTTTAACGACCCGCTACCAAACTATCATAGTAAAGTAACGGTGGAAACTTGAGACCGGGACTAAAAACTCGGGGTAAAGGTAATACTTCCATTGTAATCATTCATTAGGTATAGTAAGTTGCATATGATTATTCGATACAATTCTGCAAAGAGCTTTTATTTTTCGTGTCAATTTTCATGAGTTGAAAACTTCAGTCATAGATGCAGTGATATTAGAATCGTAGAACGATATAAAAATAAAACGGAGGATCTGTGCAGCGTGTGAATGTAACAAAAATTCCAATCACTCCACCAATTGAATCGCATGCCAGTTTCATTGAATTTCTAGAAGCTCAATTGCTACTTTTTACCACGATGAGAGTAAAAAACGTCGTTCGAAAATTTTACTCATCCATCTATCCATTCATAAGTCGCTTATGAGCGTCCTAGTAGCTGCACCAGCAAAATCAGCCCACACAAAAAAGAGTGGTGGGAGGTTTTCTTACTTTTTTATTACTAATTTATTACCACTTTGCCAAATTTTTTACTCCTCACAGTTTCGAGAAATCGTCGTGCGGCTCAGCTTTAGTCGAAGCTGCACCAGCCACATCCTAACTTCGCTATATTTCCCGCTACAAAGGTGTACTATACGTCAAAATTTTGTACTTTTTTATTACCTTCGAAGGTTATCAAACAAAAATTTTCATTCGTAATTCTGAAGGGGGCAAACGACACTTATTTCCTTATTTCAGGCACAGCGATCATCTAACAAGATTATTGGGCCGAAATTATTAGTAATAGGGACTGGTTTCCACCTGAAGATATACAAGTATACCTTGAAACGATATGAAACATTCGAAAAACAACAGATTATGACGATGAAGAAAATCCAGCCCCGAGAAAGTGCGTATTCATCGAATTCCATCGACTTCTCGCTTAGCATATATTTTTTACTCGGGTTTCATACTTCGGGCGATGTACAGAAATTGGAGGTCATCGAGCTGGAGCGATGAGAAAAAGATGCGCAAGTATTTATGTTTTCCGAATTTTATCCACTTTTCGCGGTGATGAAATTTTTTACTCACCGTTCTTGGGTGCGCTGTTTTTTTCGAACAGGTACATACCTGTACTCCGGAATGATAAAAAACATTTGGGGGGCGTAGGACCGCGGCAATGGAAAAAATAGCTGGGAAAACACCAACGTAGGTGTACTTCGAAACGATAAAAAATGTTCGGGGGGCGTTGGGAAACGGTAATAAAAAGAGAGCCACGGAAACATTCGTCTCTATCGAATATCATCCACTTTTCGCTCAGACTACGTTTTTCAAATCAAGAAAGGCTTTTCAAACTATTCTTCATCAGCACAAACGCAAATGTATATTTGTTTCCGACGACATACACATTTCATACATAGAAAAATGGAGCATATTCAGGTATGTGTGGAGTCATATTGAGAACTGTTTATTTCTTTAAAAATAAAAATTTTCATTAAGGCGATGTGGTCGTGGCGTCAGATATCCCTAGATTGCAGTTTTACTTCGCATTTTAATACGGAAAGACAAAATCAGTTTTAATTTGCGCCAACCGATGTATTAAAACGTCAGGTATTGACCTCTGGTCCGATAAACGTGCAACCAAACCTAACCTAACCCAACCCAACCCAACCCAACCCAACCCAACCCAACCCAACCCAACCCAACTTGACGTTTTAATACATCGGTTGGCGCAAATTCAAATTGATTTTGTCTTTCCGTATTAAAATGCGAAGTAAAACTGCAATCTAGGAATTTTTGACGCCACGACCATATCGCCTTAATGAAAATTTTTATTTTTAAAGAAATAAACAGTTCGTAATATGACTCCACACTGAATATGCTCCATTTTTCTATGTATGGAATGTATGTCGGAAACAAATATACATTTGCGTTTGTGCTGATGAAGAATAGTTTGAAAAGCCTTTCTTGATTTGAAAAACGTAGTCTGAGCGAAAAGTGGATGATATTCGATAGAGACGAATGTTTCCGTGGCTCTCTTTTTATTACCGTTTCCCAACGCCCCCCGAACATTTTTTATCGTTTCGAAGTACACCTACGTTGGTGTTTTCCCAGCTATTTTTTCCATTGCCGCGGTCCTACGCCCCCCAAATGTTTTTTATCATTCCGGAGTACAGGTATGTACCTGTTCGAAAAAAACAGCGCACCCAAGAACGGTGAGTAAAAAATTTCATCACCTCGAAAAGTGGATAAAATTCGGAAAACATAAATACTTGCGCATCTTTTTCTCATCGCTCCAGCTCGATGACCTCCAATTTCTGTACATCGCCCGAAGTATGAAACCCGAGTAAAAAATATATGCTAAGCGAGAAGTCGATGGAATTCGATGAATACGCACTTTCTCGGGGCTGGATTTTCTTCATCGTCATAATCTGCTGTTTTTCGAATGTTTCATATCGTTTCAAGGTATACTTGTATATCTTCAGGTGGAAACCAGTCCCTATTACTAATAATTTCGGCCCAATAATCTTGTTAGATGATCGCTGTGCCTGAAATAAGGAAATAAGTGTCGTTTGCCCCCTTCAGAATTACGAATGAAAATTTTTGTTTGATAACCTTCGAAGGTAATAAAAAAGTACAAAATTTTGACGTATAGTACACCTTTGTAGCGGGAAATATAGCGAAGTTAGGATGTGGCTGGTGCAGCTTCGACTAAAGCTGAGCCGCACGACGATTTCTCGAAACTGTGAGGAGTAAAAAATTTGGCAAAGTGGTAATAAATTAGTATTAAAAAAGTAAGAAAACCTCCCACCACTCTTTTTGGTGTGGGCTGATGTTGCTGGTGCAGCTACTAGGACGTCGCTTATGAAGATATTTTGAGTTCTTTTATTGATTGGGTGAAATCTACAACCTCACTCAAGCAAATACGTTATCAATATATCCTGCATCGTTGTCGAAGAAGAATCGGCTCCTTTTATACGCCTTTCTATATATTCTCAACGTCACAGATGGTCTTACTCTCGACATTCTACTTCGATGTTGCCCGTTGTTTTATGATTATGGCGTGAAATTACTTCATCAACTATACTTCTCACGTGTTACTTTCCAGCTGTGTTCTATAGGGGAATGTTCATCGTGACTTTGAACCGTATAATCACGTATATGAATCAAATAATCATAGAATTGTAGTTATATGTGTATTTCCTGGGTTCGCGATGCAATTTCAAAGCGATCCAATAATATGAAATTATTTCTATGTATGGATCGTTCCTGACAAGACACATAATATTCTTATTCAATATTGTAATCTTTCACCGATGGTCAATTCGTGCGTCACTCGCTATTTGTATAGTTATATAGTTATCACATCCATAATATAGCTGCACCTCCTACGCTATGGACGCTCCACTCGCGATACGCCATGGTTTTTCGAAGAAAACTATTTGCCACGAATCTGACCACTGCATTGCCTTGAAACGAAAACTAGTTCCTTCGATTTAAGTACACCAGTGACTTCAGAGTTTAGATGAATTCTACGATCTACAGACCGTTTCTTCCTTGTAAATTTTTTTTCCATTAATTCAGATTTTAAAACATCGGATGGCACATGGCGCCGATGAGAAGCTAAAAATTTTTGAATTTTAGTTTTAAACTAAACTATCATAAGAAACTTCACCTACAATCAGGCCTAAAATTTGTCGTAGATTTTTCATGAAAGTGAGAAAAAGTGACGGCCCTTCTCCTCTGCTGAAATTCTTACCTTATAATTAGCTTGGAACTTTCTTTCATTTTTTGGTTGTTGCTCAGTCTCAGTGTCGAATTTTGATACATATTTGAGATGGTTTCTCTACCGTTTGTCTGCGTTTGAACGCCTTTATTTGCCTGGAGTATTAGCCTCAATATATAGGTGTATGGATGTACTTTGTCATGCTCTACTTGTCACGTTCCTCTGAACGAAATCACTCAAGATAATGACGTATTGTGCAGCTACTATTGTTACTATCGTAGTATCGTTCAATGTTATTATACGAGTGCCCGTGAAGAACGGTGTCCAACAATTATTGCACAATTTTAAGAAACAGGATGTTATATCCCAATACTATATGTGGATCTGATTTTTGTTTTCAATTGCTATACTGCTGTAATTTTACTTTCAACTGGAAGGACATATTCCTTCAAGAATCATTATTTCTTCATCTACACTTGCATTCATTAAGTTCATTGTTAAATACTGCCAACTTTCATGCCGAATTGAACCATGTGGGTCGGGAATGAAGCGCCAATATTTAATTTAATATATACATATGCTGTACATTGTTTTAACGTAGACACAAATATTGGAAACAGGCAGACAGGAAGAGTATACCGATGCAAATAAGTTGTCGTGTAAAAGTTCCGCGAATCGGGGTGACGAAGGGCGTCTCAAAGATTGCGATAATTATAGCCTGATGACGTGATCATATCGCGGTACGCGCGGTATTGCATTCGAAATTAAATCGCGGTTATTTTTGAAATAGAATTCCATTCTTGAACTATAAATTGCGTCATAGTCACGCCTGCATACTTTTTATTGCAGGAACCGAAATTGTAATATTTTGAATTCAATTTGTAGGTCAGTGTCGAAATCGAAATCGAAATCTAAATCGAAATCCGGCGTTATACTATCGGACATTCCTTTATAATCAATTCTACGCAACCCTACGATATAACTGTTTGAGGTATGCAGTATTCATATATCCCGTATCGTGCAGGTTATTTCTTTTAGTTTTTGCTCATTGATCAATGCGGAGCCAACTTCTGACGACGAGCACTCGCATCTGCACAAAGTTGCCCCAATTTCGTATTTTCATCGACATTTTTTTTGTTCAAAAATTGAATGAAGTATATGTATACGCCGTATAAATATACAGTAATACGACCTCGCCGTTCGTAAGAATCTATTTTTTACCTCACCGCTTTTAGCAATATGTTGTGAAAGTGCAGACGAGATCCGAAAACCCTGTCTGGGAATTTGAGAACATTTTTCTTTTCTTGTTCGACATAGCTCGCGAATCTATCTATAAGAAAACTGCGATCTGTTTATTTTACATATGTTTCGCGAAAATTGCCATTTACAATTTATCATAAAATCTTCACGAATTGAATTAGAAACCATCTCAAATTTCAGGTACAATTTTTGTTATTTTTGAAACTTGTGATAATATTATGTCTTTTTTTAATATCGCCTCTGTGTTTGCGGGGTGGAAAGTTTAGCGGAGACATCATTCAGAACAATTCAAAAATGGTATGAACCAAATCTCCTTGGTCTCAACTATATAAGTTCACTTTATGGAAAAACTACGAGTTCGATCTAATGGAATGAATTTACCGAATCGTCTGAATTACATTAGTTCGTCCAATAATTATTATATTAGGTATCGAAACTTGGTTGAATCAACCGAACTACGAAATTCGCGAGTTGACCGCAAAGCAGTTTCGCTGAATTGCTCGAACAGCTTGGCTCATTATTATGATATACTGGGAATATTTTTATATCATTTGTGAAGATGGATCAATTTAGTTTTATCAGATTCTTAGAAATAAGAACTGTTTCGTTAAGGCCAAGCCTGTGGGCTATACGTATGTATAAGTAGTTACACTCGGCCGAGTTCAATATAAACCGCTATTTTGAATAGTCTTTTTAATAGTAATTTTATTTTAGTTTTCATGTAGGGACTTCACACCGGAAAAAATGCATGCCACGCTCTATGTATATTCGCTCCTTTCTGAAGTTTTGAAGCTGACGGTCTCTCGACTGAATATTTTTAACAATTTTGTTCTTTCTTATTTTAATTGCTAGAATGTTAAACAAGTTAGTAATTCCATTAGTATTTTCATCGGACCCAGAAAAACATCAATATTTTATTAGGTAGATGAAGTTCCTGTATACTATGTCATACTAACTCAATTCAATTCTAAGTCTATTGACCTAATATAAAATACGTATACCTAAGTATTTGAAAGCGTGCGCGTACGCGCTTTCCTGCGTGAAGCATCGACGCACGCATCCGCATCGCGTCGTGTAGCGCCCGGCGATTATAGAGGAATATTAGTGGTAAAGTAAAAGAAGTTTAGAAACCAGATGGCGCTGTAATGTTTACTAAACATAAAAGGTCCACCGATGCAATGGGAAACTTGTAGGCAGTAAAAATGAAAAAACGTTATTTTCCTCCGCTTACGGTAAACGCAAAGAAAAAAATTATTTCCTACTTGCTTATCATATTTATCTGCATGTGTTTGCTCTCACCGTATTAATCAACGATCATAATTCATTCTCGACAATGAAAAATACCTAAAACACACAATTGTTGATCACGACTTATTGTGGAATAAATATCGCAATCTGCAGCAAAAACTTTTCTCAAATAACTATGAACTGCGTTATGTATTATGCTTGCATCTTCATTACTATTGCCTTCCACCTTTCTTATTCATCTCTTCGATATTATTTAATCATCAATCAATACACCAGTCGAAAAATGATAATATAGGTTAAACCTCTCGTATAACTGATCGCGTATCAATTGTATTGTAAAATAAAATCACTGTAGACCACCGATCCAATACCCGTGGTCGTCGGTCTAGAATTTAGACTCATAACCTCAAACTCTGTGACAAGTTTTGAACTTCGCGGTTCGGTTTTCGGTATCTGAATATTCTCAATAGATACCCATAAACCAACGTTCTAATAAAAGTATGTCATTTTATTGTGGTATCCTATCGCCTTGACTTGCATAATCAAGTGTTTGTCTTGTGGTTTACCTGCCTGCCTGCCTGACTGCCTGACTGGCTACCTAACTGATTTCACATTCTGTTTTAACCTTCAGACAATATTTCATACTGATTTTATTATCTTCGATCAACATTTCACCTTATCTTATATAGATCTCATTACTTGGGTCAGGATTACAATTTATTAGATCATTTCACGATCTGATTGATATTCTCATTTTGAAATTTCACATTTCACACACATGGTTTGAATTTTTTTTCTTCGGACCTTATGATTGATAAATATAGGGGAGAGTCCAGTCTAACTCCTGTTGAAAATTGTATTTTTGTTGTTGCTTGTTTTCAAAGGAGCAGCACAGCGCAGAACTGGATAGGCTAACTGAGGAGAATTCTACTCTTAGAGCGAGGCTTAGAGATGTTGCGCATTCTCCATTGTCTGATTCGGAGAAACAACAAATTTTATTCGATGCTACAAGACTCCATAATTCTGCTCCTGCATCGATTGCTATTACTCAAGAAGATGGATCGCCTAACGCCGCTAATACTGAAAATACATGCTCTACGCCTGATTGGGATAAACATAGTTCAAGTTCATTGTCTGAAGTATCTGTGGCCTGCTTGCAAGACAGAATTTTACAGATGGAAGAAACCCATTATAGTACAAACGAGGAATTACAAGCCACTATTCAAGAACTCAGCGATTTACAGGTATTATTTTAGTTTTCAACTCTTTCATAGTTTTTACCTCAAATCTTACAGGCTATGCAACATGACCCTATAATATGAATGAAATGAAGTTTTCGCCTTTGAAAACTTTGACGTTCTTCGGCGGAATACGCCACCTATTTTAGTTCAATAAATAATAAAAATTGTACAAGTAAAAAAAAAAAAAAAAAGAAAAAAAAAACCACCACGTCAATTCCTGATTGAATTCGAGGCCAGATCTATAAATACTTCTACAAACATTGATCTACAAACTGCCATGTGTCACCTTATTTGCCATGCCAAGATTTTATTATATGTCCATAAAATCGCTGGTATTACTGATCCAAGAAATCTATACTAATGGGATAGATTTCTAGCAGTTGCTTTCAGTTTTATCATTATCAGCAAAAATCTTTTTCGTTATTGACTTTGTGCTGAACTTGAAACAAGATAATTTCAATCTAGGCTTCAATTTATTATGATGCTGGAAATATGAGAATAGAATATCCATTTACTTAGAACTATTTTGACAATGAATTTTTATTTTTATCTCATTTTTTAGGCTCAGCTGTCCGAACTTCAGGCCGACAACGAAAGATTGACAGAAGAAAAAGGTGTGCTGCTGGAATCCCTGTGCAGGCAAACAGAAAAATTAGAAGATTCAAGATCAAAGGTAGATACGCTGCAAGGTTTGCTATTGCGTGAAGAGCAGCCAGAAGAAACACCTCATGGCTATAATACAGAGCGAGAACAGAAACTTGTCGATCTTCTAAAGGTAAATTGAGGCGATGACTCTCGTACGGCCTAGTAAACCTAAGAATGATTTTAGCTGTCTTGTTCTGATTCTAATTCTATTTTGTTTTTGTATTCATAGAGTGCACAAGAGGAACGAGAATCGCTGCTTCAGAAACAGGAGGAGCTTACATCTGAATTAAAAAGTCTTCGGTCAACAGCTGAAGCTTCAGCAACGGAAGCAGAGCGACTTACAAGGCGTGTACATCTTCTGGAATCTACAGTCGACGCCACTAATGCAGAACGTAAACAATTAGATACAGAACTCGTCGAAGCACGGCAAGAAGGATCGAGTCGTACTATCGAAATAAGTAGACTAGCAACTTTACTGGAAAATGCAAGAGCCAAAATTGAAGAGTTAGAACAAACTAGACAATTTGAAAGTAAAAGCGAAGCCGACGAGCTGCTAGATGCTGCAAGAAGAGAGAAAGATACTCTTGAAACTCAAGCAGCAGCTCTACAAGAACAGCTTGCCAGATCTCATTGTGATCACGATAGATTGAAAGATCAATATTCACAGCTGCAAGAAGAGTGTAAAGTAACTCGTAATAATGCCAAATCAGCGATTAGCGATTTAGAATATCAACTTTCTCAATTGAAGGAAGAGAGGAATTCTTTGAGCACAGAATTACAGTTGGTTAGAGATACTTTGGCTGAACTACAAGCTCAGTGTCAACGACATTTGGAAGATAAACGCGAACTTAAAGCAGCTTTGAGTGAAGCACAAAGACGAGCTAATGATGCTGAGTCCAAGAAGACTGATTTGGAATCTGCGTTAGAAGATGAAAAGAGACTTAGACAAGAAGAAAGTACGGAATGGGAACAATTCCAAACTGATCTTCTGATGACTGTTCGTGTTGCAAATGATTTTAAAACAGAAGCTCAAAGCGAACTTGAAAGAGTCGTCATGGAGAATAAAACCCAAAGGGATAAACTGAGGGCTCTTGAAGCGCAATTAGACAAAATAAACAAGGGTGAGTTTCTTTTTATTTATTCTTCATTCCTATGATTTTCCAAATTTCTCAACTCATTATTCAATCTACATGTACAGGTATAATTAATTGTTGATTTGCAGTAACAACGTTTGTCTAATTTCTTGCATTTTTTTTAGAAATATTCTTCTATTTTAATGTCACAACAATTGTATGTACTATGAATTAGGTGCTCCCACTGACTTCGTTGATAGAGCAACACTTGGTCAGTTTGGAACCGAAGTATTCGAGAAGCCGGACCCAACTTTTGAAAGAAGTAATTTTAACACTTTATTAAAACGCGGTCGTACAGTACCAAAACAACGTCCGAATCCACGAAAAGCTATTTCTGAAACTAACATCAATGAACTTTTGACTAAAGATATTTCATCCAAAGAACACGCACCCGATAGGAAAACTTATCCAGATTTATCTGTATTGAAATTAGATGGGGGGACAAATTTGTTTGATTGGGAATTATCCGACGTTCCATCACAGAAATCTAATACTTTTTTGCAAATAAATAAAGCAGAAAATGATGATTTGTATGAATTAAAACAAGAGCTCCTCAAGAAACCAATTCATGTAGACAGAGGAACAAAGTCAGGAGGTGAATCTGGTATTTCCATATCAGAAAATTTAGATAGCTTTCAAAATGATTATCCAAAGTTGTACAAGACTGTCACACCCTCATGGAAAAGTACAAACGTTAATGGAAATTCTATCCTTAAAGACATCAAGGCGATTCAACATACCGAAGGGGATTCTTATGGCATTAATATTTCCAATAGCCAATTTTATGTACCAAAGAACTACGTATTTTCTGATGCAGAATATGCCATGGATGATTTAAGATTTGAGGTAGATCCCGAAATGAAAAATGTTCTAAAAAAAAGTCAGAATGAATCATCACAAGCTCAAATTCTAACAGACAGTGCTGAAAATACTATAAAATCTATCCAGGAAAATATATCTTTACCACATTTGAGCGGTGATAAGCTTAGTACCAATCATTCGTCGGAGTATCAAAACTTGGAAGGAGTCCACAGGACTGAAAAAGCAGCTCTTGATTCTGCAGTAGCGAATATATCCAATCAGAATTTGAATGAAGCAAAACAAGTTTCAGGCAGTTTCTCTGAGCTCGAAATCGAAAATGAATCATCCAGAACTGGACCGGACTCTGTGGTTGATAAGGAGTTATCCGAAGGTGTCAATCTTGAAATAGAAACATATCTAAATTTAGTGGAACATACTTCACACATTCCATTACTAATAAAAGTGAATGAAACGCCAGATAATTTGAGACAGGATAATCTATCTATGCGAAATGGAGGGGTTGATGATCTTACGTATAGATCTATACCGAGAGACTTTAGACGTGGTTTGAATGTGAAAAAAAATACTGGATCTACGGAGGAAATTAATAAAATTGAATCTAGTAAAGAGATGTATGATAATTTAATAGATTTTCATAGCAATACTGAAGATGGCAAGACTTCCGAACTTGATGTTGCTGGTAGAAGCAACTTGGATGCAATGGTGAAAGATTTAACAGAACAAAGTTCGAATGCTTTGGTTGAGACGGAGTCAAGGAAGATTGTGGGAGATTTGGTCAGTCCGATTTACGACAATGTAGAAACGACAAAGAATTTGTCAATACCGAACCCAAACCCTGATTCAATATTTGCACCACGAATTTATTCTCCAAAGAATACCGATCAGGTGATATTAAAGGATCCCATACCATCGCCGAGGCAAAATATACAAAAATTATCCGACGTTGTAACTCTTCGAGAAAAGATAGAAGAAAATCAACGAATTCGACCACGTTCCTCCAACAATTTGCCAATTATCAATAAAGACAAATATAGCTCTCCCAGGCCTAGTAGTCTGAGTTTACATCCAGTTTTGGAAATCGATGAAGATGGAGATTCTTTAGGAAAAAGTAATACATTTATCAATTTTATTCTTGAGAAAGATGGCAGCTCATACCGAGATAATTTAGCATTGCGGTCTCGACAACGACGAATTCGGTTGCAAAATGATACCAAGAAAACTACAGATATAATTGATCAGCCAATGAAAGTAATTGTGAGAGAATCACGGCCTCCTACTTTTAAGAAACGTGACAAATTCCCTGCTCTTGATTCTTCAACAACATCCCAAAGATCAGATTCTGATTTGTTAACTAAAAACTTGGCTGTTAGAGAATGTGCTAATATTCCCAACAGTAAAGATATCCAGACCCAACCGTCATTGACAAATGCTAAGCTTTACGACCTACCACAAGGAGTTTATGGAAGAATAATTACAAGGCCCAAATCTGTTCACGATTTTCAACGAAAATTTGAAGATTCAACAACACAAAATCAGATAACCGTTGTTAAAGCCAAAATCATTAATAACGTCAAATCACCTCCGTTACTAATCAAAGCTGAACCTAAAGGTAGCAAAGTTAGTACATCAAAAAATTTTGAAACAGGAATAGAACTTGGTAGCTGTGGAGTAATCTCTGTAAAGGATAATGCAAACATTATTAGTGGGTTTTCTGAGTGCGCGGAGAATTCGAAAGCTGTACAAAAATCACCGCTCACAAATTCTCCAGCACCAACCAGTATTGCAGAACTTCATCTCTCTCAAGATAACTTTCACAGTGGAGTTCCCACTCCAAAGCCATCGAAATCTGTTTATATGGGCTCAAAGTTTCAACGATCTTCGTCATTGACAAAAATAATGAATAAACGTGGAATAAACACTGAGGATGAGCCTGATGTTGAAATTAGACGTAGACAAAGCACACCGGTGGTACATATTCGGCCGTGGACATCAACTCTCACTTCTGACAGTAAGTCCCAACACCAAGCTTATAACTGTGGCTTGTGTAGTGGGACCAACGTAACGCGTATTACATACTCACATATTTCTTCGCACCTTTACATGTCTGCTAGAAGAAGAGATCTTGCGTGATGTTTTTCATACCGTATTACACCCTGTGAAGTCCAACGTGTTTTGGGATTTTTTGAACACCATGATCTGCTTTTATTTGTTAACATTTTTTTTTTTTGGTGTTTCTTCCCATTTTTATGAATATTACCTGATTACCGATTTTATTACCTAATAGTTATAGCTTGACCATCATTGAGGCAATAGATGGAAAGGAAAACTGAGTTAACTGGGGATAACAACAGAATTCATGTGAAAACAAAAATTTGTTACCTGTTCTCTTCGAAAAAACGATCGTTAGGATTGAAGCAACCTCCTTCCATCTGTCTTCTCACCTATGGTTTCAATTTAGTTGGCATACAGATGTAGTATTCTTGAAGCTGGTAGAGTTGACCATTTAACACATTTAAAAATACCCTGAGTCAATTTCTGCTCTTTTAGATCAATATACCCAATATAATTAGAAAACACTACAAATCAGTATAAAATTTAGTTGTTATTGTTAGCGATTCGTATGTCTTTTTAGATACTATTAATTGAATTTTTCAATCCATATATTACAGAAGAAAATACATTGACTTGTACATTTCTCCATCATATTCTGTTACATTTGTTCGTATGTATTGTTTTTTTATTTTTTATTTTAATGATTATTTACGGGTTTTTCTTTATCATCAGGTGCTTGAAAAATATACGGGGAATTACGGCTCAATTCGACCATCCAAAAAGCCTGACCCTCTCCCAAAATCCAGAAACTCTATTACAATTGAGTGTATGGTAATACAATTCACTCTTGGCCATCAATTGACGTTTTGGGCAATCGTTTTCGAAGTGTCTGACTTTTCATTTTGATCGAAATTCAATGACTGCCATGTTTCGAATCAGAATACCACAGAAACTATTAGTCGTAGAATGAAGTGCCAAATACAAAAAAGGTTTCACTCTTGATTCAAGTTTTCGAAAATTCGAAATTTTCGAACATAGTGGACTTTTGGGCAAAAATAGTTTTTATTGTTGTTATTGCAATGACCACCGTAATCAATTGAGCTGAAATAATTTGAAGATCTTTCTCCACCGATGAACATCGTCCCATATAATTTTCATCATGGGCCCTGATCTGGTTTGGCAGGTAGGTGGGAAGTTCCACGATCAAAATGAAAAGTCGGCCATTTCACAATCAATTGCTTGAAAAAATCTTCTAATGGCTGAAAATGGCTTGTATTGACATAACTTAATTGTCGCAGAGTTACAGAATTTTCAAGGAGGATCAGGATTTGCGGTTGATCGAGTTCAGCTGCACTTCCCCATATACTATTTGTTATACCGTTTTGACGACGCTATTGTTTTCATTTTCATTAGTTCTAAGTGGTAATTCATATAATATGCAGGATGTAACAAAAATGACGTACTATCTCTGTATGGTATATTCCTTGTGAAAAATGGAATTGAATTTTCCTTCTCAAAAATTTCTGCTGAGGCTTAGTTCTTGCGCTAGAGCTGATTCAAGTGCACCAATCAGAGATCAGCATCTGAAATCAGTGAAGCATCTGAAATCAGTGAAAATAGTAGTCCAGCGTCGGTCTGACGTTGAAGAGCTGAGTGCCGATATATTGCTAGTTATTC
Source organism: Phymatocera aterrima (assembly GCA_963170745.1). NCBI lineage: Eukaryota > Metazoa > Arthropoda > Insecta > Hymenoptera > Tenthredinidae > Phymatocera > Phymatocera aterrima. Next base: position 13,734,857 of record OY720662.1, read on the forward strand.
TCTCCCCACTCCTTGCACCCTGCTACCTGTGGCTTGCAGCAACCAATATTGCAAGCGGAGTGGGAAGCGGGGAAGTAGCAATACATCATCACTCAGCTTTTCCGGGTCAAACGGAGGATCAAGAACGATTCCTACTGATTTCCACAGTTGATCACTGATTGGTGCATATGAATCAGCTTTAGCGCAAAAACTAAGCTACGGCGGAAATTTTTGAAAAGCAAAATTCAATTCCATTTTTCACAAGGAATATACCATACAGAGATAGTACGCCATCTTTGTTACACCCTGTATACCATGAGATTATGGTGAAAGTTTTCAGGACAGAATCGAGCAGGAAATGGTAGGTGTCAACTATCTTCATTCCACATGTTATTTACATAATAGACAAATGATAGTTGGCATCTGTGATTTCACGGAAGATTATGTTGTGTAAACTTTCACCATAGTCTTGCGGCACATGCTTTTCTTTAATTACCAGAAATTCCAAGCATTTGGTCTATTCATTTCTTGTGTTGAGTTTTAATGGGATTATTTTTCATCCACTCTTGCTGAAAACGCGTTACACAACCCTCATCTGTACCCATTTACTACAAATACATGAAATGATTGAGATGAATAGTAAAGGTGCATTTCTGCATTTTAATAAAAAGTTTCGAATGAATATATAATTATTTCATAGAGAATTGTATGAGAATTGATCTGAAGCAAATGTGTATGTGCAAAAATTGCCACACAAAATTATAAATGTCAATACTCACTTGAAATGAAAAACAGAAAAAATGTATGCGTGCCAATATAATAAGTAGATATGTAAAATCACATCACCATTTCTGATATGGAAACTTTTTCCATCGGCGTAGTGTTTGTCTCAATAAACACATCTGAATTATTTGAAATTTTTTTGCCTTTTTTAGCAATTGAAACTAGATTATACTTGGCAGTAAATGATGGGATCAGTATTTTTGAAAGAGTGATCTTCATGTTGATATACAGTCTAGAGAACCGTATTCGTAATTATTCATAATTGTTGAGTTATTCTGATGTACTAACCCAGTTTAATGCACTGTGCCAATTTTTTACACCTCAAGACTTTACCTCATTTACCTTATTTGCATGTACGAAATCGCCCATAATTTTGAAACGAATTGTTATTTTACATTCGTTTATGGCTCGAAATCTTCGTTTTTTACGAATCAATCATGTCCGAAGACATGTGAAATCAAAATAAGTCTTCTAAAACCGTTTTATCAGGAAAAAGTTATGTCAAACTGGAAGTGGTGATGTGCATGGGCTAGTTGGAATGAGGTGGATCACCTTATTTACCTCCTGAAATCTCTTGCTCATAACTGAAAATATTTGGAGATTGGGAAGGAATGTGTTGTTAACTCGTAGGCTGCCGAAGGGCAATGGAAGGTTTACTTTCAGTACCGAATAAACTCATGCATATATCTCGTGAATATATCAAATCGTGAAAATTTTGATTGACAGAAACGTGGCAGCCCACAAGTTGAAGAATCCTTCTACACCAGAAAATTGGAATCAATTATTATTTCAGATTATTTTGTATTTCTAATATAATTCTATACAAATGCATAGTTGTATCCGTGTTATGGTTTTCTTCGAATTAGTCGAAGATGTATATTAGATTATAATTTGAATGAAAATGAACGAAAAAAAATACTATATTACACTAGCATATATGGAAGTACCAAGCTTATTTTGTACTTGCTAATTATAAATGGTTCGTTTGATCACAATTTCCATCATATCCCGGTAGATGAGATCTAGTGTTCTGTGTTTATATGAATTCATTCTATGTGCTTCTAGCTTCTAAACCAAACATTCCTATCTTGCAGATACTAAAAGTATTATTTCATTTCTAGCTAATCAAAAAGCCATGCCACCACCACCGAGACCTCCAACAACGCCAACAGAAACCCAACAAAGTGTACTGACCAGCGTTACACAGGAAATGGCTGCTCGTCGTAAAGCTAATATTTCAAGACAGGACTCAAGACTGAGCGTAAAATGTTTGATTGAGAGCATTGAGAATGCTACTAAACAAGCTAAGGCTGGTGAGTTATTATTTCTAGCTATTTGAAACCATTTTCCAAAGTTCGCGTTACTGTAGTCTATAGTAAAATTGAAAGTATATAAATTTAAGGTTGCGGTTTATACTTCGTCTAGTCATTTTTTTGTTGCTGTTATAACTGCATTTCAAAATTAATCGGTACTAAGCACGCACACAGATTTTTATCATACCGTGACTAAGTAGCAAAAAAATATGATTCCAAGGTACTAAGTTCGTTATTTCAAACATGTTTTACTTGATACTGACGACTATCATTATATAGAATGAATCAAATTGTTCAAGGATAATGCACTACATATAAAATAATGTTTCTTTATTAGCTGGGCTTGCAGACAATAGCGGTGAGTATTATTTTTGTAAGAAAAATTTGCATGTTTCCTTGAAACGTTGAGAGAGAAAAAAAAAATTAAATATATCATTAGAGATCAAAAATTTTGTCTCTAATCATAATTTGACTTGTGTGAAACACTTTAGGTCCAGGTAGTCGCAGTAGCTCTACATCATCCCTGAATTCAATCGGAACAAATGACGTGATTTCACTTAAAACTCCGCTCCGTGATCAACAACAAACAAATAATTTAATCTGCCCTGTGAATCCTACGAATAACAACAACAAGAATCAACCAACGAATACTAGAAAACCTCTTTCAGGTAATTCATCAATAACTTTCCACAAGCTGTCTTTCCTTTGATAGTTAGTGCTTACCTGGGAAGATTGTAAACAACCAAAACTAAAATAGCACTCGAAATCAAACATAGGTAACAACTACATATTGAAAAATTGTAATTGAGATTTGTTTTAGTTTTGTATGGTACAGTTTACTCGGCTGTGTGCACAAAGGCATGACGCTTTAGCATGTGTTGAGCGGTGAATGCGTTTCAGCAACTACATGATAATGACAGTAATTCATTTTTCATCCATGTGTTAATGTCATTTAACCATTATTGGATGCCAAGAATTTTAGTCGAGATCGATAAACAGGTATTTTATTTTGCCAAGGTGTAACCGGATAATTGATCAGGGCAGTTTAAGTATATGATTCAATTTTTATAAGATAAAATTTACCTCAACTTCAATGATTACTTCACAATCTTGACTTGAAACAATGAATCTTGGGTTCGGTATTTAGATTTTTTTTCACGAAAAGAATATCATTTTAAATTTTTGAAGAAGTAGAAAAAAAATGATGCATTTGTTGTTGTAAGGATGAAGTTTAATTGTACTGTTGTCATGAAGCAGTCTCTAAAGAGTGGACACATTGAAGATCTAAATTCTGGTGCGATTGAAAAAGTATTTTGCTTGAAAATTCTACCTGTAGAGACGAAAGAAGGAAAAGTACTGGTAATGATGCATTAAAAAAAAAAGCTCCAAATAACAGCTTCTGTATGCTTTGTTCCTCCTCCTATTGCACTAACAGTTGATCAAATCATGTTCTGGTATTATTTTATAACTAATTTCTTATTTCAGCTCATGAGCACTTCGTGTAGTTGCATGCCCTTCTATCAGCACAACAATAAAATGGTTTTCGTTTTACATACATGAACATTTTTTTTTTTCGTTTCTCTATTCAACCTTCCACAAATTCATATATATGTATATTATATATATCGTATAATTAAGGTACGAAATTGGCAATAGAAAACATTGCTTATGTTCTATCTGGATCTTGCTGACTTATTTTCGCTTTTCTTTTTATAATATTTAATGAATAATCATTAATGCAGCATGGCAAAGCACTTGCGTATACCTCATACATTACGCATCTCCCTCTATTTGGAAATTAATAACTTGTAAGGAAATGCATTTATTCCATCATATTGACAAGGTCAAGGTGTTTATACTCTTAATACTTCAACACTGGGATTTGAATGGTTTGAAAATATTCTGAGCACCAGTTTGTCTTTCTGTTTATCATGAAATTTTGAGGGCTAAACTTCAAAAATTCATTCTCATTGGAAAGTAGAAATCTTTAGAATATTCTAACGCAAGCGAGCTTGGTGCAAATTATACCTACTCATAGAAAATATTTCAGAATTTAGGTAAGCATCGTTTTCTTTTATAAATACAGAAACGAAATCAGTACCGGTCGTCTTAAGTCCCGGAGAACTACTAGATTCAGCTGCGCTGAATGCCAAAGCGATCGATTTTGTTAGACGCAACAGTGTCACTGATCTAAGTGAGCGTAAAGATCCTCTTTGCGGACTGGTAAAGAATGGAGGTTCCAAGAGGAATGCACTTCTGAAATGGTGTCAGAATAAAACGGTCGGCTACCGCAACATCGATATTACAAATTTTAGCAGCTCATGGAACGATGGACTAGCTCTTTGCGCTATACTGCATTCCTACCTCCCCGACAGGGTTCCTTACGATTCACTGTCCCCAAATGAAAAGAGACGAAATTTTTCTATCGCCTTCTCTGCTGCTGAGAGCGTCGGAATACCCACAACTTTGGTGAGTCTAATATTTTACAGCTTTTGTACAAATTTGAATAACATTAAACACTAAGGTGACTATAAATATTTCAAACTATGACTTCAATCTCATTAAATCTGAAGTCCGTATATGAGTGATTTGCGTCAAGTTTCTCTTCAGTACTGGGTGTGAAAATGATTCAAAACATTCCTAGTGAATTCCACATTTAATAATCGGTTTATGTAATTGTTCATGTCAATTATTTACAAGGAAAACTTCATTTCTTATTTAGAACATAGGAGATATGTGTCAACTGGAGAGACCTGATTGGCAACAGGTGATGTCATATGTGACCAGTATCTACAAACACTTTGAGACATAAAAAAAGGACGATGAAACAAATCTTGTTAATCTGAACTGAGACCTTTGCATTATTACTGAGTATACGCTCTGCAGAGCATATGTGAACCAGTATTTTGATATTTCTGCAAAGTGAGAGATTGAAAAGAATTAATAGTAAAAAGAGCGAGATAAGATTGATTGTCAGTGACTACCAGCAGGCTATGTGCAAGCATCTAGTCAACCAAAACCTGAAAGTGTAAATTAGAGAGAAGTGTGTTCTGTTGTAATATGTGGGAGATAAGGAATTGAATTATCTTTAGTACAGATCATTATTTTACAGAAGAGTTCTATACGTATTCCATTCTGTGTTTGTAGACTTCAGGTTGATTACCTTTGATTGAAAGCGCGCTTGATGGCTATAAATCCCGTGCAATGAATCCCAAGTTGGAAAAAAGAAATATGATGTTGTGTTTTAGGATGTGTTATGTATGAATGTTCGAAGTGATAGATACAACTACGAGGACATTTCAATGAAGGGACACTTCTTTATGCTGAGGTCCAAAACTACCTGTTTTTATGGGCGAAAATATGAAAGAAACAATTCTTTATTTTTATAATTATTCAATACATGTATATAACCATACCATAAAACTACATACTATGTTTCACCTATGTGATACTTTCTTCAGGAATATAATATTCTATTTTCAATTCGAACAGCAAAAATTCTATTACAGACATTGGGGAAAATACAAAATCGAAAATGTGGAATAGGTACATTCCTCATGATAGCGACTGGTCACGTTTCAATCATTCAGTTGAGGTACCTATGTAACCAGTATATGAATTGAATATACATTCTTTCTCTGCTGTTGGAAATGTTCACTAGAGATACAGGTTTAGATATCGTCCGGTTAAATTGACTAGATAAACTAGCTTGATTAATTAATATATTATAAATATATGAATAAAAAATATTGCTCAGCTTGCAAGAGAAATAGAAAAATACTACGTTTAATAATATTAAACAGGTATATAATAGAAAAAAATTGTAATGATTGATCAACGTATCTACCAGTCTTTTTGTTTAATTATCGATGAAAATTGTCATTGTATTCATGTATAACTATTTGATATTGTATTCTGCAGTTGCCACAAGAGTTATACTATACTTACTCAGTCCTTGAAGAGAAATACAGAAAACCACGAGCTGTACTGAGATATGTATGATGTATGTTTACTGGCATTGGAAAAATGATTATTAAAGAAGGAAAGGAAAGAAACCCATAATTTTAAAAAGGAGCCAATTTCCCAACAAAGGAATTGCTTCTATGTATTGAGACTGAGAATATTACGATATGACTATGTATATGTGTGTATACCATAACTTTATTATCATTACTATTAAAATCATGGGTATATCCCCCACACTGATTATTATTAAAATATAATAATTATTTGTAAGACAAAGTATATAGGTGTGTATTTTATTTTTTGTGTCGCTTTTTACTTGCTTTTATAATCAATATAACATAATATAATGTAATAGAAAATATGAAATATAAATGTGACGAAACAAGGAAAAAAAAATGTATAAATTAGACGCGAGTTTTTTCAGAGATGTTTTTTTTTTTTTTTTGAAGATACGAAATAATTAGAAAAAGTAGAGAAAAGAACATTTTTGAATGATTGATCTTCAAGTGCTTGTGTGCAAATTTGCGTATGTATGATCTTGTGTTCCCTGTCATGTTCGAGTATTTTTGTATTTTTTATTGTTAAAATTTAGAATACATACTAGTATTAAGTATCTACAATACACTATCAATAATTATTTTCAGATGATATTTTCACCATAAAATCGTACTCCCTCTTGTCACCTGTGTGAAGAGTTTGTTTGTATAGTTAATAATTTAAGTTACCTAGTTCATATATCTTAATTTATTGTAATTCACATTATAAAACAAGAAGAAAACAAAAAACAGAAAGGAAACCGTTTTGAATATGTCAAAGTTTAATAAGTGTCTGAATCTAGCAAGCTCATATTCTTATTATTCCATAAAACTACTACTACACGAATAATTTGGAATTAGTAATTTCTAAGTTCTCTGTGATATATAGCAACATAGCCGCTTTCCTGCTCTCCACCTCCTCCATCCTTTACCTTCTCGAACAGAGAGAATTATATTGACAATACACTTATGAAAATGAATAATAAAATTTGTCTAATGAGGATTGTAAGTGGATTTCATTTATTTATCTATAATCATATAAATTTACAGTACTAAAAATACCAAAAATAAACTCGTATTGTCAATGTATACATGTTCCTGGTTTTATCTTTTTTTTTATCACCATATTACTTTACGGACGAACACAATATAATATTATATAAATGAAAAGCAAGTATAAAAAAGTTTGTTACAAGCAAGTTGAAGGGTGGCTGACAGAAAAAACGATAATTGTCTCAAAGTGCTATCCACACCTCTAGAAAAGATCCTACAAAATTTGTATAATACTGCTTCGATTCAATTAATGTCTGAAATTGTTTGGGAATATTCATATAATTTGTAAAATAATCATTTCAATATTATTATATTGTCAAATTAATATTCTAGGTTATCTTAATAAGTGAAATATCTGTGTTTAATTTATTCTCTGAATTTATTGAACTATTTTTTCATTCAGACTTTTGGGCTTGCGTCGAGATATTAAAATTATATTTTTTCCAACTTGAAGCATCAATTCAAGTGACCTACTGGTGTGTGTCCAAAATCAACGTCATCAATTGTTTGAACACATTTTTGTTGAACTATAAGCACGTGACTGGATTGACGGTTGTAGCTAATATCAAGCGTCAGTATGAGGAGGTACGTTCATACTAAAAGGAAATCTTGTTATTTGATGAGATTACATTTTTGTTTTCAATTGTGAAATCACACGAGTAGATATATAACTCTGGTCAAACTTGTTCGAAAAATGATCCACAAATTGTCGGAGAAAAAAAAATATAAATTGGTAAATATAGATGTAACATTGTTCACATACATAATATTACAGCATGAAATACATCGTATAAAATCTTTGTATATTCTAGAACATAATTGCAGTCTATGACACTATGGCTGAAAAATGTTTATAAATTGAATTAGATGGAGAAGAATTGAACAATAACACCTAAATTTATATTTTCTAATGTATAAAATCTTTATACAATTCTCTTACAAACGTTTCACGATCTTCTTACCATTAGCTGTCTTATTCTATGCGAGTTTTAGGATGTCGATTGAAACTTCTGAATCGAATTTTTTTAGTGAGGATCGGAGATTTTACTAAGTTTCAGCCCAGGGCATCAAATTTTATCATTCATCCACATATATTCTATTCATTCATGAAATTCGGAGACTTTTCCCTAACTGACAGGTTCAATCGGCATCTTACAGTTATTATGAATTTACTCCTATCTACCAAACCTACTATTTACAACTTCTCTGTGAAACTTTGGATCATGTTTCCGTAGTCTCTGTTTTATCTTGATCTTTATCACCGCTATAATATTCATTGGCAGGTTCAATCTGTTTATCAATATCTTGATGATTTTGCCGTGAATCAGGATCAGGTTCAGGCTGCCGATCATCTTCTGGTGGAAGAGCGTCGCATGGAACATCTTGCATCTGAACGCTAGGTGAATGTTGTACCATTTTTAAATTGTCATAAACATGTCTCGTTATGGCTTCCAGGTATTGTTTACTATTGGCATTATCCTGCCTGGTCACAACTTCTGGATGTAGCGTAAAATCGGGAGCAAAATATTCAAGATATTCGGTATAAGGTAGTTCATTGCTTATTTGGTCATCGAGCAGTAATGAAGTCTCGTAGGTCCAACATCTGGCAACATTTCTCAGAGTATATCCTCCTCCGCCAACAGTTAAAAGAGGAACATTCAAGTCACGTACAAATTTAACGCATTCTCCGTGTCCTTTGGTACTTAAACTAAAGCACCCAAGTCTATCGTTGGCTAAGGAATCTGCTCCGCATTGCAAAACTATTGCCGTTGGTTGAAAAAATTCCATGACGTTAGATATAACGGGCTTGAAAACTTGCACATAACTTGTGTCATCGATCCCTTCTTTTAGAGGCACGTTCACAGAATAATATCTACCACTTTCGGCTCCGATTTCATACATATCTCCAGTACCAGGGAAAAAGTAATTACCGTATTTATGGAATGAGACGGTCATTACTCTGTCAGTCAAATAAAATGCTTCTTGTACTCCATCTCCGTGATGAACGTCTATATCTATGTACAATACTCGCGCGTGATATTTTAGTAATTCTAATATAGCAATGACTATATCGTTGATATAACAAAAACCAGAAGCCTCGAATTTTTTGGCGTGGTGTAAGCCACCCGACCAATTTATTGCAATATCGCAGCAATTGTTGTTTAATTTGATCGCACCTTCTAATGACGCGCCGGTACACATCGAACAAAAGTCAAATAAACCTTCGAAAACTGGGCAATCATCGCCAATGTTGAAATGACTCAAATATTTTGTATAACCTTGGAGATTTTGCGGTGTAACACGCTGTAAAAATTCGACATACTCGTCCGAATGGAATCTACACATGTCGTGTGTACTCGCACGGTATGGCCGGTATATTTGCATCTTTTTATGCAGTCCGTAGTTTAGAACTAAACTGTGTGTTACCGCGATTCTGTGCGGTTTCATAGGATGACCGGGTCCATAGTGGAAGTTACCCACATCGGGATTGTAGAAGTACGACACTTTTTTATTGTTACTCATGTTTTAAGGTTAACTCACTATTTCGATTTAAAATAACATGGGGTTTTATTTATATTATGATACTAGTAAACGTAAAAATCGGCGTGTCTGCGCACATAACCTCACGATTATTGTAATGATTAATTTATACGAAGTTCTCTGTACATTCTCTGTTCGCATTATTGTCACTCACGATGATAATTCCGTTGATAATCACATCCAGTATCCACAGGCCACTGCTATATCAGCCACAGAGCAAAGGATTAGGATAGAGTGGAACATCCTATCGTGGCCATAAGTTAGTATGTGAAAGCTTACCTCGATTTTTAGCGCGCTCTTGTGAGTCAGAGAAAAATCAAATGACGGTTTCGAGTAGCCCTATACCTACATTAATTACTATCGACGCATTTAGCATTTTTCTTGTGCGACCTATTTCCGCACAGTGCGGTATATTGCATCTAGACCTAAAAGCAAGAATAATAATGTATATCCGTTGGGGTATAAATTTACCGTACATTATAACCTCTAAACCTCTAAAATTATAAAAACGATGTCTCGCAATAGTTACTACACTTACTGAGCACGTGGCTGAATTCACACCAGATATAATAACCTTGCCGTAGAATATTCACAAAACTATGAAAATCACTGAAAACACTACACACAAACTTAATGTTGCATCAGGCACTACGTAAACAAAAATGTACATACATACACGGTCGTATATCTATATTGATAGCGCCTGTCAAGATGGCCGACCATTTGATTCCCCTTCCATCTTTTGCTTCACCCCCGCAACGAAAGACTCCGTCCAATGTCCGTGTTCGATACACGTACGAACTGCACTGGTGTTGTACTAGTGCTGTCAATTACATATCGGTTATCCGGAAGTGCCTAATGTTCGTCACGAGTGTAAGCTCTCACTCTATGGGGTATAAGTTGGTTTTGTCGGCTATTTACCGACGTTTGAAACCCACTTTGCCGGCACAAGCTTTCGGCCAGGGTGGGCTGTCTTTCCTCCGTCGACGGATTAATTCAATTGATTTAATTGAATTCAGTCTAATTCCAAATTTTAGAAGAAGAAATAAAAGATGATCGAGTATTGCCAAAGAAAATTTCCGAATGCTGGTGATTTAGGATTCTACCGACAGTATATATGTCGTTAAATTACAACTTTGTTGACAGTGTTATGTCTGCATGGAACGCATTCGGAAACTGTAGGCTCGGATACAATCCATGGCTCCGTAGTCGTAGTCGTAACCGCAGAAAGTTGGGAAGTAGAAACTTACACTACGGTTGACGGAAACGTTCACTATGTATAGTGGCGTGGCGTGGGTGGTTGACGACACGTATGCGGTTACGGACACGGTTACGAACCTCATTGTAAATCACCCTGCTGTATCTGCATGGCCCGACCGGGCTTCCGCAGGACCGAGCTTCCGTGGTTTAGTCGACTGATATACAACGGAATAAGTTGAAACCGAAAGTGACTATCAATAGTAGGTATGACATGGTATGACACGTAGACCTGTAGACCTGGACCGCGCAATCCGCACTTTAAGATGGTCGTGAAAAGTGAGAGAGATGGAGCTTGTACGGGCCAAAGAGTATCAAGACTCTTTGGCACTCACAAGCTCTGTCTCTCTCATAGTTTTCATGACCACTTTCTGAGCCTCGTAAGATAGGGATTGCGCGGTCCAGGTCTACAGATCTAAGGTATGACATAGCTTAACTTGACATGAAATTTGATTGATATAAGTGATAACAAATAAAATAAATGGTAGGAAAATGATTTCATTTCGGAAGAAATAAGACAATGTGTAGGTGACTTGGCATTATGGCTCGTTGAAGTTTGCTCGTTAATATTTTACCAATAAAAAGTGCGCAGGAGTGAGGACATGCAAATCGTTATAGGATCAGTTGGTGATAGTCTCCATGGCGCTTACTGCCTCGACTCTGTCGCGCGGGAACCCGACAAGCCCACGCCTTTTAACTATAGGTATCACCCTTAAGGGCATGAGTGAACAGTGTTATGGATGCCATCATTGAAATGAGGTCATCGTGAAAATACGCAATGAAGATGACGTACGATAGCCTGAACATCCACTCGCCATTCCGCGGTACTATTGCCGCGAAGAGTGCAGCTATCTTATTCATGGCGGCTCGGGTGGTTTCGGTCTTGAGCTTGCCCATTGACTTGTACTTCGTGGCGCAAAAAAATTAGTCCTTACGTCCCGGCAAGATATCAGCAACGGGTATCAACGTATGCGTATCAACCTGTGGAAGAGCTATGGAGTTGCAGTCGTTATTGTTGCTGGCCAAGACGCCTCAACGGATGAGGGATGTGAAACCATCCTAAGAAAAGCGATAGCGCTTAGCCCAATCGATGCTATATTCAACTTGGCCGCAGTGCTAAAGGATGCTCTTTGCGGAAATCAAACAGTTGAAACATTCCGGGAGTCTGTCAGAGTTAAAGCTTGGGCCACGAAACAGTTGGATAAATTGTCAAGAATGCTGTGTCCACAACTGAGGCAGTTTGTGGTATTTTCTTCGATGTCGTGTGGCAGAGGAACTCCAGGAATGACAAATTATGGAATGGCCAATTCTGTATTGGAACGAATCTGCGAAACACGATAAGCAGATAATTTGCCAGGCTTGGCCATTGAGTCGGGCGCTATCGGTGACGTCGGAATGGTGGTAGATATGCAAGAAAATGACAAGGCGGTTTTCACCACTGGCACTCTACAACAGGACATATCTTCCTGCCTGCAAGTGCTCGATGCTTTTCTGCAACAGGATTCTCCAGTCGTATCGAGTATGGTTGTTGCTGAAAAAAATCCTGGTGGAAATGAAGCTAGGAATATTGTCGAGGCGATCGTTCACATAATGGGTATGAGGAATGACACGTGAATTTCTTCTAGCTTTCACCTCTTAATCTGATGTCTGTTCGGTGTTCCAAAAGAGGCCCCGCGCGACTGCTTCCAAGATATGTTCAGAGGATATATGTAATTCATATACTATTGAGACAGATTTTCCATAGATCATTCTGCATGTAATGAAAGTGTTTGAATCTTCGACTCCCTGGGCTAATTCCGAACAATCGTTCGAATGAATCTAAACGGCTTGGAGAATCACAAAAAATTTAATTTTTTTCTCGTGAAAGATCTCGAGAAAAATTAGTAACAGTATTCGATTGTGATTGATTGTTACATCCGTCGTACATTCTGATCACACTATTATCAGGGAAAAGTTGATTATATCGTACCACAAGTAAATCGGACCGCTCTGTAGGAAAATATAGGGCAAGCAATATACTTGCTACCGGGCGATACGACTTACCTGATGGTACGATACGCCCTACTTTTCCCTAATACCGCAGCCTAAGTTCATTCCACAATGATCAAAATAATTGTCACAATTACACAAAACGAAGTAAAGATATTCCGAATAATAAAAGAAACTTGCACAATAAACACTTGAGGTAATTCGAAAATCACGTAGCCCTTCCCAACCGCACCGTCTTCACTTATGTAATGCTATGTTGTATTTATGGTGACCCACGCGCCCAGATAACCTTACGTGATTTATCAATGCCCCCGTTGCACATGGTCTTCATCAATTTTGTTCAACAGGATTGAAAGATCTGAAAACCATCAGTGCGCATACACCTTTAGCAGAGTAGGTACTTGTGAGTAGGTACTCGTAGTACTTGTACGCACGTGTGAGTCTAGTATATCAAGTTTTGATACATCATGGTACTGACAATGAGTAACTCATATTCCACTCATACGCAACAAACTTTGACGTACAGAATCAGGCAGCATGGTCCCAGGAAACGTATATCAAACAGTTTGACGTACAACATGTGTTGTTTGGCCAGACACTTTGCCTTTTCCATGCCTCCATGTTTATTGGGTACTAAGTACGGCTGTTTGTGCCTTAGTACTGAGATATCAGTACTTTTTTCATCGTGTGGGAGAAACTCTGTCAATCGTTGAAATATGTCGCCCTGTAGATCCATTCCACATGTTAACGTGAGAAATAATACTTTGTGATGCATGAAAAGCGACTTTTTATTGATTCCCACCGAATATTCGGTGATAACGCCAATGCATTTCGTATAAAATACCGGACTACAAAACTAAAATCAATTCATTATTATTATCAGTGAGACACAATGATGACAATTTTTCGATAATTCATAAATAGGATGTATTGCCGCATAGGCGATTCGTGGGTTCTTTAAATACAGCCGAATATATTGCTGATTCAGCAGGATGTTCGCTGTATTAACGGCGCAATGACCTTTACTATTGTTGAATTGTCAAAAAGTATGGTTACATTAGAGAAAAGTTTTGTCCGCACAACAATGGTATCTGTGATATAAAGTGATAATTGACTGTCCTAAGAATGATTCAGGTAGTATAAGACCCACACATCATATTCTTTTAGATGTCTCTCGAATAATTCCTAATGACTAAATGACTTCCATAAAATAACATTGAATATATCTGCCTGTACAAACGCTGAGGTTGAAACTACTTAGGCAAAGTAGCATTTGCATTCGCGAATATGATTCAGATTTATACTGAATAAATTTACCAAAAGAGTTCAAGAGATCAAGTACTGCTGCTGAAAGAACAATCTGAATGACTTATAAAATATCGCTGCGTGTTGCCTATCATCATGCTGATTAACTTCATATAGTATGCCTAAACAAAACTGTAAGATTGTAACTATGAAGGTGGAGTACAATTTGCATTTACGAACTTCTATCCAGATATCTACTAACATAAATGAATTTGGTGAAAGGTTCAAGAGACCAAGTACTGCTGCTTAAAAAATATTCAGCGTCATGAGAGAATGCAAGGGACAGTTGAACTCACTTACAAGCCACTGACATGCGAAATCTGTTATCATTAGGTACTTTTGAGCATCTCCAAAGAAAGCAGAGCGATGGCGATAGTGCCAACAATTTTATGAGTAAAAAAAGGGAGCTCGGCAAAATCGGGGACTGCGGTTACACGATTGCGTTGCATGTGTTCTTGAATCAAAATCACGGTGCTAGATTTCTCCTGTGTAACTAATATTCATCGGAGTTGTATTAAAACAACCGCTTTAACTGTGAAATGCGCTCTGGTTAGCCAAACCGTATTTTTGGCCAATACTTCAGTGAAAAATAAAATTGTTTTCCGGCTTGGGCGTTTGCGTTAGTTGCGGAGAACCTAAAAAATTCACGGTAATTCCTTGAGGTGTTGAGGGAAATTTGATATTCTATTCATTTCTTGATAATTGAAACAATAATAAACAAAATGAAAGTAAAATGCCATTATTTCCGGTTCTAATCGATATATTCATTTTTTATGTTTTTCAATTAATTGTCGGAAAGAGGTGAAGAAGAATCTATCATGATATCTACGATAATATGTGAATTGTCGGAGATATCTCTATCGGTTTGAAGGCGAAAATCTTTGAATTATCAAAAACTTGCCATTTTTGAGTATTAACATTTTTTTTCAATTTACGGCAGGTACTTATAATGACACCATGATTTTTTGGAACCTCGTAGGAAATGGCCGGAAATTACTGCCGATGTACGGATTTTGGCTTGTCGAGTATTGTTGCTTAACTAAATGACACAGGTCAGTAAGCTTTGTACTATTCTCTGAGGGACACTTTATATAGCAAATAACGATACACGACCGCGCGAGAGCTCATCTTTTAGAGAATGTTGAGACGAACAACTTTTGTATTAACAGTTTCCATGTATAATCCACAGGAAAGAAGTTTATCCGTGAAATGTGATTTTTCAATTTTGTAACCATTTTTCACGGCCAAACCCGAAACTAAATTTTAAGAGATTCTTCAGGTTATGTTTGTGGGGGCCTAATCTGCCTGCAAAAAAATCGGCTAATCTATGTTATGCCAGAATAGACGTTAATCAAATTCGACGGGACGGATGGCCGCGTAAGTACATTATTAAATCGTAGCTCGATGATAATGTGTGGGGTGGGGGGGGGGGGGGGGGGGGGGGGGCGAAGGACTGTTATAAAACAACGAGCGGGTCGAACTGAAATGTTATTGCTCAGGAGTTTTCAATACGTAACTGAAGTTGAAACATGAACATGTTGGGGAAAAGTGAGAAAGTTGATAAATTCAAACGAATACCTTTCCCGGAACCGGGTGAAGAAGTAGTGATTTCCGGAATTGCTGGAAGATTTCCAGAATCCGATAATTTGACGCTCTTTCAGGAAAATCTTTTCAATAAAGTTGATCTCGTGACCGATGACGGTCGCCGTTGGAAATCAGGTGAATATAATTATATTCGTGTTCAGCGTCCACAGAAGTCTGATTTTTCGTTGTCCGCGCGCAGCTAAGTTCTTGTGGGTGCGAGAAATAGATTTCAAGGATATTTATGGCTAATTTAAAGGCAGATAAGAAAATTAAGATAAAAAGGACATTGATGGGGCATTCATGGCTAATCATAATGTTGGTTTGAATTTTTCATATATTCAAAATGCAGTTTGCCGTAACTCAAAACTAATCGATTTTTGGATCAGAATAGAAAATTTCCATTATTCTGCTTCCTTTTAACGTCCTGTTTTTCTCGTTTAAAGCACTACGATATTAGCTTCGAATTGACTACATTTTGGATATGATCGGTTCCGTATTTGTTTAGTTGATGAAGAATAAACGTTTTGATCTCGATTTGGTACGGTTTCATGCATCCACCCACTTTACACTTCAGCCGAACCTGTTTAGAATTGACGGAGGAGAGGGGCAAAAAGAGTGGCACGGTCGAGTTAGAATTCTAAGAATTTGCAGACAATCTTACACAATTTTGAGTTGTTATTACATATTAATTGAGAATTATTGTAAATTTTGTCGTGGGTGAAACTTGTAACTTTTATTGTTTATACAAAAATAATAAATCGGGTCGATCGTTTTGAGTCCTATCCGTACCACTCTGCCAAATAGAGAAGCAGAACGATCATCGCAGGTAGAGAATGTTAGCTTATTGGATTAACTGTGTTGACTCCTTGGCCTACGGTATCTGATGCATCTACCCAAATTCAAAAAGGTGCATAAGGATAGGCAACCTCATCAACCTGAATCGCGAGGAACTAACAGGAACGACGACATCCCCACTACCGAATCGGAAACAACCTGAACATTACCCTGTTCTCATTAGAATAAAATATTTCAACCATTCGCTCATGGAATTTCTCATGAGTTGTCATGCCAAAAAGTAATAATTCTATCGAACCGCACGATTATAATATCGGTCGCATCGCCCAATCGCGTAACATTCCACACTAACTCCTATATTACTTTTTTTGCCATGATATTGCGTTTCAATTTATTTTGTCTCTCAGCACTTGTCGAATTATTGCGGAAGCTCTGAATGGCGGATAAGGTTATAGCTAAGGGTTCATCCAGAGCGAACCATTCGCCCTGAGTAGAATCTATTACCTATATGTTGATTTTATAATTCTGCTTTGTTTGACTCCATCTCGTTTTACTTCATTTCGCTTGATTTCACTTCATCCTTTTCTGAATTTGCTCACTTATTGCTACCCAGATTTTGAGTTTATTTTCTGTCGACCGTAGGTGACGCACGTAGTTATTCTTGTGTGATACGCACACGATGATCCGAAGTCGGTACATTCGAAATGACTATTGCTTTCAGATCATCCGGAAATCCCACAGCGAACTGGAAAAATAAATCATGTGAACAGGTTTGATGCAGAATTTTTCGGAATTCACTCCATGGAAGCTCACACGATGGATCCGATGGGTCGAATGCTAATGGAACACGCCTATGAAGCTATCGTCGACGCTGGCGTTAATCCACGGCTGCTTCGCGGAACCAACACCGGCGTTTTTATCGCTACCTGCCACAGTGAATCAGGAAAATCTCTGATGTACACGACGCGTGAGGTCAGGATAATTCAGTCTATTTAGCGGTCGTACGATATTCGTGTACAGCTCAAATAATTCATCATTCAATTAACATTCCGAATTTCCGATCGCTTTGATCAATTTGGGCAATTCTAAGATATACCAGCCCGTGAAAGTGGGAAAAGTAAAGGACAAATGAAATGTACATTGATTCCAAAAACCTAATGCAAATATGCGGTTTAGAGATCATCTTTTCCGACCTCGAGTTATGCCGAAACTCAACTGCCCATCAAACCAGTACGTTGACCGTGGCAATCCGGTGTCAACGTGTACTCAAGGTGCCATCAAAGACTTACTGCATTCAACAATAGGTGATAATGCATTCAATAGAAGTTAGCAATCGGTTATCTTTGATAGCACCTCGAGGGCTCGTAGAAACCACGCCAATGCGAGGGATCTAGAATCTATAAAAGTTGCAAACATATTTGCAGTTCTATACTTCTAGCTCTATGTTACGAGCTAGTTTCGTGCGCCAAAGTAAGTTTTATTATTAGTCATCAATGAAAAGGCTGAGTCATCTACATAATAACCAATTGTCATTCAGGTGGCTGGACGTGGCCTTCCAGGAACTTGCTGTGCTATGTTGGCTAATCGAATTTCTCACTGGCTCGGGTGTCATGGACCGAGCTATGTCACAGATAGTGCTTGTAGTTCAAGTCTATTGAACATGGATCATGCTTACAGAGCAATTAGAACTGGAGAATGCGACGCTGCTCTCGTTGCGGGATGTAACTTGTGTCTCCATCCCAATCTGTCCAGGCAGTTTTTTCTTCTTGGTATTCATAATCTTTACAATCACCCATGTGTCTACATACATCTACAATTGTCCAGATAAAAATAACAATGTGTAATCAAACGATAATGCGAATGAATGTGCAGGGAGTTCAAACAAACACAATCATTTGGAAAACGTTACCTGTAACACTGATACTATAGATAGTGAATGACAAGAATGATCTCACCGCCCTTATTCATTCGACGGCAGGTGCCCTTTCCCCTGACGGTCGTTGTAAGACGTTTGATGCTGCGGGCAATGGCTATTGCCGCAGTGAAGCGATATCTGTCATATATCTGCAGAAAGCTAAGGATGCAAAACGCATCTATGCTCGTGTTGTTTATACAAAAACAAATTGCGATGGTTTCAAGGAAGAGGGCATTACTTTTCCATCAAGTACGGTGCAACGTGCTCTGTTAGAAAAATTTTACGCAGAGTGTCAAGTTCCACCGTCAAAGTTGGCGTACATGGAAGCGCACGGTAGTGGCACCGTTGTGGGAGATCCTGTGGAACTGGAAGCTATTACGAAAGTATTCTGTCCTGGACGGACTACCCCGCTACGAATCGGCGCTGTGAAGTCAAATATGGGGCATTCCGAACCAGCTAGCGGCGTTTGTTCCATGGCCAAGGTGTGTAGAGTTAGATAATCATGCGTCGTTACCTATCATTGATCCTTGTGTGCGTCGTATTACGTGACAAGACACTATCGCAGTAGTAAAATATGCCATCACCAGATACCTAACTTGCCGTTAACGGCACACGCCTACATGTGCGTCTGCGATATCGAACTATCTATCTTAAAGCGGTAGTAGTGGGATGCATCTAGTTATTCCTGATTTTCCGCTGTTCCCAACAGGAGCCCAATAATTCATATGCTCGAAATCTTTGCACCAACTAGATTCTCCTACAGGTTGCAAACTAAACTCTGACAAATAATTGAATTATCAGTAAACTTCAAAATATTGAAATGTTGTGTTCACTGACTGTAGTATTTGTTCGAGATAGAGAGAATGTCTCTTAAACTAGGATTCCCAAATGCATGACCAAGGTAGCATTGGATAAAGTCTGGATAGAAATAACCATAACATCGAATACATGAATACTTGCGCGGTTTCTTTCTCTCATTGATAGATGATAGTAATAGACGATTCTTCGCAAAATTAAGGTCATAATTGCGATGGAAAGTGGGCGCATTCCACCAAATCTACACTACAACCGTCCTCGCAAAGGAATAACAGCATTGGAGGATGGCCGCATCGAGGTTGTAACCGAACCAACGCCATGGGAAGGCGGCTACGTCGGTATAAATTCTTTCGGTTTCGGAGGTGTCAATGCTCATGTTCTATTGGAATCGTATTCCAAAGAGAAGACTGATGGTGGCAAATCTAGTGATGATTTGCCGAGACTTGTGGTCGTCTCTGGACGAACAAAAGAAGCGGTTACAACTCTATTGGATGAAGTACGTACAATGAACGCTTCGTACGAGATGAACCTGTCTTTCGATTCACGATCCGTGTTAGAATTGAAACTTGACTTATTGTGACCTATAGAAAATCAATACAATATATTCCATGAATAAACGTAGAATACTCATCAGTCAACGCTCATGATCTCTTCGCTTGCCAATCAAGTTCCGATTCTGAGAGTAATTCAAGTAATATAGGTGTATAATCAACCAGCTCGAAAGCAGGCCAGTCGATGTGGAATACACTTCTCTCTTCCACAATATACATTCCGAAGACATTCCAGGCCATTTATATCGTGGATACACTATCTTGTCGCCCCAAAATTCACGAAAGAGAAACATTCGAGATGTACAACGTTATTTCGGTCGTTCAAAACGGCCGGTGTGCTTTGTGTTCTTTGGAATCGGATCCGAATGGCCCAGGATGAGTGAGTGATTCTTAGACGTCAACCTAGTGAAGAAAGATACTTTAATACAGCTATAATCTATTGAACCACTCGAGATAGATTCTGGAAATGAAGATCGTTCTCCTACCTTGCACGATCGTACAATTATTTATGATATTGAGAGACAAAGGCATGAGGAGTAATTGGATATACTTCCGTATTCAACAGGTGACGCTTACTTGAAAATTTCTGTATTTGCCGAGGCAATCCGGAAGTGCGATGCCGTTCTCAAGCGCTACGATGTAGACATCATGGAAATTTTAACGAACAGAGATCCGAAAGTATTGGATAACATTCTGTACTCATTCATCGGTGCAGCTGCAGTACAGGTGAACTATGTAGTACATCGCGATAATGTTGCTGTAAGGACATGAGCACCAAAAATACGATTTCAATGCCAGAAGGTTGTATAATTTTTGTCTGTTTTGGATTCGTCCACAAACATAAAAATACCCCCAGAACATGCGACGGTGGGTCATACGACCTTTTGTTTTTTTAATGGAAAGATTTTTTGAAACTAATGCCGAAAGGTTGTATTGAACAAAATTCGGTTGATACAATGTTTTGGCATTTGTCAAAAGAAGTTTTTGATCGTAAACCCAAAAGGTCAAGTCTCCCGGAACGTACGATATTATGGCATTAGTAACGCGATCAATGTGTGTTATCGGCTCAGATACTTTTCATTGTCTGGTTATCTGAAGCAGCGATGGGCGGCTCTCCAAGAGAAGAGAAAAGAATTCTGATTGCAATTGTAATTCGTAATTAGAAGAAGGAAAAATACTAATTATATATGTAATTAGTATTCAGAAAAATTCGATTGACAATGCAAAACTTATCAGTAATTCCAATGTAATTAATTACAAAAAGTAATGAGTAGTGCCTAACACTGATCTGAAGTCAGATCTAAGCTCGAGCAGCAAAGTGCCCAGCTAGCTAGAAACGCTCTTCGACTTGATTGAGTCGGTTATTGATCATCTTACATTCTTACATCGTGAACTCTACACAGTAAAAAACAGATCACAGGAAAATTGTGTTGCAGAAAATCCACTCACGTTCTCTTCTAATCATTACTTTCTTGTGTTATTTCAACATGAATTCTACTCAATGTAACCTTCGCTTCATCCAAAACGACGCCAAATTCATGTAGTATTGGATGACAGAAATATTCAATTCAACGTAAGGATTCGAGTGGGTCGTTTCTAACACGTTGGGATGATCATCTTTCAGCCGATTCTAGGATTCAAATGAGTCATAGGCCGTCAGTCATTTGTATGATAATACCGTTCAAACAGACCTACGTGTTATTCTTATCCTCGCTGGCTTGTTCGGCTTCCAGAAACTTACCGCCTTCAACTCCTTGAGTCCGATCACTTGGCGAGGTTTCGCCGTATTTTGATCAGCCTACTTTTATGAAAGTTATGAATAGGAAATAATACGCAGTACAAGTTCTTGACAATCGGTTTGCGTATTCATTCATTCACAGATTGGTTTAGTGGATGTCTTGGCGTCGATAGGAATCGTACCAGATGTTATTACTGGATATTCGGTGGGAGAGTTAGGCTGCGCATACGCCGACGGTTGCTTGACCGCCGAGCAGATAATTCTGGCAGCATACTATCAAGGGTTGGCTTTACTGGAAATTGGAAGAAAGCCTGGGAGCATGAAAGTTGTTGAACGTGATGATATCAAGTCGGAGGATCATCGTACAACTGATGAAGAGGAAGCTCGTAACAATAATCTCGAGAATTCGAAGATGAGCGAGAAAACGATCTCCGTTGAAAAAATTAATTGTAACCTGAAGGTAAATCCCAACTATACAGCGGCAGTAGCACAGCATATCAGAGCATTATTTGGACATCGTTTGTATGTGAAACTTCCATTTTCCTGAATATTGTCAAATGAATACTCGAAAGGTATAATGCAGATGTACTCTTTGTAATATTGTTTCTTCGTGTGGAATCTAATATCATACTCATTCGTTCAATAGACGAAGAACATTCCTGCTGGCGAGGATCCCTGCTTGAATATTGCGTACCACATGTGCTATACCAGAATGGTTCGCCCGAGAATTCTGGAGTACTTGCAAAAGGTTATTCCGAACCCAAAACCTCGAAGTGAGAAGTGGTTGAGTACCTGTTTGCCGCCTGAAGAATGGGAGACGAGCGCAGCTCATTTGTGTTCACCTGAGTATCTCACAAATAGTCTATTGAGTCCAGTATCATCTGGAGAAACATCTCACTTGATACCAAAAAATGCAACAATCATTGAGATCGCGCATGGTTTACTGCAAACCGCATTGCGAAGGTGTTCAACTGATAACCTTGGGAATACCACCCCAACCGAATGTGGGCAAAAGGACGGCGTCGAAGTTTTACTCCAAGCTATCGGAAAAATGTACGAAGACGGTTTGCATCCTCAGTTGGCCAATTTGTATCCCAGTGTTGAGTATCCGGTCGGTCGTGGCACTCCTATGATTTCTCCCCTGATACGCTGGGATCACTCGGAAGACTGGTGCGTGATGAAATATATGCTACAAGGAGGGCTCCAGTCCGGAGAAAGAGGTGTTACCATAACGCTCGAGGATGAAGCGTTCGGTTGGATGGCGGGACATGCGATTGACGGAAGAATCTTAGTCCCCGGCACCGGTTACTTAGCACTGATTTGGGAGACTCTAGGAATGATGCAAAAAGAAGGGTACACAAAAATTTCCGTTGTTTTTGAGGATGTTAGGTTCCTCCGAGCGACTACAATTCCGAAGAAGGGTAGCGTCGAGTTACGCCTCATGATTTTGAAAGGTAAATTATACTTTGAAATATTTCCAAAGAAGAATTCCGAGAGTTATTCCGCAGACTATTTGGGATGATCCACTAACGAGTTTCTGATTTTGTAATCTGCTATGAATAAGTCGCTACAATAACGAGGTGAAATGATATCAGAATGCAGTACGGATTATGTCCTCTCGTGAAGTTAACAAGCATAGAAGTTGAATTGAAAATATCGATATATTCCTAGGTTCGGGTAGATTCGAAGTCTTCGAAGGTGGTGCAGCTGTCGTAACTGGGTTCGTCCGCCATGTCATAAACCCAGCTGAGGAACGTGTCTATGTTGAGCCACCATTCGATACTGAAACGCAACTAGAACTGACAAGCAGAGACATTTACAAGGAATTCCGCCTCCGAGGCTGTCACTATACGGGATTGTTTCGGAGTCTCACCGGAGTATCATTGAAGGGAAATATAGGACGTATAGCCTGGAAAGATAATTGGATAGTCTTCATGGATAACATGCTACAATTGAAAGTGCTTGGAACTGATATCCGAGGGATTCTCGTTCCTACAAGAATCCAGAAGCTAGTTATAGACACTGAGATGCATCTGAAACTGCTCGATGCTATGCCAGCCGATGATAAAGGTGCGAATACGAAATCAGTCATTCGAAGTGTCGCAATTACATCACGATACGAGTGTCAAAATGTGACAAATTATTTTTCCAGTATTCCCAGTAGAAGTCCATGAAGATGTAGACATTATTTTCACTGGCGGAGTAGAAATACGTGGCCTAAAGGTCAGCGCTGTCGCTCGGAGAAGACCTGCGGGGGATCCTGTTTTGGAGAAGTTTGAGTTCGTAGCGCATCGGGATCGTAACGAAATGGAACTGAAAGCGGTAACTCGCCTTGCTACGCACATAGCTATAGGAAACCAATCCGGCGTCAACACCAAGATCATTGAGTTGATCGGCGAGGCTGATGACATACCGCCAAATGATTTGACTTCCCCTCTGATTGAGGAAATTCTACGTAATCTACCTCTTGTACGAGCGAAAGTCAGCATCTTCGCACCAGTCAATAAATTTGCAGTCGATGTCTTACCTCCTAGTATTCGGGTGGCGGATTCGGAGGAGTTGCCCAAGCAATCTAAGGCTCTACTAGCAGTTGGCCATGGTTTGTTGGCCAGAAAGAATGCTGCAGCCTTGAAGCAGCTGGGAAGAGTCGTTGACAATAGAGGTTTCTTGATGCTCAGGGAGCCGTTACACGCGGAGACTGGTAGTCTGTCAGATCTGACAAGTGAAGGATTCGATGTTATTCTCGAAAAACGTACGAAGAAGGAATTGGTGATTTTGTTTCGTAGAATAGAAGAATCGTCCGAGATAGCGTCGATTATTCAAGTCAACAATGATGAGTTCTCTTGGCTTTCCAAACTGCAAGCTGCTCTCAAGGCGGAAAATGAAAAGAAAAGTCATTCTCGGAGTCGAATCCTTCTCGTAAGCGAAGGGGATGCCGAAAGTGGGCTCATGGGACTAGTAAGTTGTCTACGGAAAGAACCTGGCGGCGATGTTATACAGGGCCTCCTAATTCTGGATTCGCAGGCTCCGAAATTTTCATTGGAAAACGAATTATACTCCGAGCAATTGAAATTGGGCTTAGCACTCAATGTTCTACGGCCCGGGAATTCATGGGGGACTCAGCAATCCTTTGAACTGGATCCGATGGCATCGAAACCTGTTTATCATGCTCGAGTTATGCAGTATACACGTGGCGATTTCAGTGCAATTAGGTGGGTGGAGGGTATCATCCAGCCAACTTCTCAGCACAAGGATATTATTCAGATATATTATTCTTCGATGAACTTCCGAGATGCTATGCTCGGGACACGGAAGCTATCGATGGAAGTCACCGCAAAGACACGAGGAGCACAGGAAAGCGGGATTGGACTCGAATTTTCTGGGATAGACATGCTCGGCCGACGAGTTATGGGATTGATCCAAACAGGAGCCTTCTCGAACTTATGCGTCCGTGATAGAGAACTCCTTTGGAACGTACCAGGCAATTGGACTTTAGAAGATGCAGCTACAGTACCAGCTGTCTATGGAATTTCATACTACGCCCTTTATTCGAGCGGTAAAATGAAAAATGGGGATAAAGTCCTGATACATGCTGGAAGTGGTGGCGTCGGCCAAGCTGCGATTACGTTAGCACTTCACGAGGGCTGCGAAGTCTTCACGACAGTAGGCACACCACGGAAACGAGAGTTCATTAGGAATCAATTTCCGCAAATTGATGATGATCACATTGGGAATTCTCGAGATACGAGTTTCGAGCAACTTGTCCTTCGTAAAACTCACGGACGAGGCGTGGACATTGTATTGAATTCGTTAGCAAAAGACAAATTGCAAGCGTCAGTTCGTTGTTTAACCACCGGCGGGCGGTTTCTCGAAATTAGAGCATTTGATCTCACCGCAAACAATCTTCTCGGAATGGAACCATTCCTAAAGGGCATCGCCTTCCGCGGAGTGTTTTTGGATAATTTATTCACAGCTTCATCCGACCAGAAAAGGAAATTGGTAACAATGCTTGATGAAGGTATCAAGAGTGGTGTGATTAAGCCACTCGTCAGGACCGTGTTTCCAATGGACCAGGTTGAAGCAGCCTTCAGATATATGGCTGCTGGAGAACATATTGGAAAGGTTAGTTTTCTCCTCCGAAATAATATCCTGTGGTGACTGATTTAAGAGCGAGCCTTGATATGATTTCCACTCCAATTGTAAATCCATTACGATTCTCGATTGATGTGAGTCACGTCGAATTAGAAATAAACCTAGGTTTGAAACTATATGGCTGAATCCATAAATGTCTCTGGAAGACAGGGGAGACTGGAACGAAGCGGTGACCTTTGCTGCCCTGCTTAAAATGTACGATATAATCCTATTGGTATCCGGTATTTTTCACGATCCTATCCTGTCGATTAGTGCCTTTTGTGGATGTTTTTCGTTCGGATTCATTCGGAAATTTGCCCTCGCCGATACGGATTTCTATCCGGAGCCATGCGCAAGTGATCATCAATTTCCGAATTTATTGATACGCCTCCTATACGGTCAACCAACGTATTTTCTGAATACGATTGACTCCAGAATTTTATATGGTCATATTCAGCGATACGTGTTTGCGCTGTTATGATGTGGTATCAGTTATTATTAGCAAAGCACATAACAGGGCCTGTGCGGGATAGTTCTTGTAAGGCGGATGCGACATGCGGTAGGTTTCAGAATTTCGTCAATTCTGAAATAAAAATTTGTTTCTCCCCTCAGGTTTCAGGTGGTCACCGACCACATGTAAAAGACACACACAAGTGTTTACATTGTTCACGTTCGGACATAATGAGTTAACCAATAATTACAAACTTCGCTAATCGGACACACTTCTTATTCCGACGTGGAGCATTTTCAATCGCGGGAAGCTTTCCACTTGAACGCCTCGAAGGGGGAAGACCGTGAAAAATACCATGCGAGAGTATGTGTGTGAGAGCGTCTGTATATATGTCCTCAAGAAGAAACAAGATTCCAGAATTTTGAATACTACACAGAGAAAAATTTGCGGTTTAACCAGTCATATGCCGCCGTTGCGGGTGGGGAACCGCACATTATGTTAAAGCAACGAGATATTAATGATTGTAAACGAACGTTTGTTTAGGTCAATTACGCAAAACCTGTTTGTTTGATCTGGACAAATAATTGTTCAATACAACAGATATTTCGTTCCTTCAGCTGAATATACGTTTCCCCGCCCGTAGCCGCCACGTATGATTGGTGCAACCGCAAATCATATCCAGTGTAATGAGTATGATTAGAATTTCTTACCATGTGAGGGCATATTGATTTGTCCTCAAAGCTCGAAGCAAAATTCTCATTGTGTAATTTTGTTATTTGGCACAGAGTGATTTGTTCACGAGTGTTGAAAGAGTGCAAGTTTTCGAGTGATGGGCTTTATTGTAGGTCATCGCTGCTTTGTACTTGAGTTTTGTACTTGGTGTCGCAGCGTTCAGTCGTGTCAGCCAGAGATAAAAGAGAAAAATATGGAGATTTATAGTAGAGGTGAAAAAAACAAATATACGCGGGTAAGGGGTGGGTCCAGGGGATGTGGCAAGTACTTCAAGACATTGGTTTCCTCATTTTACGAAATGGATCCGTGTTAGGTGCTCGTTTTTTCCCTCGGCTCGTCGTCGTTACAGTTGTTGACACATCTTTGTGCTTACCTTTACGGTGCAATTCTATAGATCACAATACTTATTCGAACCATCGACGCAATGAATTTCACATTTTTTCCGTTTGTTCTTGGCGCTGAAATCTTGCACCTAAAGTAGTTTGGCAATTATTGGTTTGTTGATTCTTTCTCACACACCATGAGGCTCTTCGGTTAAACCAAACCACTCGTTGTGTGAACAATATCATAGATCAATCGTACGAGTGGACAGTGTTATCGTTCCCATCTTCAGAATAATGTATTGCAATAATACGTATACGCATAAAGACGATTTATTAACAGACAATTTCGTTCTCAGGTCGTTGTGAAAGTACGGAACGAAGATGACGTACGACAGCCTGAATATCCCTTCGCCATTCCGCGGTACTATTGCCGCGAAGAGTGCAGCTATCTCATTCATGGTGGGTTGGGTGGTTTCGGTCTCGAGCTTGCCGATTGGCTTGTACTTCGTGGCGCAAAAAAATTAGTTCTCACGTCCCGGCAAGGCATCAGCAACGGGTATCAACGTACGCGTATCGACCTTTGGAAGAGTTATGGAGTTGCAGTCGTTATTGTCGCTGGCCAAGATGCCTCAACGGATGAGGGATGTGAAACCATTCTGAGAAAAGCGATAGCGCTTGGCCCAGTTGATGCTATATTCAACTTGGCCGTAGTGCTGAACGATGCTCTTTGCGAGAATCAAACAGTTAAAACACTCCAAGAGTCTCTCAGAGTTAAAGCTTGGGCCACCAAACAGTTGGATAAATTGTCGAGAACACTGTGTCCACAACTGAGGCAGTTCGTGGTCTTTTCTTCTGTGTCTTGTGGCAGAGGCAACGCGGGACAGATGAATTATGGAATGGCCAATTCTGTAATGGAACGGATCTGCGAAACACGGAAAGCAGAAAACTTACCAGGCTTAGCTATCGAGTGGGGCGCCATCGGTGACGTCGGAATAGTGGCAGATATGCAGGGAGATGGCGAGGTAGTTACCATCGCTGGCACTCTACAACAGAACATATCTTCGTGCCTGCAAGAGCTCGATGGTTTTCTACAACAGGATTCCGCAGTCGTATCGAGTATGGTTGTTGCTCAGAGAAAACCTGGTGGAGATAAAGCTAGGGATATTGTCGAGGCGATCGTGACCATAATGGGTACGAAAAGTGACATACCAATGTTTTATAATTTTCGTGTTTCAATTCAATTGCCTATGACGATTTTCTAAAAAGTCCTGACGTGATTGTTGCCAAGATATGTTCAGATGAGATAGGTGATTCGCGTATTTCCGTGACAATTTTTCATAGATAATTCTGCATGTAATGGTATTGTTCGGATTTTCACTAAAAGTTCTCGAAACGAAACAGTCATAGTAGTGGTGATAAATTATCACTGATTGTGACATGCTCTACATTTTGATTGTAACGCTGTGTAATGTATAATGTGTGTAATGTAACGCTCTTTTGTAATTTCGCTGACCCTGACGCCTCTGTTGATGTTACGTCATTTTTTAACGTTCCCGTTACGCATAATTTTCATTGATTTTCCCTAACAGGGCTGAAAGATCTGAAAACTATCAGTGCGCATACACCTTTAGCAGAACTGGGAATGGATTCCATGATGACGGTCGAAATCAAGCAGGCCTTAGAGCATGAATTCGGAGTATTCCTGACCGCACCACAGATCCGAAGTCTCAATTTTGCGAAGCTTCAAGAAATATCTAAGCAACAAGCCACGGGCAACATAGACCCCCAGAACATTGTGAATGAAATGAAAATTTTATAAATAAAATATAATGGGTTCGCCAAGTCACGTACTAATCTTGTTTAGTTTTAACCGTTTAATCCAATTGTCTATTACGGTCGAGCTGAAAGGCAGGCCTGACATGATTGTTGCCAAGATATATTCAGACTTAATATGTGATTTATATACCATTGGAGCAGATTGTTCATACACAATTCCGGATGTCATGTGAATGTTTGAACTTCTACTGAAAGCTCATGAGATGATTCAATAACACTTTTTGACAGTGTTTGATTGGTACATTACTTCTGCCTCTTTACGCACTGCCAATATCTCGACCTCGAACCATTCCACGCTAATCAGAATAATTGCCATGACAACACCAGTAGTGCGAGACTGTATCTTTTTAACGCCGCTAACGCTGGCGTTAACTTTGTCGCCCTTGCTACGCCGATGTGTTCACAAGTGACTCTTGTATTTTCAATATTTTCACAATCAATGCCCATTCAAATGATTCTGTGTATTACTTTGTTCATTTTATAAATACATCGGCGTAGCAAGGGTGAGAATGTTAACGCCAGCCTTAGCGGCGCTAAAAAGATACAGACTCGGGCTGCAGATGAAATAAATATCTTTGGCATTGAAACAAAATTGCATGATGGACGCTTATACAGGGTGAGTCGCCTTAAAGTTCCGATTCGGAAGGAGCTTCGGTTGGCTGGGCCTCCACCTTCATCCATTCTTACGTGTTATCACAAGAATTTAATAGCACCCGAGTTATTGTGAAAAAAATTGTAATATGTTCCATTTCCTTCAACCTCACGTTTTTGTGACTTGTTAAGATTTTACCAAACTTTGAAATGATGATTATGATTCGGAAGTCAGACCATGACCTCCCTGAATGGATTCCCTGATCGAATGAAATAACTGAATAAAAACTTATAGATATACTTTTTGATAAATCGAAATTATAAGACGGATAGTTGTCTATCTCACATCGCGTAAGAGCGTTATTGAAATCAACCTTCCAAAATCATTGGCATGTTATTCTTATTAGCCTATACTTCGATTCAATAGCTTCTGATTTGCCAAACAAAAGATGTATTCCAGCAAACAAAACACAAGCGATCCGAATCACATATCAAGTACGCTCGGTCGAAAAAAACCATGCAACTTAGACGTAAGCAGCAAAATGAACGTGATGATTTGGAGGTAACATATTCGGGGGTACAATTGCTTTCAGATTATCCAGAAATCTCACAGCGAACTGGGAAGATAAATCATGTGCATAAGTTTGATGCGGAATTTTTCGGAATTCACTTCATGGAAGCTCGTTGCACAATGCCAAAATTCGGCGCAACAGATCCAAATCCGGCGCACGTACTCCGATCTGTATTATTTCAAACTCCAGCTGGTATAATATTGTCTACGCGGCTACCCATAACAATGATGAACAGATGGTCAACGGTCAAAATCATGTTACTAGTCAAGCTAGCCTTAGGACCATGATTCTATCATTTTTCACTGTGGTTGCTGCTGACCTGACGGTGCCAGTGGACAAATTTTCCGATGTTGGATTTAGCACTCCGAAGGAGTGAATATTTCACTTTACCTGTAATGAAAATCTAGGTGATGCTACTATACATGAATTTGAGCATCATTGAGTGTATTGGCAGCAAATGAACGCTTATTGGTGATGATTTTGTGGAATGCATAAGTGGCGACTACCGCTGGCATTCTCATGAGAGCTAGTAAGAGGAGTTCTTTGATATACACAGTGTCCGTGAACTAAGTGCCTTTTTTGAAGGAGATGATCGGGGGAATCTAGCTTGTTGGTCTGCCGTAGGGAATAGTGGTTTCCGTTGCAGCGTCTGTGAGATACGGTTTATTTAAGGAGTTGCGCGAGTGAATGGAAATCGATGTATTTTCAACCACGATAAAACGCATGAGCACCTATTTCCAAAATTTACTATGACACTGTTAGGCGGAAACAGAATATCAAAAAGCTATACTCAAGACAGTCCATGAATGACCCTCTGTGTTTTTTAAATAAAAAGTAAAAGCGGTGAAAGATCAACTTTGTCTCCTTGGTACACGTTACCCATACTATTTTACCGATTTCCATGAATATTTGGTGATAGCGCCAATGCATTCTACATAAAATGCCGGATACAAATGAAAATCAATTCATTATTATTACCTATCAGGGAGACACACTGATGGGAATTTTGGGATAGTTTATAAATATGAAGTATGGCCACAGGCGATTCGCGGGTTTTTTTAATACAGCCGAATATATTTCTGATTCGGTAGTATGTTTGCTGTATTAACGGCACGACGATCTTTACTATTGTTGAACCACCAAACAGTATGGTTACATGAGTGAAAAGTTTTGTCTGCACAACAATGGTATCTGTGATATAAGGTGATAATTGACTATTTTAAGAATGATTCAGGTCGTCGCAGATTCACAAAATATAAGACCCACATATCATATCCTTTTAGATGTCTCTTGAATAATTTTTAATGACTGAATGCCTTCCATAAAATAACATTGAATATATGTGTATATACAAAACTCTAAGGTTGAAACTATTTAGGCAAAGTAGCATTTGCATCTGCGAATTCGATTGCGATTTATACTGAATAAATTTACCAAAAGAGTTCAACAGATCAAGTACTGCTGCTGAAAGAACAATCTGGCTGACTTATAAAATAACACTGCGTGTTGCTTATCATTATGCTGATTGACTCAATATAGTATGCCTAAACAAAACTGCAAGGTTGAAACTATTCAGGTAGTCTTGTAGAGTAGAATTTGCATTCACGAACTTCTATCCAAATATCTATTAACATAAATGAATATGGTGAATAGTTCAAGAGATCAAGTACTGCTGCTTGAAAAACCATCAGCGTCATGAGAGAACGCAAGGGACAGTTGAATTCATTCTCGAGCAAGTGATATGCGAGATCTATTAAGATTAGGGACTTTTCAGCTTCTCCAGAGAAAGCAGAGCGATGGCGATAGTGGCAATCATTTTACGAGTAAAAAAAAATGGAGCGCGGCAAAATCAAGGACTGCGGTTACACGATTGCGTTGCATGTGTTCCTGAATCAGAATCACAGTGATAGATTTTTCCTGTATAACTAATTTTTGTCGAAGTTGTATTAAAACAATCGCTTTTAGTGTGAAATGCGCTCTGGTTAGCCATAACCGTATTTTTGGCTAATACTTCAGTGAAAAATAAAATTGTTTTACGGCTTGGGCGTTTGCGTTAGTGTGTTTCAGTGGGGCCGTGGATGAATAAATATAATCATTAATTCAAGCCACAATTATTTTTAATTGTCGTCAGCGCGAAATTCGTGATACTCCAAGAGAGGCTCATACTCAACCTCAAAATCATTTAAATTTTATGGCGACGTGTAGTCTGGCTAAACCATATTCACGGCTAAAGAGGCAAGATTGTCGTCCTGATCGCCGTGCTCAAAAATGAAGTATCATCTACGAATTAGAAATTCAATTGCACAATCGGATTGTGGAGGAAAACACAGCTTGGCTGGAAAAATTTTTTAAGGCTGCGATAATTTCCAACTGAGTTCAAAACGCTCCTAGAGACCTTCAAAAATTCACGGCGATTCCATGAGGTGTTTGGAAAAATTTGATATTTTTTTCGTTTCTTGATATCAATTGAAACAATAATAAACAAAATGAAACTAAAGCGCCGTTATCTCCGGTTCTGATCGAGATATTCATTTTTATGTTTTTTTTTTTTATTGATTGTCGAAGAAAGGTGAAGAAGAATCTATGATAATATCTATGATAATATGTGAATTGTCGGAGATATCTCTTAAGGTTAAAAAGCACAAATTTGTAATCCACCGAAAAATTGCTATTTTTGAGTATTAACATTTTTTTTCAATTCACGAAAAGTGCTTATAATGAATTGACACCATTATTTTTTGGAACCCCATAGGCAATGCCCGGAAATAGCAGCCATTGTACGGATTTTGGCTTATCGAGTATTGTTGCTTAACTAAATGACACAGGTCAACAAGCTTTGCACTATTCCCTGAGAGACAGTTTATACAACAAATAACGATACACGACCGCGCGAGAGCTTGTCTTTTAGAGAATATTGTGACGAACAACTTTTGTATTAACAGTTTCCGTGTATAACCCACAGGAAAAAAGTTTATCCGTGAAATGCGATTTTTCAATTTTTTGACCATTTTTCACGGCCAAACCCAGAACTAACTTTTGGGGGATTTTTCAGGTTATATTTGTGGGGGTCTAATCTGCCTGCGAAAAAATCGGCTAATCTATGTTATGCCAGAATAGACCTTAATCCAATTCGACGGGACGGATGGCCGCGTGAGTACAGTATTAAATCGTAGCTCGATGATAATGTGATGGGGAAGGGGTTATAAAAATACGAGCGAGTCCAACTGAAACGTTATTGCTCAGGAGTTTTCAATACGTAACTGAAGTAGGAACATGAACATGTTGGGGAAAAGTGAAAGAGTTGATAAGTTCAAACGAATACCTTTCCCGGAACCGGGTGAAGAAGTGGTGATTTCTGGAATTGCTGGAAGATTTCCAGAATCCGATAATTTAACGCTCTTTCAGGAAAATCTTTTCAATAAAGTTGATCTCGTGACCGATGACGGTCGCCGTTGGAAATCAGGTGAATATAATTATATTCGTGTTCAGCTTCCGCAGAAGTCTGATTTTTCGTTGTCCGCGTGCATCTAAGTTCTTGTGGGTGGGAGAAATAGATTTCAAGGACATTGGTGGCTAATTTAGTGGAAGATAAAAAGGACATTGATGGGACATTCATGGCTAATTATAATGTTGGTTTGAACTTTTCATATATTCAAAATGCAGTTTGCCGTAACTCAAAACTAATCGAATTTTAAATCAGAATAGAAAACAGATTTAAGGCGATAAATACTGCTACCTTCACCAACTGATACGTCATTCTTAAATTTCGTCTGATTTATGAACTAATGAAAAGAATGGGCCCGAATTTCGACAGTATATATATTCTACTTAGTTCATATCGTTGAAGAGTGGTAAGGCAACCGCATCACGAGATTAATTTGAAAAATTTACAGATTTTTATCAACTGATTAATCACATTCTCAAGGTAGACGACGATATATCATTACATCAGGTAGTGTCCTCTACTTTTATA
The DNA here is from genome assembly GCA_963170745.1 of Phymatocera aterrima. NCBI lineage: Eukaryota > Metazoa > Arthropoda > Insecta > Hymenoptera > Tenthredinidae > Phymatocera > Phymatocera aterrima. Next base: position 13,769,086 of record OY720662.1, read on the forward strand.
AACGTCAAAATCGTGAGTTAATTGAGTTAATCCGGAAAACTACAATTCCAATTAACATCCGCCTACTACATCGCCTGAAGCGATGCCCTGAACCTACTTCACACCACTTCTGGAAATATCAATTATTTTGATCAATATCAAAGCTTACGCATCGTTAACGCAAAGGAACCGTCCATAGCGCGATTTTACATGTAATGCCGAACACATTAAATCCAAAACATTCTGGTTTCATCCAACGCCTTAGTTTTTATTTTCGTAATTTTTGTTATACTGCGACGTTGGTCAGCCAGGTAAAGCCAAGATTATTAGTTTCGAAACCGCCTGACAGATAGCTCTGCAGCTCCGGTGGTCACTTCGGTACACTTGTATGTGTTACGTGGTGTCATGGTACCCCCGATAGCTCTGGAATTCACGAATCTTTGCTGACTATCGAGCCGCGTAGTACCAAATCCACGAAGCAACGCGCAGAGCCATTAGTGCGGCGGCTTCGGCTTGGAACTTATCCCAACAAACACTGTTCTATGCATAGACCTGTAAACCTGGACCGCGCAATCCGCACTTTAAGATGTTCGTCAAAAGTAAGAGAGATAGAGCTTGTACGGGCCAAAGAGTATTAAGGGGCCATTGGACACGCTACCGCCACATGGCAAACGGAAATTGTTCCCTCTCACAAACGACTCAATAAATACAAATAAAACTTTGGGGATCGACTCAGAACATGTGCAAAAAGTGGCTAAATATATCATTTTGCCAAAGATTCAAAAAAAATTTAGCAGATTAACTTACCACCAGCATACTTTCACGAATATTCACGGTTTCATTCTGTTTATCCCAATTCTGAAATACTTAGCCACTCAGCGTTGAAAAATCACATTTTTTGAGCCTTGATTCGTTCAATTTGTTTGAAAAATAACGGAGAAAGAACGATTTGAAGTTTTTCCAAAAATTACAGTGCACATCGCGACTTTCTGACACGAGTCTGTCACATCATACCGATGATAACACTAGTTCTTGAGTAGTCCGAGTCGTAGCGTATGCAGCGAATTCTCTAACGGCATAACTGGCACGTTGAAAAAGATAAAAGCGAATAGTTCTGACAGATGGCACTCTCACGTTCAGCGCGAGGACTATTGCAGACAAGAGCAACCCAATATTGTCACATAGGAAGATGAGAAATATTGTCCCGAAATGCAAAATCCGAGATATTTAGCCACTTTCTGCCGATATACTGAAACATTCTCAAAAATATCGTCGACATTACTCTCGCTGATATCGAGAAAGAACGATCCGAAATTTGCAGATGATGACAGCCAAAGCGAGTCGCACGATGAATTCACGCAGAACCCGTCGCGCAGGCGTGCACGCCTGTGTCAGTGCATACGAATAGGGCTGAAATAAGAATATGCCACCACCCGCACGGTAACGAGACCTACAAATTTTTTCTCAAAATCACGATCATCCGAGATATTTAGCCACTTTCTGCCCATATACTGCGACATTTTGGAAAATATCGTCGACATTACTTTCGCCGATATGGAGAAAGAACGATCCGAAATTTGCAGGCGATGACAGCCAGAGCGAGTCAAGCGATGAATTTCGCGCAGGAGTGCACGCGTGTGTGAGTGCGTACGAACGGGCCTAAATACAACGATATGCCACCCACTCGCGCGGTAACGAGACCTACACATTTTTTCCCAAAATCACGATCATCCGAGATATTTAGCCAGATCGTTCTTTCTCCATATCGGCGAAAGTAATGTCGACGATATTTTCAAGAATGCCACAGTATACCGGCAGAAAGTGGCTAAATATCTTGGATGATCGTGATTTTGGGAAAAAATGTGTAGGTCTCGTTACCACGCGGGTGGTGGCATATTCTTATTTCAGCCCTATTCGTATGCACTGACACAGGCGTGCACGCCTGCGCGACGGGTTCTGCGCGAATTCATCGTGCGACTCGCTTTGGCTGTCATCATCTGCAAATTTCGGATCGTTCTTTCTCGATATCAGCGAGAGTAATGTCGACGATATTTTTGAGAATGTTTCAGTATATCGGCAGAAAGTGGCTAAATATCTCGGATTTTGCATTTCGGGACAATATTTCTCATCTTCCTATGTGACAATATTGGGTTGCTCTTGTCCTGCAATAGTCCTCGCGCTGAACGTGAGAGTGCCATCTGTCAGAACTATTCGCTTTTATCTTTTTCAACGTGCCAGTTATGCCGTTAGAGAATTCGCTGCATACGCTACGACTCGGACTACTCAAGAACTAGTGTTATCATCGGTATGATGTGACAGACTCGTGTCAGAAAGTCGCGATCTGCACTGTAATTTTTGGAAAAACTTCAAATCGTTCTTTCTCCGTTATTTTTCAAACAAATTGAACGAATCAAGGCTCAAAAAATGTGATTTTTCAACGCTGAGTGGCTAAGTATTTCAGAATTGGGATAAACAGAATGAAACCGTGAATATTCGTGAAAGTATGCTGGTGGTAAGTTAATCTGCTAAATTTTTTTTGAATCTTTGGCAAAATGATATATTTAGCCACTTTTTGCACATGTTCTGAGTCGATCCCCAAAATTTTATTTGTATTTATTGAGTCGTTTGTGAGAGGGAACAATTTCCGTTTGCCATGTGGCGGTAGCGTGTCCAATGGCCCCTTAAGGGGCATTTGGAGACCCATGAAATCTCCATTGTTACATATTGTTCAATGCATTGTCACCAATTATTGAACACAATGTGTCTCCAATGGCCCCTTAAGGGGAATTTGGACTCCCTATCTTGAATGTACAGAAACCGTTTCGAAAATGAGAATCGTAGATTTACGCAAACGACTCGATCGATTGTGATGAAACTTCGAGAATTTGTTGAGCATAATGGCAGAAAGTGGCTAATTATTTCACTTTTTAAGAACATTGATCGAATTCGAAGGAAAATGAATATTCCCTATGTTAGCTAGGTTAGATTGCCAGCCGCGACTCCAAACTCGCCTTGAGATGGTTATTCTTCTGAAATATATGTATATGAAGTGTTAGTCTGTGTACCCCCTACAATCTTTATTCATGAAACTATTTTTGAGCTACATTTTTTTTGAGCTCTAGCGCTAAGTGGAGAGCTTGTTCATGGCATATCTTTAATAGAAATGTTAAGAGTAACATCGTGGCTTCGGGATTGTGCAACAATTTGATCGCTATTCCAGCATTCTAGGGTAAGAAAATTCAGGGGCCGAGAATATAACAGATAATCACCCATGTATACTATATTTCCGCCAGAATGGCAGAACATTGATGTAACCATCCAGCAAACGTAATAACATAACAGAAATAGCCTCTGTGAGAAGGCTGCGAAGCCATGCGGCGGCGAACCAAACCACATGTTCACGCAACTGTCTTGTAACAAGTATGTCTCCGCAAAATGTGCAGGTATTTCAATCACGCTATCGCCCACGTATGTTGACTGATCTTAAGGATTTTCCATGCTGTGTCAAATGCGGAATGTTTCTAGGAAATACGATCATATCGTCATAAATATAACCTGGGAACGGTTTAACATTTGCATCAAAAAGTCTGCAAAAAGAGTTATAGAAATGTTATATGTCATTGAAGCGTATGCGATGTTCTGTGTCAGATACATAATTTTCACCGACCTTCCGTTATTCGAACGTACTCACGTAACATTTATAGACTTCCGTTACGTCTGGCGTATGTGTCACTGATACATACATATGACGGCTTCGTGCTACGATTATACAGGTTTACTACAGATTTGCGACATCAATTATGGTATGAAATGGAAACGTCACCGCGGTGTCTTCGCTGGGACGATCATACAGCTTTACCTGGCTGCCTAAGATCTTGAAATCAAAATAATTATGCAAATGAAAACAAGCTCATTATCGTTGTATGAACCCAGCATGTATTGGACGTAATATGTTCGGTATTACATATACATACGAATCGCGCTATGAACGCTTTTTTTGCGAAGTGATGTCTCCACAGGTCGGGCTAGGTTTCAGGCATCGTTTCAACAGATAGTGGCGAATGTGTTCAAGATTATTCATTCGATTGATTCGATACGATCCAAACAATAGCGTGACTATCGGTTCAATCTCCCTCTTCCTCTTATGTGGATATCGGTGGCACTAGTGCATATTGTGATTGTGAGAATATTCTTAGCGGACTGCACAGGGTCTGAGACGGACAAAGAATCTCCGTTGCGCTAATTCTTTCTTCTAGCCCGCCCCACCACGAGAGTAAGCGTTCCAGATCTATTTTATTTCAGTGCTTCCACCGACGGAAAAGCAGTTACTGTCGGCTGTAGTACTCTGTGTACACTTAGCAGATGATGAATATGTATCGTACATACGTGTAATATATATTTCTTTGCTAGGATCAAGATGGCAACCGAATATTTTGTAAATAATCATGTTCAAAGCATTTTGATGCAATATGAATAAAATGCTACCGTCATTGAATTATTGAAGACACCACTTCGACCCCTCTTGGAATCTAGGCGATGAGCAAGAACTATTCGCGGTATTTAGAAAGTATTAGCGAAAACAATCGAAATTGCCATTATTCCCGAAAATCATGATTAAACAATTTATGAAAGATAAGATAAAACATTGCAGATTGATATTTGAATGAAATGAACAATAGTTATGATCATCGAAACGCCTGTTGAAAAAGCTGCGAAATGTTCACATTGAAATTAAATTATAGTTTGATTATGGATAACACAGAAGTAACAGTACTGACGGTGAGACCGTGATATTGTTAATTTACAATGCCATGGAGCCCCGCACTCTCGGAACCCAGCGGTTCATGTTAGCTTATTGGATTAACTGTGTTGACTCCCTGGCCTACGGTATCCGGTTCAACTACCCAAATTCGAAGGGGTGCATAAGGATAGACAACCTCATCAACCTAAATCGCGAGGATCCAACAGGAACGACGACATGCCCACTACCGAACCGGAAACAACCTGAATATTGCTTTTTCTCGTTACGTAAAAGAAATAATTCTATCGAACCACATTATTATAATATTGATCGCACGAACCCCATGAACACACCAACTTGTGCTGTGTTTTACTTCATTTCGTTCTACTTCGTTTTGCTTAATTTCACTTCATCCATTTCTCACTTTGCTCACTTATTGCTATTCAAATTTCATGGTTATTTTCTCCCGATCGTAGGTGACGCACGTAGTTATTTTTGTGCAATGCGCACACGATGATCTAAAGTTGATGCATTCGAAATGACTATTGCTTTCAGATCATCCGGAAATCCCACAGCGAACTGGAAAAATAAATCATGTGAATAGGTTTGATGCAGAATTTTTCGGAATTCCCTCCATGGAAGCTCACACGATGGATCCGATGGGTCGAATGCTAATGGAACACGCCTATGAAGCTATCATCGACGCTGGCGTTAATCCACGGCTGCTTCGCGGAACCAACACCGGCGTTTTTGTCGGTACCTGCCTCAGTGAATCAGGAAGATCCTTGATCTACACAACGCGTCAGGTCAGGATAACTTAGTATATTCAGCGGCTATACGATATTCGTGTGTAACAAATAATTCATCATACAATTGACATTCCGAGTGTTCGATCGCTTTGATCAATCTGGGCAATTCTAAGATATTCCAACCCGTGAAAGTGGGAAAAATGAAGACTAAACGAAATTCGTATCGATTTAAAAAATCTCAGACTGCAAATATGCGATTTAGAAATCTCCCTTCCGACCTCGACTTATTCAGAAACTCAACTGCCCATTGAACCAGCACGTTGACCTTGGCGATCCGGTGTCAACGTCTAATCAAGGTGCTATCGAAGACTTACTGCGTTCAACAATAGGTAATAATGCTTTCAATAAAAGTTGGCAATCGGGGTTTCGGGTATCTTTGATAGCACCTCGAGGGTTCGTAGAAACCACGCCAATAATGGCAGGAATCTAGAATCTATAGAAGGAGTAAACATATTTGTTGATGGAAAGTTTTCCATGCCAGCAGTTCTATACTTCTGGCTCTATGTTACGGGCTAATTCCGTGCGCGAAAATTAGTTTTATTATTTGTCATCAACGAAAAGGCTGAATCACCTACATAATAATCCGTTATTATTCAGGTCGCTGGATTGGGCATACCGGGCTGCTACCGTCCTATGTTGGCTAATCGAATTTCTCACTGGCTCAGGTGTAATGGACCGAGCTACGTCACAGATAGTGCTTGTAGTTCGAGTATGCTGAGCATAGATCATGCTTACAAAGCAATTCGAACTGGAGAATGCGACGCTGCTATCGTTGCGGGATGTAATTTGTGTCTCCATCCCAATCTATCCAGGCAGTTTTTTCTTCTTGGTATTCATAATCTTTACAATCATCTATGTGTCTACATACACCTACAATTATCCAGATAATAATAACAATGCGTAGTCAAACGATAATGCGAATAAATGTACAGGGAGATCAAACAAATACAATCATTTAGAAAACTTTACCTGTGACACTGATACTAGATAGTTATCGACAGAAATGATCTGACCGCCCTTATTCATGCAACGGCAGGTGCCCTTTCCCCTGACGGTCGTTGTAAGACGTTTGATGCTGCGGGCAATGGCTATTGCCGCAGTGAAGCCATATCTGTCATCTATCTGCAGAAAGCTAAGGATGCAAAGCGCATCTATGCTCGTGTTGTTTATACAAAAACGAATTGCGATGGTTTCAAGGAAGAGGGTATTACTTTTCCATCAAGTACGGTGCAACGTGCTTTGTTAGAAGAATGTTACGCCGAGTGTCAAGTTCCACCGTCAAAGTTGGCGTACATGGAAGCGCACGGTACTGGCACCGTTGTGGGGGATCCTATGGAAGTGGATGCTATAGGAAGCATATTTTGCCCTGGGCGAACTACACCGTTGCGAATCGGTGCTGTGAAGTCAAATATGGGGCATTCTGAACCAGCCAGCGGCGTTTGTTCTATCGCGAAGGTGTGTATAAAATTGAAAAACCATGGGTCGTTAATTATCATTGATCCTTGTATGCATCGTATTACGTGATAAAACACTATCGCACCATCGTTAAGTGTATCTGGCCTACATGTGCGTCTGCGATATCGAACTCTCTATCTTAAAGCGAAAGTAGTGTGCCATATCTAGTTATTCCTGATGTTTTGCTGTTCCTAACACAGGCCCAATAATTCATATGCTCGAAATCTTCACATCAACTAGATTCTCATACAGGCTCCAAAGTAGACTCTGACAAATAACTGAAATATTAGTAATCTTCTAAATTTTAGAATGTTGTGTTCGCGAACTGTAGTATTTGTTCGAGATAGAGAGAATGTCTCTTAAACTAGGATTCCCAAATGCATGACCAAGGTAGCATTCGATAAAATCTGTATAGAAATAACCGTAACATCGAATACATGAATACTTGCGCAGTTTTGTTCTCTCATGAATGGATGATAGTAATAGGCGATTCTTGACAAAATTAAGGTTATAATTGCGATGGAAAGTAGGCGCATTCCACCGAATCTACACTACGACCGTCCTCGCAAAGGAATAACAGCATTGGAGGATGGCCGCATCGAGGTTGTAACCGAACCAACGCCATGGGAAGGCGGCTACGTCGGTATAAATTCTTTAGGTTTCGGAGGTGTCAATGCTCATGTTCTATTGGAATCGCATTCCAAAGAGAAGACTGATGGTGGCAAACCTAGTGATGATCTGCCGAGACTTGTGGTCGTCTCTGGACGAACAAAAGAAGCGGTTACAACTCTATTGGATGAAGTACGTACAATGAACGCTTTGTACGAGATGAATCTGTCTTTCGATTCACGATCCGTGTTAGAATTGAAACTTGACTTATTGTGACCTATAGAAAATCAATACAATATATTCCATGAATAAACGTAGAATACTCATCAGTCAACGCTCATGATCTCTTCGCTTGCCAATCAAGTTCCGATTCTGAGAGTAATTCAAGTAATATAGGTGTATAATCAACCAGCTCGAAAGCAGGCCAGTCGATGTGGAATACACTTCTCTCTTCCACAATATACATTCCGAAGACATTCCAGGCCATTTATATCGTGGATACACTATCTTGTCGCCCCAAAATTCACGAAAAAGAAACATTCGAGATGTGCAACGTTATTTCGGTCGTTCAAAACGGCCGGTGTGCTTTGTGTTCTCTGGAATCAGATGCGAATGGCCCAGGATTAGTGAGTGATTCTTAGACGTCAACCTAGTGACGAAAGATACTATAATACAGCTATAATCTATTGAACCACTCGAGATAGATTCTGAAAATGAAGATCGTTCTCCTACCTTGCACGATCGTACAATTATTTATGATATTGAGAGACAAAGGCATGAGGAGTAATTGGATATACTTCCGTATTCAACAGGTGACGCTTACTTGAAAATTTCTGTATTTGCCGAGGCAATCCGGAAGTGCGATGCCGTTCTCAAGCGCTACGATGTAGACATCATGGAAATTTTAACGAACAGAGATCCGAAAGTATTGGATAACATTCTGTATTCATTCATCGGTGCAGCTGCAGTACAGGTGAACTATGTAGTACATCGCGATAATGTTGCTGTAAGGACATGATCACCAAAGATACGATTTCAATGCCAGAAGGTTGTATAATTTTTGTCTGTTTTGGATTCATCCAGAAACATGAATACCCCCAGAACATGCGACGGTGGGTCATACGACCTTTTGTTTTTTTAATGGAAAGATTTTTTGAAACTAATGCCGAAAGGTTGTATTGAACAAAATTCGGTTGATACAATGTTTTGGCATTTGTCAAAAGAAGTTTTTGATCGTAAACCCAAAAGGTCAAGTCTCCCGGAACGTACGATATTATGGCATTAGTAACGCGATCAATGTGTGTTATCGGCTCAGATACTTTTCATTGTCTGATTATCTGAAGCAGCAATGGGCGGCTCTCCAAGAGAAGAGGAAAAAATTCTGATTGCAATTGTAATTCGTAATTAGAAAACGGAAAAATACTAATTATAATGTATGTAATTGGTATTTAGAAAAATTCGAATTACAATGCAAAACATATCAGTAATTCCAATGTAATTAATTACAAAAAGTAATGAGGAGTGCCTAACACTGAACTGAAGTCAGATCTAAGCTCGAGCAGAAAAGTGCCCAGCTAGCTAGAAACGCTCTTCGACTTGATGGAGTCGGTTATTGATCATCTTATATTCTTACATCGTGAACTCTACACAGTAGAAAACAGATCTCAGGAAAATTGTGTTGCAGAAAATCCACTCACGTTCTCTTCTAATCATTACTTTCTTGTGTTATTTCAACATGAATTCTACTCAATGTAACCTTCGCTTCATCCAAAACGACGCTAAATTCATGTAGTATTGGATGATTGGATTCAATTCAACGTAAGAATTTGAGTGGATCGATCCTTCAGCCGATTCTAGGATTCAAATGAGTCATAGGCCGTCAGTCATTTGTATGATAATAACGTTCAAACAGACCTACGTGTTATTCTTATCCTCGCTGGCTTGTTCGGCTTCCAGAAACTTCCCGCCTTCAACTCCTTGAGCCCGGACTTGGCGGGGCTTCGCCATATTTTTATCAGCCTACTTTTATGGAAGTTATGAATAGGAAATAATACGCAGTACAAGTTCTTGACAATCGGTTTGCGTACTCATTCATCCGCAGATTGGGTTAGTGGATGTCCTGGCGTCGATAGGAATCGTACCAGATGTTATTACTGGATATTCGGTGGGAGAGTTAGGCTGCGCATACGCCGACGGTTGCTTGACCGCCGAGCAGATAATTCTGGCAGCATACTATCAAGGGTTGGCTTTACTGGAAATTGGAAGAAAACCTGGAAGCATGAAAGTTGTTGAACGTGATGATATCAAGTCGGAGGATCATCGTACAACTGATGAAGAGGAAGCTCGTAACAATAATCTCGGGAATTCGAAGATGAGCGAGAAACCGATCTCCATTGAAAAAATTAATTGTAACCTGAAGGTAAATCCTAACTATACAGCGGCAGTAGCACAGCATATCAGAGCATTATTTGGACATCGTTTGTATGTGAAACTTCCATTTTCCTGAATATTGTCAAATGAATACTCGAAAGGTATAATGCAGATGTACTCTTTGTAATATTGTTTCTTCGTGTGGAACCTAATATCATACTCATTCGTTCAATAGACGAAGAACATTCCTGCTGGCGAGGATCCCTGTTTGAATATTGCGTACCACATGTGCTATACCAGAATGGTTCGCCCGAGAATTCTGGAGTACTTGCAAAAGGTTATTCCGAACCCAAAACCTCGAAGTGAGAAGTGGTTGAGTACCTGTTTGCCGCCTGAAGAATGGGAGACGAGCGCAGCTCATTTGTGTTCACCTGAGTATCTCACAAATAGTCTATTGAGTCCAGTATCATCTGGAGAAACATCTCACTTGATACCAAAAAATGCAACAATCATTGAGATCGCGCATGGTTTACTGCAAACCGCATTGCGAAGGTGTTCAACTGATAACCTTGGGAATACCACCCCAACCGAATGTGGGCAAAAGGACGGCGTCGAAGTTTTACTCCAAGCTATCGGAAAAATGTACGAAGACGGTTTGCATCCTCAGTTGGCCAATTTGTATCCCAGTGTTGAGTATCCGGTCGGTCGTGGCACTCCTATGATTTCTCCCCTGATACGCTGGGATCACTCGGAAGACTGGTGCGTGATGAAATATATGCTACAAGGAGGGCTCCAGTCCGGAGAAAGAGGTGTTACCATAACGCTCGAGGATGAAGCGTTCGGTTGGATGGCGGGACATGCGATTGACGGAAGAATCTTAGTCCCCGGCACCGGTTACTTAGCACTGATTTGGGAGACTCTAGGAATGATGCAAAAAGAAGGGTACACAAAAATTTCCGTTGTTTTTGAGGATGTTAGGTTCCTCCGAGCGACTACAATTCCGAAGAAGGGTAGCGTCGAGTTACGCCTCATGATTTTGAAAGGTAAATTATACTTTGAAATATTTCCAAAGAAGAATTCCGAGAGTTATTCCGCAGACTATTTGGGATGATCCACTAACGAGTTTCTGATTTTGTAATCTGCTATGAATAAGTCGCTACAATAACGAGGTGAAATGATATCAGAATGCAGTACGGATTATGTCCTCTCGTGAAGTTAACAAGCATAGAAGTTGAATTGAAAATATCGATATATTTCTAGGTTCGGGTAGATTCGAAGTCTTCGAAGGTGGTGCAGCTGTCGTAACTGGGTTCGTCCGCCATGTCATAAACCCAGCTGAGGAACGTGTCTATGTTGAGCCACCATTCGATACTGAAACGCAACTAGAACTGACAAGCAGAGACATTTACAAGGAATTCCGCCTCCGAGGCTGTCACTATACGGGATTGTTTCGGAGTCTCACCGGAGTATCATTGAAGGGAAATATAGGACGTATAGCCTGGAAAGATAATTGGATAGTCTTCATGGATAACATGCTACAATTGAAAGTGCTTGGAACTGATATCCGAGGGATTCTCGTCCCTACAAGAATCCAGAAGCTAGTTATAGACACTGAGATGCATCTGAAACTGCTCGATGCTATGCCAGCCGATGATAAAGGTGCGAGTACGAAATCAGTCATTCGAAGTGTCGCAATTACATCGCGATACGAGTGTCAAAATGTGACAAATTATTTTTCCAGTATTCCCAGTAGAAGTCCATGAAGATGTAGACATTATTTTCACTGGCGGAGTAGAAATACGTGGCCTAAAGGTCAGCGCTGTCGCTCGGAGAAGACCTGCGAGGGATCCTGTTTTGGAGAAGTTTGAGTTCGTAGCGCATCGGGATCGTAACGAAATGGAACTGAAAGCGGTAACTCGCCTTGCTACGCACATAGCTATAGGAAACCAATCCGGCGTCAACACCAAGATCATTGAGTTGATCGGCGAGGCTGATGACATACCGCCAAATGATTTGACTGCCCCTCTGATTGAGGAAATTTTACGTAATCTACCTCTTGTACGAGCGAAAGTCAGCATCTTCGCACCAGTCAATAAATTTGCAGTCGATGTCTTACCTCCTAGTATTCGGGTGGCGGACTCGGAGGAGTTGCCCAAGCAATCTAAGGCTCTCCTAGCAGTTGGCCATTGTTTATTGGCCAGAAAGCATGCTGCAGCCTTGAAGCAGCTGGGGAGAGCCGTTGACAATAGAGGTTTCTTGATGCTCAGGGAACCTTTAGATGTGGATGCTGGGACTTTCTCAGATCTTGCAAGTAGAGGGTTTGATATTGTTCTCGAAAAACGTACAAATAAGGAATTACTGATTTTACTTCGTAAATGTGAAAAATCGCTCGAGATAGCGACTGTTATACACGTTAACAATAACGAGTTCTCTTGGCTTCTCAAACTGCAAGCTGCTCTCAAGGCTGAAAATGGGAAGAAAAGTCATTCGCGGCGTCGAATCCTTCTCGTAAGCGAAGGAGATACCGAAAGTGGGCTCATGGGATTGGTAAGTTGTCTACGGAAAGAACCCGGTGGCGATGTTATACAGGGCCTCCTAATCCTGGATTTGCATGCTCCGAAATTTTCGCTGAGAAATGAATTATACTCCGACCAATTAAAATTGGGATTGGCACTGAATGTTCTACGACCCGGGAATTCATGGGGGACTCATCAATTCTTTGAACTGGATTCGCTGGCATTGAAACCTGTTTATCATGCTCGAGTCATGCAGCATACACGTGGCGATCTTAGTACAATTGGGTGGGTGGAGGGTCCCCAGCCAACTTCTCAGCACAAGGATATTATTCAGATATATTATTCTTCGATGAACTTCCGAGATGTTATGCTAGGGATGGGAAAATTGTCGGTGGGACTTACCGCAAAAACACGACGAGCGCAGAAAAGCGGGATTGGATTCGAATTTTCAGGTAAAGATATGGTCGGCCGTCGAGTTATGGGATTGATAGAAACTGGAGCCTTGTCGAACTTATGCGTTCGTGATAGTGGACTTCTTTGGACCGTACCGGCCAATTGGGCCTTGGAAGATGCAGCTACGGTACCAGCTGTCTATGGAACTGCGTACTACGCTCTCTATTGGTGCGGTAGAATGAGAAGAGGGGACAAAGTCTTGATACATGCTGGAAGTGGTGGCGTGGGCCAAGCTGCGATTACGTTAGCGCTTCACGAGGGCTGCGAAGTCTTCACGACAGTAGGCACACCACGTAAACGAGAGTTCATTAGGAATCAATTTCCGCAAATTGATGCTGATCACATTGGGAATTCTCGAGATACGAGTTTCGAGCAACTTGTCCTTCGTAAAACTCACGGACGAGGCGTGGACATTGTATTGAATTCGTTAGCAGAAGACAAATTGCAAGCGTCAGTTCGTTGTTTAACCACCGGCGGGCGGTTTCTCGAGATTGGAGCATTTGATCTCATGGCGAACAATCTTCTGGGAATGGAACCATTCCTAAAGGGCATCACCTTCCGCGGAGTGTTTTTGGATAATTTATTCACAGCTTCATCCGACCAGAAAAGGAAATTGGTAACAATGCTTGATGAAGGTATCAAGAGTGGTGTGATTAAGCCACTCGTCAGGACCGTGTTTCCAATGGACCAGGTTGAAGCAGCCTTCAGATATATGGCTGCTGGAAAACATATTGGAAAGGTTAGTTTCCTCCTTCGACGTAATATCCTACGGTGACTGATTCAAGATCGAGCCTTTGTATGATGTTCTTTTTTAATCGTGTACAATTTTGGATCGATGTGCGATACGTAAGACCAGAAATGAACCCAGGTTTGAAATGACGTGGCTAGATTCATAAATTGTCTCTAGAAGGTAGGGGAGACAGGAACAGAGCAGGCACCTCAGCTGTAAATCGATGTTTGTTTTTATCCCAGAGATCTTTTTTTCGAAAACTTTTTGAACATTTTTTTCGCTTCAAACATTTTTCCTCTTGGAAGGCTTTTTTCGAAAAATTGTTTTGAAGCGAAAAGCTCTTCCGTTTTCAATGCGATACTTTCTTCGTACCTCAACTATCCGGAATATCTGCCTGTTCTGAAATAAGTTGTCATTGACGATGGATTACTGCTCTGTTACTTTTCACGAATACCATTTTTTCATAGGTGAGTCTTTTGATTTTTTGATTGTTTCTTTATTTTCGTGGGACAAAATTTTCAATCAGTTTCTGTCGGAACAAGATTTCTGAACCAAAAAATAGTTTTCAACACATTCTCGGAGACAACAAGCTTTTTGAGGAAAAAAGAAACATTTATATTATTTTTCAGCTGAAGTGCGCACTTTGCCCCAGTCTTGGCTGTATGTATTTTCACAGAATTTTCATGAAAACAATGTCTTCATTTGTTAGAGCTACCTTTATAACAGGTGTTACAACTTGCCCCAGCACTGTTACTTTTGACCCCGCTTCGGGGTTCAGCACACCAGGTACCAATCGAAGTCAAGTAACTTGCGATTCTGGGCCGATCATGAGTTATCGAAATTCCTGATAATACTAAAATATCCAAGGAATAATATGCCGTACATAGATAGAAAATATCTTCAATGAATCGCGAGATATTCTCATTTTTTGCGAAAAGTGTTACATCTAACTCCGGTCTCCCCTACACAAATAGTGCAGACCTCTTAAAAAGCCCGCGAGGACATTGTTCAGATTCTTTCACTCCAGTGATCTCACGGCATTCACTACCAGCCTCATATAAACGAATGCACGAACGAGCCGCTGATTCGGAGGAGTGTTTGAAGAATTAGTGAACCGTTGGCACGTAGTGCGCCGCTCATTGTTCATTGTAGGAAACTTTATACGATTCCTATTCCGTGAAATGACGGTCCTCGAAGGCCGACACGGGGCTAGCATATCACCTTAGCTCGTGAATTATAATGATCGTGCTGGCGCGAGATGATAGACCTTAATATTAAAACAACAATACGAATGTGTGTGTATATATGATGGTATACATGGCGGTATTGTGTGTGAGTGTGTATATATGAGTACTGTATATGTGTACTCAAGAAGAAACAAGATTCCAGATTCCAGAATTTTGAATACTGGACAGAGAAAAATTCGCGGCTACACCAGTCATGTGCCACGGTTGTGGGTGCAGGGACGCACATTCAGTTAAAGCGACAAGATATTAATGATTGTAAACGAACATTCAAGTGTGTGAATTACGCAAAAAAACTGTTTGTTTGATCTGGACAAATAATAATTGTTCAGTACAAGAGATATTCCGTTCCTTCAGCTGAATATATACGTTTCCCCGCCCGTAGCCGCCGCATATGATTGGTTCAACCGCAAACCTTTCTTGTTAGTGTAATGAGTATGATTAGAATTTCCTACGATATAACGGAATAGTGATTTGTTCCCGAAGCTAGAAGTCCAATTCTCACAATCAGTGTATGATTCTGTTATTCGGCAATGCCGAATCGGTACAGAGTGATTTGTTCACTAGTGTTGAGAGAGTGCGAGTTCTAGAGTGAGGGCTATACATTGTAGATCATCACAGTTTTGTACTTGAGTGCGTTATCGCCATAGGCAGCCGGTATTGCGGCGTTGAGTCGTGTGAGCCGAGCCAAAGATAAAGGAGAAAAGTGAGAAGATTTATAGTGGAGGTGAAAAAAAATATACGCGGGTCAGCGGTGGGTCCAAGAGATGTGTGACACGTCCTTCATGATATTGATTACCTCATGTAACGAGATGAATCCGGGATGTGCGCTGGTTTTTTTTTTTTTTTTTGTTTCGTCGTCGTTACAGTTGCTGACGCATATTTGTGTTTGCCTCTACGTAGCTATTCTATAGATCACAATACATATTCGAACTATCAACCCAATGAATTTCGAATATTTTCCATTTGTTCTTGGCACCAAAATCTCGCACCTGAAGGAGTTTGGTGATGATTGGTTCGATGATTCTTTCTCATACACTATGAGGCTCTTCGGTCAAAGCGAACCACCCCTTGTGTAAAAAATATCATAGATCAATCGTATTAGTGAACAGTGTTATCGATACCATCTTCGGAATAATGTATTGGAATAATACGTACACGAATAATGACGATTTATTAACAGACAATTTCGCACAGGTCGTTCTGAAAATACGCAATGAAGATGACGTACGACAGCTCGAACATCCTCTCGCTATTCCGCGGTACTATTGCCGCGAAGAGTGCAGCTATCTCCTTCTTGGCGGGTTGGGTGGTTTCGGTCTCGAGCTTGCCGATTGGCTTGTACTTCGTGGCGCAAAAAAATTAGTTCTCACGTCCCGGCAAGGCATCAGCAACGGGTATCAACGTACGCGTATCGATCTTTGGAAGAGTTATGGAGTTGCAGTCGTTATTGTCGCTGGCCAAGACGCCTCAACGGATGAGGGATGTGAAACCATTCTGAGAAAAGCGATAGCGCTTGGCCCAGTCGATGCTTTATTCAACTTGGCCGGAGTGCTGAACGATGCTCTTTGCGAAAATCAAACAGTTAAAACACTCCAAGAGTCTCTCAGAGTTAAAGCTTGGGCCACCAAACAGTTGGATAAATTGTCGAGAACACTGTGTCCACAACTGAGGCAGTTCGTGGTCTTTTCTTCTGTGTCTTGTAGCAGAGGCAACGCAGGACAGATGAATTATGGAATGGCCAATTCTGTAATGGAACGGATCTGCGAAACACGGAGAACAGAAAACTTGCCAGGCTTAGCTATCGAGTGGGGCGCCATCGGTGACGTCGGAATAGTGGCAGATATGCATGGAGATGGCGAGGTAGTTACCATCGCTGGCACTCTACAACAGAACATATCTTCGTGCCTGCAAGAGCTCGATGGTTTTCTACAACAGGATTCCGCAGTCGTATCGAGTATGGTTGCTGCTCAGAGAAAACCTGGTGGAGATAAAGCTAGGGATATTGTCGAGGCGATCGTGAACATAATGGGTACGAAAAGTGACATACCAATGTTTTATAATTATCGTGTTTCAATTCAATTGTCTATTGCGGTTTTCTAAGAAGTCCTGACGTGATTGTTGCCAAGATGTGTTCAGATGAGATACGTGATTCGCGTATTTCCGCGGCAATTTTTCATATATAATTCTGCATGTAATGGAACTGTTCGAAGTTTCACTAAAAGTTCTCGTAACGAATCAGTCACAGTAGTTGTGATAAATTGTGATTGATTATGACATGCCTTACACTTTGATTGTACTATTATTATCTGATACCGTAGCCTAAATTCATTCTACAGTTTGTATAATCCAGGCGTTGGTAACTTAGTACATTCGCCGTGCACCTCGCTGCCTATTCGGCGCACATAATTCCGGGATTCTATTGTTCCTTGGGACCGGGCCGATGACAGGTACTTCCTGGCTTTTGGTTTTTGCTTCCCCCGTAATATTGGTTCGCTGATAGGACTAGGTGCACCAGTATACCTGCCCCATGCACCGGATGTCGACCCCTCGTCTAATCGGTTTAAACATACGGCAAAAGTTTCAACGACCCACAATTGTATAGTTTTAGATGGGGAATTGTGATGCGACACTAGCACTAGGTATATGTTCCGAACCAAATAGACAAGCTGTACAATGATTAAAATAATTTTCACAACTACACGAAACGGAATCAATATTTCTTAAATCCAAAAAGAGTTGCACGATAAACACTTGGGGTCATTCGAAAATCACGTAGCACTATCTTAGACGTCCTGACTCCCCTACCCTCGCGCCATGCGTTCGCCAATGCAACGCTCTTTTGTAATTCCACTGACCCTGACGCCTCTGTTGATGTTACGTAATTTTTTAACGTTTCCGTGACACATAATTTTCATTAATTTTCCTCAACAGGGCTGAAAGATCTGAAAACTATCAGTGCGCATACACCTTTAGCAGAACTGGGAATGGATTCCATGATGACGGTCGAAATCAAGCAGGCCTTAGAGCATGAATTCGGAGTATTCCTGACCGCACCACAGATCCGAAGTCTCAATTTTGCGAAGCTCCAAGAAATATCTAAGCAACAAGCCACCGGCAACATAGACCCTCAGAAAATTGCAGAAGGCAAGACACAGCTGGTTTCAGACGGTGGCTGCTAATAATGTGTTAAATTGAGTTACGTTGAATCATTTGTATTTCCACTGTGCGTGTGAATGAAATGAAAATTTTATAAATAAAATATAATGGGTACGACAAGTGACGTACTAATCTTGTTTAGTTTTAACCTAATTACGTGAAGGCACTGATACGCCGGTTTCTGGCCGGAGACAATGAAGACCAGATACAATCCAATCTACTAGCAGAGATTATGGATGTTATAGCACCAACTACCACTGTACAGGTGAAGCGTAAATTTCCTATATTCGTTATATCCAATTCCAATTATTACCTCTCTGTCATACCAAGAGAAACACGAATACGTGATAGTTGTATAAACACAATGAGCATGGAGAATATTACTTCACACGTTCATCGATGTGAATATGCAATGTTTTACCCGTGTTGCTATTGCCTCCGCACGTTATCACTGTAGGAATAATACGGATCAATTAGTGTATGCACTTACAATTTCAAATATCAATTCAATGAGCATATTTCGGTATGTATATCATTCCGAACATAATTTGTATGGCAACTGGTATTCATGACATTCCTGCTGCTATAATGAGCTTATTCTTTGAAAAACTTCGAACGCAGAGCCTATAAAATACTATACATCCTATTCAACCGCACAGACGACACTGATTTTTGTCCCATGGTGTATCAACATCAATTGACGGTGACATGATTGTCGCGTTTAGCTAGTTGTGAAGTAGCACACTCAATGTTGAACACGTTGAAGAGATGAGTTCTGGATTTTGATTATTGAAAATATTGTGTCGATTGGAATGATGTGGATTCTTCGTTTCATCCCAAACACTCGACAAACGACTTCGCATCTATTGGGAAATTGTTTGATGATAGTGCACACGTGGCCGTTTCAGCTTTTAGCAGAATTACGGAATCTGAATAACTGCCAGAAGAAGTTAGCAGCGTTTACAAAAACAAATCCAAAAAGTATGAAACTCAATTACACAACAGAAGATCAACGGGCTAGATGTTCAAGTATTCATAGCCGAGTCAAAGCTGCTATGAACTACGACCCCATCGGCATCGTCTTCTCTGAAAACACCGATAACACTACTCAAACCTACAATTCTCTCTGTACGGTCGATGGCGGAAGACAATGGCCTGGTCTTAGTGAGTTTGCATTAAATTTCTACCAACGATAAACCGAGCCACTGTGCTCTAATTCGATTTGCTGGATTTCGATGGCACATTGTATATTAAGAACAACGGAGCTTTCGGTGAAAAACTCGATATTTCAAACCGTTCTTTCCTTTTCACAAACGATAAGAAAATCCAGAATCTTGCTTTCAAGTGGCTTGTGTGCAGAATGCCAAATACCTTTGTCGAAGAAAATTATTTCAAAAATTACGTAACCATCGCATCAATTAACGATAATTTGATAATGATTGTCATCGGTGGCAGATGCTTTAGAAATCTCATTCGTGTCCCTCTGACAGGCTACTCAAGGAAAAGTGGACATCTACTCTGCGAAAGGGGACCACGTGGTGATCTTGGATGACGTCATTTGTGCCGCAGCTATTGACGAGGAACTCATAAAGAATGTCAATATAAGTAATTAAAAAACAGCGTCATGAAAAATGATGCCCACTTGGCCACCGTTTTGCTGAGTTTTCATGCAGTATTCAATTATCCGGAGAACAGATTACATGGAGTTTTTTTATCTTACACCCCCAGGGCTACAAAATTAGGTATCGTTTAGGTAAAGTTATACATCAGAATTGAACCGATCGTGGATCTTTATGTGTCACCTTACTTAGGTTCAACTTCTGTACAATAAGAATTGGTCATGGTAATCGATGTAGCAACAAAAATATGGCGACTGTAACTGGCATGTAAGAAACACTCAATGCCGTGGCTGATAGGTATGACATATTTAACAATGTCGAATATCTCGTTGTCTAGTCTAGTACAAGAAATAGAATACAAGATGTGAACGAAATTTGGAAGGAAAACACGACGAGTTTCTGAGCTATTGTACCTATATGATTCACTATAAAAAAAATTCTCTGAAAATTTTACAACAACGTTTCCATCACCTGTTTGAAGACAGTGTTTCTGTCGCAGAGAGACATAATTTCAATAAATATTGAAAAGAGACAGTGGTTTTCTATCATTTACCCCAACTCCAAATCCCCGTCAAACTTGGACTGAATGAGGATCTGAAAGATATATATTCTAGAAAACATTTCATGTATCTTCACGTGTCATATATGGGGTAATCATTCCGACCAGCCCGTGTACACTACGATTTGCGATTTGGTATCCTCTCTCTGCCAACGTGGCATTCATCTCAAGAAACGCATCTGAATTGTTTGAAATTCTGTTATCCATTCCAAACTGAAGTACAAATTTTAGAAATTGAAACTTTCTCCAAACCTTAACATCTTCAAATGGTTCTATAACGAAAAGCGGCGGTTGCATGAAAAAATTGTTCGTACAATAGTTTCACGTTATCTCGTCAACCATGTCCGAATGCATAAAAAAACCGGAATAAGTGTTCCAAGATTGTCTTTCGGGAATTGACTGCTCCCGAAAGATCTAAATTTTTCTCCTTCCGAAAAGATGATGTAATAACATGAAACTATTGTCTGAACAACTTTTCGATAATACCATTACTTTACGCATTGGAACCACTTGAGAATGTTAAAATTTGGAAGATCGTAAAAATCTCGAAAATTCATACTCTAATTGGGAATGGGCAAAAAGATTTCAAACAATTCAAATGCGTCTTTGTGATAAATATTACGTCAGAAAAGAAAATACCAAATAGGTAGTGGCGTCGTACGGGCTGGTCGATGTGAATACCCCATATACACGGAAAGCGTAAATCACAGAATGAAAGTATTTGTATAGAAAATTTATTGTTGTTGAATGTTTTCGTATTTTCGAAGAAAGTTCGAGTGATAACGCAACCATAGTTTCCCGCGTAGATATCTGATGAATATTCAACATATCGGTTGAAAAATATTTTCTATCATTGGACAATGCATGATTTGAATATGCAAATGCCTAACGCTAGTACCATAGGTATTCGAACCTCCACCCCAATTCGCATACCAATCAACCTGCAAAGGCGCGGATTAATATTGCATCTCAGCAGCAGTGATACATACGACCTCTCTGACTCTCCAAATCCGAATCCTGACCCTCCAGTTGCATTTTACAGGATGAAAATCAAATGATGAATCACGGCTTCGCAAAATGATTCTGCAAGTCATCTGTGGCGTCAATCACGTATGTATGTATGTATGTATGTCATTCTATTACAAAATTACCTTTGGACGCGAATGTAAAAACTGTAAGATTTGTTTTCACTGTAGTTCGAAAGTTTAGTGACTTATGTGAAACAAACATTGAAGTCACGGAAAGACTATATAAGTTGGTAGATAATCGATTGAGGTAATTTCTGGCTAATAACTATCATTTTATAGTTGGGAAGCACAAATCCCACCGCCGTGCGCACATCGTAAGTAGCAACAGCCATTTGAATAGCATAATGGTGCTGTACGTAATTGTAGCTTGAAAGAACTCAACTATACAGGGTGATTCAGTCTAACCGCCCAACCTTCGAAGGGAGATTCCTTACTGAAATAGAAAAATGATGTTCCTCAAAAGAAACCTCAAGACTATCACCGTTTTCAAGTTATCAAGGATTCAAGTGAGCCAATGCGAAAGCTTGCTCCTTATGCTGTCAGGACCGGTTCAGTCCCATTATCAGACAGTGTCTATGCCTATTTCGAACAGCATTCAAAATCATTGTTAACTTTTTTCCTCCACACGTGCTCCGACGATACTCATTTCTTTGATTCATTTACTGCTATGAATTGAGGTTGTCGAGTAGCTTGATGTCCGGGTCGACCGGTCCGTAGTTTTCATCGTCCAGGCCACATTTTCGCTCTCTATTTTTTTCAACGAAGCCTACGGACTGGACTAATTAAAGAACAACTGTGACCTGGACGATGAAAACTACGAAACAATTGACCCGGACGATGAAAACTACGGATCGGTTGACCTGGACATCAACCTACTCGACGACCTCGATTCATGGCAGTCATTGAATTAAAGAAATGTGTATCACCGGAGAACGTGTGAAGAGAAAATATAATAATGATTTTGAATGCTGTTGGAAATAGGCATGGGCACTGCGTAATAATGAGACTGTGAGACGCTCCTGACAGCATAAGGAACAATCTCTCGGATTGGCTCACTTGAATTCTTGATAACTCGAAAGCGGTGATTGTCTTGGAGTTTTTTTGTAGGAATTTCATTTTTCTATTTATGTAAAAAATTTACCTTTCCAAGGTTGGGCGGTTGAACCGAATCACCCTGTATAAACGTGATATCTTGGAAAATTCCATTGAATCAAATTTTAGTGATTTATTCATGATGGACAACTTGCGACTTGACTTGTGACTAGAGAATTGACTTTGGTTCACATTTTCATTTCCATATCATTAACAACTGATTATTGAAATGTAGTCCAGTCAATAAGCACAAAGAAACGAGTCTGCCATACATTATACTGCATTACTAGAAAGTTCAAAAATTGGTATCCGGTACAGTAGACTGATCTAAGGGATATCTGGTGAGATGCTCCAAGAATTTTTTAAAATATGAATAAAGAATAGAAAGATTCTTCCAAATATTTCACCAATAGTTGCATTTACGATCGGAATAAATCCCTCAGTTGAAATAGCTATAATTTCCGCACATAAAATAAAGCCACTTCTTGCCATGGGTCGAAACTGACGTAATTATTCAAGGAATTGGAAAATATTACTTGAAACAAAATTCAGAAATAGCTATTTCTCGAAAAATGACTTCTTATGCTTCGATAGCGCAACACGCATACGTGAAGGACTCGACCAATTTCCAAAATACTTCTTCGTGAAATTTAGTCGAGACTCAACGAATAAAGTGTGGATAATTTTATTGCTGAGCAAGTAGATTTGTTGAAAGATTGGAAAACTTCGACCAGACGTAAAATGGGAATGAATTGTCGAATCGTGAAATCAGAAAATAATTATGCCCTCTTTATTATAATCCAGATCTAGAAAAACTAAAAGTAGTGAAGGTCTCGAAATGTAGATTAGTCTTGAAATTCTCAATTTGTAAACATTGATTCAAATCTATACATTAATGCGTAACAGGTCATTTGCTGCGGTGGGGGAAGCTATACTGTTATAATGATAAGACTTCGCTGAATCGGGACATAATTGCTTAGAAAACTTTCACTCGTACTTGATAACGGAATATCATAAAATATAAGACCATTGATATGTTAGGGAAAAGTGAAAAAGTTGATACGTTCGAAAGATTACCTTTCCCAGAACCTGGCGAAGAAGTGGTGATCTCCGGAATTGCTGGGAGATTTCCGGAGTCGGATAATTTAACTCTCTTTCGAGAGAATCTTTTTAACAAAGTGGATATGGTAACCGATGACGGCCGTCGTTGGAAATTAGGTGAATTATTACATTCATATTTAGTGTTCATAGATATTATCAGTCGCGCGACGACATATTTTTGTGGAGAAAAAAAATGAATTTTGCGGACGTTTATAGCCTGATTATAATTTTCCATGGATCGAAAGATGCAGATGTCTGTAAATTGAAACTTATAAAAGTATGGATTCGATTGGTTTATCACTTACCGAGTTATTGTGCGACAAGAATTCGAAACAACATATTTTAATTTCATTAGTTCAATAGTACCGAGTTATTGTGAAAAAAAATTTAATATGTTCCATTTCCTTCAACCTCACGTTTTTTTATGACTTGTTACGATTTTACCAATCTTTGAAATGATGATTATATTTCGAAAGTCAGACCATGACCTCCCTGAATGGATTCCCTGATCGAATGAAATAACTGAATAAAGACTTATAGATATACTTTTTGATAAATCGAAATTATAAGACGGATAGTTGTCTATCTCACATCGCGTAAGCGCGTTATTGAAATCAACCTTCCAAAATCATTGGCATGTTATTCTTATTAGCCTATACTTCGATTCAATAGCTTCTGATTTGCCAAACAAAAGATGTATTCCAACAAACAAAACACAAGCGATCCGAATCACATATCAAGTACGCTCGGTCGAAAAAAACCATGCAACTTATACGTAAGCAGCAAAACGAACGTGATGATTTGGAGGTAACATATTCGGGGGAACAATTGCTTTCAGATCATCCAGAAATCCCACAGCGAACTGGGAAGATAAATCATGTGGATAAATTTGATGCGGAATTTTTTGGATTTCACTTCATGGAAGTTCACACGATGGATCCAATTGGTCGAATCCTGATGGAACACGCCTTTGAAGCTATCATCGACGCTGGAGTCAATCCAAGGCAGCTTCGTGGTACTAGCACCGGTGTTTTTGTCGGAAGCTGCTACAGTGAATCAGAAAAATCTTGGATCTATACAACGCGTGAGGTCAGGATAATTCAATTTATTTAGTGGGCTATCCGTTATTCGTGTACAATTCGAGTCATTCCTCATTTCATATATCATTTCGAGTTTGCGCTCACATTGATCTATTCGGGTAATTCTGAAATATACCAGCCCGTGAATGAGGAGAAATTAAGGCATTCAGAAATGTATATCGATTTGGAAAATCTCAGTCAGTGAACCGGTGGTTGTGTCTAACCACAAGTAATATGAAATATAACTTCAAGCGAATCCGGATTGCAAGGCTGGTAGTTCTTCTTTCCAGCAGTACTCAACTTCGCGATTCCATGTTACCTCAGTTTCGTGCCTCGAAATCAATTCTGGATTGGTCACCAACAAGAAGGGAGAAATGTCCGTATGATTTACCATTTTTCATTTCTTCAGAATCTAGCTTCACCGAGGATTGCACAATGTTCAGTGCTACGTAAAATGAATGACCGAATGATCTACTATCATCTACTAACCGATACTAATCACAACATTACGAGTTACACCATTACATCTTATCAGAATTAGCATTGGAAACGCCTGTTAATCTATGCCGACGGCACAGCATGCGACGATTTGAAAAACGATTGGAAATAAATATATGATTGTCCAGGTGGCTGGATTGGGCATACCAGGCTGCTGCCGTGCTATGATGTCCAATCGAATTTCTCAGTGGCTAGGGTGCAAAGGACCGAGCTATACCATGGACACTGCTTGCAGCTCCAGTCTGTTCGCAATGGATCATGCTTACAGAGCAATTAGAAGTGGAGAGTGCGATGCAGCTCTCGTTGCGGGATGTAATTTATGTCTTCATCCCAATCTATCCAGGCAATTCTTTCTCCTCGGTGAGAACAGCTTACAATATCATTATTCAGTGACCTATGTGTACTACGTACGATTATCTACATGTGGAGGAAAATGCACGAGCAAACAAAAAATATGATCAAATATGAACAGAAAGTTTGAAAAATCGCAATCATTTGGGTAGTCGCTCGTTATTTCAATAACGCAAGATTACGTTGATGTTCACCTATCTCATATGGGCGATGATAAAAGTGTTCTCATTGTACTCATGCTCCATCAGGTGTACTTTCCCCTGACGGTCGATGTAAGTCATTTGATGCTGCTGGTAATGGCTATTGCCGTGGCGAAGCTGTGTCTGTGGTCTATCTTCAGAAATCCAAGAATGCGAAACGCATTTATGCTCGTGTTGTTTATACGAAAACGAATTGCGATGGTTTTAAAGAAGAAGGTATTACTTTTCCATCAAGCACAGTACAACGTGCTCTGTTGGAACAATTTTACGCCGAGTGTAAAGTTCCACCATCGACCTTGGCGTTCGTCGAAGCACATGGTACTGGCACGGAAGCGGGAGATCCTGTAGAAGTGGATTCGCTCACTAAAGTATTCTGCCCTGGTCGGAATATTCCGTTACCAATCGGTTCGGTCAAGTCAAATGTCGGGCATTGCGAGCCAGCGAGTGGCCTTTGCTCCATTGCTAAGGTGTGTGCAGTTTGATATTATAGTCGAGTATTCATTATTATGAGGCGACCTGTGTAGGGCATCATGTCATGAAACTGTATATATGTCAACCTTGCATACAAAGACGTACGAGGTAAAGCTTAGCTTCGCTCATGCATATGGAGCTACATGCACTACTGCTATCAACCTATCAATTTTCAACTGGGGCGTACCTAGTTATCTACGATTTCAAAGCCATGATAATTCATCTGCATGAAATTTCACCCATTAAACTTTCCTACCGGCAGTAAGGCAGATCATGAAACTTAATCAGAGGTATATCAGAAGTACTCTGTCTGGGTCCAACTCCGTTCCTAGACCATTCGGATTGTCATTGAAAATACGTAACTTTGCCAGAGTGGCAACTCTTTCAGTCACCCTACCTCGTCGATAACTAAAGATAACATATTTTCTCTGTGTTCCTCCTTTCCCACATACGCGGGAAATGTCCGCGAGACTAATTTTCGCGAGTGCAGATATCAGAATAGTATTTCGTGAAAATATAATAGTGTAGAAGTAACGATAACATTGTCAATGACTGCGCAGTCTTGTTCGGTTACCGCCGGATGATATTAATAGGCAACTTCTCATGAAAAGGTTATAATTGCAATGGAAACCGGGTACATCCCACCAAATCTACATTACAACCATCCTCGTGAAGGAATGAAAGCATTGCAGGATGGCCGCATGAAAGTTATAACCGAACTAACGCCATGGGGAGGCGGTTATGTCGGTATAAATTCTTTCGGTTTCGGAGGTGGCAATGCTCACATTTTATTGGAATCGCATTCCAAAGAGAAGAAAGATGGTGGCAAACCTAGTGATGATCTACCGAGACTTGTAGCCGTGTCTGGAAGAACAGAGGAAGCTGTTACAACTTTATTAGATGACGTACGTATGACGAAGATTTTGTACTGAGGGCAACCTGCCTCCCAATTTGTGATCCATGGCACACTTAAAATTGAAGTTATTGTCACCTGTAGAAAATCAATTCAACGGGCCGTATTCCATAGTCGCTAACCTGTAGAGGCGGCTTTAAAAAGAAGACATCCGCGACATTCTGATTGGTTCAACGGATACGCGTATAGCCAATCAGAATATCGCGCTGTCTTCTATTTAGAGGCCCCTCTACAGAATAGCGACTGTATTATATTCCGTAAATGAACATAAAACACACTTTAGTTAACGCTCATTATCCTTTTGCTTCTAAAAGAAGCTTTGATTTTGAGAGTTATTATAGTAATATTATGTGTACGAATAATTTAAATCACTAATGTCCCATGATAACAGATTGAAAGCAGACCAGTCGATGTGGAATATATTTCCCTCTTCCACAATATACATTCCGAAGACATTCCAGGCCACTTGTACCGTGGATATACCATTCTGCCATCCCGAAATTCACCAAAGCACAAAATCCGAGACGTCCAACATTACAGAGCATTACCGGGTGTAAAGCGCCCGGTGTGGTTTGTCTTCTCTGGAATGGGATCCGACTGGCCTTGCATGGGTGAGTATCACCAGACGTCACATGAATGTCGAAGTTTGCTGACATATAGCAATAGTCTAGCGAACCATTTAAGGTAGCTTCGACACGAAAATGTTGTATGTGGAAAACAATTAACTTTTTAGTGTATTCTTCAATATCAAAGATGAAGTAGGTTACCTTCTTTGCATATTTGAAATCTCAGACCCAGTCATCGTCTTATTAAAGAAGAACAACATTGTTCAAGTTCAAGTTTTTAACGAAGGGCTCGTGAAAGAATTACCCTCAAAAACCTCATATCAAGTAATGTCTCTACATTGACGCATAAGATGTTGGCTGTAAGAAGTATAGTCATAATGATGAGACCACACAAATTTGAATTGCAACGAAAGAGTAAATTGTCAACGCAGGATTTGAGGAGACATTGTACCAGCGGTTGTGATTTCAATGTCGAAGGAGTTATATTGCTATTATTCTAGATGAAATTGAACTATCAGACTGCACATTATATGGCATCAGAATTCCAATACAAGTTATATTTCATCCGCGCATGGCGATACATTAATCTACCACCCTGTACCCTAGCAAAATTATTCTTTGTATTGAAACACGATGGAAAAAACGTGTAATTAAATATATGCTCCATCAGCAGGTGAAGCTCTTTTGAAAATTTCCACATTTGCCAAGGCCATCAAAAAGTGCAACGATGTTCTCAAGAGACACAATGTGGACATTATGGAAATCCTGACAAACAGAGACCCAAGAGTATTGAATAGCATTTTGAACTCGCTACTCAGTACGGCCGCAATACAGGTAAATGATATAATCGACTCAATTGCCATCTCTAACTGATCAACTGGAATTGAATGTAAGCTTGAAAATATGAAAGGTGCCAGCGCACACATAGGCGTTCTCTGGTAGCATTGTGAAGATCCAGGCACATTCCGAAAGAGACGTAGTTAGGTGATCTGATTATTCCTATAAATTTCGTGCCGGAAACTATTCGGAGCCCTAAGTGAGAAACGCACTACATCGATTTCAGACTCGTGTTTTCGCTCCGCTATTGAAGAAAGTAGCATGCGAACCTTGAGAAACAACGGACGTTTCCGCCTTGTATCCTCGGCTCCGCTTCGGGGACTCAACTTTATACGCGGCGCGCGATGTACTATTTCGTTAAATTTAGGTTGATAACACTGAGGCGTGGAGCAACAATAATACGAATTTCAAAGATAACTCGCGGACAATATTATTGTAACCGATAATAAATAACAATCTGAATCAAGTTCAGTTTTACAAATTAATCTTTCGATAAATATCTTTGATTATTTCAAACATCATTGAGTAAATCGATATAATAAATGATCTATTATATAGAAAATGGATTCCATTTTATATAAGTATAAGAGGAATATTGAACATGTTGATCAGAAGAATTATTTCTGAAGTTAAACTTGATTGATATTATTATTTGGAATTATTTATAATAACGTTGGGTGCAAGTACCAATAAACAGATGTTTGAAAATCTCTCAAAATCACTAAGATAAACTTAGTTTCCTTCTGAAATTTGTATTGATTCTGCTGCTTGGTGCAAAGAATTATGATGAAGTGTCTTCGAAGAACATCCACGCAATGCCCGCACATGAATGTTTTGAAAAGTTTTTCATCCAAAATGCGCAAAAATGAATTATACCACAGAAATTCTACCGCATTTCTTGATAGCCTGTATTACATAAATATCATGATGAGGTAATAGAACGCAATAACTGCGCTTGATAATGGTATTGTGCATTTATTCATTCGCAGATTGGTTTAGTAGATGTATTGGCATCGATAGGAATCGTACCAGATAATATTATCGGATATTCGGAAGGAGAGTTAGGCTGCGCATACGCTGACGGATGCTTAACCGCCGAGCAGGTGATTATGGCGGCATACTTTCAAGGGTTGGCTTTGATTGAAACTAAAACGAAAGATCGTCAACATATTTTAGAGAATCCAAGAATTAGCGGGAAAACAGTATCCGATAGGAAGTTCGATCGTGACCTGAAGGTAAATCGCAAGCATGTGGTGGCAGCAGCGCGACGCATTAAGGCCCCGTATATTTCACCCGTAAAATTTCAATTTCCCTGAAAAACGTAAAATTACTGATTGAACGATGGTGAGGATATGCTCGTCAAAACATTACATCTGTCTACTTTAATTACAATTATGTTTGTGTCTTTCTACAGGCAAAAGACATTACCGGTAGCGAGGATCCATGCGGAAATATTGCATACCATACCCGCTCTAGCGAAACGGTTCGCCTAAAAACACAAGCGTATCTGAAAGAGGTTATTCCGAAACCAAAACCTCGCAGTAGCAAGTGGTTAAGTACCTCTAAGCCGTCTCACGGATGCGAAACCAGTGCTGCTTATTCATGTTCACCTGAATATCTTACAAATAGTCTATTAAACCAGGAAATATTCGAAGACAGATCTCATCTGATACCGAAAAACGCAATAACTATTGAGATAACACCGCATGGTTTGTTGCAAACGACATTACGAAAGGTTTCAGGCGAAAACATTACGGATATCACTCCAACGGGACGTGGAAAAGAGGATAGCATTGTGGTTCTTCTTCAAGCTATCGGGAAAATGTACGAGTTCGGTTTAAGTCCTCAGTTGACAAACTTATATCCCAGTATCCAGTATCCGGTCAGTCGTGGAACTCCGATGATATCACCCCTGATACGCTGGGATCACTCAGATGACTGGAGCGTAATAAATTATGTTCAGCAAGCTAAACTTGCGTCTGGAGAAAGACACGTTTCAGTAACGCTCAACGATGAAGCGTTCGATTGGATGGCGGGACATGTAATTGACGGAAGGACCTTGTTGCCCGCCACTGGTTATTTAGTACTTATCTGGGAGACTGTTGGTATGTTGCAGGGAGAAATGTACACGGAAATTTCTGTTGTTTTTGAGGATGTCAGGTTTCACCGAGCGACTACAATTCCGAAAGAGGGTAGCGTTAAGTTACGCCTTATGATTCAGAAAGGTGAGTTGCGCTTATATGTAACGGAAACCCGTGACACGTTTCAGGAAATTAATTTCAAGTGTTTATGTGTAGATTAAAAAATGCATAGAGTGAAAGTATACTAGAACACGGTACGAATTATGCCTCATTAAGAATTACTCAGCCTGCATAGAAGTATACTTTGCATTATTTATGTTGTTTTAGGATCCGGAAGATTCGAAATCTTCGAAGGTGGTGCAACTGTTGTGACGGGGTTCGTCCGTACTGTCACGAATCCAGCTCAGGAGCGCCTCAATATTAAGCCATTGATGGATGATGACAAGGAATTAAACCTGACAAGCAGAGATATTTACAAAGAGCTGCGCCTCCGAGGATACCAGTATACGGGATTATTTCGGGGTCTCACCGGAGTATCATTGAACGGAAATACGGGACGCATAGCGTGGGAAAATAATTGGGTAGCTTTTATGGATAACATGTTGCAGATGAAAATACTTGGAACTGACACGAGAGGACTTTTTGTTCCCACTGGTATCCACAAGCTAGTGATAGACCCAAAAATGCATCTGAAACGGCTTTGTGCTGTGTTCGATGGTGATAAAGGTGGGAGTAATAGGTTATTCATTTGAAGTGTTATGTTGTAATCAAGTCGTGCCACGGGTGAAACTATATAACCCCTTGTTTTTACAGTATTTACAGTAGAAGTCCATAAAGATCTAGACATTATAACCACTGGAGCAGTTGAAATACGAGGGTTAAAGGCCAGTGCTATTGCTCGGAGAAAGCCTGCAGGGAATCCCATTCTGGAGAAGTTCGAATTTGTAGGACACCGAGATCGAGCCGAAATGGAACTGAAAGCAGTTACTCGCCTTGCTACGCACATGGCTCTTGAAAACCAATTCAGCGTCATCACGAAGACATTCGAGTTGATTGGTGAAGCAGATGATTTAACGCCGGATGAATTAACGTCCCCTGCGATTGAGGAAATTCTACGTGATCTACCCCTAGTACAAGCGGACGTGAAAATCTTCGCACCAATCAATAAATTCGCAGCCGATGCTATACCATCTAGTATTCGAATTGTAGACTCGGAAAAATTGTCTAGCGAATCTGGTGCGTTACTCGCAATTGGTCATGGTCTACTCGCTAGGAAGGACACGGCAGCCATGGAACAGTTGAAAACAGCTATTGACAGTAAAGGTTTCTTGATGCTTAGGGAACCTTTATATACGGATACTGAGATTGTTCCAGATCTGGCAAGTAAAGGGCTTGATATTATTCTTGAAAAACGTACAAAGAAGGAATTAGTAATTTTATTTCGTAAAAATGAGAAATCGCTCGAAATAGCGACTGTTATACACGTTAACAATAACGAATTCTCTTGGGTTCTTGAGCTGCAAGCTGCACTTAAAGTGGAAAATGAAAAGAAAAATAGTCCCAAGAGTCGAATCCTTCTGGTAAGCGAAGGGAATTTCGAGAGTGGGCTTATGGGATTAGTAAATTGTCTTCGGAAAGAGCCAGGAGGTGAATTCATACAGGGCCTCTTAATTCAAGACTCGCATGCTCCGAGATTCTCTTTGAAAAATGAATTATATTCTGACCAATTGAAATTGGGCTTAGCACTTAATGTTCTACGACCTGGAAAGCTGTGGGGATCTTATCAATTCTTTGCCCTGGATCCGATCGTATTGAAACCTGTCTATCACGCTCGAATCAATCAGAATACACGTGGTGATTTGAGTGCACTTGAGTGGGTGGAAGGTATAATCCCACCAACTTTCAGGCACCGAGATATTATTCAGACACATTATTCTTCGATAAACTTTCGAGATGTTATGCTAGGGACTGGAAAATTATCAGCGGAAATTGCGACAAAATCACGGCAAGCGCAGGAAAACGTAATTGGATTTGAATTCTCAGGTATAGATATTGACGGCCGTCGAGTTATGGGATTGATCCAAAGTGGAGCCTTGTCAAACTTATGCGTTTGTGATAGAGAATTCCTTTGGACCGTACCAGACAGTTGGACCCTAGAAGATGCAGCTACGGTTCCAACTGTTTACGGAACAGCCTATTACGCCCTTTATCTAAGCGGTAAAATGAAGAAAGGGGATAAGGTTTTGATACATGCTGGAAGTGGTGGCGTGGGCCAAGCTGCGATTACGTTAGCACTCCACGAGGGCTGCGAAGTCTTCACGACGGTTGGCACACCACAGAAACGACAATTCATTCGGGATCAATTTCCACAAATTGACGATGATCACATCGGAAATTCTCGAGATACAAGTTTCGAGCAGCTTGTTTTTCGTAAAACTCGTGGACGAGGCGTGGACATCGTATTGAATTCGTTGGCAGAAGAGAAGCTGCAGGCGTCAGTTCGATGTTTAACCACCGGTGGACGGTTTCTCGAAATTGGAAAATTTGACCTCGCAGCGAACAATCTTCTAGGCATGGAACTATTTTTGAAGGGAATCAGCTTTTACGGAGTCCTGTTGGATAATTTATTCACAGCTTCATCCGACAAGAAGAGAAAGTTGGTGACAATGGTTGATAAAGGTATTAAGAGTGGCGCGATCAAGCCACTTGTCAGGACTGTTTTTCCAATGGAGCAGGTTGAAGCAGCGTTCAGATATATGGCTGCTGGAAAACATATTGGGAAGGTGAGTATTGTTCTTCTACATAATGTACTGTGATAACTGATTCGAGCTTGAGCCGTATGAGTTTCACTCTGAGTGGTGTATTGTACTCGAGGTCTATATGTGAAATGAATCCTTTCCTTCTTTCGAAAAGACCTGCTTGTCCAGCACATAGTGGAGATGTGTTGGGTTGTTCATCATTTCTTTTGCTTTCCGTAATTGAGAATGTGGCTACTGTAGAATTTCGTCTGCATATCCCATTGCCATCTCAGAGCAGCGAAATTCGTGACCAGGAATCATGCGCATGCAATCTGTGAAAATTCTCAGAGCATCGCTCTGTCGAGCGCGCGTGCACTCATAAGATAATAAAAAAAGATAATTGCGCACATCTCGTTTCTATATCTTGTTTCTATCATGTTGAGGGATTACAAATAGTGAGCAGCTCAATCATTCGATGCGTTTTCGGTTGATAACAAAAAATAAAAAAAGGAATGGGCTGTCCAATTATCAGTTCGCTCCGAATTATTCGTCAACATACTGTATCAATCTGTAGGTCGGTGTCATGATCATTCCTTGTGGGGAGGTCGAGCTGCATGGCATTAATTTCCCAATTTCTTGAGATACACCCATAACTGTTTTCGTTCGCTTCCTCTGGGATGGTAATCGCTAAAGTTGTTCGGATCATGTTTTCCGTGTTCTCCTGCATGGCCTGGTTCTATATTCATTTGAACCAATGACTCAATGAACTTCACATTTCTTCGGCCTGTACCTAATGCCGTAATCCCACCTCTGACGGGGTGTAATCTGATGATTATTATTATCTACCCAACTGTCTCCTCAGTAAATAGAAAACACCCGTTGCGCAAGCGATGCCACAGGTTGATTGTATGAGTGAATAGAGCTATCATTGTAATAATACATGTGCATGTCGTCATAATTTTTCAACGGACCGATTCTCACAGGTTATTGTGAAAGTACGCAATGAAGATAATGTACGACAGCCTGAACTCCCCCTTGCACTTCCGCGGTATTATTGCCGTGAAGAGTGCAGCTATCTCCTTCTTGGCGGCTTAGGTGGTTTTGGTCTCGAGCTTGCCGATTGGCTTGTACTACGAGGCGCAAAAAAATTAGTCCTCACGTCCCGGAAAGGTATCAGTAATGGGTATCAACGTATGCGTATCAACCTTTGGGAGAGTTACGGAGTTGCAGTCGTTATTGTCGCTGGCCAAGATGCCTCAACGGATGAGGGATGTGAAGCCATTTTGAGAAAAGCGATAGCGCTTGGACCAGTCGATGCTATATTCAACTTGGCCGTAGTGCTGAAGGATGCTCTTTGGGAAAATCAAACAGTAGAAACTTTCAAAGAGTCTTTCGAAGTTAAGGCTTGGGCCACTAAAAAGTTGGATAAACTTTCGAGAACACTGTGTCCACAACTGAGGCAGTTCGTGGTATTTTCTTCTGTGTCTTGTGGCAGAGGCAACGCAGGACAAACAAATTATGGAATGGCAAATTCTATAATGGAACGAATCTGTGAAATACGACGAACAGAAAATTTGCCAGGCTTGGCTATTGAGTGGGGCGCTATCGGCGATGTCGGACTTGTGGCAGAAATGCAAGAAGATGACATAGAGGTTGTCATCGGCGGCACTCTCCAACAGAAAATATCTTCTTGCCTACGAGAACTCGATGGTTTTCTCCATCAAGATTCTCCAGTCGTGTCGAGTATGGTTGTAGCAGAGAAAAAGGCTGGTGGAGCTGAAGCTATAAATATTGTCGAGGCGGTCGTGAATATAATGGGTAGGACAAACATCATACCGATTTTTTTTAGTTCTGACGTTTCAGTGCCATTGTCCGTTGCATTGAGGTAGTCCAAAAAGTCTTGATATGATTCTTTCTCAAATATGTAAATTATATACATGATTCATATACAAATCGTTGCTCTGGGGGAAGAACGCGCCATGTCCCTCTTCTGATCCGAAAACCGAGAAGATTATTTTTTCGTGAATTTAAGTTGGCAATACTGACGCACGGAGCGAACATAATACGACTTTCATGAGGCAAGTAACTTTATCTAGGTGATAAGCGATTCAAATATTTCCTTATTTGTACTTATACACAGTATTAGTAGGCATACCTGATCATAATTTATGATATCGATCAAGGTCATCTTAAGAAATGACTTTTCTGATTAACACTTTTGAATATTTCTTTTGTGTTCGAAATAGAATCCATTGTCTACGTAATAGAACTCCTATCACATTAGCTTATGTGATGAATTGTTTGAAATCTTGAAAAATAATAACTGAAACATCTGTTCATCAAGTCAAATGTGTTCGATGTCATTATTATAATTGGTTATAATAATATTGTTTGAAATTGATTTCATTTTCGCTCCACGCGTCAGTGTTACCAACCTAAATATGACGAAATAGTATATTTCGATATGAGAGGCCAAACGGGTGGTTTGCACACTCCAGGTGTGTGAAGAGCGAGTCGATGACGAGCCGAAGGGCGAGTGATGTGCCTTCATACTGGAGTAATGTGCATTCCGCCCTTTTCACCTTGTATATCGAACACTATTTTTTGTTACACTTGCATGCAAGGCCCCGCGAAATCCAAAAATTGGACGAGATGTCAACGCTAATTTAACAACAAACCGACCAACTAACTCAATAGGACGTTAGATGGCGGCAGTAGAAAATGAGACGTTTGCGCACTAGTGAAAACGTTTTGTGTACCACTATAGAGATTTTGCACATCACTCTCGCGTATAGTACCTGAATATACCATTTTGGATACCTCTAACCGGTACGCAAACGAAAGCTTTGCATGCAGGTACAACAAAAAATCATATTCTCCTAAGATGGAACGTTATCGTATCAGAAAACGACGTGGTGCATCCTCAAATCGAAATCGATATAGCTAGTCCTCCCCTCAGGGAAAGGAAATGAGACAGATTTTTCGTATATACTGAAAGTACTTCGACTGAAAGCTCTCAACATGATTCAGTGACACTCTTTGACAATATTTGCTCGGTGCATTCACTTTATTTTTTCGTCGCATCGTCAATATCCCAGCCTCAATTCATTCTGCGATGAACCAAATGATTATGACAATTACACAAAAAACAGCAAAATTCTTCCACGATCGACAATTATACATCGGTTTTCATTGGGCATGATTTTCAACAGGACTGAAAGATCTCAAATCTATTAGTGTACATACACCTCTAGCAGAACTGGGAATGGACTCCATGATGGCAGTTGAAATCAAACAGACCTTAGAGCGCGAATATGAAATATTTTTGGCCGCACCAGACATCCGAAGTCTCAATTTTGCGAAGCTTCAAGAAATATCTCAGCAACAAGCCAACTGCGACAAAGAAACTGAATACATCGCACCGGACGAGACGAAAGTTTCAAGCAATGGTCTCAGAATGCTCATTCGCACTCTGGGCACACGTCAACTCAGTAATGATATTTGTGTGCCGTTGGTGAAGAGACCGCAGGATGGAAGGCGAGAAGTCTTCGTCATACCAGGAATCGAAGGAACCTGCACTGTACTCGAATCTTTGGCTAGCAAACTAAAATCTCCCACAACCTGTTTGCAGATCGGTACCAATTTCATAAACCTTGAGTCCGTGGCCGATATGGCAGACTACTTGTTCCCGGTAAGTTTGATTCGTACAATCTCATAATCATGTATGCTTCCAACCGAATTCGACAACATTTTACTGATTAAAACCTTGCAGTACGTCAGAGCGAGGAGCGAAGGTCGTAAAGACTTCGTAGTGGCTGGATATTCTTTCGGAAGTCTAATAGCCATTGAACTTGTCAGACGTTTGGAATCCATCGGCTTTACCGGTCGTCTTGTGTTAATCGATGGTTCACCTGATTACGTGAAAGCACTTATACGGCACTTCCTGGCCGGAAGCGATGAAGACCAGATACAATCCAATCTATTAGCAGGAATTATGGATATCGTAGCGCCAGCCAACACTGTACAGGTGAATTGTGAATTTTATACATTCTATATCAAATATCGAAAATTGATTGTTACCTTCGTGGCATACCAAGAGTGGAGCGAATAAGCAATACTCGTATAGTATATACAATGAGTGTGAAAAATATCGCACCTCAAGCTTATCGATGTGAACATGCAATTTTCTACCCGTGTGACCATAGGTTGCTCATGTGAGGCAATTGAGTGAAAAACATCATACGCATCTACATCCTATACCCTAAACGTCCTTATAATGAATCAAACATTATTTCATTAATGCGAGTCATGCTGTTTCAGCTTGTAGCAGAATTACAGAATCTTACTAAGTGGGAGGAAAAGATGGCAGTGTTTACGAAGAACGTCCCTGAAAATGCAAATCTCAATTATACCACAGATGATCATCGGGCTATGTGTTCATGTGTTTATAGCCGAATTAAAGCTTCTTTTAAATATGACCACACAGCGTTGTCCCCTCTGAAAACACCAATAACGCTACTCAAACCTACGATCCTCTCTTTACGTTCGATGGCGGAAGACTATGGCCTGGTATCGGTGAGTTTTGATTTAATATTTACCTAATTGTCTATATACAAGCGAATTGCTGTGCTCCCATCTCATTTGCTGCACATCTGTTACGCAGAGCTCTTCAGCAAAAATTCAGCATGTTGAACGGTTTTAATCTTTACGTGACAGCTATATCAATGAAAAATAATTTAACTACGATTCATATCGGTGGCAGGAAGTTTATATAAATCTCACTAATGTTTCACTAGCAGGTTACTCAAGGAAAAGTGGAAATTCTCTATGCGAAAGGCGACCACGTCACGATCTTAGATGACGACATTTGTGCAGCAGCTATTGACGGGGACCTCACGAACAATGTCGATATTAGTAATTCTTAAAAAGTGTGATGGGAGTATACTGGAGAAAATTTCATGTCCATCCGTAATATGCAGTGGAGCCAGCAATCATGCTATAAAAGACACCACGCTATGAATTTCCATGAGATGAATTTATTCACAAACAAAACCTTACGAACTCTACACCTTCCAATTTCAATGGAATCCAATATCCTGTATTGCATCGTAAACTAAGAAATATGTATTTTTTTCATTCACTAAATATCATATTCAGAAGTAAGAATATTCTTTGAAATTCGGGGCTGGAGATGAGCATTTAAAATTTGAAATTTCAAGGCGTCAATCGGTTACAGCCGAACCTAAAGAGCGTTGCCTAGTCAGCGACTGCAGCCAGGCGGCGGAGGAGAAAAGTGGGCGGGACTTAATTAAGTTAATGCTCCTCGCGCGCCAAGGCCCCCTACTCTGTAGCGATTAGAATTGATTAACGAAGCACACATTAAAATGCAGATGCCAAATGATAATTTTAAAAGATTGATAAGAAATCATTTCAATGATCGAATAATTAATAAAAGCATGCACGTTAGATATCGGGTACAAGTTCAGAACAATCAAATATTACACGTAAACTGCATGCAATTTCAATTACCTCAACCTCTCGTGCCGATAAACAGCCAAATTTGTACCACCCTTGCTCTTTTTTTTCGTCTACGTTACCTCCTGTCTCATTTTACCCATGGTGAATAAATAATAAAAGACTTTTCCAAAACTCTGTGATCTGATCAAACTGGTGCAAAAAAATTAGAAACAGCGCAAGGCCCGCGTGTCAGATCACGTGTTTACTTCAGAACATCCGCTAGCAGAGAGAAGCCTCCGCTAGAGCCGTTAATTTGCACCACAGGCGGCCTAGGCCCGAGGTGGCGCTAGCAAGCGATCGCTTTTCGCGGGAAAAATCCGGTGTTTAGTGCTTCGGCTCATGCAAGTTTTCTCGCAGGCCTTATGTACGATTTTTTCGGATTGGGTCTTAAATGGAAGGTGAAGGATGGATCTAGGCTTTGTATTTTTCCGAATTCCGAAAAAAAACTAGTTTCCATTTTATCGCTGAGGGAAATATACCTACGTTCAGAGCTGGCTTTTACGACGTGCAAAATAAAATTTCAAAATTCGGAAAGATACAAAGCACAGATCACTCCTTTATCTTCAAATTGATCCAAAAAGAACATCGAGACCTTTATAAATGACAGAGAAAACTTGCATCACGTGAACGTCTACAAGCGCTAGCTGCGCCGGGGATAGGCAACGTCCTTAAGCGAAATATGGTTTCCTGTCGCGATGCTCGCCGCTTTTCGCAACGGAAAATTTCACACACATGTGTGTAATATCTTATCGCTAGTGTCAGGCAGAAGTAATTTTTTCTCAAATTCGTAAAAAGCCAATTCAATCTGAACGGTTCCGTTGCGAAAGCAAGTGAGCCTGACATACTTTAGCTAAGAAATCGTGGATGATACAATATCAATGTTACCGCCGTGCCACGCGAAAGAGAAAATAGAAAACCAAGAGTTGCCCGCAACTGAAATCATGCGACTTACCGACGCTGCCGAGTTTGGAGCAAGTTTACTCGGATGTCTCTGCTTGGCTATCTGCGATTGGACAAAAACAAATGATTTAAAAAATCATCTTGATGAAATGATTAATAATCTAAGATCAAACAAACACGACTAAAATGTCGCCATAATATAATATATATCTTATTTCGTATATTCATCTGCTCTAAAATTTTACATGGATAAAACTTGAAATCGATTTCTCTTTGGAGAAACTGTAATAAAAGCAAGAATTTTGTTTCATGTTTGTGATTTTTACCATCTCTTCATTGCTCCGTAGCCTGACATCCATCCAGCGCCGTTGTTTCCCCTTGGCCCCTCGAACCGTCGGAATAGGCGCAGGCCTCTTAATGTTTCTGTTTCCGATACTCAGGAATCCTTATCACACTGTGATAGAAATCAAACTGGAAAGACAATCATTAGTCAAATACTGTCAAATGAGAGAAAAAATTATCCGACACATTCCTTGATTCAATTCAAAGGGAACAAAACGTGGGCAAAACAATGAAACTCTGTGTGAGATCGGGGATAATCTGACATTGAATGAAAAAATAATAATTTTCTTACAACAATCTACATGTACCTTGTTCGTATTGAATTGATGAGAGTTTTCATCCATGTACTATGGCTGAACATAACTCCAGTCATCGATGTATCGTGGAATCTTCTGTATTTCTGATCCAACATCAGCCCGCATCGATTTTCTGCTGGAATATTTTGAATAAAGTCATTAGGCGATACATTATTCGAATATTGTTCCATAGTGCCTCGAATATTGAAGTAAAAATTGATGGGAGTACCGTTTTTAGAAATTCTAGACGATTTCATAATTTACGAATTGTGAAAGACCTTAATCAGATTACTCATAAAACAACATTATCCAAAGGATTACTTTACTGGGATTCCTCAAAAATAACTTTTTTGAATTTAAGGAATAACTCTGTGATGACGTAGCAATCAAAAAACTTGGGAGCGTTTCTGGAAACGGTATTGAGGCGTTTTAAATAGATTTCAAGATTAGTTCACGAATAACTATGTACGGCAGGTGTATCAAATAAAGAGATGTACTGATTGAAGCTGCGTTCATAATTTGAATCATCATAATGAGGCTACGCAATGAACTAAAATGATTGTATCAATCGTTAATAGCTGTCTGAAAACACTACGCAATTAGTGAAATTCCGCAATAAATCAAACGAATGAAGATACATACATGTAAGGACATATGATAATAACATTATGTTATTCAAAGGCTTAGTCCCATCCACGAAAAAACACGACCGCAATTGTATATGTATTTTTCGAACAAAGTTTGAAATCGAGTTTTATTTAATATTGTGATATAAGTAACACATGTAGATTTGAATTAATACAGAATATCAATATTATTTCATTCTTACCATGTTTCGTTCCACAAACATTGACTTTTACTTTGGAAATATAATTATCCCGATTACTGCTACGTCTCTTTATAATATATAACTAATAAGTGACTGCTATTTTTCTACCCAGTATCCCCTTAGAGCATAGAATTCATAGTACGTGAAGTTTGACGATGCAAATGATTTTCCAGGTCCCCAAAGTTAGAATTTACTTTAAAATTATAGGAACAAAGAAGAGTTAAATGGAAAATAAAAATATGATACTTATATACACATTCACAGATGAATGATACTTCCTATACATATACCAATCTAGCGAGCAAGAATAACCTAATTGTCAATAATGATGTACAATAATAATAATTTCGGAAAAGGTATAAACTATATTTATTGATGAAAGGACAAATTTCTGTCAATAAACTATTCCATGGATATTATCGCGCGTTTACACGTTTAACGACTT
The DNA here is from genome assembly GCA_963170745.1 of Phymatocera aterrima. Classification (NCBI taxonomy): domain Eukaryota; kingdom Metazoa; phylum Arthropoda; class Insecta; order Hymenoptera; family Tenthredinidae; genus Phymatocera; species Phymatocera aterrima. The sequence continues at coordinate 13,810,613 of OY720662.1, forward strand.
TTATACATACATCGTCAATTATAGTCGTGTATACTATTCTAGTTTTACCAAAATATTCCGATGCAAATTCCACACGTTAATTTCATCGGATAAATTACAGGTTTATCAAATCACAGTGACAAGATTCGGTCTACCACCTGTTACTGATAATTGAGCAATGCCAATCCACACCAACCTGCACGGCTGAAACCACGTGACTGAAGACCGTGCAACTCGCACGTGCGGCAATGGGCTCAGATCAGTGCACCCCTCGATAAGCTGAGTTCCCCGCAACAACACGTTTACGATTTTTATCGTCAACAATGATTTTACAAAACTAACCTACGACCCACGCCCGATATTCAATAGCCGTGTCTCAATTCGTCAGAATTCATCGGTTTGGCGTTGGTCTCGGTTTTATGGTATAGTTTGTTATATCCCTTCACGTTATCAAACTATATAAAAGACAGAGACCAAGCCAAAGACCGGTGAAGTTTGGCGAATTGAGACACAGCTAATGTATTCCTGGCAAAACTATGTGGATAATATGTGTATGAATAAACAAGAACAGCAACGAAAATTATCCATAGTTATTAATATTTATGGTTATTCAATCTAGTTTACTCATAAGGAGCGTGTCAGACCTTCGGAAGATGCTTATGGATCAAACTGCTCGGGGTATTTATTTGGGCCAAAGTATGAGGCTAACCATGCTTTATATAATCATACATAGGCCCCCTCAGAGTCTTGGTGTGGCCCAAATTAAAAAAATTTCTGAAAATTTAGCAGCTCTCTTGAAATTCCCAAAAACTTCATAAAAACTCAATCATATAACTCATCTTGACTCTAGAATAGGGTGTCTTAGGATAAAAACAAGTCTGCACCCTGAAAACTATACTTTTTACAAGTTTGATGAAAGGCTTTAAATTACCACAAAGCATTCAACTTCATGAAGTTATAACGAAGATTAGTGAAAAAATTGTACATATCTGAAGTAGGTACCGGTTGAAGTATCTGAGGTGAAAGAGTACGCTCTGAAACTTCAAACGGCGCCGATTTCAGAGAAGGACAATTTTTTCGAAAATCTCCACCACAACTTCATGAAGTTGCTTCATGGTAATCGGCAGCTTTTGAGATGCTAGTCATGAAATGATATTACAATTCATATCGAATATTGATTTTTCACCAGGATCAACTGCACCTTCCGACGATTCACAGATTCTTATTGAACATAAGTCTCGTACAGTATGCAAATAAATTCACCGAACATTCAGTGAATATATTACAACGGGTAGGCATAACGTAGAAATCGTTCAGTAAATTTTTCAGCCTTACATAGGAAAAAACGCTGAAGTCATCAAGTTACTGCTTAAATTATGAAATTTGGTGATCACACTTGCAAACAGTATACTTTGTAAGGTGCAAAGACTTGTTTTTATTTTAAGACACCTGTTTCAAGTCAAGATGAGTTATACAATTGAGTCTTCCATGGAGTATTATGGAGTAATCGGCAAGGCGCTGAGTTTTAGGGAACTTTTTTAACTCGGGCGGTGTCAAGACTCTGAGGGTCTATGAGATCGAATGAAGCATGGTGAGTCTGATATTTTGGCCCAAATAAATGCTGCTAGCAGTTTGATCCATAAGCGTCACACGGAGGTCCGACACTTTCCTCATCAATCAATCAAAGATTATAGAATTTCTCCTGAGAACTCAAATCCCAAACTGCGAACACAAGACACAAGTAAGAAAGAAATGGAGATGAAGTAGAGTCGAATTTTGTACAATAAATAAATATCGATTGTCAGGTGGAATTGATGGGCTAGGTTCTTCACTGTTGTAAATAGAATTGACCTAAAGCCGCTTCGATAGGGGCTTCTCTAAGGATTCATCATGGATGAAGAAAAATGGTCAAAAATAAATGAAAAATATTTTGAAATCTGTAGGTTTTATGTCGTTATAATATTTGAAAAAATCACCCATCAGTTCTGATTGAAAATGAGATTCGCAGACGGATTTTTAATAAAATTATTACAACCAATCGAAACTTTTGTTGAGTTTCAATTAAAGACTAGTGTACACTAATTTCAAAAATTCCAACGCTTTGTATTTGAAGTAACTATCCTCATGCTCAAATAGTCCATGCAATCATTCCCTATATCTGAAATAATAATTTGTATATGGTGAAAGAACAATTCTTAAACGATTTGATTCTACTAGAGGACTATAATGGGGAATTTCCAATGTTCAATGTTCCCTGAGATTGATCTACGAATGAGTTCACAGATCATTGGTCGAACTTACAGCTTTTGAATCTACAATTTTCAGAAAACTTTATACTGTTGCCTACAGACTTGGATTTACCATTCTTACGTTGCCCTAGATTTTACATATCTCTCCTCTGCGCAGCATGTTTATTATCTAATATTTTAATTCACAAATATTGTCAAACAGATTTCAGACTCAGACTGAGACTCTAAATGAAAATCTCAGGCTATTTATCATAACAAAACACAAAAAAACTAATTCCTGGCTAATGGAAATGAAGCAAATTCATCAGAACAGTTCATTTCCATTACACACACAAAAAATGGGAAAATAATTTTGTCTAGAGGTTGTCTCTGGACTCCGACCATTAGGATTGCCCAGCCATCGCCTAAATTGTTATCAATTGAATTGAAGTTTGATTAGAATATCTTTCTCACCCAAATTCTTCAGGGCGAGGCTGTGAATGCGAATATTACCATCTGTGTCATCTCGAGTAACCCTTACTGATACCCTCTAAGTTTGGAATATGGTCCACTGGAAGGAAAAGATATTTTTTCTGTATTATTTTCGTTTTCTATTCATCATTTTCGATACCTTTCCCAGGGAATTTATGAAATATATATTGTGCACGTTAGAAATAAGATTGTTATAATAATCACAGAATCTGCAATTTTGGTTTTGTCTTAATGACTAATGCATCAATTCAGCGGGACGATTATTCGACATGAGCTGAATTATAGGCATGCAATTTGTACCAGGTGGTGCAAAATACGATATAAGCCCATGTGACTACCGTATTTTATTCTTATTTTATTCTGAAAGTTGTTACTGATGGTCATGTTACTTACTTCCAATTTAGTCAATCTAATATAAAACAAAATCCACGTAAGTTGCAGGGAGTCTATTCGAATGACCTATCTGAAGTGATCAGCTGATAACAGTCTTGCACTATACACATTGCATGTTTCATATCCTGATAATAAAAACGCTAACATTTAATAATACATTACGTAAGTAAATACTTACATGGAAAGATATTTCTAATGAACTGAGTAAAACAGCCTTGAAATTTTTTGTATATGGACATATTAATTTCTCGTATCGGTTTAAGATTAGTTTCGAATCAAGTCTTTCAAAACTAATCAAGGAACTCCAACAGTACGCATGAGCCGACTGGCTCTGGGGCTTACCACAATTCTGTGCTTTCGGTATAGTGGCGTTCCCTGCTGCCCCTTTCTTACGGCTCACCGCAAATAGAATGGACAGAGGGCGCCACTGTAACCGACCTGCTTTGCTTCCCGTCTTTTCCCATGAGTGGAAAGTGTCCGAGAAACAGACCAAATAAAAGCGCCTTTTCATGCGCGGCCATTGACGCTGCATCTCCAGCGAGACACACAGCGACTTGGTTGGACGGATCCTACGGGAAGGACCAATACACAATACAGGACCACACTTTTCTTCAAATTTCTCCGGGAAGCTAGTTGATTAGCGAGACTTGGGAATGATCTATTGAACACCAACAAACGACGAACAAACGATTGGACGTATATAAAATCGAATTTGATAATAATTAGCGGCGATGAGGGGCTAACTTAACTTAAACTCCCTAGCAGTTTTGTTTTAATTCTAATTAATTAACAAACACCAACAAACGATTGAAAAAAGATCCGAGCAGATGAGGGGCTAAGTTTATGGAGCTCAGACGTTGCCATAACATTCTACCGCCGGTAAGTTAGAGAACTCCGTTGGTACCGCAAGGCTCCAGTGCTCCACCTTGTTCAGAGATGACGCCAGATAACGTACGAAACAAAGAGGATCAGGAGGATAATCTTTGGTAGTACGAAACTTTGTCCAGAGATGGTTGATTTTAAATTGCATTTTCAACGACTTCTGTAGCCCTGTGACCTGTCGAAGCACATTCAATTCACCATTTAATGTCATAATAAATAATACCGGAATAATAAGCAATGAAGACCGCACCCGACCCCAAGGATATACTAGTGAGTAATTTTCGGTATTTTAATCATTCATCGATCACATTTTCTTGAATATTCAACTCGGCCTATCGAACCGACACTGGTAACCTCAAGTGTTTGTTTTGTTGCGTAAAGAAGACTCTCGCAGTTATAACGATCGTTAATATAAATGTTATCCGACGGAATTAATCTTTCGGTTGAATCATTTATTCTCGAAAAAATCTTCATTTACATACACAATTGAGACTGTATCGTCGACTTGAATTTCCTTCCGCCAAAAATCTCCTAATTCTTTCAAGCGTTTGATTCTTCGTTGTGACAACATTGTTGGAAAATGTATTTGACCTTCAGATATCATGCATAGATTTTACACTATTTTCCAGGAATTTCAATTCAAGGAATTGAGTAACTTGAAAATATCAGATGGCTTTCAATCCATTCCTCCAGCCTGTAATCTTATTGCTGTGGACAGAAAACGTGGATTGATTTATACAGCATGTGATAATAAAGTCATAGTCCTGAGAAGTGGAGGCAACCCTGACAAAGATTGGAAGAGAGAGCATGTCTTATCGGCAAAAGTTTCGCGCCTAGCATTGAATTGTGATTGTTCATTCTTAGCCGTTACTCTCCATCATCCCATTGCCTACATCTACAGAGCAGCATCTTTCACACAGCAGGTGAAGAAGAATGATATTTTCAATAAATGATATAAAAGAGAAGCTCATTTATATCAACAGTCTGTTACTATCTTCAGTCAGATACTCAACAATAATATGTGTCTGCTCATACTTTCAGAATTTGGAGTTATTGCGTGAGATTAAGTTATCGTCAACTGAAAACGTTCACACTTTAGATCTCCGTTGGAATCCATGTGTACCAGGAGCGTTGTGTACGATAACAAGCGACTACACCGTAGGTAGTTTCAACATAACAGCGGATAAAACATCGGCCATATTAACGATATTAGAAAAATTAGAGAAACTTGAGGTTCTCTGCGTCGCTTGGAGTCCGAAAGGAAAACAGTTGGTAGTAGGATGTAAAAACGGGAATTTATTGCAGTTAAAACCGGATCTCAAAGTAGCTCGGAATATTGTGGGTCCAAATCCAAGCATTGGAAGTATAATCGCTCTCTTATGGATCAGCAATTATCAATTTTGTGCCGCGTATTTAGATTCACAGGATTCTAGAATCAACGTACTGATTATAGATGCACCAAAGGGTGAAGCAAATGCCAGCTTCACTTCTTATGAAGATATTACTTACGGCTCGCCATCAGTTGAGGGTGAGCAGGGTGACCCGCGTTATTACTTTGAACATGTCCCTGAATGGGGATTAATCGTTGCTGCTAGTAGTGGAAGCAGCGAAGTTGCTGTTCTTGGTTCACGAGATAATGGAACAAACTGGGAACAATGGCAATTAGTTGATAGCGGAAGAGCGCAGTTGCCTCTTGTTCGTACCAGCGAAAGCTATCCTGTTGGATTGGCAGTGGATAAAACATCAGTCAATAAACTGCCATGGGGTGGTGAGGGATCGACCCTTTCCCATCCTGTTCCCGTACTTCATATCCTTGGAACTTCGGGACAGCTATGCAGCTTCCATATGGTTAATTTGATTCCTGGTATTCCGGGAGTATGCTCTCCCCCGATTGAAGTCGTTCATGCGCCTAATCAGCCACGTATGAGCCTTGCTCCTGCTGAAATATCTTTTAACTTGATCGGTGGTGTTACTAGTACTCCACGACCAAAACAAATCGAGGCCACTAGTCAGGATAAACCAAAAACAGCTGCGACCACTAATCTATTTGCTGATACTCCTAGAGTTTCTATTTCACAGTCTCAAGTTGAAACGAATGTAGTGAAACCGCAGAAAGAAAATGTTGAAACATCATCAAAACAGGAAATGCCAACCATAGCTGCTAAAGCAGTAAATCAGCAGGAAAAAGTTGGCATTGATAGCAATATATGTATTCGCACCTATCAAGAAGAGCGCAGTCTGTTTGAAACTGAACTGAGAAGCCGTAGAGAAATGCAAACTGTAGATATCGGCTCTGAAACTGAACGAAACAAACTGATTGAGAAATCTGAGGAAATGGACAGATTTCTCACTGAATTACAGGAGACAACTGCCAGTCATACTAGCGATATTAACTGTTTGAAGAATCTACTGCTACAGACTTTTGCTTGGCTCGAAGAAACGAGATCTAGACACTCATCAAACACTTTAAATAATCTTCAAACTCACGGAAGTAATGCTAAACTCAAAGAATTGCAAACTCAAATGTATTACGTGCAATCTCAATTAGACCAAGCTATGCGAGCTCTGGATCACGAATGGCTCGAGCACATAAATAAAGAGAAAAGTAAGATGAAGGTACCAAGGCTGGAATTTGTCTATCAAAACATGCTCCGACATTCACAAATTATTACCAAAGAAAAGAGCAACATTCAAGCTCTACTTAAAAAGTGGAAAAGTTTTACACGTGGTGATGCGACTCAGTCTTTGAACAAATCCATGGCTAATATGTCTTTGTTTTCTCTGGATAATACTAATACTGCTATCGAACAAAGATGTAGAACTATAGCGAGTCGGAACTATAGCTTTAGTCGGGAGAAACAAAGCAAATTAAGAAATCTATTGAACCGATCTACGACAAAGATTATCAAAGCAGCAACTCCTTCGGAAATTCACGACCGTTTGAAAGAAATGCTTTCCTCCCTGGCTACTCTGAGCCGACCGAAACAAGTTAAAGAGGAAAAACTCAAATCAAAGTCTAAACCAAAACAGGAACAAACAATAATCCCCACAACTCCATCTACCCAAATAGCAAAAAGTCCTTTAGCATCATTAGACCGAATTGTGGCGAACATTGGAACGATCAGTGCCCAACCTAATACCAATGCACAGAATAGAATCCCTGCGCTAATCCCGGCCGCTGTGAGTCCTCAGATAATTAAAATACCGCACGTTGATACCAAAGCGCGAGCTGCTGCTGCCTCACTAACACCTCAAACCCCAACAGCAACTGTACAGCCAAACAAACCGAAGACTGTTTCATTGTTTGGTACACCTCAGACACCTAAACCAGCATCTGCAGTTACCAGCGGACTTAAATCAGCAACAATACCTGAAATATCTCCATTCACTTCCAATGCACCTAAAACTTCAGTACCAGCAACATTACCACCTGCACTAATACCAGTAACAGTAACAGCGGCCCCTGTGTCTACGCCATTTTCCAAAAGTGATACCTGTTTGTTCAATTCTGGTAATGTAAAAACTGATGTACCGTCGATGCCTACAATGTCTGTAGGAATATCACCAGTTCCGGTAACTACCGCTGTAGCAACACCTGCTTCGCCACCACAAACAAGCCCACAAACTAACTTTGGCTTTTCAACATTGACTCAACCACCTACTAGCCAACTACCCAGTTATCCTACTATTCTGAAAACATCACCACCTGTGGTCACGACGTCTTCGATTTGTGCCAAAGCGTCGCCGCTGCAAAGTTTTTCTTTCGCATCTAAACCCGCAAGTAGTACAACTTTTTCTTTTGCTTCGAAACCAGCAATGAGTATACCATCTAGCGCAGCACAATCATTGGATCTATCGGCCATAGGCTTGGATCTTCAAGCACCTTCTAATACTCCAGTTGAAAACTTGAAACCAGCAACGACGGTAGCCAATAATAGCTTTTTCGGATCTACTCCGAATCCGTCTTCTGGATCACTATTTGGTGGGGTTTCTGCTGCTGCTAAGGATAAGGCGCCAGCAACAATTTTTGGAGGTTCTAGTTTTTCTTCGATATTTAGTGGGTCCAATGCAACTAATAACGCTGCATCTGCTTTCGGTGGAAATACTTCGTCTACTGGAGTAAAGCCGCCAATTTTTGGTGGTGGTACTACCAGTCCTCCTGCATCTACTTTCGGTGATGCTGCAACGAATTCTCTGAAATCTTCTGCTAGTGAAATATCAGCCGCATCTCTGCCCCCATCGCCCTTCGAGCTTTCTGCAAACTCGCCGTCACCTTCGATTTTTGGCAATATTTCTAGTACTGCAAACACAACTTCACTATTTGGAGGAAATTCTAATCCAATAATGAATACATCTGCTTTGGGAGGAGCCACTAATTTGCCAGCTCAAAGTTTCGGGGAAGTGACTACTAGTCCTATAAAACCACCAATATTTTCCAGTGATTCTGTTGCATCTCCAACATCCACCGGTTTCAGTAGCCCCCCAGATCCCAACCCTTCCGTGTTTGGTGGCGTTTCCACGCCCTCTCTTTTTGGAAACAATGCTACAGCATCTTCAGGCGCATCAATTTTCGGTGGAAATATTGCAAGCTCAACACCTGTATCAACTAGTGGATCTGTCTTTGGTACAGCTCCACCCGTGACGCCAAATCAATCCATATTCGGAGGAGTAACTTCAAGTCCTAATTCTGTAACAAATATAGGAGCAGTTGCGCCGACACCAGTTGCTTCCATGCCAGCGTTTGGACAGGCAGCAACTTTTGGTGTGAAACCAGAATTTGGATCTATTTTTGGAGCATCGAAACCGGTATTTGGTGGAAGTGGATTTGGCAATAGCACGTTTCCTGTTGCTTCACAATCTACAGGTTAGCCTCTTCTGTTGACAATTATTGGACACGTGTTTTGTAAGACTATTTTTTCATATTGATACTGGATCACTAGGTGGATTTGGCGGATTTAGCACATCTCCAATGGGAGGTAATGCTTCTGCAATGAGTGCTGGCAGTTCAATGCAAAAAGTATTTGGTGAAACCAGTGGGAGCAGTACTTTTGAAAACCTTGCTGCTCAGGAAGGAGGTTTAACTTTTGGTAATTTAGCCCAACATCAAGCAGAACCAGCACCACCTCCACCGGCGTTTTCAGGGTGAGGACAAGGTTTTAATACATGGTCAATCATTGAGTCCAAGTTTATCTGAGTTACCAGAATTTTGAGGGAGGATGCCTGATCTTATTCAGTTAGGTCCATATAATACTATCTAATTGAATGGAATTTTCACAATTCTTCAGGGGGAGCTCATTCCAGAGTTGGAGATGACGGAACTTACTCACAAGAACCCATTAAAATTTGGTGAACACTTAGAAAAATCATCAAAACAACTGTTTTGTTTTAAATACAATCGAGGTATAAGTGAAACGTTTGTAACATATTTATGAAAGTGAGTAATTATATTTTTGCTGAACATAGACACGAAAGATTTAACTAAAGTTGTTACTTTGAAATATTATGTAATCAATGATCACGAATGAAATCTTCCAATAATCATGTCTTTTTATGTAAAACTTGAAAGTCTATTAATGACCTATGTATAAAATACAAAGTAGGTACAAATCAGATACCCCTTTTGATTGGCTTCGGTGCTACCGACACCTTGACAGGCTTACACAAATCAATTACGCATGGATCGTCTAATGGAGGATGCATGCATAGGGGTGACGATGGAACAAGAAGCGCCAAAGAGACTTCTACGTTACAAGCTTCCATCCACACTTGGTGAGATAAGAGCACAGTAGTTCTGAGCCTGTAATCACTTTGTTCAGTAACTTGGCAGCGTAAATCAGATTGGCGTGGAAGTAGTAATTGAATCTGTTGATCGGGATGTCGAAGTTTGATGCGTAGCATTGCTGGATCTCTGAGATTGAGAATTTTAGCTGTTAACGGAATGCCTAATAGCAAACCACCGGTAAATTTCAATGCCGCATCTGCATCCCCTCTTGGTTCTTCGATAATTGCTCGACAAATACGTGTCATGGTCGATGGTCTTGGTAGTCTTTCCTCTCCTTGCGTTGGGGGTGAAAGTAGTAAAGGTATCAAGAGACGAGTTAAGGTTCCAGGTTTTGCTTCTCCGAGGGAAGGCAGTTGTAAAATTAGGGCTCTAGAGAACGGCGGTAACTTTCTGGAATCAGATGAAAGCGCTTCAGCTTCTGAAAGAAAGTGCCGTGCCAGAGGTAACGCACTTCCAGTAGCTCCACGTGTTACACGTATCAATTCTACAGCTAATGCTTTCAAACGCATATCATTAGCCAAAGCTATTTGCTCTGTTCCCAAGCCCGTGAATAATCTTTGAAGCCTGAAAAAAGTTCAGAGTTTTTACCAGCTGCGATAAGTTCTATTATATGAGTCATTGAAAAATTGAGGTATTTGTAAGTGTGGACCACAATTCAGGTAGATAAAAACAAAATTGTACTTTTTGAACTGGAGAACTTGAAAGAGATAGGAAATTTAATTCAAAAATTCTGATCGGCATTCTGTAATTGATGTATCAGGGGAATAAAGAGATATCTACTTTTGGGCATGTTGAAGTAGAAGAGCGACATTATTTGTTGCATTTGAGCCAGCGATAGCAGGTGATGGGCTAGTCGGTGGTGATGAAAGTTCTTGAACAATGGATCTGAGTAAAAGGAGACACCGTATATAGAGAGCAGTGAATCTAGCTGCTCCCTCCATTCGGCAATCCATTTCTGCTAATCGGTCTAATTCCACCCCTGCCACTTCCAGTAATTGTGCATAAACTCTACCATCAGGTCTTGCTCTTTCTACACCAACAACCATTCTCTCCAAAAATTCTTTCCCTCTTCGATCTCCGGTCTCATCATCCTCAATATCGTCTTTTCTGAGGGTCGGAAACGGCGTTGGAGTAGGTCGTAATCGGGGCACGAGATGAGGCATCGTGTCTCTCAAATAATGATAGTGCTTTGCGGCGTGCTCTGTAAACAGCGCAGGCATACTTGGACAGTGCAATGCTGCATTGAATATCAACACCAGAATGCTTGCATCTATTTGAACCAAATAAGGAAATTTTATCAGAAAATTCTTCATTAAAGAGACAAATTTCATGTGTCTTTTATCCAAATTTCGCTTAAACCGTAAATCAAAGGATACAAGATGGCTCATCAACGTCAGGTTCAGGGGTGTCGAAAAAAGGATGTCGACCAAGCAGTTGAGGGACAAGGGGGAGAGTCAGATAGGGATGTGAAGCTCCGAGAGAAGCTAGGCAAACTCGAATACTTTCTTTGTCCTGAGGATATCGAGACAAATTATCTAATAAACGATTAACACACATATGAAGACAGTTGCGTGTTGCTAATCTGCTAGTGGCCAATGTTGCATGTAGACCCTCCCTAACTTCCCCAGAAAAATCTTCCAGAGCACCAAGTATAGTCTCAAGTTGGTCTTCTCTGAGCGTTACACTTGCAGACATTTTACGTAATGACTCTATAGCTCTCAATCTCACATCCTGAATCTCGTCATTGAACATATCGACCATAAAATCGAGGGACGTACATGCTATGTTGGGCTGCTCGAGAGATAGAGAACATAGGGCCTCCACCGCCGCTGTACGTACCTATGAAACAATGTTATACAGAAGATATAAGCTAGGATGTATAATTCTACAAAATGCTGCGGACTTACTTCCAAGAATTCGTCTTCCAAGCCATGAATAAACGCGCCACAAGACCCGCTCCTTTCCTCAACTTCTGGTCCTTCGTCTCCAACTCTTTTTTGCTTTTTGTCTAATGCTTGTTCAACAAATCGGCGTGAAACTCCTTTCATCGATCCCAATAAAGACATTGCCGCCGCTCTCACACGAGGCGACAAATCACCCATCAATCCGCAGATTTTTGAGAAGGCACAATCTATCATTCGCAACTCTTCACCATCTCCGACCATAATGCTGCAAAGATAAAACGAAAGATTAATAATTGCAGAGTATTCTGACAAATCTTTAATTCAAAATGTCGAGAAGTGAAACCACTTTGCATTCCACATGATCAAGATGTAAACAATATTGATATTTCATACTTATCAGGGTACTCTGTCCCCAACAGCCATATAAGCTTCAAAACAGCTCGTCGAACGATTTCATAATCATCACGAAGGGCATCACAAGCTTCTGAAAATAAACTAGCAGGCAAACGACATCCTCTTCGCAAATGTAATTCTGCCATGGTTTCAAAAGCTTGAGCTCTGACCCTCGGATCTTGTGAATGTGCGTAATTACCAACAAATGTTAGCATTTCATCCGGAGTGTTGGCAGATAGAAAACGCCCGATTATAGAAAGGCACCGAGTTTGAACACCGTGCCAAGTATCTGGCAAGTGATCACGCGCTGCTTGCAATGCCATGCTCCTACGAGAAAGTAAACTTCTTGCATTTTTCTCATTTACACAAAATTGTCATGACTTCAGATAAAATTCTTCATTGGTTCCACGTTCCACAGCCATCTATTGTATAATGCAGTACTAGCCAAAAGGCCCAACTTTTTTACACACCTATGAAAATTTCCTAATTTCAACAGAGTACTCAGTCCCTGACTCTTGACTCTATGAGATTCTTCGTTTTTCAATAGATTCACAGTTTCTTCGACAATGTTCGCTTTCTCGGCGACGTCCTCGGCTACTTCTCCTAATTCTGCGAATACCCATAATATCTTTGCCCTAACTGCTGCTTCAGGTTCGTTCATAAACCTTTCCGCAAGTCTCTTTGCCGCAAGGGGTACATCTTCCGATTGCAATTGAGCTAAAGAGTCAGATATACGTAGGAGAAGTTGCAAAGCATCATTACCGGCTTTACATTTATCAAGTAACTCTATGTAAGCTAATGCTGAACTACTTTCGCTACTAGCATTGCCATTTTTATTGCTTGCCGATGAAGAGAGGCGAAAGGAACGGATCTTTTTAGCTGGAGGCTCATTTATCACCTAGAAAAATGTAATGAAGGAATATTTTAGTGATCAGAGTCTTATAGCTCATTCGACTGGGGCTACACAGGGCTGAACTGGTGTCGTGTACATCGTTTTATCTCTTTCTTTCCTCTGAAGGAGAAAGAGACACAGAGAGCTACACTACACCAGTGCAGCTCGGTATAGCCCTAGGTGAGAGAGCTATTACGTTCATCAACCTGAAACGATCTGTTAATCTTGACATAACCTCACACAACATGAATTATAGTGCGGTAGCTGAAACGCATGTTGTTATTTGGCATACGTATAGTTAAAGCGTATTTTTCCGAATCAGTCTCATGTTTAGTTTCCGGATATTTATATCCAATGCTATTATGATATGGCTTTCTGTATGCTATGCGGGTTCCTTGGTGCTTGTGTCTAACCTCGAAAATAGAGGTTAGAGATGATCAAAGGGCTAATTTTGTAATAAAGAATAATCTACTACACCTGACTTTGGCTGAACTCTGCAAGTACTCTTTTCTTTATTAATGCAGCCATTTTGCTTAATGGAGGTTTGACAAATGCGGTGGATTCATAAGATCATTTTACTGGATCAAAGCGCGAAGATTGAGAACAGAAAATAAAGTAGGTGTGCATACCAATGGTTTCAAATGATACCTGCGCCCATGCGCACATCACATTCCGTAAACGCCAGACGCACGCTTGTGTTTGCAAGTTGCATGGCATGCAGGAGCACATTATGAATTGCGCGCCAATGGTACTCCGTCGGAAAGATTGGAGTGAACGAACAACGAGAAAGTACAAACTCTGTAAAATGAAGCTACAAAAAGCTATGATAAAATTTGGAAATTGAAACCAGATAAAACCCTGTGGTCTTATCTGAGAAACTCTCAATACTAACGATTTATCAAGAAAAAATAGTATTATTGGTATGTATACACAGCACGAAATATTTCAAACAGAAATATTTCTGTATCCGTAAGAAAGTTTTGTATGAAATATTTTCTAAGAAAATGAAAAAGAAATAAGTTGACAGCATACAATTATATCAAATTTTATAAAATTATAAACAATTCAAAACTGCGGCCTCCACACGTTTGTGGATATATGGGGAAACCGGAATTTTTCGATTTTTATAACTACACACATACGTACTACATCCATAATTATTTTTGGAGCCAACTATCTTGCCCCAAATTTCTAGAACTTTTGATTTCCAAAGTGAATGAGAAACATTATGCATGTATTATTTGTTTGGCTATTCTAGCTGTTTATTCACTTTTTATATAATAATGATGAACATTTTTATTTTTATATAACGAATATTATCATATATAAGACTTAATTAGTTACAATTAATCCAATATTTAGAATCTCAGGTTCTGCTTCGATCTGAAACCGTTCACGTGAGAATTGAATTTCGTTTCGATTTCTGCGGAAAAATTAACTCCCATCATACATATCTCTGTGCCTTCGGAAAATGATGTTTCGTGATGAGGGTCTAAATTCATGAAATTTATAGCCATAATTTTATATCTCGCCGGTTTCCGGGAGCAACTTCGGGCTGATCATCCTTTCCAAAGTATCGCGTGGTCTACTATAATATCTTGTTTCTAAAAACTGCAGTCTTCTGCATTATTTGAACAGCAAAGCAAGCGCTGCGATTCCTGTTCGAAATATTTTATGAATAAGTAGGTATGATCTTAGAGCATATATTATAGGGTATGATTGATGCTAGGTGTATTCGATGGTCTCTTCCAAATGATGATAATGCATGCGCACGACAAATTCTCGCAGCGCGCGCGCGCAATTTGATTTCAAATTGAAAGACAAACGCTCTCTCATTGGCGGATGATAAGCGCCTCGCGTCATGCTATCGGCTGCTATTTATCAGGGCTGAGCAGTATTTCAGCTACATGTATTCGAAATGCGTATCTGAATACATTTGTATTGTATTCATATACATGTGTATTTAGTATTTGCTATATAAATACTGGCGAACAACAGCATCTAGTATTTTGTATGTCACGAGCTATTAAAAACGCATTAAATTCCAATTATTGCAAATTGTTGGATGCATTGTTGCCCATCATTGAATGCCGTGAGTCTTCAATAGCACATTAAATACGCTAAATAGACGTATTTCGTATTTTCTGAGAGTAGCCAAAGTTATAGGCCAAGAGCTGACGACCAAATGGTCAGGTAATTTTATGGTCAATGAAACTCAGGATTATACCTACTCGAAGGACTCTTTTGCGGGAATCGGCGATCTGTCTGGCCGCACCTGGTAGGTTCAGATATTGCGGGGGGGGGGGGGGGGGGGGGTAAGGTAAAAGTATCGTCTCGATTTTGTGTTGTAAACAATTCCGCTATACTTCCAATGTACCCAAAAAAATTTACAAATCGATCGGTTGGTAGAAAGGTGTTGCCAGCCTTAATTATAGTTAAATTACTGGCTCTTTTTAGGCCAAGAGTTTATCCATTATAGAAGCCAAAAAAACACATTGAAAAAAATTATTGAAATCGTCGCGTTTCGTACAGAAATGAGCCGAAGGACATGACAAAGGGCGCGTGGAGGGGATAGCGACCGGCGGGTGCGACCGTTGAGTAGTATTCTTCTACCCTCAACGGTGCGACTCTCTCGGCGCGTCGGTTGTGTTCGGCGAACAGAAAGCAGCCTGCTGTCCTCGTCGCCAACGCCGGATTAAGATCATGAAAGGCCCAGGGGTTTACTGCTTCCGAGAAGCCCCTGTGGGGAAATTTTTGTGTACGAAAGCTGGGAAATCCGGGCCACCGAAGATCCTTCAGGCTATGGGGCCAGAGGCTGTAACCCCCTTAGCCCCCCGCCCCTTAATCCAGGGTTGACCCGTTGAGCGAGAGAGAGAAAGAAAGCACGGACGCACTTATCGGTTGCTATCCCCTCCACGCGCGCTTTGTCATGGCCCTCAAGCTCATTTCTGTACGAAACGCAACGATTTCAATAATTTTGTCCAATATGTTTCCACCACTATTTTTAGCTGGCTTTTTTTGGTTTATATAATGAATAAACTCTTGGCCGAAAAAAACCAGTAACAATACTATTACCCCGAAATTCGAATTTTTTTTTAAATTATAATTAAGGCTGGCAACACCTTTCCCCCAACCGATCGATTTGTAAATTTTTTGGGTGTATTGGGAGTATAGCGGAACTGTTTGCAACAAAAATTAAAGACGATACTTTTACCTTCCCCCCACAATATCTGAACCTACGATTAGAAAGAATTCACAGCTACAATCAGTAACGTAATGGCTAATATTCCGCCATGGTTTGGCCTGAATTCAATCGATTCGAACATGGAGACTAGAGATCCATAGATTTAAATATGAATTTTCGAAACAGTATTGTTGCTTGGCTAGCAAACGTGGTGTCATGGGATATTTCCGAAGTTAATTCGGTCAAATCTTTCGAAGCAAAAACTTGTTCGAACTTGGGGTGCTATTGAAGACTCATATAACCTACTCGCTTCTTCGTGTCACGTAGATACAACTCACATGTATTGACAAAATATAAACAAGTATTCAGCTCGATAATTTTAGTGAATTCATCAGTTAATAAAAAATAGCAGCATGGTAAAAAAGTGCGTAATGTGTAATATGTACTCACTGCGCATGCGTCGTTAGACAAGGAATACGGCGTACTACATGCTCTTTCTTTCTATTCTGTGCTGGCCGCTTCGGCCGACTCCCGTAGTCCGTACTCTATTCTTATATCTTTATCTCTGTGGCCGTCCACCTCGCCGGTCATAACGTCCGTCGGTCAATCTTTTGTGTTCATTGAAAATTCAAAGATGGCGTTTGTGAATGAAGTTCATGTTCATGTGCTAGCGTAAAGTGAAATATGAATGTGAAGATTGAATGAACATTGAATAAGATGACGCACCAGACGTAGTGAAATGTGGGTTGGATTGGATTAATTTCACAACTACGTTTTGGGGCTTCTATAATCCACATCGAAAATAAAAGGTATTTTAAGTCATTCCCCTTAACTTTCCACATGCCTATGATTGTGTCATGTAATCACTGAATATCTTTACCCAACTGTATCAAATTATATGTATACATAGAGGAAATTGACTACTACAAAATTCTGCTTTCAAAGGAACAATGCGTTTAAACAAACACATCTTTCCATGAGACATGTGTTGAGATTTTTCCTTTCAAACCATAATAATTCAAAAAATTGGTTAACAGAAATGCTAATCAAAAATCAGATTCCTAACCTCAATCTTTATGGTTAATTGATCAAAATCAGCTGATTTTAATTTAATTTAAAAACTCAATGTTTCTATAATTTACTTCATGCCAAATAACTGAAAACAATGATGAATAGTCAGCGGCTAGCCCCAGCTAGCATCAGAAACAATTTTTTGATGTTGTTTCTGTGTAGCGGCGGGGCTAATAAGCTGAAACAATAATGATATCAATCACCGCACCAACTTCTACGGTTCATTGATACCCAATTGTTATTTAAATAACGCGGCAACAAGTTGTTGTGGATGTATGTACCATAACAGGCTGAAAACTGCTAACATCAATGCAAATGTCCAATTTTCGTTGTCATTTAAACAAATGGCTTCAAATCGATTGGACTTTGGTGTCATTGGTGAAAGTGGTGCAGCCAGACAACATGCTCGAATTCAATCCACGCACAATCATTCCGATTGAGGCAATACGATCTTTTTTCATTTTACAGTATTTTTGTCGTTTATCGATTCAGATTTTCATTAACCTGGCAGCAATTTTATGTGATATACATCATGAATTATGATTTTTTCAAATTTTTTAACAATAAATGTCTACGGATACTTGAAGACATAATTTTTATCAGCAAGCCCACTTTCGTGGCGATGATGAACTCCCTCCTCGTTATTCCATTTGCTAATCCTCATTTGAAGCCGGAGAGTACGTAATACTGCCGCACAGGGTGGTGCAGAATCTCAGGGTTTGATTCAAATACAATTTCTTAGCTCTTTTATTTCTCCAATATCTGAAATTTGAAATTCCGCCTAATCTCTGAAACATCTGTTTATTATTGAAGACCCAAATGGCATCAGATCCGGATTTTGGAATATATCATATCACAGAATCGGAAAGAAATAAAAGAGCATAGATCAAGACTGATGTTTTTGACAAAATCTCACTAGTCCTGTGATTGAATTATGACATCTAATACTCACAATCTGAACATTTTATGTGTCTGTAGCATCTTAATGTGACCTCCTAGCATTTTGGAAGATTTCTGAAACCTGGCATCATGAGTGACGAAGAAAATCCTTGTAAGAGACTGAAATTAGACAACACAGTGAGCAATGAAGATGAAAATATTCGGATCGTTGACAAAAATAAACCTGGTGAATGTCCATTCAAGAATAATTTGGATATGCTAACAGATGAAGAAGACAGCATCAATCTTGCAGATGTTATGAAATCTGATTCAAATTATAACAGTAACGGTGAAAGTTTTGAACAAGATGATGGCAGCTCAAAACATAATAGCCAAGGGCTTCAGAATGGTCGTGATCAAAATCATGACCACAATTCAAATCCTGGTGGTGATAGCGATGATTTAAGACACTTCGATGTTCTCGATGATTTGGATACACATCAAGATCAAGATGGCTCAGATTCTGATACTGATTCAACCGGCAGCATGGACTCAGATGTACCAGATGAAGAGATTGAAGCTATGCTAGAAGAGGGTGTGTTTCTAGTTCTATATTCCAACTAAATTCCACTGCATGTATACGACTTCCATCAAAAAATCTACTGTAACAGCAATTCAAATATACACTTCCAATATCAAGGTGTATTTCACAGGTTTACCAGATGAATTTAAGGGAAAACGAAGAAAAAAGACAGAAGAAATGCCGTATGAGGAAAAAGAAAAATTGGTTTTAGATGGTGCGTTACTGCATTTATTATTTCCTACATTTAATTATTATTTTACGTTTCTTTGTGAGATTGGTAGAGGCAATTTATAGCTCAGATTTGTCAGCTATCATTTTTTCGGAAAATTACATATTCTATCATGGATAGGGATCCAAATAACCAACGTGTGATATGCATTTTATGTTCGCAGAGATTGGACATAACCATTTCGACGTACTACCAGAGGGATGGGTACAAGTGACCCATAATAGTGGGCTCCCTTTGTACCTGCACAAACAGAGCCGTGTTTGTACATTAGCCAAACCATATTTCCTTGGGCCAGGTAGCGTGCGAAAGCATGAAGTACCCGTAAGCGCTGTACCCTGCTTGCAGTATAGGAGAGCGTTGCGTGAAGAGGAGGAGGAGGAGAAGAAAAGGAAGGAGAGAGAGAAAGAACCTACTGTCGAAACTTGCAGCTTACCAAGTGCCAAAATTGAAACTATTCAAGAAAATAGAGCAGCGCATTCTTTGGATAGTGAACAGCTCAGGAATTACTGCCAAGCTTTATTTCGTTTCAAAGCAATCAAAGTCATGAGATTTCAGTAAGTCTAACTATTGCTGTTGCTTCATTTCATTCAAACATTGTCCGTAGTGTGATAAAAATAGAATAAAACTCAGAATGTTATAGAATTAAATTGTAATTACTTCCTGGAGGTGATGAATGTTGATTAAAAATTTGTATGTTAGATCCTGGTCGGCACGCAGAAAGTTTACAAAAAATAAAAAGCACCGTAAACAACTGGAACGTCCTACGCTACCCGATGGCACGAAGCTGATCACTTTTCCAGTCGGTGGAGCCAATATTTCTGGAAACTCAACTGCAGTCACAGGAGAAGACAGCGGAGGCCAAAGGCCACCCAAACATTGGATTATGAATCCATCAGGCAAAAGTTATGTCTGTATTTTGCATGAATACGTTCAACATGCTCTGAAGAAACAGCCAACCTATAAATTCAAGGAGTTAGGTAAAAATCTTGACTTTTCTTACCGCTTATTGACAATGAATTTGTTCAAATACTGTGATTTATTCTGATGTAATATTCCTCGGAAAAAAACCTAATTCGCAATAAACTATTTCACAAATTTGCAGAAAATGCATCTACGCCGTACTCGGCAGTTGTTTGTATAAACGAAATGGAATATGGAAGCGGTTTTGGAAGCAGTAAGAAACAAGCTAAAGCTAACGCTGCTAGAAAAACTCTAGAAATCTTAATTCCTCAAATGCGGGATAAGATTTCAGGGGATTCAGGAGATGCCGGCGCTAATAATTCTAGTAGAGCTCTAAAAGCTTCCAGAGGAACTTCTGAAGCCGATTTATCCTTTTTTGATGAAATTACCATTACTGATCCTAGGGTCGCTGAGTTTTGTGCAAAAACTACGGAACCTTCGCCTCACGCGATTCTCATCACTTGTTTACAAAGAAACTTTGGTCTTGGTGATATGCACATCAACTATTCTGTTAATACTTTGAAACATCAACGGAATGAGTTTACAATGCGTGTTGGTAAACACGAAGCAACCGTTGTGAGTAATAAAATTCTCCAATAAAAAAAGAATTATTAGCTCACTCTGTAAAATAGATAAGCAAAACTGATTTTATGTTACATTTCGATCATATTTAGTGATTTACCTCCACTCTGAAGTCGATTGAGCGAGTTTGTTCTCACTGATTCCTCTTTGAATTGTAATTTTTTCTTACAAGGTATGTCGTAATAAGAAGGATGGAAAGCAGCGTGCAGCGCAAGCAATTTTGCAGCTATTACATCCACATATACAATCCTGGGGTTCATTGTTGAGATTGTACGGTTCAAGGAGTGTAAAATCATTCAAAGAAAAGAAACAATTAGAGCAAGAAATAACATTGTTGCAAGGAAAGGCGTTGGTGAATCAGCCGAATCATGCAATTTTGGGTAAGCTTAGACAAGAGATGCGTAAGTTGGCAGAACAGCGCAAAGCGGTACAACCGATAGGTAAATTCTTGCCACCTGATTTGCCAACCGGCTCCGCTGCCAATTTAAACAATGTCGACTTGTAACAATCCTCTAGTCCAATTGATTACAATCAACGATATTCTTAAATAGGAAATATTAATTTTAATCAGGTGAAAACACTACAAGCTTTCAAATCTTTGTTCCATGATCGGAAAATCGTAGTATAGTATTATGGCATCGGAATCGGTGTTATGGAACTGAATAAACATGCAGTACCTGCATCTTAAGGTGCTATTGAAGACTCACAGTATTCAGCAATGGGTAACAATGTATTCAATGATGGCTAATATTGGAGGTTTCATGAGCCCTTCAATAGCACCTTGACAATAATATAACTACATACATTGATACATATACTGCCAAAGTCGATAGCTTTGTTTAGTCTACTTTATTAGTAGATTCTGTTTCTTTAGTTTATTATTATTATGCTGATTATTATTATTATTATTTTGTTCCAACTTTTTATAAATTATTGTTAGCTTTATCATATCCAGCTCTTTGGCTTCATTTGTACAGACAAGGCTTGATAAATAATTTATATGATATAGAGATGAGATGAAGTCTGTTTATAAAATACATATTATATATAATTAATAATCACTACTAGATATACAAATCTGTAATCTCATCCTCAATGAAAATTTTGCATTTTCTACAGTCCTTGTGATATACGGAAGTTCAGTTTTTCTTTTTCTTTTTCCTTTTTCGCATTCATACCGATCGAGTTAAAAGAGATGCTTTTTTCATATTTTGAAAAGTCCCAGTAGGTGCTACTTATACATTTGTTACAACTTCAAGGAATGATGAAGAAATTAATTTTATTTTATTTGAATACAATTTTTTGTTTGAACTTTTATTCATTTGATACTACAATCATGTTCAATTTGGCACTCTGTAAATAGTACATTTTATATTTTAAACATATTGATTCTGTGCTAAATTCAAAGCATCATCATATAATAATTAATTTTCAATTGATTGCGGAGAAACATAACAATTAATATATTATGTATGTTTGTATCTCTACTGAAAATTACAGTTTGGAGTTGATAGTAGGCATTCTACAGTAAAATATCATGCATTGATTTTTTGTTTTAATATTTAATATTATCTCGATAAGAATAGGTGTATTACTTGGGTTGCTATGAAAATAAAATTGATTGGAGTATGAATTGGTAACTAATGAAGGGAAAATTCTTCTACATTCAAAACAATATTGTAATCAAACAGAATATAAAAATAAAATGATCCATAGATATTAGATCAGTAGTTGTTATTTTTAATGAGTTGTTGATATTGTATTAGAATACAAAATTTAATAAAAACATAAACGACACCATTGTGTGCTTACTGATTGAAGAATTTTAGGAGAATAAGTATAAATTAGACAATTGGAATTTAAAAAAAATGGATAAATGGAATTACAGGTTCTTAAATAATAAATTTACAGCACCATCCTACAAAATGATAATAGTTATCGAGAATTTTGATTATTATGTATTTATAATATCTCGTGAAGAGGGATTTTCGTTACTGAAATAATACAATTTGCAGCATACGTTTTACTCTAGAAGACAATTATTGTAGTACCTAATTTACTTGAGCCAAATTTTAGCTGTAACTACTCAGTTAATAGACAATGGATTCTAAACCTTATTATACAGCTCATAAAACAATTTGCTATATAAAATTCATCAAACAGAAAATGTTATATATGTTGATTCTTTCCAACATTATATTATTATTTTTCTCATGTATCTTAATATGTTTTTTATATACTCTTTTTTTCTTTTTTTTCAACAATGACAGTTCTATCATGGTAAAGTATATGTATGGCATCATAATAGTCTATATCATTGAACACCATCAATTTACAATTACAACCACAATCCTTTGTGTGACCATTTTCCCTTCTTCTGCTAGGGAATTATGTACATAGGATGGTTTGTTGGTGAACGCTAGATAATTAAATTTTCCACTTCTCCAATAATAATAATAATAATATACCATAGGACAGCGCGCCATTGGAACTAATAGTATTATACAGAAAACACGAACAACAAAATGAGTATACGTCAATGAGTGCGTCAATATAGAATTTCCACCTAGCACAAAACTCACTGACTTATTTCAGACCTTGAGACCATTCAAACGCCTAACAGTCACTGACTGGTCTGGACTGTAAAAACGGACGTTGGGCGACTTTTGGGCATCTATGAGTCGTCTGAGGGCCTAAGATAAATCGAAGAGAATTTTGTGCTAGCTGCGATCATGTATTGATAATATAATCTCGATTTGTAAAAAGCAGGCTTTGATACTATTTTTAATTAGTTAATTAAATTCTATATAATTCTGATGTAAATCTAGGTTTTTTTTTTCGTTAATGGTTCTATTAATTTGTTGTTTCTTTGCAATTGAGAATATCTTATTTTACTAAAATCTTTCTTTGGAATGTTGGTTTAAATTTCAAGTGCCAAGGGGATATGTGTTTATAAATGTTCATTCGTTAAAATTTACATACCTATAATATACTTTGTATAACAGCAATTCTATTCATTAGAATAATATATTTCAGTTTCATAATACTCTTTCTCTCTCGCTCTCTCTCTCTGTCTCACTTGTGAGTCAAGATAGATCTCTACCTTTTAATTTTGTTGAAAACATTTTTTCATGCACATTTTTGAAGATAGGTATTAATAAATGACTCCTTAATTTACATTGAATTGCGACATGAAACACAAACAAAAAATGAAAAACATCTGCTAATACGAGTTATATACAAAACGGAAAATAAATGCATTGTCAGTCTAACATAATTATTACATCATGTGACTTTTGTGAATTTAAACTGAAAGAGCAGAAGTGAAAAAAAACCTCGGTGTTATAACCACTCGATAATACATACCACTTAGGTACATAAATTAAAATATTATGAAGAAATTCACCTACAAAACGGCTGGTTTCTTTTATCACGGAGTTCAAATACTATTCCTTCACATACTTTTTTTGGTACAATCAAACATTAAAGATTCTTTAGATCGATGTATCGCTGGCACCATTACCAGATAGTGCCATTTTAGATAAACTCGAAAGACTTCTTCGTGGGCTACTACTCCCTAGAAAACTTCCGCTGCTTTCCGAAAATATTTTTCGAAAACTGTAAGGAAATTATTTATAATAATTAAAACTTTCGAAATTTCAAAACATCTAATTCACGTTTTAGAAGTTCAAACATATAATCGACTCTTTTACATGTTTTACTCACAATTTACGGATCCCAGACTCTGACGACTTCTTCCAAGGTGCGTCGTCTGGCTCGAAGGGTAACGGTCCTTGCACTGGTGCGTCTTCCTCAGGCCTGATACAGAGAATACAACTTTCGTGACGTAAGACTATAACTTGATAGTCCATTTTAGCGAATTAGTTGATCACAAAGGCAGATTTTAGAGTGTGAATAGGAATATTTTGATAATTGTTCAGTGGAAACAAACATTTATACGTAATATTTTATTTACAACTGTTATAATAAAACGCAGTGAATACCTTGTGTTCAAAAAAGAAAATTTAATAGCAAATTTAGCTTAGCTGAGGAGCAATCTTACGGAATAACATTAGTCACTGTGCCGGTAGAAGTACTAGCAGAGACGTTACTCTGTCCGTTACTAAATGGTATCGCGGGTTGACCACTGCCTCGATTATGTTGCATGTGTAGTTAAGTGTAGGTCAAATCAAACAGCCATGCGGTTGAAAAGCGTGCAAATTGAAATGATAAGAAACAAGTCTTTGCATTCAGAAACAACTTAAGTATTTTAACAGTCTATCATTCTACTGAAATTAATAGTAATTGAAGTTTTGAAGAATCATTCCAATATTACTGATTTGTGACCTTTGACAAAATCTAATTGTCAAGCTGTATTTAGAAAAACTGATTTTGTATCATTCCAAAATTGGTGTATACAAAGAGAAAAACAAAAAAGCTATCAGCTTGAAAAATTTATATTACAACACATGGAATAATTGTATTTTTAGATCATATTTGGCGAAAATAAGAAAACGTACACTTCCAGAAAGCAAATGGATTGAATAAAAATAATGTAAGAGGGATAGCATTGTGTCATCTATCACAATGAATGAAAAATAAATAAAAAAATTCATTCATGATGAAAATTACCTATAGGTAGTTGCACAACTCAAGGTCCTGGAGGAGATGAAAATAATATACTAGTATAATAGGACCATAATATATTCTTACTATGGCTATGGCTAGCTGTAAAAAAATACTGTCTACATCAAGGGGGCGGTAAAATAACGTACATTATGTCCAATTCGTCTGAATGTCATTCAAATTTTTTCTCGTAAATATTTGTCTATGTAAGATTTATAGTTAATATAATAGTATGTAGTTAGAAACGACTGATAATTATCAAGACATCTATAAAATAAAGAAGTTGACACGTTTTTCTCTTTCTTTTTTTTAGGTTCGCGTGAACTTCTTCATAATAAAAGTAGGTGCTGTGTAAAGAATATTAACGTTTTAACGTACGTCTCTGGTTTAGGGCGATAGAGTTCCAGTTCATCTTCCAGATCAGATACTCTGGCTTTGAGCTCGTTTCTTTCATGTAAAATCTCTTTCAACTCAGCGGTCGTAAATCTAGGCCGGTCTGGATCGTCTAAATCATAAACTGCCTTATTTGCATAATCTGGTGTAGGCTGACATTTTGTTAAATCTTCATTTTCCTTTCTAGCTAGGCCAAGACGCGCTCGTAGATTAATTAGCTCCCGATTTTGATCTTGAAGTTGCGCCAAAAAATCTGCTCGCTCTTCCACTAGACCTCGAGCCTGCATTTGCGCTTGACGTTGCTTGCGTCGTAATTCTCTACCCACTACTCCAAGCTTCTCAACTTGGCCACTTAGCTAGATTCGAAAGATTAATTAAACATAGTTTAAAAAAATGATCAGACAAATTAGCACCCGATTCAATTGGATTTGGATTCAAATGAAGACAGACCGGTTTCAGTCGTTTTTACACTGTTCTGCAGAGTTTCAATCAAATCTCACTAAATATGACTCTATTTTGTTTCTAGATTGAATTCTCCATAACAATAAATATTCTGTACATTGAATAAAGTCATCTAACGTATTTTAGACGCAAATTTCTCATTGAATTCAACTAATTTTCGTACATTTTCAATTTCCAACGTTTTTTGGGATAATTCTCGATCCCTGGCTCGAATCTGATCTCTCTGTTGATCAATCATGGTTCTTAATCGCTGTAGAACAGCGACGTCGACCTCCTGACTAGCAGTGAAAGCTGAAATGGATATATGAACAGGATATATTAAACTAAATTAATTCAGATTTTTGTTAATGTACACAGTTGAATTGATAGGTATCATAATTTTGTTATTCAATATATATAATGGCAGGTAGTTTTATACTGCTACTATTACAATTAGTCGTACGCGGAGGGTGTTAGTACTTTGTTTACCGCTGTCCTCACTGTCGCTACGTGATTCTTGAAGTGCTGTAGCTAATCGACGATTCTCATCTTGTAATCTTGTTACCATACCCACCAAGTCTCGAGATTCTTGTCTCCAGTGATCCTCAATTTGTTCCAATTCCTGTTTTGCCCATGAAAACATGTACATGTAATCAATTTAGCTATTCACTCGACATTTTTTAAATCATGGCGAAAGTTCATAATGTCAACAGAACGATTCACGAAAACGTGGATTTTTTGACGATTTTTAGCTCGGATTTTTCGATGAAGAAAGATCTATTTCTAGCCATTTCGGGATTCCCCGACGAAATTAGAAAAAAAAACAAAAATTACATGCCCAACGTAGGGTCGTAAATTTTTTCAATTTTTATGTATCTCATTTTCGCATATATTGTCTCCGGCAAATCCCGAAATGGCAAAAAAAAAATTGAAAAATTTTCATCGAAAAATTTCGACCCAAAACCGCCTGAAAATGTATTTTTTTAATGACATTTAAGTATCAAAACAGCGTCGATAAGATATTTTCTTTTTGTGATCATGTGACTACAATGTTATACGCTTCAGCCGCATGAGAGATTGATTGGATTTTTGTTTATTATGAATCGGGTAGATAAACAGAAAAAAAAAAATAATTGCATAACATCACAAGTCGCATTATTGATGTTTCTTTATCATGATTGAATGTGTTGTATACATGATACATGCCACCCGCTGAACTACTAATTGTTAGTTTATTTATAGAACTTACGATCAATTATATTATTATTATCATAATGTAGAATAAAGGTCTGATATATTCGAGGGGTGGAAATTCATTGTAATGACAGAATAAGTTTGAAAATAAATGAAATTCGGTCGGTAATAATATTACGAAAAATAGAGATATTTTGAGGGGTATGTAAAGACTCGCGTCTACTGCTAATTTTGAAACGATAAATAATCTTTTTTATAGACGAATAGTGTTCAATTTTATTTTGGGGAAAACTTATTGTTATATCTGTATTATATTTGGTTCAAACTCAAAAAACTGACCTTTTCAAACCTCTGTCTATCCTCTGCTTTTTCAATCTTATCATTTTCCAACTGTGAGATCTTCGAGCTAAGTTCTTGCACGGTTGTATTTTCTCGTTCATTTTTAGTCGCTAAACGTTCTAATAATTCTAATGCATTAATCACTTTTGGCATAAGACTAGTCACGGAATCCGCCCCGAAAATATCTATCAATTTTTCACATTCTTTTCCAATTTCTGAAGCAATATCGTATACGTCCACTACGGATACGTCCGCCTCATATTCCTCCATTTCTGAGTGCATTATTAAATGAAAAGGCATTAATTACACTCCTTAATTATAACCCTATTTATTTATCGTATATTGAGCTATATTATATATCCGGATATTCCAGGCCTCGAATAACTCCATGTAATATTAAACACTTTTTAATACGCAGTCACCGTATCTACTTTTATGTATGACTCCGAGCGAGCTGCGGCCTTTGACAGCCGAAGTGTATGTGCCATGACACATAGGTATATATCTATAGGTATACATGACACTTATTTGAGGTTGCATTGCCGTATCAATTCTAGGTATTCGTGTTGTTTAATTTCGACGCGTTTCAACGAAATAATGAAATGGTTGGGAAATCATTGAAAATCCCGCATATAAGAGATCATTCTATTCACGTGGGTGAAAACTGAGAACTCCAATTATTTATGCACTAGTAGAGATTATTTATCGACGTGATGGGTGCCGAAGAGCTACGTCCCTGTTATTTCTAGGGAATCAGTTGGATTCAAGAACCAGAAATTCCAATTCCAAGGTTGCAATCCCTAATATCCCATAAATTATGAGGGTTGGTACCGTGAAATTTTTCAACGATGCCAAATTCCAACGTGGTTAACAATGTCGTCTGCCACAATTGTGACGTGTGACAAACTTTGAATGACAGCTGTCGCTTGCTATGTAACGATTTGTTAATGTCCGATGATTCGAGAAAATATCTGTAGGCGAGCCTAAGTGAAATATATTGACAATTAAAAACATCTATATTAATTATTTTCAAAATGGAAAACAGGTTAAAAGACTTTGCCGACAATTGTTGGAAAGACTTTTTTCATGAGGTTAAAAATTCTGCAGTTTATCTCGACAATGCAACAGCCGAATGTCTGCATTGGTACACTGGAGATAAAACAATCAACAAATTATTAAATTCTGGGGCTATCACTGTACGCGAATTGTCGATGCTTAACTTTCAAGTAAGATAAACTTGAGAAGTAATTTCACGATTTTCTCACATTTTCGATCTAATCTGCGTATCAAACAACCTCAAATTTTGACTAATACTCAAGATTAATACATTTAAAAAGCGCTTATTAATTTTTTTAACATGCAATATTTTTTGGTCTAGGATGTTGCGGTTGAAAAAGCACGAAAAGCTACTTTCGTTTCTTCTTCAATGGATGAAAGGTTCTACAAAAGTACTTTACAAACTATCATCAATGTGAACAAGTTTGAATCATGTACTGTAATATGTGCTGCTCATAATAGCGTCCTTAAATATTCCTCGAACTTTGAAAGCGATTATACAGATAGTTATGATCTTTTGAAACATGATATAACCAGGTGGATGAGCTTGAGGATGGATCAAGATATGAAAAGGGTAAATATTAGAAGCAATATGAAGTGTTCTTTTTTCATGAGTTCCTATAAGTTTTTTGACACTTTTTTTTATAAATACAAACCATATCAGACAAGCGGCTCACGAATGAGACTTTTCTAACGAAAGAAAGCTCCAAACGGAAACAGCAATTGCGAGACTTTTTATCATCTGAACAGTTGTTCAGCAGTCATAAGTGTTGTCTTTTTGATTAAAAATAATATTTTTTTTACAGATTCCGATCGTTGAGATTACATTCCGCCCAATTTTTACAGCTTCAATTAATGCAAATTTATTCGTCACTCCTCCGTTTTGGAAACTAATGCCACAAGTTAACGAGAAAGACGAATTCAACAATGTTCTCGATGCAGAGATAAATAATTTTGTAAGCTCGCTTCATAGCATGTTTACAAATTTCAATATAAGAGAAGATATTTATTTTATTGGTAATTTGAGTGAGAATGTGGCTGAAAAATTGGAAAAGTTACCAGCCGCTATCGACAGAAGAAAGGTAAACTTTTCACCCCAAATTCAATAATTCATCATAGGAACGATCTCAAGTTTACTCTTTTTTCTTTGTTACCTCAACTAATTGCAGCGTCTAATAGGGAAAGCTGGAATTTCGCTTGTCCTTGTCGATCGGACGTTGGATCTCTGCGTCGCTACAAGCCACAATACTGAATCTCTGCTTGGAAAGATTTTAAGTACTCTTCCACATTTGCCCGATCATCACAACGACATCACAGTTAGTATGACGACTCTGTGTCCGGATGGAGATGGTGGGTAAGTATTTTATTGGTTTACAATCAAAAAAATAATAGTTGCATTTGATTGTCAATGTTTAATTTATTTTTCTTCTGATGGAGCGATCACTAAGAGAAGCGAAAAAAATTCCTGTTTATCATATAATGATGATGTAGGTACTGAAAAAATTCAATCAAAGTTTATTTTATATGAACTGCGAGGACTTCAGAGTTATCTTCAGACTTTTAGCACTTGAATTAGTCTTTCTTCTGTTCCCATAGCGAAAATTATTCTAAATATTGCGCACCAGGATGTTTGGCCAGCGATGATTTGAGTATGATTAATCTTTTGATAAGGAGTAAACAGAAAGATGTTTTGATAATGCTACATAAAATACTTTCTGATATATCTGTGGCTAAGGAGAGTCCGAAGATGAGAATTACTACTAGAATAACTGTTCATAGTTTAGAAAAGCTTTTACACAAGTTTAGGAATGTTGAAGATCCCAGGCAGATATCAAATTCGAGCAAAAAACTTCAGGTATTTTATTGTAAAATGAGTCTTCTATCACGCAAATATTTGAAATTCAACTTGAACGCAATATATTTCGTTTTAGCAAATAATAGCCGTGATCCAGGCTCTGAAATCGAATAAGACGGCTCAAATTGAGTTGTTGATTAGTTTGGAGAAATTAATATTGCAAAATCTGGCTGTCAGTCGAGACTCGTCGAGTATTCTTGCCCAGGTGAGAGTATAATTTTCCACTTTACCAAAATCCTATGTGAGACCTTGAGGCTTAGATTTGAGTTAAAATTGATGTAAAGAAAATCTGAAATTCATTGATAAGAGACTTTGATTTCTAACAATTATTGGAGCTTCAATTCCTGTATCAATATCACCAGAATTCAGTACTTATTTCAGCAATTGATATAATATTAATATAAAACACATTTCAAATAGTTGAGCAATATAATCAAGACTCGTGCAAAGAGAGGGTTGTCTATAGAGAATTTGCTTGGATTAGTTATTCATATATACGCTCTTGCTGGTACAGAGATACGTTTACCAGAACAGCAAGAAAGGCAGTTGAAGGATGCTATGGCAGAAGCGATATTTGAAGATTTAAAAACTTGTGACAAACTCATTCATGATTCTGAAACATCGATGTATTATAAACCATCGAAATTGCTTAGTAAGTATTGCTTAGTAGTATTTATTTTCGTGTATCAATGTTTCACAGCATGAAACACAACATCAACTGCCAGGTTTACTAAATTTTAAAAAATATTTAAAAACAAGTTTTTTACTTCACAAAATTAGGCCAGGGTGCCATTACGGAAGAAGCGTCAGCACAAATGGCTGAAAAAATTATGAATAAACTTCACAAAATTGCAGAAATGAGGAGATCTCTACTAAAGTATAAGTGAGTATTTAATTTGATTATTTAGATGTAGCAAATTTCATAATTTAAAAAATGAAGATCGACAATAAGTGAAAATATGAATAATTAATACTTTATTATTGTTATACATTGTATTTAAAGGTCCCTAATGCTAAAGCCTAGTCCCCAGGAGATGGCTGAATGCACGGGCATATTACAGCAGCTTGTAGCAGATTTGTTGAATCCAGATAAGCCTGAAATTCCAGATCTTCAATGCAGAACGTTATCTCGTATTACCGCTGGATTTAAGTAAGCATATTGAAAATGAATCTGTTTATTGGACAATGGATTAATTCCGTGCATCCATATTTTCAGTTTACTTTTAAAAGGTCGAAGTAAACAACACCCTGCCGATAATGATTCTATGATTATTTACGTCCTGGGTGGCATCACAGCAGAGGAAATAAGAATTGTACAAGAAATAGTCTCTTTACGGAAACCTCATTGCCAGGTGATATTAGGAGGGTCTAGACTACTGACTCCGCTAGATGTAACGAATGATATTCTTTTCAACGAGATGAATTCTACATAATGGTTTTACGATAAAGTAATTGTAAAAATGTGTGCTTATAATTTTCCTCAAACAGAGTCTATTATATTTTCTAATTACTTAGAATCTTACATGTATGTTTTTTTCACATGCTCATTATCTTTCTATGAAGCTGTCAAATAAAAGTGGTGAAAACATTGCGATACCATCTTTTGTCTTCTTTCTCTTGCATGATCGTTATTAAGATTCAAACTAATAACAAAATAGTATGGTGTAGTATAAGCCAATGTATAATAATAAAACTTGCTCTCATGTTCAACATGGTTATTATTTTTAGTCTTCGTATGAACAGTGAAATATTTCTTCTATTCATTCTGTTTTCTGTAATATCCATTCTATGCCATTATCGTTTATAGAATAGCAGATATTTCTTTTATCTC
Source organism: Phymatocera aterrima (assembly GCA_963170745.1). NCBI lineage: Eukaryota > Metazoa > Arthropoda > Insecta > Hymenoptera > Tenthredinidae > Phymatocera > Phymatocera aterrima. The sequence continues at coordinate 13,842,781 of OY720662.1, forward strand.
TTGCCGACTCTACAACAGCATTGAATTTTTTTTTTCTCTCGCATCTATGAAGTTGTATTCTGTAATTGATTCTCTCTTCTTCGGGTGTAGCAGCGCAATCTACAGCCTCTTTACCCTTGGATTCGAATTTGCTCGGTCTTGTATAGAGAAGAATGACTTTATGGTCTGAACTATTCTTCTGCATTTGTTTTAAACAATTTTTAAGGTATCCATCCATCGACCAAATTCCACCGTTTATTCTATCTTGCCAATAGTAAGAAGATACACTATCTACAGCGACTAAAGCTATTTTATCATCGTTTGATAATATTGTCTGCATTGACTGTATAGCCAGAAAAAATTGTGCGCTATCGTAACAATTTACAATCGTTAAATATCTTAGAGAATGCTCGATTATATTCCTCACAACCTTGTCATCTAATATCTTATTACTTATCCTGCCACCTGATGATGTTTTATCAGTCTTTGACATCACATCGTGTATAAAATTACTCATTAGATTAAATAACATTGAAATTTGAAAATGATGATCAGTATTAAGAAGTAAAACTCCTGCGCCCAGTCCGTTTATATGGAAATCTTTATACCTTGTTGGTAAAAGACATTTTATTAGTAATTGTGTAGTTAAAAGAGTTTTTCCGCTCGATGAATTCCCAGATATTTCTATCACTTCGTTTTCCCGCGGTCCGTTAATAAACAACACTTCTTCCAAACCGTGGAGAGACGGTCTTTTCATCAATCGGGCTAAAAGCTGAGCTCCGGTTTCTATCTGTATTGACTGTTCCATAGTTTATAATTTTTCCCAATATGCGAGTCCATCGCAATATTTATTTATTTGTTTAAGCTCCAAGAAAGTGAGGTTAGCATTCTCTCATTACCGATAAAATCGCACATAGGTAACATTTTAGGTTGTGCGAATTCGAAAATGGTTGAAAACTGTTCCAACATTAGGCTTTTACTACATCGATTGAAGCAAGATATAATTCTTAGAATGTTTAATTAGTGTATTAATCGAGTCTAGTCACCGTTTCATAAAAGTGCTGTCAATAAAAATGAATGAAATGAAACAGCTCTACGAGTGAAACGTGGAAGCAGTGCGGTATTTTTGTATTTCGCGCGATAACACAGTGAGCAAAGTATCGATCTAAAAATTTCGATTTAAAGGTAGTTTGTGAACGGCCATTTGTAAAAGAGAGAAGAAAAGAAGGTAAAAGGACAAAAAAATTCTAACCTAAAATTAGAAAATGGTCGTGAATCAGTTGGGGGTGTTGCTGTGAGAGAAGAACGACAATAACAAAGCGTTTATTACTGACGACAGCAGCAGACAGGTGTGTTATTTGATTTATTTAATAAAATTGTCGATCTAATCTCAGTGAGGCTAGATATCTCTCCAAGTAGAACTCTGTGCACAATTTTGACAATTTTCTGCTATTTTCATTTCATTTTGCTCTATTGCACTAAACACTTTATTCTAATACAACATATAATCGAGTTATGATTTGCCCTGAAGTTATGAATTCTACTGTAATCATAATATACTGTTCTGCCAAAGTTCCTGTTCCAGGATTTTATAGAGAATATTCGCAAGAATGAAAAAATTCATTGAAAAAAAAGAAAAATTCACCTTTTCTGATCTGTCATATCTGACATTTCCTTTGTCAATATTCAAGGTTTTTTTTTCACTTATACTTCGGTAATCTTAAACCATACGAAGCATTAGCAATATTCATCTTTCTCGAAAATATTTTACTTCATATTTTTCCGCAACTAACAATTCCTTAGTGTAACATGACCTTGGGCGATGCGATAATAAGAACTCTTAATGTAACAAATCATTGCCAGTTTATTCTTTATTTCTTGTACTGAAGCTTATCCATTGTCTATTAATTATCATGACGAACAAAAAACTTGACTTATATATTATATATTTATTATTCAGTCTTAAAATAACTTTTGATAAAAAATTATCAACAGTTACTGTAGAAATACAATCAAGCAAGCAAACGTTTACGTCAGCTTATTATTCCTCATACTAATCAACTGTTCGTCTTCTAAATATTCATCGAATGAAACCCATACGTTTTTGATGGAAAAATAACAGCAATTAAAAACATAAAACATTTCCTTTTATCCCACTTCATCATAACTGTAAAGTAATTATAACTCGTGATTGGAATTTTAAGAAATATTTCATTGCATAAGTAACACACTTTGTTCCACTTACATTGTTATATTTAACAATTGATGTCATGGATAAGACGCAATGTATTGACCCTAATAAAGCACTTTTTCAACTCTGCATTGTCTTCTACTACAAATATTCAAAATATGAAAATATCAAGCATAAAATCTTCACGTTAGATGATTTGTGTTATTTCTGTAACAGATCTGACCGCTATGTCTTCGGTAAATAGCGTTGACTCCCTTGGGACTTTGCAATGGGACATGATAGAACTAGCAGGGCATCTCAGACAGGAGCGTCTCTTTGTCAGTGCAGAGCAGCAGACCTTACACAGCTTGAATCAGAAAGTAATTACAGAATTTCAATTCTGAACATTCTGTTGAGCGGCTCACATCCCAATTTTTCGATGACTGTGAAGAAGAGACAAAGTGATACTGAACGTTGAGAATCATAACTAAAAATCTTTTTTTTTTTCTACAGGTCTTATGCCTATCCTCTGACCTAGCGCAACAGGCTTGGGTCACAGCCCAGCAGAGAGTGAATTTAAATCGTCTGATAGTATCAAGACCAAATTGTACGCCTGCATCTTGTTGCCAGCGAGCTAATACTCTGGAGAGTTCACAGTTTGTAAATGCCTACAAGCATATACGTCATCAGGCATGTTCGGCTTATGGAGAATTTTTACAGGCTCTAAGAAAATCGCCAAAACTTTTAGCTTCGTGTCTTGTAGAAGGAGATAAAGTCATTCCAGAATCTATGCAAAGCGTAATACAATCTTTAGCCGCGGGATTATTTGGCAGCTGTTTATTACCAGAGGATAAAATACTTGTTTTACAACTACTGAGGCAGTTGATGTACCTGCAAATAATACCATCCGATAATCCAAGAAGATTATTGAGACACGGAACTTGTGCATTTTCGCGATTTTATTCTGTTTTCCACGAAAGTTTATTCTCTGCTAAGTTATTCCTTACGGCAGCTCTGCATAGTCCAATTATGCAGTTATTAATGGAAGATGAAATGTTCTTAGATATTGACCCTGACAAAGCACCAATAAGATTTCCACCTGCGGAACGTTTAAAGAAATTTGGCAAAGAGGGAACCCTCGAATATCAATCTAAACTACAACGTTACAGACTCTGGACTATCACTTCTCTTGAACGTATTACAAACAGATTTATTACAAGCATTAAAGAAAACATGCATTGTTTTCCAACCAGTGTTTGCTGGTTGGTGAGACAAATGGCTGGACTTTTAGCTAAAAGTGGTAACGTAGATCCCAAAGAAGTACATGCAATGTGCACGGATCTTGTATTCACGTATTTTATTTGTCCAGCGATTGTAAATCCTGAACCTTACGGTATAACTGACGCGCCTATAAGTTACGTCGCTAGATTTAACTTGATGCAGGTCGGTCAGATCCTGCAAATGATGTCTCTTGTAAAATACCAGAATGTAGATAGTAAGGTGATCGATTTGTATCGAAAATTTGAAAAGGATTCAGTATCTTCATTGCTCGACGGAATGCTGGAGGGTGCGACAGACGAGTTAGAAGATGAGCCAGCTATGGTAGATGGCTCCAAATTACAAGGCCTTGCTCGATCTGCTGCACTATTTACAGAAAGTGAACTTAACGCATTGATTACTTTTCTACAAACTGTTGCTGGAGATAATGGGGACGATGAAGTTACTCCTACTAGTAGCATCGACAAGAAACAACTCAATGAATTGTTATCGCAATTACCATCCGGATTGCCAAGCACACAGAAAAATGCTCATCATGTTTCACCTGAAACACCTAGCAAACGTGGCGGACTTCTGGGCAAAGGTATGAATATACGTCACTTCAAAAACCTGTTCAATTTGCGTTTATTAAATGAAAATGAAATATCAGAAATACACATCGAAATGCAGAAAATGAAAACATTTTATGAAGACTTTGAGCACTTGATTTGATCTTCTTATTGAATTGTTTTTGTTAGTTGGGAAAGGGCGAGGAACTCGTGTAACTACATCATCTTCATTAAACACACCGGTAGATAGCACCGAAGATATGAACAATGCATCTGGCGCAGAGGATGATTTGCTAGACAAGACTCCACAGGATGTTCTAGTCATACCTTTCGTTTCAAATTTAGGAGAAACTGTTGGCTTACTCAGCGAACAAAAGGTACAACAATAATAATTATTAAATTATCATTCCTCAGGAACTGAATTTATCCCTCTGAAATACTTTACAAATTACCTATAATTATTTATTATTATTCTCTAGGTTCTTTGCATGGAAATGCAAGATAATATCGAAGGTGGAACGGTGAGATTGAATCTTCCTGATGATTTGCCGAACGGACATGATCACACTGAGAATGGTAGTGTAGAGAGGATTGAAACGCAGGAAAAGAGGACTAGGTTCTCACTGTCGCATGGCGAAGGTATATATTTATTGGCAATGAAAATTAAAAAATTCTTTAACTGTAACTATTCACCGCCATTAATTAAATACTAAAGTTCAATTATTCAAAGCATCATTCATTGCCATGATCAGTCACACCCCTACATTAATATGTTTAGTGTTATTTGAAGGGTCGATTGGTAATACATCAGACAACCTTGAAGCGGTATCCGAGGCTGCCTCCAACCACAGCGTGGCTTCTTCTCTTGAACTTGAAACCGAAGATCAAAATGATAATCTGTCTGACATGGTCTCGGCCAATGTCTCTGGAAGAGGCACACCAAACATTTCTGGTAATTTTCCACTACCGCCGCCACATATTCGAAATTAACATACTGACGAAGTCTGCCTCAATGCTATTATCGTGTATGACGAAAAATGTCAAGCTCATTTATCGATGTAGTAGCAGAAGAATAAAGAATTGAGGGCAGAAATATATTTTTATAGCGCCTCTGTAACTTTGTTTTCACAATAACGCATGTGAATTTGCTATAAAGATTCTCCAAGTAAGAAATTAGTTTTCATTTGTGTGATTCATGAGTTATTGATATAATTCTCATGATTGAATTAGGTCGCGACACACCTTCATCTCAAATAACAGAAGGTGATGATGGCCGAGTAGCTGGCGAAGCGAGGCAATTAGATTTACCTCCGCCAGTAATACCGACGAAACAAAGCCGTTCAGAAATAGATGACAAATTTTGTAAATTTGAGATCAAGAAGCTCATCGAAGGTATTTGCAAAGTGTATTCTCATTCGTAAACATAATTTGCATGTGCTGTAATGTACATTTGTGAAATAACTTTACATATATTAAATCATCACTCATTCCTCGTGTACGTCCTACATAAAGGATACTTTCTAGGCGATGAAACTATATCTCTGGTGTCTGATACTTGGTCTACTGATGTACTGGCTTCTGATAGTGAAACGGTTGAACAAGTTGAACGGTTTCCATTTCCTCCATCTATCGAATCTGTCCAACCTGTTCTACCTGCTGAACCAACGCCAACTATGCTTGATGTTAGTGAAACTGCATCTGAAGCATGGAGTACCGATGTTTTAGCTAGTGATTCAGAAAGAATGACGGAAGTTGATACTGATGATACTGCAAGCGTCGCAAGGTGATACATTTTGCTCGTGAATCTTTGAATACTTATTATTTACAATTTGCAATCATTTTCCATCCTTTTTCTAGATCGGATGATACGGCAAGATCAGAAATTGAAGTTGAGAGTCGTGGTGATGCTGAGATCGGAATGGAGACACCACCTCCCTTAAATCCACGTAAGAAATTTCTTTACTTTGAAGTAAATCTCCACTTTCCCTTGGCGTTTGGAGTTTTGAAAAATTTGAGATTGATATCTTTTTAGAAATTTCAGGCGCAATAGGTGGTCCGAGTGCTCTCTTTCGACCAATCCGCGAAGAGCCTATTGCTCAGCCAAATATTGCCGTCCCTCCATCTCCAACCGCTTCTCTAACACCTTCTTTATGGAATGTAACCGGAAGAGGAGGAGCTAAATCTGATTACAGACGACGTACGCTAGAGTATGTGGATAATAATGCTAACACTGTTAATGACGGGGAATACAAATCAGCTGGAGATGATAGGCTCGTTCATTTGATGGATAAATTGCATATTGATAATAGCAAGAATAATAATGAACGTCCAGCTACAAGTAGTAATCATATTAGCGCAGCTGCTGTCGCGCCTGCATTATTACTCGCTAATCATATATCCGCACCTTCGCTTCCCAATGAGAAATTCACGAATGGGGATGCAAAAGCTGAGGTAAGATCCGAGCATTTTTCATATACTATCGTCGATACACTCAGAAATATTGTAAAATTACTATTTGAGCTAATACAACTAATTCAGACTTAGTCCCATAGTTCAAAAAGAAATGTACACCAACATAATTTAATGTAACAGGAATTGGACGGCGGAATCGCTGCTGGTGGAGACGTTGTTGTAAGACTAAGTACAGCCAGTTTGACATCTAGTAGTAGCTCTGGTTCAGAGTCAAGGGTAAAAAATATGGCTGCTTCGTCAGATTCGCCTTTACCTCAACCAATGGCAAATGGTAGTAGTGATGTAATCGACGGTATCAATCCGGTCACTTCAAAACCGAGCATGTCTACAGGAGCAATACCGAAAAGTATCAGCTTTGATATGACTGCGGAGCGCGGTGATAAAGAATTACTTGATGATGAACAGAAAAACAAGAGAGGATTTTTTGGTAAACTAAAACTATCCCTCAGAAATCGTAGGGGAAAATCGCTAAGGGGTGCTGATGATCTGACCCGATGTTATGATCGTGAAGCTGGTGGAGACGGAGTCGATGTCAATAGAATCAGAATACGGAGGATTATGTCGGAGGACACTACTTCGAGTGGTAGCATTAATAATGGTGAGAAATCCTCATTATTTTTAAACTTTTCATCACTATGGGAGATAAATGCGTAGAATTGAATCAATATGACTAGATTTTGAAATCGTACTTTGTTTTTATTATCATTTATTTGTTTATATTTCAGACACTTCAGATGATATCTTAGCAAAGTATAGACGCAAGCCGAGCGCAGCTAGCGACACAGCATCTGTGGAGAGTAGTCATTCAAGAACAAAAGAAGCCGAAGACGAAAGGCTAGCAATAGATCCTAATAACGTTGAAATGTCCTTCGCTTTTGCTGATGCTAAACGAAAGTTGCGCATGGTATTAAGTACTGCTGATCTGCAGCATATTCCTTGGAGTACTGCCTCTGCTGTGAGTAATAAGTTCGTATATTTAGTTTTGATCTTCGTAATTTAATAGTTTCACCGCTTTTCGCTTCACAGAGAAATGCTTGGATGCAAAAGGAAAACGAGCTAGTTGCATTTCTCCAATTGCAATTGGCCGAGGCTATTAATTTACAGGATCGAGCTTTAATTGCTCATCTTCACGAAACTTTACGATGTGTCAGGCTTTTTAATGACGACGGATGTAGAAAGCTTTTTAAATCCCTTGGAGATGATTACCAAAAGCGATCTCCGTATATTGCATATTTAATCAGATGTCGACAGGGATTATTATCCACACTCGCCCATCTGGATAGGTGAATATTTTGTTAGCTACATCACTAAATTAACTACATGGATTTCACACTGTTTCAAATAATCATTTACCATTTACGCCAATCTACAAAGTACAAGAAAATATTTGTCGTGCCTTTGTACCTTGTATGTTTCAAATTAGATGTATACGCAGTCAAGAAATGATACCTATTCTATTATATATTTCAGAATCATTATTTATACTCTCGTTTTTTTTTTAGATTGGGTGAAAGAGTCAAGTGCGATCGTGATGCAGTGAGTAGCCATTTGGTATCTGTATGCGTGAGAGTATTTTTAGAAAAAAGGGAAGCATCGCTCCTTCGTTTTTGTGAAGAATTCAAAAAACTTACGCTAACCGATGAAAAGCAAGATATGGTTGATAATTTCTTAGGATCTCTTCATGCTGAAATGGATAGAGATTCTATCTGGCAAGGTAAGAAGAGGATTTATTAGTCACCTTATCATTCAATTACCTAGATTATAAGAACTTCTAAGCTACAATACAGAATTTCCCCATTTTCGAAATCGCAGTTGCTAGTGAAGGTCAACTAGAATTGGCGAGAATGGTAATGGAGAGAACAGTGATGGCTCGAGTTTATCACAATGCACTGTATCCGAACGGAGAAGGGGATATTCACAGAGACCAATTGCTCCATGATCACATTAAGAAACTGGCTAAAGTTGTAACGCCTAATCACAAAGATTTACGTATTCCACGAATTTATCATTACGAATGTCCATGGCCATGGGCACAAGCTGAACTGGCTGCTATATCCGCCTATAAAACTCCAAGAGACAAATTGCAATGTGTATTTAGATGCGCTACTACTATAATGAACTTATTATCCATGGCATCTGAAAGAGGCATTCCCGCAGCTGATGATTTAATACCTGTACTCGTCTATGTCATCATTAAGGTAATTTGCTCTATTCTTTCTTTCATCCTTTTTTTTTCATCAATTTTAGGCTTTGCAGGCGAAAGTCTATCCGAGATTTCACATATACAATAATTCTTGTAATGAAGGAGGACATCATAGAAAAACTGTACTTCAAAGAAAATAAACAGCAATATAAATTATTATAGATCTTGTAAATTTTTAGAAACATTGAGGTACTATAACTTTATATTGGTGACAATTTTTGTATTTGTATTTTTCCAGACAAATCCGCCGTCATTACTATCGACGATTCAATACGTGGATAGTTTTTACGGTAACAGATTTAAAGGCGAAGAACAATATTGGTGGACCCAGTTCTGTTCTGCGATTGAATTTATTAAGACGATGGATTAATTCGAAAGCAAATACATATGAATAATTGCATACTAACGAAAAAAAAGGTATTTATTAGATTGTCTAAACAGTAATAAATGATAGTCATACAGGAATCTAATAAATGATGTCTAATGTCTTTAGAATACACTATACATAATATTATGAGCAGAAGTATCACCGTTCGTTGCACTTTCATGCACTTGTGAAGCTCATATAGTTTCAGTACTTGTTACATATATGCGGTGTGCAAGATTTCTCGATTCTAAGTTGAGTTTCAAAACCCTCAAACGCTAGTTTGACGAATCGAAGAAAATGAAAGGGAAACAATAATGAATCTTCATAAGAGTTCGTCTGCATTATTGGAAAATCCTTTTTCCATCAGAATTAGTAATTATCTACTAATTTGGATAGGAATTTCCCTGATGATGGAAAATTTATTGAACATAGTGTGTAATCGATGTACGTAGAATCATGATATTTATAAACAATTCCAATAATGAACAAATCTTTCGTATTAGTACTTTCTTTTCTCGCTGTTGCCTGAAGATTTTATCCGATACGAATTATGTATGGTGTCGGAAGTAGCAATATCTTCTCTATGTAATTGAAAACTAGTGTTATATAAATATGCTTGTCGTCGTCTTTCTAGTTATTAATGTTGAAAATCTTTCTTAATTATTATTAGCCGAAACAATAGAATTAGAATCTGTGAAAACATTGCATCAAATTTTTAATAAGAAGTTTGTAGATTCTATTCTGATGTGATAAAATTGAAGAATTAATTGAAATCAAAGGAACAAAAGGAAATAAAATAAAAGGTAATTGGGAAATATTTAAGATCGAAGAATAATATTTGTCAATGCCAAAAAAAATTAATTAACTTAAGACACAGTGTCGCCTTTGTCTTGATATAATAAAGGAAAAAAAAGTGAGAAAAATACTCTTAGTATGTAAGGGTGCACACAAATTGAAAAAAATCAAAGAAAAAATAAAAATAAAAGAAAACAAGGTCCCAAAAATATTTTGCAATATATATATTTTTTTAGTGAAAAGAAAAATAATTAATATACTATATTATAATTAACATAGAACACACTATCTTCGAAATATGATATTGCACGGTTAATAATGAAAAGAAAAAAAGAAAATAGTAAATAAATAAATTAAAAAAATATTGCACATTAATTATTTGCACAAAATGTTGCCTAACGTAACAGTGTAGGATGGTATGAGAAATTTTGGGCTCATTTTGGCTGTGCTTTACAGGATATAGAAAAACATTATACGATTTTTCATCATTCATATACATTTCTTGTCCAAATTATCATTTATAATTCGAACACAGTAGATATTTCTTTTCTTTTTAATACCGTTAACAAGCATTTTTTATCAAATTTTTTAGGCTACTTGAATTATTATTTTTTTCGTCATTTTAAAGTAATATTATTTATGTATTTTTTTTTCTCTTTATTATATGATTTTTCTTGATGAAGTCGAGTCAACTTTTGTACTCTATCCATGGCATTTACAAAGGAGACAATCTCAGGTATCTACTTTACTACGAATATACAAAGTCAAAACCTACGCTATGCTATGCGGGCTTATCATAAATAAAATTGTAAAAGTAGTTGGATTCTATCTAGAAGACCGAATGAAAAAAATTGAGGGATTATTTCTCTCTCCCATTCTCTTTTTTCTATTTCCTTCTATCAACTAGAAGTAATTCCTCGAACTGAGTAACAGTTTTACAATGACGCATATGTCTGTATATATAGTAGAAAAAGTTCAATGGATAATTAACGCAGGGAAATAGCTATAGCTAAAAATCACGATTCAATGTATGTATACAGTTTATACTACCACATTCCTCAACACTCTTCTTGCTGGTCAAGCGAATAGTATGGATGTATGTATGTATATACAAAAGAATTTGCGATTCAAATTGCCTGAGTTCGTTTTTATGTTTCGCCGTTTTGCACTTCTTCTGGATCACTGCTACAGATGGAATGATAATTTTCAATGCATACTATGTTTTTGATATCTTTCTCTGCGAATAATTTACAGATAATCAAGTTTCGGGATTCTTCTTTGTAGATGTATAAAAATTCTATAAGCACATAACAGTCTTTGCCACAATTGTCATGATTAACTTCTTCTAGAGGGTAATTTATAAAAATGGAATGTTGCGAGGCATAGCAGGTTCCGGATAGAATATAGTGCGAATGTAGATTTTGCTAATGTGTATTGCCCAATGAATGAAAACGTACTTCTGTTTTTCATTTGTGAAGGTAATCTTTTCATTATTCTGGATGCTATCCATCCAATTATAAATCTGACTATAAGTATATCTCTGTATCGTAAAACACGTTGCCCTTCGAGCAGCGAGAGAATATTATCCTTCTGTGTTACGTATATTTTATATTGAACTATGTAACCTGTATCTTCTATTCCGGATGTCTTTATGAACAATAAATATTATTAGCTGGGTATATGAAATGTGACTTTAAAATTGGCGAAACAATTAACAGTATTTTTTGTCTTGTTTGTTTAAATTGGTATATATTGAAATATCATAAAAAGGATGCAACTTTGATTAAAATACAATGAATAGGTATTACCTTCGTCAAACAAATTACGTTCTTCAAATTTTCTGTTTATTATTCAATCACGTGTCTTTATTCAATGTCACATCAGCTCTGTAATCTCTACATCAATTTTTACGATTTCATGAAAGTCATGCTTCTTTCTCATGCGTGGAGCACATGCTTCACGAGCTTTATAACGTTTAATGAGTTGACAAAAAAAATACTACATACTGACAGAGTATAAGTATACATACATAAAAATGCACTGGTATTCATTATAATGTAAGAAAATATCATTTTTTTCAAACCTGAAGTGTCTCGATTTAGATTCTGTCGGCAAACACTTTTGTAATGATCGTGTATCGTAAGAGAATCGTATTCAGGGTAAAATTCCTATTGTAATTTACGAAACAGTAAAGTGTTTTGATTGAGATGACCACGGTGCTCTTATAAGATATTATTATTTCCGAATAAAAATTCATTTCAGAAATCCGTAATATCTCAAATATAGTATACTGCTTGTAATGATTAATTTTAGATATGCACTTTGAGAGGGTGAATATGTAATTATGAAATAATGCAAGAATTTCAAATGAGTGATTAAATGAATGAAATTCTGGGCCGAAGAACGGAAGACAGAAAGAAAGTGAAAAATTGAAACGCGACATAGTTAAGGCAATGATGTCCAGATTAAAAAGAAATAATGAGGTATACATTGTAACAAATCTAAAATTGGCTATGTAATGAAAGATCAGTGTAATATATATATATATTTTTAAGTATATATAATATTTTTGCTATAGTATTAATCTTGGCGAATTTACCAAGCATAAAACAATAGAGATTAAGATATTCAGCAGCAATAACAATCCTCATAAAGGTGCTCCCTGAATGCAGCTGCTGCAAATTTATGACTTTTAATTCTTGTTCGTTTCACGCCTCGTGTTGTAAGATAAGCCGCTAAACGAAATAAGATAAATATTATTTCCACTAAAATCTAAAGAATCATAAATACTTTATTTCGATTATCTGAAATATTGTTCAAACAATTATCCAAATAAACAGAGCTCCAATTGAGATGTAAACAGTTGGAAGAATACTTTTTTCCAATCTGTCGAGCGTATATGAAAACGCTGAAATGGTTTCAATATAAAGAAATTCATTATTTCTCAGTGAGTAGGAAATATTGGGAAATTACCTCATCCACTTGTTTGTAAAATTGGACTGGCATTCTGAAAATAAAATCAAAGAACTAAGGGTTGATTAACGCACTGCAAAAAATTGTAATACTGTCTATTTAAAGATGTAGGAATTTTATGTAAATGAAGGAAGTCACTATCTTATTGATCATATTTTTGCATAATTTTAATTCATCTCTTTTGGAACAGAAAATTAGTTAGGTAATTTCAGAATTTGACAAATCGTATTTGATATTTCCTTGTGATCAAATGATCTTTTATGCGCTAAAAAAAAAAAAAAATACTTTGCTACGATCGAACGTTTTCCTTTTTGTCTTGATTGAAAGATTGTTATGGCATGCGTATGAATTTCAATACATTAGAGCTATCTTATTTGATACATGAATTTTATTTTTCGTTTGCTACCTGGCATGAAATTAGTATTATACGTAAATGTAAAATTATCTTCATCTGCTTTATAAGTAATCCCATAATATTCTAACTACATTTTAAATTATCATTTGGCTACTATAATATCATGTTGAACTTATGCGTTTCACAAGTATCTTGCCGGTGTTAACATTCATAGGGTAGTAAATAATGCTGATTGTAATTTGACAATCTTAAGAATTAGAGTGTTGAATTGTATTCCTGATAATAATAATAACAATAATAATAATAATGATAATCTCCATAATAATAATAACAATAATAATAGTAATAGATTAGTGATAAGAATATTATTAACGATAATCATATGGGCATAATTATGATATGTATTCTTTTAATGAATGTTGAATTTTAATTTCAATTGTAAATTAATATCATGATCGATATTAATATCATGATAGCAATATAATAATGTCTCGTAAATGAAAACTTGGAGGAAAATTAAAAGAAGAAAATTCGAATTTATTAATCATCAACGACAAGGAAAAAAGTATTCATTGTGAAATATATATCTGAATGAGTCTCAAGTTTACATAATCATATGCAGTAAAATCCTCAAGAATATCATCGTTGAAAACTTTTCGTGATTCTGTTGTAATAATGTCGCATACTTTAGCCTCATGCATCTTACTATTCACATGGAGTCCCTGGTGAAAGACAATTTCAGAGAACGACACAATATCTGAAATTCTTTAAAAATTTGTCGATATCTGTGATTTTCTAGGAAAATGCACACATTCTGCGTAATGGATTTTCACCAGGGGTTGCATATGGGTGATTCCATGTGAAATCATACTCTTTTTTCTCCGATCGTGAGTAGCTGGGATTATAGTAGCGGTCAAACGTAATAGATGGTATCTCTTTATTTTACCTAACTGAGTAATTATTCATGTTTTTTCTTCAGTCGTATCAGTTATTAGGCCGTATTACACACCCTAAAAAAAAAATATCCAAACTTTGCTACCGGTGGAAGACGAGAAGGAATCACTTTGCCACGATTAGACAGGACTTAGTTTTTTGAAGGCAAAGAAAATGGTCAAAATATTGCCAAAGAATTTTCGAAATATCTTTATCTGAAAGTATGATTTAAGCCCAAAACAATGATATTTCAACTTTTGTAATAGCATTCGTTTGCTTGAAGTTATTTATATTCGTTTCTTGAAAAATCAAAAATGGAGAATGAATTGAGATCAAATAATTCATAGATATTACCTCACATGGGTACTACGAAATAACAAAAATTCATCGTGATCAATAACGGTCGGAGGAAAAGAGTGTAATTTTGCATGGAATTACTCATTTATCACTAACCAGTTGCTGATCTGATTACAGGATTATTTGAAATATAAACAGAATTATGAGTTTAGGATATTGGTTCTGGCTCTAGTTTATAAGAAAGTGGTAACGTGTATCATTCAGAACAATTTTTTCGTTTAATGTTTTGTTTAATGCGTTTTGTGTTTAATATGTTATTAGTACGATATGTGAGTTAATTTTAGTTAGCAAATGTTTTGGATAAGTTGGGAGAGAATTAAATACACGAATACCATTGGATTGTGCAAAACAATTTTGTGCGTAGGAAGAGGAGGTTTCTTATATGGTGTATCAATTTATCAACTTAAAATCTCGATTCCGTTGTTACTTTATTGAATGTTTCTTCTCATTTGTGGGGTCATAATATAGAGAAAAAGTTTCTTTCTTTATTCTTTCTTCAAATTTCTAATTCTAATGAATTTGAGGATCATAGAAAGTAATTTTTTTCTATTTGAAAAATGAAAAATGAGCGGTGAAATCGAAATTTTTGTGGCTTGAACTGATGTGTATTACCTCGCGAGTATTCTACCTGCTTTCGGAATAACATACGAATTTTTCTCAATTACCTAGAGATAAATATTTTCACAGTGCTTAAGATGTTCATTGGAAAGTTACAACTTCTCTTCAGTCAAGGTTGCGCGGCAAAATACAGTTGGAATTCAAAAAATAGAATAAAATAAAAATACAACTCTGTGATCAACTGAACTCAGAGCACAGTTTGATGCAATTTATTATATTCGTTATATTTAGAAATCTGGCTATTTAATTTAGATATTATCTTATACTTCTATATTATTATAACTATATCCTTTGATCATGCTTGTTATTTAGTATTTATTTCTATCTCTGTATACTATGGGCAGTAGATTGATTATTTCATCAATCTGAAAACGGCTAAACTACAATCAATAATTGTGTATATTGGAAAGATTGTTCTGTATTTATTTATTTCAACGGGGGTTTCGAAATATGAAGTATAGGTATTCACTAATTTCTTTGTATTTTCTTCACTTGTTTGTTTTCATTTTATATTCTTATGAATAGTATTCATGTTATTACGCGCATCGAATAATTGGATCTGCTGCCCTATGTTCTAGTAAGAATATTATATTGCTCATATAGGAAATAAATAGTATTTGTGTTGAATATACTTTCTTGTTTACTTTAACATCCCTATTATCAGCTTTCTGATTTTGGCGCTCGTCGTGCAAAGAGCGCCAAAATTCGAAATTGAAGTACAATGACTTGCTAATCGATATATCGAGTTAGATTCGATATATCGCGTATTTGTATCGCAATGGTCGACTTCTACGATATTTCGCGTTATGATTTCCGTTTTCAGTCGGCCGAACCTCTTCCGGTTTTAATACAGACCGAACAAGATGGGTAGGTGAAGGTTTTCTATAATTAAATGTAATTTTACGCTCATCAGAACGGATATAAGTATCAATAAAATAGTAAAATTAAGATATTAACCGTGAGGAAGTGATAATCCGAACCCCAATTCCACAACTCTTATTATTATAAACTTGAATATTGATAATTAATCGAAGAAAAAACGTGGTTACGTACGCCATGGTAGTCACGTTAGCCGCGTGTTCAAAATGATAATGTTTTGACGTGTTGCTTGAACAAACGATATTATAATAGTTATAGTTATTCGAGAACCAAGTATTCCCGGTAATTTTTTATTAATGAATATATGGGTAATCTGTTGACAGGCAAACCCCGTGGTCTTCGCACTGCACGTAAACACGTTAACCACAGGCGTGAACAACGCTGGGCCGACAAAGATTACAAAAAGGCTCATCTTGGTACGAGATGGAAGGCTAATCCTTTCGGAGGTGCTTCTCACGCCAAGGGTATCGTTCTTGAAAAAGTGTAAGTTGTTTCAATTTATCCTTGGGTCATCTTTCTATAATTTTTGTCACTTTTTCCCTTTTTTTTTTATATCGGTCTAACTCGACCTAACCCAACCTTTCATCGTCGTATGTCACGTCCGATTACAATATATGTAAAGATAGGCCAGATCGTCGTTGCATTATTATTGTCTTCAATTCTAAATTAGCCGCCTGCATTCATTCCGAACACACTTAGTAGGTTGCGAATGAATTATTAATTTCCGGAGTGAGATAATTTCATTTGTGAATAGGAGCAAATTCCATCACGTTTTCGTGCTTTAACCCCGGCGTTTGTTTTCTCATGATGATGGAATATAATGAGGCTGAAGTTTATAATGTTAGTGTGACCGAAGCACAAGGAATAAGATCAGCCGCTAAATGTAATCTTTCACGAAGCTTTAATGTGGATGCGTTTCTTAGGTCATTCCGGCGTTGAAACAGCTGATGTTTTCTTGCGATTCCTTGCATTGACATTATAAAGTACAATACATAACACAATTTGATTTTGGTTGTATTGCTGTCTTTCCATTGTTATCACAGTTAGATTCCTTCTTCGAATTTATGTTCAGGTATCTAATGCTTGAATTCAGAAACCTTCGTTATATTTAACGGCTCATAATCTGAATGCCTCTTTGTTCGTTTCATATATATATGATGTACTCATACATAATGAAACAGCCGTTAGATATAACGAACGTTCATGAAATCAGGCATTAGAAACATCAACATTACGTCGAAAAAGGAAACCAACTTTGATAATAATGATAAAACAGCAATATAACCAAAATCAAGAATGTTATACATATACTATTGTAAAATCTAATATAGTTCTCGAAAAATTTTCATATTGAATAATAATTTCACAAGATGCGCTCTTTCATCTGGAAGATACTGGACGAGTTTGGGTTGCCGAACAAAGTTATAACCAAAAACAGTATACTCAAAGTGGTACTCGTACATAATCCATCACTCGTAAAAGAAGCGTCTCATTCGAGTAAATTAAAAATCAGTTCTACCATATCTATTTTTATATCAGCACATAGTCCAAATGATTGGTTATTGAAAAATAAAGCAATTTCATTTTTCCTTTGTTGCGCCAAATCATCGAACTGAGAAAATTTTAGAGTAATGAGACATGAAAGAAGAATATTTCGTGAAAGTTCAGTAATTTGTTCCTTAAGAGGAACACATTGAACAAGCCATTTTTAATTTTATTTCATTTTTTTAAAATCGAGTTTTGATTTTTAATTCTTGAAAAATACGTTTTTCTGTGTCTTTTGTCGATAAGTACTCACAGAGAAATCCACAAGGGCCTATCTAAGATATTCACGGTGGAAAAAATGAAAATTAAAAATTACATTTTTCTCAATAACTTAAGAAATAATAGGGCTTGGGAGCCGAAATTCGATGGAAATTTTTCTTTTGTATTCAGGAAATGATCAGCCAAATGCCATTTGAAAACTCGCCGAGGGCAGTTTCCATATGTATATCCGGCTATAGCCTTTCCTAAATTTACAATTTATGGTAGTTTCGTAAGGAAAAATGATTTTCTCAACACTGTTGTGATTTTTAGTAACACTTTTGAAAAATGTTTATCATGTCTTCAACATAGTTGCCAATTTTAGCTCGATGCTTTCGCATATTTATTATTAAAAATCCTTCGGATTCATGAATCACCATTTGCAATAGACTGTAAATCTGGACAAACTATATCAAATGATTTTGTAATAGAATAATATTTCTTCTAATATTAATTTAAACATTTTACCAATCTTAAATTTCGTATTTTTCCAGTGGTGTAGAAGCCAAACAGCCTAACTCCGCTATCCGTAAGTGTGTGAGGGTACAGCTGATCAAGAACGGCAAGAAAATCACTGCCTTCGTACCTCGGGATGGTTGTCTGAACAACATTGAGGAAAACGACGAAGTTTTGGTCGCGGGATTCGGTCGTAAAGGACATGCCGTCGGTGACATTCCCGGTGTTCGTTTCAAGGTTGTTAAAGTAGCCAATGTCTCTCTACTGGCTCTTTACAAGGAAAAGAAAGAACGTCCAAGATCTTAGGACTTTATTAGATACATAAAATGTATTTTTATTCAAGTGTCATAAATAAACACTACTAAAAGTACACCAAATACAAAGTCTTGGACATTTTCTGTTTCCTCAGAGTGCTCAAAATTATGTTTATGTAGGTATGTTAATCTTTGACTCGCTACAGAAATATACCCACAAAAACATGTATATATAACAAACATTCACCGTTTATACACACGAAGAGGAAGGACTATTTTCCGTAACTATCGCCCAAAGAACCCAATCTCTTGTTTTTTTTTTTTTTTTTTTTTCTATGTATATATATAAATTTAATCTTGTGTAGTAATATCAATGTTATAAGCTTTCATTCAATTTCTGGTCAAACAATCACGTTCTGTTTGTTTTTCACAAACCTAGAGTTCAGAGTCTCCGATTTTGTCATTTTAATGAAAGAAGACCCCCAAAAATCACGGAGAATGATATGTTAGAGGCGAATTCGAACAATGAATATACCAGCTCGCTGAAATTCGATCATTCATCAAATAAATTGTGAAATGCAATTTTTGAAAAAAAGCAGGCCTGCAGTTTGAAAATAAATCACGCCGCGTGACGCTGTGCATATATTTACGTTTGCAAAGGCAAAATGAAGCTGAGAACAATGATAAACAAATCAGTTTTCCAGCATGAAAAACTGATTCCCCAAAATCTGTCCAAACGAAATGACCGATGCGCTATCATGAATTCTACCTCGCGCATGTAAATTCGCGGGTTCTGAGATTCAAACGTAAACCATTTGAGATCATCAAGTATGAGTAATGGAAGATCTTCTACGCATCGTGCAACTGTTGAGAATATAATGTGATCTCCAGATCTCGTGGAGAGGATTTTTACATGATCCTCTTTCTCTCTTAATTATCGCAGTGAGATAAGAAAGCGAGTATCTATTGCTGAAATACGAATCGTGGTATCGATCTGTGACTTGGGTGGCCAAGCGCCAGGCGCACGGGCCGCTCGTTACATAGGTATGTATGTATGTATGTAGACTACTAGCATTGGATGCTGGCCGGCGCCGCGGCAGCGTTGAGGTAAAAGTTCATAGAGCCAAGCGACTCGGTCAGTCAGTCGCTGCGATGGAGCTGCGCGAGATGAACGTCGTGACGGAGGAAGAGACCGCGGAGCTATTGCCGTCGCAACGGGACGATGACGAGAGTTATTTCATTGAATACGCGATTCAGAAGGAAATAATAAATCGAAATCGATGCACCGCGAGTCGACGGTTACTTGGGCAAAACACGTATCAGGATCTTAGCGTTAACAACACCAATCACCAAAGCAAGGTGAAGAAATAAATAAATATAAGAGCCTGAGTCAGAGAGATAATAAGCGCTTATCATTTACACACGCATTCGAATTCTCATTTGTTTTTCATCCATAGCCAATGAATGGCAATATGAGAATCGTATCACCATTTACCAAAATTCGGAGAACTCTTGTCATTAAAAAAAGAAACAACAAAAAACGAAAAATATAAAAAATCACATGTGATATCGGCCTCCATCTGATGAGCATAAATATACCCGTATGAACATTATATCAAAAATAAAAGTAACGAAAATGAAAAGTACTCACTATTTCCAGATTTGCTCATACATACATACCATTCTGAAACGAATACAAAACACAGATTTATTGACACGATAAACGTCGACGATGATGTAAATTTTAGAGGCCGCATCTTCCCCTAACTTTTTTCTTTTACGACGGTACATTCACGCGCGCAATTGACACGCGTTTACTCAGCAGGGGTCTCGTTCAGCCGTAATTTTATGAAAATTGAGGACAAAGGATTTTTGAATACTTTCACTCGATGCCCTGCTTGCCATTATTAGCTCAGGGTACCAATTGAACGTGGGAATCAGGGTAATGCAAGAAGAGTGACGAAACTTGTAAGTGGCTGAAAATTAAAGAATCAGAGATTCCGATAATCTTGGCTACAAATCATACGTTGAGTCAACTCGTTGATGTTAACTGCGGATATGCTGGTTCGATTATTTCAAACCAGCTCTTTTTCCATGAATCTGTCCATTATGGGAGAGTACGAAAATTGGCGGTGAAATGGTTTTCCTTTCATTGGTAAAACTGGGAAAATGATAAAATTTCATTTCCATGTTCCAAATGGCACTCTGTTAGCTTTGGCATGCGTAACGTGAAATTCGAGACTACCATCAAACTTGCGAGGTTTCATTGGGAACCATTTAGATCGGGGTGTAAACGATTTTTCATCCGATTTGCATACGGGGGGTTTGATTGGTCTCGTTAATTTTGATTCACAGCTCTTTCACAATATTTCAATTCATACCGTCTCCGTATTGTTGCGTCATATTTACATAGAGATTTATATCTATGTCTCTCAATTTGCAGCATTTCATCAATATACAAGTGGTTTTTTTATATGAAAAGATTGAATCAACGGTAGATTCATCTGCAAAAGACTGTCTCCAATATCTGAGAGGCTCTCAAAATTCAATCTCTTCCAGAAATGGTCAATTTTGTATACAAATTCTTCCCCCACTGTCGTTGAAATATTAAAAACGCATACATATACATACATACATATGTAGGTATATATAGCAGATCACTGGAACTTGATGCAGAGGAAAACTTTTGTCCGGCATTTAAATCGATTGTTGAATATAATCTGCATAGAATTACGCTTCGGATGTGAACCAGAAAAATGAAGTCTGACACTTTCGCGTATCTGAGAATTCTACGGTTAAATTGATTCAGAGTTCTCCTATAGATTTCGTTCGCCATTCAAATTTGTACACACAAGTTTTTCAAACGCTGTGCTCTTTGGTATGAAGATGACACTGTTATACGTTTTCGTGTTCACGATAAGAAAAACTGGAAAGAGATAAAACGGAGATTAACTACAAAGTTTTATTTGACTCTCACGGAAATTGATTCCATGGCTCAGTAGATGATAATTAGTCATTCGGTGCACTCAATCATCCAGAAATGATCATTTCGTATCCACTTTGTGCGTGAACATAAATAATCGAAAAAATGAAATATTCAAATTGGTTTGAAAAGAAGGAGTCGCCGTGTGCGGCGATCAGTTTCATTCATGGCTCTGGACCGAATTGGCCACCGTCTCGAAAACGGGAGGAAGCTAAGGCTTTGGAAAACCTCAGAAAGAGAGTCGAACAATCAAAACTCTCCAAGGCAAATCAAGTCTCGGATCCGGGAGGGTCATCCTCGACATCCGGCAGACAAACCACCGAGGAATTACAACAGCTGGACAATCGACCGAACCTGTTTAAAAAAGTAAGTGCAGCAAGGTCAAATTTTGAAAACTGCAATCGGCGGTATTTCTCATCGTGAATTACTCAAACCGGTTCAAATTTTGTTCAATTATCGTCAAGTTTTAGGCAAAATATCTGTGAAGATAAACTACCATGCGATAAACTTATAGCGATGCATCATATGTTACCCACGAGCATACAGCTAATAGCATAATCAGCATTATTTTATCATCATCAGAGTTTCGAGAGGTGCGAAGTTATCCGTCTGACGGTCTGCGGCATCTAATATCATCGATGTTTTCTCATTGCGAATTGAAAAACGTGTCAGCGGGCTCTATATCTGTGTTTGTCGAGCACCCTCCGGTGGGTGTGTATTCGATCGTTATAGACAAGCTATCATGTACTACCGGCTATACCCGGTAAAAAACAACAACCCCCGTGAAGAGAAAATGATAGTCTTTTACTCGTGTTTACGTTCCGGGCGGCGTTTCCAGTAGACACGTTCATGGTCAGTACGAATAAAGCAGGCAGGTTCAACTGGTTGAGAAGAATATTCGAGTTTTGCATACAAGAAGTTTTGATTTTCCTAATGGAGATATTTTTGTAGAAGCTATCGGAGAGGAGCTCAATTATTCCAGTTTTATTCCTCCGATGGTTTCGGTACGCTTCATGACTTGTCACAGCCAATTGAAAATCCAAAGTTGCTCCATTTTCACGAGCCACTGAGTTCGTAATACGTTTTTTCCCCATCTTAGATATTTTATCACGCTGTATCGTCGGCCACTCCATAAACCGATTACGCGCTTCAACTACTGATCTCTATTATACGCCAAATTTCGTGAAACAATTTGAACACCGTTTGTTCCAAGACTGATAATGAGAAACACTCTATCGCGCCGACTTAAACGCGCCTGTTGTTCATTTCGCTAAAAACAAATATACAAGTAATGCCTCCATTATAGGTATAGTTCACGTATAATTACCCCTATTTCCGACATACCGTTCAACAGACCCGTTTAGATCTGTCGTAAAAGAGTGGAACTCACAATCAGCCCTAAAACGAATGGCGTTCAAATTGCTCCAACGAGTTGTAGCCAAAAGGCCGTGCATACCCTCCTATCCAGTGTATAACAGAGATCAGTGGCTTCAGCCTACCGGAAATTCGGCTCAATGTTTGATCCAGCGATGCCAAACGAAATGGCAGCGACGTTGCACTTCGATAGCGAGATCATTAGCTGGCCATATTAAAAGTTCTATCTTTCATTTTTACTGTTCATTTACATCAATTTACGTCATTTTTACATCAATTTTTGAGACGTAATTTTAAGGGGGGGGGGGGGGGGGGTGCTGAATTGTTCGTTTCTATTTCGGGACTAAGATAGAATCCTTCAGTTCTGTGAAACTAAGTCATCATATGAACAGTGATCGCTGAGAGAGAGATATAATGGGATGTATATAGGCGGAAGACCTGTTTTCCGTATTAGGAAGATCGAAAATGAATTGGTCAAAAACCCGACCATAAGTTAGGAAAGTTTTTCTCATCGATCAAACATTTTTATGGGTTCTACATTTCGGAGTATAGTAATAAGTTAATAAGTTTCTCAGTTTATGAGTCAAGTTATCAAATCCGTCATACCACATGCAAACTTTTAGTAAGCTTGTTAGTCAACAAATCTCATACCCGAAGTCATTTTTGCCTCCATTTTAGGTACATACTATGCTCCTCACGTAGGTAGGTATGTAGAACTAATTGAAATCGAGTAGATGCTGATACGCAATTTTATGCGAGCGGACAATTTGCACGTTTGGCAAAATTATATAGATCCGGAGTTGGAGCTATAATTTCGCCTAATTCATCTACGTAGGACAGAGCTGAAAAAGAAAGAGAGAGAGACAGGTGAATATACCTATATATATATAGGTATATATAGAAAGAGAGAGGAAGCCATGGAGTGTATGTAGTACATAGTCTGGCTGATTGCCTAGAATTCTTTGCGAAATAAAAAGACCACGAGCCGAACGAATAAGAAATTCGATATTCGATCGGTCAAGCGCGCAAAGGCTCTGACTCGGAACTGACCGTGTAAAAATTGAAATGCTGCTACACTTTGCGGTGGAGTTTTATACGCAGTCTCTATAGAATGGTAAAAATCGGAGACATAGTATCTCACAATTAATGCTGTGGCGTATTGAACATATTTTTTCGGATATTTTGAAACGCCTTCACTTGGACGCGAAGTCCTCCTTAGTTGATCTGCTTTCGCCCAATAACTTTTTTCGTGAATTTTAATATCTGCAATTATCCGAAGTGATAACACGTAACTCGTAGGATGAATATTTTTCATTACACAGAATGTTCAGAATTTGTCTTAGCTCCTCCGAAGGCAATTACCGGCAACTCTTAGTCGCTATAATAATTAGTCAGGAAACTTCGTAGTCATTAAATTCTACGTTGTATAGTACCTGGTTACTTCAGGGGAAATAGGCTATAAACTAACAATTTTGCCGAGTTACTTTAAACCCGAACTCACGAAAACTTCAAAGAAAGTATTTCTGTTCCCTGATATTTCATGCCAAGCATAATATGCTGATTACTACGTTTGAGTAAACATATTATCCTCTGCTGCATAAAATCCCCCTGAGATTATATAGTAGAGTATAAGTTAACGAGGAAAGGATGACGGTATGGACAGTCGTAATATGTATATACATGTATATGATTATTGAGTACCTCATATGATAATTGGGCACCAAAACCCACAAAACTTGGCTAACTACAAACTAAACTACGCTTTCATAATTTCTCGCATCACATCGATGTTTCTCACTCTATCCGATATCTTTCATTTCGCCAATGATTTCTGACCATTGGCCATTAATTCCTTGTCTATATTGTATCGTTCAAGCACTCGTTCGCAAACTTTATTCTATTTAGCCAGGACTCCTAAAAGTCTCTATGTGCTGAACTTTAGTAATTATAATTTGTCGTTGACCTCGAAATTTCTCTAGATAATATAACTCGGTTTTGATTTAAATTCATATTCAAAGCACGCTCCCCTTGACGTAGTTTTCTTGGTCATTTATTGGATTACACCTATACTACGTTTATCAGCAGTCGAAGCGAGTGCTCATTTATAAATTCAAATGCGTGGCTGTTGCTTCCACTGTTCCACTGTTTTACTGAAGGTAAAAAGCTTTTCATGAGTTTCTACACCCAGCTTATATCTCCATCTGCATATTGATGTAGGTATACATGCATAAATACACATTTATGTAATGGCTTTAGAATGCTAGAGTTTCTGCTTCTACAATAATGACTTTTCGATGTAAAATTTGATTCAATTCAAGTTAACCATGCATGTATATACATACGAGGACCTATATGTGTACCATATCCTCTGGCAATATTGTTCGGGCGAATACGTGTAATGGACTAATTTTACTACAATAGGAAAGCATACTTATCAATGAAAGCTCATCCACCGGTGCCTGTTTTTTGCTTCACCTAACTTTTCCGGCCTGTCGTCCTTTCTCAATTTTCCTCATACAAGTTGCTAGTAGTATAGTAGCTATAAAGGGTTCGAAGGTTATCGGGGACTTCGCGCTTACCAACAAGGCGAAATAGCTGTAAGCTGTAAACTACTTTTTAACGACTTGAGCTGATACTATAATATGTGCATACATACTGCACCACAAAGCTCTCTAAATCTTACTATACTTTTCCCAAGACCGGGGCGCTCGCTTCTTATTCTTAAACTTCGTGTTTGCTGGAGTTTTATTACGAGGTACAAGGTACAACATTTTCTACAATCTATTTTCATTTTGTGTAGACAAGAATAGCGGGTTCTTCTTTAATGAAAATATGAATACACGTAAGCATAGGATCGAATATGGGTTCTATTTCGTGGCAAGAAGACAACGAATTCTGTTAATTTCGGACAGCCAGAAATTAAAGTATATATTTCTTCTATTCTGTCCGGTTATAATAAATCGTGAAGAGAAAATCGAGATAAGGAACGACGAGGATATAAATTTCCGATTTATACTTCTTCATCTCACGCGGTAATCGTTCTGGGGAATAAGACCTTCGCCCACCGGTCAAGCAAGGAATGGGACTCTCTTATGTCGACGTTAGAAGTGAGGGGATTTGAATCAATGAAAGACGGACAGAGGAAATGAATATAGGTACTATGTCCTCGCGGGGAGAACCAGAAGGGCGGTCACTTATAGAGATTGATCACTTTTTTCCCCTGTTGTACTACTTCATCAGAGCTCCTCGGGATCAGAGAAATGATATTTTTACGATCCGCGTTGTTTCAACTGCATACCGATCTTCTCTCTCCGTGTTTCGTCTATAACGAAACCCTACGCGATTTTGACCGACAATTTCCGCCGAGCGAATTATTTGAATCAATAGAACAGATATGCAGCACCACCGTGACCTTTGCATGGTCAATCATTCGATACGTGTGATAACACGTAAATTGAGAAAAAATAAGAATACGACAGATTATTTGACTTATAAAATACGCAGAGAGGGTAGTCGTAAACGTTTGAGATTTAAGGCAAAAATGGTTCGGGAAGAGTTATAAAAGAAGCGATATACGTGTTAGAAATGAAAATTTACAATCTGCCGGAACAACTGTAGGTGGACTAGCATAGCAATTCCTTCCTTTCACGATTGACAATTTGGCTCATGTTTTTCGTGATCATGTTGCGTAAGTTTTTAATGTTTGGTAGTCGCTTGGTCAATAATCTTCGATTACTCTGATAATTGGAGATTTGATAATCGTGAAAACGGGAAGAGTGAACTTTTCTTCAACTTCATCATTCACGAATTCCGAAAAATCCAGCTATTCAACAATTTGAAGTTTCGTATTGTAACACATGCCTGTATACTACACAGCACAAGAGAATAGATTTTAAATAGGTCAACACTGCCCAGCTTGGTCTCGTCACGATTCACGAATTTATGCGAATACATGGATGCTGCCTCTTGTGTGGATTTGGGCAGAAAGGGAAAATTATTCATGAAATTTGTTAGACATGATGGCATAATTTTATCACAGTGTTTCTGTAGGCTGTCGCGCGTCTCCTCGACGCATCATATCGAAACTGTTCGACTTTTTTCTTCCTCTGAGTGTTATACTCAGGCTGTTTTTCCTTCCGCCGTTTGTGACAGGAAAATCTTTGGTGGATTCCTCTGCCGTTGAATGGTTCGAATGAAATAGTAATGTTCGAGACTTGCATATTCAACTTACTTGACAAGGGTTTGGCACTTTCGTAGACGCGTTCTATATAACTATCTTACTTGATGATCTTAGTGCTCAGTGGACTACCGGACAGTTTCGAACACATAACAAGAACTAGGAAGTGTCTTAAAAAACTTTTCAGACAAAAGTTTTACGGTTCAAGGGTAGCATGTGTGTAATCAATCACACAGTTCTACAACAAACAATCCCTCCCGGAATGCAAAATTCAAGATCCTTCACAATAGTAGGTCCGTGTGTGTGTACGTACATACCTGACCATTTCCCCGATTCGAAAACGTGCAAATATTCCTTGAAGCCCCAATTTCCGAGTGAGACGCATATCAAAATTGCTGATTATAGTCATTTTCATCCCTTCATGATCTTTCTGAATTTTGCAAAAAGAACCAGGACAATGAATCTTTGAGTTCAAATTAATGTGATGTACTGCGAACGTTGATTTTCTGCCGATGGTAACCGCAAGTAACGTTGGATGGAATGAATGGCCTTAGTGACCTTGAACTTCCGTTGAAAAAATAGAATTTTTTGTTCTTCATCCTGGCACATCAGGATCTCCCAGTGACGCAAAGAATCGCATACATACATACCTACCGCGGTACTCCGCCTACGTATTCCGTAATAAATAATTCACCTTTTCGCCCACGCAAGGGTGGGTGGTGGTACAGTGGCCTCTCGGTGCTCTAGGGGATGCTGGCGTGCTGCCAGCTACCTAGGAGATTCTAGCTATTGAAGCTGGCAACTTTCCAGCCAGTCACTCATCCGCTCACTCAACGCTAGCTAGACATGAGTTTATCGTAGGTATAACTACGACCGCAGTTCGTTAGTAACTCATATTGATAACACAAATGGAAGCTACTCAACGTCTCTTCAGTTATTCATCATAACCCTGCATATAATGTAGTTGATGTATGGTAGATTTCAAACAATGACTGTCGAGGTCCTGTCAATTGGTCAAGAATCCGTATATTAATATCGTAACGAAGTTCGTATCACCTATTTCATAACGCTATCGAACTGCAATTACGAAACTCTGTCACCCAAAAATTCTAGGATAGACAGGCTTTAGAAAAGTACCTGCAAACTATGTGAAAGAGGTGAAAAGCGCTTTTGAGTAAGCGGTCAACAGATTTGAGGGACTCTGTGAGAATTCGGTGATATTGAGGTTTCAGACAAATTCGGGATCTGATTTCCTGGATAAAATTTGACCTTATTTTTGTTTGTAAACTGCTAATTTTGGAAGTGCTCACTCGTAGGTATCCTACAGTTTCTTCTACGCTCAAGATGGCACAAACGCTAGAGAAACGAAAATTCGAACAGTTTCTGGGCAACTGCTGCGTTGCAGATTTTGTTAATTAATTTCGAGTGAAATCAAACATTGTCACCGATTTCTTCAAACATGTAAAATATGGATTTGCTAGAGCGTTAACGCGTTAGCTTCCAAACATCAGTATGATGACAATTTCCAGCAGAGAATATACTCAGGCAATAATTCATCAGAGCGATTAAATATTGGCTCCAGTATCATGTATGGAATTACTATTTGACTTGAAATTGTTAGCAAATACGTGGAACCGAACGGATGGTATAGCGAATGAACTGAATGCCTTTTCATTATCCAGATTTTACGCAGAAAATGGTGAGATTCATAAATTATGTAGACAAGATGTTTGACTACAATGAAGGGGGGATAAAAGTCGGTCGAAGAAGTCAAAGAGCGGAAAGAAGATAGCGCGGCCATTTCAGCTTGACAGATCGCAGATCGAGACATTTTCGTCTCTACGATAAGGGGAAGCTTTCGGATAGGATTAAGGGTAGATCGATTGTTCGTTTCACGTGGCTCTAATCGAGCATGAACAAACAAGTGGAGGATATGAATGGAAAAAGAAATGAAAAAAACGTAGAACATCTATTTTTTTACATCTGACCTGAGAGAAAGGAATTTCGTCCCATAGAAAGAATGCAGCACTAATTGCGGTGTATTTATTCTAAAATATGAACGAAAACTCGTCTGTTTCGCGTTGACGATCATTGGCCAGTTTCCGATTCTGGAAATGTTTTATGGAATAGGTGCAGTGATAGTGTGCGAAAGAATGTCCTAACTAGAATTACCAGCCAGTGGAACACATATTTTAACTCATGACTGTAATACAATGCCGAGTAAACTAGGTATACATACGCAGAAATTGCGATGAATTTAAGAGGAATGAATTTTGGATCACTGATCGATTGTTTTCTCGATCGAATTATTCCGTCCTTAAGCGTGTATGACGCGTCAGCATAGGTAAAAGAAAACTCGATCCTGATGATATTTATCCAAGGTTATTCGTGAGGCAGTAAAAACTACCTTCACCTTGAATTGGAGTTGTATTATTACGATTTCCTTTTTTCCTTGTCCCGCTGCTAACAGGCAGAACTTCCGTGATATCTCAACACGTTTATTTCTTTCCTTTGTTGGAGTGCTCACCTAGCAAAAGCGTTGAATAGAGCGCCATGTGGTTTCTCGCGGCCGAAGGTATTTCCAACCCTCGTTATTTTCCCTTCTTCAATGCTATTTTGTATTCGCTACGAATCTCCATGCACAAATTCACCGGGATTACGCCAACTTGCTTGTATACGCATACGCTTCTATCTGTTCCTGTATATTCACGACCACATATTACGTATACTATACCTATATGTATATAATTTTGCTCCACGAATACGGTGTAGCCTCTAGGTACGTACTACGTTGAATTGGGCTTCGGACCATGAAGTTAGATGTGGCTGAACTCAGCGTAAAATATTCGTCGAGCTTTCTTTTTCTGGTTTTAACTTATATACCTATCTCATCAACTTTATAATATGCTGGTAGAAGAGCCTTGCCATTTTTGTATCCTCTATCGCAGTGTAGCGAAGTTAGGGAAGCTTCGAACTGATATACGAACTGCTAAAAGTAAAGTAGGAAATAATCGGACTCAACGGTCTGCGCGGCTACAGTCTTTCTGATCATTACTAAATCATATCTAACATTAAGTGCAGGGTTCCACCTTTTGACCGAAATCTGGTCCTTTGTCATACTTATCGCGAATAACGTGGCACATACGTAACATGCATTATACACCAGCAATGTCCGCTGCTCTGACTAAAAACTATGTCAACCTATGGTGGACTCTACAGCTCTACGGAAGATATATTTGATTATAAATTGACGCTGCAGCGTGGTGATAATTTTCCGTGGTTTAGTTAGGTACTAAATTATTTCGTGAAATGGTCTCTTTGCTCATTTTGTATTGAATACGTGTAGTTGGTATATCTGACAATTTGAAATACCTTCATCAACATACTCGGACGGAGATCAAAATCAACGTCACCTAGCTAATTCTCCGAAAACTGATTTCCCATTTCAACATCCCTCTGCTGAGTTATGAATATGAATTATGGTATCTTCGATCGTAGTATGATTCAAAATCCCGTGAAATCAAAACTGGTTCAAAAGGAGACAAAAGTCTCATTTGTTCAGTTATTTCTACTCTGTAGCAACGCTATAAAAAATGCTTAAAGGATCGCGCGCTTTCCACTGCAAAGATCACATCAGTTTTTTTGTTTCAAGTTCATAGATGAGCCCAGCTTCCTAGAGAACTATGAGATGAAGCGCGTTTGTAGGCTGATGCGGTGCTTCCATGAACGCGTATCCGGTGCTTAAGTGCCAAGACCATAAAGATTCGCCTAGCTCGAGGAACACAGCGGCACAAAAACAATTAAAAGCACGCGTATGATGAGGATAAGTTTGAGGTTTCTAGTGCTCGAGCTTCCCTACCAGAAATCCAATTTACGTGCTCTAACGATAATGTGAAAAGTTACTACCGACCACAGCTTGCATTTCGAGTGCAGTATAACGTTTTCATGTAGTATATATAGAACTTAGTCGACAGATTGTATGTGTAGTTCAATATACTTATGCGTTCACATTCATTAGGGCGAGGCTGCACCTCGTTTCGAAATAAGTAAAGCTTTAATTTTGCAGATTTACATAACGATCTGAATCGAAGATTGATTAATAACGGCATGAAAGCATGGTATTGTATCATCGCTCAACATCCCAGCGAAAAACGGATCCATCTTTCAAGATGCTGCGTAGATATTCGGGGAATTATAAATGACGTAGATTGATGGACTGTTATGAACGGGTTTTCAGCCATCAAAGTAATAAAAATTTTATTTTGGATTTGAATTAGGCTGACTATTGTACTACCTCGATTCGAAATTCATGTCCGCACTGCTGCCACGTGAATGTAATAACGACCATGAAATTCTGACGTGCGGATTTGGTGTGTATAATTTGAAATTGCTCTAATATACAATCAGGACGTGAGATTTGCGTTTAAGGCGAGTTTGGAGTCGCGGCTGGCAATCTAACCTAGCTAACATAGGGAATATTTATTTTCCTTCGAATTCGATCAATGCTCTTAAAAAGTGAAATAATTAGCCACTTTCTGCCATTATGCTCAACAAATTCTCGAAGTTTCATCACAATCGATTGAGTCGTTTGCGTAAATCTACGATTCTCATTTTCGAAACGGTTTCTGTACATTCAAGATAGCGAGTCCAAATTCCCCTTAACTCCTATTTCTACCAGCTCCACTCTTATCTTATTTCACCCTTTAACAATTATTCGTGAATCACCACACGGCACCGCTTTGAAGGTAGAAATGTGCATACCAACATACTTCACTTGAAAGTGCTCTAATAAATGGCTATTGCTCACATATATCGTTACTCTGTGTGCCAGAAAATACATCGCTTTGGTCAAGATAGGCCATATTTCTATTGCCATGTTCTCTCCTGGCAGCGGTATCGGCAAACCGCCCGTTATAAGATTCATTACAGTGTACATGTATATTTTCGTATGCGGTTGGAGTTTATAACGCTAACGTAACAAGATTGCGAAAAATAATATCGGCTGAAATGTTTCCTGATTTGTTGTTACGTTAACGTTATAAACTCCAACCTCATATCGTCCCTGAAATTCAGATCCCATTCTGACCCTTCAATGAAT
Organism: Phymatocera aterrima; assembly: GCA_963170745.1. Taxonomy (NCBI): domain Eukaryota; kingdom Metazoa; phylum Arthropoda; class Insecta; order Hymenoptera; family Tenthredinidae; genus Phymatocera; species Phymatocera aterrima. The sequence goes on from OY720662.1 coordinate 13,874,853, forward strand.
GAATCTAGTGCATATTCAACATACTATAATTTCGAGGCTTAAGGAATATCGGTTTCCAATCAATTGTAGTATACCTACACGCAATTATTCACAAGTTTTCTATCTACGATTGGTAAGTGCTTAGATCGGTGATTAGGCAAATGATTCCCCCATCGTTTGCACGAGCTCCTATTAGTCGCATCGCTTTAATCTCTAACGACCTACTCATTCATTTAATTACGATTCTCACGTTGATGGTATAGTTGGTAATTAATGTGAAGATTAAGATTATAATAGCTGTACACGTGTAGTATAGTACTCTGTTGTATGCATAGACGGTATACATACACCTACATATACTTATACATATATACACTATTTGATATTAGCAAAATGAAATCGTATCTAGATGGGTATAATAATAGCTTGTAACTAGGATACCTCTTGTTCTAGGAGCAGCTGGATAAATGAGAAAGATGGTCGCTGGCCTCTTTAAGTAAACGGTATAATTGCCGATTACAACGGTTATTGCATTTGACGAATTTCTCTAATAAGGTATATGCGTTCAGGATCTCGTTATAGGTACCTACCATGAGTCTTCGATTTATCTTGGAGATGAAATTATGTTTAGCCGTGCTTAGAAGTCTCGCGGTGTAAATACATTTATTTCATAAAAACGGAATATCAATTATTAACATGCAGAATTATATGCGACAAAAAATTCAAACAATTTTCTATAACGATTCCGATCTAATGATTCGATACGGTTAACATCTACCCCGCCTAGATTGCTTCACGGGGTAGTATTATATCTGAACAAAATGAGCCCTTCAAATGAGGACGAAAATAAGTAAAATCACGCAGACCACGATGCTTGCAACAAGAACAATGATCTGCGTCTTATTGCCGAAGAAGAATGCCGGTGATAAAATTCTTACACGCTCCGCGGACACCGGGACTTCCCCCGTTTCGGATGCTGTGGAAATCGTTGGTCGCACGGCAACCACTGGATCTTCTTCGTCCTCAAGTTCCTGAGCATTTTAGGTTCATTTGTTACTCACCATAATAGTAATCTATAGTAATACTAGCTGTTGAAATAGAATTTTGTATCCCATTTCTCCATTTCGTTCAATTCGTGAACATATGTTACGTGGGAAAAAATATCAATGGAATCTGCTTTCGATAATTTTTCACAATCAAACAAGAACCTGGAAATATCTCTCTCTTCACGATCAATATTATACAAGAATTGAACTTCGATCGTACCGGTATTTCGATATTTGGTATAGGTTTATCTGGATGTGGGGCTGACGTGATGCCAAATGGTTTCAGTCTCGCATCTTCAATTTCTTGACTTTCCTTGGGTTCTTTAATAACCGCAGAAAGCTCTGGGAACACTTCTTTCTCCTGATTGGGAAGTTTCAGATCGACGTTAACAAAGCAGGAATTATCGGTATCTGGTTCACCGTAAGATTCACGATTGGGGGAAACGCAGTCTGGGGTAAACGGTGGAGCTTCCGGACGTAGTTTAGTATCTGCATAAGGAAATGGCGCCAACTCTGGTTCTGTCACCAACATCTGTTCATTCATTTCACTGTCAACTTCTCGATATAAGTTATACATGACCTAGGACTGATTAGTGTAGACTTTAGACTAAAGTATACAAAACTCCATAAGCCATAATCAGAGAATGCAGAGGTCATAGCGCGTGCTTTATGGCCTCTGTATTCTCTGCTTATGGCTTATGGAATCTTATGTGCTTCAGCCTGTAGGCTCCTTTACCTAATTAGCAGTTCAATTATAGATTGACAGAATTATAAATCAGATAACAATAGAATGGCAGTCTGATTCATACACAATCAGAGAATACCACCTGGGTACGATGAAAACACGAGCGTATATACCTCCGTTAAGTTGGTTTCAAGTGGTCCAGCGCTCTGGATCCTTCCTGGTTCGCCTGGTTCCCCTGAATGCCTCCTTATAAGATCTTTTGGCTCGGGTGAGAGGTCCTTAACGTCTTTGACCTCTTTCTCTAAGCCTTTACCGGGGCTCTTTAGGTTGACGCCCTCCTGAATTAGGGACGAGTTCTCCATTCGTTGTCTGACTACATCAAAACCGTCGCCCATCCCCAACCCGTAAAGGTCACTTTTATTAATATCAGCGTGGTTAGTTGCAGAGTGTAGCTAACGAGTAGAGTTTATGGTTACTGTAAGAAGCGTATGAAAAGTTTGCCCGTTTATTGAATATATAATTTCAATAGATGCATCTACGAAGAATGCTTGAGCTTGGTGATGAAATTAAATCTTAACATAATTGTACAAGAGTAAAATATCAGCGAGTTTTTACCGTGTTAAAAGTTGTTCGTAAAGATAAATTAGGTATTTGTTACTGCGAAGGTGTGTGAAACGAGGTGAAATATATTTTTCGCCCCCTCAGTTTGAGGGAAGGATAAAAATTGTTAAATATCTTATTACCAAGAGTTTCAAAAGTTCTGCAAGATCTGGTCGACAGTACTAAAAATCCATCTATCAATCAGAAGTTGAACTATTTTTGACAGCAGTCACGGGAGAATGTGATCTTTGAACAACTGTCACATAAATTATGTAAAATGACAGTAAATTAGAATAAAAATATTCCGGCTTCGCGGCCAGCAAGATTTCACGTCATTTCCAAAATCCCAATATGTGTATCGTATGGAAATAATGAACGTTGATTAATCATCGGTTACTCCCGGAATCGCCAGAATCTTATTAACTTGTCTGCCAATCTAGCGAAGCCAATTTCACGATGTATGAATATTTAAATTTGCACAATAACTAAGCAAGCTTTTTTTCGATGTTCAGAAAATCGAGGGGTTAGCTCTGCGCGATGTGATCCGCCGAAGAATAATTCATTAACTGTGTTAATTGGATACGTGGTTGAAAACTCACTGTAGTAACGACAAGGCTCTTGCAAATTTCCGCACCAGGGCTCGGTAATTCTTGTTCAACAAGTCCGTTGAATAAAGATAACATCGGCATGAAACATGATTGGAAAATCTTGTCCGCTTTCAACTATTTGTATGATTCAAAATGCTCAAACAATTAAACAAAGAAATGGAAAAAAAAAGAAATCTCAATGCCTGCTCTGATTCCCGAGGGGAACACCGGATTAGTTAATGCACGTAATTGCAATCTGCAAGATACAGGGACCCTGGCGTTAAAATATGTCACTCGCTTAGCATCCGAATTCTTTCGCCGTGACTTTGGATCCCTGTCCAAGCGATTTCGCTTACGATGTAACTGAGGGTGGTCCGGTTCTGTACGGAATACGTTGTTGATCTTTAATTAACGGTTATCCCAGTATAACCAGACCAGTAGTCCGCAACACACGTTATACCAGAAATATGAAGGCTCAAAGCTAATCTTTTGCATATACAGCTGTAGGTTTACTGTATATGTGTGTACAGATAGCGTCGAGTGTCAATAGATGCAGGAAATTTGAAGCTAAGCGAGAGTTGAGTGAAACAAAGGACATGTGTTTTTCACTGAAAAGAGAATAAAAAGTCGGAATTTGTTCAAAATTGATTCTCTCAAGAATCTCTGTATATCTGGTCTTATGGCTTCGGGAAATCGGCATTCGAGGCATGATCTTCCTGTAGTGTGAATATGTATAAGATTACAAAAATCCGTTGAACGTAAGGTTCCATTGTAAGTAGTGATGTACATATAATTTTGTCATCTCACGAGTAATTCTGTCTACGCGCTTCAAAAAATATTCGGTTTGATTGACAGGGTAAAGTCAAGTGGGTTTTGTACTCGACTGGGAACTCGTTACGGCCCTTATAGAGGTTTTTCATAGCCCCAGAAATAAAAATACTTCGAGGGGTTCCCAATTAGGACCATCCTTCGAGAATTAGTTTTTAAACAACGGTCTATAATCCGACAATAAGAAGCCGTTGCTTTCGCTCCCCGCTTTTTAAACCCGCTATAAACTCAAATAAACTTATCTTGAATCAATTTCCAGCCCAGGTTTCTAATGTGATTAACACGAAGTGAAAATTTATTGCTCGCTGCAGTAGACTAATTCAGTTATGTTTGATTGCGGGCGTGTGCTTCTCTTCATAACTTCGAATCCATAATCATAAGTGTCTCATTTCTTCATCGGCTTTACATATTTTGTACCAACATCCTTCAACGCTGCAGTCAACCAAGAAAGTCAATAATTGCAGAGCACCCGCGAGGAAAATGTAATTTGTTTTCTGTCTACATCATGAAAGATAGAGAGAAAGAGAGACAAAAATAGGCTCCTACAAGCTAAGAATTTTTCAATCACATTTTCAGTCCGGATTAATAAGAATCCCGCCGTTAATTGTGGAAAATTAATAACCAATTACATTAGGTTCGAGATCGTAACAAAAAGAGGCACGTGAAATTACCTCCAGTAGAACAAAAATGAAAAACTGTGGTCTGCCGGTATCACTGAATGAACAGCTTCGCAATGAAATTTGTTATATCGCGTTATCAAGGAAAGTAATTTACCAGACACCAAGGAAAGTAATTTACCAGACACCAAGGAACGTGGGCAATTTTGCATAAGAAGTCTACTTGGAATTTGCATCTGACAGATACAGTTAACGTACATTTCAAACTTAAGATTGGCCTTAATAGACATGACACTTTGCAAAGTAGATGTAAATCGCATTAATTTACTATAGTTTCGGAGGCGGTTAATTGACCGTAAATCTATAGTAATTTCACGCTTCCACGTGAAACCGACGGTTATACACGTATACCTGCGCCTAAATACGCATTGCAGTTACCCGGCGCGGCGCGGCGTTCAGAACACAAAGGCTGCTGTACTGAGCGTTAATAATAATACACGGTGAAAGGCCGCCTATCAGGAGTAATGAAGTAGGTCGTAGCGGGAGTCTGAAATTTGTTTTTTTCATCTCAATTTATTAGACTCCATTTGACTGATGCTGATAATAAGCTGCAGGCATTCAAATTCGAATCTTGAATTTGGATATTGGTGTATAATCGGAGAGTTTGCTTCCAATTTCCTTGAGTAGGATGAAGAATTGATTGAATTACATTCGTTTTATGATAAGACAAAATCGTCAATAAGGAATATACTATGTCAATAGCAGTAAGCGAAATGCAGTGTCTTCAAATAAAGAATGCAGTAAAGTGGTGGAAAGCATGGCAAATCCGTCAGCAGCTGAATATTATACTGATTTACTGATTTACGTACACACATATCTAATTTATACCTTCTATTCTACATACTGACAAATTTTAATGAAAGCGGGAATATTTTCAGGCCTAAAAATGGTAATTTCGAAATATGGGATCCGCTGTTTTATGGCCTTAAAGTAAGTCAGGAACATATATAGTTGGATGTTCTGAGGGGATGTAATACAGTAAATCGGATATTTGGAGCAGATGAGCTTCGCTAGAGTGGAATCATCGATGCGGAAGACTGAATAGGCTGGAATTAGAAGATAGAGGCTAGGGATTTGGGGTGTTTGCGTGCTTCGGGATCTTCCGTGCGGTTTGTTTTGCTCCCATCACAATATGTATCGTGGCGTAAGAAAACTGCCGATGAATATTTATGAGGTTGTAGCGTGCCGTGCGACTTTAAGCTATGGCAAATCACGCCAATTTACGGAATGTGATAGGTTCCTTAACTTATACACTATACCGCGTCCCTGCTCTTAGGCCCGGAGGTTGAACTCACGATTTCACGGACTTGACCTCAATCCCCTGCACCGTACCCCCTGCGTTTTATACCTTCTACTTTCTATCGTTTTCCTTTCATCCCCGCCTAGTTAGCGGCGAAGGTAACTTGTATTTAATTCTCATAACCGCGTTTTGTTTTCACCGTTTCACCAGTTTTTCCCAGAGCGCTTTAGGAAATCACCGACGCTTTGCTTATAGGTGCCCATAAATTGTTATTCATTAATTTTTTCAGCGGCATTAGCGAAGTTGTTCCGAGTTCTGTGTGCGGGGGAGTTACTGTAAATCTTGCAGCTGCGCGAATTGCATTTTTGTGAAAAGAATTAATCTCTTCATTCCTCAAAATTTATCTGCAAAGGATTTTCTCGAAAGTGCAGAGTAGTATTTGAAATGAATCATGGTTACTAGGTCGATCGGCGTAACTTAAGTTCTGCCGCAGAATTTATAGAACAAGATTGACCAAAAAGTGTCTCATACCGCATGGCTGGATACGTTCCAATAAACATTTTAAGCGAGCATCGTATAATTCTTCACGCTTTCGAATTTCGTACTTTTGGATTTGCTCCAGGAAACAGCCGTCCGCAATAACGCATCTCGGGTCTCCACATGTATGTATGTATACACATACATAAGTATGTAACTTATACATAGGTACCTATACATATTCTGCCGCAGTACGTTTCCGGAAGCCACGAGATAGGAGACAGTTTTCTTTAATGCATTTACGGTGTCCGGAATTTCTCGGTCGGTTTTCCCATTTTCGAAAAGAGCGCAAAGCTCGCGACCATCGAATTGTTATTCTGCTCGGCACCTGCTCGTAACGTTGCATGAGCAACCCTGCGAACTTCTCTAAATTCTATATTCAGAGTTAGACTTTGGCCGAAGTTCCACGTACGAATGTATCCAAATTGTTACCAAAATGGTGAACTATTTTAGAAGAACGATTATTGAATTATCAAAATTCGAGATCCACGACATACAGCGAGTATCTGAGAGTGGAATAGTAGTACTTAGAATCTGAAAGCGTTGAACAATCCTCGTGATCTTGTCTTTGCCAGAAACTACAATGATGCTTCAATTTGGTATTTTGAATTCGGAAAACTCTTCCTCCTTTTTCCGTTGCAGAGAAACAAGTGTTTGTAAAATCAGTTGTGTCGATAATTCGCTGCAGTATTCGGTATGAAGAAAAGTTACCGCGAAGCAATTTCCAAATTATTTTCCAATTCCCATTCTCATGGATTTAAAGGTGGTTCAAAAGACCCGAACATCCACCGGTTTTTCTCCGTCCTGCCGGTATGTACAGAAATTATCTACTCGATCAGTTTGGAATTTAGAAGATCGAGTATCTTTCAGTTTGATGAAGAGATTGCGGCACGGGTAAGTATCCCTCGGTGTTCCAGTTCGAACTTACTAAATTTTTCTCGACCCAATAATTTCGCCCAACAATTTCGATCCCATTTCCCAATTTCGGCCACATGTCGCTGGGCCTGTGCCCCATATATTTCTTCCGGATATCTGAACGCGGTAAACTTGCTTCGTTGGGGTTTTTCTTCGCTCACGCATCGCTTGGTCCATATGGCTTGTTGTTGGAAAAAAAAACCGGATCATTCGTCTTATGATATTCTTTTTTGTTGTATCATCCAATAACTTGTAACTTAGTTTCGGAAAAAGCTTTTCGACAAATTCCAACGTCGATTTGTGTTTCGAGGTAAATGAATTGGTTTCTGTGTGCACTAACCAAAATTTCATAAAATAGAAAGTGACATAAATGGACTTCTGCCTCCTGATTATACAGACCACACTTCATTTAGCGAGATATGTATGATATTTCAGAGCTACTTCAAGCACTTTGTTTCCATGTACATTGCTATGACTCTTTCGGGACATGGGAGTGCTTAGAGGCGTCTTGAATCGCGGTGCAGCGATCGCCGCAACTTTTGACATCATCCGCCTCTTCTACGGCTTGATTTCATGTTTCCAACTCATCCGCATCTCTCCTAAAGGCGCTCTTCCTCAGCATTCTTGATAACATTGAATTCGTTATTGAAATTTTTCGAGCTCCTTACCTGAACCGCCGTTGCATTAAGGATAATTTCACGACACATTACCTACGACCGCAGGTCTGATATTAAAATTGATGCAACCGTATACATTAAAATATTTGTGCTCAAATTACTATGAGTCTTCCATGTACTTATTTCTATAATATTAATTGTTCCGAAATGTGCTTCATAAACCTACATGAACCGAAGACTTCAGTGGCTCGAAGGGATCTGTGAAATGAGGGTGAAAAATTCTTTCGCGATGAAAATCACCGGATCTTAAACGGGTCACTCGGGTAGATAGCATTGCCAGCTGTCTGTAGGACAGTAAAGCGATCCCATCGACTTTCTAGACACCCCGGGGCTGATGGTGTAATCCATAAAGCTGCTTTAATGATGCGAGATAAGCTACCGGCTACTATACGTAATTTGGAGTAGGGGAGTCAGGTACCTGCGTCGCATTACTGTGTATAGAATCCTCCCTTCCTGCAGGCTCCACAAAGCGTCGGGGTATCGTCTTTTCTTATCGTTTGTGTGCGATCGCTGGCACTTCGTGTCTGCAGTATACTCGGTACCAAGACGATATGCTTGATACAGTATCGTGACCTTTACGTGCCGAGTTTATTTCACTATCATCTTGGTATTTGTTGTGATAGTAAATCGCTCGAAAGTAGACCGAATGAGTAAGTTGAACTGGGTGAACTCTACCCATATATCTTCATTCAATATGGTCGGAGGAAAGGTTGGACTTAAAAAAACCATCCTCAGTAGTTATCGAAAACATTTCTGCAAAATGTATATAACTTATGTCACGATCCTTATTGCGTCTCTTCGTATTCGATGTATGTAGATATGCCTAATCAGTAATGCCTGAGTGCTACTTTGCATACTTCAGTTGAAGGCTATAGGTAGTCAGATAGACGGTACAGGGAATTCCTGTATCGCAGAATAAAAAGCATTATCGAAAACGAGGAGTGAAAAGTTCCTCGGAAACACATTTTTTCTCATTTAATTTGTTTTTTTTTTTCATTCAAGATGATAAAATTATAGTGTGAAAATTTTTGCAAGAAGGGAAATAAAAAGAAAAAGAGCAGAAAAAAAATGAAAATTTGTACTGCTCTCATGTGATAACGTGTCACGTTCGCCGCAGGTTATTCGCGCGAGATTGAATATAATTTCGCGACTTTTATAATTCCCATATATATTCTCTCCCGGGATCGCCATTCTTTATATAATTTCGGTTGTAGCACCGGCTTGGAAAGTTTAGTTTTTGAAGCGAGTTCAGCGTGCGTAAAGTACCCTATTACCGCACTAGTCCGGAAAATGACTTTCATCGACGAAGATAAAATGAGTTTTAGTTTGCTCGTTTGTTTCTCAAATAAAACTTCCTTTTGCAGAAATTCTAAAAAATATGGCGTGTGACGAGTACGAATAGGCGATTTCTGAGTCTTATGTGGTTAGCAGCACTCGCCTCGGCTCATACCGCATTCATACGAATACTAGAATTATTCCTGCGCTCGCATTGGTCTCGTGCGCAGACCCCGTCCTTCGGAAATCGCCTACTTTCAGCACTGGTAACACAATATATACTACCGCATGGGTGACACCGTTCCATCCAATAGGAGATCAATATCACAGCATATTGCATGAACCGCGATCCACAGAGGCTCATTTTACTATCCCATGTGGTTCAGGTTACTTCAACATCCCGTAAGCTTCACGGTTGATGCAACAGCACGTCGCCCGCAAACTGCTGAAGTTTTGAGCTTTGCAAATTAGTTGTTATCCTTATAGTATAACGCTCGCGAGCTACTTGCCTTTAATAAATTATATAGAATCCTGTAGATTTTCGATCCGGATTTTTGAAACGATTTTGTAACTGGTATAGAATCACGGATTCATGTTTTTCCGTTGCAATACAAAAAATACGGTATATTATTCTGTTTTGAGCTGCTATACTCGGATGTGAAATAAAATTATGTCCCGAGGTTCTTGTCGAATTTTACCTGGAGGTTCTCCGTTATTACCGCAATTCCCACCCCGAATGATACGGATGAATGGAATAAATAATAACAATGAATTCAGGTGGCCATTCTCTGCCTCAGTACTGTGAGCACTGCAATAAATCAAATGTTAAATCACGTACTTGTGTGCCACAATATACGGAGTGAAGTCGTACCGCAATTCGTATTGGTCGCTCAAATATAATGACATCGTAGATTTTATTGTCGGCCTTTTTTCACTTCAGATTATTTTATAGTTATATTCATGTATTTGCTTCTCGCTCGTGTGTAGTAGGAGCACCGCAATAGCGGGGACTTCTAGAAATTATAAAATAAAGAACGAACTCAACTACAAACTCAATTTCAGACTCGCATTACCGTAGAATTGAGTGATTAATGACAAATGATCGTTTTTGCTACCCAAGCTGCAGATGCTAGTAGCTTGATGGTGTGCGAAAACACAGTTCTTTACTCAACTCATAATTGCTTGATCCAACCCTTCGATAACTTCATATTCATTATTTCCCTTCAAGTGAAATTTTCGCTTTCACGCGCCAACCCAGACCGACCGCAGCTACTCGAGCATCGAGTAGTCGAGCTCGGAATTGTAGTCTGCCGGACCGCAAGTGGTAACTGTCGGGAACAGGTCGGGCTGACATGCTATCCCTCGTTATTCTGTGCCAACTTTCATGAGCCAGCCTACGTAATTATTCTTTTCAGCTTTCCGTAGATATTTCAAGAATATTAGCAAGGGAGCCGTGGATTCTCGGGCTATGAATATTCACGGTTGAATATTACATATATTTTTTACAAATAATGTAAGACCTATAGGAAGAAAGTGGCGGAAATCATAGTCATCGAACTCCAGTATATAGATCTCTGAACATGTATTCACTAAACCGACAATTTTTAATTATCTCATTACAATTCTAGGAGGAAAATAAAGAAAGGTTAATCCATCCTTTTCTATTATAATGTCACTGCAGGTTCAGCTGTCCGTGAACGTTTCTCACAAGGATCGAATCTTGCGAATGCTGGCGCGGGGTGAGAAGGGGGCAAAAACGCGGCCGTGAACTTTACTGCATCTGCATTCACGGGATGCGATGGAATGAGCCTTTTTATTTGTCCTCTACAGTCGGAATACTACCATAACTATTTGCTGAAGAGTCCTTGACCAGATATTGGTATAAATTTCTGCACAAGTTTCTGCAGGTATCTTTCCTATCGCAAAAGAAAAAAGTTCCTCCGTCATTTTTTCATCATTTACGATAACTTTATCAGATTAATTATCAAACAATTACATCGTCGTTCGAGCGTGTGAAGATGCAGTCTTCCGGTATGTATATACATACATAGTAGATGGCATGGTCTAATGTGCTATAATCCTGTGAAAAAATCTATCACCAAATGCCACTTTTATTGATAATGCGAAATGAAATATTGCGTTCCCTCCAAGGTGTCGGTCATGTGGCATAATTTAGCACCAATAACATAAGCTGCCAAAGTAACTGTAGTGGAAGTAAAGTAGTAAAGGATCTCTAGTCCAGGCGATAAGGCACGATCGAGCATAAAACCCTGCCACATCGATATTTTATCAGGTTTTAACACATACGTCATATTCTTGTAAATACATGTGTATAGTATACGGGGCTTGAGTCAGAACGTATACCTCGTATATCTATAGTGTATCAGTTTCTACGAAGGTATCATAGGATTGGAATCGCGTATTTTCCCTACTGATGAATAGTCGGTATTCATACGAAGTTGAAACCATCTGAAATATTGTTGGTATTTTCATTTCATTCCTGCTACTGGAAGGCGTTGAGAATGCTCATAATTCCGTCTCAAGAGTATAATTTGGATAGTTTATGGCCATGGCAAATGTGTTCTCTGTGCAGCGAAGTCTGGAGTCTAACGTATCTTGAGATGACATTTCCGGGTTTTTTTTTATATTAGTAATTATAGTTTTCGAAGATTGATGATTACTGTTAACTGTGACAACAAACTCAGGTTCAACATTCCATGTCAACGGTTATATTTATTCATTTATTTTTCTTACCTAAACTTGGACCACACTTTTGTCTCTCAACAGAAACATCCGTGGCATTCGTTACCTTCCTCCCTTTCACTGTTGTCCCTTTGACGTAATTTGCTTCTCATTACTACATTCGGTCGTTTGCTCACGAAGCCAAGTTAAAAGTCACGATTTTGGACATACTTTCGTCCGGAGTTGGTCTGGGCTCACAATGACACAAAGTAACATTAACGAGAAGATTTCTCCCTTGGCGAAGGCTCATTTTTTTTATCCCTCTCGTTAGAGTAGTTTACTCAACTGTCCTTTACTGATACTTTCACGAATAGGTACATTACGAGCCACTCTACGAAAAGTTTTATCCATTATGTTTTCTCTTGTTTCTTGTTATTTCATTTCACTATTTCCTTTTTCCAACCTCGTCCCGAATGGCCGAAACCCTATCCATATTAACTTTGAGAAGAATACACCTATATTGGCGTTCAGAATCCGGAAACTGTTCCATTTCTTTCTCACACACACACATGCATACTCGGTACATAATACATATATAGATGTGAGAATTCGCGATAAACTCGGCTACGTTTCCTATAGAATGTTGAGTCGGTCACACGATAATGCTGCTTATTCAATGTTCAGTATATGTTACGAATTGACATGATATCACAACCTTCGGTGTAGTCAAAGCTACCGCGAGATACCTACAACAGCTCACCACACCTAGTCGGGAGAAAATGGCTGACTTATATATACTATACGGCGGTATGTTGGATGCTTGGAAGGATTTTCAGTGCATTGTGCAATACAGGGATTGCTGGAACCGTGCGCATTAAAACCAGAGAGTTCAAACGATGAATTTCCTTACTCTTGCATGGCTTACAAAGCTTGAATTTAATGACATGCTAGGAAATGAGAATCGAATACGAGTTGCAGCCTCTCTAATTAAGAACGCAGATCCTCACTGCCCTCATTTCGAAAAATTATTCCACTCGTTCTTCGTTTCGACGTTTTATTTTCAATATAAAATTACACGAATGGAATGCTCTGATGTTCCGATTAGCGTGAATTGCTGATTATGATGGAATAAGTCTGTTCCTATAATGATCTACGTAACTAATGTGATCATCAACGAATTCAAAGATTTCTTCTGACATCGGAAGCAGTGAAATATTCTGATCTGATGGAATCTATATTTTTTCTTCAATTGCCGATTTGCATACATTGGCCCGTCGAATTGAAGTCCAAGTGCTTCTTCTGTGACGTGTGAAACGTTCCAAACTACATACCCGAGTATTGATATCCAATTCGCCAAGTTCCTTCTCAACATAATTGCAAATGCTTAACGTGCGTTAGTTAGGATCCCCGTTATTGGTGAAATCGATGAGAAACACAGCCGTTAATGGCTAATGAAATTTTGCCCAGGTATGAATGTAAGATCGGCCCATTGCTCAACATGATTCCGGATTCGTCAGAAATGCCAACTCCAAACGAACAGAATATTCATCGGGTAATGAGCATACATATCATCCGCATTTGTGTCTTGGAAACCAGATATATCTACCCACTTGGGTATCGAGGCTGGTTCAAATTAATGATTCGCTGTTGAAATTAATGCTAACGATTTCATCACCCCATTGAGGCATCAGCTGGAACGTGCGTATCGGAAAACCATCTGACTGGAACGCATCTTTCGATTAGGAGCATCGCTGTAGATAGTACTAATGGCAAATCGATACTGGTCGCAATTTCCCAAGACTCTTTCCATTGACAGATACTGCAGCGCATATTATGCTCGTTTTCTTTTTCATCTCTATAGGTATAACTACACATACGTATAGGTATGTCCATACATGTCAGTGGTCTATATCCACGTTTTTGCTTTACCTCAAAAGAAAGAAGAAGAAATACAATAAAATCTTCGCAAGAAAAGGTCAGAGCTTCTGTTGTCACTTCATTTCACGAAGCGATTATGTTTTTCTACTCCTGTAGGGCTTTTTCGCTTTATATTCTATTCGTTTTCATGGTAAAAAAAAGCCCTTGGACGTTTGAATAACTGACAAATGGGTGTAATAATGCGTGCAAAAATTTTCAACACCAGGTTCTGAATTTCAGAAGCTAAATGAAATATTCTTTCTTGGCTTTATTATATACCATATTTATCTTCATCAGACACAAATTTCAGTTATCTCATTTTCTCATTAAAAAAAAAAAATGTAGAACTCACCTACCTCGAGATATACTCTCCCCGTGAACTTGGCGACGCCATGGAATGCTGCCTCAGCCTCCAGAGGCTCATTGCGTGGTTGTTTTTATTAAGAACTATGGACCTGCTCCTTCCGAAGGTCCTATGAAATAACTTCGGCGCAATATATCTTACAATTAGACATGGCGGTAATAATAATCAAAACTTTTCTGTTAAAAGATTTAGATGAGCATTCAACAAGATGGTAATAAATTTTGTTATTAGTCTCATTATCACCTTCAGAATAACCAGTTAATGAACTCTCATGTATTGTAGCTCCCTGTAGATTAATGGCACAGTAATTTGTCAACGGTAGCTATAATGGTTGCGGTATTATCACGCTCCGATAAATTCCAATTTTTAGAATTACCAATTCCCACATCACTTTCATAAGTCAACGCATCTGCGTGATGCATTTAGAAAACTTCACAGATGCATGCTTTCGACAATGATGCTACTTTCTCGTATAAGTTTCGTCGTCATCAGGCTTTCACAGCGGCCTGTGGTTTCGAGTCGTATGACAAAATGGGAGAATGAAAAATCTTACCAAATTTCCAGTAGCGGCAAGTGTTCACAATGGGACATGTGTTTGAAGAAATATTATTTTTTCAGATAAGATGGAAAGAATGTTCCTCTGACCTAGCATTTTGGGAATGTTTTTTTACGCCGCTTTTTCGTTGGAAGGTATGTGCAGGCCGCACGAAAGTAGACATGAAGGGTTTTTACCATGCGATATAGTTTTGATCATTCTTTTGGGATTATTGGTTTTCAGAACAGACTTCGAATTTCTACCCAGGTTCGGAGAGCCGGAAATTCAATCAGGAATTCTTCATTTTTCCGTGGATGAGATCGATCGAATTATATCTTGAACCCTTCTTCCTCGTTATATTTCCTCTACCTTTCATTCATGATTACATCTTTCTTCGTCTTCTCTTTTATATCCGATAAATTGTTTTATTACAAATTCGAGATTCAACTTGTGTCCTTAAGTGAGAAGAGGTTTGATATTTTACGTCGATCGTTGCAAAACTCTCGCAAACTCATATTTCATAAATAAAAACGTGGAGAACCTACTTCAGTTTGTGGCTTCATTAGTTGAATAATTATGAGAGGCCTCAAAGAAAAAGTTCTGGATCTTATCAAATTTTCAATCATGAAATTTGAATTATGCAAACTTGGGTTCTGCCAATGTCAGATTCAATGATGGTTCATTTTATTTCAAAAGAATAAATCTTCCGTGCCGGACAATTAACTTATACTTAATAATTAATGAGCGTTCATTGGGTATATTGGGAATCAAGTGATCGGCTGTAAAATATTTATTTATACAGACGCATCTGTACGACTTCAAGACTTGGAGGAAACTGATTCGAAGAGTTTTTCATGAGATTATATACAGGTATACATAAGTTGCAATTGGTTTTTAACACTATTTCATATTTGGAGAATATTAATATTATACATTCCTTCTGAGGATCTTTCTTATATTTTTTGCTCTTTTTCCTCGGGGCTAACTAAAAATTAGTTCGGATCTTCGCATATCCTTTACAAGTATATTGAAAGAAATTAGGATCATCTCACTCACACGTGACGGAGGCTCCAACTTGTTCCGTAGGTTGAAGAATAGAACTGTCGGAATCACCGTGACAGCTAGACACGGAACGCAAAATTCACAAGTAAACTTCAACCTTCACCCTCCGATAAAAACGTCAAATCAAGCTTCACGTTCAAAACGACAAAAAAAAAAGGGTTACGTTGGGTCAGAGGGGTTTCAAAACTCTCTCCTATCCTCCTCCTCTCCTATAAAAAATCCTACAACCATCATACTCCTTTCGTTCTTCTTGCCCAGAATTTGATACAGCATACAACTCTGCTGCGGAAACGTGTAAAAAATTGTACGCGCTACTTGGAGTGGTTTGTATGTATCTTCGGCCGTTTTTCTTCCCAACTTACGGTCTCCATGCGTCATCATAGAATATGCTATGAGTTACCTACCGCAAATTCAGAGTTATTTTACTGCCCCTTTCCAGAGGGAGTCTCGGTATCAAGTTGTGCGTGGAAAGAAATTCGAAAAGATGGCCACAACTTGGGGACACCCGCCAGCCGATGGGGAAGAGAAATTCGGGCGTTTGGGCGGGTCGCCAGCACCTGTACCTACCCGTATCGACCGAAATAGGCGAACCCCCTAACATCCTACTACGTCTCACTTGTGTTCTGGTACTTCACAACATGTGTTGTGGTGCCGTGTTATCCATCTGCTTCTACTCGTATCCCCATCTCCTACATGAGTTCTCGAGTCCAAACATTGCAAACAACAATGACTTCGTACCTATAATTGCCCTCTGCGGCTACCGACTAATTATGATGTTGAATTTATCTTCCAGGACATCTGGCTCAGTCTAATTGTATAAACGCGTCTGCGAAGGAGTCCATTTGCTGAAAGGATCGGTATACGCACACTTCTTTATCACGAGCCAGCCCTCCGAGGCGGACATCATCTTTAAAGTATTCTCTTTATACGGAAATTCGCGGAAACTTTTGACAATAAAATCGGAAAGCTGAGAATTCCAATTCGATCAAGCTTTGAATTTGATGTTAGTTTTACGTTTACTGCAGGTGTGCTGCGCGAACGTAAATGTGCAGGTAGTTCTACGTAGACATAAATTCTGCCACCATGCATGAATTCCTGCGTTAAATCGCCGCACAAGAACCCATTTCACGTAGTCTGGGTTGTAAGTTCTACCTAAATATTTAACTCCATTGAGAGAACGTGAGAATTACGCAGTCGGGGTATTTGCTAAGGGAAACGGTAGAGCGCTAGAATTACAAAATGCCCAGGTTTCAAACTATAATTTGCTTGCTCACAACTTACTGCCTGGCATGCGAACAACAGCAAAACATTATACTGTTCCAGCTATTATTACGTTGTATTCTTCCGTTTGCAAAACTACCTACGTATTGTGAGATTTGTTTACATACTTCAGGTGAAATACTACCTAGCTGTAGCTTTACCTCAGCCCTATTGGCGATGAACTCCGCGCGACTGAATGTACGAAAACTTCAAACCGGCACTTGACACTCGGCATTAAAAGATAGAGCATACCGTCAAGTATCACAGCTCCTCAAAAATCGATAACGACATGATGCAGGTTATTGTTACTCGTTTGATTCTCGGGACTGTAGTGATTCGTAGTTCTAGCATATCTGGTCAGAGGTTTTCAATATTTTTGAACGGGAGTGACAAATAAATCGAACAAAAAGTTATTCTGAATATACAATTTTCACCGAATGTTGACTTTGAAGCACTTTGACAGCTTGAACAAAGTCATTTCCGGGAAAACGTACTGGATGTGAGTATGTACAGAACGCTCCTTGTGCGACTTGGCTCAAAATTCAATTTGGAGGAACAAAGCTTGTATTGAAAATTCAAACTCCCTGGCTTCGCGTTCAATATACGTTTTGCTTCAAGGCACTCACGACGCTGCACATCGCCTTCCATGTGATTTTGATTGCTAGTTTTCATCTCTTCCTCCTTCCTTTTCCACACTGCACGAAAAGCTCGAGCATAATTGAATAGGAATTGATACACACCATTAAATTCTTAGTATTTGCCGTGACACCACCTCCGTAGAATCTTAAAATCCGATTTTGAGATTTTAATAAACTCCGAATATACAATTTATCGTAAAAACTCTTTCAATATCACCCGCACTAATGGAAAATATATTTACATATACTTACCATATCGTTCATATTGACTTTCGTTATTGTCATTATAATAACGAATAACGAACAACGAACAAGGAACAAGAATTTATTCTGAGAAACTCCGTACCGACTTCAGCTTTCATTACCAGTCCGCGAAAAAAGAAACGGATTGCAAGTTTAGAATTAAGTTTGAAGTTTTGTCTTCGGGATTTATGGCTGGAAATAATTTGCATTCTTAGTCCTTCCTATCGGTATTATATAGAGTTGTTGATTTACATTTTATGCAGTATGCAGTACCCTGCTCGCATACCTATATATCTATCTATCCTTTGCTAGGGAATACGTAATATTCCATCTCATCTTGCTTAGCACGAGAATGGGATTAACTTCCTTTATTTATTTATATTAGCTTTCATCTCTCTGCGCCGTGCCGAGTAATCCTCGCCTAATGCAAACCCGTAGCGTGGTTATGCAGGTTGAAAATATCACATTCGCACCCTTTTTCTCCTTGATCCGATGAAATGGCATGACATTCCTATTTTTGTTGAACTATAAGATGACAGTTCTCGATGTTTGAAGTTGCAAGTTTTTGCAGTAATTCTCGAATTTGTTACCAATTCACGAAGAATCTCCTTATCTTCTTCTGCACTGTGTTTATATGATGCGTTCTTCACTTGATGGTGGATTTTCATGTGTTCGATAGTCGACATTTTTTCGTCCGTATCGCCTGGACAGTCTGGACTCAAGAGAACCTCTTCGGACTAAATAATTTGGGATGTAGTACATCAAACATTTCTGTATGTTTTCGATTCTCATTCATCAACTCAGGAGATTGGATTTATCGATTCTCTGCGCACGTTGAGAATGTGAACAATTTTTCGGTACATTTTCAACTAAAAAGAATACCGAAAGAGAAGGTTGAAAATATTCAGAAG
The DNA here is from genome assembly GCA_963170745.1 of Phymatocera aterrima. Lineage (NCBI taxonomy): Eukaryota > Metazoa > Arthropoda > Insecta > Hymenoptera > Tenthredinidae > Phymatocera > Phymatocera aterrima. Next base: position 13,893,511 of record OY720662.1, read on the forward strand.
CGATAATTTTTTCTCTCCAATTTTGAGTCCAAAAAAAGGATTCCTTCGTACTGCTATATCAGATCATGATCGGTCATTATTTATTATATCATTACTACTATGATTCATGTTACAGCTATATAATCATAATTTTGGCACATAATCGTCTTCAAAAAATTCAGTCTACAAATTATTACGTATTCATGAGCACGTAGTATACATTATGGTCAGTTGTTTCTCGCCAAGACTCTCCTTACGACATAGAATATGCTTACCTGCGGCAAACAATTCAGGAATATAGGTATACAGGAAAATAGGATTGCAGTATGCCAACGGGCAGACTATCGTGGGGATGAACATTCAATTATTTACAAACTAGTATGCGTATGTATGTACTCGTATACCTATACCAATACTGTGAATATTTGGGTAGCTGTTGACAGAACCACGCCTAATTTGCATCCATTCTCAGCTATATACAGTGCAGGTAATGGCTTAGAAATTGCCTCATCATTTCCTATGTATAATCGCTAAAAGTTTCCACCCGAATCTCTTCTCTCATTATACCTAACAAACCTACCCGACCTGAATTGAGAACGGCTATTATGTATTATACCTGACGTGTATGCAGTAGTTCTGACTTCGAGTAGGCTGCGATATGGGCATAGACGTACCATACCGTACTACGTACCTTCTCGTAGAATGTGCACTGACGTGCAATGTATATACTGCGATGCTCTTAAAAATTTTTTAATACGTATGTATGTGCATAAACTAGATGTATACGATGTATGCGCATGTATCTACACCCCCGAAGCCATGTAGTTCGCGTTTCTACTTACAACATTTGAAATTGGAACATAATATACGTACACAGGTATCAATGTTTCTCTCTCATACCTACCGGCGCGGTGCACCGACAAGTGTAGTGAACTGAGGAATATCCACGGTTTGATTCAAAAAAATACATTTAGTTGACTCTGACCGTGGAATTCATTCGGCATACCTCCTCTGCTGTCGGGGTTGTATTCAACAATTACGTCACGCTTCTAGCGGGGAGAACGTTTTACATTTCGCGATCATCTGTGACGTGTGGGCGGCAGGGGATGGCGGTTGAAATCTTATAATGACGTCACGCTACTTACGAGCATCACTCACGAAAGTTCAAAATTTCAAACAAATTGTGATGACGGAGGTAGGGAGTCCGAAATGAACGGAAATAGCGTGACGCTATTGTTAAATGGCCACGAAGTACATGAATTTGTTCTAGATTTTTTAGCAGAGCGCACATGCCTATATTCAAGCTGTTAAATTCTCCACCGCCTCCGAAAGAACTTCATGTTCCTCTAATCCTAAGTATGTCCAGTAGAGAAAATGCGTGCCTACAGATATATCCGGCAGAATAGGGATCCTAGGCTTCAGATATATACAAGGGTGCGACGCACAACGACAGAATACCTCAGGGAAATCGATATACCCCCCGGTCTAAATATCTACCCACGGGGAGAAAAATTAAGGCATTTTGAGATAAGGTTCTGAAAATATTTTCACATCTGTATCTTGTGACGTTTCCTGCTTGGTGAAATGTACATACATTGCGTATGTATTATACTCATTATCTGGTGAGATAAGAAATGTTCATACAATTTTTGCTGCTGAAGTCAAGTGTTGGACGCCCTAGCCCGACGAGTATGGAAATTGTGGGCATAGTGGAATCTTGAAAAATTTTCGAAATTTAAAAAAAATTGGAAAATATTTTGAATTTATTTACGTATTTACTTCAAAATAGTTTGAAGATGAATTTAGCTATGTATAAGAGGCTTGAAACAAAAACTCAAACGTGGTTTATTTGTAAAATAATCCTCATAATTCCCGAGGGCACTTCGCCCCACACTTCCTTGGTTCTTCTAATACATCCTTAATTTGGTGTTTCTGAATTTCCAACGCTACTGAACATTTATTTGTTTGTCATTTTTGGAAAAGCACCAGAAATCTTTGAGGGTGTCCATTTTGCCCGCCTATACCTAAGTTTTCGAGATATGTAGTTGATTCGGTGTTTGAAGCTCGCTAGAGCAAGTAAGGGATGGGAATTTAGAACGTTTTTTCGTTCTTTTTCAGCTCCTACCTCAAAAATTTGTCGGTTGTGGCAGAAAAAAAAACAATTCTCGTTCAAGCTCAGATCCAGAAATATTACATGACTTCCAAAGACTTTAAATGAGTTCAAGTGAAAAGTGAACCACTTCCGTGGAGTAATGTTCTATATTTTGGAAAGGGTCTAATTTGTGAACGAGAAAATGTGGGTAAAGTTTGGTAACAAAATCTAACAAATGGGGTAATTTGTGATAAAATAACGTCTAGCTAATTTGTGGTGTAATAAGGAACAATATACGGCACACGATAAAGGGGCCTAATTCACATGCAGAGAAACTTTTTTTTTTCTTTACGCAAGATTTTTACGACTATGAGGGCATTTTTTCATCCTCTTGCGGCCACGAAAGGGCGCGTTAAGTGAAAAAGCCATATTTCATGGAAAAGTAAAGCTCCCTCCAGTTCACGGTTTTCTCCACGGTTTTTCCTTGCTCTCAAAGTCTTCCATGTAGAATCAAACTTTGATGTATTTCAATTTGAATTGCATGAAACTATGATCAAGTCTATCTATGATTCAAATTTCTCATATTTTCGGAATGGACCACGTGTCAAGTTCAATTTGTGTATGGTATATCATTGCTCTGTTTGTGTATTAACGAATATAGATATTAGCCTAAGAGGCCGTTGGAGTCGCCGCTGGTAATCTATAAACCTAGCTAACATAAGGAATGTCCATTCGTTATCAAATCCCATCAATGTTCCGAAAAAGTGAAGTATACTTAGCCACTTCCTGCCATCATACTCAATGAATTCTCGAAGTTTCATCAAAATCCATCGAGTCGTTTGCCAAAATTTACGATTCTTGTCATCGAAACGGTTTGTGTACATTCAAGATAGCGAGTCCTATGGCTCCTCAAGTAGTAATTGAAATACCGAACACTTTTTCTTTCTTTCCTTTACCTATATAGAGGCGATATAGAGTACTTATTTCAATAAATCATCGATACGATAACGAAGCTTTATTGGTAGATGTACCAAGATCCCATTAACGTGAACTTTCTCTGTAGGTATAAACCCATTCATTCCTTTCACGAGAAAACGGAAAAGCGGAATTGGCTATTTCCCAAGAGCTTTAAAAGTCTCCAATTCTTTCCTACGAATGCAGAGCGCCATTCTGTATTCCGCGGCATACTTTTCGCCGAATGGAATGACAGCGACCACTGCCTCGCAGCATTAAAAAGGGTCACATCTTTGAAATGAGTTTTAATTTACTCCTCCTCCTGATGTACATTTTAGATTCGAAATTCTTCAACTCGATTGGTAGATATTTTTCGCCCGAATTAAAAAGTCCCAGTATACGTATAAGTATATTATACGTAACTAATGAGAGTAAACGAATGAATTCTTCAGTAATTATGCATATATTACGAACCGTTTCATTTTCTAAGTCATGACGGAATGACGTCGTTATGTGCCCGCGAACTTTCTTTGATCCTTATCAGGCGGGTCGAAGCAAAGCTATATAAGTCAACAAATCTTACTATGGTACATAATATACGTTTTATTAAATTTATGCAGAATATCTTGTCAAGGAGAATAACAGCAATAAGTATATAAATTCAAACGACTACCTTATGGAAATCGCGCAGTCTAAATATAACCCGGTATAATATCTCCTTTGGTACAGTTTCCTAAGCGATCTGATTGTAAATAATCTACTCATATTTTCTCAATATCTTTTACAAGAAGCGCGTCTATGTAATTCGTCGCTGATCATCTGCGGTTTTAATTATTATTTCCTATTCTTCTTTTACGTTACAGATACTCAGTAACAGGCCAATGAGTATTGCACACGACAGCAGTGATCTTGAAACAGATTGGCGTGACAGCGAATTTATTACTGAATGTCTTTGCTGGCATAACGTTTATCGCCAAAGGCACGCGGCTCCACCGCTCACCATGTCACCTCAGGTAAATTGTTCAATTATATTACATACGACACATACCCACACAACATAAAAGCTCACATCAATGTAGCCAAGTATAAGGTAAAGCGTAGTTCTACAGGCCATGGCACTTGTTCAATTCTCAATTCGCCCTTTAGTTAGTACGAAAGCTTTTTAACTTACTTATCGCAAATTACGATAGCTGCTAGCATGAAAAATCAAAAAAGCCTATGACAATGGGCCGGGTCCATTATTGTCTACGTGTGTATTGTATTTTGAGTAATATAGTCAATATATGTATGAGGATTGATGAAAGCTTAGCTTTTATAAGTCTGATTTATTCACAGCTCGGTTCTTTCTGTTTTATGGACTTTTTAAACTTCGTGTGTATTTCGGCGGTCGTTCATTTTTCGAAGCCTCTAGGATTCGATGGATCGGTAATTTGAATCAACGAATAGTTTTCCTTCGTTTCCAAACACCACATTATTCACACAATAGCGCAGCCAGTGAAGAAAAAAAACTTGTATTCTGCATATTTTCAGCTCTGCGAATACGCGCAAACTTGGGCAAATCATTTAGCACACACGAACACCTTTTATTACCGAAATGACCGTGACGTTGGTCAGAATCTCTATTGTAGACCCGGTGGCGCTGTCACAGGTGATGTTGCCGGTCAAGAAGTAGCCGCCTATTGGTATTCCGCCGTCAGACAATACGACTTTGTCAAAGAGCCCGATGTACTTCATGCCAACGTGAATGCAGGTAAGGTGTACACAATAATCTGTACAAATCTCCCCCCAAGAACAATTTCGCTACTCGCTACAGTCTAGTGTCATGAAAACTAGTCTGAAGAAGCTATCTGCTACTACCATAGACTTCATAGAAGTAATCCTCGGGGATGTTTTAACATAAGAAACGCCTTAATTTCTAGCTAGCTCTTTTTGTCTTTTCTCCTCGTTGTCAGTCCAGTCATTCGTATTTCAAATTACAACTTCAACCTTAGTTTTAAATTCTGGTTCCATTTCAAATACACTCCTTCTTCAATCTCAAGGGTCATTATGCCAAAATGTAAATAAACTAATGCTATCCCGCTAGAAATGCAGCTGCAAAAATTAGCACGCTCCTAAATTTTGTCGGTATGCGTAACCGTGAATTGGCCCTAAGGCCGCCTACTCATTCGTCGCTACAGGCGCTGCTACGCAAAAGATACCAAACTCGTATTTGCCGCTCCGGCAATGTTGGTTCGCGCGCCTCATGATAGGCGGCGGCTACAGCCGACTCAACTCTCACAAGTATAGGGTTCGGTTTTCGCTTGGTATATATACCAGGTCCGAAGCCGTAACGAATGTACTTGCTTCGGCAGTACATATACTAAAATTGGAACGATACAGAGAAGATTAGCATGGCCCCTGCGCAAGGATGACACGCAAAATCGTGAAGCGTTCCACATTTTTTTGTCTTCATTATTATAGATCGAAAAAGATATTGCTTTATCGACATGAATTCCATTTTTCAATTAATAATTCAGCACCGCGGTCTACGACTTTCCTCTTTTTCATAATTCTATAGTAGAACTGAGCTCATGACGTAATTCAATTTATGACAAAATTTAATTACAACAAGATTCACTTCCTCATTCATTGTAAAAATAAATCACTATGCCCCGTATGATACAAGTTAGAAATTTGTGTTAGCACATTCTCTGTACGTCTGAACAATTAGAATGTATAAAATCAAATGAGAAATAAATTAGATATTTGCACGTGATATATCCATACTTTCACGACGAAATGAGGTTATTAGTCAAACTGGTTATCATGATGATGTGGTAGATATTGCTTATTGATATAGCGGCTCAATGGTCTAGGGGTATGATTCTCGCTTTGGGTGCGAGAGGTCCCGGGTTCAAATCCCGGTTGAGCCCAATTTTTTTTTCTCATTTGATTGCATAGAATTTTTCTTCCATCACACACGTACGAAACGGCTGTTCACGAAAAATGATGATAAAATTAAGGAAATGGAGTAGAGCTTTCCTGGTGGATAGAGATTCTGAAATTTGTTTACACAAATTTGCCAACCGTATCAATCCAGACTCTGACCGAATCAATCGTATACGTCTACTGTACTCAATTTTCTCGTTATGTTTTGTATGAAAATCTTACTCGTACACACGCTCGTACGTTTTTAGTTTAGACGAATGCGTGTACAATATACTGTAAACGTCGAGATTCTGGCGGCTGTGGAATTAAAGAAGAAACAAATCGCAAGTGCATGAAATACATCTGGGGACTCGGCGCGTATACAGGGTGGGGGGAATTTAAAGTGTTACAAATGGATATCTCGAATACCGAGCGTCGTAGAAACGAATGTGTCCAATGAAAATTGTAGGGTGTTGAGGGGGACATCTAGCGGCGATATTAGATTCTCAGCAAGAATCAATCGTTTTTTTTTTTGCCAATTCAAATTGTAACCAACATCGGGGGAAAGTGTATGTTTTTGCTATTTCAATGATTTTCAATTGAGTTATGGCGCATCAGAGTTTCCCAGACCGAACTATGTTCTGTCTGAAATCTTGGAAACCACGCGTCCGATTCTGCTCGAGGGAGGTTCGATCTTCTACTTGCGAGTAGCTCTTCCAATTTCGTTTGAACCCGCTTTAGTTGCTGCAACGAGAAAAAAGTATTTTTCTTCCCCGGTCGGTCAGTGAAATGCGGAGTGGTTTGAATCAGAAATTTGATGAGCAAATTGAACAGTGACTTGGAAATAACGAATTGAACCGCATGAGGAGAAAAATTGACAAGCGGCCCTCGAGATATGAGATGAAACACAGCTCGATGTGAAAAACTTGAATGTATCAAAACCGAATTGAAAATAATCAGAAAAGCAAAGACATGCACATGATTGGATTCGTATGAACGCCTGCCACGATTTTCGCTCGAGCAGAAAAATTGATCACCATTCAAAAAATGGGTTTTATATCGATTTTCCGAAAAAGTCAATTGCTGCGGAGGATCTAATATCGCCTCTAGATGTCCCCCTCAAAACCCGACAAATTTTTGTTTGACATACTCGTTTCTGCGACACTTGGTATTCGGGATATCCACTTGTAACAGTTTAAATGCCCCACCCTGTATATCACATATTATACTATACTGTATCTATGTAACAGTACAATACCGTTGCTCGATCAAAAGACCATAAAAATGGCCTTCGTGAAACATTGGGTCTGCTGGCAACTTTATTTGCGATAGGGAAAATTGCATGAAGGCCTGCTCCAGGTGTAACCTGTTTCAGAATGCGACCTCAACCCTTTGTAGCAGGTCAAGGCTCCTCATACGAATTTATAATACTTTGAAACGAACTACAGAGCGATACGATACCTATATACCTCATATACGTATATAGTATATGGAGAATCAGTGCACGTAGGATTTCAGATTCCCTTATGAAAAGGCAAGGAGCGGATAGATCAATTTTCTCTCCGAGAAATCACCATCGGGACATCTCGTGAACTATCTAACATAAAAAATAATTTGTATATTGCTCTTAGCCTAGGAAATTGCTGTTCCTATCCAGATTTGCCCGCTATTTTATGAGTGGGTACGTATACGTACCTATATATTGTCCTTAGAATTATATTATATAAGCGATTGTAATTTCATGGTAGATGTAACAATCGTTATCTGTTGCTAAAATTTGGAATACTCGATCGGGATATCCGAGGACCGAACGCTCGTTATCCAATCTTGAAGGTCCTTGATCTCACGATGGGATACATTTGTACATGAATCGTCGAAGCACTTGACCTTGACCTACCGGCTTTCGCCGCAGGGCATCTGATCCCCTCGGCTTACTGGAAATTCTATATCGTGGAAATACCGGGATATTCCGTAAAAATGCTGAAAACGCACAAAATTATTGCGGCCCAATATATATGAACAGTTATTTCGCAATAATTCGTTTATCTTTCATTGCATGAATTCAAATTACAAGTCACGCGATATGCTGCAGCAAAGAAATCCATCAAAGTTTGGGGAGAATGTAGAAAAAGAAAAACATCAGGCAAATCAGTTTGCAAATCAGAACAGTATAACAATGATAATTATAACAATAACTATTGTCATTATTATTATAGTGATGAAATCTGGTACGGATAGAAATCCACGTGTTCGTCTGCATGTCCCCCTGATCACGATGTATGGTGTGCGCAGGTCACTTCACGCAGCTGATATGGTCGAACAGCAGAGACTTTGGAGTGGGCAAGGCGCGAAGTCGAAGCGGGAAGATAATCGTAGTTGCAAATTATCAACCGGTTGGAAACATCTCTGGTCATTTTCAAATGAATGTATTACCTCCGATCCCAGACTGCGCCAATTTGCCATTACCGCCACCTCCGAGAGTACGACAGTACGAACCGCCAATGTCCGATGTGTCAACAAGCAGCAATAGTTCAATCAGTACGCAATAATACAAACAAAACGACTGCCTCTTTTGCGTCTGTGCGCGTTGGATCTCCACGGGTACGGGGCGGCTCATGAACGCGTTTCATCTCGGACATTCACTGAATGATTTGCGGGATGAAACCTAGGATAAATCTCCAAATTCCAAAATTAACTTCTACCATTATTTGACGTTCTGTCACAGCCATTAGAGCTTGTATTATTATTTTACGCAGGTTCCGAAATCTTTGCTCGTGCGGTCGATACACTTCATTATCAAAAGAATGGGCCTAATGAATTACGACACACTTTTTTCTATTATCTTTTTGATTCAGGATGACAAACGTTGCTAATTGTTGAAGGAAATTAATTTTCGATCGGGTATCCGTAAAGTACGAGTTTTTGATCGTGTTTAGCGGCCGTAAAGTACGACTTTACGGACACGATCGAAAATGTTGTTCGGACTAGATACGAAAAATACTATACTGGCGCCCTCGAGTGTAAAGACTGTCGACACTGAATGACACTGACGATGAATCAAAGTTTATAATTTTTACAATTATGCCCCTCGCGTAATTCTAAAACATCTGTTGTCAACGTTTTTATTAATTATTCAAATCTCATTAACTGTATTGCCTAAGCCCCGAGTTTGCTCGCATTCTCAGTGATTACACATAGCTCGAAGTCATATGCTATGAAGCACGTCACTCGTTGTCATCGTGTCAACTGGGCAGGGATTTCTGTGGTTTTTATTTTCCTCCTTTCTTTTTCTAATGGTATCGATTATTCGAACGTATCCTATACGCCCATTATAAACTATCGACTATAAGAATCCACTTTATACATATGAGGAGTCTAGATTTTTATGCAAGCAACGAACACCGCATCGCAGTAGTATAAGTATAAAATTGCAGTTTGCCTATATTCATAATTGGTATCAAAAATTACTCGCTTCATTTATCGTCCGTTTGAAAAAGAGAAGATAAAAAAAAAGAGGAAGAAAAAGGAGAAGAAGGAGAAGAATAAGCGAAATAGGAGATGAACGCATCGACAAAAAAATGCACAGTTTTCTAAAAGGATTCGAGTAATCTCAAGAGGCGAAACTACAATCAGAACTTTCTTACTATCGATCGTCATCAATCAAGGTAAGCACAATGCTGCTCAGATATTATACACATAGATATTTGATAAAATATCCGTAAAATAATATATACTATAAATTAAAAAATAATCCAGCGATAGGTCTATACACTTGAAGCTAAAATTACTCATGACAAATGCTTGTCAATAATTTCGGCTATTCTTTATGAATGAAGTAACAATTATGAAATATAACACAAATCATTAATATGTTGTCCAGTACGACTCTGCATCGAACAATGAGAACGCTCGGTTAATATTGTAGTAAATGTGATAATCAACTACGAAAAGAAGAAAATACAAAAATAACTTTACCGCAAGAATTGGGATGGAAAATCTATAACAGAGCGTGAATAGCGCGACCAGGTACTGTAACTGCAGTTCTTTGCGAAGTAATTATGATATAGGATAAAAAATTCTTTGAAATGGAAATGAAAGCTGAGATACGGCGATATATTATTAGATTAAGATGTGCGGTGCCTCTAGTCGTAAGTTTATATGGCTATATAAGATTTGCGAGTTTATGTCAATTTATTATGGATTTTGATTAATAAATTGCGCAGTACGTGTGGAGCAATTACAAAGATGTTATACCGCTGTATATGTGTATACATTATATATAGGTATTCATTCGTACGTAAGCGACGTGCTCAATGTATGTATATACCTATATACATACTTATACCTACACCGGTAGGAATAAGTGAATTGTATTGTGTGGAGAACGTGAGATGCGGGATTAACGGTAGAAGTAATATAAATTTCATCATAATGCTGAGTGAATGCTGATACATAGCGATCGCTAATACTAGGGTGTAGGTATACATATACATAATAATGAACATAATAATACCTACAATCAAAGTTTTGACATATATACCTGCAGTCGCTGTTGACATGGAGCCCAAGGCCACATCAAAGGCAGTTGTATTGTTGAATAATGTTGAGAATGTTTAACACAAAATTAAAAATTTAGGGACATAGGTATTATATATTACATATTGCAAACTGCGGTGACAGCTGCAGAATCATCTGTACATTAATTGTCCTATACACCAATCAATAGGTAGTCAAAAGATTTGTCGATCGCATAAACGCGCCCCGGCTTAAGCGCTACCGCGAATAAGACGATACGAAATTGGCAAACTTTCGCAGGCTTTTTGTTCTTTTACGAAGGTCATAGCTATCCCCACATAGTAATTAATTGAATCGTTTGGGAGTTCTCAGGTAGACTGCAATAATTCTTAAATTAGGTTCGATTTAATTGTATACAGTTGTGCCTAACAGATGCATATAGGTATCAGGTTTATTTCAATCAGAGCTTCAGATCGCTTTGCATATTGCCGGAGCAAAATTATATCTTTCTCTCATTTCACGTTAAGATTATTGTTACACAGCACAGAATAATTAATCGAAAGCATTGATTGTTTCCGAAATACTTTATTATGAAAAGTACTATGTCCTCGAGAACGTTTCGTAAGAAACCTGCAATGACAAATTTTGTTTGAAATATTGCTGTAAGATTTCTGAAAATTCTTCATTTCGAATATTTCAGTAATATCTGAGACTAAATATTTCTCACGAAATATTCCAGCAATGTTTCGAACCCAATATTGCCGATGAAACATATTTCCGAAATATGTCTGAAACATTCTCCGCCGTGTAAATTATCACCCCCCTTCAGACATTGCGTTGTCGAATTTATGCTCCGCTTCGAGTTGTGGTAGTTTTCTTTTTCTCCAACATGTTTCAGGTTTACCGTCAGTTGTCATAGGAGCATTATCTCTCACAGCTTTTTTTTTAGTACATATTCTAGAAAATATTCCGTTCAGATGTAATAATCTATTCACAAGCGCTAGGTATAGGTATATAGGCTTATGAGTTATAAAAACGCAGGGTTGAAGAAGTTAACTATAATATCAAATAACACACTGAACTGTACCTACTACGTATTAGAGTGGCTTTTAGTTGGGGGTCGAAGAAGTATCGACTGTGCCGCTCCCTAGATCAGTTGAAATTAAATTTTAAGAAAAAATCGGTGCGCAAGTTCAGCTTTCTGGCTCAACGGTGAAGCGTGCGCTCGAGCACTCGTTCTTCTGCATAAGTGAATAACCCGAAATTTGTCACCCTTGAGCCAAATTCAGTTTTTTCGCTTTTTGATTGTACTCACTGTAATAATCTGATGACAATATAACTTTGAAGCACCGCACAGCTCCGTGAAATATTGTTCTAGACTGTTATAAAGACTTGTACCATCGAACACTGCAACGTCATGTTGTCATCAGATTATTTCATTTAATACAAAATGCGAAAAAACTAAATTAGTCTCAGAAGTGAAAAAGCTCGGGTCATTCGAATGAGGGACAATGCAGGAAGATAAGTGTTCATGAGCTAGGACCCTAGCTCGTTGAACTAGAAGGCTGGGTTGTTACGAAGATCTTACAGATTATTTCGAATTTATTTCCAATCGATTGGAAGCGGTCGGCAGGGTAAAAACTTTCCAAACCCTCGAATGAAGGCCAACCTACTATACATATGGATGGGTACGAAATTAATGCTTACCTTCATTCGAGCAATGCGGTAAAGTATTCATTAATCGAGTCCTATTTAGGTATAATATAGTCACATGAATGTAAACGCATTCTTGATACTTTTACCGTATTGTGCAAAAATGTTTTAGGGAGATACATAATTGAATATTATACTAAAGTAAATAATTTACTTTATCGAATATATAATATATATAGGTATTTACTATACTATAACAGAATGCGAGTTGAAATTTGTAATAAAAATTAATAATAACAATACTAATAATAATAATAATACTAGTAATAATAATAATGATTTATACGTTTGTTGAGTGGCCTATGCAGATCGCGTGTAATTAATGTACGTCTAGCGAAAGTGTGATACATAGAATTATGAAGATAAGTTGCACGAATATATATTATAGTATATAGATATAGGTATAGAGGAATATTTTATAGTGTTGTTTTTTGAAGAGATATGAAATTTTATTGAAATAATGATAATCGCATGAACAAGCGCGTTTTAGCTTCTCTCCGCGATTGATATCGGCACATTACGTGTACCTATGATAGAAAGAAAGTGTATAATTTTTTGGCAATGTCCGAAGATATATAAAATATAGATACATTTGAGATCACAAATTTATTTCGAAAAACTGTAAAATCACACGTTTATCACTTACAAGTTATTGGTCATGTTTCACCAACTTATGCAAGATTTGAAAATACGTCTGTGTGCTTTCTGTCCAATTTATCTCTCCTTTTCGTTATACATAAATTGGTTTACCTATCAGGAGATGTAGGCGAGGGATTGAATAATTCATTTTAAATGAAGCAAGTATAAAAAGGAAGACGCCTGAAAAGAATTCAAAACTTTGTTTAGAAGTAATATTGGATTTTGTTACATTAATTATAACCCCGGTAACCATACGATGAGCTTTTACTCGAGGTTGTAATAACAACCCACGTCCTTAGAGTTCATCGTATATGAAAGCATCAGCATTAAACTTTACGAATATTACATCCACCGTTATAATAATATATATGCTTTGAAATAAAATTCGTTAATCGATGCATTACAGACGGTTGATTAAATTCGAATATTATTCCTGATTACTTAACGTTTATTTCGCGCTTTTTATCCTCATTATTGGGGGGGGGGGGGGGGGGGGGGGGGGATCAAATTTTCACTCATGTAAAAATATGCTCGTTTCGTTACACAACGCGAGTGTACAATGAGCGGTAATAGTTGTTGCATAGCTTTTATACGGCCAGTAAAGCGATTGATATTAAGCGATATCTATAAGATCAGACGCCTAAAATATTAGGAATAATTATAATTATATGATCATCAAATTCAGAAAATTTTAGGTAGCGTTGCTTTAGAGTTTGCGCGTATAGGTAAAATTATAGTATTTTTGTACATCACGTTGTCAAAATTTTCAACGCTTCGCTTCGATATTGATATTTTCAATTCATGACGATAAATTATCAGGTATTCGTTATGCTATCTTTGATATAATACAGTAAATAAAATGAAAACATATATAATAGTTATATTCGCACTGATCAATCAAATTCCGCAGTTATATAAATACATGATCGTTATCCGGAAACCAAAAACGGATATAAATATTTAGATTCAAGAATCTTCCAATCGTTTGTAAGGTTACGTCATATATTATGATTATTACCTGCAGGAATAAGTAGCAAAACAACACTAATTCAATACAATTTCCAATAAGCTACGCAATTCTGCATATTGATGTACAATGTGAATTCATACTGAAGATTTTCATCGATAAAAATTGAACATTAATTGTTGCAATCGTTATACCTATTACTATGCCATCGTCGTTCATTAATAACACGCCTGAAGATCAACCATCACTCGCGTCCATATTATATGTATTGACACGAAAAGTATGTTGCAGATGTTGATGTTTCTCGGCCTCAAAATAATCTACGCCACTTTAGAATTTGTAGGTGCAGTAGATTACACGTATAACGCAAGATGTTCGAAAATTTCGAAAGCGAATGGGCAGTGCGCCAAAGTTTCAAAATAATCGATATATTAAAATAGGGTAATTTTCTTGACCCATAACATGGCTGCCTGCACGACTTCTCCCGAAATCTTTGGGCATCTTTTATCTGAGGTATAAGTATGGTATAAAACTGCACGCTCCCGCCTCGAACGTATTATCAACTGTTCATGTATACTATGCACATAGCCTAATTATTAATTTGGTCCGATCCCGCGATTACGGAATCTATAATTTAGCATACATTTACGTGTACCTACTACGTACTGTATATTATTGTTATCAATGTAGGTATTTGGTAGTTCTCCCTACGCGAAAGACATGTGTGATACAATACGTAGATTAGAATTATAAGTGCAGGCGAAAAATGAAGCCACGCGCGTACACGTTGTCGCGTCGAATGTGTAACTGAGTAATAAGAAAGTTTCGTACAAACGCAAAGATAATTCACCTATATTATAAATCAGTATCGTATAATACAATAACAATATCGATAAGTACCTATAAGCATAGAAATTATCTAATCGCTACAAGCACTGTACTTCAACAATATATGTTGGTTGATGCTCGTTTATGGTAATTATGCAATTATAGGCTAATCAGTTATGCATTAAAATTCAAGATACATGAACGGAGATTCTGTTGGTTCACCATATACATCAGAATAATCGAACTCGAATCCATGAAAGATTGACTGACGAATGAACGAATCGGAAATCGAATCGTTGATTCCATCATCCATGTCTTCAGTTGGTATTTATTGTTTCAGTAATTCGGGAATGATTCATACAACAGTAGATAAAATTGATGTCAATTGACCGTTCGGAAAATCTGTGCTGACGTGTGCTTTTACATTTTGTTGAGATCCGGCTAATTGACCATGCGCGGGGAAAATATTGACTATGGTATATGCGTGTGAGACTGGAAACTATAATGGCTTGTCACCTTGCCTACATTCCTTCATTAACATTTTGTTCAAAGGTTTATAAGCGACAATGCGATGGATACTGTGATATGAAAGCGGGTGAAATATTTCTCAGCTTATCAGTTTTCGTGCTGAGTTCCCAGTTGCATATAGTTTACTGATAAATTCTGACACTTTTATAGTACGGCACGAATACTTCCGCTTCCGCAGGCGGGTGGTAAGAAATTCTGCGAACAATCTATACTTTTAGCACATTTCTATATGTATAGTGAAACATAACATTATTCACAAACACTCCTGCCGTATATAATCGGAGACATTACACTTCGATCTTCACGTTGCCCATCAGTGTTCATTGATTGTAGACCATGCCGATCCAGTATACACGTGATGATGAAATATTTCCCATCTAAATGTATATTCTCACAATCACTTCTACGGGGTAGCAGACATCCATAGAGTGCGAAGTTATTATTCGAGGTTCTATAAGTATAGATATATCTATCTCCATACCTATATACGACGTATAGCCTTTCACACCTAATCCAAATGCAATGCATCATAAAAGTATACATACTTGTGTATGAGTATATCACGCAGAGGTGACTGTAATGATATGCACGCCAGATATCATCTCAAACGATATGAATTTTCACCTCGAGAACACGACTATAGTATAGTTAAGTACCGACTCAACAAACGTACATACATACATCAAAAACATTCAAGCTTCGTAACAGTCATTAATTTTTGCAAGTGTGTAATATTGGGATTTGTCAAAATCGACGCGTTTGCGAAATATTGATAATGTCACAATATCGAGAGTGATTGACGCAATTGATAACAAAAACTTGAACGAAATTGAGGACACTTTGAAAGCTGTTAAATAATGACGAAACGATGTTCGGAGATCATTTTTCAATTCTGTTGGAACCAAGACCGGTAGAATTTGATCAATCTTTTTCACAGAGTACTACAAGATTTCCAAAATCTTTATATTCATTTAGCTGTTGCTGTACAAAATAGAACATCTCGTTTGGGGTGGGTTACTACCACTCAACGGTCTTTAAGCTCCACTTTTCTCCGTGTCAGCTAATATTTATCCAACGAAATTCAAGTGACTATACCGAATCCTTGATAAGCGAGTACCAATTTTCGGCGTGGTTATCAGACACGGAAGATTTCCACGGTCATCAGATCGAAAGCCTAGAAATGAATATTCTATCTCGTCCCAATCTCGTTCATGCCGGTCATTTGTTAAGACCAAGAGACCAAGGACCTGCAAGGCTCTGTCCTAGACATCTAGCCTCGAGTTTTGCAACTATTTTCAGAGTACCGCCTTGGTGTATTGGTATCTTATTTTTTTCCGTTAATATTTAGATCCGATCGATCTTTCACGCAGTCAGGGAAAAATGTGAATTTTAGATTATAGTAATAAGAGACGAGACATTCGCCCATCACGCTAAGTGACTGCCGCCCACAGCGTTATGTTTCGCGGATTATATTTTCTTTCGAATCACACGTTACCATCCCTACGGTGCAGATGATTATTGATTGAAACATATTTGACTCCTGACATTTCTCTGGCACAGAGTTTTAGAGGAGAAGTACATACGTATATCATCGTTCGGGTTTCGAGGCCGCCAACTTTACGCATTAATAATTTAACTCTGAAATAAATTCTACAACTTTTTATCCCGTAAATTACTGGTTCAGCTTGAATTTGCCCTTTCAGGTAAACGCTACGAGGGCTACTTCGAACATTCAACTCGTTCCAGTACGGTAAACGATATATTTTTATATTTCGCTTACTTCCCCGTACGAGACATCACAGTGTTTTATTAAAATTTGAATGCTATAGCTGCGGAGGTATACTTTTTTGAACTATCTCATTCGATTCTGTGGTTGAATAAAATCCTGCGAACTCTGTACGGCAGGGCGATGAACATGAAATTCATTTTACAATCGCGAATCGCGTTTACGCTTTCAGTATAGCTACAATCTGGTACATTATGCACGTTGGAGAAAAAATGTATGAATTTATTACGAAGGGGCTAAATGAAATTGTCAAAAATTATTAATCTCGTTTGGACTGAGCCAGTCAATCGGATAATGTATGGACAGACGGAATTTTGCACTTTAATTCGTAGCTCATATCTTGAAGCTCGATATCACGAAATACTTTTATCTGAGATAGAGCGATGAAAATTCATGAAGTGGATCAACATTTCGGACGGTTCGACGATTGATCGACGCACCCAGTTTGTTCCGATTTTTTTAATATTATTTAGGTGTGTATTATTACATGTATATATGTATGTTCGATCGGATCAGTCGGCTGGACGAAATAAACTTATGCCAATGTAGTACCGACTTGCATAAAAACATGATACCTTGCGTCATTGGAATACGTATTGGAAGATACTATTATTTCCCGTTCATCGTCAGACACCATTATTGTCAACATTTCTTACTTTTGTATAGAAAACTTCGATAAATTATCGCCGAGACACGCTCCAAGCCCAAAATGTATTCGACGTCAAACTTATTTTGAAGTTTTTGTTAGGATCTATATTATCCCATCTTGAGGCGAGACTCGAGTTATCGATAATATATTTCTGTCAATACTTTCATACTTTCGACCTTTGTAATATCAGTCTAACTATTGATCGGCATATCTCGCACCTGATCAATCAAACGGCCAATTTATATTCGGTTGAAAAATTCTTCGCCCTTCGTGTGTATTCTCTGTGATAAAAAAAAGAGATCGATGATTCTACTATTCTTGATTATATAAACATTGTTGCAATTTTCGCAATTGTTCGCAATACCTACATATACACCGTTCATGCTTCATCAGGTTCTCTTGAACTTTACGGAAAACCAGTCACGTTGTCACACAATCAGCAATTATATTCGCACCTAATTCCCGTTGAATGTATCCCGAGGGGCATAGCCCGGTCCTAAATGCTTGTAAGTCGATTCCACTCGAACGGAATGCCAATGAGTTAATTCCTGCGGCTAGATGATTAAGTCGACAACTCGTTTTGCAAATACTGATCTCCATGTGTATACACACGTAAACTCAATATAAATGAATAATCATTTCATCTCATTTTAGAACCAACTCTAACTAATGAACAAAAAATATACAATTTTATAACAATTGATAATAAATAATTATTGAAGACTTACTTTCGGACTGTATATTCCTATTAGCATGGCAATTCTCCCTTTCTTGTTTTTTTTTCGAGATCGCCGGTCCGGCATTAGGCAACTGGGATAATTATCAGTAAATGAAGACCGCTTCGGGCAATCAGCGAATTGATATTAAATAATAAGGTACCACTTCGCCTGCAATCAAGATGAGGATTTGATGTAGTCTTGTTCTAGCTTCACCGAGCGGTAATTTCACGTTTCCCATTGCGGCAGTATCTACCTGAATGTCTATACACGTATATCTACGATAGCAGGTATACCTACATAGAATATACATATATTCATGTAGATATCTAAACCGTTGCGTGCGATGTTCGCGAATAATCATGTTTCATCCGTGTTGCTTTCGCGTTATCTGCACGTTCGCGTTCCCCTCCGATGTTTCACTTTTATCACCACCTGCTTCGCCCTTAATAATAAACCGTGGGTATTTGTTGCCGCGGTGGTTATTTCTGCCCTGAATACAAATTGCTTTTTGCCAAATAATTACCGTCAGCCATGCAACTTACGTTTTGCCCTGCAATGGCCGCATGGAATTCAAAATACTGAAGGTATTCCGTTGACATGGGAACGTTGGGCAGAAGTGGTTCATGATCGACCTAGCGGTGTAGATTTAGTAGTATTACGGAGTCACCTGCACATCGGCCTGTGCGGGATATCCCGGTTGAATAACTCACAAGTGGTCCGATTCTAATAGTCACAGATGATTAACTTCCGAATTGATGACGCAGGCAAGAAAAAATATTTCCCGTAGATATAGAAAAGAGATAATAGCATACAGGGACTAGACGATTAGCGCGCATTTGATGAATAATTGGGAAGTTTTTTTATCACCGGTTCTTTTTTCCCAAAGATTCCACCACTGAGCTCCATTAATTTCTCAACGAAGATTGAATTTTTTGTTTCTCGCATATGACGACACCATTGTGGAAAAGGTTGCACCCTTCATTCTACTGTATACTGGATCAATATATCACACTGTGACATAGCATTGAGATTCATTGCGCGAAAGTAAATTCGCCGCACACATAGGTAGGTATTCTGACATTGCTTGAACGAAAAAACACAAACAAAAAATATGAAATTGGGCGATAAAATTTGTCCTTATCTTCTATCTCTCACCCTACCGCATTTCATTCCATTTTCATTGAGAAATGATACACATTTTTAAATGTCACAAATCCGTATAATAATGTAATTCAGTCCAGTATATTACATACTGTTCGAGTTTTTTCCTGCCATTTGTAACGACGATCAATGAACGTACCAGACATGCTTGACAGGATATTCATCACATTTGAAAAATTTATGCCTTCAACGATTGAATTTCGAATATCAAAAGATCAAACCTGTACTTTTCAGTTGTATGGGTAATTTTTTAAAATACATATATGCGTGTTTAAGTATCCATTGCAGCACAGTAGGTACAGTGCAATCTGAACCCTTGAGAAGCATTCCACGTACAAAGCATTATTCTAAGTAAGCTTTCCGAAATCCGTTACGGATCAAAGAAAGACCCTCGGGTTACACAGAGACTAAAGAAAAGGGGCAAGAAGTATCCGTGCGGCTTCGGGGGTGGATAATAGGTCGCATATATGTATATCCCGAGCCCGGGAGGAATCCCAAACCCACCTGATTCAACCTTGCCTAATTACGAGAGAGAAATACCCGATAGAGCGAGAGAGTTATCGCGGGGAACGGAAAGGGGAATTAAATGTTAATTTCGGATGGGTCAATATTATCGTTCGTAGCTGAGGTAGCATTTAGGTATGTACCACGAAGTTTAGAGTGTTTAGAGACAGAACAAAAGTCTCTTGTGCGTGGACGGACTACATTATCATATATATACTCTCTATACATAATTATCTCAGCGAAAATTTATCTCCTAGTTTCTAAAGGAAATCGCGAATACTGCAGCATGGGCCTCAGGTGTTGCTCAAATCTGCGTGTTTTTCATACCATAAAATTTTTGAAAAATATATGTCAAGTATGTGAGACTCTGGTTCAATATAATTAAACAATATAGTCAGTCTAGAGCTGTTCCACCAGGTCCCCAAATCTTGAGTTTTGCTGTTCAAACTCCTCGGAAATCCACTTGACAAACTAAACTTTGGGCTACTATCTCTTCTTCTACATAGGAACAGTCGCCTGACTTTGGTCTGAGGCCGTGGATCGTGTCTGAGAGTAGTAACACCTGCAATGCGCCACCCTCAACCCTCAACCCTGTGAATTTCGCCCCTTCCTATTCCGTTCATCTCGACTACCAAGGTCACAGTAGAAACAGACTACGAGCTTTCAACATCGGATGTGTTTTTCTGTATTATGTATAGTCTCCGTTTCCCATACATGTATGTATGTACTACATGCCTACTCAATATCACATATATTTTTCGTCTGGCGAACAAACGCGATGAATAAAGTATATCTTTGCCACATCATTCGGTATATCCACCGTATTCTTATATTCGTGTCTCTTTTTGAGGAAAGAAAATTTTCGCCTGTAGCTTGGTACAAACATATCGGCCATACAGCACAGAATTTGCAGTAATATTGGCAATGTGGCATTGAAGACATTTTGCTGCAATATTGTAACAGGGTAGAAATACTGTTGCGAAATCCCTGAAATTTTCAGTACTATGTGAGAGTTTAATCGCATTTTGGAACTCATAACAGGGCAATCATTGAACTCGCACCTATGTCTAAATATCCACAATATCTTAAATCGCGAGTACAGTATAAAGGGTGCTTAAGAACGCAGCGGTTCATCGCTAAATTCATCATTCAGGCTTTCTAACACATTTGTTTCCTCTCTTATTGTTATTGTTAGTCAGTATCAAGCTACATTATTCCGCGGAATATTATTTCATTTGGCTTTTCGTTTCACGTTTCTTCAGAATTCGGTTAAAAAGATTTTTGAGCTTTCGCCAATCACATGCCAGACGATGAATTACGAATACGACATGGCCACCCTTGTCCGCATACAATAATTGAACAATACGTATTTTATTCAACCCCCGGATTGTTTCTCATGTTAGTCATTGGTTCCAAGTTGAGGAAGCGAACCCACTGACACTAACGTGTATTCGATTAATTGACGATTTTAATTGCATAATTACCAATCCGATGGCTTATATATAATAAGTATGAGTATATATTATATTAGGATATTATGTATGATAATAATTGCATTTAGGTTTCAGTAATATTTAGACGACAAACTTTGCGTAATGGAGTACGGAGTCATTTACAATGAAATTTGTTTAGTCTTGAAATCATTACAATGTATATGTTCAACTTATGTGACGCATTTGATTTAAATATAGCGTACAATCATACGTTGCATTAATCTTAACAACGAAATTACCGCTTATACGATATAACGCAGTGATTTTTCTTAGGCTACATAACTAATAATAATTGATATTTTTGCCTTTTTTGGGCATCTCCAATGATACTTTTTGATATTCAAGAAATCATTTTCAAACCTGAATTTATATACGCTTCCGTATTCTTAGTTTCATTTGAGGTATAAATTATATATACATATAATAATTAATAATTGATCGATGTTAGTTAAGCTTGTATACATATGTATGGTAATTATTAATTACAGGAAGAAGAAAAACTGTTCTTGTATAGCGAAAACTAAATATAATTAGTTATATTTAGGACAAAGCTTTTATAATATTTGCACATGATTGTTTAAAATAATCAATCTCTTTAGGTAAGTTTTACCTTTAATTCATATAGGTAGGTATAGTGTATCGTATAATAATTGTAGCCTGTAGAGATGGTTGATTATATACCTATATAGGCATATTATACTTATCACTTACGTGTATAAATATTTCCTATAAAACATATCTTATATTAGATACTATAATGACTATACATTAAAAAAAAATCCTTGAAATCTGTCTGTATATTAATCAATAATTGGTAGGTTTTATTATACAAGCGTTTGCAAGTAGCTGATACCTATATTGACGTCTTAAATCTATCGAAAGCCACTTCCTGTTCTATTATACATAAATAATAGATTCCAATTCAGCAGATAGGAACCAACAAATCTATGATTTCGGTCATCAATGATTTCGCTCTACTTTCTGGCCTATCGAAGTCTGTTTAATTTAGATATTACTATATTTAATTAATTATCACCAACTATGCAAACTGCTCTGCAAGTATGATTTACCTAATGTATTTTTTTTTTGTTCTTTACCAAGCTGCACAATCATAAGTATATCTATGATGTACAATTCGTATAGAAGTTATATTAGGCCATATTTATGGATAGGTATACCTACTTTTTTTAAGATGATAATACGGGAGGAATGGTGTCGAAATGAAGGATTGCGCATAATGAATGGGCTGTGATTATCTTTTGTTCAGCACGCTGTTGTGTACAATTATTATTGACTATTGATTATAATAGTCTATACGCTCAATTATATCTCCTATTATAACGGATGTATAATCGCTCACAATATAATTGTAATTGACGAAATTAACGAGGAGGCTATTCAATTATTGCGTTTTAATAATAATAACGATTTTGTTATTGCTTTAATAATGATAATTTTGTCATTATTATTGTTATAGTTGTCTGTTAAATTTATGGAATTCGATTATGTGTTACAGACTTGACTGTAAGCATAGGTATATGTATCTATGTGTTTACTGTGGTATGAATTAATTTACAATCTTTTCAATATGTATACAACGCAAATCTGACAAGACTATGTAGTATGAAATATGATCTTGGTATTCGGTTACCTGTATATAGATGATGTGATTAGTAGTATGATGAAGTGAACTAAGCGGTAAATATATGCATAATTATATATTATTGAATATTATATAATATATTTTCGTTGGGATCTTGAAAATGTTCCTCTTTTTCGAACTTCATTTCGTACCAAGGCAATCAGATTGTATGAATGTATCACATTTTAATATCATGGTATGTTTAAAATAAATAAAATGTTGTTATTGCTGTTTACGAATATACTATACCTGTAGTACTTCCCTGCATATTTTATTATCTTCACCTACATATCTGAGTGTAATCGGTTTTTTGAATAACTGATGATCGTTTCCGTATATAATATAATGAAGTAGAATGTCGCTCGAATATTGCAACTGACAGCCACACGAATAACGATTCCCACATATTGTTGGTAAATATAATGATAAAGAAAGTCACAAAAATATAATTCAATTCCGGCAAAGTCAATGCTTGATTACCAAAGAATTTGGGGAACTGAAAATTTGGCACAGTTAACAGTACCAGTCCGAGCGTCATAAATTAAAGTTGTTCATAACACGTCGACCACAGAAGTGG
The DNA here is from genome assembly GCA_963170745.1 of Phymatocera aterrima. Taxonomy (NCBI): domain Eukaryota; kingdom Metazoa; phylum Arthropoda; class Insecta; order Hymenoptera; family Tenthredinidae; genus Phymatocera; species Phymatocera aterrima. The sequence goes on from OY720662.1 coordinate 13,917,164, forward strand.
ATTTAACAGTAGGCTGGGTACTTTAGAGCCTAGGGCGGCAGATATTGGGGGGGCGCTGAATTAGAGATTACAAATGTTGTTTGGGCGGCAAATTTCATGCGCAGCAAAATGAAACGACGGAAAAAAATTGTTGAAACAAACTTCCAAAAAAGGGCGGTCAATTTTCTCAAGTCTAGAGCGGCCGATCTAATAAATTCCCTGGTCCCTGGTCCCTGGTCGTCCAGTCGTCTAATGTCCGACTTCACATTTGGTGATCAGCGGAGATTTGGTCGATTTGAGAACATGAGATAATACATATTTGGTCGTGTCGCATAATTTGAAAAAAGACCAAATGGTTACCTTATACTTCGAAGCATAGCTATGCGGGTTGCGTGAACTAAGGAGCTCTGCATTCGAAGATTGTGGTATACGGTTTCCAGATAAACGGATTTGGAATATATACATATATTGTTGATAGTGCATACAGTTTATATTTGAATGAGAATAGAATTTCATCAGCTATAATCCGACTCATTTGACAAACACTGTACACGATATCGAATGATTTTAGAAAATATATGAGCATGAAATCGGACGCAAGATTTTTCAGGGAGCCAAAAAGCTATATTTGAATTATGATTAATTGCGCTGTGTTTAGCCAGACAACGTTTTCAAAACTTCAAAATGTTTCATACGCATAAAATTAATTTTATGGACATCAATTCAATCTTTTTCGAAGTTCGCACAGATTTGGCCATTCAAGGCGATACTCTATCTTTACCGACGAGATACGTCATTCATAAATACATATACTTCGTCTCATGTATGAACTAATGCAAAGAATGGACTAAATTTGGACAGTATACTGAGGGCGCGTTCCGATATTCGCTTCAAACTCTTTCACGAGTCTTGTGTCTGCGTCGCACTACTGGATTATCCACAAGCTCAGTCATCCTCACTCTAGACTGCGCGCTCGAAGCGAATATCGGAACGCGCCCTTAGTTTATGTCGTCGAACAGTGGAGAGTCAACCGCGTCGCAAAGATAATCAGTCGATAAAAATCTGTACATTTTATGAATTAGTTCCGCAATGCGGTTGACTTCCCTCCGTTCGACAATATGAACTAAGTACACTGTCAAAATTCGAGCTCATTCTTTTCATTAGTCTATAAATGAGACGAAATATAAGAATGACGTGCCCGTCGGTAAAGGCAGGAGTATTGTAACGCCACCAGGGGCGATGGAACCAGAAGCGACTTAAACCATGGTAACAATGCATTCAACAATGGGTAACACTGCATTCAAGCATCTGCAAGAATTGGGATTTCATGCGTATTCAATATCACCTTAAGCCTCTTTAAAAGACCGTGAGTTTCTTAATTCTGTTTTCAGCCACCAGGTTTGAATCAAGAAACCAATGCAGCTCCATAAACTTAGCCCCTCATCTGTTCGGATCAGCTTAATTCTTTTTTTAATCGTTTGTTCATCGTTTGTTGGTGTTTAATAGTCCATTCCCGAGTCTCGCTAATCAACCAGTTTCCCGGAAAAATCAAAAGAAAAGTGTGGTCCTGGGAACTTTTTCAGCCCTAGGGAATTTCCGCTAGACCGGTTCACACTAACCGGAAGTCAGCACTTCATTCGCTATTTTGACATGAAATCACATTTTCCCGGCGTAGAATCGTTCGACGGACATTTTCAGGTGTCGGACGGTGTTTGATAGCGTATTCCCGACGTTTGATGAATAATCTTTCACTCGTTAAAATTGATTACAATTATGAGCGATCGGTCCTAGGGAATTTCGCCTGGTGTACGCGAGTGACGTCCGCGACTTGGCTCATTTTTACCCTTTACAATAAATTGATTGAATTTCACGCAGTGCCATCGTTTGTTGGTCGTTCATAGCTGGTAATTGTCAACGAATTTCCGACTTTTGATAGCCAACGGATCATTCGTTAAAACTAATTACTGGATAGGGATTAGGGATCGGGCAGCGCGGAGGGCGACAACTCGCAGCGAGTGCATGATGAAAAAGATAGTTAAAAAATGAATCATTTGACCAAACGATGATATTGCTTCACTTTCATTCCCCATTGCTCAATCGTATTATTTGAGAAATAAGATTATCAACATAAAATTGATAAGAATAATAAGAATAAGAAGATCGTATGATGATCTCCAAGCTGGCCAAACGCTTCCGGCGGCCAACCTCTAATTCCACAATAGGATGATGGACATAGATGTTGAGGGTTGAAAAAATTGAAAAACCCATTGCTTTTTCATCACTCGATTGCTTGATCTATGTTACTAGACTAATCACTGAAATATAGTACACTAGATCGGCGGCCATGTTCAAGCGAGTTTGAACCGACCAATCACGAAGAGTCAATGTAAGAAAATTAAAGTATTACAGATTGAAATTTTTGAAGCTGTACGAAATCCGGTTTCAACTGAAGAATCGAAAGTTTTACTACAAAATTAAGAAAATTCCAGGTTATTAACGTTTTTTCCTGACTATTCCCTGACTTTTTCAGGATAAACAGAATTCCCTGACATTTCCAGATTTCCAGGTTTTCCAGAAAGCGTCGCAACTCTGGTTAGGGTATAGGCCAATTTTTTCGAAAAAATTTGAACGCCATTTGTGTTAGGGCTCAGTGAAACTTTATGGCGGTAGATTCAAACGCTGTTAATAATTTCCCTACTTTCTCGCATAATGATAGAGAAATGTTCTCAATGCGGAAAAGTAGCTAAGAAATTAATACCGCCAAAATATTTTATCTATAAGTATTTAACTGAAAGACATTATTCGTATAAGTATATTATTCATGTCATTTTAGGTGAATTGAGCTTAGGTTAGATTAGATTGTGCCGAATTATACAGCTCCAAATTTGTTCTGTCATGTATACTAGATTAAGTACTAATAGCGTGATGTAAGCATAGAATATTTGTATAGTATATTACATAATTCTCACAGGAAATGTGGAGGTTCGAAAAGCTCCTCACTGTGTAGAATGTACGATGGGATCCCAATATGAAAGCCGTTCAGTCGAAATATGAATAAAAAGGTTATTGGAGAACTTCCTTTGGAAAATCGGCAGAGAATATGAATTGTTACTAGAATTATTTCTTCTAAGTTTTTTTAAATCAGAGCTCTACATAATTGATTTTCTTTAGGGGTATCGGTGTTGGATGTTGATTCTTGAGGTTTGTCTATATTATCTCCCTCATAATCGATGTCCTCTCCAATTTGCGAAGATGGAACCGACGATGTGTACTTGGCAGGACCATCGTCGAAGAGACCAAAAATTACGTAGAGTTCCAATTTCGAAAACTTAGAACAATGTGAACATAATTTGAAACAGTCGGAGAATCGGAATTTGAAATACATGCAACTATACGGAGCAACGAGGGATAGAATAAGGAATTCGGAAACATGTATGGAGATATCAATCAATTTCACGCGTAGTTCTAAAAAAATAAGGGAAATTCATGAAGCTCGCAGGTTGATCCGAAGACGACGCTGCAGCTTGCAGACGATTCCAGCAGACCCACCTACTAAACAGCCTGGCCCGTCTGCTAGAATAGTCTGCTGCTCTTACACCATCTCATTTCCTGCCCGTTCGCGTCCCCAGAAGATACAGAAAATTTGAAAGAAAGGGTACTAAAATTCACGGGTATGCAAGGTAGAAACAGAAAGCAATCAGAGACACAGAAACTTGAACACATACACGGTGAGATTGAAATAATAAATGCAAGAAACATACGAAATTAATCAAGACATTATGAAGAGATTTTCCCCCCACAGATCTGAAACAGTCAAATGCACAGGAATTTCAAGACACATACAATATAAAATCGGATAAACAAAAAACCTTCGAAATTATGCAAAACATTATCAATAAGTTTCCCTCGGAGATCTGAAATAGTCAAAGGTACAATCATTTCGTGACATACATACAAGATAAAATCGGGAAAGCGAAGAACATTCGAAATTATGTAAAACATTATCCATAAGTTTCCCTCGAAGATCTGAAACAGTCAAGGGCACAGAAATTTTAGGACATACACAAGATAAAATCGGAAAAGCGAAAAACATTCGAAATTATGCAAAACACTATCAATAAGTTTCCCCCGGAGATCTGAAACAGTCAAAGGCACAGAAATTTTAAAACAATAATTGAATCCATCCGAATAGTTATTTTTCAAATGAGCTTCAAATGAGCTATTTTCGAGTGGTAACGTACTATCCATTGGATAGATAGTTATTGCTTTCTTGAAAGAGTTTAATTTTTTTAGCCCACTTTGTTCCGGATAAATCTCTATTCATCGAATAACTTTTTTTTACACATTTGACATCGCAGGCGACTGAATCATTCATCACTTTGGTCGTCTTTACGTCTGAACGCGAACTTTACCAACTATCAACGGAACATTTAATTAGATTGAGAATCAATTCAAAAACGACGAAGCGGAGGACCTGGGCACAAAAAACTGCGAAGCAGACAACCTGGACACCGAAAACCACAGAGCGAACGATCTGAACATCGAAAAACCGGAAAATACGAGGCGTACGACCTGGACACCTTAAATTACGAAGCGGACGACTTGGATACCGAAAACTTCGACACCAATGACCTGGACACAGAAAACTACGAAGCGGATGACCTGGACTCTGAAAACTATGCAGTGGACAACCCGAAAAGAAGCATTACGAAGAAAAACGAGAAAATTTCAAGAAAAATACTCGTGAGATTCGAAGCACGAGACGCAAAGACTTCCGTTTACGAGGTTGTATGATGACAATTAATTAAATTTATTCGATGAATAGTCGGTTCATTCGGAGAATAGCGCTATTTATCAATTGTGAAACAAAACAGGCAGTACCAACTTATTCAACGAATAATGGCAATGTAAAGGAGTTATTACAACTTTAATAAGTGAATACAGAATAATAGGCAGCCCAACAAAGGAAAATAGGTAATAGAAAAACACAAAGATCTGATTTACACTTGATCTGGTCACGATGTTTCGTGTATACCGTCGTACTCTTGGCGGCCCCGATCTTATAGGATTCTTCACCTTCGACCCGTTGGTCCTTGATTTATTGGATTTGTGGAACAAGCCTCAGGTCCCTCACTGGAACAGATGAACAGACAAATGTATGATTAGGTATATCAGAGCTTTGAGTTTCGTAAATGATCTTGAAAAGGACGTAGTCGAATCAGAGGAATAAAAATAGAAAAAAAAGGTCCGAAAGTTTTCTAACTTAGCAGAGATGTCCGTATTGGCATAATACTGAACATGTGAAGTCTCCCCAACGATTGGGGGCGAGCTGAATCGGCCATCTTGAGACAAGTGTGTACTCCCACGGTTTTGTGCGTATATTTTTGGAATCCGTAATTTTATCAACAAAATAGTTATTGGATAGATTGGAGGAAGCGAAATTTTCTACACAATCAAAACTATTTTTCAAACCTATTGGTAACTCCAGAACTAGTCAAAGGGATTCCAGAACTCTCGGAATGGAATCGAATCTTCAAAAATGAGGCGCCAACTCCACAGACACGCCAAGCTGGGTCAAACTCGATGGCTGAATATTGTCCTCTGTGTCATCTCCACCCAAGTATATGCCGGGTATCGATGCCCTGAAAACCAGCCCCCTGAAACTAAAAGAGATTTATTGTTATTACGCTGTATGTACAATCACATTGTAATTGGAAAAAGAACGATGCGTCAACTCCCTCGATTGTGTAATGCTACATCGGATTATCTAACAAACGTTTGACCCTTGCCACCCTCTCGTCCCACCGTTCCCTTGCTTTGGGTTAATCATTTGATGTAACTTAATTCTCTTCACCTCCACGTGAGTACGGACAGTGTTGTGAGCCAGCGATTAAACTTTTAATGGAATTACCTATTTCATTACCCATTACAACTGTGATATGTAATTAAATAAAGTTTCATTACAAATTAAAAAATTAATGGGTAATTGAATATGGTTCATTTACACATTAAAAAAGTTATGTGTAATCAAATAAAGTTTAATTACACATGTAAAAAGTAATCGATGATTGAATATGATTTGATTACACATTGAGAAAGTAATGGGTGGCTATAATTAGATGGAAATTTACTTAGAATTTTCACAACACTGATCTGCCTAATCCAAGTCAACACGGTTTTTTACTTTTTGACTTTTTGAGAAAAGGTTTTCAATGAGTTCTTGATGGGAGATCCGCCGATACCAATAGTGTGCCATGTTCTAGATATTCTCTGTATAAATCACATGGTAACGTTTATAATTCCGGAATAATGTAAAGAAAATTTGTATTGTACCATAGATATGTAGTTGTGTCTACGATGATACGATTGTTTCTTCGTTGTTGATTAATCGCATACGACCGACATCATCCTCGGGCCTCGACCTCCGGATGCTCCAAGCGGGATTGTGATGAATCCGTATCCATCCTGAAGGAATCGTTCGGCCATGAGCATTCGATGAACTTGCGGAAGGAACTTGAAGCACTGCACTAATCGCACGATGCACTTGCGATATGTATCATATGTGCATTTCGCACGGCGGGTGGATTTATAACACAGCACTGCACTCGTCGCAATATGCGCTTGCGATAATGTATTATATGTGCATTTCGCACGGGGGGTGGATTTATAACACAGCACTGCACTCGTCGCAATATGCACTTGCGATAACGTATTATATGTGCATTTCGCACGGGGGGTGGATTTATAACACAGCACTGCACTCGTCGCAATATGCACTTGCGATAATGTATTATATGTGCATTTCGCACGGGGGGTGGATTTATAACACAGCACTGCACTAATCTTCCGGTTGGTGGCCCGAGTACTTGAAGACCATCATCGAATTCCCATGCTCTCCGTACTCCCAGCTGAAAAAAAAACGTAAATCCAGACAGCATGATCAAATGGGCAGAAGCAGAGAATCGTGTGATCGATATGCTACATCGAAAGTTACATCAAAGTGAGAGAATCGTGTGATCGGTAAAGTAATAGAAAAAAAATGTATATCACAACGCCTAGCTAATAGAAATTCCCGTTTGCTGGGCTCGAGACCCAAGCTTTGCCGACGAATCAGTGTGCTCGGAAAAGTTACATCGTGTGATCGGTAAAGTAATAAATAAAAAAATGTATATCACAACGCCTAGCTAATAGAAATTCCCGTTTGCTGAGCTCGAGACCCAAGCTTCGCCGACGAATCAGTGTGCTCGGAAAAGTTACATCGTGTGATCGGTAAAGTAATAGAACAAAAATGTATATCACAACGCCTAGCTAATAGAAATTCCCGTTTGCTGAGCTCGAGACCCAAGCTTTGCCGACGAATCAGTGTGCTCGGAAAAGTTACATCGTGTGATCGGTAAAGTAATAGAACAAAAATGTATATCACAACGCCTAGCTAATGAGAATTTCCGTTCGCCGGGCTCGAGGCCCAAGCTTTGCCGATGAATCATAATGTTCGGAAAAGTGTGCACGTTCACGGTTTTTTGTATATATCTTTGAAATGCATAATTTTATCAACAAACTAGTTATTAAATAAATTGAAGGGAACAAAATTTTTCACCCAATCGGAACCATTCTTCAATCCTGTCAGGAACTTTAAAACTCTTCGAAGGGATTCTGGAACTCTCGAGAAGGAATCGAATCTTCCAAAATGAGGCGCCAACTCCGCAGACACGCCAAGCTGGGTCAAACTCGATGGCTGAATATTGTCCTCTGTGTCATCTCCACCCAAGTATATGCCCGGTATCGATGCCCTGAAAACCAGCCCACTGAAACTAAAAGAGATTTATTGTTATAACGCTGTATGGACAATCACATTGTAATTGGAAAAAGAACGATGCGTCAACTCCCTCGATTGTGTAATGCTACATCGGATTATCTAACAAACGTTTGACCCTTGCCACCCTCTCGTCCCACCGTTCCCTTGCTTTGGGTTAATCATTTGATGTAACTTAATTCTCTTCACCTCCACGTGAGTACGGACAGTGTTGTGAGCCAGCGATTAAACTTTTAATGGAATTACCTATTTCATTACCCATTACAACTGTGATATGTAATTAAATAAAGTTTCATTACAAATTAAAAAATTAATGGGTAATTGAATATGGTTCATTTACACATTAAAAAAGTAATGTGTAATCAAATAAAGTTTAATTACACATGTAAAAAGTAATCGATGATTGAATATGATTTGATTACACATTGAGAAAGTAATGGGTGGCTATAATTAGATGGAAATTTACTTAGAATTTTCACAACACTGATCTGCCTAATCCAAGTCAACACGGTTTTTTACTTTTTGACTTTTTGAGAAAAGGTTTTCAATGAGTTCTTGATGGGAGATCCGCCGATACCAATAGTGTGCCATGTTCTAGATATTCTCTGTATAAATCACATGGTAACGTTTATAATTCCGGAATAATGTAAAGAAAATTTGTATTGTACCATAGATATGTAGTTGTGTCTACGATGATACGATTGTTTCTTTGTTGTTGATTAATCGCATACGACCGACATCATCCTCGGGCCTCGACCTCCGGATGCTCCAAGCGGGATTGTGATGAATCCGTATCCATCCTGAAGGAATCGTTCGGCCATGAGCATTCGATGAACTTGCGGAAGGAACTTGAAGCACTGCACTAATCGCACGATGCACTTGCGATATGTATCATATGTGCATTTCGCACGGCGGGTGGATTTATAACACAGCACTGCACTCGTCGCAATATGCGCTTGCGATAATGTATTATATGTGCATTTCGCACAGGGGGTGGATTTATAACACAGCACTGCACTCGTCGCAATATGCACTTGCGATAATGTATTATATGTGCATTTCGCACGGGGGGTGGATTTATAACACAGCACTGCACTCGTCGCAATATGCACTTGCGATATGTATTATATGTGCATTTCGCACGGGGGGTGGATTTATAACACAACACTGCACTAATCTTCCGGTTGGTGGCCCGAGTACTTGAAGACCATCATCGAATTCCCATGCTCTCCGTACTCCCAGCTGAAAAAAAAACGTAAATCCAGACAGCATGATCAAATGGGCAGAAGCAGAGAATCGTGTGATCGATATGCTACATCGAAAGTTACATCAAAGTGAGAGAATCGTGGGATCGGTAAAGTAATAGAAAAAAAATGTATATCACAACGCCTAGCTAATAGAAATTCCCGTTTGCTGGGCTCGAGACCCAAGCTTTGCCGACGAATCAGTGTGCTCGGAAAAGTTACATCGTGTGATCGGTAAAGTAATAAATAAAAAAATGTATATCACAACGCCTAGCTAATAGAAATTCCCGTTTGCTGAGCTCGAGACCCAAGCTTCGCCGACGAATCAGTGTGCTCGGAAAAGTTACATCGTGTGATCGGTAAAGTAATAGAACAAAAATGTATATCACAACGCCTAGCTAATAGAAATTCCCGTTTGCTGAGCTCGAGACCCAAGCTTTGCCGACGAATCAGTGTGCTCGGAAAAGTTACATCGTGTGATCGGTAAAGTAATAGAACAAAAATGTATATCACAACGCCTAGCTAATGAGAATTTCCGTTCGCCGGGCTCGAGGCCCAAGCTTTGCCGATGAATCATAATGTTCGGAAAAGTGTGCACGTTCACGGTTTTTTGTATATATCTTTGAAATGCATAATTTTATCAACAAACTAGTTATTAAATAAATTGAAGGGAACAAAATTTTTCACCCAATCGGAACCATTCTTCAATCCTGTCAGGAACTTTAAAACTCTTCGAAGGGATTCTGGAACTCTCGAGAAGGAATCGAATCTTCCAAAATGAGGCGCCAACTCCGCAGACACGCCAAGCTGGGTCAAACTCGATGGCTGAATATTGTCCTCTGTGTCATCTCCACCCAAGTATATGCCCGGTATCGATGCCCTGAAAACCAGCCCACTGAAACTAAAAGAGATTTATTGTTATAACGCTGTATGGACAATCACATTGTAATTGGAAAAAGAACGATGCGTCAACTCCCTCGATTGTGTAATGCTACATCGGATTATCTAACAAACGTTTGACCCTTGCCACCCTCTCGTCCCACCGTTCCCTTGCTTTGGGTTAATCATTTGATGTAACTTAATTCTCTTCACCTCCACGTGAGTACGGACAGTGTTGTGAGCCAGCGATTAAACTTTTAATGGAATTACCTATTTCATTACCCATTACAACTGTGATATGTAATTAAATAAAGTTTCATTACAAATTAAAAAATTAATGGGTAATTGAATATGGTTCATTTACACATTAAAAAAGTAATGTGTAATCAAATAAAGTTTAATTACACATGTAAAAAGTAATCGATGATTGAATATGATTTGATTACACATTGAGAAAGTAATGGGTGGCTATAATTAGATGGAAATTTACTTAGAATTTTCACAACACTGATCTGCCTAATCCAAGTCAACACGGTTTTTTACTTTTTGACTTTTTGAGAAAAGGTTTTCAATGAGTTCTTGATGGGAGATCCGCCGATACCAATAGTGTGCCATGTTCTAGATATTCTCTGTATAAATCACATGGTAACGTTTATAATTCCGGAATAATGTAAAGAAAATTTGTATTGTACCATAGATATGTAGTTGTGTCTACGATGATACGATTGTTTCTTTGTTGTTGATTAATCGCATACGACCGACATCATCCTCGGGCCTCGACCTCCGGATGCTCCAAGCGGGATTGTGATGAATCCGTATCCATCCTGAAGGAATCGTTCGGCCATGAGCATTCGATGAACTTGCGGAAGGAACTTGAAGCACTGCACTAATCGAACGATGCACTTGCGATATGTATCATATGTGCATTTCGCACGGCGGGTGGATTTATAACACAGCACTGCACTCGTCGCAATATGCGCTTGCGATAATGTATTATATGTGCATTTCGCACGGGGGGTGGATTTATAACACAGCACTGCACTCGTCGCAATATGCACTTGCGATAACGTATTATATGTGCATTTCGCACGGGGGGTGGATTTATAACACAGCACTGCACTCGTCGCAATATGCACTTGCGATAATGTATTATATGTGCATTTCGCACGGGGGGTGGATTTATAACACAGCACTGCACTCGTCGCAATATGCACTTGCGATATGTATTATATGTGCATTTCGCACGGGGGATGGATTAATAACACAGCACTGCACTCGTCGCAATATGCACTTGCGATATGTATTATATGTGCATTTCGCACGGGGGATGGATTTAAAACACAGCACCGTGCACTCATCGCAATATGCACTTGCGATATGTATTATATGTGCATTTCGCACGGGGGTGGATTTATAACACGACACTGCACTAATCTTCCGATTGGTGGCCCGAGTACTCGAAGACCATCACCGAATTCCTGTGCTTTCCATATTTCCATCTGAAAATAAAAAGCGAATCTGAACAGGATGATGCAACGGGCAGAAGCACAAGCAATAAAGCGTATCCAGGCGTACCAACACCATTGCGAATTAAGCCGACTTTATTCACAAGAGTCTGCACCCATATCAACAATTCTTAACCCTTCCAATGATTACAAACGTAACAAAACTTATAAAATCGGGAGAAATGACCGCTTGAAATCACGTTCATTATACGCATGAACGTATAAATACGGTTGAATAGGTGTGATAATCGGTATTTCAGGCGGATATTCTTCCCATTTTTATTCATTCTTCCGCGCTTTATTGCATAAAATTGTATTTTCTAAACGCGAGAATGTGACGTGCGATCAGTAAAATAATGAATACAAAAATTTATATCCCACGTCCTCAGACTGACGAATCTAGGCTCTTACGTAGCCACACTACGCGGCTTATCTGATTGAGTTGTAGATCAAGTATATACAATTATTTTGCAAAACAATCCAAATCGGTCCAATAATATGTGGAAAAATGCGACCGAGACTCTGAAGAACTCTGAAATCGGTCACGCGACCCAATGCTCAAAACTGAGGAAAGACTATGATCGATCACTGATGACTAGATCCGAATGAAATCATGCAGGCTGGCGGCCGTGATGCTTCAGAATTGGTTAGTGTTGAAATATATGTTATTCCCCATACGAAATGAGCGGATACGTATCTATCCCGTAAAAATTGAAAATAATTATTTCCGGTTCTGCACAAATTTATCCACGTTCTGCACGCTCGAATAGATAAAGATCGTTCGGTGAAATGAAAATTCACATGTATTAATTGCAACATATGAGGTTTGGATAGTGTGCTAAATTCTTCTCCATGGATGAATTTACTAAACAAATGAGACCTTGTATTCATTTTGGTTGTGTCAAGATTTGAACCAAGAACCGAAAGGGTGGGTTCTTTGTCGTGAGACATCGAAATACCTACAGAAATAACTATGATACACAAAACGTGCCGAAATGAAAACTTTTCGATCGTGAGCGGAAAAACTGACCACGTGAAAATCAACCGCGCGCCCCTAGCCCCTGAGGGTGGGCTGGATCATGACTTCAAAATTGCAGACGCAAACGCTTGTTATAATAGATTTTCATTTTGAAGATTTGGATTCTGCATGAGAAGATACGAAAGTTTCGTTGGAAAAATTTCAGTCGGTTCGAGGAACACGGCGCTGTAAACATGAAAATAAAATTTTCTATTATTTCAAGAATTGCCCTTTCAATCGATGATAAGGAAGTACGCGTTGAATGTTGTCAGAAAAACAACTTAATTGTGCGTGATTTCACCTGCATCACCTTGAAGGCGTTCAAAAATTAATGAGCTCAATTTCATTTATCAGGCGAAAGCTTCTCATCACGACAACAGGGACGCAAACGTTCAATGAAACAACTACTTTCAGCACTCCACTGGTGAGTTCCCACGCCTCTCACCTCCGGAGTTTTTTTTCGGTGAGTCCCGTCCCTCTCACCATCGGGGTTCCTCTTTTGGGTAGCGCTGATAGTAGTTAGTCCATTGAATGTAAGCGCCCATGTGATTGCAATGAGACACTTGCGTACAGAGAACGAAATCAAACTTTCTAGCTTTTCAACTTACACGAACTCAATGAAATTGTTCTCCTGAGAAGATTCGACACGTACTTCCTGATTTTCGAAAACTATGCAAAGTTCGTGAAGAGGTTGAAAATTCAACGATTACAAGAGATGCGCGAGAAATCGAAGATAACAAACTACGTCACGAGTGTTTTCAGAGGAATAACTCGATTGTGCGAAATTTCAACTCGATCACTTCGAAGGCGTTTAGAAAATGGTCGGATCAATTTCGTGTTTCAGACGAAAGCTTCGCATCACGACAACAGGGACGCAAACGTGCAATGAAACAACTACTTTCAGCACTCCACTGGTGAGTTCCCACGCCTCTCACCTCCGGAGTTTTTTTTCGGTGAGTCCCGTCCCTCTCACCATCGGGGTTCCTCTTTTGGGTAGCGCTGATAGTAGTTAGTCCATTGAATGTAAGCGCCCATGTGATTGCAATGAGACACTTGCGTACAGAGAACGAAATCAAACTTTCTAGCTTTTCAACTTACACGAACTCAATGAAATTGTTCTCCTGAGAAGATTCGACACGTACTTCCTGATTTTCGAAAACTATGCAAAGTTCGTGAAGAGGTTGAAAATTCAACGATTACAAGAGATGCGCGAGAAATCGAAGATAACAAACTACGTCACGAGTGTTGTCAGAGGAATAACTCGATTGTGCGAAATTTCAACTCGATCACTTCGAAGGCGTTCAGAAAATGGTCGGATCAATTTCGTGTTTCAGACGAAAGCTTCGCATCACGACAACAGGGACGCAAACGTTCAATGAAACAACTACTTTCAGCACTCCACTGGTGAGTTCCCACGCCTCTCACCTCCGGAGTTTTTTTTCGGTGAGTCCCGTCCCTCTCACCATCGGGGTTCCTCTTTTGGGTAGCGCTGATAGTAGTTAGTCCATTGAATGTAAGCGCCCATGTGATTGCAATGAGACACTTGCGTACAGAGAACGAAATCAAACTTTCTAGCTTTTCAACTTACACGAGCTCAATGGAATTGTTCTCCTGAGAAGATTCGACACGTACTTCCTGATTTTCGAAAACTATGCAAAGTTCGTGAAGAGGTTGAAAATTCAACGATTACAAGAGATGCGCGAGAAATCGAAGATAACAAACTACGTCACGAGTGTTGTCAGAGGAATAACTCGATTGTGCGAAATTTCAACTCGATCACTTCGAAGGCGTTCAGAAAATGGTCGGATCAATTTCGTGTTTCAGACGAAAGCTTCGCATCACGACAACAGGGACGCAAACGTTCAATGAAACAACTACTTTCAGCACTCCACTGGTGAGTTCCCACGCCTCTCACCTCCGGAGTTTTTTGTCGGTGAGTCCCGTCCCTCTCACCATCGGGGTTCCTCTTTTGGGTAGCGCTGATAGTAGTTAGTCCATTGAATGTAAGCGCCCATGTGATTGCAATGAGACACTTGCGTACAGAGAACGAAATCAAACTTTCTAGCTTTTCAACTTACACGAGCTCAATGGAATTGTTCTCCTGAGAAGATTCGACACGTTCTTCCTGATTTTCAAAAACTATGCAAAGTTCGCGAAGAGGTTGAAAATTCAACGATTACAAGAGATGCGCGAGAAATCGAAGATAACAAACTACGTCACGAGTGTTTTCAGAGGAATAACTCGATTGTGCGAAATTTCAACTCGATCACTTCGAAGGCGTTCAGAAAATGGTCGGATCAATTTCGTGTTTCAGACGAAAGCTTCGCATCACGACAACAGGGACGCAAACGTTCAATGAAACAACTACTTTCAGCACTCCACTGGTGAGTTCCCACGCCTCTCACCTCCGGAGTTTTTTTTCGGTGAGTCCCGTCCCTCTCACCATCGGGGTTCCTCTTTTGGGTAGCGCTGATAGTAGTTAGTCCATTGAATGTAAGCGCCCATGTGATTGCAATGAGACACTTGCGTACAGAGAACGAAATCAAACTTTCTAGCTTTTCAACTTACACGAGCTCAATGAAATTGTTCTCCTGAGAAGATTCGACACGTACTTCCTGATTTTCGAAAACTATGCAAAGTTCGTGAAGAGGTTGAAAATTCAACGATTACAAGAGATGCGCGAGAAATCGAAGATAACAAACTACGTCACGAGTGTTGTCAGAGGAATAACTCGATTGTGCGAAATTTCAACTCGATCACTTCGAAGGCGTTCAGAAAATGGTCGGATCAATTTCGTGTTTCAGACGAAAGCTTCGCATCACGACAACAGGGACGCAAACGTTCAATGAAACAACTACTTTCAGCACTCCACTGGTGAGTTCCCACGCCTCTCACCTCCGGAGTTTTTTTTCGGTGAGTCCCGTCCCTCTCACCATCGGGGTTCCTCTTTTGGGTAGCGCTGATAGTAGTTAGTCCATTGAATGTAAGCGCCCATGTGATTGCAATGAGACACTTGCGTACAGAGAACGAAATCAAACTTTCTAGCTTTTCAACTTACACGAGCTCAATGGAATTGTTCTCCTGAGAAGATTCGACACGTACTTCCTGATTTTCGAAAACTATGCAAAGTTCGCGAAGAGGTTGAAAATTCAACGATTACAAGAGATGCGCGAGAAATCGAAGATAACAAACTACGTCACGAGTGTTTTCAGAGGAATAACTCGATTGTGCGAAATTTCAACTCGATCACTTCGAAGGCGTTCAGAAAATGGTCGGATCAATTTCGTGTTTCAGACGAAAGCTTCGCATCACGACAACAGGGACGCAAACGTTCAATGAAACAACTACTTTCAGCACTCCACTGGTGAGTTCCCACGCCTCTCACCTCCGGAGTTTTTTTTCGGTGAGTCCCGTCCCTCTCACCATCGGGGTTCCTCTTTTGGGTAGCGCTGATAGTAGTTAGTCCATTGAATGTAAGCGCCCATGTGATTGCAATGAGACACTTGCGTACAGAGAACGAAATCAAACTTTCTAGCTTTTCAACTTACACGAGCTCAATGGAATTGTTCTCCTGAGAAGATTCGACACGTACTTCCTGATTTTCGAAAACTATGCAAAGTTCGTGAAGAGGTTGAAAATTCAACGATTACAAGAGATGCGCGAGAAATCGAAGATAACAAACTACGTCACGAGTGTTGTCAGAGGAATAACTCGATTGTGCGAAATTTCAACTCGATCACTTCGAAGGCGTTCAGAAAATGGTCGGATCAATTTCGTGTTTCAGACGAAAGCTTCGCATCACGACAACAGGGACGCAAACGTTCAATGAAACAACTACTTTCAGCACTCCACTGGTGAGTTCCCACGCCTCTCACCTCCGGAGTTTTTTGTCGGTGAGTCCCGTCCCTCTCACCATCGGGGTTCCTCTTTTGGGTAGCGCTGATAGTAGTTAGTCCATTGAATGTAAGCGCCCATGTGATTGCAATGAGACACTTGCGTACAGAGAACGAAATCAAACTTTCTAGCTTTTCAACTTACACGAGCTCAATGGAATTGTTCTCCTGAGAAGATTCGACACGTACTTCCTGATTTTCGAAAACTATGCAAAGTTCGTGAAGAGGTTGAAAATTCAACGATTACAAGAGATGCGCGAGAAATCGAAGATAACAAACTACGTCACGAGTGTTTTCAGAGGAATAACTCGATTGTGCGAAATTTCAACTCGATCACTTCGAAGGCGTTCAGAAAATGGTCGGATCAATTTCGTGTTTCAGACGAAAGCTTCGCATCACGACAACAGGGACGCAAACGTTCAATGAAACAACTACTTTCAGCACTCCACTGGTGAGTTCCCACGCCTCTCACCTCCGGAGTTTTTTTTCGGTGAGTCCCGTCCCTCTCACCATCGGGGTTCCTCTTTTGGGTAGCGCTGATAGTAGTTAGTCCATTGAATGTAAGCGCCCATGTGATTGCAATGAGACACTTGCGTACAGAGAACGAAATCAAACTTTCTAGCTTTTCAACTTACACGAGCTCAATGGAATTGTTCTCCTGAGAAGATTCGACACGTACTTCCTGATTTTCGAAAACTATGCAAAGTTCGTGAAGAGGTTGAAAATTCAACGATTACAAGAGATGCGCGAGAAATCGAAGATAACAAACTACGTCACGAGTGTTGTCAGAGGAATAACTCGATTGTGCGAAATTTCAACTCGATCACTTCGAAGGCGTTCAGAGAATGGTCGGATCAATTTCGTGTTTCAGACGAAAGATTCGCATCACGACAACAGGGACGTAAACGTTCGATGAAACAACTACTTTTAGCACTCCACTGGTGCGTCCCGTCCCTCTCACCATCGGGGTTCCACTTTTGGGTAGCGCTAATAGTAGTTGGTCCATTGAAGGTAACCATCCACGTAATTGCAATGAGAAGCTTGCGTTCAAAGAACGATATCAAACTTACTCATCTTTCAATTGACGCCCAATCGAACTGTTCTCCTGAAAACATGCAACACGTACTTCCTGATTTTCGAAACGAAGCAAATTTCGTCAGGTATTCAAAAGTTTGATGCGCCGCGATTACAGCGCCATGTGTTTCGAATGAAAAGAAATTTGCCCAATATTTCTTGCGTATTCTTTTATGAAGAATTCTCCATTGAAGAATAGATGTTTCCGCTCGAAATTTCAAAGTTACCACCCCTCCCGCCCTGACGGATTTGGCGGCTATTGCTCGAAAAAGGCCAAATTCGTGAGAAACGTCATTTGTCTCCAAATATCGAAAAATCGAAGTCAGGCTTAGATAAGTATTTGGGCCAAACAAATAAATACGTGCCCGTCGATTTTGTACGGGAAATAACATATATCAACGTCAAACAATTCTGGAACCTCACGTCCGCCAGCCTGCATGATTTCATTGGAATTCAGTCTGATGCTCTTCGTATTTTCACCTGAATTTGAGAACGCAAAAGAAAGCAACAACACGATAGTGTCCCTGAGATTCACGAAAACATACTTGAGCGAAATACCGGCTCCTTTTTGCCGCCAGATTCTAAAGGCCGGATTCGGAGCCCAAGCTTTGCCGAAAGAATCGTGTGATCGGTAAAATATTAGAACAAAAATGTATATCACAACACCTAGCTAATGGGAATATCTGTTTGCCATGCACGATCCTCGGCTTTTCTATTCCCGATGTACCCGGGCGAATGCTATTCAATATCTCATTACACTTTTAATTACAATTCTTGCTTCATTACAGATCTACGATTGAAATAGTGTAGAAGAATTAGGGAATCGTCGAGGTACCGTCATAATCATCCCTACAAAAATGGTAGTAGAGGTACTTCGATATGTATAGTTATAATCTTTAGGACCTAGAATTAGTATTCCAATACCAAATATTACTATTCTCGGTCCTGATGAATATACTCAAACATATTGGAATTACCATGATTTTCCGTTATTGTATTTATTATGGCAGTACCTTGATTATCCCTAAATTCATACACTTTATTTCAATTATGGATATGTAGTGAAGCAAATGTAATAGTAATTGAATGTCTCTCCGTGTAGAGATCCGTGGTCGCACGTAACAGCAAACCTCCAGAAACTCTCTAATGCCGGAGTATCGTACCGGAATAATTCCGCATATGACAAAAGAAGCGAACGCGAAACGACCCTGTTTCGCGGTGCTGAAAGCCGAAAGCGCTATTGCAGGTTTAATAATACATAGAAGCAGAAATTTATCAGGCACGAGTAATATATGGAACAAATTTGTTAATTTCAGAACATCATAACGCTGCCATAGAATGCATGAGCCTCCTAATTCGCACATGATATCGGTACACAGAACACATACTTACTATCGAAAGACTGATTCAAAGCCGAAACCTAATAATACCAAGAATTAAACACTAATATATTGAAGGATAAAAGGCACTTAGCTTTTCTGCAGATGTGTAGACAAACCATCGAAGCACGAAGCCGATATTCTCGATGATTTTGAATCCTCAAATCGTCAACATCTCGAATTGCAACTGGAATAAAAAAAATAAATACCCATTAGATTGTAATCCGAGGGATTGAAGTTTACAAAATACTATGCTGCAACGTAAATTACGGTACATAGAATACATAGTCACAATCGATTCAAAGCCGAAACTTAATAATACCAAAAATTAAACACTAATATATTAAAGAATAAAAGACACTTAGCTTTTCTGCAGATGTCTAGACAAACCATCGAAGCACGAAGCCGATATACTCGATGATTTTGAATCCTCAAATCGTCAACATCTCGAATTGCAACTGGAATAAAAAAAATAAATACCCATTAGATTGTAATCCGAGGGATTGAAGTTTACAAAATACTATGCTGTAACGTAAATTACGTATTCTGCAAGTCTCTGGACGCCAATTTTTCATAAGTTTCCGTGATATAATTTAGAATCGCATCGGAACTCCACAGTATTACAGTAAGTGATGCGGATACATGCTCATAAGATTACAAGATTACATTTTAGAGATTCAGTCCCACCTTTTTGGATAGCGGTGTCCTCCGTCTTTGGGATTCCATAACTGCCTTATACACAATCCATATCCACAACCCCTGAATCTCGTGAGATAACATCGTCTTTGGTATTCACTATGAAATAGGACAAACAATGGAGATATTAATCGAACATTTATAAAATTATGATTCAACGATCGCTGAAATAGAAGCGAAAATATGATGAAAGCAATGTATTGCAATGAATCCTCTATAATCCATATTGAAGTCAACACTCGAACTTGTCAATTTTGAGGAAAGCTCTCAATCAATCCAGTCAAAAGTCAGTGGTTCAGAAAAATTCACCCGACGTTTCGGGAGTCGCGTACTGCACTCATCAGAGGCTATACTTATTGAAAACACAATCTACAATTATGATAGGTCGGAAAAAATACATACTATGTGTCAAAAAAATACAACAATTGACTCACATCAATTGAGTATCGAAAGTTGGAGAACGAAAGTCAAACTGAATAAAATAAATGCGACAGGTAGACTACAGAAAATACCTTGAAAGTAATCATTTGTTTGTGTTTTATGTAGTCTACCTGCTACATTCATTTTATTCAGTTTCACTTTTGTTCTTCAACATTTGATACTCAATTGATGTGAGTTGATTGTTGTATTTTTGTTCACTCATAGTATATATTCTTCGACTTATTTTAATTGTAAGTTGTGTTTATTTAATAAATATAGCCTCCGATGAGGGGAGTACATGACGGTCGAAACAACCGCGAATTTTGTTGAACCATTGACTCGTCTGCATTGATTAGGACCTTTCCTCTGAATTCAATATAATTTACAACCTAATTAAAAAAATTGATCATTTTCAAATCCCACAGATATGCCTGAAGATTCTTTATTTGAAAGGTTTTTTTCTACTTTATCCAATCCGTGGAGTAGACCATAGATCTCTTGCTGCATAATAGAAGGAAACTTTATTCATTTTAGTTCTGATCGTGTGACTCTTGTTCTCAATCAACTTCCGCTATTTCAGAACTTTTGCAGATATCATGACACTCGGTACTATACTTTGAACAGGACAGCAAAACCAAAAACGGATCCATCAATCAAATGGATCATGACTAATAAAATTAATGTTTAAACATATTCAACTAAGGAAAATAAATTGTCATGACCCTATACAATTCTATCTAATTGAAATGGAAGATAAAATGACAATTATACCAATATGGAGAAATTGATACATCTGCGAGAAATAAATTCAACATAGTAGGCCGCCTAGTTCACGAAAAAAGATCATTTGAGAATCCGGTGGAGCTGTCTTACATTTTATTCGATCCCGAAGTTTCGACGTACTCCCGACACCTGTAATCTGATCGGTTGCTGCACCTTTATTCTATCGATTCCGGGATTCATCCGTTTTGTGGAGTAGACTTCGGATCCCTCGCTGGAACAGATAAGCAGACGAAACAGGAAATCCATTAGTAAAATAATCCATCATATAATAATCATAATAACCTGTACGATGAGATATAATCAAGCGTCAAATTTTCTGAATAGTAAATCGTAAAGGAAGGTATTCGTTTATCCATGGGAGGAAAAAAAGATAAAAGTCGAATCTACAAAAGTTTTTCGATCAAATTCTGGCTACGATCGTCAATCTCAAAAGTGATCTCGATTTTTTGGCCAACAATTATGACGAAGAATATATCTACTTTCCAGTGATTTGACTTGACGCTAAAGTAATGCCACAATATCAAGCTATGCTGATGTTTTACGTGGGAAAAGTTACTCAATTATTCGAAAAATGAAGACGAAACCATCCGGCGATCGAGGTAACGGAATAAACTGGTGTTGAAGTGAGAGCCACTCTATGGAGCCTGGTGAATATTGTCCTCTGTGTCGTCTCTATTCAGATGCACACCCGGTATCGATGCCCAAAAAATCAGCCCACTGTAATTAGAAGGGATTAGTTATTACACTGTACAATCACATTAGAATTGGAGAAAGAACGATGCCTCGATGCCCTCGATCGTGCAATAGCACACCGGATTATCCAACGAACGTTCAACACTTACCACCCTCTCATCCCTCCGTTCCCTGGCTCTGGGTTGATCATTCCAATTCATCTCATTCACATGGGTACGAATATGATGAATCAATCAAGCGTCGAAGGAAGGAATATCTCTAGCATTCCACAGGGGGTGAACCAGATCAACCACTCTGGAAATTGAGAAAAGACCACAATAAGACACACCTAATTGCGGTTGAAGTTCATCAAGAGTGCGGAAATGAGCAGATAAATTTAAATAAGCTCGACTATGTCAACTAATTTTGAACTCTCTCATAAATCAGTTTTTCATCTCACCTTTTCTGCACAGCAGAAATTTTTCCCCCTGGTTCTGTTGTATCCGATACGTATTTGTATCCCAGAATCCATAGAAATAGCATCATCATTGGCATTACACTGAGGACAAAGCAAAAAAGTGATTTTCCGCAAGAAACTGAAACAGAGAGAAAATTAGTATCACCTGAAATGATAAAAGATTCGTTAGGCACACATGAAACAACAATTTCTGAAAGAAAAAATAAATAATTAGCGGAACCTGTGGGGAAGAAAGAAAAGATGAAGTTATACGCGCCCTGAAAAAAAATAAACCTGTAAAATTAGAAACGTATTAAAAGAAGTCTTATGAAATTAAGTAAAGCAAGGAAGAGTATGCATGGAATCACTCGTTGCACGAAAATAACAAATTTTCATCAATCTAGGTTTGATTTTAGGAGAAAATCAACAAGTGTTTCCATGAAAAGGGGGATAGAAGCAAGCAGAGAAGATTTGTGGCACGACGGTCGGCGGTCCTCTTTGACGCGACGTCTTCGAGCGCAGCGTCCCTCGTTTCCATGCCCCACGTAAACACGGAAACGGAGGTACGCATCTTGCCCATTCGGACGATTACAGACAGCATTTGATTAATCATTCTACGATTTAATCGATCTTACAAAACAGTAATTCAATTACTGCGATCGAATGAGATACATTGACTCAATACGGAAATCGTCTAATTTCACTGCTCTCTTTACAGAAAAATAGAATTTAAACAGATCTGTTACTAAGAAATAGTCACAGAGCAATATAAAAATCTTGTCTTTATTTATCCTGTAATCGTCCAAATCATCTGCGGAATAAATAGCATTAGACACATTAAAAATAGGAACCCGAGCCTTCCTACCCTACGCCTCAACCCAAACCCACCCGACGGACTTAGAAATTAAAAACTAACAGGCGCGCACACAGACATGAATACCCCAGATGCCCCACCCTACCTCCCCGACAAATACCTGTCGGAATCTAGAAAAGGACATTCTCACCAACACAAACATTCTCAGCAGTTCGTACACCGTGGTCAGAAACTTACCGTTTTGGATCTGTAGGGAGAGAACGGGTTAGATACATCCTAGACTGAGAGATTGTCGGTATGTTTTCTCTAAGCGGACTATCAAATGCAAATGGAAGACTGTAAAAGTCGATATTTTCAATTGTGTAATGGAAAATCAATAATCTGGTAATGATCTTGTGACGATCTTGTATGAATCAATTTCGGCAACTTGTGCTTGAACTTGAGCTGAGTTTTTCCTTTTTTGGAAGTGTGCGAATTTACTCTCAGGAAGATCGAACGCTTAACCAGCGAGAGTCTGAACAAATTACGATGGAAAGGAGAATGTGATTAGAATTTTCGCGAAGCTGGTCAAGTGAACCATGGCTTCCTGTCGCGATACTCACCGCTTCTCGCAACGGAAAATTTTACATGTATATGTGTAATATCTTATCGCTAGTGTCAGGCAGAAGTAATTTTTTCTCAAATTCGTAAAAAGACAATTCAATCTGAACGGTTCCGTTGCGAAAGCAAGTGAGCCTGACATACTTTAGCTAAGAAATCGTACAATATCAATGTTACCGCCGTGCCACGCGATAGTGAAAATAGAAAACCAAGAGTTGCCCGCAATTAAAATCATGCGACTTACCGACGCTGCCGAGTTTGGAGCAAGTTTACTCGGATGTCTCTGCTTGGCTATCTGCGATTGAACAGAAATAAATAATTCAAAAAATCGTCTTGATGAAATGATCAATAATCTAAGATCAAACAATCACGACGAAAATGTCGCGAAAAAATAATATATATCTTATTTCGTATATTCATCTGCTCTAAAATTTTACATGGATAAAACTTGAAATCGATTTCTCTTTGGAGAAACTGTAATAAAAGCAAGAATTTGATTTCATATTTGTGATTCTTACCATCTTTTCATTGCTCCGTAGGCTGACATCCATCCAGCGTCGTTGTTTCCTCTTGGCCCCTCGATCCGTCGGAATGGGCGCAGGCCGCTTAATGTTTCTGCTTCTGATACTCAGGAATCCTTATCATACTGTGATAGAAATCAAAGTGGAAAGACAATCATTAGTCAAATACTGTCAAATGAGGGACAAAATTATCCGACACATTCCTTAATTCAATTCAAAGGGAACACAACTTGGACAAAACAATGAAACTCTGCGGGAGATCGGGGATAATCTGACATTGAATGAAAATAAAATAATATGTGCTTACAACAATCTATATGTACCTTGTTCGTATTGAATTGATGAGAGTTTTCATCCGTGTACTCGGGCTGAAGATATTTCCAGTCATTGATGTATCGTGGAATCTTCTATATTTTTGATCCAACATCAGCCCGCAGCAATTTTCGTCTGGAATATTTCGAATAAAGTCATTAGGCGATACATTATTCAAATATTGTTCCCGCCAAGCCTCGAATATTGTAGTAAAAACTGATAGAAGCATCAATTTCAGAAATTCTAGATGATTCCATAATCTACGAATTAGGGAAGACCCGAATCAGATTTCTCATATGACAACATTATTCAAAGGATTACATTACTGGGATTCCCCCAAAATAACTTTTCTGAATCTAATAAATAACTCCGCGACAATACAGTGTGTAAAAAACTTGGAGATTTTCTGGAAGTTGTATCAAGGTATTTTCAATAGATTTTAAGATTAGTTTGCCAATAACTGTGTACAGTAAATGTACCAAAAAGAGATGTAGTGATTGGAGCTCCATTGATAATTTAAGTCATTATAATAAGTCTACGCAATAAACAAAAATGATTGTGTTAATCGCGACTAGCTGGCGGAAAACACAACTCAATTTGTGAAATTCTACAATGAATTAAACGAATAAAGATACATACATGTGAGGACATATCATAATAACATCATGTTATTCGAAAGCTTAGCCCCTCCACTGCGTAATAGTATTCCTGATTTGTAGCTTTCTTAGCTTTAATGTACTCGTACCTGGCCCATATTTGATGCCTCAGAATACGTAGACAACTGTGGAAAGAGGAAACAAAGAAAGTTAATTCCATGTCAGATATTGTAGAGTAAAAATAGAAAAAATGGTCCTGTCTTGGAATTTGTTACGAACCAATTAGGAATTGGACAAAATAATTAAAATTTTTCCAAGGTCTTAAACAATATTCTTTCTGAAAACTATAGAATTGCTTGATACTTACAATTATATGTATTCGACTGTGATACACATGCCAATAAAAGGTGTGATACATTCTTTGGCTTCTCATGGTTATTCTGAGCATTAGGATCTCTCTTGATGTTTCGTGCGTGATGTTCTGCGATATGAAGAAGACGGAGAGAAGAGACAAGAATTAATGATTGACGAAAGACAAAATCGATATCATTTCAATATTTTTAAATGCAACAAATATTTTCTTTCCTACGTGTCTGTGAGGTTGGCACCTCATAGTTGAAAATTATACTTTTTTCAAGAATTCTGAAATTCTTTCAAATAATTCTGAGGTTTCTGATAGCCTCAAAGAATAGTTCCGGTTTCAGGTTGAAGAACACAACTGTTTCTTCGAAGAAGGTAAAAACCGAAACTATTCTTCAAATCTATCATGAACTCCAGAACTATATGACAGGATCTCAGACCTCCGATTTACCTGATGTCAATCGTTCTGGAAGATAGGATCTCTATGATTAACAGCTTTGGCGACGTCCATTTTTTTTTTCAAATTATTCGGCTCCCCATGTATATCATGATTGGTTTATATTCCGTGTTCATCAAATTTTCATTGAGCTGTGAACACAAGAAAAAAAAAGGAAAGATTATTATCGTGGAAGCATTGTCATAGGGGATAGGAACAAGGATAATGACCAGGATTTTTAGATGTGATAAAAATGTATCAGACAATTTTCATACCAGAGATAATAGAGTTAAGAAGAGAAGAAATGTAATTTGGAGAGAAATCATTTTCGAATTAGCAGTAGTTATATTATTCTATTCGAGAACTGATTTGATTACAGAATACTCATGATTAGAAATGAGATTGGATTCCAACAATTACAAATAGAGGAGGCAAACGACGGTACAAAGCGTGGAAACAAATGAAAAATGAAACAGCCGCGATGTGTGTTCCGAAATCGAATTTTATTCCACCTAAACTGCACGATCAGATTCAATTTGTTATACCTTCAACGAAGACGAAACACTATGATGAACTCTTTGTACCTGTTGTGTAGTATCAACAGTAGTTTCCACACGTAAAATTTATATTTATTCATGCTGAATACCGATTGCGTTTGCGCTATTCATCCAATTTCTGTTTACGAATTAATTCGGATGAGTTTATTTACTTCACATAGGACAGTATTACAGTTTATATTTCGTACCGCAATTCAACCGCCACTTCTGAGAATCCCGCTTGTAGCGAGCCCCCCCCCCCCCCCCCCCACCTTCCGCCGTCACAGGCCTTGCCAACGGCCGTTCGGCTGATTGTAAACAAAACTCGCTTCGAGGAAAAAGAAAATAAGTTTCACTTCTCCATCGGTACAAAAATATAATACACATCTACATTATCAAGGAATTCCCAACTTGTTTATACAGATATTTTTCGATCCATATAGGTACTTCGTACACGGGTTCAATAATAATAATAATAACAATTTAGAAAAAAAAAAGAAAGAAAAAAGCGGAAGGAATTATTCTGATCACGACTTTACAGCATACTTCACAACGATAAAGCAACTCGGTAGTAAACAGAAAACAAATGCCGAATCTCGAACGATTTCGAAATAGATCGGGAAAAAGAATTCTATTCTGATAACTTTTTTTTTTCTCCTATTTATTTCGAACGAATTTGAAACACAAGAAAACCTAGAATGAAAAAAAAAAATAGATCTATGTACTCACGATCTCTTTCTTCCAATTCCAACTATACGAAATTCATTTCAATCATATATGGCGCAGACAAAAAACAAAGTTCTATTATTGGCTGTGAGAAAATATGCAACATACCTCGTATCACGATATTAGAAATTGTATACGATGATCGTCGTTTTTCTCAACATCTTTATACCGACATTATTGGTTTTATTATTACGCACAAGCAAGTCTTTCGATACTCGAAAAGTATATTATATTTTCACTATGGTCACTTGATAATAAATATCCGAATATACTTGCGCCAATGAAATACAGCCGATGGAAAAAAACACATAGTTCGGGCGGGAACTGATCTCGCGATGGTAGACCAATAAACAAAAGAACGCGAAATGAACCAACGGTTAAACAAGAACCAACGGTTAAACAAGAACCAACGGTAACTGAGCGGCGCGCTAATTCAAAAAATTCAACCAACCAATGATGAATCTCGAACGTTCTCGAAGTGAGAGTGCTATCCTATGGCGCCCGGATCCACGGAACGACCGGAACAGAAATCACTCGAAAGTCACTAGATATAATACTAGATTGGCAGAATTCTATTGTTAAGTCTAGTGACTTCTGTTCCGGCCTTCCGGTTATTCCGTTGCTCAGGGCGTCACGTGATAGCACTCTGACTCTGAATAGAAATATGCTATTCGATTTTTTTTTCTTCACAATTTTTATTTCTGTTCCAAACGGATTTGAAACAGAGTTAAGAATTGGATGAAACATGAATAATCGAAAACAAAAATAAAACCATCGATTACGCAACTAAATTCAGGTTTTTTTGTCGACCTGCACCTAATCTAATTTTATCTTATTTCGAACTATACAGGAATTCATTTCAATAATGTATACCGAGAAAAAAAAATATTTATATTTGTATAAATATTTTACTTGAAAATTGGATCAAATGAAATTACAGTCTATTATTCATCTTGATTAAACCGTAAATTCTAAAAAATCAGAGTGCAGCTCACGGGGTTGACCGGGTCACTTGTAAACAAATATGGCGCAGAAAAGAGAACCAAGCTCCATTACTAGTTATAAAGAATATGCAACATACCCATATGACAATAATAGCAGTTCGCGTAGCATATGTAGACATTTTTTCGGTGCTCGACACCTAAGATTCGCATAGAGAAATTATATACGATGATCGTCGTTTTTTTTCTAACACCTTTATACCAACATTACTTATCTTATTATTACGCGCACGCAAATCTTTCAATATATGACTCGAAAAATTGATTCTATTTTCACTTGTGATCACTTAGTAACGAACATCCAAATACACTCGCACTACTGAAAAACAGTCGATGGAAGAACAAAGAACTAGTTTAGGCGGGATCTGATATCGTGATGGTAGACCGATTAACAAAAGAACGCGACCCTTCCCCCCACCCCGTGAAAATATATAGCCAACGGACAAACAATATCTGCATCGCGGATTCAAGATATTCAACCAAACAATGTCGAATCTCGAACGATCTCGAAGTAACGCTGAGACGAACAGAAATACCATTTGAATATTATTTGTTTGTTCGAACGAATTTGAAGCAGAGTTATTAATTTGATAAAAAAAAATATAAACAAAATAATTATTCAATTAAATATGTATTTTCACTTGAGAATTAATTCAGATAGCACAACTGTTGACATTTTTTATACCGCTTCAACGGCCAATTCGTATGAACGCTGGGTTGTTCTGCCGCTTGCAAACAAATATGGCCTCGAAAAAACCCAGTCTCATTTTTCAAACGACACAAAAATATTATCCGGCAATTTCACGGTACCAACAGTTTGCGTAGCCCATACAGATATTTCTTCGGTACCATATATTGTACCTCAATTCACGAAAGAAAAGTATATATGTGGACACGAATTTTTCACATGTTTATACTAACCAGAAATAATCGGCCTGTACAGATAAAAAAGTTTCCAATATCCCACTGCAGAGTATTTATACTTTCATTACGGGAAAAACTATTAACGGAAAAAATGTAATGACACCAAAGATGTACACTCGTGTAACTGTTAAACGATACGCGAGAACGACCGAAGACGCGGTTACCCCGTCAAGCACCACGGAGAGTCCAAAGCTCTGAACTTCTGCACAGACCGTTCATTCGCTGCTCCCCCCCCCCCCCCCCCCCCGCTTTTAATTGGCGGTTGATAGCATCAAATTCAAAAAATTTATATTTATATACGATTTCAAAACATGCGATTAATGAATGATTATGATAATAAATAATAACAATAATTGAACTTGATAAGGAAATATTGAGTACATTTCTTTTTTTTTTTCAAAATGAATAATGATATAACTTAGACTTATTGTTAATGTTTCTCATGCTATGTAAGCAGAATAATAAAAAGTAATACGATAAAAATTCGTTCGCTTACGTTATTGATATTGTTATAAAAGATTTCGAAAATATACCGAGATTCAAACATTACAATGACTTTGTATTATTCTCTGAATTCGCAAGAGATTTGAACTCCAATTTCCTTTACATCGAAGATTACTTGCTACGTTCAGAAACGGTTGAAAGAGAGAAAAACCGAAGTAGAGTATATTTGTACGAGCGGTTTTGTCAATCACCCACGTATATACCTGATACATAACTGATGGAAGATACCACCGAGTTATTTGAAAGAATTGTTTTGAGCTATGCAATCTGCCCGATGTAGAATTTAGAACCGTTTCGGGCAGACGAAGTCCTACTAACAAATCATGTTTTCCAATCGTGTAACATTAAGAGATCATGTAAATGAGTATAACTCAGGTACAACGTACTTTATAGAAGGGGAAATAGCAATTAATCACATATATTAAAAAAAAAAGAAGAAATATCTTACTCCCTCCTCCCATTCATGCGTAAATAAAAACTGAAATATGTCGCTATGGGAAGAATGATTCTTCTACCCGCTGTTTTGCAAAAATCACCGTAATAAAAATATAAATAAATAGGATACGACTTTGGCTAATATGTGATTCGGAGCATGAAATTATGATGATAAGGTGGAAAGATCTCCTGTTTTCATTTATTACACTGGTCAACGAAAGAAAAAAATTTCTTTTGCCTGGGTTCGGCTCATTATTTTTTCATTTGTCATCCTTCGAAACAATGGAAAAATGTACACACCCCCGTCAAAGTTTGCTCTCGTAGTCTTGGGAGAAATAATTACGATTCTGTAGTTTAATAACAATGAATATAAAATTAAAAATAATAATTAATTGACAATTAATATATTGATCATTTATTCACAATTATCGATTATCAATCAATCAATTGATGATTAGTTCTTATAATTTACTTACAATTTTATAGTTTTTTCTGAGGCTTAATTTTTTTATTTTATTTGATTTTTTTTTCACTAACGGCTTTGATATTTTGGCTGTTCATCAGCTGAATAACTAAAATCATAAATTTCCTTAAAATTCGAAGTAGCATTCTCCTTGCTGCAAAAGCAAACTTTTCCAACACATAGTAATTTTTCTCTATTTAGTATCCAATAAGCCTATGTTGATCGCGTAGGCAAATTTTTCGTTTTCTCGAAGCTATGATCAATTTCAGACCACCAAACCACCAAATTACATTCCATATGGATATAAAAAGATGATTGAAAGATTATATTCTAGATACCTAGTCTCACCTTTCTTGGATAGCGATATCATCTGTCTCTGAGTTTAACAACGTTCTTGTACTGAATTGACGTCTGCTGTCTCATAATCTGGGACGATTTCATGGATCTTGGCATTATACTGTCGGCAAAACACTGAAATCCAAAACAGATCTATTAATTAAACATTTATAAAATTATTGTTCAAACGTCGTCAACAATGAAAATGAGATTGTCTTGAATCTATACGATTCTCTTCAATTGAGTTGGAAATTGAAAGGACAATAACAGCAATGTGGAGAAATAAAAACATCGGCAATAAAGGAATTCAAGATAGTAGGCAGCCTAGTTCAGGAATTATATTTTACATTTTATTCGACCACGACGTTTTGTTGTAATCTCAACTCCCTTAGTCTTCTTGGTTCCTTCACTGTTATCCCATAGGTTCCTCGATTTATCAGAATCATACAGTAGGCCCCAAGTCCCTCACTGGAACAGATACATAGACAAAACAGAAGAGCCATTAGTACAAAAATCCTTTGGTCATCAACTGTATAATGGGATATTATATCAAAGCTTCAAATTTTCTCAATGATCTGTAGAAAAATATATTCGTTCATCTACGGGAAAGAAAAAATAAATATGAAATTTAAATTGACAAATATTCTCAGATTGCATTTTTGTTTCGTTTATTAATCATGAAAAGAGTCTCAATTTCGCGTTTGACACTCGGAAATGGAAAATGTGTCTACTTTTCGGTGGGTTTACGCTCAAGTATGTCTGGGATATCAAGTTATTGTGATCTTGGACAGGAGAAGTTATTTATTCAATTATGCAAAGTGAAGAACCAAACCATTCGGTGACGGAAGTAGCGCAATAAACTGGTAGCTAAGCTACCAACTTTGGGGAAAACTCTATGGAGCCTGTTACTGTACCACCTTTCGTAAAAAATTCGACGTTCATAGAATTTTTCCAAGCATAAGGGCTTGGAAAACTCCATAAACGTCGAATTTTTAACAAGAAGTAGTGGCAGAAAAAAGGATGTGAGGCACGAGCGCATATAAAAACATCTTGGCTCGTGTGAATTTTGCACCTGCTTTTGTCTCGTGTGGCATTTCACACTTGTCAAAAAGTCTCTCTTTACATGCACTTGCCACACAAATAACTATCACGTCACTCTAGAATTTCATTGAATTCGATTTAGAAGATTGAGAAGAAAATAGACACTCTCATGATTCATAGATTATAACCAATTGGAATTAGATTCATTCGAATATGACGTTACGTAAAGATTCACAGTTTCGTGGAAGATATCAAAAGTTTATGTAAGTTGCCTCTACTATAAAAAAAATATGATAACTGATCAATGGATACTTCAGTAGGCTCAATAACGCCCAACTTATGTTCAGCAGTGGATAAATAATCCTTAATTTATTCAAATAAACTTCTTTTTGTTTTACTAACCATATAAGACAAAAAAATTAATTCTGGCCTACAATCTCACGAATTAATCCCTAGAATTAATTAAGAGTCGTATAGACTTTGAATTGAAATTTAACCAAACAAACATTTAATATCAATAACAAATTTTTCCGAGATACCATATTGATATTTGCTTCCGGCCATGGACGAAAATTGAATAATTCCAAGTTGGTGTGGATCTTTTCTCGAGAACGGTATAAATTAACTGATTTATTAGATTCAAGTCTCATCTCTAAACGAATTCAAGATCTAGAAGTACTGAATGGATATTACTGAATGCCCTCGCCGGTATTATTTCGTTACTATCTATTGTATTTTCTTGGCTTAACAGCTATGCGATCATTTGTTTCTTACAATTATATATAATATTTGACCGACTGGCACAAGGAGAAGTTGCTAAGTCATGCATGAGTTCCAGTAAAGGATGTCATAGCCATTCTTCGGTTTCTCTAGTTTATCGGGTCATCGGGATCTGTGCTGAGTCTCCATTTATGCACTGTGATAAAGTGGGAAAAGAAAAAGAAATCATTAACTGACTTTAGACAAAAGCATCATAATATCGAAAACGATATTATCCAATCAAATTGAGAATTGTGAAAGAAATGAAGAGCTCTAAATTCAAATTATACTAATCTGTACTTGAACAATAATTTGTATTATCAAAAAATAATATCAACAAAAAATATAGCATAATTTACAAGCATGTTGTGGTTGTAACAATTTACCTATTGTTTGGTTTTTCCGAAAGGCTTCATCTGTGTAGGATCAGACCCCAAACTCCGGTAGATTGTGGCCTTAATCAGAGGATCAACTGCAGTATATCTCTGCCAAAATTCGATTAAAGCGGATGAGCAATGTTATTATAAAGTTATATCTAGTATTGATGAAAAAAATTCAATGGCCAAATAATTTTAGAAGTTTGTCGAACAGGATTCTTAGTGACAAATTGATTTATCAATCTAGAATATTCTGGGGATCTCGTGAGGCTGACGTTTATAATGTTAATATAACCAATTCATGGAAAATAATATGAACTGCTTTGCACGCACCTCAATTTCCCCTAAAATAGCATTTTTTGCAATGTTTCAGAGCAGACAAAGCAGCTGATGTTATTGTTTCTGATTTTGTTGCATAAACGTTATAAACTTCAGTCACATAGAATCCTGAAAACGTTCGCTAGAGAAATTGGCAATACTATGATTCTTTCCTCACCTCTTTCCTTTTTGAAAACCATGACAGTGATCAGTGTGTCAACTCACTGTATTTAAATCCAATGGAGAAAATTCTGTAAAAGAGAGCAAGAAAGATAAATATAGGATGAAAAGCACATCGAAAGATGGTTCACGTTTCGAAAATTTTTTATTGATAGCTTACTATTGAAAAGTCAATGATGGAATATACATTTATTTAATTTGTGCTTACCAAAGTCATTCTGGACGACGAGGTAAGTGTGCATAATGTCGTTTCTGGCATTTAGAGTAGGTCTACCATATGCCATCAAGAAAATCTGGCCCACTGAAACAAGGAATGATATTTTTTTTCATTTCTTTTTGTATTTATTACTCTGGATAGTATCAATCAGAGAACTGATAAGGAATCTTGTAAATTTGAAACAAGATTTGTACAAATTGTAGAGAATTTGTCCAAAATTTTAGTTCGTGCTCTTGATTTATTATTGAATAGAAAATTGAAAATTTGGAGTTATAAAAACCTATTATTTAATCATTGCTACACGACTTTATCGTGTTTTTTGACGATTTGTTTTGTTAAAAAACAATAATAGTTGGAGTGATAAATTTCCGAAATATTAGAGAAAAGAAAAAGACGTTCGAAGAGTTTGTTTGGAAACACAAGGGACGCCAGCATAAAAAAATCAAATATTTAATTTAAATATAGTCCGTAATATCTATCTTCACCATTAAACGCTTATACTTATTACGCAATGAAACTATATTTTCTGATATTAATAATATCCTATTTAATTATTATATTTTCGTCGTAAACCAAATTTTTTTCGATACTTACAATTACCTAAAAAGAACGTTTGATCGAGTTACGAACGGAAGACAAATGACGATGAAGATATAAGCGATGGATGAGCAAAAAAAACACGATCAGAGACGATGAATTTTTCCAACAGAGTTTTAATGAATATAAATGCCACAAATAAATTCTAATTTTACTTTTGACGCCGATAGAAACAAAATTATGCAACGAAATTATTATTAAGCAAAATCATTAGACGATATTCACCTTTTTCATCACATTACATCAGTTTTCATACCTCCAAATATGAATCTACGAAACAAAAGATTATCCCGCTAAAATATTTCTCGATGGGAACGATTGTCGGTTTTTTATATGCGACATATCACTGCCAACACGATCGTATTTTTTTTACGCGGCATATATAAAAATGCTCATTTTGTTGAGGACCTGAAATTAATTTGCGATAATAACGGCAAATGAGAGAAATTTCATCGGAAGAATCAAAACGTTATAATTACCTGATTTTTAACACGATTCAATACGAATTTACTTTCACAGAATATTTACCAACCATATTCAAATATTAACGTTAGAATCGAGATTCGATCTCAACGTGAGAAGAAAAAAAACACGACCGCAATTGTATATGTATTTTTCGAACAAAGTTTGAAATCGAGTTTTATTTGATATTATGATATAAGTAACACATGTAGATTTGAATTAATACAGAATATCAATATTATTTCATTCTTACCATGTTTCGTTCCACAAACATTGACTTTTACTTTGGAAATATAATTATCCCGATTACTGCTACGTCTCTTTATAATATATAACTAACAAGTGACTGCTATTTTTCTACCCAGTATCCCCTTAGAGCATAGAATTCATAGTACGTGAAGTTTGACGATGCAAATGATTTTCCAGGTCCCCAAAGTTAGAATTTACTGCAAAAATATAGGAACAACGAAGAGTTAAATGGAAAATAAAAATATGATACTTATATACACATTCACAGATGAATGATACTTCCTATACAGATACCAATCTAGCGAGCAAGAATAACCTAATTGTCAATAATGATGTACAATAATAATGATTTTGGAAAAGGTATAAACTATATTTATTGATGAAAGGACAAATTTCTGTCAATAAACTATAATTCCATGGATATTATCGCGCGTTTACACGTTTAACGTCTTTTATACATATATCGTCCATTATAGTCGTGTATACTATTCTAGTTTTACCAAAATATTCCGATGCAAATTCCACACGTTAATTTCATCGGATAAATTACAGGTTTATCAAATCACAGTGACAAGATTCGGTCTACCACCTGTTACTGATAATTGAGCAATGCCAATTGCCAATCCACACCAACCTGCACGGCTGAAACCACGTGACTGAAGACCGTGCAACTCGCACGTGCGGCAATGGGCTCAGATCAGCGCACCCCTCGATAAGCTGAGTTCCCCGCAACAACACGTTTACGATTTTTATCGTCAACAATGATTTTACAAAACTAACCTACGACCCACGCCCGATATTCAATAGCCGTGTCTCAATTCGTCAGAATTCATCGGTTTGGCGTTGGTCTCGGTTTTATGGTATAGTTTGTTATATCCCTTCACGTTATCAAACTATATCATAAGACGGAGACCAAGCCAAAGACCGGTGAAGTTTGGCGAATTGAGACACAGCTAATGTATTCCTGGCAAAACTATGTGAATAATATGTGTATGAATAAACAAGAACAGAAACGAAAATTATCCATAGTTATTAATATTTATGGTTATTCAATCTACTCAATCACAAGGAGAGTCTCAGACCTTCGGGAGACGCTTATGGATCAGACTGCTCGGGGTATTTATTTGGGCCAAAGTATGAGGCTAACCATGTTTTATATAACCATACATAGGCCCCCTCAGAGTCTTGGCGTGGCCTAAATTAAAGCTCTCTTGAAATTCCAAAAAACTTCATAAAAACTCAATCATATAACTCATCTTGACTCAGAATAGGGTGTCTTAGGATAAAAACAAGTCTGCACCCTGAAAATTTTAATTTTTACAAGTTTGATAAAAGGCTGTAAATTACCACAAAGCATTCAACTTCATGAAGTTATAACGAAGATTAGTGAAAAAATTGTACATATATGAAATAGGTACCGGTTGAAGTATCTGGGGTGAAAGAGTACGCTCTGACACTTCAAACGGCGCCGATTTCAGAAAAGGACAATTTTTTCAAAATTCTCCATCATAACTTCATGAAGTTGCTTCATGGTAATTGGCAGCTTTTGAGATGTTAGTCATGAAATGATATTGCAATTCATGTCGAATATTGATTTTTCACCAGGATCAACTGCACCTTCCGACGATTCACAGATTCTTATTGAACATAAGTCTCGTACAGTATGCAAATAAATTCACCGAACATTCAGTGAACATATTACAGCGGGTAGGCAGAACGTAGAAATCGTTCAGTAAATTTTTCAGCCTTACATAGGAAAAACGCTGAATTCATCAAGTTACTGCTTAAATTATGAAATTTGGTGATCACACTTGCAAAAAGTATACTTTGTAAGGTGCGAAGACTTGTTTTTATTTTAAGACACCTGTTTCAAGTCAAGATGAGTTATACAATTGAGTCTTCCATGGAGTATTATGGAGTAATCGGCAAGGCGCTGAGTTTTAGGGAACTGTTTTAACTCGGGCGGTGTCAAGACTCTGAGGGTCTATGAGATCGAATGAAGCATGGTGAGTCTGATATTTTGGCCCAAATAAATGCTGCTAGCAGTTTGATCCATAAGCGTCACACGGAGGTCCGACACTTTCCTCATCGATCAATCAAAGATTATAGAATTTCTCCTGAGAACTCAAATCCCAAACTGCGAACACAAGACACAAGTAAGAAAGAAATGGAGATGAAGTAGAGTCGAATTTTGTACAATGAATAAATATCGATTGTCAGGTGGAATTGATGGGCTAGATTCTTCACTGTTGTAAATAGAATTGACCTAAAGCCGCTTCGATAGGGGCTTCTCTAAGGATTCATCATGGATGAAGAAAAATGGTCAAAAATAAATGAAAAATATTTTGAAATCTGTAGGTTTTATGTCGTTATAATATTTGAAAAAATCACCCATCAGTTCTGATTGAAAATGAGATTCGCAGACGGATTTTTAATAAAATTATTACAACCAATCGAATCTTTTGTTGAGTTTCAATTAAAGACTAGTGTACACTAATTTCAAAAATTCCAACGCTTTGTATTTGAAGTAACTATCCTCATGCTCAAATAGTCCATGCAATCATTCCCTATATCTGAAATAATAATTTGTATATGGTGAAAGAACAATTCTTAAACGATTTGATTCTACTAGAGGACTATAATGGGGAATTTCCAATGTTCAATGTTCCCTGAGATTGATCTACGAATGAGTTCACAGATCATTGGTCGAACTTACAGCTTTTGAATCTACAATTTTCAGAAAACTTTATACTGTTGCCTACAGACTTGGATTTACCATTCTTACGTTGCCCTAGATTTAACATATCTCTCCTCTGCGCAGCATGTTTATTATCTAATATTTTAATTCACAAATATTGTCAAAGAGATTTCAGACTCAGACTGAGACTCTAGATGAAAATCTCAAGCTATTTATCATAACAAAGCACAAAAAAACTAATTCCTGGCTAATCGAAATGAAGTAAATTCATCAGAACAGTTCATTTCCATTACACACACAAAAAATGGGAAAATAATTTTGTCTAGAGGTTGTCTCTGGACTCCGACCATTAGGATTGCCCAGCCATCGCCTAAATTGTTATCAATGGAATTGAAGTTTGATTAGAATATCTTTCTCACCCAAATTCTTCAGGGCGAGGCTGTGAATGCGAATATTACCATCTGTGTCATCTCGAGTAACCCTTACTGATACCCTCTAAGTTTGGAATATGGTCCACTGGAAGGAAAAGATATTTTTTCTGTATTATTTTCGTTTTCTATTCATCATTTTCGATACCTTTCCCAGGGAATTTATGAAATATATATTGTGCACGTTAGAAATAAGATTGTTATAATAATCACAGAATCTGCAATTTTGGTTTTGTCTTAATGACTAATGCATCAATTCAGCGGGACGATTATTCGACATGAGCTGAATTATAGGCATGCAATTTGTACCAGGTGGTGCAAAATACGATATAAGCCCATGTGACTACCGTATTTTATTCTGAAAGTTGTTACTGATGGTCATGTTACTTACTGCCAATTTAGTCAATCTAATATAAAACAAAATCCACGTAAGTTGCAGGGATTCTATTCGAATGACCTATCTGAAGTGATCAGCTGATAACAGTCTTGCACTACACATCGCATGTTTCATATCCTGGTAATAAAAATGTATCAACTAATAATTCCTATACCGTTACCAATGTATCGTACGCTTCGTGTTATTGTGGAACGATATAAAGTAAAACAATTTATTTCCAAGATAATTCTAAATATTATCGCAGTTTCAAATTTAAACAATTGAAGCCCCAAGTGGCGAAAGCGCTGTTCGTTTGTTTACTAGCAAAAGGTACGCTAACATTTATTAATACATTATGTAAGTAAATACTTACGTGGAAGGATATTTCTAATGAACTGAGTAAAACAGTCTCGAAATTTTTTGTATATGAATATATTAATCTCTCGTATCGGTTTAAGATTAGTTTCGAATCAAGTCTTTCAAATCTAATCAAGGAACTGCAACAGTACGCATGAGCCGACTGGCTCTGGGGCTTACCACAATTCTGTGCTTTCGGTATAGTGGCGCCCCCTGCTGCCCCTTTCTTACGGCTCACCGCAAAGAGAATGGACAGAGGGCGCTACTATAACCGAACTGCTTTGCTTCCCATCTTTTCCCATGAGTGGAAAGTGTCCGAGAAACAGACCAAATAAAAGCGCCTTTTCATGCGCGGCCATTGCCGCTGCATCTCCAGCGAGACACACAGCGACTTGGTTGGACGGATCCTACGGGAAGGACCAATAATATCACTGTGTGACTGAGTGTGCCTATTTTTGAGTCTCGTTGGGAAGTTCCAGTTTGGCTACACGTGAATAACGTGCGAACACCGAACAATGAAACTATGACAGATGGATTCATTGTAGCTAGAGGTTCAATGTGAAAAAAGGATGAAATCTGAATAAATCAACGTCATTATTCGAATAATTAATTTCTGATGTTCGAAGCCTTCAAAAATTTCAGAGAGGATATTTTAGGGAGGATCTTCATGTGGATAACGGAACAGAAAATAGACAAATTCTAGTGGCTTTCGATATGTATTTTATACAAGTATACACCAAACACAGAACGTTACGTTCCGTGCACACTTGGGGAGCTCCATAAACTTAGCCCCTCATCTGCTCGGATCAGTTTAATTCGTTTTTTTACAAGACAGCAAACCTCAAGTCCCAGAAAGAGATTTTTGTTTTGTCTTTTGTCAAGCTCATTTCGGAAAAAAACTAAGTCGGATCGATCAAAAATACAGATGGAGCAGTTTGAGAGCAATTATTTCCCGATTTTTCAGCCCTCAACGCTGATTTCCATCATGCTATCTTGGGATTTGAAGTTAGCTGACAGACGAGCTAACCCAGCTTGGCGATCATCGTGTATCTCTTGTAAATCGTTTCATCACCTACGTAAAATCTATGCAGGAGCGAACAAAAATAGATCAAGCAATCGAGTGATGAAAAGGCAACGGTTTTTTCAATTTTTTCAACCCTCAACATCCATGTCCATCATCCTATTGTGGAATTAGAGGTTAGCCTTCGGAAGCGTTTGGCCAACTTGGAGATCATACGATTTTCTTATTCTTATTATTCTTATTAATTTTATGTTGATAATTTCATTTCTCAAATAATACGATTGAGTAATGGGAAATGAAAGTGAAGCAATGTCAAATGCTTCATTTTTTAACTATCTTTTTCATCATGCACTCGCTGTGAGTTGTCACCCTCCGCGCTGCCCGATCCCTAATCCCTATCCAGTAATTAGTTTCAACGAATGATCCGTTGGCTACCAAACGTCGTAAATTCGTTAACAATTACCAGCTATGAACGACCAACAAACGATGGCACTGCGTGAAATTCAATCAATTTGTTGGAAAGGGTAAAAATGAGTCAAGTCGCGTACGTCACTCGCGTGCACCAGGCGAAATTCCTTAGGACCGATCGCGCATAATTGTAACCAATTTTAACGAGTGAAAGATTATTTATCAAACGTCGGGAATACGCTATCAAACACCGTCCGACACCTGAAAATGTCCGTCGAACGATTCTACGTCGGGAAAATGTGATTTCATGTCAAAATAGCGAATGAAGTGGTGACTTCCGGTTAGTGTGAACCGGTCTAGCGGAAATTCCCTAGGGATGAAAAAGTTCTCAGGATCACACTTTTCTTTTGATTTTTCCGGGAAACTGGTTGATTAGCGAGACTTGGGAATGAACTATTGAACACCAAAAAATGACGAACAAACGATTGGATGTATATAAAATCGAATTTGATAATAATTAGCGGTGTTAAGGGGCTAACTTAACTTAAATTCCCTAGCATTTTTGTTTTAATTCTAATTAATTAACGGATCACCAACAAACGTTGGGAATGGATTAACAAACACCAACAAACGACGAACAAACGTTTAAAAAAAGAATTAAACTGATCCGAGCAGATGAGGGGCTAAGTTTATGGAGCTAACCACGGGAGCTAACCAATGCGAGCTTTCTTTCTATATCGAGTTTTTTTTTGTTATCCATGGGACCTCTTTTCAACCAGGGAAATTAGAAACAGTGGAATGGCGATGTGTGTTCCGTTCGCACGTTGCGAGATTGTTTTCATCGCATATTTCGTAGAACTTTTACAATTTTTACTGAAATTATTGTGACAACGTATACCACATGATACGATTCACACTTAAATGTAAAAATCACCGGTGTTTACTCAACCGATGAACAGTAAATCAGGGAATAAATAAGTATATCGCGTGGTGGTGTGCTTGCAGGAAATGAAAATCCCTCCCTTCTGTCATTCACAGTTTATTTATCTGAATTCTTTTAACCCTATTTCGCGCAATAATACGTAACAATAACTACGAAACTAACAGCATCAACATCATACAGTGTATTAGTTCATCACCGAAGGAAAAACAAGAAATAACCTCTAAAATCCGGACCCCGGTTCTCTTCTCTACATAACCTCAACTTGCGGTTATCAAATAACCGGAATTTTGAATAATATTCAATTCATAAATAAGTAAATAGCTAACATGGTTCCTCTCGGTCCTTCTCCTGGTCATCAACAATCTGTTAATAATTCATCCAGCACTCCAACTAGTGGAACCAAAGGCAGCTCTGCACTGGTGAGTATCATCACACTATAAACATGAATGAGTGACACAATATGAGGTTCAGCATGTGGCACCTTTCTTTTTTTTCTCCTAAATTTCAGGCTATTATTGTTGAATCACTAGTGAATTATCACATGAGACTCCCGAAAACAGAGTCAGGGGAAGCGCCAAATTTTTCCAAAAATTATAGGCATCAGAATATATGAGGCTGGAGTTCAAACCGTTATTACAAAGATATCGCGAAACAACAATATCAACTCTTTGGCTACCTTAAACTGTAGTTTTTTTTTTTTTTTCAATTTCGTTTACGTCGCTTGATTTCCCATAAGCTGAAGAAAAGGGGGAAATTCAATTTAATCTACTATGTTTACGAAACATGTGTAAAATTTATGCTGAAAAAATGTTGATGAACTTAACTATCTTGAAATTTCAAATTTTTTCGCTAATCCCGTTTTATTTGAACTGTGGTGATTAGTTTCATAGCAAAATGAAAAATACTAAAGGCGAATGAAGAACCAATATTTTTACTGCAAGATAGAAATATTGCGATGGGAGCTACTATTTTTTCATTGATAAAATTTTCAGAAACCTAATTATACATTGAAGTACACACTTGCTGGCCACACCAAGGCAGTATCGTCAGTAAAATTCAGTCCAAACGGCGAGTGGTTAGCGAGCTCATGTAAGTATTATAATTATCATGCAATTTTTTGTATTCTTGGTAAATATGTACCAATTTTTCACGAGTGTACTAATTGTTCAAAAAAATATTCCACAATTTAGTAAAATGTGTATACTTCTGCTTATTAGCTGCTGATAAGTTGATCAAAATCTGGGGTTCCTACGACGGAAAATTTGAGAAAACAATATCCGGTCATAAGTTAGGAATTTCGGATGTCGCATGGTCAAGCGATAGCAGGTTGTTGGTATCAGCCTCAGACGACAAAACCCTGAAAATATGGGAATTAAGCTCTGTGAGTTTCCCATTATGCTATACTGTGGAGGAGTTAACGCACCTCCATGTAATTTTTATCAAATTTCACCGTATTAGGCTGTAATTGACGAATTGTCAATTTTTCATGGAGTTTATTATTGTATGTTTCATCTTGTAGTAGGCTGAAGTGATTAACTTATCAGATTTATTCACCGTAGTTTGGATGATTGCTCCACTGAGTCTTTCTTTGTCTCTGAGCTCTTAGAAATAGTCATTGTTTGTCCATCAGAGTTTTTTAGATCTGGATTAAAATTCGATCTGTAGTATGAAAAATGTTTCATCTTTTGTTTCATTTGTTTGCAGGGAAAGTGTCTGAAGACCCTCAAGGGACACAGCAATTACGTATTTTGTTGCAATTTCAATCCTCAATCAAATCTTATAGTATCTGGCTCTGTGAGTATGAATTAGCTTTTGTTTGACAGTGAATTCGGGGTATCTGGTGATCTGGTAACAAAAATTCATATGAAATCTTGAGGAATCTCAAGGAAATTTGGTATAACTGTATTAAAATGGGAAATTCCTAATTATCCACTCCATTCACACTCAAGTCAAAGTTTGGGGTCACACTGATGTGGTATAACACAAAAATTGTTTTGATTAACAGATGAAAGATATTCATGTTTAAATTTCAGACTAAAGATACTTTGCTTCTCACATTAAAAAAGAGTAAATCTTAGTCTGCAAGATCTGAAACTCTGACAAAAGATTGAATAGCTCTCATCCACTAGACACCCTGTATAAATATATTTCAGGGATTACTTTGTAATTAATTACTTATGCTAATGTATTGATTATTTCAGTTTGACGAAAGTGTAAGAATATGGGATGTGAGGACTGGGAAATGCCTGAAGACACTTCCAGCTCATTCCGACCCCGTTAGTGCTGTGCATTTCAACAGAGACGGCTCTCTAATTGTATCCAGCAGTTATGACGGACTATGGTAAGAAAGAAATCTTGTGAAATGTGAAGGATAATTTGAATCTGAGTCATTTAACTCTTTTAATATCTAATATAAGTAGCGGAGAGGAATCATAACATGAATAAGATATAAAATTTTAATTACCTTTGTATTTCTTAAAAATTTTAGTCGTATTTGGGACACTGCTTCCGGACAGTGTTTGAAAACTTTAATAGACGATGACAATCCTCCAGTATCTTTTGTGAAATTTTCACCAAACGGAAAGTACATACTAGCCGCTACCCTGGACAACACATTAAAACTTTGGGACTACAGCAAAGGAAAATGTTTGAAAACATACACCGGACATCGTAATGAAAAATACTGCATATTTGCAAACTTTTCCGTCACAGGGGGAAAAGTAAGTTGAAAACAAATGTTGAATCTCGCTCTATGTCTCAGGAGACAGAACCTTCAGTTTAACATTTGATTTTTTACAGTGGATTGTATCAGGTTCAGAAGACAAAATGGTTTACATTTGGAACTTGCAAACGAAAGAAATAGTTCAAAAATTACAAGGACACACAGGTAGGATATTCAACTTTGATAATTGTTATTCATTCATTGTAAGTTGTTGGAAATATTGACGTTTGATTGTTTAATCATTTCAGACGTCGTACTTTGTACAACCTGCCATCCAACAGACAATATAATTGCGTCAGCAGCATTAGAAGATGATAAAACAATAAAATTGTGGAAAAGTGATACATAAATTGGACATCTGTTGTTTTCATACTGAATCAAATCAAATTGATCAATTTTCTGTACAAACTACCGATTATAACTTTTGTGTCCTACAAAACGATGCTAGAAAGTATGTAATTTTTTGTAAACTGTCAAAGCACGGTGACTTTATTTTCGTAAATGTTTGCAAGCCGAAATATAAGTACCTACATTCAATCGCTTATTATTGTAGATTGAAGTTACAATGCGGTATTCTTCGAGATAGGCAAACGTTTTCAAAAGACACAAAATAAGGTGTTTAGTTCAACACGAGGCTCACTTGGACTCTTAAATTATAAGAAAACATTCTTAACGGAAAT
The DNA here is from genome assembly GCA_963170745.1 of Phymatocera aterrima. Lineage (NCBI taxonomy): Eukaryota > Metazoa > Arthropoda > Insecta > Hymenoptera > Tenthredinidae > Phymatocera > Phymatocera aterrima. Next base: position 13,961,373 of record OY720662.1, read on the forward strand.
TGAAGTAGAATGATATCTGGAAACACAAATCTGTTGATTGATAAATCCAGTTATTCATTAGGTAATTACCAATTTTATAATATCACATACATTCATTAAAAATATTGGTACATACATTTGAGTCAAATTTTGAACTTTGCTAACGAAAAATCGGGGTCTTGACAAATGTAAGAAGATACAAAATGAAGCAATTTTTCTTGTCTTTGTGAAGTACAATAAATTTCCTATTGCTAATTAGATGATAATGAATAGTTCTGTGAAGAATGGTAATAAAGAAAGAAGGGATTGAATACTTATGAATTTTTATTCACATCTGCGTGCTGTTCACTGAAGTTGATCTAATGTAAGAATTCACAAGTAACATCAATTATGCAGTGCAATCCACGTTGAAAAGAGATGCAAAAAATCAAGTTTGATATGTGAATTTATGTTGGGCAAAAAAATCAAGTTTGATATGTGAATTTATGCTGGCAAAAGCATGTAAAAGCTGCACCATCTTCGACTTGATACGAATTCAGCCGACAGGTGTGAATTTTTGATAGATAATAAGATGAATAATTATATCTAGTTATTTAAATTTTCTTGCATTTGATTTTAATAACTACTACGAGGATAGTATAGTTTTGTATTGTTTCAAATGTTGAAAATGAATGTATAGTCCATGAATGCGAGAGACATACTTTGTATGAATAAAATTACGAAATTATAAATTCTATTTTTGTGCTAAACACAGCCACACGACGAAGAATCTGCGAAGAATCTGATGACAAAAGGATAAGCCGACTTCTTATGGCATATTCAACTTTTCGACATTTCAGATCATAATTGAAGCTTTGTAGTCACGCTATTTACAAATAATATCAATGTGGCGACTTGAAAACTATGCGTAGATTGAATTAAATAACAAAACTCTTTATTTCACTCTGTAGTTGATTCGCGTTTTAATTCCAGTTGGGCGGTTTTCCAATCTTCATTCAATTTATTCTTTGTGATTTCTGGAAATCTTAAATAACAGGTATACAACTTTTGTGTTGAATAAGCGAGTATTATACATATGCAAATGCTTTATTAATATTGAATTTTCCAAAAGCAAAATTTGTTTTATCTATATATAGTATACTAGGCATAAATAACATTGCAATACATAGTTATGATTAGTTATACATCATTTAGACCACAGCAAAAAAGTAACTTACAATGTAACAATTTTAAATGAAATATTTCATATCGTATACAATGAAAAAAAGAGCACAAAAACCAAGTTTTATTATATTCTTTTGAGTAGCTAGGTAGATAAGAGTGATTCGCCATTGATTATCTCTATACTTTCTGTGTGTATTGTATAATTGAAAGGATTAATCTACTTACAGAAAACTTAAGAGGGTAGAAAAAAAACAAACAAAAAAAAACCAAGAAAACAGGAAGAAAGAAACAAAGAAAAGAAAAAATATATTTGTATATGCGAGAAGTGGTGGCATGTGTAAGAGGTTTTTATGCTAACCCCTGCAACAGATCTCTTATGTACATCGAAGGGTTATCAATCTCTCCGAGCAAACCTGTAATAAAAATAAAACCATGTTTTTAGTACATTTTTGTGACTTATTTTGGGTCAATTCATGATTATTTCGATCTCAGCTACTTGCAATATACAGATCCTCTGAAAAAAAAGGAAGCATCACTCACCAACAATATCACAAAACTCGTCAAACGATGTACAAGGCAACAATTCAAACCTATAGGCTGTAAGGACTTGTTCTGAAGTCTTTAACATTTCCTCATCATTATGCCTTACATATTCGGCTAAAGTTGCGGGCCATTGATCATCAGACAATACAACCACCTTCTGTAAAATGAACACAAAACAGATTTCATGAGTCAATTGCTTCAATGAAGATTTACATTGGAAGAATGTTGAATAATATGAGAAGATTCGTGACCGAAAAATACATCGCACACATAATTTCATTTGAAAACTTACTTTGAAAAGATTTGAATAGATGGAATCAACGAGTCCGAAGAAGATCAGTGCACTCTTGTAGACAGCGTACTCTTTCACAGTTGTATCGGATAAAGTTTTGCTAGACGACGATGGTGAGATCTGACGTTGATGTGCCATAATAATGAGTCTACGCAAATGTGAAAGTCGAAGTTGAGCCCATCTGGTTGGTGATAACAACAGTAAAGAAAGAGTGCATTGGTACAGAGGACCTTCAGCTTCGTAGCAGCTATCCAACCACGCTGAATTTGGTACAGATTCCAAATAGCTGACTAGTGATTTTTCTTCTCTTGTTGACGATCTGGTGCTGTAGAGAATGATTTCACAAATACAGTTGAAAATTTGTTCTAATAATCTTTGAAGCCTCGAAGTGAAGATTAGTGTGAAAAAAAAAATAACCAAAAAACAAGGAAGACTTACGTGTTGATAACGTACAGAGCCATGTGGATAAGATATGGGATCATGTGCATATTGGATTGTGGTCCACCTCCTCCAGTATCATCATGGAAACTCTTTTCTTGAGCAAAACGTGACAATAATAATTTCAAATCGTGAACTGTAGATGTGTAAGAAATGTCTCTATGTCCGGTACATTCCTGTAGATATGTATTATGGCGTGCTAAACAACTGGCGAAAGCAGATTCTGGCACTTGAGGACCCCATAAAGGCAATAGTCCGTTACATTTAGTGTTTGCATTTTGTAACGCTGCGCTTTCCCATTCATCTCTAGCGCGTGCTAATCGTACAGCTGACATGTGACAATCCACGTGTACGACGTTAAAATGAGTCACTGTTGTATATCCTACGGTTTTCCTCTGCTTTGTTTCAAATTCTTCAACGTTACAGCGTTTCGTAAACGTATAAATTCCAAGAACCTGGAGAAATTATTAGAACCAAAATAAGTTGACATTATATTAAAAGAGATTTCTCAACTTATATCGACCTACAAGCAAATTGTTTTGAACACAAACCTTCGCTGGTTGAAATTTATATCCTTCACGACAAATAACGCATATGAGTCCAGTTTCGTCACCAAGATCTTCCATCTGTTGGAGAATAGTACCGCTAGCAGTTACCTGGCCTTTATCATTAGTTCGCATACCCAGTGCCCCTAATTGCTTTTCACGCATAGCCATAGCCATTCGCTTTTTTTCACTGCGTGTATGTTGACGGGCTTCTTCTATAAGTTCAGCAACTCTTTCATTAGTACACAAAGCTTCCAATAAGTTCTCGGCTAATGAGCCGACGTGTTCGTCTGAAGATACTTGCTCCAGTCTGTGAATTATCGGTATTGTATCTTGTGATACTGCCAGCTGTGAACAATTCAATTTGATTAAAAAGTGGTAATTCAGGATCTGGGATTTATTCATATCGAAAACAAACTGAAATGACTACGAAATTCTGAAAGCTATGTGATATAATTGATAATAGACTAAAAAGTTTCAGCATTACCTGTGTCGGCTCATGATCTGTTGCCAAACCAGTAAGGAAACGTAATATATACTTGAGGGCGGGTTTGGAGATGAATTCCTTCAACTCATCACTGTCTGTTCGTAGAAGAGTTGGTTTTACGCATGGAGCATGTAGCTGAAATAATAAAATCGTACAATTGACAGTAGCATGATTTACAGATGGATAGAATTACAGGGATCTGATAATAATAGAAATATCTTGTGATAAAACTCACTGTGATATATTCGAGAGCATCTTTTACAATACCCATATTAATAATATGATCTTTCAACGTATTTCCAATAGCATTTCTCTCAATGCCCTGCGTAAGGATGCAAAAAAGTTCTAATTTCTGTTCATCTTCAGTTGAGTGCTCAAAATCAAACTTGTAGAAATCCAGTACGGGTTTGAAGTAGTCACAAAGCAGAGCCATTTTTTCTTGATTACCATAAGTCAGGGCTGCAAGTACTCGTGCGAGATGCACCACCACGTTATTACTTTGTCTCACAGCTGCCGATTGAGTGCAGGATAATAAAGCTTTTACATGTTCGGGACCACCAAGAGTCCGAGAGAATGCTTCGAAAGAAGATAGAGACTGTGACGCTGCGTTAGCTAAAATAGTTTCCATGATCTGTGGACAAATAAATTAGAAGAATTAGTAATTTATTCAATTATATTTGTTTGCATTGTGTAGCTAATCCTTGAATTCAATGGTTAAATGTAATATTACTCACGTCCAATAATTGCTCGGTAACTTTAGCTTGTGAATTATCTGGTTCGCTGACAACGCATCTTTGGAGAACGTCCAGAAGCACTGTTACAGCACCCAACTCAGGTCTGCTCAAAACTTCCTGATTTTTTTTTACTTTTACAGATAGTCTAAATAGTTTCAGTAGAACTTGAAGGAGTGGTCTTGCTCTGCTAACATCACTAATAGCTGCGAGCCTGTCAAGCATCACTTGAAGACCTCCACAGTCGGCTAAGATATTTGCCATTTTGTAAACTTCTTCATTGTTCACTTCTTGTTCGCTACTAGCATTCAATGTTTCGACAAATTCTTCAGTTGCGTCGCCAAGGAGACCTCGCATACGATATATTATGCGCATAGCGTCACATTCTCCACCTTCTAATACCCATATTTTTTTATATACCTGAAAGGAGAGAAAGGATTTGATTCGACAATTCAAATACCATTTTACAGACAGTAAAATGTGTGAATACTGTGTAATTAACAAGTGAATTTTCGTGACAACTGAAGTAGCATTTTGTTCATATAATAATCTTATAAAAATGATTGAATCTAGCAATAAAGTTACCATACCTCTTTTACTGGTAGATCGAGACTTATGATTTTATTATTAACCAGAAGTTCCATTCCGTTATCGTCTTCCAGTAGAGCGACAAGTTCACAGTCCTGACAAATCTTGTTCTTAACATCTCGCATCAGTGGGCCTAAGCCTGGCTCAAGGCTGCTATACGGATTACCCAACATACGACCCTGCAAAATTATTTGCAATTGAATAGTTTAACTCTTGTCGAAAAAATGGTTTACAATTGACAATTTCAATTAATATTATCCTAATTATTCACCTGCAGGAAGTCTTCTTGCTGAGGATCTTTTTCTAAAGTTAAAAAGAATTCGCCGATATCATTTTCCTCGGGATATATGATCGAACACAATCGCTCAAATATAAAAACAGGCGTGCGCACATCTTGGGTGCTGTATTTTTGAATTGTCTCAACGCACACAGCCATAAAAGCTTTCGTCTCTGCTTCTGTGCCTAGAATATTACAAGGATTGATAGAATCGAAGAATTCAACAATGAGATGATATAATTATCATTGATTCTAATTCATAAATACCAGAAGTCATTTCTTCTAAAAGTTCTAACAATTTTTCTTGAGTATCGTCAATCAGTCTCGTTCTTTGAACCACAAGACGTCTCAGGGATAAATATCCGTTAAGAACGGCTCCGACGAGTCGTCCTTTATATTGTTGTTTAATATTTTCTTGTTCTAAGAACGTGGCAAGTAATTCGGTGAGCATTTTCAAAGAGTATCCTTGAGCAAGATCACTGGTTAGGGTAGTTTCCTCCAAGCGATGCAGCTCTTCGATTTCTCGGGTAAGAAGATCAGCCAGTAAAGACATAACGCCACGAACAGCGAGAAACTGTTTCCATGGTGGTTGACGGATCAGACTTTGATACAAGGACAAAAATTCCGTACTACTTTCACCTGCAGACCGTAATTCTTCTAAATAACATGTAAGCAGGACAAGAACTTCTTTCTTGCGTTCAGTGCCTTGACAAAGACTTTCGACCATATTACATGCAACTTGTCTTGCTAATCTCGAGCTAGGATTGAACAAGACTTCTTTGAGCCAAGCTCCATCCGCCAGTTTCAATGGCTGAATACCCCGGAGTCGCATGCAGCGATAATGCCAACGATGTCCATACTTCTCCATCAAATATAACACACGAGCTTCTTCCTTCTTCAACGGTTTGCTGGGCTGTCTTTCTACTTTTTTTGCTGGCATACGTTGTAGCCATTCAGAGTAGGAGTGCTTCGGATCTCCACTTAACCATTTTGCTACGTCGATGCTCACTCCTTCCGGTGGTTGAATAGTCGCTAATGAATCAATGGTCTTATCTTTATTTTTCTTGGATACTGGTTGATCGGGTTTTATTAGACCTTGTAGAATTTTCAAACAGGGTAGAATTATGCTTTCCATAACGACAGGACTTTTTGAATCTTTGCAGGCCATCAGAAACAGCTGCATAACGCAACGTAGTTTCTGCTCCCAGCATGCATCTTCTTTTTGGACTAGCGCAGCTAGAAGCGCCATTTCATGTCTGACTGCTAGAGCTAAATCAAATGCTGCGACGCGGCCTTTTAACGTCATTGTAACACGTCCTGTGAGGAGAGCGCACAGCTCTTTAGTCGAATGCATGTTATCTCTTGTTACAAGACAGAGCAATTGACGTACTTCTTCCTGCATTTGAACAGTGCCTTTACGTAGATTATTTTCCACAAGTTCTTGAATCAATCCTTGTTTACACAATACTTCTCTCGCAGCTCCATTGGTAGCCAACGCACGTAAAAGTGTGAGGCAATGTTCTGTGGCAGCGGATGCACATCCGTAGCATCTTCCTACCGGACGAACCATTACTTCTTCTCTCGAAGTTCCATGGCTGGTAGACGCGTGGTCTGAAGATCTTGTAGGAATGGTTTGATCACGTTGATTTCTGTCATAAGCTACCAATTCCCTTCGACAAGCGAGTACTCTTTGAATAATTTTGCTCAATTCTTCAAATGAAGTTTTACATTCTCCGCAATATTTCTGAGCGAGTAATTGTATAGCTCTGTTAACTTGGGTACTACCAGAAACTTGAGCTCCGTCTTCAAGACCTCGGTCTAAACGATGTTCAGAAATTTTCACAAGCAACATCTCGAGCGTAGGTTTATTTGAAATCAAGGTCTTATAAACTCTATCCGCTTTTTCTAAAAGCGTATTTATCGTAGCTACAGTCTTTTTGCGATCGTCATCGCTTTCTATCGGATCCACCGCGCAGCAGGGTCTGCCTGTCAGCGTATAATCAAATTTAGCGTATTTGCAGAATCCACAAGCATGACAGAGGAACGGATCTTTCTCGTCGTAATTAATAGCACGACATTTGTGACATTGAAAAACGTTTTCACCGCAATTCGCACAGACGCCAGGATTAGCGGGTACACTAGCAGAGCATCTTGGACATTGTAGAGTCTCTGAAGATGCCTGAATATTTTCATAAAAGTCTGCGTATTCGATCATCAAATTACAAGCGACGATTGGTAAAGGAAATTCCATTTTGATTTCAGTTTGGCCTTGAGCGAGTGTTATTTTTTTCGCTTTGTGCCACATAGCTGGTTTATTTTTCAGCTCTACAACAGCCTGGACAGATCTGTTATTGTAGAATACGTTTATGGTACGAACCATTTTTGTTCTTTTTAAATCGCCTATGCGAAGCGTAATGCGACTGATTGTGTGGCTGCCAACAAGTTTAACAATTTGCGTAGTAGTTGTGAATTTTGAATCCACCTTGATGGACGATAGTTTAATTGTTGCTAAAGGTACTTCAGGATTATTGCAGACCAGGCACGGCTCGCTCTCTAGATAATATCCATCCAATTCAACAAATTGTGCTAAATTGGCATACAAATTTGCATTTGGATGTCGTGAAAGGAGTTGATTCTGTGCATGCAAAACTGAGACTGCTTGTTCCATGTAGGTATGCATTTTTTTGCCTGTGTGAGGAGTTTTTAATGAGAAGTAGCCCAGTAAATCGACAAATTGAGCCGCTTTACGACCATAAACTGGAAGCATTGGCCACAAACGCCACAGAAGATCCAAAAGTGCTTCTTGGTCAGCTGGATTACAATTTCTGTGAATCGATAAACGATTATGAATTTTACGAATATCATATAATTATTACTATGAACTTTTGGTAACACCTGAATGAAAAAGGTGGCTTACTTGTAAATAGCTAGTACAAGAGAATGTGCTTGCCAGCGAACATTTGTGTTGTTTGTTTCGAGAAGGAAAGTTTGAACGAATTTAGTCAACAAAGAAGGTGTGACTTGTTGTTGTATTTGTTCAACTAAAGTGACGCATTGAGCTTCTTCGAACTTAGCTTCGGTATCTGAATCCTCGGACTTTTCACGATCACGCCGTTCTTTGGTATTCGCTGCAGTTTTAGAATCCTAAGGGTCCATGACAATGACGTTAGAATTTTTTCAAAAATATACAACATTGTTCTAAATACAAGACAACCCAAAGTATAAGATGACCCCGGAATTCAAAACCCAGACTTACAGACTTTTCCTATCGGGATTGAATATCTTCACTCGCTCGTGTATGAGTCTAGTATGATTGTTTATGTCATTTGCAGGTAAAAATACATTGACTTATATTTAGAACAATTGGTACTCATGTAAAACAAAAATTCTAGAGACTTACTTTAGCTTTAGAATCTCTGGGCTTAGTAGTCGAGCATATGGCACACTGCAATAATTGTAAGACCGTTGCGCTCACACCTTCGTCAAGCAGAGTTGAAATCGTGAGCAAATAAGAAAGTACTGTATTTTGCTTCAAGCAAAAACGTTGCCAGTTTCCAGTGCGGCTTGTAGCTATCTCTACACAACATTTAAGATGCTCTATCAGCTCTACTAGAGAGTCATAAGGCAAAGTGATTGAGTGTGGCCGTGCTTGCAGAGGATCGTAGCCACCTGTATTACAGCACTGCTGTACTGACTGAAAACGAACAAGATTTATCATTTCCTACGTTCATAAATCGACAGTTTTGGAGAACAGAATATATATATATATTTTTTTTTACCTGTACATGGGAAACTAAGGCATGGAGGTCGCGAAGTTGTCTGTATTTGTCTTTATTGCCACAAATAAATAGTAGCAATTTTCGTACTTGGCGTCTGACAAAGGGAGTTTGATACGACATCATATATTCACAAAGGTAAAAGTACCAGGCCTGCTTGAGAATATAAATCAACAACAAATTTAAAAAAAAGGAAGAAGAAAAACATTGATTTAATAATAGAACCAATAAACACTGATATGTCTGAGGAATTTCTATTTCGTTAGTAATCTACCTGTTCAAAAGCTGGTTGCGATGAATTACTCTCTGCATATTTATGGACTTGGTATGGGAGCCGCAAAGCCATTTCTGTTAACAATTGAGGATATGCATCAAACACATCACTAGCATGTCCTTTTACGTATTGGCGTAAGAAAAACGGAGACATGTCTGGAGGCACGGTTGTAAGATGATCTTTGAGTAATTGCCCACCAATTACTGTACCAGATTCTTCGGTGGCAGTTCTGCAGCGAGAATTTAATGGACATTATAAATTTTGAACTACTAACGTGGAATATCATAAATACCATGTGATAAACTTACGATTTCCAATATTCAAGTAATGATTTCAGTAGCGTTAAGCAGTAATCAATAACTCCAGCTTTGCTTAAAATTGCTGCTGAAGTCTGAGACACAAAGTTAGGATTATCAGTTTGCGCTTTGCTGTTGTATTTCGATCGTGACATCAAAACACCTGGAAAGAAGTTTAACAAACAGTTAGGCACTACGCTACAAGTTGACGAGTAATTATATCGGCGAAAGAAAACAACGATGCACTAACTCAGGAGTCTCATAATCACGAGATGAACCTCTCGTTTGTTACTACGTTGGCAAATGTTTGCTGTATCAGGTTTATCCATTTCTAACTCTTTGACAAGTGCCTTCAGTAAACTTTCAATGCAAGTTCTATCTCTTTCGTCTTGACCATCAAGATCAGAAGTCAGCATCAATATCACCTGTAGATAATAAATAAAGCACCTATGACTTCGAATACGTTGAAAAAATGATTAATGCATACAAATTTCGAATTGCATACCTGCATAAATGGAATCGCGAGTACACCTGAGACATTGGTGAGATTTGGTATAAATTGAACGAGCTTATCCAATAACAATAAACGTATTGAATGAAGCTTTGAAGTATTTTCTCCGACTGCTTCACTTTCTTGTTCGACGCCATGATCCTGTTCAGTTCCTTCCTCTTGTTCGGTCGCCTTGAAAAATGAAATGCTAAGTCAATTTGCGTTTTGAGAAATTTACCTCAGTCTCCCAATTTCGAATTAAACCTATTTTAAACTTTTTGGAGGTACACCAATTTAACTTTGTCTCAAATCCAATAACAGGAGGATTATCTCACAGTAAATGTAGTCGGAGCACCAAGGGAACTCGTTTCGGATCTAGGAGGTTGGCTGATCCCAATATTCGGCATACTATCCTGTGCATTTTCTCCATAAGCTGAACTTCGGCCAGAAACATTATGTTCCCCGATTATACTGTCAACGCCACTACCGCCACTCTCGCTTCCTCCACTTTCACTACCTTTACTACCGCCACTACCGCCCTGTAATAAACCAATTACTAATATTACCTTATCCATAATACTGTGTACAAGAAAATCCCGTTTCTCCATAAACAAAGCAAGCATCAATAAGACGCAGCACGAAAATGGTTCGCAAGTCATGTAGAGTTCTGAGTTACGAAATATAAACAATTCTGCAGAGAACGTACTTGTTCCGCCGGTGATGTTCGCAGCGTACTTCCATCTGTTGCAGCGGTAGATCCTTCATCATCTGATCCTCCAGCAGAGGCTGTTGTATCGGAATAATGTCCTCCTTCGGGCCCCTGAAAAAACAGATCGTTGTTGATAATTGTAAAACACTATACACAGGAAAAAAAGTTTCAGATTGACGTGTGAAATTGATTATTCAAATTACATACAATAGTAATGAAGGTATTCCAGTGTGTTGAGGGTTCATTTACCTGTGCAGATCCTTGCTCTTGAGCGAGTCCCTCAGCTACCAAAGCCTGCAAGCTTTGTAAACCAGGTTGCAGATTAGCTTGTAGACTAAGAGCGATAGCGAGCTCTACCATAGTTTCGTCATCGGCATCAGGAGGGATGTCCAATACCGGTGGAAATCCACCAGGACCAAGAAGTGCTTCTAATGCATTAGCAGCCCGACCTGACACACCCCCTTGTATCTGGTTTCCTTCTGCTCCCAATAATCCCATAGGTTCCACAGCTTCGACTTCAAACTGTTGTTCATTCTCGCTCGATTCTTGAGATGGTTGGGAAGAAACTGGTCCTGGTTTTTCTTCACTTTCGATTGTCACACCTAGAGAAAAAAAATTTGTAATGCTTGTTTGGTATAACAACATAGAAATGCAATGTAATTATCAGTATATTATTGACCTGGGGTACTACAATGTGGAGGACTTGGTATGTAAACTCTTCTCCTCTTGTATCGAGGTCTTAGAACTCTGATTATTGCTTGTTTGGCGCTGAAGCTGACCATAGTATCAGAATTTAGCAATAATTGAAGGTAGAGTTTAGCAGCTAGCGGTGTATTAGCTTCCACATCACATATTGTGAAAGAATGTATAATCTCTACTATTGCATGAACAGTAGCTTCTGTATGAGTTAATCCCGGGACAACAACAGGTGCGAGAGCCATATTTTTTGGAAAAGCCATATGTAAGGACCAAAGAACATCCATGATTTGCACAACTATGTGTTGATGAGAATCGGGAGTACCTCGACCTGGTAAATTGAGTCGGTCTTGTTCCAAGATGACCACTGAAAGTAAATTCATATTTTCATATTGTAAAAGGTATGCTTTGGATGAGCTTAATTCAACGACACTGAAGATTAAAGCTTCTCTTAAATAAACTCACAGCTTGATTCGTCGAAAGGTTTCGTTACATGCAGATCAGCAAATTTAGCAAGATTATGTGGACGAGCCACGGCAATGCTTCTAACAATGAGAACAAGTCGATAAAAGTTTTCAGCATCAATATCTCTTGGATCGTTGATCTCCCGCATTAGTTTCATCAGTTCAAGAACATGTAATAATAACGCTTGGTCCTGAAAACAAATGAAGTATAAAAGATTATGTATAAATAAAGTTGACTTTTTACCGTTATTAAAATATTACCCAGAGGCAATATCTACAACTTGCGAGCTGTAGACCTTTTTGATAGCAATTTATGTATGTACCTTGTAAGAGTGATAAGCTGTTTTGGTGTTATGTAGAGCTGCGAGTAATGCAATGGTGTGCATTTGAACCGGAGCTGGTGTTGGTAGAGTTAAAAGATTTGTAGCGACTTCGATGGCAGTTGTTTTTAATGGCGATATAGTGTGATCGTTTGACATCAAAGTAAAGGAGGACTCCAAAACTTCGAGAATACTAGAAACCATCCTGTAATCAGAAATTTTGATAATGTTTGTAATGCAGAGTCTTAAATAACTGAGAAGATAATGTATAGGTATACTCAGGTACATACTATGGGCTTTTTCAAAACGTGAAGAAAATTCAAGGTCAGTGTATTTCAATATTGTTATTACCTACTTCTTACCTTTCGATATTCACAGAATCATCCTTTGGTGGTCTGATGCAATATAACGAATATAAATAAAAATTAAATTATGCCAGAGAAGCAACTAAGCAACAAATATTAAATACACACAAATGTAACTCATATTTCATTTTTGTACTTAAAATGAGAGAACACGTATTTCAGATATGAAAATTGACAATGAGTGATTATTTATAATTGAAATGTGATGTGAGAGCGAAAGATAGTTCAAAAAGAGTAGAATAAGTAAAAAATTAGTTGAACAACAATCAATTGTGCATATTAATAAATCTTGATCAATTTCAAAACGTACTTATCTAAAGATGTAAGTGGTGCGGGCGATACAACAGGATTTTCAGTCTCATTAGTTGTCGAAACACCAGCAGCAGCTACAGCAGGTGCAGATTGTCCAGAAGGAATTTCTTCAGGTTCTTCTGGCCAGCCGAATGCGTCTTTAGTTTTGCCGTAACTATTAAAAACAGAAGAAGAAATAAGATGAACCTAGTGTAAAAATATTGTTCAGAACTATCTGTGGATGAAAAAAGACTTACACTTTGATGGAATCGACCATAATAACCCCATCAGGGTCTTGAGAAGGTCCAAATGTGATGGTCAACTTTTTATCAGCTTGTAAGCTTTCTTCTCTAGCAAGTGGTATGTCAAACCATCTACTGTGGGTTAAAGTTGTACGGACACTTCTTCCAAATACCTATTAGAAGATGAATAGAAGAATTTGATAATTTGTTGATAACGATGAAAATAATTGATTAAAAATCAATAAAATAGACACTTTACCTCCACGTACAATGGAGCTTTTTGGACGTCTTGATTGCCCAGTAAAACTCTTATTCCAGTCATAACAAGGGTAGCATCGCTATTAGTACATTCAACATTGAATCCCATAGCTTTAGTTGAAACGACATACATGCCTGTAGTATTCAATCTATGTTTTATTTGAGCGACGTTGTATATTTGAAGAAGATCATTTCCGCCGAATTCAACATCATTCATAGCTTGACAGTGCTCGAAGAAATCGATAGGGAATGAGACAGCATTTGATGGTTTGCCTGTCTTGGCAGATTTCTTCTTTCTGCTTGGTTTTAACGAAGTCATAGTGCTGATTGGTTGAACACTCGATGACATCCAAAATCCAGTTTGTTCCATAGCTGCCATATAAATCCTGAGACTACCGTCTTCGCAAAGTAGAATTAAAGTAGTTCTATGTTCAGCGTTAGAACTTGGATGTCTTATGGCTACCATGTCCATGATCTTTGCTTTGGCTGGTATAACTTTGATTTCTTGAATCATAACTGTTTCAGGTTTTATCATTAGGATAACTGGATTATTGCTTGTTTGTAAGACAGAGCAAACTATCCCAGGGTGATTTGCAACTTCACTCCATTGATAAAGGGGCTGTGGCTGATTGTTATTTGACTTATTTCCGTTGGATTTATTGTTCGCTAAATTAATCATGAAAACAGCTGTGATATCTGAGTCCATATACTTCAATGGTGCGATAAAACTCTTGCCGGATGAATAACTGAAGAATAGCAATTGCAAGGCGTGGGAATAATATATTGAAACACCGCCACCTCCGACTTGACCATTGACATCTTTAATTTCAGAATGATAAACTTCTAAAGTATTTGTAACGTAAAATGGGCCATGTTTAGCGGAACTTTCCTCGTCCATAGCTTGGCTGTAAATATAACCAGCCGAAGACATCAATAATAGATGAAACAAGTTGTTTTCCGTGTATATGAAAGTACAATCTCTTATTTTTCCTGTAGGTACGAGGAAATAATACTGCGGACTTAAAGCATCTTTCCCAAGATCGTAAATCTTGACAAAATCAGCAGTAACTAACGCCAATTGAGTTTGTGAACCAGGAAGCCATATCGCTCTGATTATAAAGTTTCCAGTTTCAAGTTGCGGATGTAATACCAAATGATCTGATACAGTTCCCGAACTGTTGAATGTTAGCACATGGCAATCTTTAAGACCACAAACAGCTAGGAAATCTTCATTCCATTGATTACCGGTTACAGAAAGTACAGTAAAAGGTATTGGGGCTGATGCGAGTCTGGTCAATGTTAGTTTTCTTTTAGACGAGTCAGCTTGTTTCAACAAAGCGCTCAACTGCAGCACTGTTATTTTTCCTTTTTCATGAGAGACAGCTGTAGAAAAAAAATTATATATTTCAAAGGCAAATTATTGTATTGTGACAGCAGTTTTTAATTACCATCATCGTTTTGTATTTGATTTTCACATTGCATACCTAAATGTTGTCTCTTCCCATGCGGAGATGATAAACAGCACATGGCAACACGTCGAATGAGATGTGCTGATAGTAATTGTCTGATAGTCTGTCCTTGTTCACCGCCATAGTTCATTCTGACATTTTCGAATGCTCCTTCTTGAGATCCTAATGTCGGAAGCTGATTTATATAAAAGAAAAACAAAGAAGAGGCTTGTTAGAATAAACATAAGTAATAAAATGTGGCAGTTTCTCTATACAATTGTACCGATATACACACCATGAGTTGATCCGTGTGTTCAAACTTCTTGTCTAGAGTGTGTAGTTGTCTAAGGGCCAATTGTGCTCTGGCATGGCACCCAACCGGAGAATTCTTCTGACAAGATGCATTGACGGCTGGTACCAAGCTTCGTGTTAGCTCTACTAATGACGAAACTAGACCGCTGTCAGATAATTGTGAAAGAATCCAATCCTTTGACCCCTCTGCGTAATCAAGTATTATACAAACTTAGTAAAATTCTATTTGTCTACAAACTTGTCATTCAAGTTTCAACTATGTTATCATTTTGCTCACCGAGTTGTTTTGCAAGAGCAACTAGTTTCAGCTTATCTCGTTCGCTTCGTTCGTATCTCTCGTGCGGATGGTCCGGACTCGAAGCTCTTCGTCTCAAGCTACTGGTCAGAAGCATATTGCTATCAGTAGGAGCTCCTGTATTATTATACACTCCAGTGCCAGCCACTTGATGTTCAGAGCTTTGCGGGCTCCGCTTAGTCAAAGCTTGGCATGTCCCATCAGCCTTGGCTCCACAGTCGCAAAAGAAGTTACCATACTTAGCATAAGTGACATCGTGACCTCTGTGACAGACACGAGCGCAAACTGTACAAACTCCGACTCCGTCGACCATGTTGCATGTATGACAATGATACCAATGTTGATTCATGAATTCTTTTTGAGTTATTGTAAAAGTACAAAGTTTATTGCAAAGATTGTCCTCATCCAAATCTTCGGCTGCGCTATCGTCGTCGTCATGAGCTATTTCATCTACCCAATCGCTATCATTTATGTCATTTATTGGAGTTGCACCTTCCCAGGGTGGACTCGTCGCTCTATCTTGACCCTGCATGAATTGGGGACAAATTGCTCCCACTATGTCCGCAACATAGTTTAATACGCAACATCCTGCTTCGACATAGGGTAGCGGTTTGTCTAATGTCTGTGGGTCTTTTGTTGTTAATTGCTGTTTACTGTAAAGAATAAGCAAATTCGATTTGTTATATTCTCAAGTACTATAAATTGCAGTGATGTGTTATAATCAATACTATTGACCAAACATTTCACTCACCAAAGTTCAATCCACTTAGTAGCTGCGAAGAATAATTGGACATGTCCTTTATCAGAACCAGCATCAGCCAAAGTAGACATAACGCGCATAAGATCTGGAAATCCAACACCTTCGATCGCTGGTGAAAGAATATGATATCCAAGTGGAATAAGAGCTTGAAGAATAATAACTGAGACATTTTCACTCACGCTACTGAAATAAAAATGAACATAAATTATTGCACGTTTTTTTACCTATTATGAGAAATAATCTAAATCAGTTCGGACAAAATTTGCAGAGAATAACATACCTGTTATCTTTTACGATATAATTAGTCAGAGCTTGAAGTAGCTGACTATTTTCATGCATTGTATTTTGATCTTCGGTTGGACTAGAAGTCTGGGTGTTATTCACAGGTGCAACTTGTGCCATGGTCCATTGGCTTTGTTCATTATTTGGCATGCTGTTTGCTTCATCAGTTTTTTGACCATCGTCGGCGTTACCGCCCACCGCTACAAGTCTGTAAACAAATCATCTCATAGAATTTGAGTAAAGTATAATATGCAAATGAGTAGGTGCAGCAAGCCAATTTCCATACAACATTTGTTTACAATCTTAATTTTATAAACTTAGTTTACTTACTTAACTTAATTTACAAACATTTATAAACTTACGCAGTGGCAGTGATTACAGTGGGCGTGTGTACATTGGTTGAAGATGGACTAGGGGAAACATTTGTTGCGCCTAATATAACGTGACGAAGCCATGTCTGCAGCTTTTCACTTTCAACGTTCGCCAGGTTTGATACCGAGCTACAAAGACGCTCTAAAGAGCTGTCACTCGATTTCTCACCTGAAAATAGTTATATAGATAACAATGATTAATTTTGTTTCATAAATTTCAAGCTCTTGCTAATATTTCCTTTCAATTTATTCATCTGCTTAAGTATTCCAATTGTATAGATCAATGGATAATCTTTAATAAGAAATTAATTTTTTCACCTGTTTTGAAAAGTTTGATGAAAAAGTGAAGTACGTTGGCGCTAAACTGTTGTGAAGCCTGAGGCGAGGCAACAGAAAGAAGAACAGAAACTAAAGTGGTGCTTGTGTTTGGTGTAAAGAATATATCTAAGGCTTTACATCCTACTGGCTTTTCCAACAGCTGTTCCCAATACTTAATACACTGCTTCAAAATTTTCTCATCGATTGAGACACTGCAAAAGTAGATTTGACCACAATTAGGCATATCAAATTTATCCAATCAATCAGGATTGATTGAAAATTGGAGAATATGACATTTTTGTGATACATGCATAAAAAGTGGCTGTTTTTATGTCTGTTAAGTGTGCCTGAAGTGACGCTTTTTGGCACGACATGAGAAGAATATACCGTGCATGCGTCAATCGACTGTATTTGCTTTTATGATACGATCTTCACACTGTAGTTAGTCTTACGCACACTTTTTTTACACTCTAGTATCTTTTCGTGCATGTATTGCAAAAATTAGTATGTGACGAAAAGACAGTCGCTCGACAAGGTGCGTGAAGCTGGCAGTACTCGCTTTCAGCTCGTACAAGGCGGCACTCGCCTTTGGCTTGTGTACCCGATGGTACTCACTTCCAGCTCATGCGGCCAACTTCACATTCTTCGTCAGAAGTTCACTTTTTTGCACTTGTATCACAAAGTACTATTTCTTACTTTATAACATTTTCCGTGTTGCTAGTGTAGTCAACTATTAAATTATAGGTGTGATTGAGAACAAACAGATGTTCGCATAATTGTCTAGCTTCACTTTCAAAGTCACCAATAAGTCGACCCAAAGTTTGTGATGCTGCTTCTTGGAGATACTCGGTTCTAGCATCCATAGTCAGAGATATTAGTATATCCATTGCTCGAGAACGGATTTCAGATGACTCTGGAGTTTTCCTAGAACAAAAACCATGTTATGCTCATTTCTAATTCCAATAATACATGAATGATAAGGAGGGTAGGGAATCATCATAAATGGAAAAAATATCAAACATTCATACTTATCTGAGAAAACTTACATGATATATTCTTTGATAAAAGCAACGAGCGCGAGTAGTAAATTCTTTAGAGACGGATTAATGGAGAAGGTACCATATTCTGACAGTGATCCAATATGATGGTTTACCGTGGCTAAAATGTAGCTTTCAGCGGGTATAATATCATTTGCGTAGGTATTCTGCAATAAAAATACATTCGATGAGCTGTGGTACAAGTGATTGAACAAAGATTGACAAACAATTCTCCTCACCCATGGCACATCAGGCACACTTATGGCCTTCCACTTGTCTAATACTGTTCGAACGCTGTTTGGTAAAGAAGATACCAGGGAAGGTTCCATTGCCCAACTGCCACCAGCGATACAGATGATTCCATCAAGGACTAAATAGTCTGTGAGAGTATATTTTCCAGCTGGCTCAGAAGCCTCATGCATTTGATAGAGGAGACTAGATCTACACGAAGCTAGGATAGCCTCCGTCAATGATAGAATATGCGGTAATATATCTACGACCATCTTGTTTATATTGGATGTTATAGATTCCGGCGTTTGAGGGCTCCTAGAGAACAATATCCATTGATTTGAGTGCAAATTGATCATGAAATATCTTAGAAATGGAAATGCTGTATTATTTATCAGCTCGTTTATCAAATATTGTGACGGATAAAATTGCTCAATGACTTACTTTGAGGCTTCGATATTATCAGTTGGACTTTTAGACACGCTTTCATCCATGAGAACTTGGAGCTTACCAATTACTGCAGCCAAAATACAAAGCGAACTGAGTTTAGGTAAAGCTGTTCTAGGCATTATTTTATCTGTTGGATTTATTTCTGGTTTCAATGCATTAATGCAACTTTTTGCAAGAGTCACATCGTATTTCAGAGAATTAACTGTTGACGAAACAGTTTTCAGCAAATTCTCAGCATATTGCGTATACATCCCTTGCTTCACCAAACAATCCTGCGAAGGAAGAACTTGCATGAAGATTTGACCACACAGAGGTTTCAAAGATCGAAAAAACATTCTCATGATCTCAAAAAAGACAAAATTATTTTCGGAAATAGCTATTCGTGAAAGTACTTTAAAATATGCAGGGAAATTACACAAATACGGTCTGTTCTTACGCTTGAGACATGGGTAATTTTTGTTGATTAGAATAATAATTGCATAAGCAATAACGAGAACTGACCTTCATCCATCCTGTAAATGTTTTATACGCTGCTCGAGGTCCCCAAACTAATGAATGAAGGAGCATTGGACTTGCTGGAATCTCTTCGCCTAAAGCAAGTTTGTCCATATATGGTGTGGAAGGTGGTAACATTAGAAGCAATCTGAAAATAAGTATTGAGAATGTATATTTTAGCATTAAAAACGAACATTTTCCATATAATAGAATATGTGTACCAAATCTTATATTTTAATTTAGCAAACATACCTCCAGCATATGGAGAAGCAGTACTGCGTAGCACATAATCCCGTAAATGTCATTCTGTCCTTATTGTCAGATGTTGATTTGAGATTCATACTCGTTTGATTAATCACATTCAATATATCAATTAGCGCATCTACTAGAAGTGGATATTTCATTTTATCCGGAGTACCCAGCACGAAGTTGCATGCCTGAAAGATGGAAATTGTTTTGATAATTGCAACGAGATGTGAAAACGAAGTTTGAAAACAGATTTTGAACGTAGTGTAAACTGACCAATCCATCGAGTTTGGGAGTGTCTTGATTGTTAAAATCTGCTGCTGTCAAATTATAGAAACGAGGTTTCATCGCAAATTCATCTTGCGGTCCAAACTTGCGATAATTATCTTCAATATCCTTCCATGGTGTGTATATTCTAGATGCTTGTTTGTTACCCTCTTTTGCGTCAGAAACCAGACTTGTAGCTGAGAATAAGTTCCATTGAACCTAATGAACAATAAATTCAAATTTTAATACCAGATCTTTGCCTGTAAGTCGATAATATTGACCCATCCTTACAGTTTTATAAACAAAGTCTGAAATCTGCGTAAGAGAAAAGGAAATAAGTCATACGGAGAAATGACTATCTTTTGCGTTCATTCTATTATAAAATTGTTCAACGTTCATGAATTTTAAGTACCTAATTTATTGTACGAGAGTTTTACTACCACACAGTTGGCACTTTCAACATGGTGGCCCTGTTATCTCGTCCTGTTTTTTTACAAACTGAGATTATTCTAGCATCTGACGAGTTCGATGTTAATCATAAGAAATAATGGATTCAAAACATGAGGAGGAATGACCAACACGGAAAAAAGTGATGAAGGATATCAAGAATGATAGAAAAATTAGATTAACATCACTTGGCACTTGCAAGCCAAAGAAATTCAACGGCCAGATGCATTTATATCTAAATTATCTTCACAATCCAATCAACTTTTCATTTTCACCTGTTCAAGTAGCGTTGGTGGAGCGTCGTAAAGATGTTTCATCATATATTCAAGCAAAAGCAACAATCGAGACAAATGTAATAATTGTGAGTCTTTCATCGGTGTTTTTACTGCCTCGCTACATCGCACTGCTCCGCTACCGGTTACAAGTAGAACTGATTTTTTTTGCATCAGGTTTAATGAGTGGAATAAGAATAGCACTAGCTGAGCGTGCTCAACATTTAAATCTGAAAAACCAATTATAATCGTAAATTCATTGCAGATTATTACAAATATATTATTTAAATGATTTTCTGATAAATAGTTGCAGAAAGCTCACCTTCATTTTCAGCTTCAAATGTAGCTGGAGGATTGCAGACATTTTCGACCATGGTCGTCACCAATCGATGCCAAATGCTTATGCAGGCAGCTTCTTTCTCCGATTGTGGTTTAAGCAATAAAATCTGTGAGCCAAATTGCAATGATTATTCAATTATTAGAATCCTAAGTGTTATTGCTACTGACACACACGAAAATTTGCAAAATACCTGCGCTAAAACACTCAATGTTCTTGGATAGACTTGCAGCGGCCAGGACGGAGTTGTGTTTTCTGTTGACCAAGGACTAACGCCTAGGTGATGGAGCAAAGTGTTCTGTAAAACTTCGCTGAGAGTATTTCGAGCTAATAAATTATGGGTGTAGCGACTGAGAGCTTGTGAAAACTCTGAGTACATCGCGCCCAAAGTAGCTCCGTAAAAGACTGAAATTGTTCCTGAAATAATTACAGAATAAAAGATGGATGAACGGTCATATATTGAATATAAATAAATTCATTGACAATCCTCCAAAAGATTGTACCTGTTTCAGTTCTTGCAGTTTCATGGTCCAGGTCTCTGATGATTGCTGCTAAAATTACCATTTGTTGTTCTACCAAGCCATGAACGACATATTCTCGTATGTAAAGACTTCGACTGCCGATAAGATGCTGGTTCATGAATTGAAAGATTTGCGTTGCTAAGGATATATACTAAAAAAAAAAAAAAAAAAAGTAAGGTGAATTTTGTGTAAAGAGGTGTTGCTGTGTTTTATGAGAATTGGTAAATGGTCAATTCAATGTCAAATTGGACAAAAGTTGGCATAATGTTTTTTGAGATCCATTGAAACTTATTTGACGTGAATCATATATGAAATGTAATACGTATTTTTGTACTCCTGTAAAATATTTTTTTGTATTTTACGTCGAATTTTACAAATAGGTTTTGAACACAACGTACACCGTGGGGTTCTCGATTGTCAGGTACAATAGCAGCTGTAGTTCGCTCTGCATTTGTTTCGCTGTTAGCTTCCTTGTCTGTACTGGTGGGTGAACCATCCGATGGCGCGAGCGTTTCCTCAAACCAAAGCCCCAGGATAGGTTCGCTGTCCTCCTCTACCGACATAACAGTTTGTTCTACGTGGTGAACATACACCAGAGCGTTAGTAAGCGGACAGACAGGACAAAACTTGAGATTATTAGTCAAGAATGATGATATTGAATAAAGGCTTGAAGACAAATTAGCGCTGAGCAAAGTTTTTATTTAATTTTTTTCTATCGTTTTAGACTTTACCATGTAACGCCTCACAATAATTTACAAAGACTAAAAAGAAAGAAGATATTGCCCTCGCTTTCCGAAATAATCACATTTTGTAAAAAAATATAATTAAAAATAAAAGGTATATTAGTCGAGTCGAATTTGAGATTTTCATTATTTTGTGTGAACAAATTTTATACTTCCAAATACGTTTGACAGCTCTGACAACAGTTATTTCTGCACACATTCATTAAAAACCTAACTGGGAATGGGGAATGCAGAAGAATACGTGCCTCTGCACTTACGCGTTATATACAGATGAATTTCTTTATATATATTACCTTCGTCGGTCGAGCTTTCATCAGAGCAGCTCAAAAGATCTTCGTAATAAGTCGTAGAGTCTGATTGACTCAGGGTATCGCCTTCGAACGGATGCTTTTGAACTCTCTTTAAGGTACATGCCTGAAAAATTAATTGAATAAATATTCTATCCTCAGGTAATCTCACGTAAATACACGACTATCTCTATACTATCTGGAAAATCATATTCATACAAAATCGGAAATAGTCAATGGACAATGAATGATCTAGTAATTTTTGAATGCAAGAAACAAAGGCATTAGGAGAACATCATGCTGTTCATATATCAAGTTTTTAATTAAAACTCTGTAACAGTTTGATTCATATTTCAAGGTTCTCGTGGATATATTACGACAAATTATTACAGTATAATAAAAATTCAATCGCAGAACAATGAGAAGCATGCACGTACCTTACAAGTGGACATTCAATAATCTGTACAATTATTTGCATCATATTGATAGATCAAATTTATGAAAATGAATAGACAGATAAATAAGTTCGAGTCGAGAAAAACACACTGTAAACGTTACATAAGCAGAATAGTTTGGAAAAAAATTACATCACATATAAGCTCATCCTGTTGATTGCTATTTTTTTACCTTTCGATAACTAATTGTAGCCAAGTAAAAAAGGAGGTGATTCAGTGGTGCTGCTTGAAGGAAAGTAACAGCTCTCTCCAAGGCTGTAGCCGTGGCCAGAATATCTAGCGGCGCAGGCTCAGGAGTTGGAGGGCGATCGGGTCCTGCCTCCACAGACACATCCTCTAGTAATGCGCTCATTAATGTGAGGGCATGAGATGCGAGAGCCACAGAAAGAACACCGAATCCTTGTTGCCTGTGGGGAGAAGATAGATATTTTTTACCATGGATAGGTTCTCTATATCCATGAGTGAAGAAACGGGGTAAAAAGCACCTAATCTTGTCGATTATCAACATTTAAGAATACACGAGGAATGAAACCTATTCACAGAATTAACTTACACTTTCATAAGATTGATGCGGCCGGTTCCATCTCTGGATTTACTTGGAGATTTCCCTTTCTCTTCTTTTCCTTTATCGGTTGTGCTAAAACTGCTAACAGAAAGCTGAGCTTGGAGTCCCGCTACCAGAAGCCATACTCCAATGAGAAGGTGATTCTGTAAAATCTGAAAAAAATAATGAAAAGCATATGAATCAAAGTTATTGTAAATTTATTGGGATTATAGCGCAAGAAGAATCGTAGACTCATTCGAATCTTCCTGCAAATCAAGTGAAAAATGTTTTTCCAGATAAAAATATGATTAGAAGTTTGAGCGGAGAGTAACTTACATGCCCGCCGGCACGAGTGCTGTATTTGATGACATTGGATACGATTCCAAAAATTTCTAAGCTTTTTTCGATGACTGTTATCGCCAATGACTCATATTCCTCTTCAGTTCCTTTTCCACTTTGATTTCCTTGTTGATTCGAGGAAGTATTTGTGGTGCATTTTGGTGATACCGCATTTGTTATTCCAACGATACTTGAAGCTGTTGCATTAGCAATAGAGCAATATAGACAGGACATTGTAAGCAATGATAATTTTTCAAGTTTGGCTGGTGTCAACGGTTCAAGAACTGGTAGCGAGACTACGCTATGCACAATATTAATATCATTCACAACAGCATGTAGACTGTGGCGAATAGTATGAGCCTCAGAATGATTCGATGGGAGACTGAAACCCTTTCTGCTCAGGTATGCTTGATATTTACGTGTATATCTAGACAAATATGAGAGATTCATACACATGTCTAGCAACGTGTCTCCAGCACTCATACTTTGGAGTGTGCTTATGTTGTTGGATATGAATAACATCTGGAGGAAAGATAATTATTTTTGAGTAATTATTGTAATCATCTGAGCACACAAAACTACATTATAAGACGAAATAAAATGATTTAACTTTTACTGATCGGGAACAGATTCAAAATTTGTGCACTAGAAGCTCTGACATATCGAATATTTTCCAAATGGTTTAATTAGTATTGATAGCTGAATAAATCCTGTGGGAAGATTCAATATTCTTATATTGTTGTATGTTGTCAATTACCTTAGCATCGACATTATTTTCGTTGTTGGTAGAATCAGAAGTAATTTTATTGGGATTATCAGACATAGTCTCGTTTGTGACAGTTACATTTGGTACAAAATCTTGTAACGGTGTAGTAAGTTGTTCAAGTATACTGCTGGATAAGTCGCTACGAGCACGTTTAGATTCTTTACTAGGTTGAGGCGAAGTTTCTTTTTCTCCGCTAGGTGAAGAAGTCTTTATGTGCGAAGGTAACTTTGCATTTTTCATTATAGCAACAAGCGTTATCTCTTCGGTTTTTGTTAACAAAGACTGTCCTATGCATAACGCACGTATTGGTAGTAGCAACTGCTTCGTCACCAAAACAATCTGCGTTCCTTCTCCAAGTTGTGACTGAGGCAGTCTTCCAATTAAGTAAGTGAGCAATATCTTGCATGCTTGCCAAACTGTCGGAATTTGACTTTTCGACACTATTGACAAACGCAGCAAGAAGTTTTTTTTGTTAATTTGATGAAAATTATATTTTAAACAATAACTTAAATATGTCTAAGATATATATATATAGCACTGAGTACCTATTTTGGACACTTGGCATAGTCCAGGATTTATACAAATTACTACAATATTAGGACTCAAAATATTCTCGTAGTTGTCAATTACAAAAATTTTGTAAGAATGAAATGCGGTAGGTGGAAATAATGACTGTCTTTGGCTTACGCAAGGCGCTTAGTTCGGCGGTTCGAAATGATTCGTGACAAGGTTGGATAGAGATGACTATTTATATTATTTATACTCGGAGATTAACCCCGCCCACAATTTGCAATTAGGTATAGATACGTATGTAAAGTATGAGTAAGTTTAACGGATATTTGGACAGATTATTCGAAGATTTTTCAATAAGAGTAGTGTGGTGTTATTAAAACTCACATGTAGCAGCGCTTCCAGCGATATAATCTGCTGCAAGAGCAGCGAATGATGTGTAAAATGCTGCGTATTGTTCATCATGAAAAGAGAATTCTGCATCGCTATTTCAAATTGATAAATATGTGAT
Source organism: Phymatocera aterrima (assembly GCA_963170745.1). Taxonomy (NCBI): domain Eukaryota; kingdom Metazoa; phylum Arthropoda; class Insecta; order Hymenoptera; family Tenthredinidae; genus Phymatocera; species Phymatocera aterrima. The sequence continues at coordinate 13,986,839 of OY720662.1, forward strand.
TAATAAGTATAAGAGGAAAAGAGAGAAGAGAAAAAAAAAAACTTTGTCATGATACGGACGAGTATCCATTTCTGTACTGTCATTTAACGTCCGTGAAATTTTCGGTTCATGTACAAGTTCAGGGAGTTATTATTGCGGATTTATAACCGATTCTTTGCGTTCATACCTTTTTATTATCGCCTTGACAAGCTCGATTATCTCGTTTTTATTAAATGATCCATAAGATGCGGCTAAGATTGGCTTTATTATTGAAGCCCACTCAACCGATCCACCACTCTTCGCGGCCATTTTGGAAATGTATGGATATGAACATTGAAAATTGAAAAATTGACAAAGAGACGTAGCAGACGAAAGCCGCTGTTTCATCGATCTATCGACTACGACAGCGTCGCACGAGTCATACAATAGAACTCTCTCATTGGCTGTGATGAACCGGAGGCTGGTGTGGTTCATGCGTGTGTGGTTTGATGGAATTTGGCCAATGATAAAGCCTGATCCCCTTGTCGGACGCAACATGCGTCGATATAGGTAAGCCAAATGAATCCGCTCATTGGCCACGTTTACACCGAATCAATTTGATGCGAACCAAATGCCGGAACAACCAATGCGCGGAGATTATCTAGGAAATTTCCATCGGAGCCCTGCACATGATTGGTTGTTTCGGTATTGGTTCGCATCAAATCGGCTCGGTGTAAACATGGCCATTGTCAAATATAATGATCGAGATAACCAGAGTGGCGCCATCTCCCAGTTTCGGTTCGTATCTCGTACAAAGATTCAACCAGTGGTAAAAACGTATAGGCCAATTTGTTTGTCCATACTTACCGATGTGACCTGCATCATAACCGATAATGTAGACGAGGGGTGTAAAAGAGACAGAGTTTTTGTTTTTAGGTTACATAATCGAACAGATAGCGACTGGTGGCGGTCAAGCTCTGTCTCTTTCTGATTAGGTGCGTAATATAGCGATTGGCCGCCACCTCGCACTCTCTTTTTCTAATTCTACCGGACATTTTTCATAGGGCTCCAACGCGAGTATAACTATAACATAACAGAATTATATATTCTGAAAAAAAACGAATCGTCGTAAGTACTTATTATTCGAAGAGAATGAGAAAATCTGTATAATTGCAGCTCGCTACATGTATAAAGATGATTTTCCGGCAGAGGCATATAAAATTTAATTGCGCAAGAAGCATTACTGCACGTGCCCATTTCAGTGGCATTTATCTATTAAAGTTGCAATAATAACGAAAGATAAAATAATACCTAAGCGAATGAAAACAGCCACCAAAACTATATGGACTTCACGAAGACCGTAGGGAAGTTTTATTTCACAGTGAAGTTAAACCTAGTGAGCCATAAATGATATGTTATTTACGTGCAGTAATATTTTAATGCAGTATGTCTTTGGAATAAAGAAGAATATCTACATGGATTAGGAGTAATAGTATTGCAGTAAAATTCCGTTCTATCCGCACTGATTGTGAGAACACCGTCTAGAAATGTTTACAAGTATACCATAGGTATTCTATTTTCATGCAATTCTGCCAATTCAGTTATATATTCTGATTCAAAATTGTTATCGTGTATCGAGAGTTAAACTGCCAGATTCCTGAACGAGACTCCGTATGAAGATGCAAGCCAAGGCCGCAATTAGTGTCTGTATCCTCGCGCTTCTTGCCTGTGTAAGTAATGACCCAAATGTAATAATATGCATCCAAACTAAGAAATAGGTAAAGTCTATGATGCGGACAGTAAATTAGTACGGTGTGTGACTAGGGAGAAAAATGGGTGTTTTTGAGGCGAGGCCGAAGGCAAAACAGTCACACGAGGTGGACGACATCTATTCTCCCTGGCCACATACGATATTTTTTAATGCACATTCATATGAAAAGATGCCGATTTTCCAAGCCAAATTTTTGTAAGCCGCCATCACAGGGAGTGAAATTGTGTTTTCTTCTCACTCCCTAGGGTGGAAAATAAATATTGGCGTTTCGCGCATACGCGAGGTCTCTTACGCCCTCGGTCGGTAAACTGCCATTTTGTTACCACTACACAGGTGCGGAAAATCAGGCTTTTCATGCATATGTGATACAAAATTTAGTTTTCACCACACCTCGACGGAAAGTATCTCATTTTTTCCCTGTTCGAGCAGAAAATATCGAACTTTCCGTTACAGGCGGGGCGGGAAATAGTATACGTAACATGGGAAGTGAATTAGACTCGACCGAAGGCGAGGCGAATATAGTCTACTTTTCCTCCCTAGTTGCGTAATATACTATTACATGTATAAGTGCAGGATGCTATAATATACACCAACGACTGCTAAACTTCTAGGGTGGGAATTCAGAATATTCCATTTCCTAGCTAACAGATATCTTGATTTCATTCATTTTTCGCATCCCATACCTATATGAAAGCACGAAAGGGTAGTCGCCTCAGCGTTTGTATGTAGGGGCGATCAGTGCAACCTGACGCAACACTTCTTCAGCTCAAGAATCATAATGTTAAGTCGCGAGCTCTATTGACTAAACTTTTGGTATCCTGTTCATTCCGTTTCTTAATGTCGTAGTTTATACATTTTGATAGTACCACCGAATGCCTTAGTACATCCTATGGTTTAAAATACCATAATCCATGATTGTTAACGAAACTTGTTGGATGGCTTGTGTCTCACAGACACTGCAATGGAGACCACTATTTCCAACGGTAGGAGTACTCTCTTCTCCTCCCCAAATAATCCCTAAAAATTGACGCACTTAGTTCGTGGTCACCCTCCCTGGTAGCATGAAATCCTTTTCGACCTATATTAGGCCCTGAGGCGACTCAAAAACGTCTGAAAACCGCCGGACATGCGTTTTCACAGTAAAAACTCAAAAGCGGGCTTTCACCGACTGTTAAGCGTCTTTGAGACGTTTCTGGGTCTGAAATAAGGCGGAGAAGATTTTATGCTACCTGGGCCTGTTCATCGTGATGTTTCTACACAAAATTCGAATATTGCTGCGCGCAGTATCGAAATTATATGAATTTCAAACGGATCCATATCAGTCATTATAGCCATATCTCATTTCAACATAATCATACAATGATTTGATTGAGTTCAATGCAATTCTCCATGCAGAGCGGTCAAAGCCAGCTTATGCCGAATATCATGGGTGGAATAACAAGCCTGATGAAAGTTGGTCCCGACACAGTTTCCAAAGCACAGGAAACGATACAAAAAAGTGTGACTAACGCAAACAATATTGTCGGAGGTTTAACAGACCAGGTCAACAGTGCTGTAAAAAGTGCAGCTAAACAGGTCAGATTCGGACTCGCTGTATGCATAGAAATACGAAGGTAACTCAGGTAGCACAAAATCCCCTGTGACTTACGTTAGGCCCTTAGACAACTCACAATCGTCTAAAAGTCGCCAAACGTGCGGTTTCACGGTCTGAACTAAACAAAAAAAATGAGATTTTGTGTTACTCGGGCCTGCCTATGGTGATATTTATACACAAAATTCGAATATTGCTGTGCGCAGTATCGAAATTATATGAATTCAAACGGATCCATATCATTCGTTATAGACATATATCTCATTCCAACATAATCATACAATGATTTGATTGAGTTCAATGCAATTCTCCATGCAGAGCGGTCAAAGCCAGGTTATGCCGAATATCATGAGTGGTGTAACAGGCCCGATGAAAGTTGGTTTCGACACAGTTACGAAAGCACAGGAAACGATACAGAGAAGTGTGACTAACACGAACAATATTGCCGGAGGTTTAACAGACCAGGTCAACAGTGCTGTAAAAAGTGCAACTGAACAGGTCAGATTCGGACTCGCTATATGCATAGAAATACGATGAAATAAACCCTGATTACGAAAGATTCTACAACCCGGGACGTTACGATATTTTGGGGAGTCGAATGACTAATCAAATATATGGTAGAGATCAAAACTATGTAAATTTCGGACGAAAGATGAGATTAGATTGTTCTGGAGATGAGAATTTTCAAAATACTTGACTGTGTCGATATGCTTCGCATTTTGATAAATGCAATTATGGGTACCAGCGTTATATCGGTTCGATATGGTATAATTTCGATTGATATAATTCTCAGAATGGTGGAAGCTTGGTTCTACCGGCGATTACCGAAGATTTAAAAAATACGTTATCATCTCGTGCCCAAGAGGTGCAAAAATTCCAGGATACGATAGCGAACGTAGTGAATGAAGCGGCGAGTATGACCGAAACTTCCATGCAGGCGGTTACTAGTAACGTCGGAGCTACAGTCGGCCAGGTGAATATTCCAATTACTATAGTTGAGAGGAAAACTCGGTCATTAGAATGTGCTAATCGCAAGTTCGCGTTTGATATATATGACAGAAAATACACCTATTTATGCACTACGCGGTGCTCTGATAAAATTAGCATAATAATTAATTATGCCTCAATCATAATAACGACATATTAGGTACAGCATAGAATCTATCATTCGGATTACCGATGGAAGTTGAAATTTAGTAAAGATTACTGCCGATATATAACTTGATTATCGCATGCACAACAGTATACGGCGATGATCGGAGACATTATCGGCAAAGCTACCGGCGCAGGCGTGGGCTCGTGTCTGTCTTTCAACAATGATTTAAAACAAATTGCCGCTAAAATTGTATCCGGTACAACTGCCTGCGCCAAAAATGTTCTACTCAAACTGCTCGCCACTGCCAAAGAACTCGTAGATGAATTCGGAGAGTCAATAATCATTTTGAATGATATCACGTTCAGGGCTGCATCGTGCATCGCCCATATCAACACAATGGCGGTTTGTATCATGCCAGTAAGTTGATTCCGGTTTTGTTGGTATTTATAGTATTCGTGTTGTTCATAAGCCATTATAGCAGAGTGAATTATTTATATTTTAATCGTCATGCACCTGACCAGGTATGGATGTCGCTGACACAACACTCGGCTGTTATCTGGACTAAATTGGTTACCGCGCCAGCAGCGCTCAATACTGCATTCTTTACCTTCCAGGGTGAGCTTGCAGGTTGTGGCTTCACTGCCACACTGACAAGTCTTGCCAACAGTGCGCAGGAATCTTCTACAAAAACCGCTAAATGCGTTGCTCAATTGTTATAATTTTGGTACTGGCATCGTACTTCTCTACTATGAGGATATAACCACTCAAGAAAGAAGAAGAATTGTCATAATTTGGCTAACAGTTCGCTTATAGTTCCATGGATATGAAATAAATCCTATAAAAGCTGATACTTCTGTGTTACAATTTTGAAAATTCGTATACCTATTCCCCCCCCCCCCCCCCCCCCCCCCCCTCCCGATGGAATCTTGGGAAATGGGCAGGTAGCGGGACACGAGCAAACAGATTTTGATAGAACCTTCAAAATTTTCACTAGGTTTATACAGATCTATATACATTTCATTCAAGGTCTACAACTGGCAGCTAGTAGTACGCTCGTCAACCAGCTCCAGAGTACAATTGGAGATGGCGAACAATAAGTTCCGAGTCGCTCGTTGCGAAAACAAAAACAGTGCTGAACTCTTTGCACGGGAACAAAGTCATGCATGGCTCACTCGAGCTCTGCTACTTCATAAATCGGGATTTTACATGGCATTTTGTTTTTTTATTTTATGTGGGTATAATGTAGAGTAACTCAAAATAATCAGGTGATGTTTTTTATTTTTCTTTAAAAAGGTTAATTACAAAAGTTACAGGCGATCGAATTTCAACGTTTTTGCAATAACATATAACTTTAGCATGGCAGACGTCACGACGTACTAATTTTTATTCCGTTATATTGCCTTCAATTTTCCTTCAATTGAAAAACGGAAAAATGAGTCCTCATTGTTTTTTCGTAAACTATCAAAATATGAAATAAAAAAAAAAAAAAAAACGTGCAAAATCCCAATTGTAGCACAGCAATGTTCACGAAGCTCGCGTCAGAGCACTGATATAACTGTCAGAGCTCTCAGAAAATTTGTTTATCTTCTTATATCTTTTTGTACCAACCCGGAACAATGTTGAGTAGCGTAGACGCAATAAAACGGAAATTGATTATACCTCCACGTTTTGTTCCGTACATGGAAAAGCATCGAATTTACGAATTATTTCACGTAAGTAACGAATGAACATTTTTTAAGAAGTTATAATTATCAAAATTTAATCGAGGATGATAGATATAACGGAATGAAACTCGACAACTGAAGAATTTACTGAACTAATTATTTATCCACGACCCATGAGATCCATGACTCACGTTAGCATGGATTATCGCGACATGTACGAATTCACTCACGTGGAATACTACGCGAGTAAAGTGTTGAACGGCATGTCACATGTTGCAGGAACTTGGGACAGAGTTGTTGATAAAAAGACCCGAAGATCACATTAGCTATTTGAAACAATGTGTTGGACATGCCGCACTAAATCGCGACACCCCCAGAATCATAATTCTTGCACCACCTGAATTTGGTATGACTTTTAGTTTTTCTCAAAATATACTGATTCAGATCCGAAAATATATTCCCACACCTTACGGAGCCACGCAAATAGCTCCACAAATGATTAATGTTTATATTCAGATAAGATGCATCTTGCGAAGGAATTGCAGCAAGAATTGGGCGTCAGGCCATTGACTCTTGCCGACGTACGCGAAGTCACATCCACCGTGTGTTTTTATTCTCAATTTTCGCCAGCGCATAGTATATCTCAGATATCTTTGACTACGTCATAAAAATACATTTTTTCTCTTCGTTGAGTAGCAGCGTTTCATTTCGTTTCAGTCTATGGATGTCAGCTGTGCCAAGGCTGAAGATTTTGCACGAAATTTAAAGAAAATACTTCGGACTGGAATGCTTCATGATTCTGGCTGGGTTCTTGTTGGTCAGAAAAATATCTTTGTTGTTTACCTCTTTCAATGAGCTTTGGTCTTGCATGTACAGGCGATCCACGGACAAACAGAATTCTACTTACTCGATTTTCGAAATTTTCCTTCAGATATGCCCAGGACAAAATCTGAGGCTCAGGCCTTCCAGCGAATAGGAATTATTCCCACACATGTCTTGCAGATTAATCCTAGCCCGTCACTGCGTACGTTTGATTTTTTCTTCGTTACCTCTTCATTTTCAATTTGTTTCGTTGAGTTTGTTATCTTGTTGATTCTGATAAGTATCTTCCGCTTGTCACAATTGCAGATTACAGAGATGGAGGTGACATGGTTACGAACTTTCAGGTACCCATGCAGAGCCGGTACAGTAAATATTTAAGTCCTGAAGAACGTGCCTATAGCAAGCACCTCCGTGGTTTACAGATTGCATATTCAGACTCGTTGATCGTGAGTATTTTGTCAGTTATCGTCCCGGCGTAGATTCAGTTTTTATTCGTATTCCAACACTTTCAAGGGAAAGAGTTAAAAAGACCAAAGGCCAGACAATCCAAGTGATAATATGCCTTTCAAATGACTGGGCGAATATCTCACAGGAAATCGACGTCGGAGATCGAAATATCGAAGAACTAGCAAAGGATTGTGCCATCCTGGCTAAAAGGAGAAAGCATTCCGGGGCACCATCTAATTTTCGAGTTGCTATCATTGGCGCTCGTGGTTCTGGGAGCCGTTCTGTTGCCAGACATCTTTGCGAACGGTTTCACCTCGTTCATGGTTGAGTATTTGTTCACCGCTGTTTGCTTTTTCAAACGATTTGTATAAGTCAGAGGGCAATATGTAAAACTACGACTATTTATAAGATCAACTTGTGTCCGTGAGTGCTAGAAAATTTCTTCCCATTCAGTTGACTTCGAGAAGATTTTAGAACAAGCTCGGATGCAAGACTCTCCATTAGGAAAAACATTGAGGATGGTTGAACATACTTGGGGCAAGAAAACCACGCCAGAAACGAGGGTGCAGGTCGTCGAAGTATGCTACTATTATTTTGTTACCATGATTCCAATTAACATGATCAAGATCCTGCACATTTCCTCAACGATATATGTATGTCATATATTACAGAAAGTCATGCTCAGTTACGAGTGCATGAAGCGTGGCTGGGTCCTGACCGGCTATCCGATAACTGAAGAAGATTTTCGGTTACTCGACATGTTGGCTACACCGCCGAACCGGTATTAACAAAAAATGACAAAATTATATACGCCAGGATGAATTTCAATCATTATAGTCACGCACTCTAATCATGATCGATTTCACCAGGGTGATATTCTTAGAAGCTGACTCCTATACCTGCAAGCAGAGGCTGTTGGGACGTAGAGTAAACATGTACACAGGAAGTAGACACAATCTTACATCCTGCAACGAAGTTCCAGAAAATAAAGTCAAAGAGTTAGCAACACATCCTGAAGATTATTGCAGCAGCGTGGATAGACAGGTGATGTTGTATAGATACGGGATCAACCTGACGCTCATAAATACTTTCTCCGCTCGTCCTGATCTACACCTACGTAACAGATCAAGGAGTACGAAGAAAACGTCCAGGCCATGATGAACTATGCAGGATCCTCGGCAATAGTGATTGATGGGTCTTGTGCTCAGTCAACTGTTTGTGAAATGGTAGAGGCTTCCTTAATACGACCTGCTCCAGCTGCTCCAGCCAGGGTGCCAGCTCCGGCGATGACTATTCGGGTGGAGGACATCGAGTTTGACCCTGACGATGAAATCGATCCTCGGGTTTTTGACGGCGTTCGATTACCGGAGGCTAGAATGTCTCTCATTTGATTATGAATGCTCGTTGTCGTCTTCTATATGTGTTATAAATATTTTGTAATACATGAGAAATGTCTGTCTGAATAAAGATTACAAAACATATTACATGCCGAACACTGAACATTTCTAATTGTAAGGCATCATTTCTGTGCCAACCGGATCAATCTATTTGCACGATATTTCATAGTCTTCGTAGAGCATGAAGTTTTTGTATTTTTTTTACAAATATATACTTCTCAGAAGATTGAAACGAATCGTGATAATTCTCCGACAGCTTCAAGATAAGTAGACTGCGGTAATAGTTGACTATAGCCATAAAATGTTTATCATTGCCATGAAATATTTACACGCAGATACTCATATTTCGCGTAATTCTTGTAACGCTACATGGAAAAACAGAAACTTAGATAAGTTTTAGCACCAGTAAAAATTCCTACAAATATTTTATACTTCGTCGTAGACTATGATGAGCAATGGGTAGGTTTATTACGGCATAAAGAGAAACGACAATCTCGATAAATGGAAAATGAAATTACCATTTTCAAGACCTTTTCAGCTGAATATTTACGCAACAAAAGACTGAATTTCTGATAGATTTCCATCCATTATTGGAACTCGAGAAAGAAACTTAATCAAAATCCTGCACTGGCTCAGTTTTAGAGTTAAAATCAGATAAATGGATCACTCCCATCGAATTCCTCAGTGATCGATACCTACGGTACACATTTTTCATAACATTATTATTGTCTAATAATATTCATATGAATCCGCGTGTACTGATAGGCGGTAAATCGTGATGCGGAGATCACGTGCGACTTCTCCTCGGCCTGTTGTTACCCTGGCACACCAGGCATCCAATCCTCGCGACGTCACTTTGTGCCGTGCCTTGCGTGATGACGCGAGGAAAACGAGGGTGGCACACGTCACACAAACGCGTCGGGCGTCGGGCGTCACGCGTCGAGGTCAACTGTGACTCGTCCGATCGTTGACGAGGGTGGCATATTCAAGGGTGAGGTACCCCTTGGCGCTGACGTAACAATTACGTCAGGGATTTCGGTGGCGCCTGGCACACGGCAATCATCCTCGCGCAGGAGTCACCCGTTTCGAATACTACGAAGTATTTGTCTGCCACACGCTTACATAGCTCCGCAATTGCTATTCCCATTTCGTCTGAAATTCGAATGAAATGTGAATCATTCTTCAAGGTTTGTCGATTCCGATTTCCAATTAAAAAATATACCTACAATAAAATATGTTATGAAAAATTTGCAACACCTCTTGTAGTATTCTTCGCTTCTCAGCAGAAACTGCATAAAAACTAATCACACCATCACTTCCGGAATAAGTACCTATCTATCACTTTCCATCGCAGCGATCATTTTTTTATGGTCACAGCGAAATCGATTTGGTTCTCCGGTAAAGAATCGTGTGACCGATTCATGGAAGCAGAACTGCCAGCATGTGATCCTGTTACGTGACGCCACTGGTTGCTCGGAAAAATTCATGGGAAGGTAAATGATGCGACGCGCACGCTACCCGGAGGGCACGAACCCCAGGATGTCATAATTTCCAGGAGGCTGTAAACGAAAGTCGGCCTCGCGTACCAGCCGAGCCTCATGAAATCTTGGTACGGAAATATGCTTCGCGTTTGAGGCAATTAACGGAGTTAGCGGGAGTGCTGCCTGCGCTAATTTGAGTTCAACAGAACTTCAATGCCGCGTAGAATTCAATTGAAAATTTCCCCTTTTACAACGCGCATTCGCCTCAACGTTTCCAATATCGATGGTGACGCGATCATTGAATAACATTTGGCTATTATTACATACCTACGTATTGTTTTCAGAGCGGTTAAAGATATAGAACGTTGCTCTAATGTTTAAAAAATGGAAATAAATCACTGAGTAATAACAATTAGATCAGAAAAATGGAATACATCAATGCGGAAGGAAGTATGTATACACGTAGTACATACCTCGCTACGATGTAAAACAATCTGCTGATTGTCGTAAATGTGTAATCAATGAATACTGTGCGCCGGTAAAAATATAGGCCAAAGTGGAGAAAGAGGAAAATTTGTCTACCCACTGACAGGATTCTATAAAAATCGATTCGGCTTCGCTCCGGCCCGCCCATATTAACCACAACCTGCGCTCGCGCCAGGTATGCAACCCTGATCCACAAATATGCCCCTTGTTTGAAGGACTCCGTACAGGTGCAGCTATTAGAAAAGAAAGAATATGACCGGTCATCATTTTTCATAACACAGGCATACATATGAGTGTTTTTAGTGCCTGTAGAGTGGGATAGAAGTACCGCGTTTCAAGCCCGTCACGTGAACGGGAGCAAAACCTAACTTTCACTCCCTAGGGAGCAAAAGCGTGACGTCAGAGATAGAATGAAACGAAAATATAGATGGTAGTGACTACGATCGGACTAGCCGAACCAAAGTTGCAAATTAATGCGTTTTTATTGTCTTTTTACTAAGGAGAGATTCGTCCTTTGTGCAAGCTTACACACCTTAGGAAGACTGAAATAACTGGAAGAGGCAGTTTTTTTGAATTTTTTTTTTTTTGGGGGGGGAAATTTTTACGAGTAAATGTTTTCCTTAGTAAAAAGACAATAAAGACGCATTAATTTGCAAATTTGGTTCGGCTAATCCGATCGCAGTCACTACCATCTATGTATAAGGATTCCGAACGATGGATTCATCACATACAAAGAAACGAAAATATACTATACTTGTATCGGTGTACTTTGCTCTCTACTTTGTGACACAGCCTCGTCGTGTCACATGTTAAAAACGGGTATAATAATGTTCATGCCTGTGTTATATAAAATATCGAGTGTACCACGGGAAAGGGGACATTTTACGTCCACGACTCATACTGAAAGTATCACATTCGGCGTAAAAAGTCCCACTTTTTGTTTTTGGTGCACAATATACTATTATCACGCTGAATATTAAAAATGAAACTCTTCTGTTATCAACCATCGCAGTATATGTTTGAAGATGAACGGAGCAATACCGCGAGGAGTGTTAAATAGTAACTAATTACAACTCAAAGTGGTGGATACCACCCGAATGGAAGCTGTGTGTAGGAATGTTGTCTTTGAATTTTCGCAGCAGCTGTGATAATATCAACTGTTGTGAGTTCGTATATAAGGCGCGCCGGGATTTGCGCCTATAACATTTCACCGAAATGGAGCCGAAAGTAGTAATAATCTTATTGGTGGTCGTGAGTTTCGTGCGGGGCTCCTATGTCCCAAAGCTGACTGTTTCTTACGGACTATCCGACAAACAGGTAGCTGTACTCAATACAATTGTAGTCGATCAGGAAGCGGCAGTATCTGCATATGCTAACGCAGTGAACGATCTATTCAAAGTATTCAACAATACGCAAGCTGATACTAATGAAATGCAAACCGATCTTTCGAAAGCCCTGGTCAAACTGAACAAGGCAATCGGCACGTCATGGAAGTCAGTTTCAGCGCCACTGGGCAAATCTTGCTCTGCAAGTGAAGTGGTCCAGAATAGAGCACGCGGTTACCTGGATGATGCGGCCGCACAAACTACTGCTGCATTGAAATTGGCAGTATCTGGAAATTATTTCGGTATCCGTGATAAAATAGAAAACTACCAGACCGCGGCACGGCAGGATTACACAAATTTCGTTCAAGATTTATTCGATTCAATTCGTTCCTGCCAAAATACAACTGATGATAAAGTAGAGGAGGTGATTGCAGACGCCCAGGAAGGATCGCTTTCTGGGCACGTTCGTATAACCAATTCAGTTTTTAACGCAATAAAAGTCGTGGCAGTCATGGCTACTGTCGGACATCCAAATAAACTTGTTATATCTAACACCCACGACTTCAAGATTAAAGCATCGGCCGGTGTCTACACTCACGAAGCGTATTTATTCAGTATAATCAAAACTCTTTACATAAATACTGTCACCAAGAAAAGTATATTACTGCGAGGTTCGGCATTGAATCAATATGCGCTGATTGCATCGTTCAACCAATACAGAGCAGCATATTCTTCCTTTTTCCAATTGATCGGCAACTACTTGAAGAGGATTGCTTTCCGAATCTACGATGATTCGATAACCGATTACTTTAAATCTGAGACGGATTTTGACAAAGTAATTGCCGAATTCAAGGATGCAGTTTCTGACGCTTTGGATTCGATTTTAGTCCTTGATCCCCATCAGTCTTTCGACCCAGACTTGCGCCGGGCAGAATTAGACACCGTAAACAATGAGGGAGATACCACGTCTGTCAATGCGATGAATTGGGCTGTCACTCCGGGGTCAAATTATTCCGAAGTCCTAGAAAGAATCGAAGATATGAGAAACGTAGCAGTTTCTGCAGTCGGTGATAGGACTAACCTAACGTTTCTTTACATTCGCAATAACGTAACTTGGGATAAAAATACCGAAGCCAAACTCACAACCCTTAAAAAACAAGCAGATGACGGAGCCACAGTCGCCTTGAATAAGGCCTTCGATGCTGTTGTGATTCTGAGCGACGCAGCTCATAAAGGTGAAACATTGCCGAATGATTTCTCTACGTTTAAAGACCTCGACGACTTGCACGACGGAGCACTGATCGCAATTGAGTCTTACCTGCAAGCTTTCTCCGCTGCTGGTTTCACCGTGCTAAAAGCTGCTTTTGCAGACTAGGCTGGAAATAACCTTACTAGATTTAAAAAAAAAATGCGAACACTTCCAGGCCATGGCTTCAGACGTCTACGAACTTGTGCAATGTCGAAGATTATTTCAAAATTTGTATGCCCTCTACCGAAAGTACTTTCTCTCATCTTTCAACTTGGCCACATGAATGATACTACTTTGATGAATCATTAAAAAATATTCAGAATGTGATTCTTTCTTCTTACTGGTGCAGCTATTCATTTTCCCCCCTTCCTATAAAAAATTCACCCGAACGAACCAGCCTTTCAGTAAAATGTGAATAAACCGGATAAATTTGCAATTTACGTGGTATTTCTGGTCGAAAAATGCCTCCTACTTTCCCCACTCAAGAATGAAAATATAATGATCAGCGATGACGTTCCAGCGTTGAATGTCCAGTCAATTATCAAATAATTCATCATTTTCATCAGAGTTGTAGATTTTTTCGCAATGAAATATAACATACGATATTGTTCTTTTTGCTTCTTCTTCTTTTCGAATGAACTGATACAACTCATCGGTATATATATAATATTTCTGATACACGAGTGTATATTTTGTTACGTGAGCATTGAAGTACATACATGGGTATGTTCAATTATTGGAGACACTCGATGGTTGCGTGATATCACGCACAAACCTATGTAACACATTGAAGAAGTCTGATCCGCCAATAATATCGACGTATTTATTATTGGGCGTTGTAAGAGGCATTATTCAGCATGTGCAAATGACTTGGCAGTTTATAACAGACAAATTCGTTTGAAATAAGGCAGGAAAGTTTGGGCGACGCCTCGAAATAATCCGTAACTCGAATACGTTATTTCTTAAACAATCAAAGCAGACACGTGCTATGGGATTTTGGTTAAATATCTTTGCCTGAAATGTACAAGAGTTATCGACCGATAATTGATTCGGGACAAATATACACATTTGTGTAAACCAAATGAATGAAATTATAATAACGCAATTGCTATAATGATCTAAGCAGCAGCTGTGGAAACACTAATAATTGGTGTTTTAATTAGTGGTAATTAGCCTTATATTGTGCACTCAGTGCGAACAAATATTGAGGAAAGGAATTTGGATATAAGGCTTGTCAGGATTGAGAGCCACATATTCATTGCACATAGAAAATGTAAAGTAAATTATCGATCTTGTCGGCGCTCGGGAGTTTGGAGCAAAACTCTCTAGTCCCGGAGCTGACGGTTTCTCATGGATTGAAAGCTCCTACTGGAATATTCTTTGAAACAGAATCTCAACCGATCATGAGAGCTCCGAAGTTTAAGAACCATTTTCTGGAATAAACGGAGAGGCTCGGTTGGCACGGGATTCAATTCTCCTGACAGTCATAAGAAAATCTCGATCTCCTCGTAAATGTACCTATGGGAAGGCATATAGCTACTTGGAGGATGCGGCTACACAGATTCCACAATACTGCTCAAGCCTTTTCACGGTCCATTCTGTTTGTCTGGATTTCACCGATGCTGTCGCATCAGCCGCGATCGGCAACGCCCGAAATGGATCTCGTGTTAGCACTGTTGATGCTGCCTATATTCCGTTCATCGAGAACCGACCTCGGTCCTCTTCTTCACTCCGCCAAGATTGAGTCCAGTAGCTATCGCTATGGCACTCGCGGTGATCGGGGGTCGTTTTCTCGGTGAACACAGTACCTATGTGCTCTTCTCAATGCAATCAACGATGAAGTTTGCGCGGCCGCACGAACTGATCTATCATTAAAATATGGAAGTAAAAATCATAGAAACGCAGATTTTTACGCAATTATTCGTGCTATCGTGCAGTTGCTCGTCAGGCGTCGCAGCGCGTAAGGTGTTCGGCTCCACGTGAGGAAGATAATGATCACTGTGTATTACAGTTATATTTATCCGATGTTCGTACGAGAAGTTCATAATGTAAATATTACATTGTGGTAAGTATATATTATTTCGGACAGTGTTTATTGGAAATTTAAACCAACAATACGTTGTGACCCAAGTATAGTAGCATGAAAACAAAGGTTGGTGGCTATGTCATATCATTGAGCTCACAGCAGTTGCAACAATATTATTATACGGAAATACATCCGTATATAAGGGGAGTCCGGGATTGTTGCACGACATTTTACCACGATGGAAAGTAGAGTACTCATTTTGATAGTGTGGGCGAGTCTAGTGCAAGGCGCCAGTGTTCAAAACTTGACAATTCCTTACGGACTATCGGAAAAAGAGGCGGCTGTAGTCAATGAGATTATTGCCAATCAGGAGACCGTAATAAAAATATACTCCGACGTGATAGATCATCTTTTCGACGTACTCTCAAATCGGAAAGCTAAAACTGATGACGGCTGCCCAAAAGTAGTCGGAATACTTTCTAGATTGACATCTACATTAGACTTAGTCTTCGATTCAGTTCTGAAAGCCCTGAGGAATAAATCTTGTTCCGGCGTCGACGTCACACGGAAAGCAGCATACGATTACTTAGATGATGCCTCGACGCAGATCACCGCTGGAATCAAATTGGCCCCATCTGGAAGCTTTTCCGAGACTTGTGATGAAATTGAAGAGCGTCATGCCGCGACAATGAAAGACATATCGTTTTTGACTAATGGTTTTTACAATTTCGTTACTGGCTGCCTACAATCCACCGAACCTGATGTGTTGGCTGTAATTGATTCCTTCCGGAGCGCATCACTCATCGCCGCCGTCCATAGTACCAATGGTACGTTCAATGCCATAAAAGTCAGGGCTGCTAGGTTTCATAGCAAGTGCGGAGATAGGGAATTCACATCCGACATGGAAGAATTCCGAAATAAAGTATCGGCCGCAGTCATGGTTGATATCGAATTTGAATTCAGTTTACTGAGAACCCTTTACATGTATTTCAAACTAAATAAACGTGGGATCGTGACTAAATTGGCTGCAAATCAATATGCTGCGACTGTATCAAACAATAGATGGAAAATGGGAAATGCAGTTGTTCACGGTACAATTTTAAGGTATATGAAAAGAATACAACTTCAACTGACCGATGATGGCCGCCTCGATTACTCTCTAGATGATCTCGACGCGGCGAAAATAATCGCCTATTACAATGCCGGCGATGCTAGTAATCTAAACTCCATTCTCGTCCTCCAGCCTGAGTCTTCCACTGCGATTGCTGCTGCCCGAGAAAGAATATTCGCTGTTAATGCCTTAGGAAGTAGTATTCACTTGATGGCAATTCAACAGATATCTTCGAAGATATTCAGTTTTGACGAAATCGTCAATCGACTCAAAGCCCTCAGCGACGGTGTGAATGCCTTAGCCCCCAGCTATACTGGGGACTATTTTAGTGTCATCCGAAGTAACCGAAGTTTCAACGCGAAACAAGAAGCTGACCTTAGAGCACTTCAGAAAGCAATGATCGATGCGACCGTGTATGCCACGGACAGATTTTTAGATATGGCTCTAATCTTCGCTACCGCTACTTACTCAGGCAAAGTGTCGAGTGATGATTTTTCTTCACTCGAAGCTCTGCTGGACGCATCGAATTTCGGAACCGCTAAGTACGACCAGGCTATATCTGCTGCTGGTATATTAGTGATGTTGGCAGACGATACAAGCTGAGCTGGAATTTGATTCGATTGATTCCTACTCCACACGTTACACCGGTCAGCAACTTAGCATGCTATTCCTTGTGATTAATGATTGAGAACTACTAGATTTTTCATCACGGGTTATGTCAACGATGGTCATGGAGAATGAGCACGGAATTCTTTATTTATTATATCAGTCTGGAAGGCATACAATGATTGATACATGATTGGTTTAGAAAAATAAAGAACATGAATCGAAATCTAAATTATAATTTAATGTTTGAATCCCTCAATTCGTCAGTTTTCCAGCTCGCCGACCACAAAGTAATCCTGCCTCAGATCTATCATTTCTTAGGCGAGGAATAGGATAACCAAACTGGACTCGGCGCCTGCACTCTAAATTCAGTTGGAGACCCCGAGGTCGAAACAAATTGATAATTCGAAAAGAAAAACCGATTTTCCATAAAATTCCATCGATTTAATGGAAAATTACGGATTTTCGAAAGTATTCCCAACTTGAAAACCATTGTCCACTCGAATAGTGTTGAAGATGAGCCCCTATCCCGCCGCATCCCTATTTTTTTGAGTATATTTTGTTGTTTGATCTACACAAATGATTTAAAAACAGAACGTAACATTTCCACTCTTTCCCCTGGTAGGTGGTAATGCTACATTATCCAGAACTTCCCCTCCCCCTCCGCATGAACGTAATAGTTGAATGGCCCGTAATTATATATTTTCTTGTTGCGTTAAATGTAAAGTGTATTGTAACAGCTGGTCCGAAATAACTCCATTTTGGCGCTAAACGAATAAGATAAAGATAAAGACGACGTAGCTAAGGTTGAGTGAAAACTATCATAGGAATTGCAGCTGTTATAATAATAAATTGTGGAGACGAATTCGTATATAAGCCAAGTTGAGACCTAACAGAATCATATTCCATCAGGATGGAGAATAAAGTAATCATATTCTTGGCACTAGTGAGTCTAGCGCAGGGATCATACGTCCCGACGCTGAAAGTTGATTACGGACTACCGGCGAAAGAAGTGGCTGATCTCAATACAATTATAACCAACCAGCAAAAGACAGAAGATACAAGCCGTGACGGATTCAAAGCTTGGTTTGATTTATTCTTCGAACCTGAGGATATTACCGATGACTCGCAAGCAGGAGACAAATTCCAAGATGGCATTGGCCTGCTCTATGATTCAGCTGCGTTAGTCATCGGAAGATCTTGTCCTGCTCTTGAAAACGCTCGGGCTGCATCATACGCCTCCCTCAAAAATGCTGCTGCGGAAACCACCACCGCTCTATTTACTTTAGTGCGATTTGGAAGCTATGCCGCAAACGGAGGTGCGATTGAAGCCGGCCGCATCACGGCACTCACAAATTACACGAATTCCGTCAACACTTTTTACAATGCAATCTCTACCTGCTTGGCTACAACCGACAAGAAAGTACAACCTGTAATCGACGAAGTCCGAACGGCATCGATTCTCGCCGTCACACAGTTCAATAATGCCATCTTCAATGCAATGAACGTCAGGGCTGCTGTAACTTCTTTCCCATGCTCAAATTCAAGTGTCGTAACTACGATCAAGAACCTCGAGGCTAAAGCATTGGTCGGAATCCAAGCAGACCTCGAGTATAAATACAGTTTACTTAAGGCTCTGTACTTATACACCAAGTTCAATCAAGCTGGGATTTTGAAAGAATTGTATACAAACCAGCTCGCCCAGACGGTATCATTCAGAGCATACGTGGAGGGAAATTTGGTTCTTTTCGGTTCACTTGTGAGACACTTGAAAGAAATTCAGCTCGGGTTCCAAGATGATGGCGTACTTGGCTTTTCTCTGGATGACGCCGACCTACGCAAAGTTATTGCCGCCTTCGATGCTGGAGATCGTGCTATCATCCTGAAAGCTTTCCTCACTCTCCATCCTGAATCTAAGACCACAATTCAGAATAACTATCAAATGATATTCGGCTTCAATGTCGGGGGGGACACCGCTTTCTACAATGCAATTAGTGTTTCCACAACGAGTGATAATCTCACTGCAATTCGGGAACAAATCGAAATTCAGAGGAAGGCAGCGGTTGGCCCAGCACCTCAATATACTGGAATATTCTTCGGTATGATTCGGAATAACGTAACTTTTGACAAGGCGGCTGAAGCCCAACTTGTTGCCCTCCAAAATTTGACAACTGTTGGAGCTCAGATATCTACCAGTAAGTTCCTCGATGGAGTTATAATCTTGGCCGAAGCCTTTCACGCAGGTCAAGTGAGTCAGACTGCATACACCGACCTTCAGAAGCTTTTGAATGACATATATGATGCACTGGCTGACTTTTGCCAAGGTATATCTGCCGGAGCCGTAGTTGCGCTTAAAGCTAAATATTCAAGCTAGGTCGGAATTGAATAGTATTCATGCTGTATTTGCACATCGAACCGCAGCTACACTAGATCTCGAGTGCATACTTGAATCAACGATGCCAGAAAGTACGTAAGAATAACATTCTTGCTGTATTTTTATAAATCGCATGTGATGATTCATTCCTACACTTCATTCAGGAAACATTGGATATGTCTTGCAGGAATTCTAATAAAATAAAGTGATTTTTATTGTCGGATAATCATTTGCGTTATCGTTTCTCACATTGAACCCCTTCAATATATTTCTACCATGATCGAATCCTTCGAATGTCTCTTGCATTTCGAACCATGAGACATGTTATCGATACTTCGTAGGAGTAACGGAACTTTCAACAACGTTGATTCAACACTTCAATTATTCCAGTTGAATATGAGGTATTCGCCGCCAACTTGGCGTAAATTTGTCCTCACCATTTTTCATTTCACTCATAATTTTGTATCATTAGATCGCTATTTTCAATGAATTTTACAAGAATCGCACTGATGATATCACTCAAAAAATATGCAAGTATGAAAGAAACTATAAGATTCGTAATATTTTACGATCAATAACGCTATCAATGTGCTTGTAGCTAGAAACATAAAATGAGTCACGACCGCCATAATGTATTTCCTCACCTTTGAATAGACTCACAGCCCGATACCCTCAGATAGTCATACTTCAGAGCTAGTTGACAGTAGATCTTGTAATTCTATATTTTCTTGCTGCATTGAATGTTGTATTGTAACAGCTGGTCCCATACAACTCAATCTCTGCGCTAAACGAATAAGATAAGGATAGATACGACATAGTCGGGGTTGGGTGGCAACTGGAATCGAAATTGCAGCTGTTATAATAATAAATCGTGGAGACGAATTCGTATATGAGACGAGTTAAGACCTAGCAGAATCACAATCTACCAAAATGGAAAGCAAATTGATTACATTCTTGGCATTCGTGAGTTTAGCGCAGGGATCATACGTCCCGACGCTAAAAGTTGATTATGGACTACGGGCAAACGAAGTGGCGAATCTCAATATAATTATAACCAACCAGCAAAAGACAGAAGATGCGAGCCGTGACGGATTCAAAGCTTGGTTTGATTTATTCTTCGAACCTGAGGATATTACCGATGACTCGCAAACAGGAGACGAATCCCAAGATGTCAATGGCCTGCTCTATGATTCAGCTGCGTTAGTCGTCGGAGGATCTTGTCCTGCTCTTGAAAACGCTCGAGCTGCATCATACGCCTCCTTAAAAAATGCTGCTACGGAAACCACCACCGCTCTCTTGACTTTAGTGCGATTTGGAAGCTATGCCGTAAACGGAAGTGCGAGTGACGCCGGCCGCATCATGGCACTTACAAATTACACGAATTCGGTCAACACTTTTTACAATGCAATCTCTACCTGCTTGGCTACAACCGACAAGGAAGTACAACCTGTAATCGACGAAGTCCGAACGGCATCGATTCTCGCCGTCACACAGTTCAATAATGCCATCTTCAATGCAATGAACGTCAGGGCTGCTGTGACTTCTTTCCCATGCTCAAATTCGAGTATCGTAATTACGATCAAGAACCTCGAGGCTAAAGCATTGGTCGGAATCCAAGCAGACCTCGAGTATAAATACAGTTTACTCAAGGCTCTGTACTTATACACCAAGTTCAATCAAGCTGGGATTTTGAAAGAATTGTATACAAACCAGCTCGCCCTGACGGTATCATTCAGAGCATACGTGGAGGGAAATTTGGTTCTTTTCGGTTCACTTGTGAGACACTTGAAAGAAATTCAGCTCGGGTTCCAAGATGATGGCGTACTTGGCTTTTCTCTGGATGACGCCGACCTACGCAAAGTTATTGCCGCCTTCGATGCTGGAGATCGTGCTATCATCCTGAAAGCTTTCCTCACTCTCCATCCTGAATCTAATACCACAATTCAGAATAACTATCAAACGATATTCGGCTTCAATGTCGGGGGGGACACCGCTTTCTACAATGCAATAAGTGTTTCCACAACGAGTGATAATCTCACTGCAATTCGGAAACAAATCGAAATTCAGAGGAAGGCAGCGGTTGGCCCAGCACCTCAATATACTGGAATATTCTTCGGTATGATTCGGAATAACGTAACTTTTGACAAGGTGGCTGAAGCCCAACTTGTTGCCCTCCAAAATTTGACAACTGTTGGAGCTCAGACATCCACCAGTAAGTTCCTCGATGGAGTTATAATCTTGGCCGAAGCTTTTCACGCGGATCAGGTAAGTCAGAATGCATACACCGACCTTCAGAAGCTTTTGAATGACGTATATGATGCACTTGTTGACTTCTGCCAAGGCATATCAGCCGGAGCCATAGTTGCGCTCAAAGTTAAATATTCAAGCTAGGTTGGAATCGAATGGTATTCATGCTGCATTTGCGCACCGAACAGCAGCTACACTAGATCTTGAGTAAATACTTGAATCGACGATGCTAGAAAATACTTAAGAATAAGATTATTGCTGTATCTTCATAGATGGCATATGATGATTCAATTACGTACATTGCATCCAGGAAACATTGGATATGTCTTGCAGGAATTCTAATAAAAAGAAGTGACTTTCATTATCGGATGATCATTTGTGTTATCGTTTCCTTTGTTGAAACTCTCCTATATATTTCAACCACGATCGAATCCGTCGAATTTCTCTGCATTTCGAACCATGAGACAAGTTATCGATACTTCGTAGGAGTAACAGAACTTTCAACATCGTTGATTCAACTCTCCACAATTGTTCCAGTTGAATATGAGATATCCCTTGCCAACTCGGCGAAAATTCTCTCTCACCATTTTTTATTTCGCTCATAATTTTTTATACGATTGCTCCAACTCTAAGTAGCACTCCAGAATTATTTCAGATTTTCTCCTCCAATCGTAGATTTTCTATGATTATTCAAACGCTTCTAAAAAAGCCCATTCTTAGATATATCAACTCTTCCGGATATAGAATTGTTTTTTGAATATTTATTTCACTAGTTGCGGACAACAACAAATCGGCGAATTTGCCTAATTAGGTATTTTCATAGGTAATGATTCATTTCCATGCACCAAGCGGGTGATTGTCCACGTATCAAAGACGATATTTTTTTCTGAAGTCCCTTTTCACCCTCCATCCTGAATGTAATACTACAATTCAGACCTCTATCTACTGATATTCGGCTTGAATGTCGCAGGAGATAAGACATTCTATGATGCGATTAGGATTTCCATAACGAATAAAAACCTTAAAAGATTATAGTGGGATATTTTTCGGTACGATCCGTGATAATCTGACTTTCGATGACGCAACTGAAGCGCAACTTATTGCACTTAAACATCGAACAACTGTTGGGGCTCAGATTTTCATGAGTAAGTTCTTCGATGGGGTTACAATCGTGGCTAAAGCTTTCCACGCGGGTGAAATAAGTGAGACTGGGTACACTGACCTCCAGCGGCTTTTGATAAAATTTATGATGCAATTGCTACCTTCTGCCAAGCTTTATCTGCTGGTGCCATAGTCGCGCCTAAAGTTGGATATCCAAGCTGGGCTGGAATTGAATAGCTGCTCATGCGGCATTCGCAATACTGTAGATCTCAAGTAAATGCTTAGATCAACGATGCTACAAAATGCCTGAGGATGAATTCTGTTTGTATCTTTAGAAATAGTATGTGATAGTTAGTATTTAGAAAAAATAAAAAATGTCTTTCAGTAATTCCATTGACATGAAGTCAATTTTTATTGTTGGACGATCTTTTCCGTCATCTTTTCTGATATCGAACTTTTGTGATATTCGTACCACGATGATTTCGTTCGAAATCCTCTGCATCTTCATGTCCACAATACCTTGTAAAAGAGAATTCACCAACAACTGGTTCACAATTGTGTATATTTGTTATGACATTGTCGTGCATATTAATACCCATTTGTTGTTGTTTTGTTCAACCAGTAACCATCCTGCAATACTGCTTTTACAGTGAGAACAAAGGAAAAGTGTTGCCAATGGCAAACGACAAGAAAATAATGAGATCTACTCAGTTAATACTGTTTAGAGAAAAGAATAGCTTCTTTTGCTAGATTCTATACATCAAAGCTCAAATGTGCAAAGAAAGGTCAATATTCACATTCTTTAGACATCTTACAACAAATGCCTATCACGGGGAAGAAAAGTCAGTGCCTATGAAATCGCTCCCGAAATACTATATCTGACGGAGTCAAAAGATGTTATGAGCATTTGATTAAAATCAAATGAGAAATGTATAATTTATAAACTTTCTAATTTCACTGCAATTATTATCCCTTCCAACGTAACTTTCGACAATTGGATTGCCTTGTTCATTGAATCCGATCAGGAATTACACTGGGGACATTACTCCAGAAGTATGTATGTAGTACATACGTGTAAAAAAACACTAAAGTTCGTAATACTTTACGATGTTTATTTCGTTATCAATGTGCTTGTCTAGGGGCATAAAAAAATCACGAACATTGTAGTAAACTTCTCTGCGTTTATTCAGAAGCAATACTCCTGCAGTATCGTTGGGATAATTATATTCCCTACAGCTTTTTGATGTAAAAGTTCTTGTGAGTATATCATATTTTTTTCCTGTGGTTACTGTATCGTAACGGCTGGCTTCGTACTGGTCAAATATACCGCGATCAAACAAATAAGATAAGAATCAACACGACATAATCAGCGTTTAGTAATTAGTAAATTCTATTATCGGGTTTGCACCAGCTGTTACAATAGTGAAATGTAGCGACGAATCCGTATATATAAGATGAGTTCAGACCTGGCAGAATCACAATCGACCAAAATGAAAAGTAAATTTATTACACTCTTGGCATTCGTGAGTCTAGCACAGGGATCATACGTCCCAACGCTAACAGTTGATTACGGACTAGCGTCAAGCGAAGTGGCTGATCTCAATACAATTATAGTCAACCAGCAAACGGCAGAAGGCGCAAGCCGCGTCAGCTTCACAGCTTGGTTCGATTTATTCTTCAATCCTGAAGATATCATCGATAACTCCCAAACGGGAGACAAATTCCAAGATGTCAATGGCCTGCTCTATGATTCAGCTGCGTTAGTCGTCGGAGGATCTTGTCCTGCTCTTAAAGAAGCTCGAAACGCATCATACACCTCCCTGAAAAATGCTGCGAAGACAATCTCCGCCGCTTTATTCAAGTTGGTGCGATTTGGAAGCTATGCCAAGAACGCAGATGCGTTGAAACCCTACCGGGCCGCGGCGTTTGAGAACTATGAAAAATCGGTCGACACTTTTTACAATGCAATTTCTACCTGCCTGGCTACAACCGACAAGGAAGTTGAAGCTGTAATCAATGACGTCCGAAGCGCATCACTTCTCGCCCTCAATCAGTTTAACAATGCCATCTTCAACGCAATGAACGTGAGGGCTGCTCTGACTTCTTTCCGATGCTCAAATTCGAGTATTGTTACTACGAACAAGGACCTCGAAGCTAAAGCATTGGTCGGAATTCAAACAGATATCGAACATAAGTATAGTTTACTTAAAGCCCTCTACTTATACGCCAAGCTGAAGAAAACTGGAATAATGAAGGAATTGTATGCAAATCAGCTCGCCCTAACTGTATCATACAGAGCATACGTGGAGGGAAATGCAGTGACTTTCAACACACTTGTGAGGAACTTGAAACGCATTCAGCTCGGATTCAAGGATGATGGGGTCCTTGGTTTTTCTCTGTATGATCTCGACTTACGTAAAGTTATCGCCGATTTTGATGCTGGAGATCGTGAAATTATTTTGAATTCATTCACCACCCTCCATCCTAATTCCGCTGCTAAAATTCAGGCGACCTACGAAACAATACACGGCTTGAATGTCGGAGGAGATGTCGGCTCCTATAATACAATTGCTCTCATCATGACGAATAAAAATATTACTGAGAATATTGAAAGAATCGAAAAATCTCGGAAAACTGCACCTGCCTCGATTGCTAATTATACTCATATATTCTTCAACATGATTCGTGATAGCCTAATTTTCGACGATGCAACTAATGCCCGACTTACTTCTCTCGAGAATCAAACTGCTGCCGGTGCTCAGTTTTCATCGAGTAAGTTTGACGATGTACTTGAGATCGTGGCCAACGCTGCTTACACTGGTAAAGTGAGTGAAAGTACATTCACTGCCCTCGATGAAATTTTTGATCAAAAACTTCCTGGACTCAATAATTTCTGCCAAGGTATATCAGCCGGTAGTCTTATAGCGCTTCTAGTGAAACATTCCAGCTAGGATGGATTTGAGTATTTCATATGCTGGATTTGCACATGGAATCATTGCTATGCTAGATCCCAAGTACGCGCTTAATTCACAGATGATAATGGATTGGATTTTTGTTGCATATTTGCAGAAGCTTGTGATTATCTTCTCATTTGTATTATACAAAACGTGAAGAATTTCTTTGACCAATTCAAATTAAGTCGAATAAATTTTATCTCCAAATGTTCGTTGCTGTTATTTTTCCTACATGTGTGTATCAAACTCCTAGCACATTACGACGAATTGTTAGTTAGTATATTGTAATTCTATACCATACTTTCAAATTATTCGACCACGGGCGAGTACCATGAAACAATGTAGTGACTACGCTGTATTACGGAGCAAAGCGAATTGTATCTACTACCAATGTGTGTACACGTATATAAACCGAGAGCTTTTGCGGATTCGCACCACAAAGAATTAAAAACCGTCTGTGACAGGCACTACTTGAATCCACAGAGCACATCCGTCAACATGAGCATGTTTTATTGCACTTTGAGCGCACCAAAACCACTTCTGGTCATGAGGTTTCCCCACTATGCAACCCGCATATCCGACGGACGACGCGCGAGACAAAAGCCTACCGTGTGATACTACGGTTGTCTGTCTGCGGGCGTTTTCAATTCCTTATGGCGCGCATCCATGGAAGCTCCCGGTATATAGTTATATAAACTGGATGTAGTGACAAATTCGCTGCGAGGCGCGGCTAAGCAGAAGAGAAAGGAAAATATGTTGTGGAGGGCTATGGCGAGGTTCCATTGTATTTTCTTTATAACAGGAAACTTCGACAACGGTCATCTAACACTTCACAATTGTTTCAGTTATACATATATTTGTTATTGTTTTCTGTATCCGTCTAACAGTCTGTTATTCTTTATCTCGTAGCATAGATTCTTTGTAACACCTGCTTGGAAGTTCGACTTTTCGTGCTTGTAGAGCAGGAGTAAAGTGGCCGATTTCCGGCTGGCGTGTGGAAAGATGTTGGCGCATGCGCGCATCGTGAATTCTGCGTTTTCCACACTAGGGCGTTAGTTTTTCCATGCGGAAAATGTAGTATTCACGGATTGCGTATCCGCCAACCTCTTTACTATGTAGGCTATATTTTCTAGCTTTTCGTGACCTGCACCACGCTAGACTGACACCAAAAGCCGAATATTTCCTCGCAGGTTCGACAAAAAATATCGTGTGTGGTGAGGGCGGAAAGGCAGTTTCTGACTCGTGTGAATGGAGCACTCGCCTTTTGCTCGTGCTCCAAACTTTAAACTCGTCTGAAATTCTCTATTTTTCGCCCTTGCAACACAACATACTATTATGTATACTATATGCGCCAAATGACCGATTCCCAAAGGTTCCAGACACCGTGCGATAATGTAATAGGAATATGCAATAATGTATATTCCCGCACGCTCTCACCCATTACCACCCAAATTGTCGGTTACTTCCGCGCCGCCCCTACAGGCATGAGAAGACGAACCTCCTGTCACAGGCTTTACATAAAATAGGATGTGCAACTCGTGCGGGTTGGTGATTCCTGACTCGTGTGAATGCAGCTCTTGCCTTCGGCTTGTGCCGTAACTTCGCCAACTTCCCGCACTTGTTTCACAATATACTATGGTACACAGTATACTCACTGCGAAGTGGAGATAACAGCTATGACACCACGCAAATACCGACTGGGAGAATAAACTCAGCGAAGCCAGAGAATATACTACGTGATCCAGACTAGTAAGTGCAATGTGGACAAAAAGTTGTAATATCAAACTGTGAGAGCGAATTCTTACGAATGCATATATAGCAAATCCGGCGTGCCAGCGTCTTACTTACATCCCATTGTCGGAGGTTAACTATGGATTGTCTAACCAACAAGTGGTTGTGCTCAATAAGATTATCGCCAACCAGGTTGCGGCAGCAGCTGCATACGCCAAGGGAATAAAAGCTGTTTTTGAAATACTGTTTGATCTGGGAGCTCGAGCTGATGAGGATTGTGCTAAATTTTCCAAAGCACTTGTCATCGTGAAAGATGCAGTGAGGATATTTCTCCATTCCCGCATGACAGCCCTGGGAAAATCTTGGTCGACCATTGAAGCTGCTCGGAATGCATCATACGGTTACGTAAATGACGCTGCAGTGTACGTTAAAGCGGCCTGCAAATTGGCTCGATGTGGGGATTATTACAAAAATCGTAATGAGACTCAATTTCATTCATTTTTCGATGCAGTTCCAATTCTGGCCAAAGCTGCTCACACAGGCCAAGTAGGTGAGCAAGATGTCGATGCGGTCCGAGCTCTCCTCGATGCTTCGAATTCGGGATGCGACCAATTCACCCAAGGCGTGTCCGCGGCGGATTTGAGAGTACTTGTGGCAAATAATGCCTGCTAGGCTAAAATCAAGCCGGACACTTCTCACGCCGGAATTGTATCTGACAATGAGTCCCGGGAAGAATAACTACTCATTTTCAATGTCTGAGGACTTCACCGAATGTTCAGTTAGTTCTCCAGTTAATACTACCAAATAGCAAACGATGATTCGATTTTCGTTGTACCAGTACAGCAGCGTGTTATACTGATTCATTTACCGGTCTAGAAGAACGAAGAAGTATGTTTAAGAAAATCGAGTTAAAAGAAATAAATTATATTTCACAATGATTATTTTTGTTGATTCAGAAACACCCTCGACTCTCATAGGCCCGAGCCTATTTCAACGTATGAACTGCAATCCAAAACCTGAATTTCGACTATTGTGGTACTCGGTCATAGAACTCTCTACAAATTTATGTATCATTTCAGAATTATTGCAGCTGTACAATATTCATTATTCACATTCTCATTCATTTTACCTCATTTTGTTCTTCATAGATCTTCAATCTCAGCACTTTACCATTTCGCCTCATTACATCTGTTAATTAATAATACTACTTATAATTGGAACGGAAAACCCGGCCGTTCGATATCTAATCAACCTTCTATCATATTTATTCGACGAGTTCGTGCATAAAATGTAGAAATATTATTTCAAACAGTGTTCATTCAAAATGAAAATAAGAGACGTGCGGAAGTAACAACCGATGATGGACGACTGGATACGATATAGGCAAAACGAGGTTGTGATAATTTCATTTCTAGGATGACAGTTGTAATAATATTGAACTGTAGAAGCGTCTTCGTATATAAGGCGAGTACATTTCATCTGACCTCTAGTTATATCACAATGGAAAGTAAGGCGATCATCCTCTTGTTGTTGGCGAGTGCAGTGCAAGGTGAACATAGCTCTTATATCCCAAAGTTGAATGTTTCATACGGACTATCGGACGAACAAGTGGCTGTAGTCAACAAGATCATCGTCAACAAGGAAAAAGCTGCTTCCGCATACAACAAGGGAATAAAAACCATTTTGCAAACAGTCTCCAATCCGGATGCTGCATCCGATGACTGGTCCCAACTATACAAAGGATACGAGTGTGCGAAAGATGTAATCGATATATACTTTGATTCCATTTCAATCGTCGTGGGAGCATCTTGTTCTGCTGTTGAAGCTGCTCGCCATGCATCACAGAGCTACCTGAATCAGTCTATTATTTCGATTGCGTCTGCAATTAAATTGATCCAATCTGAAGATTATTCTGAAAACCGCGACGCAATTGAGATCGGTCGGAAGAGGGTAATGGACCTCTTGACGATTATCGTAACAAAATTTTACGATTCAATTCCTGTCTGATGAATATGACAGGACCCGATGTACAAGCTGTAATCAGTCGGGTCTACGAAGGGAGCCTCCAGGGTGTCATTCATATGGCTAATGCTGTTTTTAATGCAATAAAATTCAGAGCTGCTTCATTTCACCTGGAGTGTGGAGATTGACGGCAGACTTCGAAGACAAAGCATTGAACGGCGCTAGGAATGAAACGGATCTCACATTCGGTTTATTCAAAGCCCTCTACATATCACACTACTTGGATCAAACTCGAATCATGTCTACGTTGGATCTGATCCAATACGCGGTGACTGCGGCATACGAATCATGCAAACAAGGAAACGATGTTGCATTTGGTACAATCATAGAATTCATGAACCGAGTTGCTTTAGGACTCGGTGACGATGGCGAGCTCCTTGTTACCCGGATTGATATTGCCTCCGCCAAAGCTCTCGCCCTGTACAATTCTGCAGATTTTGTTCATTTGGACGCTATCAGGGCGGTGTACTCAAGGTCTACCGTTGCAATCTTCGCCGCCCAGGGAAGAATAATTGGTGCGAATGTAGTGGGGGGAGCTGCTTATTTTGACGCGGTTCGTGCGGCCGTCAACTCGAGTGGGAATTATCCCGACACGACAGCAAGAATCGCAGCTCTGAAAACGGCTGTGATTGATCTAGCCCCGGGGTACACCGGAGAGTACTGTGATTCACAACAACCAAAGTTTCGGCGCCTATATTGAAGCTCAGCTCGTCAAGTATCGGGACAAAATGATTTTCGGGGCCGTCTATGCATCGGCAACATTTTTGGACGCAGTTGCGAGGCTGGCCTACGTCGTCCACATGGGCGAAGTGAGTAAGAATGACTACGTTGCGGTAAAGAGTCTTTGGAACGAATCCAACTTTGCAGTCGCCGAATACAGCCAAGCTATATCGGCGATGATTTTGTCAGCCCTTCAGGCTACAAACGGAAGCTAGGATGGAGTCGAGCGCGACACATTCGTGCCGGAAAATACGGAATCTCAGGGTTTTGGCTGCGAAAAATATAGACCTTCGTTAACAGGCTAGTTTTTCTGTTTCGTAATAGATCTCCGGTCATCGATGATACAGAAATGATGGAGAATTGGTGGACATTCAATAATTGTATTTTGCCTGTAAAATTAAAAATTAAGTAAAAATTTCTCAATAAAATTGAACGAACTGAAATTAATGTACTCGTCAAAAAATTATCTAATTAAGTCGAAAGCTATTGATTGCCTATCTGTGTGCTAAATTCCTGTCACTTTGGAAGATGTCGCATGTCGTAAAAGTGAAATTGGATATATTGTTCTGGAGCAGGCTTTCCGGAATAAAAATATATAAATGACGGAAAAACTGATATCCGAAAGAA
Organism: Phymatocera aterrima; assembly: GCA_963170745.1. Classification (NCBI taxonomy): domain Eukaryota; kingdom Metazoa; phylum Arthropoda; class Insecta; order Hymenoptera; family Tenthredinidae; genus Phymatocera; species Phymatocera aterrima. The sequence goes on from OY720662.1 coordinate 14,017,645, forward strand.
TTACAGTCCAAGAAATAGTAATATAGATTGTAACAAGGTGACTTTGAAAATAACACGAGGGAACAAAACTTACGAATGAACGTTCATCAAGATATCAATAATTCTGAAGTTTGGAGTATAAGTTTTGATATTTTTCTTTTCATATTTTATTATCTGTAGAAAAACACATCTCGGCCCTGAAGAAGGAGTGAAATTAAAAATACTTCAATTTCACTCACTTTTGCTAAAGCCCAATGAAATACATTGCAGGCCAATCCCGCAACAGAAGAATCCAATAATCAAGATGATAATAATCCTTATCAAGATCTGCTTGGATTCCGACTAACGCTTCAGCGGCGAGGTCCGTGATCGTACTCACAGTACTCGAATTTGAGCGTCGAGAAGAAATCAGAGAAGCCCTGACCAGGTTCATCGCGTTGGAGATGGCGTTATTAAGCTTGTGAGTGACGGCGACACGCGATGCTTTCCGGACTCTCTCGATTGCAGGTTGTGCTTTCTTGTCCAAAGAAAGGCATAGTATAAATCGACGATTTGTAGTATATATAGCATATTTTCGAAATCCGTTTACAAAATCACGATCGGACCACTAGTCGAGCAAGGATGCACTTCGCAAAGTAATGCACAAAAAATGCAAAATGCAGCTGTGCAAAAACTACTCATCCGACAGCGCCCATCCTTCGCCCACGTAGTCTAGATGTCATTCACAACTATTTCGTAGGAGGCCTATGCTACAACTTCGAAATTAGCCGAGTTCTGAATTTTTGAAAGAAGCCCTTATTTTTATGATTTTTTATGTTTTGCTCGGTTAAAAATACGCCGAACGGATGATGATTCGTACGATGTGTTCTTCTGTAATTCGTGTTCGCGAATTAGTAGAAGAAACAGAAATGTGTCGGCCAAGAAGGTTTTATCAAATAGAGTAAGTTCAGTCATTCTTAAGACGGCAGTTGTTCCCAATAATCATGATAGTGCTATGAACGATCCGTTGCTGTCACTTCGAAGGGAATCGTCGTCCTATATTGGAAACCTTCGTTTAGGTCCACGGAACTCGACATTGCGGCGATTTCATGGCGAAAACTATTGGTAGATTTTTGTACTCCTTAATATATTCAGCACTTGGCGGCTGTTTCTGTACATCAACGATGTTTTTCATTATTGTACAACTGAAACAAATGTGAAGTGTTGGATCAACGTTATTCCTTCGGTTCCTTATACTCTTACGAAGTATCGATAACATGACTTGTAGTATTTGAATAAGAATGAACATAGGTCTATATAGCAGTAGAAACGAGGAATAGGAATAGGAACGAAAAAGTCGGAACAAGACGCGTGTACGGAGTAGCAAGAAAAGAATGAAAAGCGAATATAAGGCACAGCATCACATTGAAGTTGTCTTAAATGATTATACCTGTCTTTATTGTGAAGACATAAATATGAAGATATATGTCTCAGGTTCGAAATGTAGAGTAAATTCGAAAGATTTGATCGTGGCAGAAATATAAGAGGAGTTCGATATTAGAAACGATAATATAAATGATCATCCGATGATGAAATACACTGTTGTGTATCACACAATTTCTAATAAATCTAATTAAATAATGTAAACTCAATAACGTAGAATTAAGAATATTTTATATTTTTATAACCGCAATTTCACTGCGACCGGGACCCACGACAGGGGGGTAAACCCTATGCCAGGTCAACGTAGACTTCGCGGTCTAGCAAGGGAAATTCCCACATCTGGCAAGACAATGCCACGCTAAAGAAAGTACGACCCGGTCATATAAATATTCTTCATACAATTACTAAAATAGTCGAAGGGGTCGTACGTACTTTCCGCGTGGATTTCCTGTAATACATTTTATGACAGCCAGTTGGTCACCAAATGTGGATGCCTTAAATTGGACAGCGAGGACGCGGAGACGCGGTAGGGTCGCGTATTGTTACACCTTTTGGCATACCTGATTTTCGTGCCTCCTACTCTTTTCTATGTACTAATTTTCATCCAATCACAAAATTTCACATTCTTTAACCAATCAACACCTTGGACATATCTTTAACTACTCTCCTACGCCCTTCCACTATTTCCGGTAAACTCCAAATTCTTACTCGATATATCTTTCCAAAAGCAGTACATCAACGAACTTCATATCGACAACATCTAACTAACAAACTAAAAGTACATCAACGAACTTCATATCGACAACATCTAACTAACAAACTAGTAGTACATCAACGAACTTCATATCGACAACATCTAACTAACAAACTAAAAGTACATCAACGAACTTCATATCGACAACATCTAACTAACAAACTAGTAGTACATCAACGAACTTCATATCGACAACATCTAACTAACAAACTAAAAGTACTCATCAAGTCTTAACATTTGCACCTAACAAGTCTAATTAACAAATCATTTATCTAACTCTAATAATCGAACTATCATCACAACTAAACTATTAAATCATCAAACACATCTAATATCTAAATCTCTAACCATCTACTAAACCTAAGACGACATCTATTAATCATAATTAAATAAGTTCAACTGATATCCGTTATTTCTAAACTTGTAAATATACTATTATTTTCTAACTACGACTCAACAATTCATTTCATAACAATAATTACCCTCACTACACTAAAGTGTCGTGCGGGACACAACATATTATGGTCCTTCGAGCCGGATATCAGTCTATGTAACGAACACAGAACATTTAACAAATTATCATACGAGTGCTAAACTGTCGATCTAAGAACAATTTACGAGTCATTAACAAGTGCGTTTACAAACATTTAACAACACTCAACATCAGTGACGTAGAAAAGGGTGTGGTTCCTCGAGTCTCAACGCCAGAGTATCAACCATCATCCAGAGTCACCTACACCAATCTACTCGACGGAAACCGAGTTGATCTGGAATCGTCTCATCAACCAAGACATCAGTAAGGTAAACTCGTTCTTTTAATCACCAATTCCCGTCGAATTTCATTCCCATCCAGAACAAATTTCCAATGGCAACCGTATCCACTCTAAAACGCAGACGTGGAGACGTAAAAAGGTCAATCACGCGACATAGAAACTTTCTTGCTGGTCAACAAGAGTCACCAGATGCAGATCAACTGCAAATAAAGGTGGACCATCTTTGCGAACAGTTCAAGACTCTAGCTGTAATTCATGAAGAGCTGATGGAATCAGATCCGGACGCTGAAGCAAGTCACGTATCAGAGTATGAAATTATCACAGACGATTATCACCAGATTCTTGCGGAAACTCGCAAATTGATCCGTAAGGCCCAACAGCTGGAGACAGCAACTACAAATTCCAATTCAAGTCATGCATCAACACCAACATTACTATCACAAAGCACTTTCACGACGACGCGAATGAAATTACCAGAGATCGCGTTGCCCATGTTCGATGGTAACATCGAAAATTGGCAGTCGTTTCGAGACAAGTTTCAATCGCGAATCGGTAATAATTCTAATATATCTACAATCGACAAATTTCAATATCTCCAATCTTCACTGACCGGTAAAGCATCACGTGCGATCGAAGACATTGAAACCACCGAAGCAAATTATCAGGAAGCATGGAAGATTCTTGAAGACAAATACGACAATACACGTGTAGCCATCCTTAGACATTGGTCCATCTTATACCTTATGCCACGCTTACAAAGGGACACTCCGAAGGCAATAGACGAACTCGTCGACAAATTTAGACAGCAAATACGCGCTCTCAAGGGTCTGGATCAGACAGTTGATCTATGTGATAGCATTTTGATTTTTCTATTACTATCAAAAGTAAGCGAGTACACGAGGTATCAATGGGAACTCACCCTCCCAGACAACAAAATGCCCTCGTACAAGTCACTGGTTGCCTTCCTAGAAAAACGCGGTAGTTGTTCCGATTACGCAACGGCTGCACCCAAGGAAGCATCACAGACCTCGAATAACCAACGCGCTAACAAACCAGTAAATCAAGCGCGTGGCAAGACCTTTGTTACTACAAATAGCAAAAACCCTTCACAATTCAGGTCGAATAATAATAATCATAATAACAATAAGCCTGCTACACCGTCAGCATCAAGATCCGATACGTCATGGACACCGGCATTTAAGAGATATCCATGCCCAATATGCCAGGGCAGCCATACAATTTACACATGCGATACTTTCATGCAGGCAACGATAGATCAAAGGGTCCAATTGGCAAAAAAGGCATCATTGTGTGACAATTGTCTTGGCAAAGGTCATTTACGTCAGGACTGCAGAGGGATTATGTGCAAAATCTGCGGTCAGAAACACCATAGTTTGCTGCACCCAGAAGCGACACCTGCTGCGACAGGCGAAACGACCTGACTACACTCGGGTCTCATCAAATCTTTCTCTCTAGATACGCCGACCGACGATATTATTCCTACTGCTTCACTCTACATTCTTAATCAAAACAAATCTAATGTGCAATGCCGCGCAATCATCGACACCGGTTCAACTACGAACTTTATCACCAGCAATCTTGCAACCACGCTAAGGCTGCCAAGAAGGGATTGTCATATTCCCATCGGAGCCTTGAACGAACTATCTACGGTAGCCAATCAATGGGTCACCGCGACTATCAAATCTGTCAACAACAAATATCAAAAAACTATCGACTTCTTGATCGTTCCAAGAATCACATCTATGACACCTGATCAACTAATCAGACGTCAAAACATCAACATACCATCTAACATTCAACTGGCCGATCCAGACTTCCATAAACCAGCACCCATTCAGCTTTTATTAGGAGCAGGGGTGTCTCTATCTATACTCTGTGTCGGTCAAATCAAATTATCGAAATCCCTACAACCCGATTTGTACCTGCAAAAAACCCTTATGGGTTGGGTGATCGGTGGGGGTCTACCTCAACAATCCAATCATAATGGTGCGTCATGCCAGCTCACTAGACTGCACAACGATATAAGCAGATTCTGGGAACTAGAAGAGTGCAGTACCACCAGACATCTATCTACGGAAGAGGCTGCGTGCGAGGAACACTTCCGAAAGCATGTAACTAGGAACTCGGATGGGAGATACATAGTAGCTCTTCCATTTAACGAGAAGAAGGAACTTCTCGGGGCATCACGCGGCATGGCTCTCAAGCGCCTATACGGTCTAGAAAGACGATTGAACAAAGATCCTGATCTTCACCAACAATACAAATCAGTCATCAACGAATACATTGAACTAGGTCACATGGTCAAGATCAACGGGGAACCAACAGATGGTTTTTATCTTCCTCATCACGCGGTTATCAAGGAAACCAGTCTAACCACTAAGGTCCGCGTAGTCTTTGACGGATCTGCAGCATCCAGCACGGGTATTTCGCTCAACGATGCTCTCATGGTTGGACCTCTCATCCAAGAGGACCTCTTCACTCTTGTACTCTGGTTCCGGATGCCGAATTATCTGGTTACCGGAGATATAGAGAAGATGTTCAGACAAGTTTTAGTACGCGAAGAGGATCAGAAATATCTTAGAATCTTATGGAGGGACGAAGACGGCAACGTTTCTACATATCAACTCACAACCGACACATTTGGACTTGGTCCAGCTTCATTCCTCGCGATTCGATCTATTCATCAGTTAGCCGAGGACGAATATCAACGATATCCAAGAGCAGCAAACAGCTTGAAAAGACGGTTATACGTTGACGATTTTCTCGATGGTGCACAAACCATTGAAGAAGCAATCAAACTAAGAGACGAAGTTATTAGCCTTCTCAAATCTGGAGGTTTTAACCTACGACAATGTGCTTCGAATTCATCACAAGTGCTGCAAGGACTTCCGGACTGCAGTATCAATCGACAACTACAAGACAAACACGATCCAAACCTAAAAACACTTGGGATGCACTGGAATTCGAGTCAGGATCAAATCATTTACACCGTCAAACCTATCATCACTTCATCAACGACTACTAAGCGAATCATCTTCTCCGAAATTGCAAAAATTTTTGACCCACTTGGTCTATTGAATCCAGCAATAGTCACGATCAAATTATTGATGCAAGAGATCTGGAAACTTAAACTGGATTGGGATGAGTCATTACCATTTGAAATTCAGACCAGATGGAACACCTTTGTATCACAACTTCCTGCCTTGAATGATATCGCGTTTGAAAGAAGAATGTTACACGAGCAATCAGTCAACGTGCAACTTCACGGATTCTGCGACGCCAGCGAAAGGGCTTATGGGGCATGCATTTATCTACGGTCTACCGATCAATTCGGACACGTTCGTGTTCATCTCTTTTGTGCAAAATCACGAGTTGCACCCATCAAAACTATTCAAACCATCCCGCGGCTAGAGTTATGCGCAGCAGTACTTCTTGCAACGCTGTACTCAACAGTAAGAGCAGCTATAGACACTAAGATTGATGAATCGTATTTCTGGTCGGACTCCATGATAACACTACATTGGATTAATACGTCACCTCCTCTTCTAAAAACATTTGTTGCCAATCGCGTATCCGATATACAAACAAGAACGAAGACATCGGAGTGGAGACAAGTGCCTACTCAGGACAACCCTGCGGACCTACTATCCCGAGGTTTGTTACCTGATGATTTGAACAAAGACATCATCTGGAGGTCAGGCCCGGACTGGTTAGCCGGGGGAGCAGAAGAATGGCCTGAACAGAGGTTAGAAAGAAGTGACCAGATACCAGAATCACGCAAACTGACCTGTTTATCGACAACGATTATCGACGATGGTATTCTACTCCGATACTCGTCATTCATCAGACTACAACGGATCATAGCTCTTTGTCTACGATTTAAATCTTCGAATCGCCACAAGGGAAATTTGACGGTCCGAGAACTTAATGCAGCATCTACAAAAATATTCAAAATGGTCCAACAATCTTCATTCCGACCGGAACTCGTCTGTCTACAACGTGGCGAAACCGTATCAACAAAAAGCAGACTACTGACTTTGAATCCTTTCCTTGACGACAACGGTATTCTGCGCGTTGGAGGTAGACTACAACAATCGGACTATTCATATCAACAAAAACACCCGATCATCTTACCAAAATCTCATCACGTGACGAAACTGCTCATCGAACTTGAACACCTGAACAACCTACATGGGGGTATACAATCAACGTTATATGCTCTTCGACAAAACTACTGGCCTATAGATGGAAGGAATCAGGTACGAAAGGTCATTCGTAATTGCGTTCGATGCGCAAAAATTAATCCTCACTCAGTGGATTACATCATGGGTAGCCTGCCTAAGGTACGGGTCACTGAGGCCCGACCATTCTACAACGTCGGGGTTGACTACTGTGGACCTTTTTATATCAAAGAAAAACGGTTTCGAAACAAAAATAAAATCAAAGTTTATGTTGCCGTATTCATTTGTCTCGCGATTAAGGCGGTTCATATCGAAGTCGTCAGTGACCTGACGACTGAAGGATTTTTAGCAGCCTTACGTCGATTTATCTCAAGAAGAGGAAGATGCAACTCCATATATTCAGACAACGGTACCAACTTCGTCGGAGCGAACAACGAGTTAAAGGATCTACAAGCTGTCCTCGTTTCCGAGCAACATAACAACAAAGTACACGATTACCTTGCAGAAAGAGGTGTCACGTGGCATTTCATACCTCCACAATCACCACATGTCGGTGGGATTTGGGAGGCAGCCGTAAAGTCTTTTAAACATCACCTTAAACGAGTGATCGGATCTGAACTCTTCACATTCGAACAACTGAATACATTAGCTATAGAAATAGAAGCCGTTCTCAATTCACGACCATTAACGCCTTTATCTTCTGATCCCAATGACCTTACCGCCCTAACTCCCTCTCATTTTCTTATTGGCGATACATTAACGAGTTTGCCTGAACAAGGTCTTTCAGCAACTACAACAAATCGCTTGTCCACCTGGCAACATATCCAGAAGGTGAAACAGGACTTTTGGACCAGGTGGCACAAGGAATATATCAATGAATTAAATATTCGCTATAAATGGACGAGAGGCGAGCACCCCATCAAAAAGGGATCTATTGTTATCATACGGGATGATAACGTTCCTCCATTACAATGGCGCCTTGGACGAGTCATCGAAGCGCACCCCGGACCAGACGGTGTGATTCGCACTGTGCGTGTAAAAACTGCGAGGGGTGAACTAGATCGCAATGTCAAAAGACTAGCACCGTTGCCAGTGAACAGTGAATCAGACACTTAACTATTAAGTTAAAATTTCTTTCTTCTAGATATGTCTATTCATATCATATGCTTAATCATATATCTAAGTTGAAAATCATGACTATCACTCATCTATCTTAATCTATACAAGTTTCTTTACATATATACTAGTTGATCGCACGCCTCTCAACCGGGGGAGTATGTTGTGTATCACACAATTTCTAATAAATCTAATTAAATAATGTAAACTCAATAACGTAGAATTAAGAATATTTTATATTTTTATAACCGCAATTTCACTGCGACCGGGACCCACGACAGGGGGGTAAACCCTATGCCAGGTCAACGTAGACTTCGCGGTCTAGCAAGGGAAATTCCCACATCTGGCAAGACAATGCCACGCTAAAGAAAGTACGACCCGGTCATATAAATATTCTTCATACAATTACTAAAATAGTCGAAGGGGTCGTACGTACTTTCCGCGTGGATTTCCTGTAATACATTTTATGACAGCCAGTTGGTCACCAAATGTGGATGCCTTAAATTGGACAGCGAGGACGCGGAGACGCGGTAGGGTCGCGTATTGTTACACCTTTTGGCATACCTGATTTTCGTGCCTCCTACTCTTTTCTATGTACTAATTTTCATCCAATCACAAAATTTCACATTCTTTAACCAATCAACACCTTGGACATATCTTTAACTACTCTCCTACGCCCTTCCACTATTTCCGGTAAACTCCAAATTCTTACTCGATATATCTTTCCAAAAGCAGTACATCAACGAACTTCATATCGACAACATCTAACTAACAAACTAAAAGTACTCATCAAGTCTTAACATTTGCACCTAACAAGTCTAATTAACAAATCATTTATCTAACTCTAATAATCGAACTATCATCACAACTAAACTATTAAATCATCAAACACATCTAATATCTAAATCTCTAACCATCTACTAAACCTAAGACGACATCTATTAATCATAATTAAATAAGTTCAACTGATATCCGTTATTTCTAAACTTGTAAATATACTATTATTTTCTAACTACGACTCAACAATTCATTTCATAACAATAATTACCCTCACTACACTAAAGTGTCGTGCGGGACACAACATACACTTCATTTCAATCAAATCCCTGCAAGATATTTCCAATGTTTTCTAAATACTATGTAGGTGACTGAATCATCACATGCTTCCTATAAAAATACAGCAAAAATTTTATTTTCACGTATTCTATAGCATCGTTGATTTCAGTATTTACTCAAGATCTAGTATAGTTGCGGTTCGGTGCGCAAATACAGCATGAATACCATTCGATTCCGACCTAGCTTGAATATTTGACTTTGAGCGCAACTATGGCTCCGGCAGACATACCTTGACAAAAGTCAACAAGTGCATCATATACGTCATTCAAAAGCACTTGGAGGTCAGTGTATGCAGCCTGACTTACTTGACCTGCGTGAAAAGCTTTGGCCAAAATTATAACTCCATCGAAGAACTTACTGGTGGATATCTGAGCTCCAACAGTTGTCAAATTTTGGAGGGCAACAAGTTGGGCTTCAGCTGCGTTGTCGAAAGTTACGTTATCCCGAATCATACCGAAGAATATTCCAGTATATTGAGATGATGGGGCAACTAATCGGTTTCTCTGAATTTCGATTTGTTCGAGATTTGCGGTAAGATTATCACTCGTTATGGAAATTCTAATCATATTGTAGAAAGTGATGTCCCCCTGCCCCCCGACATTGAAGTCGTATATCGTTTGATAGTTATTCTGAATTGTGGTATTGGATGCGGGATGGAGGGTGAGAAAAGACTTCAGAATGATAGCACGATCTCCAGCATCAAGATCGGCAATAACTTTGCGTAGGTCGGCGTCATCCAGAGAAAAGCCAAGTACGCCATCATCTTGGAACCCGAGCTGAATTTCTTTCAAGTGTCTCACAAGTGAACCGAAAAGAACCAAATTTCCCTCCACGTATGCTCTGAATGATACCGTCAGGGCGAGCTGGTTTGCATACAATTCGTTCAGGATGCCACCTCGATTGAACTTGATATATAAGTAGAGGGCTTTGAGTAAACTGTATCGGTACTCGTGGTCCGCTTGTATTCCGACCAATGCCTTAGCCTCGAGGTCCTTTATCGTAGTCGCAATACTCGAATTGAAGCATCGGAAAGAGGTCACAGCAACCCTGACGTTCATTGCATTGAAGATGGCATTATTGAACTGTGTGACGGCGAGAAGCGATGCCGTTCGGACTTCGTCGATTACAGGTTGTACTTCCTTGTCGGTTGTAGACAGGCAGGTAGAAATTGCATTGTAAAAAGTGTCGACCGATTTCACGTAGCTCGTGAGTGCCGCGGTGCGGCCGACTTTAATCTTATCTCCGTTTGCGGCATAGCTTCCAAATCGCACTAAAGTAAATAAAGCTGTGTTGGTTTCCGTAGCAGCATTTTTTAAGGAGGCGTATGATGCATCCCGAGCTTCTTTAAGAGCAGGACAAGATCGTCCAACGACTAACGCAGCTGAATCATAGAGCAGGCCATTGACATCTTGGAATTTGTCTCCTTTTTGGGAGTCATCGGTGATATCCTCAGGTCCGAAGAATAAAGCAAACCAAGCTTTGAATTTGCCACGGGTCACATCTGCTGCCGTTTGCTGGTTGGTTATAATTGTATTGAGATCAGCCACTTCGTTTGCCCGTAGTCCGTAATCAACTTTTAGCGTCGGGACGTATGATCCCTGCGCTAGACTCACGAATGCCAAGAATATGATTACTTTACTTTCCATTCTGATGGAATGTGATTCTGTCAGGTCTCAACTTCTTTTATATACGAATTCGTTTCCACAATTTATTATTATAACAGCTGCAATACCGTGTATAGTTTTCACTAAACCCTGGCCATTCCGTATTTATCCTTATGAGATGGAGTCGTTTGGAACCATCTGTTACAATACATTATAGATTCAATGCAGCAAGAAAATATAGTAGGTATATTTATAAGATCTACTGTCAACTAGCTGTGAAGTATGACTATCCAAGGCTACCGGGCTGTGAGTCTATTCGCCAAAGGGGAAGAAATATACTATGACGATCGTGACTTTTTTTCATGCTTTTATAATTCACGCAGCGGTGGTAGTAGGTCTTGTTTGATAAAACTTTTTAGGTCAGCCATGCAATTCGTTACGTCACTACTGGGGGGGGGGGGGGGGGGGGGGCACGAAATCACGCTGCTGCCGCGTGTAGACCGAACGCCGCTATAGAAGTAGAAAAAAATTCAAATTTATTGTCATTTTCGATCATCTGGTATCATACAAGTTCAAGATTCCGATTGTTCCTCGAGACAGGAGAGAGGTAGGGCTATAACCAGTCGCTAGCCCCCGTGAAAAACCTTATCCGTGGGCAGCAGGGAGATAATTGATCCCTTCATCCGATTTTCTAGTATCATCGAACTTCATGAAAATTCAAACGTTATCCGAAAGATCATTAATTTCTGTGTATGGAAAACCGCTACTGCCGCTTCCAAAAAGTGAAGAAAATGGCGGCAGCAGCACTTGAAAGTCAGGCTCATCGCAACCGAATTTCATGTTTTCGTTCGGTTTCATCAGCAATAATCCGGTTCTTTTCGATTTGTTTGTTTGAAATTGAAAATAAATTTTCCGTGTCGTTGATTGTTTAAACAAATAAATTTCTATGATTTATGTGAAATTCTTCGATTTTTCCGTCGCTATTCTTTGTTTTTTTCATATTATCCATGCCTTCCATTCCAATTGAGAATAAATTAGTTTTCTTCGTGGGAACAACACTTGGGATCATTGTTTAGACAAATGAGATCCTATAAATTATTCCAAGGTTATGAATTTTTAAGCCGATTATTTCGGTTATTTCACGTTTCTCGTAGTACGTATACGAATCCTTCCCGCGTTTTTATCGAAATGTGCCAATTATTCATGAAGACCGGGATTGTTTAAGCGAATGAAAAATATTTCACTTGGAGCGTGAAGATTTTAGAGCTATTTTGAAGCAGAAATTGAGTCTACGGCATTGATTTATTTCACCAACTAGAGGAGAGTATAGCTGGGTATATCGTGCCACTTTGGACTTTCCGATTTTTCAAATTTTAGTTTTCAACCAAATGGCGTTGACCAATTCTAGATTGTTTCGGATATTCATTTCCGAACCCCTAAAAAAATCACTGTTGTGAGAAAACATTTATTTGCTAAACCTGTGTAAACGGTACGATATGGCCGACTGGTGGAATAAATCGTACCTCCGCGGTAGGGCAAATTGTACCACACTTTGAAAATTAGGAATGACGCAATGATAGAAGCTATTGTTTTATTTCACAACGCAGTAGTTTATCAGCTAACATAATGTGGTTTCGGAATATTTATCAATATCGGCACTATCATTATTTCGATAGAGAATACAACTGTTAGTGAAAAACAAATCCGATGATCCTGAAAAGTTTACAATGGATTATTCAAATAATTTTACCGTTCAGTAAATTTTTTATGATAATATCAAAAGCTATGTACAATTACAGGAGTGGGCAAGAAGTAAGGCATCGAATTAATTCATCGCTAGTTTTCGTCTTCGGAAACGAAACTGTCGGCGTAAAATTCTTCGTCATCTTCGTCATTGTCATCAGTCGATGCGACCGTTGCCGACTGCTTGTCAAACGAAACTGAGCACGAAGCGTACCGATGAAGTCAACGCCACCGTAAATTTATTGTACTTAAATGACAATTGCACGCGTATTTCATGAGCACAAATCGAAAAGAACCAGATATTTATTGCTGATAAAACCGAATGAAAATGCGCAATTCGGTAGCGGTGAACTCGACTTTCAAATGCTGCTGCCGCCATTTTCTCCACTTTTTGGGAACGACAGCAGCGGTTTCTCGGATACAGAAATTGATGATGATTTCAGATAACATTTCAATTTTTATGGAGTTCGACGATACTATAAAAAATCGGATCAGGGATCGATTATCTCCCTGCTACCACTGACGAAGGTTCTCACGGGGGCTGGCAGCTGGTTAAAACCCTACGCCTCCCCTGTCTCAAGGAACAATCGGAATCCTGAAGTTTGATGATACTAGGTAGGTATTCAAAAATAAATAAAATGTTTAAATTTTCTTTCATAGCGGGTTTGGTTTACACGCGGGAGCAGCAGTGTCATTTTGTTTTTCCCCCAACAATGACGTCACGAATTGTACGTATGACTTCGAAAAGTTTTATCGCACTAGACCTAGTGTCACAGCCGCTTTTAGACTATTTGATAAACACATTGATACCGGTATGGACATCGTGAATCACGAATTCTACAGTCTCTTTCATAGCGGCGGGTGGGATAAATTGAATCACAAGGTATATCGGACCAGCGGCAGAACTCGGAAGAAAATGTCTTGTAGTGTTACCTATCATCATAAAACGAGAACCTAAACTTCTTTCTACAAACGTCGCAAATCGCATCATCCACGTAAATCTCGTTCGATCACAGCACGCTCGTGTATGTTTGACAACATATACGACAGCTAATTTTAGGGAAGTTTATGTCATCACCACCAAGTAAGAAAACCCCTAAATACTATTGTGGTATGACATTACTATTTCATAGCTTGAATAAATGTATCGCTGTGAAAAAATTCGTTAAACAAGTTTGTGAAAAACGTTATCTTATTGTTGAAGAGTTGTATTCGGGCAAATTGAACCGGTTCAATTCATGGCACATGTTTTTTAATTATAGCCAATAAGAGTAATAATAGCAATAATAACAATAATAGCGATAATAGCAGTCATAGCAGTGATGGCAGAAATAACAATATCAGCAATAATAGTATATGAGTAACATGAATACCGATAATAGTTGTAATAGTAATAATAAATAGATAGATCGATTTATTACTTGTTCAATTTACAGAAAATTTATAAAAGGAGGTTGCGCTTTCGCTTCTTAGATTTTTTTTTTACTCATTCTATGCGGTTTGTACTTCATGTTCTTTCTTACAACTGCGCTTACCTGGTTTCAGATTAGCGTTGCATGTTCACGTTGCTATATTATCTGTAGATTTAGTGTGATACTTCTTTCTGGTATACAGTTTACGAGCGCTACGGCCAGCTTTCCAGCTTTTACAATGTTAATGTTGTTTAGCAAATAACAAAATTTATTAGCAGTATTATCAGCGTCGCAGAACTCAGGGAAAAGGCTTTTGCTTTGTTTTTCGTATCGGGAACAATCTGACAATGCATGCAAAAAGTTATTATCGTCTAGACAATACTCACAGTAGCTATACATAATCTCGTTGAAGCTGTACTTTTTTAAATTTACAATCAGTCTTAGGCTATAGTTATTCAAGAGTCTTAATTGGCTCACCGTTATCTTTTGATGCAGTGGCATCTTTAGGTCAAGGTACGTATGTAAGGCTTTGCATTGCATTGCTGCGTTCGTCGGAAGCTAGTGCTGGGAGAATAGGTCTAGTGAGGTAGACGAGGTGGACACGAGTTGTAGTCTTGTAGAGTTAGGTGATCCGTTAAGGTTTCAAAAGGATCGTTTTTTTCTGAGTTAACTGTCGTCAGAGATCAACCTTATCTATGACCTTGAAGAAGTGCTCCCTAATCTGATTCCACCAGTTATACTTTTCCGATTTTTGCAGCTTTACTTCGCAGAGTTTGTACTTTTTCGTTGCTCTTTTACACCAATTTTTCCACGTGCATACCGTTGGCGCGCACTTCATAATGTGACGTGCGCAAGAATCATTCAAATTTGAGAGTGCTAAGTTGCGCTAACATGTTCGAAAACTATTCACAGCGATTGAACGTTGACTAAAAGTTTCCCACATACCTCTTGTCAGCGTCCCTCTTTTTATTTTGTGGAAGTCTGCCCAAGGTTTAGAGGGAGTAAGAAATATGAAACACGTGAATTTTAATAACTCATGGAAACTGCATATTTATAAAATTCAATGTATAGCTATTAACCCTAAAAGGAGCATGTGGGGGCATTTTGAACCCCACTTTTTCATCTGTAAGGAGTCATTTTCTTCTTCTTTACCATTTCTCCGCGTATAGAGCATTTTTTCACCAATTTTGGTTCCGGAAAAATGGTAAAACTGATATCCGAGAGGAATACAGTCGAGGAAGTAGAAATATGGAATGTTGCAAGAGGGATCTGAAAATAACACGAGGGAAGAAATATAACGAATGAACCTTCATCAAGATATCAACAATTCTGGAATTTGGAGTATCAGTATTGACATTTTCCTTTTCATATTTTGTCATCCGTAAAGCACATCTCGTTCCCGAAAAAGGAGTGAAATTAAAAATACTACAATATCACTCCCTTCTGCTAAAGCTCAATCAATACACGGACACCCAATCCCGCAGCATAATTGGGTTACTTCGACACTATTCATACCGCTATCTACGGCAAAAGGTGCAAATCATACCAATATCACAGATTACATTGCAGCTTTCAGGGACGCAGTATCCACCTCAGCCCCAAATTACAGTCAACTGTATTGTAATGACCGAATATTTATTTTCGATATTGAAGCTGAATTTGCAATACATCATTACAAAATCAATAATGATGGCGTATATTGCACAAATCCGATTTTGGATGCAGTCGGAGTTGGATACTCAATAAGAAATGGAACAGAGAATGTGATACAACTTCTCTCACACCTCGTGCACGATATGTATATACTTGGTTTATAAATGTCTCACGATCGCGAAACGTTTCAAAATTTGAAAATGCTCAGTGCGAAAGCTGCCCGATGGATAGAATTTTATACCTGTAATTATAGAATCGAAGGCACCACGATGTGTGTATGAAACCACGTGTTACAGGGTTCGCGATAAATTATCATCTGGGATCGGCAATTGTGGGAGCCGGCCACGTGCGGTCCCAGATACTTTTGCCAGGCGAGCAGAACAGAAGAAGACACAGACATCTTTTCCCGCGGGTATATTTTCCCGCTTTCCGGTCCCAGTGAATAACAATGCATTTCCTATGGCCCGTGAAAATATATCGGTCAAAGAACCAACGAGGAAACAGGAAGTTCGGGTAGAGGGACATAGAAACTCGTGGAGGTGTTATCGGAGGTATATACCACAGCTGTTGGAGAGTCCATTAGAATAAAGGTATCGTGTTTGAGGGTGGTATGTACATATGCGCACACAGTCGTAAATGACCCGCCGCATGGAGATTGACTATAATTCATACAATAGGATAAGCATTTGGGTCCTCGAGCATACGATTCATGCAGCGATATCTCGAGCGATATTCTGTCGCTGTACCATAGCTCCCGCAAGATATATGTGTTCGGAAGAACGCAACACGTGGAAATACCGTGAAAATTTGCCAGGATCTTAGGATCGTTAGAAAGCCTCCGTTTGCTGACACATCAGGATTGCCACTTCGCCATTTCGAAGCTTGGATTCCATGTGGTATAATGGTGCATCGGCTGCAAACTTTTTCCTCAAATGTTACATGTTTGTAACTGCATCTACTGATGATGAGTCATTCAAAGTTCTAGTTGTAGATGAACAGAGTCATGATCTTTCTGATAAATTCTCGATTACTAAGCTATACTATCACTAGACTTTTTATGCTTCAGACATAAGCACGACATAACTTTCTTGAACAAAATTATTCCTCTTCGTGGCATTTTCAAATGATTATTTTATTATTGAACATTGTGATGAAGATTCATAGTAATAGAGGCAGGCTTCAGGTATATTGCATTGTCCAGTTTTGTCATGGCCTCGTTCCGATAGTATAATACCCGCCTAGAATATCAGCAATCTGAACAGAGTTGCGGGAGATGATGAAGGCAGAAGTCCTTGATAGCTATTCTTGTATCTTGGAATATCAGCATTTCCCTGCCCTGGCGCCAATTGTGTCGTCTCCGAGGAGAGATCGCGGGTAATTTGTGCAGGAGCGGATAGCCGGCCCCTGCCAACTCGACGATTTCCATAAGCTTCTGATCCCACTAGAGAGTCCTTGGCGGCGTTCCTTGAATCCTGATACCCATAAGTCCAGGCTGATTTTCACTCCGTGTTATCAGCTATCATCGATAAATCATCGTGAAACGAACACTCACACCACGTCCAAACGTATTTTCATTTTTATTTCTTCTTCTAGCTATTTGACGAGATCCCTGAAATCGGGAAATGTTTTTGCACCCTTTATTCGTATCGTCCGTCTAAATGTATTGTGAAAATTTTGCACAGCTCACGTTCCCTTCCGTGTGGAGAAAGTGTCTTGTTCGGAAAACGTGTCATTAGTATGAAATGGTGAAACCTTCAGAAAGTTTCTCATATCCTGTTCGTAGTAGAAAGAGTGTTCTTCAAAATACTTCTGTACAGTTGCAGCTGGGTCAGCCAGTAGGAAAACCTGTCCCAATTTGTATGATGAGAAGCTCCAGAATCCCGTTCTCTGTTCTTCTGTTGGTATTTCTCGAATCCTGATATTTCCACATGTCTCTCGTCTTTCTACCTTATTCGACGCTGACGGGAATTCGGTTTTTGAAAAATTCCGCAATATTTCTTCTTTCCTAATAATTGCATAGCTGGGAGTCCCACGGGTAGAGCGCATACCTCGGCTATCCTGAAAATAAAAATATGACTTTGCGGTATGATGGAGCAGCTGAAATGTGTATCTGTTCAATTCTCCTCATATCCTGTTCTCGAAAGACGGAGTTCCATCTTGAAAGTTCGTTCTGAGCGTTTCGATCTTATAGAGCCACCGAAAAAGAACACCAAGAAATAGGGTCGTTCTATATCTTTCGAAGGACCAGGATCCTGCGAATACCGCGCATCCTTTCTCGCGATCCCTGGTACCCAAGCATGTTATTTGACCCCGTGTCCTCCCAGCCACATGCAACTAGTAGTACTTACTAGCAAACATGTGCGAGCATGCAGAGAAACGAAGATAAAATATTGTTACCGATTCCGGAAAGGTCCTTCCGCCGACTCCTTCAGCCCTGGTAAAACAGAGGACGGCATTCGTCTTGAAATTCTTCGCAGCGAGTAAGAGTCCTAGGTTGCCGAGTGTTGAATTTTCATTGAACCCTGATATTTTACGGTGAGTTTCGACTTTCGTCCTAGGGGTGGATACAATCTAGGATTTCTATTGGAGCCCGCGTTCCCTATGTCGGCTTGTACATTTCCAGGCAGTCCTCAGATCCTGTTATTTCAACGTACAGTTTGTTTTGTTGCGCCCTCTAAGCCCGGTCCGTTGCGAGGCAACGCCCCATTGAACCGACCGAAAAATGTCAGCTGATATTTTACCGAAGCCGTGAAAGATATATTGAGAACAGGATCGTTCTTAAATCCTGATAGAGTATCGTTCCTTCTCTCGGAAGAGTTCTCACGAAAATTTGAGCAAACATCGCATTACTCAGCAGGCATACCTAGATTACTAACACATCCCGTTTACCAATACAGTCGAAACCCCTGAGGCAACGCGTGTCCTTCGAAGCAGTCCTTGAATCCTGGTACTAAAGTCTTTCTTTCGTTTTGATGTCCGTTTACTTATGCAGTTAATATTCACTACCCTGTATTCACCATACGTCAAAAACTCAAATCAAACAGCAGTATTCATTTGATCCAGATAAGAGAATTCTTCATACACTTGAACAGGATGCGATCATAATTACACCCTATCAGTGCGTATTGTTATTTCAATAATTCACAGTAAGCTGCTGATGTTCTTACAAGTTATTTTTTAGAATATGAAAGTGATCTTGATCTCAATCATAACGGAAAATGAAATTAAAACTCATCACGATCGGTATAGTCGAATCACTTGTAAAGATTTGATTTCCACTTTTTTCCCTTGGAAGAAACTTCCCAATCGTCCTATGTGAGAATCCTGTTTCCCTGGGTCAACGGGAGTAGAGATGCTTTGAAGCTCGTTCAGTGGGTTAGCACAGTACGTGAAGGACGAGTCTACAAAGTCATGGTGTCCTGGTAGAGCGAATGTTTCGAACGCTCGTTTCTTGACGAATGACAGGTCGTTGACGATTGGCTCCCAAACATAAGACACCGTTGAAATTTTTCCTGGCAAGTCAAAAATGAATGATATCCTAATCGCATTTTCGGATCAAACTGCACTGCCGGCAGTTATGGCGGAGAAGAGTAAAGAATTATCCAACCCATGTATTCCTGGTCGCGAAAAATTCTCAACCGGCAGTTTGGCTTTGGCTACAATGCCTATAATGAACAAAAAATGTGATGGCAGCCCGGGTCATGGCGTCCTGATGCAGCGCATACTTCTAGGGGGTGAATATGTTACCCGCGATACGTGAGGAGGAGTTAATATTCCATTGACACTCTTTCGATGGATATGCACCTTCGTTCAAATTTTTTGTCACGTTTTCAAACGAAAGCGCGAAATTTCTCAATGTCTGCATACGCAGCGTCCTATAATTCTCAAACAGTTGGGTGATTTAGCTGCTCAAAAACAAAACGCGCGGCAACCATACGGCAAGAAAAAATTGAAAAATTTTACAATAAAAAAAACCTTGAAGTGGTCGTAAGTCGTTGAAAATGAAAATATGTCCAAGTATGTTGTACGTACTGAAAATATGCCGCAATGGTTACGAGTTCGTTTGAGCGCTTGTTGTTAATAAAACAGCGAGGCGATCGTCGTCGGCGCGGTTTGAGCGTCACATTATCTTCGGCATAAGCGATAATGATAAAAGACGTGGTAACCGTCGTTGTATAATGACATTGTTTTCTTCATATTTTTTAATAGTCGCACACTAGTGCGTGGCATGATGTGAATTTGAAAAGCAGTTTTCTGATTTAATTACCTGCAATAATAGCCGCAATATAACACATCGGCAATGTATGTAGGTACGTTTTTATATGCATGAAATGCATTTTATGTGCACATAAAATTGCTTTCCAATAAACAGCGGTCTCCAGTCTATCTGAGACGTAACAAAAGGAATGGGTCTTCTGGCTGGAAAGAATGAACGCCAAGTTTAGAAATTGCATAGTATGTACGTACCTACAGCGGAATAGCATTGATTGTGAGTGGAAGATGGGGGCCTCTAGTACCGCTGCATTCGTGACACAATTTTTGGTTGCCCTCTTGTTCGTCGTTGGAGCATCAAGTATGTAACAATAGATCTACTGTCGGATCAAAAAGGTTTGGCGGTTCAGTTTGAGTGATTATAACTTCTGAAAAAAAATGTTAGAGGGTAAATTCAAAAACGTGCGTGAAGCGTAGAGTTTTCTGCGTTCAACGATTATTCACGGGGTTCGGTGCAAAAATCGTGCGAACCGATATGGTCTCCGAAGGGTTAAAAAACGTAGTTTTTTCGGGGTACGTTGCCGTAGGTCAACTTTATATCGTCACTGTTCGTCTAAAAGAAGCGTTAAAAATCTGAAAAAATTCACAGTTATTTCCTGAACATTATCAAGCGTCGTGGCATTCGAAATTTTGAAAAATATCAAAAAATCTGGACGCCGGGTGCAAAAAAGTTCAATGTCGTGATTTCGGTAACGACTGGGAACCGGTGACACCGAGGTAGCTTAAAATTTTCGTTAAAATATACAACATTTGATTCTGTAATCACTTTTTGATTTGCGATACTGAGCCGACAGTAATAGACGTCGATAATTTTTTGAATTTACTACGGGCAATGTATGTGCGAGCCGCGATATTCGTCACTGCATTTTCCCCTTCCCGCCTCCGCCGCATCAGTTGTTTTTCAATCGTCTTCTACGTCGACCGCGAGTAACAATTGAGGCGGTGGACGCGCGGAGGGGAAAATGCAGTAACGAATATTGCGGCTCGCATAGACACTGCCCGTAGCAAATTCAAAAAATTATCGACGTCTATTACTGTCGGCTCAGTATTGCGAATCAAAAAGTGATTACAGAATCAAATAGTGTATATTTTAACGAAAATTTTGAGCTAGCTCGGTGTCACCTGTTCCCAGTCGTTACCGAAATCGCGACATTGGACTTTTTTGCACCCGGCGTCCAGGTTTTTCAATATTTTCCAAAATTTCAAAAGCCATGACGTTTGATAATGTTCAGGGAATAAATACGAATTTTTTCAGGTTTTTAACGCTTCTGTTAGACGAACAGTGACAATATAAAGTTGACCTACGGCAACGTACCCCGAAAAAACTACGTTTTTCAACCCTTCGGAGAACATATCGGTTCGCACGATTTTTGTACGGAAACCCGTAAATAATTGTTGAACGCAGAAAACTCTACGATTCCCGCACGATTTTGAATTTACGCTCTAACATTTTTTTTTTAGAAGTTATGATCACTCAAACTGAACCGCCAAACCTTTTTGATCCGACAGTAGTCCTAAGGCACCGTTTTATCGATTCAAGGATTATGGCAGATTTACGCTGTTGCGGGAATACAGGCGCGTTCAAATCAAATTAACGGGGTTTTCCATGTGCCTCACATATTTACGACAATACATATACAAGAAATTCAAGGGGATTGCCAGTGCGTGAAATTTGGCAAAATTGAGAAATATAATCGAAGTATTTCTCCCAATTTCTTCCTTCGATTTCGATTCACTCGCAGCAGCCGAGTCTCGGGAACGAAGAGACCGAAACAAAATTAATTCAGTTGTCTGTTTTGTTCTCGTTTTTTTCTTTCGAGTTTGTTGATTACAAAACTGAGGTAGAATTCAATCGGCTTCTTCGGTGGTTCGGAACTTTGGAAAATCGTCTTGTACCTCTCATTGCGAGGAATCATTCGACATAAGAAAGCCGGAGTTCTTCTCAGAGTTATTCGTCGGCACACGAACTCATGCGGATTCATTATCCGGACTGTTCGCCCTGACTGATAATGTCCGGAGTAGAAATGTCAGGTGAAGGTGGTCCCATATGCCATGTACCATGCAATAAAGGCAGAAGAATAATGCTAAAACTCGGATAATTAGTCGTGAGAATTACGTAGACACTGTCTGCAGCCTCGCCCATGAATCGCAATACTTATAAATTACGTGAAAGAAAGAATTTACCGCAGTTGGTACAGACTGAAGTATAATATGCCTTGGAAAGCGATCCAACGATCAATTATCAAACGAATCTTCCCCGTTAATAATTCGACTGAACAGGAAAAATAAAATTGATAGGTATGTGCCTAACCATAACTGTAAAAGTTGAATTATGTGTCGACCAACGTTTTACTCCTCGTAAAGTGCGTCTCGCCAATTTTACGGGCGATTATGTACACTCGTATATCGGGTATAGTACAGCGAACGGGTGATGTGACTTCGGTCAAAGAAGCGTTAAAAAACGAAATTATGGGGTAGTACGTGGTTTAATTAAGGCTTTTCGGGATGAGTTCTCAATCCAGATCGCCGCGTCAACGTCGCGATGCGTACTGGTTTGTAGGCTCGTAATACGATGCCGTTAATTGTACCCAGAAATGGAAATGCGGCTCAATTCGTGTGATTAATTTCCACAAATGAACTCGCGAGCTCAGCCGACACGGGAGACTCCCATTTTCGGATGAGGAATTAAACACCTCGTGAAATTGAGATGGATGCAATTTCACGATGGACATTTTTTAGAGTATGTAACTGCATATTAGGTATTTTCATTTGTAATTATTCATCTTTGTGCACCGAGACAGACATCGTCGTGGATACATGTATACACGTGGCGCATAAAAATGAATGATTATACCAAGAAGAATACCCGATTGGGCAAATTGATTGATTTTTTATTGTCGGAAATCGTGAAGAATGATGATAATATGGAATAAAATTCATCGTGGACGGAGCTAGAAAAATCGTGAATCGTTTTACCGTAATTTAATGAATTTTACTTCTTTTTCTATCTCATCGTAACTCATTCATAAATTTAAGCCGCGTGTCCCGCGTTGTATGCACCTGGTAGGTACTACGTATAAGCGAAAAAAAAGCCGACAATAATAATAGCGGATACCTATACGTTATAACGCGCTGAGGTTCCGGTTCTCAGAAACGAACACAAAAGCTGCAGAGTCGGTGGACGCCCGGGCGGCGTGAAAGAGGCAAGAGAAAAAAACGGAAGAAAAAAAAGATTAGCGTAAATACATTATGTATGTACTCTATAAATACTTACGATAGTCGGCATAGGGGAGAGAAGAAAAGAAAGGATTAAGGAAGAAAAAAAAGGAAGGGAAAAAAACGGACAAAGAAAAGAATACAATGAGGAGCTAAACGTTCTGGCTTAAGTAGTGTCCGGTATATCTGTATATGGACTAATGCAATTCTCGGTATACCGACTACTTACCGAATGAACTCCGTGTCAATGAATCGCGGTGTGTATCTTCGATCGTAATACGTGTGTACACCTGACCTATGCTATTCAAACTAATACATATATTTAAACTGTGGTTTGGCATTGAAATTTTATAGGATAAATAAGACGTATCCGAGGACGCAGGAGCTTGACGATTGACCCTGAGAAATCTGTGTCAATGCCAAGCAAATAAATGTTGTAGTATAACGTGGAAGAGAAGTTTTTTTACTTTGGAACAGGACGCCTGCGGATCTTTAACGACCGATAGGTATCCATAAAATTTGTGAAAAATGTGCTCGCACAATTCATTTATTTATACAGAGTGACCCGGGATCGACGCCGAGATTCTTTGTTAAAATCGGAAATCGTAGATCTGCATCCAATTTTTTTCAAAAAAATCCATAAATTTCCTGTTGCGGTCGATCGAAGATTAGCCGACGACTCGCGTTCTATGAACGGGCTCTTGTCCACAATATGTGTGATACAAGCGAAGAAACCAAGGGGACGTAACCGAGCGCGCGACACAGTGACACTACTCCCGTTCACGGTACGCGCGTTATTGGCTAATCTTCAATGAACCATAACGAAAAGTCAAGGGCCTGTAATCAGCATTCGCCTACTGTCGGATCAAAAAGGTTTGGCGGTTCAGTTTGAGTGATCGTAAGTTCTAAAAAAAAAATGTTAGAGCGTAAATTCAAAATCGTGCGTAAAGCGTAGAGTTTTCTGCGTTTAACAATTATTTACGGGTTTCGGTACAAAAATCGTGCGAACCGATATGTTCTCCGAAGGGTTAAGAAACGTAGTTTTTTCGGGGTACGTTGCCGTAGGCCAACTTTATATTGTCACTGTTCGTCTAACAGAAGCGTTAAAAATCTGAAACAATTCGTAGTTATTCCCTGAACATTATCAAACGTCATGGCTTTTGAAATTTTGGAAAATATTGAAAAACCTGGACGCCGGGTGCAAAAAAGTCCAATGTCGCGATTTCGGTAACGACTGGGAACAGGTGACACCGAGCTAGCTCAAAATTTTCGTTAAAATATACACTATTTGATTCTGTAATCACTTTTTGATTCGCAATACTGAGCCGACAGTAATAGACGTCGATAATTTTTTGAATTTGCTACGGGCAGTGTCTATGCGAGCCGCAATATTCGTTACTGCATTTTCCCCTCCGCGCGTCCACCGCCTCAATTGTTACTCGCGGTCGACGTAGAAGACGATTGAAAAACAACTGATGCGGCGGAGGCGGGAAGGGGAAAATGCAGTGACGAATATCGCGGCTCGCACATACATTGCCCGTAGTAAATTCAAAAAATTATCGACGTCTATTACTGTCGGCTCAGTATCGCAAATCAAAAAGTGATTACAGAATCAAATGTTGTATATTTTAACGAAAATTTTAAGCTACCTCGGTGTCACCGGTTCCCAGTCGTTACCGAAATCACGACATTGAACTTTTTTGCACCCGGCGTCCAGATTTTTTGATATTTTTCAATTTTTGCACCGAAGCCCGTGAATAATCGTTGAACGCAGAAAACTCTACGCTTTACGCACGTTTTTGAATTTACCCTCTCACTTTTTTTTTTCAGAAGTTATAATCACTCAAACTGAACCGCCAAACCTTTTTGATCCGACAGTAGATATTAGATGAATTTCCGAGTGGCTGCTGAGTTGTGAAATTAGTTTGTACATACTACATCGAAATCGACTTAAAATCACTCAAAAGCACGTGAAATCATTGAGCATTAACAATAACAATTCGAACTTAAAATTCAGACACTCTACTAAATTTGGAATACCAAAAATCAGTGATCAATCAAGATTGACGAGTCGTAGATCAAGCAGCTACGAATGGTTTTATCGAATTTCATCATTCCGTCGCGGAATTGTGATTTTGGTCGAAAGTATCTGTTTCAACTCTCAATCTCCTCATACTACACGATCTGATACGCTATTTTTGACGTATCAATAAGCAGCCCCTCGCGAATTTTCATACCATTGATCGTTAATAATTATGAACTGTCAGAAAACCGTCTGGAATGTTTCATGCACTATTTAGCAAGAGGCTTATCTCGAATTATTCTGTTACATGTTATTATTACTCTAGGTGATGGAGCTGCAGATCCCTACGGTGAAGAAGTTACAGATCCCTGTGGTGAAGGAGTTACATATCCCTGTGGTGGAGGAGATACATATCCCTGTGGGAATAACACGGAACCGCGGGACTGTGGTCCGCCACAAGGTTGCGAAGATACTTGTGCCACCCTTGACAGGCCTGTTATATGTCTAGAAGTGAGTCGTATCTGCTTCATACATTATCTGGTGTACATCGATACCTTATGATGCGAGTGAATAATATGCCATACAGGTATTTCATATTTCAACTTGTTTTAGGTTTGCTCTGGCGGATGTTACTGTCAACGGGGTTACGTCCGAAAGCAAGCAAAGGGACCATGCATTCTCGAATCCGATTGTTTTGAATAACCGCATAGACGGAATTGCCTAGAACGACGGATTTGCCCCCATCAACCGAACACTCGTGCTCGTGTTCATAGAACGATAAATTCACCGCATGTCTTCGTCACATGCGAAACAATATGCTATCAATTTTTAGAAACAATTATACACAACATACCCGTACATAATATTTTGAATTCTATTATATGGATGTATATACATAAGTATATCAGTCCAGGGACGCACATACCTATGTAATGAATGCTATGATAAAATAAATTTGGAAATTACCACCGCTGTATTCTATTTTTGACTATAGTTCCCACAATGTGTCGATACACATTTGTGCTTACAATTATATAATTGGTTTCACTGCGAATACTGTTTCAGAGAGCAACAAAATTTCATGTTCGACAGAAAAGTAGCAGCACTATCCATCAGTGAATGGACAATTAGTGACGGCAAGTTCAACTTTGCTGTGGTATGTTCGACAGTACAAGCGTATCGGGCAAATAATTCGATAATATGCCTATTTTGAAAAAAATTTTGATAGCCCTTCGTTATCATGGCCTTTCTACATTTTGCACTTTCGGTAATTTGCCTTTCGCAATCTCGGCCCGTCTATTCTTCGGTCACCCGGAATTTTCACCCCCGCCCAATCAATGTACAGAGTCACGCCTCTGCCGATAATACAATTGTTCAAATTATAGTACGGATCGTATGAGCTCATAAAATTTCCAACGGAACTGCGCGGGTGCAGATAGCGAGGTAACGCAATGGCGTATATATGTGTGAAATTTCGCTAAAATCGGCGTGCCCGCTCATACAGTTACGAAGCCTCTTTTCTATTCATTTCCTTTTTCCATTCCTCCCGGAATGACGAAAAGAATAGGAGATAACCACATGACAATGATTTCATTTCACATTGGGTTGCCGCAGCAGTCTTTCACGTTTTAATGATATTAACCCTCTTTGGGTGCTTGAAGCAAGAATGCGGAGACTATAAGATGTACGGAAGCTTTCCTTCGTAGCTACCCGCGTCCGTATTGATCCGAAGCATCTTATATGATATATACCTAGGAAACCTACTACTAAGATCCGCTGTTTACCCCATAGCTCGCTCACGTGAATACTGCGGTTGGAAAATGTCAATACAGATTGGTACATGATTACACATATGAAATATACCTATGTATGAATTGATTGCACTCATTGATCAATATACTCGAGTATAAATTCAAACTATATATTCGACGGTCACACATAAGCGAAATCTGCGATTCTCGGTTATGTATATAAATCTTTGGTAATTATTATCAATCAATGAATTAGCAATACGGATCATGCCGATGGGCTGAAACTCGTGTGAGGGGAAACATTTCTCAATCGGAACGCGGGTAGCCGTACTTTGTATATGACTTCGCATCTCATTTTGCCTGCCAGGCATTATAGGTATGCATACATACGTACAATTCACAATAACTCTAATATAAGAACATTCTTGTGAGATTTCGAGTACGAGATGAAGTTTGTCCACCGTTTACTCGGTCGGGAACAAGCAATCATTTGTCCGAAAATGTAGCCTACAAAAAATCGATCGACTGTACTGATCACTGGGAGAGCTTGTCTGATTATTACAATCACTGCAATGATTACAATTATTCTGATTCCGGATCTATTCGATCTACGTTCCGACTTTTCGTCAAGTTTAGATCTATCAAGGCAGAAAATGAAAAACGAACAGAAAACGAGTCACGTCAAGCGAAATTTTCAATTCATGACATCACCGCAATCCACGTATTCTCTATCGATTTTCCCATTATCATATACTGCCTGCTCATTGGATGTGAAATTGCCTCGGAAGCAGTGTGTATACTGCCACCGCGGTTTACTATATCTGCAGTCTGCAGGTAGTTGTGTGTGGTTATACGCCCACCACTACACAAAAGTTCAATAATGAACATTGCTATACACAGTTGCAGGTAACCACAAACCACCCACGGAGTGGCAGATCGTGCAAACTCTAACTACCGCAACTTTATCTCAATTTGAGCTTCAAAGCACGATCTCGGTTTTGTAACAGGGTAGTACGCAGGGTGTGGAAGCGTCTCTGCCAAAGTCCCCGCGTATAAGACAACTTAATGACTTGGAGGGCTAGGAGATAGCAGCCTGTAGAAGCTATGTATTATGCGGTATAACGAACATGGATAATATCTATGAGAGTGCACGAGTCTATATCGTGAGACCGGCAGCTATACCGATACGAGTATAACTACGAAATTTCGAAACGATATTGTGCAGGGTCGTGACCGCTTCGCGGACAAGCCAACATGGCGTGCATGTAGTAACTTAGGATTACTTTGACACACGTTGGTGGTAATGGCAGGGCACTTAGGGCCGGGATTGGGACGAATCAAACGGTAGGACAACAGGGAAACAGAACTTCACTGTCGGTCTTTTGAACCTAGTAGCAACCGGCCTCGGCGCCTGCGTCGGGACGCCCCTTTGGCCAACCCTTGCGCGTGGGGGTCCTAATAATTGATATTGTGTACCTAGGAGTTAGGGGACACGCCCTCAAATCTTACCCCACAAAAGTTGGACACACGTTCCTCGAACTTTTGGTTGAACAATGAGTTTGCAAAATTCTGGCCATCATCGGTTTACACGAGCGCTGCGAATCGGTATCTTATTGATTTTTGACAGTCCATTTACGAGATTTAGCGATTATGAAGGAAAACATTGACGATCACATGCATTCAGAAATTGTAAGTTTAAACGGAGTTGACTCTCGGAATTTTTTGTCGTGAAAACTGCGCGATTCCAAAGAATGCGGTGTGGGAATTGTCTCCCATGAAGACCGAAAATTTGATGAAAAAAATGTGAAAAGTGTATTCGGTCAGGTTCGGAGAATAACGTAACATTCGGGGAACTCGTGGGGGCACTTTTTGGGAGTCACACTCAGAAACATATTTACCTTGAATCGACCAAATTTACAGTTGAACTAATTTTCGGTGAAAATTAAAGACAAATTTCTGAGAATCGAGCCAACTTTTGTCGAATTCACAAATCATTTTTCAATCGAACAAATTTTTTGCTTCATTCAATGAAAAATTTGTTCGACTGTGAGAGGAAGCAATTTTTCTTTGATCCAACAAAACTTTTCTCAGCGAGCATGAAAGTGCAGACTTCTGAAATGTGAATTTGATTTTTGCCAATATCCCTTGCACACGATTTCGAACGCTATCCTTTGGATCTTGATGATTTTTCTCAAGCCACTCGATCCCGCTCGTGCATCTCCACGTCGTACCTCCATTAGTATATTGTATCAGAGTGATGTTCTGACTCTTGTTTCACATGTATACGCATCATTATCCACTCGAGAATAACTGACACGTGATTAATTAATTCCAAGCGGAGGGCACAATTTGAGTCTACGTATGTATATACATAGCTATAACACGGACGTGTGTACATATGTAGCGGAGACTATGTATATACCTACAATCTACGATATATAATAAGCATAATAATATAGAGGTGAAGTGGACACGGGTGCACAGACGTGCACGAATCGTAGCTTCGAAAGCTGTGATCCCTACTTCTACCTCCGCATAAACACATGCATATATATAGGTAGACGACGTGGATATGTTGCCGGCGAGAACGATGTTCTCGGGTTTGCATTTCCTAGTTAATACCTGCGTAGGTATTTAACCTGCACGGTATTCCGTGGAGGCGAGCGAAGAATATCTGGTGTAGAAACGTGGATATAATTACTACTTTCTGCCTTTTCTTTTCTTTATTTCTCTTTTCTTGTTTTTCCTTGCACTGTAATTTTAATTACGCTTTAATTAATTAAAATGTTTCTCATACACCAGATGGCCACTCGTGCGAATTGAGTTACAAGATGTGAAAGATGATGGAAGTTATGCAACTCATAGGTATACCTGCAACTCAAAGTTCCATTTTTGAAATGAAATTTATCCACTATTCCCGCGAGTTCGCGGACACGTATGTCTACTTTATACATTCGAAGACAATATCTTCGTTCTTTAATCGATGTAACATACCTACCATTCCTCTGACTTTATTATACTATCCTTGACGTACTGTACACATGGAATTATGTAACCTACTTTACACTTTATTACACGGCTGAAGCTGTGGCTCGAAGCTTGAGATGATATTTTTCAGTGACGCTGAGATTATACAATTTCATTCCAATCTTAATGAGATATGGTAGGATTTTTGTTTTGTTTTATTTTCATTCCGTTTCACTTTGACGACGTTCGCGAACGACCCGAATGATACGCGATTTATTTTTTCTTCAATTCGACAAGACGGCATGACATCGAGATATATAGCTGTTCCGTCGATGAAAGCATCGGAAATGCCAAAATGATAACGAGTCCAGATATCATTACTGTATACCTGTATCACAGAGAAGACTGATGAGCAAAGTGAAGCGAGATGTATCTACAAGTGTCATTAAAAATCCTTTAATCTTTTAACCGAATGACCCAACTCGGGTACTAAATTCTGTATAAAAGGAAGAGAGAGAAAGAATCGAGTGAAAAAACATCCTTCTCTCAAGGATTACCGTAAGCTGGTAACCGTAACGTAGGATTCCTCTTCTTTTCGTTTTTCGTTTTCATTTTGTGTCATCATACTTCGTAATACATACAAAGAGTAAATATCCTTTCCCATTTTTTGTCGCAAAGCAGCTGAGTATAATGACGAGGCATGCCAGTGCCCCCGAAGCAGTCTTCGTCGTTGGTAAAATATCGTAATAACAATCTGATAAATAAAGATAAAAGCCGTAAAAAGATAACGGTAGAACGATTTAGAACATTGGAGGAGGTTGGATCAAACGGGGGACTGGCGTCGTTCAAAATCTCTAACAATCGAGGAAATCCAGAATCCATTGGCAAGCGGTGGCGCGCATGAATATAACTGCCGTTGAATGTCTGCACAGAGACTCGGTCGTTCAGTACTGAATGGAGGGCATCCGCAATGTAGGTACAAAAAGTGTGCTGATCTACATACCTATGTTTCACATGCATACCTACATACACACAGGAATTACTCTCAGCAGATACGGGGTGTTCCATACTTTTCTAACACAACTTGTCTACTTTTCACACAACTCGTAGCTGCGATGATTTCTACGACACGAAGGAAAATGATCAACCTTACCCTGGAATTGGGGATTTTTTTTTGTTTTGTTTTGTTTCAAAATGCTCGTTTCTGCGTAACAAGTTCTCTGAGTTTTGTTAAGGTCTAATTTTGAAACGTCCATGTAGCTTTTTTAGAATCAAATCATTCTTTCTCAGAGAACAAATTATTGTTCGAGAAATATTGATCATATTATCTACTGTATATGTATACATTAGCTACCTCTTTCAAACTGAATAAAAGCCGGTGTCTACTACGATAGAAATTTTTCTGTCTCCACGCATACATTGTGCCTAGCTAAAACCGAATATGGAAAACCGCGCTTTCATGTTCTCGATAAATGTCAGCCTAATGATGCCCCTTTGTTCCTGTCGCCAGTCGGAATGGTCTGACTATGTCTGGTCCCTTCACTGTACTCGGTGTATAGTCCGCTGCAGAATAAATTCTGCAATAAGGGTTATAGTCTGACGAGTTTCATCGTACCTGTCGAGTTTTACTGACTCAAGTAAATTGGCGAAGAAAGACATTGAATACGACTCTCGGAAAGAAGCATTCGAATCATGTTTTGAGTGTAAATTGTAGATACGTGCATACCTATTCAGCGGCGGAGTGAACGCAACATATTCATCGCCGAATTATTTCATTCGATTAGATCAATGATAATGAACTTTTTGCGAACACTGAATATTCGCGAATCTAAAGATGGCTCTTTTGGGAGTCGAAAAAACGGCCGAATCTCGGGCAAAATATTTTCGGAATAGATCGAGGGTCTCGTGATTCTCATACGTTTCACGCAGCCACTGGATATACAAAACGTGACGGGTTATTATATTCCTTTCGTTCCAGGCAGACACTCTTCGCCGAAGGATGACGATGGGTAGGTATGGCACGGGGAAAGAGTGCTTGAGCACGGCCGTTGGTCAGACCCCCGCGGTTCCAATTACGATTGAATGGGGCCTGGGGGTTCCCCGCTAACTCTGCAACTATAGGTAGGTAAGTCCGCGAACCGCTTGAACCGCCTTATTCTCCCTTTTCCTTTTTGTCTCCGTATATGTATATTTCTGACCGAATTCGTCACGGATATAAAACATGTTTTTGGACCAATATGGCAAGAGAACAAAATTCAGGGTTATAACTTGTATCAATCCTTATATTGTTCAAAAATCTGTTCTACGTAATTCCAAACAAGAAATATCGTCATGAGTAATTTTTTCATGTGAAAAAGTCTATCCTTTCCTATGCCTGGAGCATATAAGGAAATGAAGCGGCTACAACGATTCCTGATTTAGATTTCGGATGCTTATCAACGGAAAAATAAACCCCGGCCACTAGTCTCACGTCCCCCGAATATTTCTCTTAGTTTTTAGCAAAGCGTAAGAAATGCAAATCTTCGGAGGAAGGCTTTTGAATGAAGAGCGAAAATCGCTTGTTTCCTTGTGTCATTTGCTACGGCACAGCATGCTTTGCATAACGAACGATTACGCGACTCGTTCCCCGCCATATTCCGCGATATAACCGGCGGGTAATCAACGCGTGATTGCCGGCACAAAGCTCACTGATTGGGTCGTTTATGGTAACATAATACACTGTAGACGAGTGTAGTAGCTGAGGCTTTACGCAGGAGGGAGGATTACACGGACCCTTGATGTAGTACATAGGTATGTATATATACAATAGGAGAAAGCTATCTAAATCGAAATTCCTATAATCCGTGGAATAATCCATATACAGTAAATTAAACGTTACATGGTTTTCAATCAGGAAGGTACTGTCGTCGATTTTCCATACGAACTATAATCCGGGTAATTCGTAATTTGGATCGTGATTCATTTGGACGAGCTGAATTCGTCGCATGAGTGACATACCTAATAGGAACAACATAATTCCGCTGTAATTTATCCGTGGAGTATCGGCCTCCACGTATCGATCGTATAATTAAGCCCTCACTCGAGAGGCAAGAAAGACAATAATTGTTCCCCAGTTTTCAAAATCATGAATGATTATTGTCGAACAAAAAAAAGCTAAATTTGGCCTGTAGATAATGCTAGATAAAAATACATGGAGCTTGACTATCGTTATCCAAAGTACCAATCACGCAGGGGTTGACGAACGGAAGAATATCAAGAGACCCAAATTACGTTAATCAAAGGGCACTCACCCCGAACGTATTTTCGTATTTTGGGTTTTTTGCCTTAACAATCTAACGGGAACCTACGATCTCGAAAATCGTAGTCTAGCGTACGGTAGGTAAGAATTGAAAAATATTCTATCCATCATATGATATGATTAAAATAAATCTTTTTGGAAAATGATGAGGAAGGTGCGTGTGGGTGGACATTCTGTCTGCAAGATCCAGTAAGAAATGCTGCGGGAAAGAAGGAAATAAAGAAAAATGGGGTACGATGAGAGGGAAACGAGGGAAAAAATGAAAGGGAAGGAATGAAACATAATAATAACGGAGGGAACTCGAATTTAAAAAAAAATAGAAGAAGAGAAAAGAAAAGATGGGAAAAAACCATCACCCTAACTTATAGCCAGCGTTATGCTTCAATAAACTTGAATTAAACCCCCTTTAAATGGGGCGGGGAATCACCTACAACATCGGGCACAGAGTTATCGCGATATCTATTGAGTTCAGGGTTGTTTACCACAAGCGTCAGTTGATTTGACAAAGCCGCACATCCATTTGTACAAGTGGATATTACAGGCCTCGGATGACGGGGGTGCTTGTTATCCGCTCATTGAAGCTAACCACGAGGCTAAGTGCACCGCCGTGAGGTGGGGGGGTTGAGCCAGCCAATGAGAGGCCAGATCGTTGCCGAGGTAACCGGTGCGAGGGACCACGGGAATTATTCGACCGAGATTGAAAAGTTAGCGCAGAATATGCCTGGTTTATACACACATATATATATACGTGTATAAAGATGAGAGATGAGCTGGATGGGGATGAGGGATGCTGGATACAACGCGGACCGGAATACGAGCAATGGGGTGAGCGGCTCTGCGGTATAATACAGGGCGATCACTTTGAGGGCAATAAATCTGTGAAAAATGTGTATTGGAAGATAATGTTAGATGTATAAAAGGAACGTGCGCCTACTGCAGTGAACGGGTTGTCGATTATTTTTCAGAAGCTTGGATAATGTATCTAAGACTACGTGAAGCTTGAGTTTGAAAAATCTGTGATTTTTTTCTAGATTGAAAATTCTAAAATTGTAATTATACTGCGGAGAATTTCGTTCGTGAGCTCCTTATAAGGTGCTTCTAGAGACCCATTTGCGCCCATTCTTACTTATTGTCGAGAGCATTGTTGTCATTCGAAAACGCGATTCGTCGCCACTCCTACACCAAAAAACCAATTTGAATGAAACTTTTTAGATTGGATGCAGTATTTCAGCAGAAAATGGCTAATTATTTCATCTCGCTAAAATTTTGAGAGAATTCAAAGTTGTAGGGGGTTTCTAATTGTTAGGTCAGGTTTGTTCGTAGGTTAGATTGGACAAACTTGAATTTCTAATAGAACCTCCCACAATTCATGGAGATGAAGTACTTAGCTACTTTCTGCCAAAATACTGCATCCAATCGAAAAAGTTTCATCCAAATCGAATATGCGGTGCAGGAGTAGCGACGAATCGCGTTTCCGAATGATAACGATACTTTGAACAATAAGTAACAATCGGCGCAAATGGGTCTTTAATAGCACCTTAAAGGAAACCGGTATCACTTATCAATAAGCTCCATGTATATATAAGAAACTCCATTCTCGAATGTAATGTTTATGAAAAAAACAGGAACGAAAACTGAAAATTCTGCAAATTCGAAACTTTTTCCATACTTAACTATATCGAGGGATATAATTTTACATCCTCGGGCAAATTTCTGGCTAGAAAAATATCATGTAGTAATGTGCAATGAAGTTAAAAACCGATAAAATTCCCAACTGTGATATTTCGTTCGTACAATTTTCGGTAACTTTGAACTCGGCCGGGAGATGTCGCACGCAGTGGTTATAGGCGACCAAATTTTCCCACAGGTACTTCATCCAGGAGTGCATCGGTATATATTGAATTTCTACCTGAGTAACAAATGTACTCGCTTCGGCGGTACATATACTAAAATTGGAACGATACAGAGAAGATTAGCATGGCCCCTGCGCAAGGATGACACGCAAAATCGTGAAGCGTTCCACATTTTTTTACCAAAAAACGAAGAAATAGAAACAAGAGAATTCATAAAATCAAGAAACATCTTTTGTTTCGTTCAATTCTGTAGAGAGGAAAGAGCAGCCTGCAGTTAAACATTGAAACAATTATTACCATTCCCCGTAGCTGTATATAGTTTCTTGACATTCTAGGCATGATTCTTCTACTTCTCCTTCAAAAGAAGAACTTATAAGTATTTAGAAATATGGACTAATTGATTTAAGGAGAGACGCTACTGGAACTTCGGCAAAAATAACACAGAAAATCGATTTTTGGGTCCCGACAGAAAAATACATCCTAAATTCAATACTTTTCGCAAGTCCGATCGTGAAATTCATAATTCAAGGCAGGAAATTTTTCAAATGGTTCCAATGTTAGGTCTATTTTTTGCAATATATACATGTCACGTTCAGTAGTAAGTATATTTAAATACTATTTGAGACTTATGCATAATAAATAACTGTGATTCGCCGACACTTCTACCGGTGTATTTCCGATAAGTACAATTTTTTCGCAAATCCTCATTATGACTTCTTGAAGTTGAATGCTTTGTGACAATTTGCAGCTGTTTAGATGCTGAGCGTGAAATGACAATACAACTGATGTCGAGTCGTCATTTTTCACCAGGATCACCCTGCGCCTTTTGACGAATCACAGTTATTCATTATGCATAGTCTCAAATAGTGTATTTAAATGAACTCACTGGACATGATATGGGCATATTACATCAGGTAAACACAATACTGAAGTCGATCAATGAATTTTCCAGCCTCACATTGGAAAGAACACTGAACTTATTAATTTTCCGCTTTGAATTATGAAATTTGACGATCGGACCAGCGAAAAGCATAGTTTTTCAGTCAAGATAAATTTATAATTGAGTTTCCATGAAGTATTGTGAAGTATTAGGGAAGAGGTTGGATTTTTATAGGTATATTTGTAACATACGTATCACTTGATTCTGAAGTGTAAATGTGAGTACTGTACTAGTAAATGAGAAAGTCCCACATGAAGATGAAAAATTGAATAGAGAAAATTACAAAATGATGTAATATAAGAATATAATAATGATAATTTTAAATAGGTATATAAAAAGCGAGATTAATTGTGCCCTCATCCACTATTCTTTCCTTTTCTATGTATTCTCTCGTTAAATCTGATCGCCTCTGGGTGTTTAAGTCCTCAAACCGTTCTAATTGAGGTTTCTTCTCGTTACGACGAAAGAATATATAAGGACAATGGTCCGCGCGGTACACGAATGTACGCAATGAGACAACAATTACACAAGAGACAAAACAAACAACCTATGAACAAAAGACACCCCACCCATTGTCCTTGCCAAGTGTCTCGTAATGAAATAGTAGCTGAGCTCAAGAAGTGATTGCATTCGTGTTTACTCACCCGCGCGCTGTATACAGAGTGATCCGAGTCAACGATAAGTCAGGCGGCCAGCCATCAACAAGACCGTTCACAGCATTATACTACTTACTTATCTCTCGTGATCCTCCGCACTACACCTCAATAGATCATAATACTTTGTACTGTCGTTAGAATTCGGTTTGCTTTTATGATATCAAAAATGACTTCCGTTCTTATAGTTTGGCGGAAAGACAGCTTCCGCCGCGATTCTATGTACACGGAATATTATTCGTTTTTTGTTATCTCCCTCATTTATTGTTCGCCCTGTTCTAGGACTCTCAGATCGTACTTGGCACGGAAAAGAAAACTCTTCAATATTCTACGAGAAAATAGGATACACTGGTATTATACGTACATAAGTATTTGCTCCATATTTCAAAGTTCGCAATATACTTTTCCGCAATATTTTGAGATCCTTGAAACACAAACTTATACTAAGGTATAATTTCCTATAAGCTGCAGCTACAAATCATCTGAAAATAATTTTTCGCCAACAAAACTCAAGAATATTATATTACAGAGTACAACGAATACCGGTTTCGAGTAGCGATCGCCACGCGATAATTTCTCCAACTTTTTGCTCATATATACAATAACGACAATACTCACGCCCGAAAACGTTACCTTATTCCCGTTTTGCCCGGTCCCCTTCGTGAATTTCATCACCATACTGAATACATCTAGATCCGAACACATGAAACTACAACCAAATGAAATAATAATAGGATCGTTCTAGTAGGGTGTTTGTTGGACAATTTACAGACAATAGTCTCGAAATCGTCACCCCTAAAATGATTGTTATCGGCAATTTAGGCCGAGGCTGTGCTCCCTTCCGGTGTATGTACCTACACTGGCGAACATGCCTTCAGAAAACAATCCTATTGATGACAAATCACGCCAACGGTTTGTGTAGGGGATGTCGGCATCCCCCTGCCGTATACATACGACCATGCCATATAACCACTTACGAAAATTCACGTATCACGCGCGAATCATGGGGTGAGGAATTTGATCCGGCACACACACACGGAAATATACGTACTTATATAACATTCATGGACTATAATTGAGAAGTTGGTGTTCTTCAATCTCCATAAATTTACAATTCTAGGATTAGAGTTTCCCTCTCGAAACTCTCTTAGGCAATTTATCCAGCTATATACCTACGTATTGTCACAACGTCGCGTATAACTAGAAACTAGAAAACTAGAAATTTTCGACAACAATTCAAACGTAACTCGACGTTGACTATGGACCGGAAGTTAGAAATATGTACAGCAGAAATTGACTCATTCTAATGATAGAGAATGATGATTTTCGACTGGGGGAGATCAAACGTGAAAAGCAAAAAAATCGAAAAACTGGAAATCTCAAAAAACAATACATGGGTCTTATACAATGACATTAGCTTTATAGCGTATGCGGTTGAAACAAGAGGAAATTCCCCGGCGCCTTATCCCTCGTCCCACAGTTGGGTAGGTACTTTATGCGAAAAACACGGCCGCTTTGCCGCCCCTTGAATTAATCCCCTGTATACGTTAGTCCTAATGTATTCAGAAAGGCGTGCGGCGTCGCACGTCGGATGGGCAGGTACAACGTTCAAATAATTGACTGCTTACCATAAAATGCAAGGTTCTCCAAGGGCTGCGGGACAGCCCGAAAATTATATGCGCTTTCACGTGTAGACAAAACCCTTCAGTTTTAATATTTTCATCAACAACCCGATGAATTCATAGCTGCACAAATTTTTCTTTCTCCCTATAATCATTGGATTTTCAATTTATCACTTGAAATTTTGACAAATGCTTGCGCGCTGGTTATTTTCTATACAAGGCGCGTGCACGCTTTTCGAATGAAATTCGGTATTCTACGAATAAAATATTACCATGCAATTTCCGAAAACATATTCTACAAAATTCGGGCGAAAAATTTCAGTCATTTTTAATTGATAGAATAACCGGATTCTATCAATGGTCGATGAAGCTGTCGCGGGTGTAACAACCAGACGTCTGCAGAGCTTGGAAGGGTTGCATAACATCCATATTCGTACTCGAAGTCATACCGCATCTGTTTATACTCGGCCGGTATTAGTGTGACCCCTTATATGTGTTCCTTTTATTCATTCACCAAGTGGAATACTCCAAGTTCACAAAATTTTTGCAAATCTTTCATCATTCATTTGCAAAACTGTCCACTTATACGTAGGATAGATGTGCAAAAACAAGTTGTTATACGAGGCAGAGTGATGAAAGTGTACAAAGGGGATGCCGCTGGCAATCTAACCTAGCTAACATCGGGAATATTTATTTTTCATCAAACCCGATCAATGTTTTGGAAGTGTGAAGTACTCAGCCACCTTCTGCCATCATACTCGATGAATTCTCAAAGTTTCATCAAAATGGATCGAGTCGTTTGCAAAAATTTATGATTCTCGTTTGCGAAATGGTTTCTATGCATTCGGGATACCTCAAGTCCGGTGGCACCTTAAAAAATATGAAATCCAAGTGTTTAAGGAAAAACAATTAGTTCAAATCTTTATTCGAAATATAATTGACATGAAACCTATCAGTTAATAAGTATATGATACATTGATCCACTAAAGTTTAAATAGTTCGAATTCAAACGGTTCTGCAGGAAGTTTTCAATCGCAGCTTATCTGCAGGCACCGTGAATAATAATTTTTTTTTCTCCGCGAAATACAATAATAACGATAAAGGCATAAGATACGACCTATGAGAGTTTATTGAGCCGAAAATAAACGTTGCTAATTAAAGATGGGCTGAAGAATATATCTAGACATAATTATAATGCGATAACAAATCTAAAAACGTGGGTATCAGTTTCATGATAAATGGTTATTAATTAGATCTAATATCTTTCATCTCGGTTGGTCTGTCGTACAGCGCCACATTTATATTTTGATATCTTTGAAAGTATTAGTGCAAAGTATTGCGCGATTCTCATTGAAATTAACAGGTTTACAGATACAGATTTTAATCTCTCCTGTATAAGAGTGATATAATAGCGTATCTTAGATATTATAGCGATCCAAGTAGGTATCGTTTGTAATAAGTATATATTCGTTCTTTTAATCATCGCTCCTGCACGTCACTAACGCGATTAGATCATGCTTCGAGTACCAGCTATTTTCGTCCCAATTAGATTACTAATTTCTAACTTGATTCAGTTCTACATTTTTTGAATTTGGGTATTCTATCGCAAATGGGGAGTAATGATCCTCTTTACGGAAGCTTTTCGAACCCCCGCCATTGTATGTCCGCTAAAGCTATTCCAATAAACGAACAACATCTGCACGAGCAAGAAAGTTGCGTCAATTCAAGGTTCAAAAATTCCGTTCGGTAAATCACACTTCCGAGGATCATGTACTGCATACATACATACTACCGTACCTGCCCACGTCCACGCTTTCTCGTAGGGGTGCAGAGTTTCATTCGCGTACTTTGTGTGCGGTTAAAACGAGAAAAATCCAACCCCTGTTCAAAGCCCGTATACCCCCCGACCAATGAGGATAAACTACCCTCGACTTCAACCCCCACATAGCCAACGAGCGTTGAGCTCGCCACTTATGAAGACCAATCCTGTTCAGTTCTATAACAACCATGGCGCACACCTTCAAAATGGCTGCGAGGAAACTGCAGGATTTTCACCGAGGAAGGGAAGGTTGAAAGTAAACGGACGGATTAATTCGGGGGAGAGATAGAAAGAGAGAGACGACCCCTCAGTTTCGAACAAGGTGTATCAACTATCAGATCATTCGGGCCACAGAACGACGTGAAACGTCTTCACGGTAGCATGCGTCCGTCATCACTGATATCATATGCAGTGACGTTTGTTGAACGGACAATTTTTGTGAATTGAAGTGAAACACGGTTCTGTGATAACATTGAGAAAAGATTCATTCATGACCATGATGCAAGAGCACAAATCCTTTCTTATCCGCGATCTCCTCGGTGACGTTCTGACCGAGCGTGTTCAAGGTATGTACTGCATCCACTGCGCATCCTTCTTTACCGTTATTAAATCTCACAATTCTATTATTACGACGTCAGAGATTTTCGTGCAACAATAATGGCATCCTCATATTTCTCCACGAACAATTTTTGTGATAAAGAGCAGCGGTCCGTATCTAGGTACTCGAGACTTTTTATTCCAATCATCTCAGGTTTCTAGAGATGTGCCAGTTCAATTTTTACACCTTCTTGTTGGCATAAGTCAGATATCCTCCAACACCTGGACCCATAGTGATCAGCAACGGAAGCACGGATCTGACAGATTACTGAGACGGATATATTTCACCATTTGCTGATCGTATTTCTTTAGACATCGGACTGTGGCCATTACTTGCACAAAATTCTCGGTCCATTCATTGTATGTATGTACAACGGTGCAATGCTTTCGATATTTTCTTATTCTTTCAACGATTCCCTCCATCAAAGTGAATCACGTTCATGCAGCGGCTTCCACGGACATGTTCTAATCTAACTGCAGACTGGGGCCCGATGCGATTGAAACGGGTTCATCATGTTATCAGAGATTAGGGATGTTGGAGTTCGGTGTCAGAGGAGAAGAGTTTTTTGGTCCTATTTCAATGAGTGGACAATAAGCTTCTGATAAGTTATTGAAATCGTAGCTAACTTGCAAACTTGCACTGTACGTGATCGCGGAATCAAGTGGTACTGTTTTGCATATACCTATGTGCAGCTTATCACATTTTCATTGCACCTTGAACCGAAATTTGTAAATTTCTGTTGCGAGAATAGTGGCTCTCGTATTGCGGTCACTTCTTGCCGAAACTTGAGGCTGATTGTGAGTCATTTTCAATTGGTATACGCGGAAAGTCGTGGGCAATTTTTTTGAGAAGTTAAAAATTGGATACGGCTTGAAAAGAACGAAAGTGCAACATTATACCTGATTAGAAAAATACGACATTCCTACACTGTGACTTGTTTGCGATTTGAATAATAGCTGAATATCAGTATCTCAAACATATAGTGTATTGCAATCGAAGAGAGGACATTCTTTTTTTGGCCTTGAAGGTATTTTAGTGTCATTCAACGTCCTAAAACAAGGTCCTTCGCGAATGTTATGCAGTGCAGGTAACAGAGCGAAATGGTTCCATAACTGCCAAGTCATTATTGCCAAATGAAATGCGCGATCGCTTCCTTGCTCTGTACACAGCTCTGCAGCCGTCAATCCCCGTCGCCTGAGCTATGGGAATGAGGCTGAATTGCTTATGACGCAAAGGTAACAGAATCACGAAAAATAATGATGAAAAAACCAAATTTCAGCCGATAATATTTTCCGTGATACTTTTACGGTGACGTTATGAGTTTCAGCTTCATCTAGGGAGACGATAATGGAAATTTAGTCTTCCTCTAGCGGAGTATAATTTTGGTTGGATATCGTTTTCTGTAACGGTCGAACAATCCTCAAAATTTGCATGTTTCTTTGAAAATAGATATTTCTTTTCTTTATTATATTTTCCGTGGTTGCGTATCAGGAAAAATTGGACAGGTGGCGAGATCTGAGACACGCTAACGCAACGAGTTAAATCATAGATTGCTTGATCATACAAAACCGATCGACTTTTAGTGAATGAAAAAATTCATGGATATGAATTATTTCCACCTAATATGCCAGAGGAATATATTATCTGCACCGATCAGCTATAAATAACAGCCAATCGTATATATGTAGGTATCGCCGATGAAGGATAACGTTTATTTAATATTCTTATCGTGAATCCAATTGTACGTAGAGATTAAAAATTGTATTGATTGATAAATATTATTTGGAATCTTTTGAGTAAAAATATCTTTTCATATCTGAAAGTATCCTTATCGTCGTGAATTTTGTTGTATGACGATAAGAATTTATTGATTGGACAAGTTACACGAAATTAAAATTCAATCGATTTTCGAACCTTAACAACTTTGTTGCG
This sequence comes from Phymatocera aterrima, assembly GCA_963170745.1. Classification (NCBI taxonomy): domain Eukaryota; kingdom Metazoa; phylum Arthropoda; class Insecta; order Hymenoptera; family Tenthredinidae; genus Phymatocera; species Phymatocera aterrima. The sequence continues at coordinate 14,060,363 of OY720662.1, forward strand.
ATTCGACATCGTGATATTGCAATACAGCAATAAGCGAACGGCATAGGATATCACACACCTCATGAGCACCCACACGTTCACAATTTGTGGATACGAGACCACATTTGAATAATAAAACAAAGATCGAATCTATGATATTTCTATATCAATGAGCCCGCGTAAGAGCGCGTGGTAGCCACGCATTTTGTTTCGACTAGGATATGAAATTACTAACCGTTATCAACGCTTTTTGATAAGAACATTGGCTATTAGTTATCACTCACCAAGAATAGACTCTCAAACAGTCTGTTTATAGCTTAAAGCAGAAAAGGAATAGAAACAGCCAAAAATGACTTGCATACTATTCCCAAAGAATATTATTTCAAACTCCTGCAAAGCTCAATCAGAGCCCAATGTACATCACGTGACGTCAATAGTCGTTGGATCGAAAACTTGTTTAACTTCTTATTCTACTTCTTATAGATTTTCGGGAGGAGAGGGAAAAGTAACTAATAAGAAAATTGTTAAATATACCGATGTATTTTTCACGAATAATTATAAGCGACGACTTTTAGCTCTCACTCATCAAACGTCAAAATTGAGAATGTGAATTCCAGGATTTTCATACCAAAACTCGAGTCATGTGATTTGCCAAACCGGTCGCGTGTCCGACTCAGAGGGTTCCTCGTTATTCGGAACCCCCGCCGTGTTGTCGATTGAGTAGAACTTGAGGGTGAGCGTGTTCCGAGCCACACCCGGACGCCCTGGGATGCAATGTAGATATCGGTATACAGGAGTTAGCTAGCTCTTATTACCAGCAATCGTCCGTACTCGCAGATGGACGAACGTAGGTACAAAGTGCGGATAGATTCGTTAGCGATCATTAAGCGCGCCGTTCGGTATGGAGAAAGTCGGCTAATGGACATGTGGAGTCCTCGGGGGTCTCGCAGCCCATAAATGCGGTGATTCAACAATAAAAAACCATTTCCCATTGTTCCACGAGAGACCACGAGGTTTGTGTACTATAACGATACCTATATATACGCGGTGGCGCATGAAAAGTCAAATAACGACTAACATTTTGGGTCGCACATGCCTACCATGATAGCTGTGCATATCAATTTCCTCCATGCACTAGCTTCACGCGCCTATATTTTCTCCGGACAATTATATCGATGCTGCGCATTGCGATGATCGATCATTTTCATGGAAAATATTGGTAATATATTTTCGTAGATGATTCCGAGGACGATTCGGCGTTGCATTCGGATTCCGAAGACACAATTGACCCGGGCAGCAGCCCCTGCACGCGTCTAGGAAGTCCACCTGCCCTGTCGCCTTCTCCTGGTTCAGGATCGTCAGGAAAAGTCTGCGTATCGGGAACACCTAGTGGTAGAAAACCACGGAGAAGACGAACGGCGTTCACGCATGCACAGCTGGCTTATTTGGAAAGGAAATTTCGGTGTCAAAAATATCTCAGCGTTGCTGATCGGAGCGATGTCGCCGACGCCTTGTCCCTATCCGAAACTCAAGTCAAGACGTGGTACCAAAATAGAAGGTGAGAATGATGAGCTTATGAAAATCATTTCGGATCAATATATTTCACTCATCATTTTCGGTTTCCATCATTATTTTATAATCATTGTAAATCAAAACTGAGAAGGTCTATAGGTACAATTGCGATAATTGGTCACGGTGTTTCTTCTTTTTTGTTCTTGTTTCTTTTTCCTTCTGTCACAGAACAAAATGGAAGCGACAGAATCAGCTGAGGCTTGAACAACTTCGTCACCAAGCGACGGTTGAGAAAGAACTCCTTGTGCGCGGGGTCGGCCTTCATCACGGCTCGATGGAATCATATTGTCCACCTTATTCGCAACAACAAACATCACCCCATCATCAACCGCCACCGCCACCACCTGTGTCAACGGTATCTACGGCTGCCTTTTTGTCCACAGCAGCGGCACTATTCAGAAATGTAACTTACGTGCACGGATGTCCTCTCTAACCCTCGTACCATTGAGAATTATGGTAGAGAACTATTTTCATAGACCATTCGTTACTCGAATCATTTAACTCTCTTCGAACTATCGCGATGGTATGGCGCTTATCGTTGAGATGCGGCGAATTGTTATCATTTTTTTGTTGTTTTCAACTCATTAGAGTGGTTATACGTGAAAGCTCTACATCGATCTGTTGTGATTCTCGATTAGATAATCACGTTAATTATTCAAGTTCGCGTAGCGAGATTATTATGTAATAATGTCATGTAAATATGTAAAATATTATACGAGAATCTATTGTTCTATAATATATAATATATATGTATTTATGTATGTAATGATAAGTTAATTTCCAAATAGTATATAGGTATACATAACAGTCGACGAAACTTCATCACCGTAGAGAATGAATATCATTCATTTTTCTTTTACGATTACTTATGTATGTATGTATATATATGTAAATATGATTTCGATATTCAATTTATTGGCTGTTTTTCTCATTTATTATACATTTATTCACAAGAGGTTACGAACTGTCGTTCATTTAGTTACATTGATTGAAAAAACAAAACAAAAAATGTTCAATAAGCGTTCAAACGACATTAGATTATTTATTATGGAATTCTTCATTACGTAGGTGCTATACCTACATTCATATTTTGGACTGAAATTGATCATGTATCTGTATATAATAATAATTCGTTTCTCCGCGGTATAAACATATTTAAATATGAAATAATTGATTCAGCTATAATTAACTAGAATGAAACCGTAATATATATTATATTGATATTTATGAATAACGTGCAATTTTTACTCATATTATGTACATGTAATATACGATTCCGTACTACCTATACTTACACTTTGTTATTATTAGGTCATTTTCAAATTTCACAAACTACTCTTCATTGATTAAATAGTATAATTGAACTTCCATCATTGACGAGTAATCGTTAAATTTTCTATAAGTGATGAGACAAAATAATGTAGATAAATTATTAATAAATATAATAAGACGAATCATTATTGTCATACAGGCGGTTTTCTATAATTCAATAATTTCCCTACCCCAGAATTGATAATTAATAATTATTCAATGATCCACCATAATAGAAAAATTGTTGGCAGATTGAACAACGTGAATCTCACTTCTTCTGCAAGATCACAATCGTAACGTTCCTACCTACCGCGATCACCGAATATTCAAATCAAGCATCTCTGCGGCGTATTACTTCATTGGCTCTCGAGTGCCTCCCTGCTTCAGAGCCCTAAATGTGTTGCAAATATTCACAGCACCACTTACGCTCGAGTATCCTAATTGAATGATAAAGCTACCCAGTGCCTATACACACGACCGCAATTCATGATACGCTTACTATATTCCGCCCCATTGATTTCTACTATAAGATGTGTAATGGTCAGTAACTAATCAAAGAGCACGGAGTTGCAACACGCGCCCACACGTGTGTCTGCACATTTAATTGGGTGTAATCGTCACAAGTCAAGGAGCCCTGTACACTATAGACTCATGTTTCGCTAAGTTTCTGATCTTTCCTTATATTCTTTCTATTCAACTCAATTCCCAAATTTCCCATACATCATTCCGATGTTCAGGTTTAGGTCGATCGTTAATATCATTGCATATTTATGGGCATTGGTATGCGCGTACATGCAATCGCACATGAGTTTCGTACGTCATGGAACATAAGGTAATCCGGAAATTAGGGAAGACTGTCGACAGGGGAGGAAAGTCCCCAATAAATGAGAATATTCGAAGGACTATAACAGAGAAGGACATGCGTTCGCCCGCTAACAAATTGGAGCGACCTGCGCCACGGTGCATCAGCATCCGTAAGTATAGGTATAGGATGCTTTGGTACTTGAGCACGCGCTTCTTTCATCCCCTTTCGGTCCCTTTCGACATCGTTAGATATTTAACATCACGCGTCACAATACGACGTTGCATAGAAAAGACCGTAATGTTTCTCATACCTGTAAGGCGCGCTCGGACGGATATATACAGCGGTGAAAAAATGCTCTTTGATTAAGTTCGCGGGCACGTGACCTTCTGCCCTCGTAGTTGTGAACTAGAATCAGTCGATGTAATATGTCGTAGATTAGTGAAGCTAAATGAATATAATTGAACCCAAATTCGGAGCACTGTTAAGTGCAGAATTTGTTTACTATACGTGGATAATGGATGTATATCTATGATATGCGTAGCCGTATTATTCGTGTGTATATATACATTTACTGCAAGGTATACCATGCATGGACGGTTATACTTTATCCGTGGAAACCGGAGATTCTAATTCTTTAGAAAAACCGCGCGTAATTGCAGACGAAACGGTGAAAGGACTCCGCGGCTTCGCAACGCCCGCGCGCCCGTGGGCGAAGAGTAAAAAGTAAGGAACCGGGAGTAAAGAGAGACCCGTAACCCCGCGGCGGTTTGGTAGTTCGGGGTAGCTTTGTCGGGGGCTGCTAGCGTGGCGGCAACCAGGGGAAAGGGACAAGGGCGGGATGATGAGGGAGGGCGGAGGAGGTGGAGGAGGAGCGTGGGGATCGCCGAGGGTAACGAAGCTCCGACTTTTTAATTGGAATATATTCAGAAACCGGAATGCCTTTTCATAGCGGAGTTGATGCTCTGAATGCGGACTGAATCGACATGAAAACGTACGTGACTATATCTAATGTTGCTATACACGCACAGTATAATGTATAATATCATACAGACGGAGATGGTAATATCACGTTATTATCTACCACCACATATTTTAGTGTTTACGTCTTGCAACCTCGCATACCGCATTTTCCAACAACATGAAAGTTCGCCTGATCATATCTATCTAAGGCATACAGCGGACGTTCGCATCTACGAAGGGGTCGCTCTTCGTCGACCCTGGTCTGGTTTCATTTTTTCATTTTTTGGAAAAAGAATTAGGCGCGAGTTGGCCATTTTCGGGGTTTTTCATCAGAATTTGATGCTATCGTCACAAATACTGAATACACCAATTCCGAGTTAGAAATGTGTTCGCGTGCAATGAGGAATTGGTGAATTTTCATGGCTTTCATTTCCCACACGTGTCTTCCCAACATGCAACCACTCTCATAATTACTACAAATTCGATCTACTCGAAATACCTATTTTTCAATTCCTGGCTACGAATGCGAGTACCTTTGACATTTTTCAATCCACAGGGCTGTTTTTATTTTTTCGTCTTAACGTGTTCGAAATTGATTGAAAGATGCACGCCTATGCATATGCGACTCCATTTCGGCACAGTGAGCCTTCCTTCGTCCATATTTTTTTAAAGGATGCCTTATAGAACGAGAGATTTAGTTATTATGGTATATATCTACAAGCCATCGTGCGATGAGATGAAAAATAAAAATCCAAACACATTTCATGCGTATGGAAATTCGAAGGCATATATATGTATAATTAACTTCTTTGAGAGAAAAGACTAACTCGATGAGTGAATGGTTCTTTCGCCCGAGCAAATTCGTCTCCCCAATCCGCCCTGAGTTATTTATATAGGTATATATCATGAAATGCGGATGGTTGTAGAAGGAGGGCGGAAGGGGGCTACGAGAAAAAGTTGATGGTACGGATAATAATGGCCCTGTTTACTTGCAAATTGTGGAATCGCTAAAGGGCAACGAACAATTCACAACTCGTTTTATAACTTCTATACATTTCAATTTCATGTCAGAGTGGAAAACAGACTTTTCTCTCCTGCAGACGCAGGATTCTCGAACTTCGTTTTTTTCGTGTGTACCTATTTGCTTTTCCGCTCTCATCATACATCGTTCCGGTATTTTGTGAATCGCTATGTGGGAGTATCTGTATTTGAATAATTCTACTATGTCTGTCTCTGACTTATTCTCTCCGACAATTGTTACACACTTTTTCGATTTATTCCCTGACAAAACCGATTCCTACAGCAGCCCCTAGTCACTACAGCAGTTTACTAAATGCTCTATTCGATATATCATGAACCATTAGAAATGATTTAGTTACGTGCGGAAATGGCAGCGCTGCAGGAAATCAATTAGCATTCGTTTTTTCTCAATTTCAATATAGGTATTATAATTTTTTTTTTACATTTCATGCTACACATAAGTTTTTGTTCATGTATACATATGTATATGCACGACAAGTAAAGTCATTTTCAATTTATAAAATGAATATTGAAATTAGTTGAAAAAGTTGTACCATAGATAAATTATGCGGGGTTGACTCACCCGAGTGAATTTTCTGTAATATCATTTCATATTGCGTACTGTATTATTGGTTTTGTTTCTCCTGTTACTGTTATGAGTATAAAGATTGCAAAATTCTCATGACATCGGAATCATTTATTTGTAAACAGAAAAAACGTGGACGCGATCAAAGGGTGATTATCGCAAAAATAATGCCCCGGGTGAGGATCGAACTCACGACCTTAAGATTATGAGACTTACGCGCTGCCTACTGCGCTACCGAGGCCAATGTACCATATAGTGCAGTTGAAAAGAATTCAATGCTTATCAACCTGAATCAGGCTTCTGATGCACATTGAGCAAATGCATATTGCAAGCATCCAACCTGAAATTATGATCGAAATTCCAATTCGAAATTCAGAATACACACATTTTTTTTTTCGAGAATCTTTGATGTTTCATTATGCTCTGTCGGTACAAAGTTTTTACGTACAATCTACGAGGCTTTACACATTCTGCTTTTCCCACAGAATATAAGTTACATGCACACGGCATTGCATCCACCGCCAATAGGGTGAAGCATTACCGTTTGCTCGTTGACCGTTGTAGATAGAGACACGTTATAGGTAGACGCGTGTGAGTATAGAAATGTCTGCAGGTAATTGACTGTCAAAAATTGAATTTTCGGTTTTGTCGAGAGTGCGAATGAACGTAAGCCAAATTGATGAGAGCAATCGGGTAAATATGACGGATATCGAGAGTCTGACCGAAGCGATTGAGCAGTACGAGGAACAGGTATGCGTATACGGATAAATTCCCCCTGTGTATCAGTTATAACCTCTCTAGTAATTGTGTCGGAACTTAAAACTTTGCTTTTTTCTTCTTTATCAGAATAACCTAATTAAACGTGCACATTCGTATTATTTACAGTTATCTCAAGTACAAATAGCTCTCTCAATCGCAAAAAATGGACCCGATAAAGACAATTTATTGAGTCTACAGTCTGATATTCAGGAGCTTATTAATCTGACCAAAGAAAATTTAGATGGCCTCAAAGAAACCACGACAACCGACGACCGTCGTATATCCATTCGCTCACAAAATACTCACGACGACGGATCTGATCCGTTGGACAAGGAATACGCCCTATTCAAAGTAAATTTGTATTACTATCATCACCATCAATGTTATTTGTGTTCGTATGGTATCAGATTGTTCATTCGCGAGGCTAAAGTTCATGATTACAATAATAATAATAGTAATTTTCATACCGAAACATCGTGAGAAATGAATTTTCAGCAGATCTGGTTTTTGACTGAAAGTTATCGATCAAGATCATTTTTCAAATTCACCTTGTTTTTCTATGTATCTCTTTTCCCCCGGGGATTTTCAAAATCGTGAAATAATGAAGATTTTGAACCGGTATTTGATTCTTGAATTTTATCAGAGGACTCGTAGGGAAAGCGGTGAGTTTTAAGGAGATGTAAACGTGGAACAATTTTCTCTTCGTATTTTTGTACAGCATCTCATCGAAAATGTTGAAATTTTCCAATGTCTCAAAACCTATGCTCTGGTTTTGGAATATCTTTACGATAGATCAAACGAAAATGTATAAATTATTGTATGGAAAAATGGAATTGAATCGAATGGAAGTGAGGAAGTAACAGTCATAAAAAATAAATAGTCATAAATATATTCCAGGCGGTTCTGGAAGACAATTTGGAGGATAGCAAAAATACGGAAGAGAACAAAAGCCCAGCTGATAATGTCTCTGTTGATATCGAAGTCAGTAAGATTATATTTGGTAAAGCATAGCAAAGATAAAATTATACGGTTCAAGTCACTATTGTAGGATGAGCTGAAAGCGCTTGAGGGTATGAAGTGCCGAGCACCGCATGGAAGTGGCTGGGGCGGTATTAGCCATCATAACGCAATGGTCTGCTCCATCCATTCTAATAATGATACTCAAGTCACAAGTATGAACGATATAAAGGTGAGTCTTCTTCATTGGTACCTACTGAATTTTTGAACAGAATTCTTTGTCTTATTCCATTTTCGTTGATAATCTCTTTTGATATGGGTTATACCAAATACCTTATTTCGAGATATCTTCTTGGTTAGTTATTTCAATATTTGTATCGTCGACATTAATTTTTGAGAAGAATTTCTTGTTTTTTTTTATTTTTTAATCGACAACAGGTGAATTAATTTTTGAATATCGTTAATCAGGTCAGAGTAATGTTCACTAATCCAACGCACAAGGAAATGCTTCCTTGTCCGTATTTTCTGGATGGCGAATGTAGGTTTTCTGACGATCAATGTCATTATTCACATGGAGAAATAGTTTCATTATCTAGTTTACAAGAATACAGGTAAATTTTCATACTATATTGTGTTTGCTTCTTTTTTTTTCATGTCACCGAACAAAAAAGAAGAAATTACTTCTCTCAAAACTGAGATTTCATTTATTATTTGTATAACTTTTACAGTGAACCTGATTTTTCGAGTATAAAAATGGGTAGCAGAGTTTTAGCAAAACAGAAAAATAAATTATGGCATAGAGCCGTTGTTCTGAGAGTTCCTGAGACAGAGCAAGACGAATATCGAGTGAAGTTTGAAGCTAGTGGAACTATCCTGGAACTTGGTTTGCATGACACATTTCCTCTTCGTGAGTAAAAAAACTTCTAAATTTTAGAAATAATTATCTTCAATCGTACAAAATGGAAAAACGATCTCCATGACTCTTAAATATTTCTTCATACTGAATAATGATTTTCAACAGAAGACACAGATCTGAATATGTCCGATTCGTCCTCCTCCTCCGATAGTGAATTTGAAAATGAAACCGAAAAAACTAACAAAGATAAATTAGTTCAACAATCTTTGCTCACAATGAATGGAAGCGAGGCATTGGGTAGCTGGGAACGTCACACGCGAGGAATGGGAAGTAAATTAATGGCTAGCATGGGATACATCACAGGTACCGGCCTCGGTAAGAGGGCTGATGGTAGAGTGGAGCCTGTTGAAGCGACGGTATTACCCGCTGGTAAATCTTTAGGTGAGAAAATTTCAACTTTTCATATTTTATTAGCAGACTATTTCCTATCTAGAAAATTTATAAATTGAATAAAGTTCCATTGGAAACGAATTTCCACTTCGGGGGGGGGGGGGGGGGGGGGGGGGCAAAATATCCTGCGATTAATATATCAGACTGAAATTCTTGGAGAATAGCTAATCACGCAGACTTGAAAGTCCTGTTGCAATGTTCCTTCATTAATTTGTAAATTCGTTTCCAGATCATTGCATGGAGCTACGTGAAAATGCGGGCGGGGATAAAGATTTGTTCTCCGTTGAACGTAGATTGAAAAAACATAAGCGAAAAATGGAGCAGTTACGTGAAAAGGAGTATGAAAGAGAATCAAGACGAGAACGTAGCAATGTTTTCAATTTTATTAACTCAACCCTTGGAGGTAAACGTGAGTTTGCGTCTTTGATTATTGTTTTTTTTTTTTAATTCTATTCAATTTTTGAGCCTCAAATGCACAGAGGTACTCCGAAATAACGACTGTGTATTTCGAAAGTATAAAACTGACAGATAACAATTCTGTATATTCACAGCCCAAGAAGATTCGAAACCTGGTAGTTCAGCGAATAAAACAAATTTAAAAACAGAATCGAGTCAAAAATTAAACGTCGCGAGTCTTCAAATTGGTGAAAACATAAGAAGACTCGAAAGAGAAGCATCCAAGTTACAAGAGTCATTGGGGAGACATAGTAAGGGCAGTTTGCCTCATGATAATATAACACTACAATATAATCAGAAACAAAAAGAACTTGGAGATCTGAGGATAGCGGAAAAGAAGATAGTTGCTGAACAAAATCAACGTAAAAGTAAAGCGAAACTCACTATATTTTAACGTAGATTGCGTATGTGTATATACCGTATTTACTAATTTTAATTAAAATGATTTGTAACTAATTTTACGTGCTCTGTTTTTCTTTTTTTTTCCTTGTATTTAGAAAGAATTATTCTACTCTATTCTAGAAAACCATGTCAATACCTAGCCTGATAGTCATGGCAATTTGTCACAGATGTAAATATTATCACAATTATGGAATGACAGTAAAACATAACAGTATTCGCAATTCTGAGTTCGTTATTCCTTTCTACATTTATAACTCAAAATAGGAATTCAATTTCTCAAACTTTGTACTCGGAAAATTGTAAAATGATATTAAATACAAAAAAAACCTGATTTATACATGAAGGTTTCTTAATTATACAAAATTAAACAAAAAGAAACAAATATTCAATTCGGCTCAAAGTCAATTGTCTATTATTCAATTCAGTTCTTGCTCAAAGTCAATTGTCTATTATTCAATTCAGTTCTTATCAATTGAAAATTTTCTCAAGTTGAAAAGACGTACCGATTTTATGATGTAATTATGATTTTCTTCTGAAAGTTTGAAGAGATTTTGAGTTTGTATAATACGTCAAACGATCGCTTCACATAAACAGTTTCAGAAAGTTAGCGCCTCTCGGCTGCGGAGACGCGCTTAGCGCGCTAGGGAAAAGATTGCCGCGGCCGTGGGATCCAAGATGGCGACGCAGAATGTGAAGTCTGTGAATTTTCGTAAATAATAATCAGTAAATACCCTAGTAGAATGAATTTATTGAGGAATTTGCAATCAGTTTTCCCGAACAAATATTTGAGCGAAAATTACAGCCCAAACCTTTTACAGATTAGAAGAATGTGAAGTCTGCGGAGTCTCGAGTGCGAAATACACATGTCCAAAATGTGAGGTTAGAACATGCTGTCTCGACTGTGTCAAGATACACAAAAAGGAATTAACCTGTGATGGAATACGCGATAAAACTAGATTCGTACCACTGAAAGGATTTACGGATCTCGATGTGTTGAGCGGTCTGTTAAAAATCACTATTTACTATTACATACTTCTTCTGAAATACCGCAAATTGCTTTCTTTTTTTGTTAGAATAACGTATTCTGCATATTTATTAATATAGATTATCGACTGCTCGAAGAAGTCGGGAGATCGGTTGATTCTTTCCAAAGAGATCCGTCAAAAAAATACACTAGACAAGGTAATCTTCCCGTGGTAAGTTGGAGAAAATTAAATCACGTATTTCTTGGGGGGTATCATTATTGTTTCGAATTCCGTTTTTTCGCCACGTAGACCTCGCAGCAAGAAATGCATTTTTTACGTAATTTTCAGACGAAATTTTTCTATGAACGGATTTTCCGAAGAGGATGCAAGACACAAAATTAGCAAACAAAAAAGCAAAGTTTTCTTGTTTTCCAATTTGTATTCTATATTTTTCTGTATATATTTGTTTCTGGCAAGTTTTTCTTCCGGAAGATCCTCAAATTGTGAGAAAATAAAAACGGTCTCTTGCCGAAAAATTTCAGTTAAAAATCGTATAATAAATTCATTTGCTGCAATAGGATGTTCAGATAACGAAACAGCTTACATGTTTTTTGTATTCGTTTTTCTTGCGTTATTAACTGGAGTCCAATAACTTTTCAGCATTTACACAAATTGAGAACAGCCGCATACCACAGAAAGACAAGACTTGAGTTTTTACCACAGAATTTTAGCAGGCATAAAGAAAATACGACATACTACAAGTGGAAAACAAATGAATTATATTGGAGAATAGAATGGATATTTCCGCAAGCTGAGAATTTGAAACATGTCGATACACGGTAGCATAATCTCATCTTTATAAAACCTCATCTTTGGGATTATTTGAATGGCTGAAGACGAAGTATGAATAGCATGAGAAAAGAATTCAGAATGAAAGTGATAATGTTTACTGAAATTTTTCAGCGTTTTAGAAACTGAGAGACTATCTACGATACTGGAAAGAGTACTAGATCCTTTGGCGGTCGAAACTCAAAGCAATGAAAGTATCGAGGTAATAAATCTGAAGATAACGCATAGGGAAAAACTGCAATATTATCGAGCAGCTGGTCTTAGCAGTATAAAAGTCCTTCTCAAAGGTGAAAAAATGAGGAAATGTGACTCACGGTTCGTGCTTTCAAATAATTAAAATTTTCTGAGCTGTAGAAAGTACATGTCACAATTTAACTGTTATCTCTCTCTCAGGTTTCATGAGCTAGATTTCACTGAGACACTAAAAGAAAATTTGGAGAGAAAAACTATCATCGAATTTCCTGTGTTCTATGTCATTCTTAAAGATCATTCTGATATGTACGAGATTATAGACACCGGTTAGTATTATCGTCTGCGAACGAGTGGTGGAGTGGCGTACTATAAGATACGTAAAATGAATGTGAATAAGTGAAATGAATGCTATTTACGTATTTCCAGAATTATTTCATTAGCTGACGATACTAATTTCATTCTGAAATTCTGCATTTTATTTTCATTTTAATAGACGAAGAAGAGGAATCTAGGGAACTTGAAAATCCTAAAGAAAATCTCAAAAGAAAACATTCGAATCATCAGATAGATAAAAAAAAGAATAAAGGAGTCCCAGTCAATTTTTTCTTTGACACTGATCTAACGGATTCAGAGAATGAAAGTATGGAAATTGATGAAGTGCAAGGAACAACACACCAGGCTCGAAAATGAAGGACACTAGAAGTTTGTCTTTTTGATCATTAATCGAGCAATATTCGTCATCAAGAATTATTTACAAATTTTATGTCAAGATTGAAGACAGAAGTTATACTAAAATGAATATTCACACGATGTTAATAACACGGTTCATAAGATCCAATCTGTTCTATAGATTTTTATGAATGGTACACGAACCTCTGAAGCAGTAAAGAAAGATCCAACAGTTTACTTTGATTTTTCAGCTTGTTAATGATGTATTTTTTTTCTCCTATGTATAATATTTTTGCAAAAGATGAATGAAGACGTAATATGAATTTGATATTTTATTGTAAATAGAACGATCACTAAAATATTTCAACCGAATTTCAAACGAATACAATATTAATAATAACGAATACAGACAGGCTACTATATTACATATCTTGCATAGATTCCTGTCCACTTTTAACGATGCATACTGCTTCATATATGTATATATTTCCCAAAAATACTTAATACCATATTAAATAATAAATAATTCCATTTATGATTGCTAAGTTATTCGTTTCTTATTTTTCATTTATGGAAAAAACTACATTGCTGAAATGTATAAATTCCTCATGAACGAAATAATTCTATGTTTACTAGACTTTTTTCTATCAATTTAGTATTCGGTATTGAAGGTGAAGAAAAAATATAGGTATGTGTAACTACTCGATTCATTTGTTTGGAAGTTGAAGGTATAATTATACAATTAGGTATAATTATATTCAAATAAATTCCATTGAATATATTACGTCAATTTACAAGTGATGCTCGAACAGACACATAATGAAATAGCTGTATGTATCTTATCTTCATTATATAAATCTGTGTATACCCCGCAAATATGTAACTATATGGTCACGAAATCAACTGCATCTCTCAAGCATAAAGATTGCAGAAAATTGATAAATTTGTAACTGCCTCAGACATGGAATTATGATTCGAATTGAGAATAATTTTACAATGATCCTTTATCATCGGCATAAATGTAGTATGCAGGTCTTCAATCTGATTAGTAAATCAACAACGATTTCCGATACAGTCAAGTCACATAGATCCACTGATCATGAATATAATTATGATTTCTAAATTCCGTCTTTCATTTTTTCTAATTTGTTAAAAACTAGACTGATGTTATTTCATCATTACGTTTGCCGTCAGTATACATAAATGTATTCATCAGTTTTATTAAATATAAAACTAAGAGAAAAAATCCTTGGACGAATGAGAAATGAAAAGGAAATGCAAGAAAAAACTGAAAGAACTATTGTCAAGAAATTCTATAACCCTTGGAGGCTATTTGTTGATGGTTGTTATTGAATTTGAATTTGAGGCTTATATTAACATAATTAAAAATCATACTTATCAATTATAAGATGAAAAAATACAGTAGGAAGACGAGGAATGCAACTATTCCAGCAACTGCTTTTATGTACATTGATTTACTGTTTAAATGCGCTGCGTCCTTTTTGTATTTTTGTGATAACATTGATAAATTTTGTGTCTTTGTATCCAATTCTGTAAAGAAAAAAAATGTAATCAGATATTTTATTTTCGATTTTCTTCAAATCATGTTTTCTAATTTGCAAACTTTAGTTTCTCATACTCAAGTGGATCACAACTACGATTCTGAATAGAATATTCACAAATTTTAGAACATGAGATAACTTTTGAATACCGAGAGTTTTTGATGATTAGAAAAACAAGAATGAGCTTGATTTGAATCTGAGACACATGCTTCTTTAAATCTCTTCCAAACTCTGTTTATAATTAAATTATAAGACGATAAAAATTTTTTAATTACCTGTAAGTACGGTACCTCTTTGTAGAACGTCATCAATATTTTGGACCATGATTCTTTGCACGTCTTGTAGCTGTGTATTAAGAGCATTCATATTTCTCCTAGATCTACTATCTGAGAAGACTTTCTTTGCTCTTTGAATGTAAGTGTCTGTGAATAAAGATACATGGTCATTCTTAGGAGAACATAATCCCTCGTTATAGGCTCAAACAAATGGAACACACAGAAAAACCAGAGGAATAAATCAATCTCTCACCAAATTCAATAAACGTGTACGGCCTGGTAACTGTGTTTACCCGTTTACCATATTGTGTATGAAATTCCTGCGCGATATCTTCTAGGTAGCTATAAGCTATACGTTTACTATAATTTTTTTCACACAACACTAAATAGCAGACATCGTTCTCAATCAGATAGCTGTAATTATTTTTGAAAGAGTAAACAAGAATAAGTGTTCGGAAATACGGTTCTCTGACGTTACTCCAGTTATATTGAAAATGAAACAAGAACTTCTCCTTACTGAAATAAGTAGGGCCCTGTTTCTATCGTGCATTTTGACGGCGATTGTGGACCAAGCTTTCTGAATAACATTTTTGCTTGATTTTGGTACTCCAAAATGCTTCTACCACTCTGTATAGATTGAAAGTAGAGAATTAGAAACGGTCTGCAAAACACAGCGCACTATAACGCAGACAAACATTCGAATGACAATGCATAATTGATATCTGATGCTATGTTCTAAAAATCGATTCCCAACAATCATAAGCAAAGGAAACCTGGATAATAATGAAGCTAGATAGAAAACAATTACGAAATTAATATCAGCTGTTTCACCACCTAAACGTTTTCACGGTAAAATACAATTCGGCTGATGCTTTTTGATGACAACAAATACTTGTCTTCGACTGTTCAAATTCGGCAATTTCATGACTCGTGAATCTGGGATCGTCAAAGATTGGATTTTGTTTTCATCAAAAAACCATAAGCCAAAATTGTATTTTTCGCTAAAACGTTCACGTGGCGAAACAGCTGATATTGATGCATCAACGTTTTCATCTTCAACCACCTACAATATGAATCTGAATAACAAATCGGTAGTAAAACATGAAAATAATATTATAACGATTTCTCGCTTCCAATACATATATTGGGGAATAATCTGAACGAGTATTCGAAAATTGTTTCACAAATAAATAAACGAGTGATCTCTGATAAGTGAAACGTTGGTATTCTTTCTCTCATTCTTTCAGGGACGAAATCTTCTGTTTTTTCATGTTTCCGCTCAGAGATATAATCGTTAGCTATTACGTATGATTTGGATTTAAAATTGAATTGAGTGATTCAGTCAAAAATATGGAATTGCTAAATGTCGAAAAAAAAGTGACATTTCATCATAACAGTGGTTTTTAGGTAATAATTAAAATCTAACCTGTTCATCATCCTGCATGGTTGCGGCTAGCGGCAAACCATCGGCTATCCTTGCAATCATAGTTAACAACACCATGTTTATTCCAATGTTTGAAAATCAGTATATATTTTATTTTAAGTCACCAAGAACCGACGTATTGTGTTCTACTTCCTGCACCTTGTAAATCTCAAAACTCCATTTGTAACAGCGCTCGGGAACTGATGTGGCCGATATCAGTAAACTCCATTTACAAATTACCACGTCAGTGAATGAAAAACATGTCGTTGACATCCTAGAAACCTCTTACTCCACGAATAATGATAACAATTCGCGTTATCAATCGTACATTAAAAACGAGGGAATTTAATTTTTCACTATTCATATCATCTGAGTCTTGTTCAAACAATTACTAAATATTTTCGTATCATACAAATTTCAATTTCAAAACGGGGGTCGCTTGACGCACAAAATCATGGTTCTCAACTTCCCGCAATGAACGAATATCATGAAATTTTTTCAAATCATAATATATAAATGAAATTATTGAATCGATGGAATGTTTTTATCTCATTGAAGATGAGATTGGTGGGGAATTGTGACAATGTTTTCGGCCTTTTTCTGGTCATTGATTTTTCCGAAAACAAAATTCTGTCGCACACAGAAGTTGAAACTTGTGCCTTGAAATGAGAACCACCACGATATCTGCCGCCATCTGTTGGTGAATTTTATTAAACATTCTGACAATTATCACGAAAGTATCCTTACCTCTAGCGAGTAGCGAGTGAACGGAATAAAATTTGTGACGTGCTGTCGTGCTTAACCCAGATTTTCCTTCAACAAATGTTAGCGTTTTGTAGTGAATTTTATACAGCGGGTTTACAGTTGTGAATAATATGTGCTAAATTCGTAGGAAAATTCGTAAAATAATCAAAGGTGTTCGTGATAATGCGCTATAGTCCGCATTACAAGACAACTAAATAAAGGTGAGTTTGAAAAATGACTTTTATACAAATAATGGATCGCTTGCTTGGAAAGTATCGACACGTAGGATGGTTATAGTTCCACAGCTGGGAGTATATTTCCCTATTTTCAACCCTCGGAGATCCATCTTATCGCTAATTTTACGATAGGCATATTTCCCCACGATGTACACAAGCTTGGAATTGACCTTGCCTTCTTCGTTATATAATTATGTTACCGTGTAAATGCCTGCTAAAACGAAACCTATGTTGCTTCAGAGTTTTTACTTTGAAGACAAAAAATTGCCCACTCCAATAACTTTCAACTTTCCCCAATCGAAATTATTTACTTCTCACGTTTTCTACTTCTTGATTTTGAACAAGTATATATGCAGTTTATTCCCAACTCGATAAAACAACGTTTTATAATATAATGAATAAACTCGTGTTCCCTAACACTCGAGAATAATATTTCGTGTTCGACTCTTTTTATCGTTTATTATTCTCTCGTTCTGTCCACTTAATATAAATCATTCGATAAGAAAATGTGTACATAACTATGCACAGGATTTCCTGCCACACATTTTTATTCTTCTATTAGGTTTAATATCCCTTCATGAAAAAAAGGGTGACGTTTGATTATTGAGCTTCAAAACTTGTCAAACTTGTTCCTTGTTTTCTGAAACGAAATTATTTATTCAGTTATCACAATTTTCTGAAAGTCATTATGCCTTTATTATCACAAGATATACTTCGTCCAACATGCTTCAAATTGTTTGTTAAAGACAGTTACTACTTTTCATCCATTCTTATTTTATTTAATATTTGACTACAAATGACGTTTTCAAATTTTATCTACGAAATGCAGAGATTTATAGCAACAATTTATTATCCGTTGTAATCAATGATACAATCAACCAGCAATAGAATCTGATCGAAATGAGACACCAATAATCTAAATGGCAAGACTTCTGAATTCTAAGTTTTGCAAGAAGTACTCAATTTCCAGACAATAAGCAGTCACACCATCACCGCCGTCTGTAACAAGCTTTCAACCACCTGGCTCTCTCATGTCATTTCATATTTGCATAATGGATTACCTAAAAAGAATCAAGTAAATAATCTGTTGTAAATTTTAGGTAGAGTCAAGACAGCTGATATTATTTTTCATGATTTCGTTACACTATTGACATGATCTTGAGAGTCATGAAAATTAGGTATATATACATGTAAACATAGTAACAAACATAAATTGACTAAATTTTGTGATACAATGAAAATCTACCTCTGATTTTATTTATTTTATTTATAGTTGTCGTTTTATTTCATTCCTCATGGTAATCGGTTCTCAAGATCTTAATTTTAAGCAGTTTTATGAAAATCATCGGAGTTCACTTATTTTCAAGATTGTGCTATTCAATGCTATTCTACATCGCCTTTTCCTTTTTCTGTTCAGGTTCTGAATACCAAAATTAATACAAACGGTGCTGGAACAGTACTATTATGAGTGTAAGTAATTAGAGATGAACATAAAGAAGAATTGATCTAAAATAAACTGAGAATTGTAATCATAACATCTAAACATTGTTTTCCTAGAATCCATATCGTGCACGGCCAGCTAAAGCAAGGGTAGATCATGCGGCGGTATCTGGTTATGGATCACAGAATCAAAATGCATGGAATTCAATGCCTCCTGAGGGGCAGCCAGGAGTACTATCCACAAATGTTTACCAGCAGCAGCCCAATACCATGATACATCAACAACAGCAGCAGCAACAACCGCAAGATCCGTGGGAATGGGGTGCAGATAATGGTAATAATGGAAATAACGACTCTTGGAATTGGAGCGTTGATCAAAAACCAGATTCTCAGCAACAGCATTCGCAGTCTCATCAGTTTCCTTCTGGTCAAATAAATAGTAGTCAAAGTATACAGAATACACAAGCTGGAATGTATTATCAGAATCCCAATAGAAACGTTAGACCTAATGTAATTAATCAGCATCCTGGAAGTATCACAAATATACCAAGGAATAGTTCGAGTAGAGAATCTACACCGAACAATAAGGATAGTTATAATCAATACACTCCCTATGATTATAATCAGAGACCTCCGAAGCAACAACAGCAGCAGTATCAGTTACCACCTAGGCCTAATTCTAAGTCAAGCCCTGCGTTGTCTGATCATTCGCAATGGTCTAGCGGTCAACAGACTCAAAATTTACCTACGTTCGCTCATAATTTACCTGCGCAACAAGAAAATGTTAAAACAATTCAGACTCCTCCACTCCCTCCTCAAACCAATAACTTCAATTGGCAACAAATGAATCCCTTGCCTCCTAATTGGCAAAATCATAGCGATGTGCCTGTGAGTGGATCCTGGCAAGAACCATCCACGGTTCCACAAACTTCGCAGGCATTTGTTCCACCCAAAGAATATCCTGCACCAGGAGATCCCGAGCATTCTTCGAACTGGCATGGTCAACAACAGCAACAACAACAACAAAATAATCTATCTAATTATCAGATTCCAAATTATTCCTATGGTGCTTCAAACGAAAATACACCACCACCCGTTGGACATCAGAATTCAGGAAGTGTTCCGAATCAATGGCATCAACCGCTATATCAGCCATCTGCATCTTCTGAAGAATCAATTAGCTTACAGTCTAGCATTCCGTCAAATCATTGGCAACAGCCGTCACCTCGGCAAGAAAATATTACTGCTGATCGGTCCTACCCTCAAAAACCTTCAGAATTTGGTGGCACAGAAAGTGAGGGACCTTATATAAATTATCAGAAGCCGGATTCCATTGACGTGAACGAAGGTCATAATAAAAGTTCGAATGACTGGCAACAGAATCAACCTCCTTCGTCACACTTTGCGTCTTCTATGAGCTCAACAATGTCTCACTCGTCTAATAGCATTGAGAGAATTGTATCTGCCAAGGAACACGTTAACGAGAGAAAGAGATCTGTTGGTTTACCCATCACAAGTTCACCGCCCGTAAACGAATCTTCAATGCAAACAAAACCGAATATAGTAGATAGAAAATCTTCGGAAGAAACGCATTGGCCTGAATCTGAGGCTAATGCTAGTAGTACAAATAATCCAGAAAATATTAATGCTGCTCAAAACAATCGAGAAACTGATTGGACCAGGACTGGTGAATGGAATACCGTTCCTGTGTCTGAATTATCTAGTGGAATTAGCCAGTTGAATATTTCTAGCAAATCTAATAGGCAATTAGAAAGTCAGGCCGTTCAGTCTGATATGCATTCCTCATCTTACTCTACGGACGGCTGGAGTTCTCAACCTGTTTCAGGGTCTCTGTCTGAACATGTCTTAGATAATCCATCACATGATAGTGTACCAGGTGCGCAGCCTGAACACTGTCGGGATATGAGTGAACAAGTACATGCCGCAGAGTCTGATCGACATTTGGATAGTCAGAATGCTCCTCCTCAGTTTGTACCACAAGAACATAGCTTGGTTCAACCACATCAGATTGACAATAACACACCTGCTGAAGTTACACCACAAAATGCTGCATATGATCAGTGGTATGCTCAATGTAACACTGCGCCTCAACCGGAAAATAATTGGTACAGACACAATGGCCAGAGTAAATCCCACAAATGGTCACCTCCCGAACAAAACATTGAAAATTATGAGAACATACAACAACCTGCCGAATTTGTTAATTTAGAAGTCGTTACTCCGATGATACAGAAACGAAACATTTATGGATCTCATGATTCTATCAATAGGGAAACATTGGATAACGAACCTAAACCAAACACCAGTGTCTCAAAGGAAGCTCTTCCTCCGAGAGATTTTCAAGAAGACATTAATAACGTCGAAGTTCCTTCGTTACATCAGGCTCAACAATCTCTCCAAGTTGAACAGGTAATTATTTAATTTTTCATATCTTCAATGATTGCTTTTGAGAATTATATTTTTTCTAATATAAAAATTTATTCACAGGCGCCTGACAATTATGAGTTTGCATCGAATGATCGGAATACGTTTTTGGAAACTGGTGAATTAACAGATTCTCATCAACAGCACGAATCAACACCACCGAGTCAGGATGACGAAAATGACGAAGTTCCTAACGATATTCCATTTCTGCGAGAAGTTCCTGGTCAGTCTAGCAGCTCTGATCCACGAAGAAATGATCCCACAGGACAAGAGCAAAACGTTCAAATTGGTCCACGGAATTCTGATCCACGTCGGAATGATCCATCTGGTCAAGAGCATACTGTTCAGCCGATAAGAAATATCAGTGAAAGAACAGAGCGCAGAGATCTTCCACCGGGTCAAGAACGGACTGTTCCTATACCGCCGCGTGTTGATACAGAAATACTTGAACGTAGGAACGATCCGTCTGGTAGAGAAACATCTCTACCTCCTCAACAGTCTAGAAATGATACTGCCACAGATAATCGAAGGAATTTATCAGAAACTAGACGGAATGATCCATCTGGAGAAGAACGCCTACAATCGCAGCTCACAGTAGCTCCAGAACCAACTGATCTGAGAGAAGTTCCCGGAAGAGGAATCGAACATGAAGAACCTATTCAGCAGGCGGATAGCACGTTGAGGCAGATCCCAGGTGGAGCATCGCCTAGTGATGAAATTCAAGTTTCTAATGATAGGGACGATGCTAGAGTAGTCACTGGTTCTCAGGAAGCAGCGGCACCGATCCGTTAGTTTGGGTTTGATATTGTTATGATTTCCCAGTTCCATTTTTCTGCTTGCGAGATTTTTTGTACAATTGCAGTGTAGCAAAGATTGTATGTCATAACAGTTGCATTCATTGTTAATCATTTTCAGCTACGGGTTTGAAACATGATCATTCTAATGAAACTCGGAATAAACGAGAGGAAGCGGTCGGGGCTTCTTTGGGTGAAAATCTAGGTGGTCCCAGTCAGATAAATCGGAGAGATTCTTTCGAAGAAGGAGATGACGAAGGATCAGGAAATAGCAGAGATGAAAGCAGAGAAAGGCGACGGGAGAGAAGTCCGGAACGACGTGGATACGAATATGAACGAAATAGCAGATAGTAAGATAAAGAATTTGAACCCACTTCCACCTTATTCACGAGTTTTCTTCCGTCCATTGAAGAAATTACATTTCATATTAGGGATTCACATCAATCCCTTTCAAACTATCTTTGTGAGAATCTTTCTCATTGAATATTTGGATTTTTCTCATTGAATATTCGGATTGTTGCAGCTATGAACGAGACCGTGATTTCGATGAAAATTATTACTACGAACGAAGACGAGGAGTTGATTCTGAGAGACCATACAACTCTCGTGAGGATCTTGATCGTCGGGAGGTTCCGTATAGGGAAGATGAGCGGAGACACACAAGTCGAGACGACCTAGATAGACGTGGAAGAGATCAAGAAGATCCAGATAGACGAGGCAGAGGTAAAGACGACGTCGAGGATAGAAGGCGGAGAGAAGAGGACAGAAGAAATGGAAGAGGGGACGTTGATCCAAGGACAAGAAACTCCAGGGATTATGACGGAAGATATTTCAGAGAATACCCTGAACGAGACAGACGGAGAGAACCTACCAGACGAGGACGAAGATTCGAAGATTATGACCCTCAGGATCCCTATAGAAGAGATTATTATGAAGATCTCTATAATAGAAAGTAAGGATATTCCCATAATCTAAAATATCTCTGCTGTGAGGCTATATTTCAAGCACACTAAGTGTATAAAACACGGCATATGTTGTAAAAATGATCACAATATTCAATTTTCTAGCTCCAGGCCATCCAGCAGGTCCTCCTACAACGATAGAGATCGGGATTATTACACTAGAGCGAGAGATCCTTATTATGGATATAATAACGGTATGAAAGGTGATATAATTGGTCAAATTTTTGTGCGAGATGATTCTTTCCGACATTTATGCTTCAAAGAACTATTATTCATGAATCAATGAGATTTATAAATTGTAATTATATCCACAGCTTACGGCAGTGGGTATACTGATTATGGTGCAAATTATGGCTCAAACTACTACGCATATTTAGAAAATATGAGACGTACGAATCCTGCTGCTTATATGGAATGGTATCGTAGATACTATGCATCGCAACATCAACAGCCACAGGATGTTAGAGAAGTTGCCAACTATCCTGAGGATAGAGCTAGCGTTCATTCAGGGCGCAGTTCCTGTGATGAAAGGTAAGGTCTACCGTTAACAATGAATAGAAATAATGAAATTGGATTGATTTTTCGTTTTATCAGCCACATCTTCACGTACATAATCTTGAGTTGCCAATGAGTTTGCTGATTTAAAATGTGCGATGCAAATCAATTTTCAATTTGGTCTCATCACGAACGTTGAGAGAGCACCAAAGTCTATGCGCCAAGCAGTATTCATTTTCATGATAAACGTTCTATATTATCACCCATCTATTGCATATCAGATTATTTGAAAACCCAAGCATCTACTTCCGATCTCCGAATAAGGCATTATACGTTTCGTACTTTGGGTCCCCTGGTTGTTCAAGGAGCCCTTTATGGTGGCACAGCACCATTTGTCACGGTCACAATAGGTGAGACTGAGTGACCCGCACACTCAGTTCAAACTTTCAATTAGAAAATACGCTAATAGTATGATGCTAACTGCTTTCAAGCATAAATAGAAATCACTCTTGATGTACGAGAGTTACCCGACTTCGAAACGCTAAAATGCATCAACTATCAAATGAATTCATTACAAAACATTGCTTGATGCTAAATTTAATAATTATCTATAAGTAAACCCGTAGGCTAATTTGGACAAAATTTACGGAGGAAATTGTATTTAAAATATCAGTATGGTTGTTTGAATCCCCTTAAATGCACTTTGAAGAATAATTTTCTTACGATTTATTTATTTTTCGTTTTAAGTAGTTTTGTATTGTAACGACATGGTTTTACCTTTGAATCAAAGTACCGCTTATTAGTTAGGATCAATACAAACTTTCATTTTTTTATTAGTCTATTCTACGTTAGCCTCTTCTCAAATCATTTTCTCATATCATGATATCATTGGAGGATTCTCAATTTAGTGTGTTTGATAGGACAACTGGAGATAAACGCACGCTAGGAGATAATTCTTTATTGGAAGATACGACGATTGAATCGACTCGTTTGACGCCGACAAAATTCTCCACATCCCATGTTCAAGGTAAAAAAAAATATAATTCTCATCTTTTAATTTACAGACTGTATCAAGTTCTAATCATTAAAGCCTTCTCTTCCATAAATTCTCCTACAGAAGTTTCAGCAGTTGAATAATATATCCAATCTTCTATATTTAGATATAAATTTCTCATATGCATTAAAACTTCATTTCAAAATTTATATTCTGTGAGAATCTTTTGATGACATTGACGTTTTCAACGCGTCTGTCTAGCTACTCTACTTGTTTTGAATACATTTTTAGCTAATTTCTCCACTGGCTCGTTGGTTCATGTGCATGCAAGCTATCCAGCTGATGGAGAACTTGCTAGAGTGGATGTCCTTCGTGTGTCAAGTTTACTGGCGCATGATCCTCTCGTACGAGAACTAGTCACATATCCTGGCCCTCTGATTAAGCAAGTGTAATTACCATTATGTAATATAAGCATGCGTATTCCCTTTTTTTTCATTTGAACTGATTTCCCAATATTTCATTGTAACTTTTGTCAATTATTAATCATGGAAAATATCAATGCATGCTGAGGAATAATTCTGTCTAGTTATAAAATTTTGCTAAGTGTCTTATTGCTCAATTCAGAAGCACAGTAATATTTATTATATATCAATAATTTTTTTTCGTATATTCATAGTATTTACTTGATTTTTCTATCTTGAAATACAGAGGTGTGACTCACAAGAAAACCATCATTGAATACTGCGAGGCTAAAATAAAAAAAGCTGAGTCTAACGAAGATGTGAATGATCCCGCATCTTACATATTGTTGTATGAATTAATGGTGATGTTGATTCGCCAGAACGGGGTACTGATATTTTTCATTTTATATACTATCTAAGTTGATTCTCTTGAGAAATATTCACAGCATATTATCACTAACAAAATGTACATTCTTCTTAGAACGTTGTTGGAGTTGATATAGCAGAGTTGTTACTCTCGAATCAAAAGTCCTATCCATACACTGGAAAACGACAGCAAATACAAGTCAGAAGGGAATCAACTATTTCTCAAAAATCCATCACGGCAAGCGGAGACGAGCTTATAAGAGACACTGCTACTCCCCTGGATGCAGATGATACTGGAAACGTCAACAAACCACTTTCTATTGATCAGGTCACTGATCAATTCCGAGAACTACTTTTGTATGGATGTGGCCAAGAAGCTTTAGGTAATACTCCCGAACTGATCAACTGATTATCACTCTACCACCATAGTAGTGAAATAATGATTGAATTTTGTCGATTTTTTTTCTCAGAATATGCAATGAATAACGGACTATGGGGTCACGCCTTGTTTCTTGCCAGCAAATTAGACAAACGAACGCATGCATCGGTCATGACTCGGTTTGCCAATGGCTTGACTGCTAACGATCCTCTACAAACTTTGTATCAACTTCAGTCTGGCCGCGTACCTGCGAGTGTAACGGTAAGTTGATAAATGAATCCTACGTTTTTCCAACATCTTGATTGAAAATCCTCTTATGCTGTATTGAAAACTTATACTTTTTTATCTCAGTGCGTAGCAGAGCCTAACTGGGGTGACTGGCGACCTCATCTTGCAATGATAATATCCAACACATCGCCTAATCCTGAAATAAATCGAAAATCTATAACAACTTTGGGCGACACTTTGATAGGACGAGGTCACATACATGCAGCACACTTTTGTTATATTTTGGCGCAGGTTGATTTTGGTCCATATGGAGTGCAGGCTAGCAAGCTAGTTCTGCTTGGGTCAAATCCTCAAAAATCTTACAGTGATTTTGTTACGAACGAAGCTATAATGCTCACCGAGATTTATGAATATGCTCGTAATCTCAGCGAACCTGGTTTCACTCTCATCGATCTACAGACATTTAAATATGGATTAACAGTAAAAATGGTTGACTATGGACTCACAGAAAAGGCTCTTCTATATATCGAACAAATCGCTGTGAATATTGCTCAAGAACCATCTAAATACGAGATGTCGTTTATTGAAAAAATTCACAATTTAGGTGACAGAATTAAGTATCACGATCCAGTTTGCAAGGATTCCATCGAAGATGCTGCTAATCTCCCGTGGCTTAATAATTTGTCCGAAATTATTAACAAGTACAAGGTGAATACTGATTTTATTACATCATTTTAAGGCAACGACTTACTTTTTATTAATTTTAAATTATTTCGTCATGTCAATTCTGAGGGCAGAAAACTCCAATTATACAGGGTGAGTCTGTTTAAAGGTCTAAAATGGGTGGGACTTACTTGCGGTAAAGGTACGCCTATTCAGCCATTTCGAATCTACGGTACATTGTTATTGTCAAGTCTTCGAACCTTGTTTTGAACATCCCTACCACGTTTCAACATAGCCTGCGTAACAGCGTAACAGTCTGAATAGGCGTGCCTTTGCCGCAAGTAAGTCCCACCCATTTTAGACCTTCGAATAGACTCACCTTGTATTTCTGAGGGAGTAATTATCATTGTTGATTATTTTGTTCTGATATTAGAAATGATTATTACAGATAGGTGAGATTGTTCAAGAAGGAACGTACGATGCAGGCACTGTGCCTGATGCTACTAACATGAATCATCAACACCAAGAACAGCATGATAGCCAGCAGCCACAGCAGCAGCAGTGGGTCGGTGCTCAGCCTGATTATTCTGACGGCCCAACCTCTCTTATGGAAGCGCCAACAGCGGATGTGCAAAGAGAATGGCAGCCGATGTCACTACCTAATACCATTCAAGACCCATATGCATCGATCGGTCAGAATACACAGTATGGCGATAATTCACTCGATGCTAGCCAACACCAACAGCAACAATCACACGTGGATTACTGGGGACAGCAAGGATATGGTCAACCGGCATATAATCAATCAGATTATTCACAAAATGAATGGCAGCAGAATTCTGATCAACAACATTATCGAAATGATCTACAAGAAACTAATGATAGTGTGCAACAACAAGAGTGGAATTATGAGGTGAGAAATTGAATATTATTCATTAGGCGTTGGGTTTTACTTACCAATACATCATTGTATTGCATTTCAACGTTTTAACATTTTATAGGAATAGAAATTTTCTTAATTGCTCCACCATTTGGAGAGCTATTGGATTATTCTGTATTAATTCAACCGAAAATAAGAAAATTGGACTGCAAAATCTTCAGTTATGAATAAATTCTTAGAAAATGTTTCGGACTACCGAACTTACCTCATGTGAAATGATTTTAGAAAAACAAGTTCGAAATATTCAGAATCTATTCACATATAATGAGATTGTTCGTACAAAATTTATTGATCAAATTAGTATTATCTCGGATACTGAGCTTCAATATGAGTGCTCAATGAACTCAATGGCCTAATCCAGTTCCAAGATATAAGCATGAACTTGATTTTCCAAACCTCCGAAATTACCAGTATTTCTGGAAAATAGGTCGTTTGTAGTAGTTCACAATCTATTCTAATAGTTCAGATGGAACCAAGGATCATAAGGTCCTAATTGACATGGAATCATCCAATCAATTGAGTAAATCTAAAGTATTGGGTATTCATTTTGAATTGTATTTCAATACAACCCTTAAAATTTGAAAATATTATAACTGACTTAGGATTAAATTCGATCTAGTCACGTAAATCTTGTATAATATTAGAAGGTAAGATAGATTTTACAATTGAATTAACCACATCGTCTCTTTCTTGACACTCTTACGTGGACAGTCAGAGAAGGAAGAGAAGCCACCTACGCCTGACGTAAGTAATCTCACAAGCACTTCGCATAGTACATTCAGCTTCGATCGACTTTCCGACTATACTCCGACAAATAATTGTTTGCGTCAACGCAAACCGATAAAAAATAATGAAGGTTTGAATCTTGGTACGGGTGTAAAGCGAAGTTTTGTCGACCACGGAAGTATTCCACTGCTTTCTAATTTGAATGCTATTTCTGCTGATACAATTTTCAAATCACAGAAATCTACCAGGTATCCGAAATTGACGTCTTCTTATCCAGAAATAAAAACTGGGAATGAAATCAACATGAAACATTCAGGGATGACTAAAATTGCTTCGAAATTAACAAAACCACCTAGTTCAAAGTTGGCTGTATTTTTAAGATGTAAACCAAAAGTCATTAGGGATCCTCAAACTGAAGAAAATTTGGTTAATGAATCTGACGATGAGTCTAAGGACTCCAAATCTCAATCTATAGACCCGAATAAAAAATTCAAATATTCTAAAGTAACGCCTTTCAGTGATTTGGATCTTCAACTTAGCGAATGCAACTTTGAAATAAATAGGCAGCAGCAGCAGCATCCTCTTTCAAATCAAGATAAATGTTCAATGAAGGGTCCTGGTCGGAACAGTCAAAGTTTGAACCAATATTGTAGTTTTGAAGAAAAAAAAATAGTAAGAGTGGCACCTCATATTAGACGGAAGGATATTATTTGCGACACCGTTGACGCATGGTGTGCCGATTCAAATGATCTTCAATTCGGTGTAGAACAATCGCATTATAAACCACTTATTTTTGGTGGCACATATCCTATAGATATGCCTCTGTATAGAAATGCGATAGCTCGTGCAATGCAAATAAGACGGAGTATACAAGCTGGCAAACGTATATCAAAAACATTTGATATCGACGCTCCTACAAATGAGAGTATTTAATTCAATATATTTGTTAATAAGTATTCAAAAAGATATTATTATTCTTTTTCATGTCGTATATAAAAACTAGCGGTAGTTATCGACGTTGTATGGCATTATTTTTCGTCAACATAATTAGATCATTTTGAAGTTAACTAATGATTTGAAGTATTAGAATCCTTCAATATTTGACTCTCGAACAATTTCGTGTTTAATCCTATACTATATTCTTGTTCTGTTTTGTACTAGAGCCTGCAATACCTATCTATGGAGTTTTATTACGTTTAGATTTTATTGCTATTGTTGTTATGATAACTGTTATTACGTTTATTATTCTTAATGAATCGTTATCGATCAACAAAAATCATTTTTATACGTCAGTTTACATGTGATCAAATATATAATATATTGATAATATATGAATGTTACATAACGAATGTAAAATAAAATTACTCTACAATATTATAATGAAGTTGTAAGTTTCGCAAAAGTTCGAGTTTTCAAGATAGCAGAGATGTTCGATTTTCACATACATTAACAATGGTGTTCAATATTTTTTTAATTCTTATAGAATTTTGTTTTCGTTATCAATAACACTTTGGCTCTCGTGGGAATGGAATTAACTTTTAATCTTCCGCTCTGAATTGGGAAAGTTATTATTTAATTTTTTCTTTAACTGCTGTTTAATGATCTCTATCAGTATGATTTCTAGATTGCTTTCGATTATCTTTTCATTCTCTTGGTTTAAATGAATCTCAACATTTATGCTGTTCTGAAAAAGTACAGTCTATGCGTATTTGACTTTTTATAATAATGCACTATAGGAATTTATAATTGTTGCCAGCACTAATAATTATTTTCACTATAAAAATATATAAACTTGTAATTTTCCTTTCTTTATCGATGTTGAAAATAAATAAATAAATTTATTGAATTTGAATGTTTGCAAAGTTATTCATTGTTCACTGTGATAAACGAAATCTTGATAGTGAACTTATATCATACATAAATGAAAGATCATCATGGCTTTTTATCAGAAATTACCTATTTCTGATCAAACTATTTGCAGTAAGCAATGATACTTTGCTAGAACGGTGTTACGATAATTATTTGTATATTTTGTTTCAGCCTCCTCCGACTATTAGCATGGGACCATCTACGACCAAGCAATACGATCCGCTAGCGGAACTCGATGCATTGGACCCGCCACCGGCGAATTCTAAATCAGCCGGAGAGAATAAGAAAACTACTGAGAAACCATCCGAGAAGAAAAATGCTGGTAGCGGTGGCTCGTGGTTTGGTGGATTCTTCAGCAAACTCGCTCCGAAACCAAAAAATCAGATGATTCTACCGGACGATAGCAATCCAACGGTAAGAACTGTACTTATTTTTTATATGTTAGATTGGATATAACAAAATTGTACAAACATCAGGGTGGCCAATAAAGGGAATAGTTCTTCATTCCACTTAATCGTTGCTAAGGGCTCGTGAAGACACTTGTGGTAGTTGCTCGACGGTAATTGGAAAGGGGAATAGTAAAAAACCAGTATGATGTCCATTAAATAATTGAGAAGTAATAGCTAACAGCGTTATTGAGTAGATCTGTTTTTGCATATAATATCATCCCAGAAGTTTAAAAATTGGTAACTTAATTTGCGACCACCAGAATTAATATCATAAACATGAATTTCCCATTTAACAAATTCACATGCACAAAGGCATATGAGGAAATTTATGTAAAATGTTCTTTTTCTAATCCTGACAATTTTGCTGGTCGCTCAAATAACAACTCAAGTCGGCTTACGTTTTGGCACAAAAAAGACAAAGAAAAATTACTTCCGGCTATCCCAAGCACGGCACACATGCAGCTTGTTATGGTCACCATATTGTTAGAAGTTAGAGCAATTGCGTCTGAAATTTATAGGGCTATTTATACCTATAGCTAAGATTATACTGAACATTGAAAAAATCACTTAAGTCAATTGTTCTCGATTTTTCATGTCATAGTATTCAGAAGGAAGGCGGGGCGGATATGTGTTTTTCATTCTGTAATTTGATAATCCGTCTCTCTTCTACACCTGCTTGAAGTTTTTAAATTTGTCAAAGTTAAATTTTGCTAGTAATTTTAGTCCGTATAACTTTTCCACCAAGCACGCAGTTTCAGAGATACAGCCATCTAGAATGAATTAATTATTGAAAAAGTCAATTTCAATCAGCTGTCAAATGTAAACAAATCGTCAAATCTTAAAATGTATAATTACATATCCGCTCTTTCTCAGTGTACTTCTACATATAAAAAACCCCAAAACAATTGAGAATGGTGAAGATTTCAAAATGAAAATTCAAAGCGAAAATCAGAAATAAGCAAGTATATTCAACGGATTTGGTCCTCCACCTCTTGGATCCTTCCTTTGTCGCAAACTTGAATTTCGTGTATTCTAATAGTATGCTAAATTACATGTATTTCTGTTATACGTATTTTAGATTGTATGGGATGCTGTGGGTAAAAAATGGACGAACAAAGATGCAGATGGAGAAGGGAGTTCCGGCGCCTTGCCGCCGCCGCCAAAAGCTTCTGAGATGGGTTTTGGATTACCGCAAACAGAAATGATGCCTCCATCAATAACAATGCAGCCTTTGGGTGACCAGCCGCGTCAGCCTGATGAAACTGCCAATAGTCACGTGCAAAAACCACCCAGTGGAAATAACATGTTCAAAATGCCAAGGAGCAGGGGCGCACGGGCGAATTATATCGACGTAATGAATCCGGGGGGTCCAAAAAGCGGCGGTGTTCCTCCATCCGTTACACCTCCAACAGCTGTTCCGCCAATTGCAAATGCTACTACTTCACCTCAATTCTTCATTCCTGCACCAGGTATTTCACACTTCATTTTTGAAAGGGATTATCTGAAAGACGTAGCATTTCTGTGACTGATATATCTTTTTTCGTTCTTTCAGTCAATGATCCAGGAGCACCCGTCGACTTTCTGACCTCCGCCCCAGTAGCCAATGGCGATAATACACAGCAAGGAGTAAGTTGAATAAAGAAATATTATGTTATATTGTTGTTAATTACCTATTACCTATATATTTGCTACGCACATTCATTTCATTCAGTACACAAAATAATAAACAACAATACAGTTTCACGCATGTTTTTATCATAGGTATATATATATATATATATTTACTAGGGTGTTAAAAAAAAAAAAAATTTAACTTTCCCATGGGCCACCCCTGAAATAGTCAAATTAGGCGGAAAAAAGAGTCTGTCAAAAGATGAGCATTTTAGGTTCAGTGGAATATTGGGCTCATTTGATTTTCCATTTTTCTCGTTTGTATCAAACTTACGATGGATATAATTGTTAGTAAACATATGTTTTAACAGGAGTTTATTCAAGATTCTATTCAATTTTTAAAGCGATACCCATAACACAAACGGGTTTTTCACTAAGTAATAAACAATAATTTTTAGTGATAGTGGAATAATGAAGTGAAAGTTCATTTGATACCCAATTTAAACATCAATCAGAATGATAAAATCCGAGAAATATCTTTTTTAAAACAATCTGACATTCTGACAGCTGTGAGGAAGAAAAAAAATGTTTTCCAATAATTATACATCTTGAATTCGGTAAAAATGAAAAAAATGAAAAATCAATTGGGCCCCATCTTCCACTCGACCCAAAATGCTCATCTTTTGACTAGAAATTGGTTTCTACCTTAACTAACTATTTCAGGCGTGGTCTGTTGGAAGATCGAAATTTTTTTTTTTTATACACCCTAATATATACACACTGTACACAATGTAAAGTGTTTTCCATTTTGTTTTCTCTTATTCTATTTCGACGTTGGGCATGTTGTTGGAACTGTAATGTTCAATAATAATATACATTGAGAAAAGTGATAGGGTAAAAAAATAATGAAAATAGAATAATATAATTAAGAGAACTTATACCGGGCATATTGCAAAGTTAATCTTCTATACGGAGAAAGATGTGTAGTATATGATTGATATCCGAACTTTTATCCATCATTTCACTTTTTTGTACAATTGATTAAACAAGTACATCCATAAAATGGGTTCGTTTACGAAGATAGGTTTTTGCCCAAACCCATAAATGCTATAAATTTAATTCATATTTTATGTTTCTCTTTGCAAGCTGTCTGGGGAGCAGAATGGCATAGCCAAATAACAATTGTTACCACTAGTAAGAATATTTTTTAATAATTTCAGTATATTTTCGTTTCTAATTTGCTGCTTACTTGCATTCACACTTGTTTTCCGTTCACATGGCTGCATACATTTTTTCCGAGAAGCCATACATTGAAAATCTCTAACCTTTGGCTCAATTATTCTTAACTTACTCCCATTCCGAATACTTTCACTACTTGATCAAATTTCAATATGAGTCAGTGAATTCTTCTGTTATTTTTAAGATAAACCACAATTCACAGCACGTACCTGAACACGTGATGTTATAAAGCACAGTATATGCCGTATGAATTAGTTTTATGCTGCCGACCTGCTGCTTTTTGTATTATTTTATCAAATATGTTATTTTCAAGCAAAAGTAGCTTGCAATTGCTGCTATTGTTGTTTTAAAATTCGTTTTTTTTTTTTATTTCATTCGGTGTGGATACTAAACATGTGCATGTCTTTCCAACATTATACAGCGGCTTCTAATAGCCATAATTCCTCTCTTTTTTCATTATAGACTAGTTTTCACCTTATTTCTTTTTCTTCATATTTTCCCATTCATGCATTACACAGCATAAGCGATGAAGCTGATATCGAATCCCGCGAATACATGTATCATTATTTGGAAAAAGAATTGTATGCTCTCAAAGAAATACTAAGAAATTTACCGAATGCTCATCAATACTGTGTAATCAGATAAAGAATGAATGAGAATGGCTTTATTAGGAAGGTCAGTTTTTGAGACAACATTGTTGTGTTGTATGTACAATTTAGCTCTCTCGGTGGAGCTCGGCAAGCTCGCTTTCACGAGAGGTACAGAGCTACACTATGAGGGATCCGCGTCTCCTTCAACAAGAAAAGGTAATATTCCTGACTTGTGGTTTAAGTTATAACTACACCAATATACTTGATCTCATTCACTATGTACAGATGGTCAGATTTTACAATGGTTCTTAATTCCAATGATCTTCGAATTATTATTCTCAATATCACTGTACCCTCTGAGCATTATAGCAGTTCAACAAGCATCACCGATGCTCGAAAAAAATCACAAGAAAAAGTAAAAGAATTAAACAAAAACGATCTCCATGACCTCATGATCTCATACAGTATGCTGAATAGGATATATTTCTGCAAGATATGATTGCTACTATAATTGATTCGCTGGAAATGAGAAAATCTCATTGAATTTATCAATCAAATTACTCATCATGGAAAATTCATATTCATTATATTGCTGTTGGTGTTGGTCATGCTTTGCAAAAAGGCTGCTGTAAAACTATCGTGAAAAAAAAAATTACAATACGTAAAAATTAAACAAATCATTCCGTTAATTATTGATGTGGTGGTCAAGCCAGTTTCACTAGAAATACGCTTTCCTCATTTAAATAATGTAATGGAGGCTCGTTATAATTTTAATTTTTTCATCTATCATTCTCGTTCTGTACATTGAGGGACCTCACTTTAATCGTTATATGGGGCGGGATAGGAGAAAGTTGGTTAGTATTATGGTGCTGGTTTAATCTTTCTACTTCTAGCAGAAATTTTGTATTTATCGATAAGTAAAGTGTTCAATTGAGCAGCACTTTGGATGTTCCTCTACCATATAAAGTCCGAAAGGAGTACCAAAAATAATCAATTTGTCAAGAATTTTGAGCATGTGACTATCGGGCTCCTTCCCTGAGTCAAAGAACTCAGAAACGAAGAAAATAATATTAATTTTTAATATTTATATTAACAAATTACTGTCCAGCGATATGAAATCTATGAAGTAAAATCTCATTTATGATTCAATATGACAATACTGTTATGAAGAACATGTAAAGAATAATGATTTACCAGCTTCAAACAATACAAATCAACATTTTTGGGCTACAAAAAACACAAATACTGTGCAAACTGCAAACATTGAGGCTTTATTTTGGTTAATCATAGCCAAATCAGACACTCTTTTCTTCAGGCTTTATCACTTTATTTAATATCCTATGTTTACAGGGACCAATGATGTTTAATCCAACAGACGTGAAGGATTCCGCTTCAAAAAAGGCCCCGAGGAGTAGATATCCACCACGATAAGCTCATGACGTTAGATGAGTAACATTTTTATACATTCAAATGATCGAAATCCTGAAACGAATAACAAAAGAGCAAGGGGGGGGGGGGGGGGGCTATATATGAAATAAATATACATACAATAGGTAGTTACGTTATGAATATTTAGTAAAAGAAGAAGAATTATTCAGTATCTTTTCTTGCCGGAGTTTGTTGGTATCCTTCACCAGACTTGGAAAGATCGCAGAAATAGTAGAACTTAGGCTATCGATTGGGCTTCTTAGCCCAATCTGATAGCTAATAGTTGTAAGTAGGAAAATGTGATGTAATTTGAAAAAGGCAAGATTCGTGAGGATATGGATGTATTATACAAAGCTCATGAAAAGATTCACTCTTATTTCTACTAATATATGATATATAATCATGAAATTTGTAATTAGTGTAGTTAGGTTTCAGGTTTCAGACTACTTTTAAGTAAAGGATTTCATTAAGTTGATTTATATTTACATTAATATCATTCTTTGGAACTTGATTACATTAGCGATACGCTGAAAGATCATAAAATAACTGAAACGGAACCTCACCGCAGGTATTCTATTTTGTATATAAATTTTTAACTCTTATATTATGTTTGTAATTTTGTAATAACATATTGTTATTGACGAAGGAAAACTGTAATAATGATATTCATAATATAACAAATAATGAGAATGAAATTAGAGTATGAATTTCATAAGAAAAATCCCTCTACCTTGGGTATTTCATTTTTTCTGAAGTAACTGAAACGAAAGTCCTTTATTTAATGGTAGTTTGAAGCTAGTGTCAATTCACACTAATAATTAAAAGTCTTGTTATCAATATTTGTCACAATCTTCATGTATCGCTGGTGACAAAAGGCTGAATATTTTTAATTTGTGACAGATATATCAAGTTATGATGTCACTAGAACTGTTGTGCTTGAAATCAATGTCACAATTCATCTATCGACAGAATTTCTAGTTGGACGAGCATCATAACTGCGTCTCAGAAGCCAATACTACATTTGATGAACCTAATTTTTGTATAAATTTGAATGGAAGTGTTCCTCAAGTGGCTATTAAAGGACAGTTAGAGACTTGTAGGATTACCTATACCTACGTATACTGAACTAACTAGCGCAATTTTTCAGCAAACGTGTAAACAAAGACTAATAATTTTATTGTAAATTAACACTAATTCTGCTGATCAGAGGAATAAGTGATAATAACCTGAAGACTATTATGCTATCAAAATGGTGCTTTCGTGCACTTGTATAATGTACAGTCGCATCAAATCGGTTTCCAATGTTTTTGATATAATTTCTTCTTTAATTCTGGCTCTTTCACAAGGAAAATTACAGAAAAGCATTGGTTTTTCTGTGTACAGTATGATTAGGTGAAAAATAAAATCAGTTATAGTTTTTTCCCTTTTTTTTTGTATGGTCACGTGAATTACTTGAACCGTGCCTCTATAACTATCGGCCTAAGCTATTTTCTGAGGGTCAAGTACATATTCAATGTATATGATGCTATGAACGCTACTAGACTGTGCTTTGGATAGCCATAATTTTTAAATCGGATTGCTATATGCTTGCTTTAATTTGTATACATCGTCTTTAAGTTGTTGAGAGCATAATTTTATTTAAAAATAATTAAACACTGTTTCTCGAATTGTTGGAACAAAGAAATACGAATATGTAGGTAATTGTAATTTTATAAATCAAAATGTTATTTATTAAAAAACAATTTATCAAACACTTTGTCGAATGTAATTTTCGATTAGAACTACGTAAAATAATTTCGGATTTCGATCTTCAAATGAATTATTTTTCATAAACTTCTATCGAAAACATGATGTAATTATTGTTTTTAATACAATTTCTATTTAGTTTCAAAAATTATCATACATTATTGTACATTATGATGAGATATTGATTCCATTTGTAGAAGGGATCTAAATATCTCTGTGTTTATTCATGCAACTACAATATAATGAGAGGGAATTAAAATACAAAGTTTACCGATCGCTATAAGTCAATTGTCATTTTCTACGAGTAGAATTGTAACTCTTGGTAAGGTTTTGGAAAATTCTTTGTCACATTATTTAAATATTTGTATTTCGTGGGTGTATGAGAGAGGTATTCGTCGTTCTCTTGTGATTTAATAATTATTTATTGACTTTCCTAGGGCTTGTACT
Organism: Phymatocera aterrima; assembly: GCA_963170745.1. Taxonomy (NCBI): domain Eukaryota; kingdom Metazoa; phylum Arthropoda; class Insecta; order Hymenoptera; family Tenthredinidae; genus Phymatocera; species Phymatocera aterrima. Next base: position 14,097,663 of record OY720662.1, read on the forward strand.
GGTAATTTATGTAATTTTTGTTACTTGTATCTTCTGTTTTTTTTTTTTGTTTTCAATCAAGAAAGATAAATAATCCATGTGTTCAAACAATTGTGCATCAATTCTGATAATCAAAGTAAACAATTTTCATGACTGTGGAATTATGGTATTTCACAAGATAATCATTCAACCAGTCTTTTGAAATATTATCGGTTGAAATTCTGAAAACAATAATTAAATCTGTTCAGACAATATAACTTGATCAATTCCTTGACGTCTTCTAGCTGTCTGTATTCTGACAAATAGCATTCTCAAATATTGTATTATAGTACTATATCTACCGTTACTCCTATGCTTGCGGAGAATGACAATCGAATTATGTATTTTTCTTTCTTTTTCTTCTTCATAATTTGTTACTGCAATCATTAATTATTTCACGATATAGTATGTAAAAAAATTGGTTAAAATAATTCCAATCACGTGAAACTGAATTAATGTTGAAATTACATTCACTGCAAAAGTTCGTCTCATAGCTTCGATTAGGAAATTTTCTCATCGACTCTAATGAATATCAGATATAAAAACCATGTCCTACGCTTGCGCTCGTATAATGGTATGAGATAACGTGTTCTGCCCATTAAGAGAAAAAGGAGAATAATGAATTGAAATTTAACGAAAATAATGTTGATCCGCAAAAACCAGCAAGAATGGTTTTGAATAAGTGTTGTTATGAAACGGAAGTATTATATATGAGCTGTATGTTATGTATGTGTAAGATTGCTAAAGCGATAGATAGATACGACATGATTTTTGCTTGAGATGTAACATATTGCTATATAATATTATAAATGCAATTCATTCAGAATTGAGATGTACGTTTATGGGTAATAATGGATAATGTGTATTATAGTATAATTAATGTCAGCGTTATCAAAAAAAGGATAATAAAATATACCTATTACAATATTATAGTATATTACATACAGTCTTTTTGTTTTAGGGATACTCGCCTCCTTGTATTCTATCTTCTGCATTGTGCATTATCTACTAAATGAGCCTCCTTTCAGCGGTACACACGCAAACGTGATCTTGTATTGCGACTACTCAAAACTCAGGCAGAGCCCATAGATTCCTGCGTGCAGTCAATGGTGAATAGTGCAGTTGACACCACTCTTCGTTTAAATTCATACTACTTCTCTTTATGTAATTGAAGTAGGAGCTCACTTCATATTATCGATGACCGCTATCAATGGACTCCATGTATACTCGGCTTTTTGATTACCACAGAATTCAGCAGGAAACTGCAATCTACTGGAATCAAGCTGGGTTTTAGTAACGGAGCCTATCAAAATTTCGAACGTCCACATGGAAATTTTCACTGGCGTCGTACAGCTTTGCAGATGTCCCTTCAAATCAGAACAGGTATTTACGTATGATCTCATATTTTCAGAGATACGAATATTCATTCCACTTGATGAGGTCTATTCTTTCGACATTGTAATCACTGATCGATGGCCACTCTCTTCTACCTTTAGTAAATGCGAAGTAAATTCCTAGCTGTGTTTCGAGTATTACCTCTGTATTCTTTGAGACAACTTGAGAAGAATATTCTTATTTACATTATTTTTGAATGGTTTTCACAACGGAATAATTTATAAATCAGCATACTTACGCCACGTTCGTAAACTCCAGACTTCAGTCGGGCCTGCTATTGGTATACAAATTTTTTCGCTGAGACGAAGAGATGCCTACCGGATCGGACTATGTCTGTTATAGGACATTAATGTGCCTATACGTGTTATAGAAACTATTATCAAAACTAAACTTATACTATAATTATTCGAGAAACTTGGAAATTTTTTATTATAACATTCATCACATATAATATATAAACATTACTGCACTGATATATCTGTATGATAGAATTTTAAATATTGTCTGCCTGCATGGATAAAATGTTATATCGGAAGTATAATATTGCTTGGCGGGGGACCAAGACATAATTTATTGTCCGTTAATCAATAGAGGCGTTAGTTGGATCCAGTCGGTGCGGATAATGGGGGACATTTGGATTCTAGAATGCACGGTCCGTTCGTAGATTCTCGTATGTAACCATTCTTACACTGACATCCGGCGAAAGAACAAACCTAAATGAAATTGAAATATCAAATAGTTCAGCATGTTTTATACTCGCATTATCAGTCATCGATTCACATCAGATAATGCGCAAAGCATGGATAAAACTCACGGCTGCACAAATCAAGCCGCTAAAACGATTCGCACAAGTCTTTTCACAACCATTGCACGCGTGCAATTCCATATTGGGCCCACATGGGTCTGCAAATTCATCAACTGAAAAGATAATATAGAGTATAATATGATAACTTCAAATTGAGTCTCTTTCTGAGAGATATGTGTATGGAACATCTGTGCCGGGTTTTCAACAATTTACAATTATCGGTGATCAAGCGTATGGAAATTAGGAAATATTGTCATACGTAGTAGGTATGTATATACGTACTTAATGATCCACTCGATGTTCCAATTACGAACAAAAGCACAACGAAAAGTTGTGCCGCTAATGCAGCAGTGATACAGGCCTTCTTCATCTTGCACTTGTCGCCGGTCGCTATTCCGCTATTCTACAATTTACAAATCCAGTGAGACCAGTTCTTCTGAGACTGCTGAAACTGATAGGTATTGATTCGCCTTATATAGGTATTGGCGAGTCGGATAGAAGCCTAATGGGAGAATATCAATTGCTGCCCGTGGGCTATTTATGTGCTGGCATGAGTTGTCGTGAGTAGAAATATTCACCGGCAATATTACAGATCATAAAACGCTAAAGCAGTTGTTCAAATTGACGTAATGCTATGTCACTGATTCAAGGTTTAGCTAATTTTACGGGAAAAGAATCAGTCGCGTCTCAGGTATTGTTTAAAATATGCGCATCGGTAGTCCGTGCGGAGTGAGATTTTCATGCCAAAAAGTAGTAGTGGATAGTTTACCGGAATATTTGCAATTGAAAATTTATGCACCGTTTCCCTAACAAATGAAAAACTGAGTCGTATTGTCGCCGCAGAAATCGTTTTGTATTGAAGTCTATAAACAAACCAGGAGTTTCCGAACGCTGTGTATTCTTCAGTTATTTATTCACAAACTACTGAACTAATGTTGATGAATTTTTTCAACACTCGGCGTTGGTAACAAAAATTTGACAAATATCCCACATATGAACTTCGAAGCGAGTATACAGTTTATGGGACATTCCCTGCGAAACCATTTCTTATCACGATGTTTCGTTGTCATTTCATGGTACTCGTGTGAAGTAACATTCTCAAATTACTTATTATGGTAGGAACTATCATCAACAATAAAATAGTGCTATTAATTTCTGAATATTTTTCATCATAGCATTCATTATATATAGGTACGCGCGTCAGTGGACTATAATATATTCGTGTACCTGTGTTATAGAATCCAAAATATTATGTGCAGGCATAATTATTTATAGGAATTGATAGCGTATTGTTTTGCAGGCGACGAAGACATAATTTATTGTCCTACAAATAGGTTCGTTTCGGACAATCGGATGCGAGAATGCATGCAGGTCCGTTTGCATGGAGTCGAATGAGATCCTTCTTACAGGTACATCCGTTAGTGCAAACCAGAAAGAAATTGAAATATTAAGTACCAGTATCGCATATTTTTTATTCGCATTATGAGGCATCGATATGCACCAGATAATGCACGAAACAGACAAAACTCACCGCTGTACAATCTAGGTCTTTATTACGAGTGACACAAGTTTTTTCACAACCGCTTAGCGGACCACAATCTCGCGGTTCCATATTAACACCACAGGCATTATCACCTGGAGGAATAATCAAATATAACACAATAACTCGAGGTGAGCATCTTGCTGGAAAGTGCATGAAACATTTCAGACGGTTTTCCTACAGTTCATAATCTTACAAACGATCAATGGTATGAAAATTTATGAGGGACTGCTCACTGATAGGTCATAAATAGCGTATCAGATGATTAGATGAATCGTAGCTATACTTGATTTCATTTACAATTTCGTCAATCTGTTTATTGATTTTCGGTTTTCCAGATGTAGTAGAGTCTCCTCATTTTAAGATCGTTATTGGAAGGTGCATTTAATTCGATATTCAATGCTTCACTCTGTCACAGCTATCTTGAGTTAGCCGATAGAACTTTTGGATTTTTTTTTTTCAACCGTAGATCGGGTTGTCAGGGTCTTCAGCGCGTCAACTTTTTTCACTCTATTCAATCATGAAAATCCAATTCTCGAAGGCATATTTCTATCATTTGAAAAGCGCTGATTTGCGGATCTTCAGTTTTGTTTACCGAGCCGTTGACCGAAAAGCTAGACTCTTTCAGCTTTTGAAATGTTCAGCGTGGGCATTTTTCAAACGATCGCCTTGCATATCGAGGTATTACGGGAACTATCATAAAAAAAAAAACTACTTCAACTCATTTCTGAATTTCTGTATGTAGGTGTACAGTGTGCTACTGCACTAATGTCTACACATATATATTGGCGATTTCATTTGTCTATACACATATATTGGCGACTCGATTCGATGTGCACTGAGTGCAGCTCTGCTAGTTTCTTGGGATTTTTATTGGTTGAAAACCAGAAAAACTGCTGCACTCAGTGCACATCGAGCGGAGCCAAACGAAATCGCTATAACATAGAATTCAAAATATTACATGCAGGTATGAGTATAAACATTCATAGAATTCGAAAGCATTTTATTTCACAAGCGGCCGAGGCATAATTCGTGGTTCCTCAATTATTCCAAGTCTCACCAGAAGGTTTCGGACGGTTCGGCTAATGGGGGACATGTGGATTCTAGAATGCACGGTCCGTTTGTGGATTCTCGTACGTAACCACTCTGACAGTAGCATCCGGAGTCACAAACCTAAAAGAAATTGGAATATCAAATAGTCTGGCATGTTTCCTACTTGCAATGTCAGCCATTGATTCACTCCAGATATGATGTACGAAGTGGATAAAACCTACGGTCATACACATCGGTCATAAAACTTACGGCTAAACAATTTATGCCCCTGTAACGAGTGGCACAAGTCTTTTCACAACCTTGTGGCGGTCCACAGTCTCGCGCTTCCATATTTTCACCACAGAGATTTTCAATCTCATCACCTAGATAAATAATACCGTATATACCTAATATGATAACTTCAGAATGAGCCTCTTGCAGATGAAAGATATACAAAATATCTTCACTCACTTTTCAACGATTTATAATTATTGGTGATTAATGGTACGGCAGTATAAATATAATAATTTGCAAGTATTCATACGTACCTGATGTTCCGATCACAAACAAGAGTACAACGAAAAGTTGAGCCACCAATATAGCACTACTACAGGCGTTCATCTTGCACTTGTCGCTGTTCACTATTCTACAATTTGCAAATTAAATGATAATCTTCCAAGACTGATAAATCTGATTGGTATATTTGGCCTTATATACCTATGAGGCCAAATATGAGTAATAGGGAGTCGGATGTAAGTAGTAAAATCTAAATTGCTGCGAATGGATTCATGCACCTGTACGAAATGCTGTGCATACATTTGATTATTGTACGGATAATATATAAAGTTCTGAAATGGAAAAAAAAAAAACAGTTGTTCAAATTTACGTTAAACATACAATTACTAACGGCGTAAAAAATCCAGTCCTCTCACTCTAAACTTTAAAAACTCTGCCTAAAACATCGTATATGAAATTCAAACTGCCACAATTATCGGCAAGGTTGAAGAATTCTTCGACGAATGCGTCTAGGAAGACATGTGAACATTGATTAGCTTCTAATTTATAGCGAGATATGTTTCGAAAAATGCCATATTTCGCTACACTTTCACAATAGTTAACTTCAAACTGGAACCCGCCTGCATCCAATTAGCTCTTGAAGAATCTGGAATTATTTATACAGTTACTCTGAAGTGTGGCCTATCGTTTTTGATAGCGAAATTGAACAAAAATTAGCGGTTCCTCTGCTATGAACAGGAATGGACAAAAGTGTGATTTCGTGAACGCGTGATAGCTACAGTAGGCTACGAAGGCTTGAAATCGCAAAGTGGCATTTTTCAAAAATTGATGAGACTTCCCGGGATCGTGTCTAGAGAACTCAGTCGATACCTTCGTCGGTTATTATTGGTTTTTAAGATAATCAATAGAGAAATACTTTTTTCTAGAAATAATTATTTTTCATGGAAAATTTTCGACTGTTACGCGCAGTTTGGATATTTGTATACACAAATTTTCAATTGGAAATATTCCGATGAACTACACGCTAATGAGATAAGTCTTCTGCATAATTTGAAACATATGCGACACCTGCTTCTTTTCCACGGAATTGCCCATTCGTGCTGTACATCCGCGTGTTAACATAAAAAGTCGTATGAACGACGAAGACGTGTATGTAACCGAAATCCATATGTTGTTTGACATGGTCGATCACGTAGTACAAAACCGAGCTTTGCACAGTTGAATACATTTCTGAATATCGAATGTATTGACTTATTCAAAAGTAGTTGCTGACAGTACAATGTCAAATATGTCTTCGAATTGTGGAGAATTTTTTATAACATCTTTGAAAAACGTATAATATAGTTGTACATTGGCGCATTCCACCAAATATCGTCCTGGTTTACGGCGTCAAAAATGTGAATTTGTTGATTTTATGGAATCCAAACTGCAGTCCGTAGGAAGTCTGACAATGAATGTACCGCGAAAGTATAGTAACACAAATGAGGGAAATACGGTTCCTCATTGAAAATATTATAAATTTTCTGAAAGTCTGCTGAGAACTGTAAAAAGAAGCCGCGCTTCTGCGAGTCTCTCCCCGGATGATCTCCAAGAGAATACCGCGGCCTTCTTTCTTTCTCGCACTTTCAGTTTCTCCGTCGCACTCATTGTTAAACCGTTATGAAATCTATGGTTTCCCCGTTGGCAGGCGGCACTGGCGAGAAATAAGACGTCTCAACAACCAAGAAAAATTCCATGAGGCGGAATGCGTTTCAGAATCGTAAATCCCCGTTTCTTCAAGATTCCGAATTCGAGTATAAAATATTGTAATAAGAATTATTCGCGTCAATACGTACATCCACTTCTTTCTATTTGTCCTTAGCTAACCAATTCCGTCCTATCCGCGGCAAATGCCGCCTTTCGCCGCCTGTTCGTTTTAATTATTCTTCGTCGAGGATAAGTTGTTGCAAAGCACAATCCGATTCGTTCCTATCTTTCCGAATGAATTCTTTCAAAACAATACGAATCATCCGAATCAAACTATATCGAAGAGCACGACTTTTTTTATTCCAATATATCCTTCTAAAGGTGTACGAGCCATTCTAATCAATCTGAATCAACGAGCATGCAACCGAATGTGCGGATTGAACCAAATAGATTACACGAACTCATACACTGCAGTTCCGAAATTTTCGAAGCAAGGGTATCCAATCACGATAATCATATACCATTTCTATGTTTTCGCAGTTGTTGGGGTACTTATTAGCACCGACATGAGCAATCTCTCGCTTGATCTCTATTGTGAGATTACCTGGTCATGCCATTCACTGAGGCCAGGGTAGCTTCGGATTTCCAGAAAATGAGGCCCAAGGCGTGCAAGGACGGAAAGGTAAATTAAAAAATTCAAAAGATTATGTATCTACAGGTATGAGTATAGGTATAATTATTGATAAGAATCGCAACATATTGTTTTACTGGCGATCAAGACATGAGTTATACTGTATTCCAATCAATAATTGGGATAGAATGGTTCGGTCGGTGGAGATAATGGAGGACAGTCGGATTCTAGAATGCACGGTCCGCCCTTAGATTCTCGTACGTATCCACTTCGACAGTAACATCCGGAAGTACAAATCTAGAGGGAAGTGAAATACGAAATAGTAGGTATAGCATACTTCCTCCTCGCATTGTCGGTAATGTCAGTCATCAATCCACACCAGATATAATGTACGAAGCAGATAAAACTTACGGCTAAACAATTCAGGCCTCTGTAACGAGTGGCACAAGTCGTTTCACAGCCTTGTGGCGGACCACATCCTCGCGGTTCCGTGTTATCACCACAGAGATTTTCAAATTCATCACCTAGAAAGACGATAGCGTTTAATATGATAGATTCCGATCAAGCCACTTGCTGAAGGGTACATGAAATATCTTTGCTGGTTCTTCAACAATCCATAATCATCGGTAGCCGGCAATCGTAAGGGAATTCGTCTAATAATCCGAAAGTATTGTTGCGTACCTGATGTTCCAATCACCATCAAGAGTACAACGAAAAGTTGTGCCACTAATACAGCACTACGAGAGACCTTCATCTTGCACTTCTCGCTGTTTCGCTATTTCACAAATTCGGTGATAATTTTCCAAGACTGCTAGAATTCATTGGCATTGTTTTACCTTATATAGCTGCGTCACGAAGTCATTGCAGGATCTGAACCGCTGCTCGTAGGCTATTCGTGCGCCTGTATGAGGTGGTGGGAGTGAAGATAATCACAAATAACGTTCCAACTTATCGAATGAAAAAACCAGTTGTTTAAATTGACGTAATACTTGGTCATCGATCCAAGGTTCATCATATTCTACCGGCACTCGCATAAGAAACTACGCATTAATATACGGCCAATTGCACAAATCAGTCGGCACTCACACATTGTTTTAATTATGCGCACACATAGTCTGTGGGAAGTTAGATTCTCGTGTCAAAGAGTTTTCTATTTGCGCAAAGTTCACCAAGTTACTTGCAATTGAAAATTTATACGAGGTTTTTCTAACAAATGAAAAACTTGGTCATATTGCAGGTGCTACAGAGATCCTTTCATACTCGAATCGCGCTGGAATATTTGTTATGAAAAATTTGAAATTTCCTAGGAGAATGTATATTGATTGATTTTTTGAACTGCACTTTGGCGATGGCAGGAAAAAATGTATAAAATATCACATACAGGTCATTTTTGGAGTGGATCGGAAGCTTATAGGCAGGTATATGAATAAAAATTGCGGATAAATTTTTGTTTTTTATACAAAAATCGTCAGTCCTCCGGTGCATATAATTTGGCACCCGTTACGTTGGACGCGGACGATTGGTTACAAGCCCGTCCCAGGCAACTTACGGTGCGGTGCATATAATGTAGTACATACATATCTAAATGGATACTAGATATCAGAGTATTTGAAATATATAAACGACATTCCTTCCTATTTCTGTCGTACATAAATTTGTAAGCCTAAAAGGAATCCTCTGTTTTATCCGTGAAACACAGGCCGACTACAGGATTTTATTGTTTACTTCCAATGTCATGCCACATTTAGAGATGCAAATCTTGAAAACCGTGAAACGGTTAAGTATGTATATACATACATCCAACTTCGATAGCTAGGCCCGATACACATAAATTTTACGAGTATTGAACAATCCTATGAATAACATTTGTTTTTTAAATTAACGATTGAAGAATACTGCATTTTTCTGGAAATCTCTATTTTTATTCAACATTTTAGTCAAAGTTTCTCGCGTGATTTGAATTGAAATAACAATATAAATGATATATTAATAATAATAAGTGAGATAACGTCTTGGGCAGGATTTGAAACGTATCCGAGAACGGGCTGATTTTTTTTTGCCGAGCTGCTAGATACGTGTTACACCTGAATCCGTGTTAACATAGGAAGTTGTATAGAGAACAAAATAATGTTTATATCCGACATCCGCATGTTATTCATTAGGATTAAATATGGTAGCATGGTAGCTGCGTGTTTACAAAACTCCGTCCGGCAATTCTGCGTTAAAGGTTCGACATTGTTCATTTTATGGAACCCGATCGAACGTACGAAAATACGATAGTTTATGAAGTCCGAAAGGCCAAGTCTGAAAGCACCCTGAAATGGGAACAAGAAGAAGGGAAATACTAGCTTACATCAGAAATATTTCGAATTTTCCGAGAAATCGACCATATGTATAGGTATATTTTGAACGGCATGTGCCACGGCATGTGCAGTCAATCAACATGTATAATCATGTGTTCAGATCGCAGTAAATATCAAGTAGTGTAGTATAATGAGGAGTCTATTGTCAAAACTGGAATAGAAAGAAATGAACATCTATAATGCAATCTTAGATGTAATGTATGATGTAAACCTGTGATATATTCTATAAATCTGAAGCAGCTATAACGTGACTCAAGTCGTGATTTCTCCAAAAATGCATTATAAATTATATCATAACTCTATTCGTTTGAACATTTCGAATGTATAGATATGACATTGGTTCGATTCATAGTTTAAAGGATGCAATTGAAGTTCGCATTCTGCGCTGATCTCCATCCAAAAACTTGAAACCATAAAAAGAAAAACTGTTTTCGCATAACGATATATGTCAAATGCGACAATCACAACAACAACAACAGCCAAATTCATGAATACCCAGGACTTTACTAATGAGGAAGTGTTATTCTTCGGTCATCAAACAGATTCCATCTCAAGTGGTTTAAATACAAATACGCGCGCCGACAACGACCGTAGTGCCTCACTTGCCGGCAGCGTACGTTTGGCGAATTAGAATCAGCTGATACGAGCACGTCAACGACGTCAACGTTGGCTAGAAAATTATCTGCGATCCTTACTCCTTATTGTAAAGGGGTTTACATCATACAACATACAAGTGAAGCCGTCAAGAAGCCGACCTTCGATTCCTATATTATATTTTCACAGAATAAATATTAGATAAGTGATAGTTCGTCACAGTGCTTAAGATTCGGTGAAGACAATACATTAATTTACGTCATAATCTCAAAACATTGTTCCTGCGCATGCGCAGGGCCAGCCAATCAGACAATCTACTGTATTCATTTTAGGGTGGCTTATCACGTAGCGATTTGTCGCTCGATTTCTAGCGCCATTGTTCCACATTGTTAGCTATTCGCATGTAACAATGTGTATCATTATTGTCGCCAAAAGACGAGCGTCAGTCGCCGCGCATGAAAAGGTACCTTTATTAACAAGGTCACTATGAAACAATAAGGCTGTTTTCGCGCCAATTATATCGAGATACACCTCAATCCATATAAATATTAGTTCATTCTCGTCGGCAACAACATTATCTTACATTATTCCATTATTTGCGAAGAATATTTATCATGATAAGCAAACGTGGCGCATTATTGGTACTGGAGGGCTGCGACAGAGCCGGTAAATCAACACAAGTCAAAAAATTGGTTCAAGAATTAAATGCCCGAGGCATAATAGCAGAGGCCTGGAGATTCCCCGGTAAGCGCGTACTTCCACATACTTATTCTTTACTCCATTATCTATCCAATGTAACTCAGTCAGATGAAGGAATCACAAATTTACGTGAACGCAAAGTTCTTCGTATAACAATAAAAATGAACATCATCAATTCGTTCGCTTTCCAACGCTCAATTAATAACGAAATATGTTCCTTATCTTCGCTGAGAGGCGTGGGAAATTGTCACGAGTACTATCGTACACTGTGTTATCTTTTCCTACAACAATCCGCATTGACTTATCGACCGTCATCATCAAAATATTCATGTATTATTAAAGACAGAAGGACTACAGTTGGAAAATTGATAGATCGATTTCTATCAAAAGTCGAAGAACTTCCCGCAGAGACTGTTCATCTCTTATTCTCTTCGAACAGATGGGAATGCTGCGCAAAGATGGTCAATACTCTCTTGTCTGGTACTACATTAGTCGTCGATAGGTACGTTTGCTACGAACAAGATTCCAAGATTTTGCCTTGGATATAGAAAATTTGTCATATATTATTGCCGTTCTATATATTTTGATCTAATTCCTTAGACATAGGTTCTACAACTTGAAAACAAACCTCTTAGAGATGTATTTCAGGCAATGAGAAATGCTGAAAAAATGAATAACGTGCCAATGTATTCATTCATTAAGGTACGCAGGTTCTGGGGCAGCTTATACAGCGGCGACAACAGGCAGGGATCTCTCATGGTGTAAAGAACCTGACCGCGGTCTTCCAAGACCAGATTTAGTCGCTCTTATTGAAATTAATGAGGAGACGCAAGTATCGAGAACAAACTGGGGAGGGGAACGTTTTGAGCGATGTGAACTCCAGCGTAAAGTAGCATTGAATCTTCGTCAGCTAATGGACGAGAGCTGGGTGGCGGTAGATGGAGATAAAGGGATCGATGAAATTCATGATAAATTGTTGAGTCTGGCTCTCGCGGCGATAAAGAAGGCCCAAAGTGAACCTTTGGGATCACTTTACAACTCTAAACCCCTCTGATGAAATAGACATTCTCCACTATTTCTTGCTGTGTGATTTGATCATTTTATTTTGGACGATATGGATCAAAGGATGGAAATGTTTCACATTAATGTTTTTGTTACAGGTGGCATTGCGGTGAAACATCTCCATTCATTCATTCATTCACTTATTATATAGAGATGAGATTTCATTTTGTACTGATTCTAGCGCAGCCAGACGAGGCTGGAGGTTATAATGTTGATGCAACATAATCATGAGAAATTTCTCTAAAATCATCGTAAGAAATCAAGAGTTTTCTTTGCAGAAAAATTGATTGCGGTGTGTTAATGTTATCGACTTCAGTCTTGCGCAGCCGAGGCCGGTTCATTATTATTTTTTTTGTCTTTTATTATCGAAGTGAAACAAGATACAAATATTCATAGAGAATATAATCATATGGGAAATATTGATTGCCAATTTTCTTTCGACGCATAATTCCATACAATTCAGATCTCAGGAATAGTATTCTTTCTTTTTTGGAATACATGATAATTTATATTAAATAGATCATAATATACTACATTGTTCACGGTCCGCATAATCAGTCATCCTAGTGACAGAAGAGAATGATTGTGTCTTGTGTTTATTCTAGTTGTGAATCGCCCAATGAGAATATGAATTTGCATCGTTTTTTGTAACGTGTTTTCGTCTCCTTTTTTCTATTCTGAATACATCCAATCAATTGAGTCGATTACGTGAACTTGAATAGATTTAATAAAGTTATATATTATCATCGTTTTGTCGTAAAGCTAATAGGTATAATATTTGGGTAAAATCAGAAGATCCACAGAGGTCTGGACGGGCAGTAAGAAGGTTGTGAACAAATTTTAGAATGAATTTCTTGATTCATTATATGATGTAAGTTAATTGATTTCAATTTTACAAGTGGATTCAGCACGCTGCAATACCCTTCTAGATTTTGTAGTAGGTGGACAGGAAAATTAATTAGTCTATTTCAAACTCAGTTCTATCTGACCGTAATATTTATCCGTTTTCTGCCTGAATAAAGATATATTATCTTCTTCGTCAATTATAAATTTTGTTTCATTACCAAAAGCATGTAGAATACATCAATATTAATATGAATAAGACGAGTAACCGAGTCAATTTTTGATAGAATGTGAGCGATAAAATGGAGATTAATATTTCGGAATCATACGTCACAAAGTTTTTGTTTCCACCTAGCGATTGATCACATTGAATCAGTGAACACAGTTTTTCAATGATGTGGGATCAATGACCAGGCAGAATCAAATCTGTTTGTGCGCGAGTGCAAGCAAGTGACAGACTCGGCGCGACCTCCCGAAGCGCGCGAAATTTCCCGCCGCAATGCTTTCGCCCGATTGATCTTACCTACAATCAGTTGTTACTCGAACGATCTTTATTTTGGTCTTGATCCCGAATTGAAGATTGCATGTGAATCTGTATTTCGATACGGCCTGGATTTCGAACGAAAGAGATAATCACAGCTACGTCGTATTACGCCGCAAGAGGCACTTCCCGTGGTGTTTTCAACTAGATTGAGAAAGAGTATAAAAATTCTCAAGAGAGTAGACCATAGATCCATTCCTTACTTACAAAATGAGTACACGGGGGTTACATTATTTAGAAAAATGTCGTTAGAAAATCGAGTCTAGCATGAGCGCGTGTACGTGCCGGTCGCACGGAGGTGGGCGGATTTTATTTTGCAGAGAAACCAGTGGGCAATCGTCAACTAGTTGAGAGCTTGATATCAATCCGATGTCCTCAGCTGTCTTGATTGCCTGCCTTTCGTGTTTTAATCTTTCATTCACGGGGGTGGGAAATTATACAGTGTACATGACAAAGACTGGGCCGCAAGTTTACCCTGGAGCCAAGCTTACGAACTTTCGGTATCTCAGGGCTCGTACATCCTCGAATTGAACTATACCAGCTGGGGCAGTTGGATGTATGTACAAAAGCCGAGGCTTTGACCATCCGATCAGACTTTCATTATCAGCCATAGGAGTTTCTAGTTTCACTTGCTATGTATAAGCATAGTGAAAATTTGCACATGGACGCGAATTTCGAGTGGATTCCACAGGAATTTTACCCGTTTGTACGAAAGTCTTCACTGAGGAAATGCATGAATTGTGTACCGAGTTGATCTTACAATTTTTCTTCAGACTATGTATTCGATGCCGTCGATTTTTTTTTTGTTTTGTTTGCTTACAGATCCAAAATTTTTATCGTTGAATGCCAGTCGCAAGATCTAGGAGCGCCAGCATATAACGAAATATCAATGAAATTAATGACGTAGAAAGTTTTTTTGGTCCCCTCAGCATGAAAATTGAATTCAACCGTGTTCGAATATTGAATTTACTCTGCAAACGGTGGATATATAGGATGAGATTCTCCGCCGTTGAAAGATAAGAGAGCATCAAAGTATCGATCATTAGTAAAAAATCGAGAAAAACAAAATCTAGGAACTTGGATCTTGGTTTATTATTTTTCTGCATTTTTTTTCTTCATTTTTCTCCATTTGCTAATTCAAGTTTTCATGCGCACGGTCAATCGTTCACTGCTGATGTTGAAACGGTATACGATATGCGCTCGAAGAAAAATTCTCAACAAGTTGCCGATAGGGAAATGATCGTTGTCCTTGAAAACAAACTTTTACAATGGACGTGCGAACGGCGTGCTACCAATCAGCCTTTGAACAGAGAAATCCTTGAAGACAGAATCACTGACATCTCGATTGAATTAGGTCGCCGTAGGAGTAAATATATTATAATTACTCAGTTTATTGCCATACCGTTCACCGATATACATATTCGCAGTCTATAGCGAGCGCTTGAAATTTTCGTAGATTTGAAACTCACAAAATCATGGATAACGAGGTTCTTGAGGAAGCACGGTTTTACTCCGTCACTCACTTCTCTCTACGGTCCCGTCTTCAATGATTACAGAGATTGGATTAAAATAATGAGATCCTACATCATGCGATTCCGATACAAAAATGTGTTCCAAGTCGACGAGATGGGAATGTACCACGATACCTCACCAGACAAGATTGCAGAGTTTGTGGATAATCAGATTTGTAAAAATGGCGAATACGGAGAAAGTCGTGTGACCATATTACTCTGCTGCAATGCTTCTGGCGGTGAAAAATTGCCGCCAGTAATATGCGGTAGATTTGAAAACCGGCTACCTCCTGATCATAATTTTCAATATTATATGAACCAAAATGCTTGGCTAACTCCAGACATATTCAAACTCTGGTTGTCCCAGTTAAACACTCGAATGTCGCAATTGAATAGGAAGATATTATTGCTGTTGAACAGATCTCGCATCCATACATTGAAAGATGCGGTTCTTTCGAACGTCAGTCTTATGTATTTTCCGAAAGAATTCCCCCCAAACCTGCAGCCACTTAGAGCCAACATATTCCACTACGTCAAAATGATGTACCGTCGAAGCTACGCGGAGAAAATGCTGCAGCCTAATTTCGATTGGACCACGACGGACACCGTAAACAGCATCGTTAACTCCTGGAATAGTGTCCCAAAGGAATTCATCTTGTCCAGTTTTCGAAGGACTAATCTCAGGGCGGATAATGACCTGCTACAGATTTCCTGCCCGGAATGGGAGAACCTCAACTTAGGCATTCCTTTCCGGAACTATGTAATCTTCGACGATAGTCTTTGCGTAAGCTCATCGCCAACCAGAAGGTCAAATCGTTTGGCGAAAATAGAATCGGGCAGAAGTAGCACGACTAGTTTCGCCGGAGGAAGTAGTCACGTCGGAGGATATCACGAGCTTATAGATCTTGGAGATTCTGACTCGGATGAGGTCGTCGTAGAACAAGTATTGCACAGCTCACAAATCAGCAAAGTTGGTTCCGTCTGCGAAGCCATAAATTCGTACGACTGTGTCGTTGACGGAATGCACTGCATAAGGGAAAACATGGAGATCGTCACAGCTCGATATTCGAAGCCGGAAAGCAGAGGTTCTAACCGAAGTTCTAGCTCAAGACATTCACAATGCAGCAACGAAGATCGGTCTTTTGATCCTCCCGGTCTCTCATACTCTGCTAGTCCGCTTGCGGACACAACAATTTCTTATATTTCTGATATTGTGAAGAACTCATCCGGGCAAGTTGTCGATAATACACCGGGTGTCGTCGACGCGACTTACGGACCGAAAAGCCGGGCGAGCACGGGTGACGTTATCAATCGTCATACGGTCAAAGAGGCCGCCAAGACGGCGTCGATCACAAAAAAAAGACGTCGGGATGAAACTGGCGAGGAAGACCTACTCAACGATGAATCGCTAGCGCATACAACGAAGAAGACTGCGGGGAAGCAGAACTGGTCGGATGTATATCAGCACAATTTTGTCTTTGGAGTTACGGAATGTCCTCGAGCGACCACTTCCGCCTCTGTAGATGTTCAGACGGCACTTCTACGCCCGGAGATTAATTTGATACAGAAAAACGATGACCCGGAAAAGAAGAGCATTTTCACAATCAGTCACGCATTCTCGAGCAGAGAACAAAATCAATAAGTTCACTGTAAACGTGATCGAGTCTTTCTATCAGAGCTCTGAATGTAGAATGGTACCTTTTTTTTGCCAGTTTTAGGACGGATTCGACCACGTGACAAATCATGCCGATAAAATTGAGTCGATGCTGCCATGCAGATGGCATGCTGTCCTGTAACATTTGAATAAACTTCATCCAAACGACCAAATATATCGCATTAGTAAAATTCTTGGCAATTTTTGGCAAAGTTATAGTGGCGTGTGAGTTTTTCACAGAAACATTAAAAGCATGAAATCTATCCTCAATATAATACTCGAACGGATGCTAAAGACTCCATTTTCTACAGCCAACGAGCATAGAGATGATTGATAAAATAGTAAATGAGAGAACGAAAGAAAAGTCATTTGCTAAATCACGGGTGACCTTTTTCTCTTGAACTCTTTTGCAATATACGGACTAGAAAAAAAAGAGATCGATTTTCAGTATACTTGTCACTTACCTTCTCCCACCTCCTGAGAAATAAAATGTAATATTTATTCGAAATGATTTTCGTAGATAAAGAGTTACTGTAGATGGATTGAATGTTTCCAAACGGATAGAAAGAAGATCGGTGATTGCACAAGTCATAGATCGGGGCAGGTGTACTTTTCGTTTATTTTTTTCGCTCAAGTAGGTACAGAATCTTCCCTGAGATTTCCTGCATGCCGTTTTCAGATTCCGCCTATTCCAAACCCTGCGAGGTTTGAGTAGATAGGTTCGGCTATACGTGAGGTACGTTTGCGACTGTAGTTGCATTCGCGATAACGGTGCTGGCGTGCGAACACTCTAGGCAGAATGTTTCGGCCTGTCAGCTCTTGAATGATGTAAATTGGATACTATACCACGCGCTTGGTAGGTCGCTTGAAGAGTTATGACGCGTAGATGTCGGGGAGAGATCAATTGCCACGGAATTTAATTTCGCGTGCAGATCTTTGATAGAGTATCGATTAAACTGTAATATCCCTGTTTACAGCAGGGCATGCAGAATAATCTTCACCGTTGAATTTCCTTCTATTTATTCTCCCCTTTTCTCTGTTATCAATATTTTCCTCCTTTGTTGCATTAGCTCCAATATTACGTTAATCGGATTATAAACAATATTGTACGAACGTATTATAACTTGGTCAGAATTATCGTATTGTATAATTCATATCGAAATTCGATCTTCGTTACGAGTGTTACGATAGATGGTTCAGCAAGAGCTCATCCTGCGAATTGGACAGCCAGACGCAGCTGCCGAGTGCAACTGATTAATTAGTGCCACTGGATTATACTTGTCGGAGAGAGTAGTATAGCATCGGGCTATTGCTTCTCATTAGTGACATCGTAACAAATGGACCTTAAATCAACAGTTTCTTTCAAGACTCTGCGGGATAGTCATTGGCCAATTATTTACAACAATTTATACCATATCATCAATCAAGTTATCTTCGTCGTTTTTTTGTTTCTCTAATTGTAGAACGAACCTAGAGATCTGCCGTGTCATGTCCTCCGTGGACCATTTGGGCTATTTTTGACTCTGTGTTTTGTTATCGGGTCTCAATTTTCTATTTCGATGGCTGCGTCAAAGCGGCTAATATTTCACCTGTCTTGAGATTGCGATTTCACGTTACATTCGAGTGGCTCTTTGCACATACAATGTACTACTACAGCGTGAAAATCTTCCGCGAGTCCTTCCCCAACGATCGATAAATCAGATGGATGGTTGGTGTTTATTTTGCCCGCCGGTATATTTATGTTTAACATAGGGATAGTCGCTTGGAACAAGTGAGCAGCCCCAGGGCTACTTATTTTGATTGGGGATTCAGGACGCCTCGTTCTGGCTCTAAAATCGGAATTTGGCGGTCGAGGAACTCTCAGAGAGGCGAGGAGGGGTAGGGGTTCGGGATAAATGTAGTTTCCTTGTATCGTAGCACGTGAGAATGAATCCAATACGAAGTTTATCCAACGCTATTGGTCTTCTTTCCTTTCGTCGGACGTATTGCCTTTCTTTTTCCAATCGATTTACTGACCTTGTTGTCATCGTCCGGATAGATAGGTATGCACAGCCGAATGAAATTTGCAATACACAAAGTTTCACTCAAATTAGACCCAAGAGTTTTTGGGAGAATTAGTCACATAGCAGTCAGAGAGAAAATTATGCGGAAGATTTTGAAGTTTCGACTGTTGGCGCGAGATTCTATTGCCGAGGTAGTATTTTATTGTGTTCACGGTCAACATAGGAGAAGACAAATCACGCGTCGTGGATCTGAAAGCTCGTAAGCTCTCTCGACGTTCCACGTCGCAACGCGTCGCTCAACGGCTCTAGTCGTATAGCGCCAAAATGCTCTGTAATTTTCTCCGACCACGGCGAAGAATGGTACAGTTAAGGCGTCTGGTTGGCGCCAGAACGCCGGACAATGCTCTCTTGAAAATGTGCATCCCATTACCTTTCACGAGGGCAATGCTCGATACGGTTCAGAGTTGATTGTACCTCGGGGGTTGGACTTCCCTCGTTCTGCAAACGTACCTACTTCGCAGCGTCGAGGAATGCTCTCCCCTACGTGCTATGCGTACAGATTTTCACATACGTAGAGTCTCGAGGTTTTGCACGATTAAATTTCACAATTTAAATGATTCATTGAACAATTAGAGAACATATTTCAAACGTCATATTGCGCTACGATCTCAATTGCTTCGTCTTTCTGAGGTCATACATGCGCGGGTCGATTTCTCATCTGATTAGGATATTTCCAAGTTCTTTAATCAATCGGTGCTCGTCCATTATGCTCCGCGGTATTATCCGGATTTCACACACCAATATTGCTGTTTGTAACGTAAACATTTTGGCGACCTTCGCGATAAATCAACCGAGGTAGGTTTCGCGGTGTCAAGAAAATTCACGAGATAATCACCGAACCAATTATTGCAGGAATCGAAATGCTGGACAGCGGAACCTGCATACTTACTTTATGATGAAGCAGAAATATAATTATTGTTTTCTAACATATGATAGCTGTCGGTCTGTTCTAGTGAGTAATTGTTTTGTTTGTGCAACAAAGCTCAGATCGCTCTTCGCTTTTAAATAATGCATTGATTCCGGACGGTGATAGCATACGGTGTAAAACACTCGCTGTTAGTATATTCATCTTCACTCACAATCAGTAATCATTCTAGCACAAGCTTTGCGCTGTCTTCAGCTGATTCAATAAGGCTTACAGCCGTATAGTATCTCATTTAATCGACGTTACGCTATTATCGATGTGCTAGCGGATTCTTGTAACCTGTTCAGGTAAGCCCATGCTGCAATTAGTTATTGAAAAGAGCTGGTGTTGAACGATTATAAGTATTACTCTACCTATCTGCGCTGTTAGCCGGGAATTCCCTTCGAATTTCCCACAACTGCGAACACTCTGTTTATTGAATTGCAATTCCATGGACTGAGCGTCTCCCAGCGATGAACCATAAGGAGTATTTGCAATTTCAGAACTGAACCGGGTCACGATATTTGTCTGCATCCGTGGTGCAAAACAACCTCTTATACGCGTTTCTGCTTCACTTCTGTTCTCTTTCTCTTTTTGTAGCGAATAATTTTCTACCAAATCCTAATGAATTTGTCATGTGAATGGCTTCCGTGTTATTCAGAACCTTGATGATCGTATTTGGCTGAATAGAAACAGTCACAGTGGTTGTTAGTGCACACAACGACGAATAATCACAAAAAGCTTTTCGACTTTCAGAGAATATACTGTACAGCCTATAGCTGTGAGTTATGCAATTTTCACGAGGCGCCTTTGACGTTGAAACGGCTACCAGAAAGCTGTTGTCCCGTTTCCGGCGTCCTCTGCAAATTGTACGACGTGAATGGCCGGTAATTTCTACTACCCGGCCTTTATTCTACTTGATACGATTATTTGGACTGGCACCATTTCGAGTCTCCGGAGACCACTTCGTACCCGGAAGTTACAGCGTAGTTTACTCCATCTTCTGCACACTTGTTCAGACCTATTTTGCATATCTTGTGCTCAACAGATTTGCGTGCATCAGGAGAGGAAGCCGGGTCCTTGATATTACTGAAACTGGAAAGGTGAGTGTCACGTTTCCCCAAAAAGTTACTCGGGCAATATTTCATTTTGAGCTAACATGACCGGGGTTAAATTTCGACAAATCATTGAGAGTCATTCTCTGTTAGGTGGTCTTCAATTATATCGTAGCGCTCCTGAATGTTCTGATGGCAGTTGGTACGCGAAAGGAATTCATTGGGGTGTTGAACGTCGTCAAAAATTACGATTCAAGAATACGTGATCTTGGCCATCCACGAAAAGAAAGCGCCACGAAAATTTGGGTCTGGAGCACATGTCTTTTCACTATTCTTCTCTGGATTACTGTCAGCCGCATGGGAATACTAGCGTTTGCTGAACCTTGGACTCAGAACGTAATATACCTTCTAAATTATTTAGCCACTTCGTTGTCCACTGTCAAGTTCTCCAGCGTTGTACTCCTGCTCGGTCAACGCTTCCGACATTTGAACGAGATTGCTAAACGTAGCAAGGAATCATCCACCACGACTAAAGAAATGCGCTCCGTGATCAACCTCAAAGTGAGCTGTGCTTGATGGTGAACTTTGAATTATTACTCGATGTATTATTATTCTCACACTTTTCGGTGCCCACCAGTATATATGAAACAGAGAATACACAAAGAGAAAAAGCATCGGAAGTCCGATAAACGGAATTTGCTGATTCGGTTCTCACCGGATGCTCATCCAACAATACTAATTGGTTCTGTATTTCTTTTTCTCATGTTGAAGATAATACAGCAATTGCACAACGGTCTAATGAACGCGGGTGAGAGTCTGAGTTCACAGCACGAGTGGCTCCTTTTGCTATGGCTTATAAATCTATCCATACATGGCGTCACCAATGTTTACTTTCTAACCAATTGGCTCATAGTATCCAATGTAGATTGGGCCGATTCGCAGATATTCTTCGTTGTTTGCATCAGTTTGTGGCTGATCGTATTTATCGGGCAACTACTGCTGCTTCACGTCGCCTGTCACTTCACTTCGACCGAGGTCATTATCCCTTCATTTAGGAATTACGTAGTTTATACTCATGAACAGATACAACCAGGTGTGGGGCTGACGACGATCTCTTTTCCCTAAGTCATAGATGATTTGAAAATGATTATTATTTTGTAATTTTCGTTTTCCTCTCAGGCGAACAGCATAGGATCGATCTTGACCAATTGGAAGTTTTCGAATACCCGCCACAACTACGTGAATATACTTTCATATTACTTCTACGTATAGAATTTGAATTTGTAGTAAATTAAATCGTTCATTTTTCTTTTTCATTTTTCTTTTGTTCACAGGCGGTGGAAGCTTCGCTGCATCTCATCCATCGTAAGCTCAACTTTTCTGCCGCTGGCTGTTTCTACGTAAATCTTCCTCTTCTGCGTTCGGTAAGTTTTTAGTAAAATTGAAACTTCCCTCCCGCTTGTTATTCATGCAAATATAAATTCCAACAAACTCAACGGATGTTACTACTCTTCGCGTGTTTCAGATCGCCGCGCTTCTCACACCGTATCTAATATTTTTGATGCAATTTGATGCTTAAAAATAGATTTGGTTCAACATTCCTCAATATAAGTTTCAACTGGCCATACGCTCATTTATTTGTTCTTCTCCTTTGCTGCGATGCATTACCTTCATTGAATATGTATATTGCGGTTCATAAGTAAAGAAATATTTATCGACAACTGGACTCAGACTAAACATGCGAACATCGAAACCGTATCGCAAGTTCAGCCGCGAGCATGGATTTCGATACAAGCTTAATTTCTCTCAGCACGCTTCCTGACGTAAACCTAACGTCAGCCCAAGTACGAAGCCACGCGTTAATTATAAATTATAAGCAATTTCATACATGTATACCGAATAAACTTATAAAATTTACAATTACAGGTTTGCCTTTCATATATATACCTATCTACCGTACATCTTACAGGTAATATTCACAGTAGTGCGGCCAAATAATATCAAACTGGCAGTTGCCTACATGGATAGTTTGCCTGTTCAGTTAATTATACCAAACAGTTTAGAAAACGTACTAAAAAAAATATATATATTTCGTCACACTCTCTCGGAAAGTTCGACTTTTCGTGCCTGCGGAACGGGCGTAAAGTGGCCAATTTCCGAATGGCGTGCGGAAAGATGTTGGCGCGTAAAGGCACTGGAAAATTGATCATCGATTTGTTGTAGCAGTGACTAGGCTGACTAGTAACTTTTCTACATAAACGGAACAAATGTGCCATACTCTAGCAATTCTGACGCCTAGTATACTCGCTTCGCGAACTAAAGTTCAAGTTTTCGGCTTACCAGGAGAATATAGTAAGAATTCCCGCACATGCGCATATTATACCCGCGACTTCGGTAAGATTTACATTGATTGTTGCATTTTGAACGAAGGATTTTTCTCCGTGTAGAAATATATATATAGCAAGAGTTATTGCTCAGAACGGGCAAGACTATACGAGCGGCGAAATATTCGATTGGTCAAATCATCGAACGCTTGAAAAGTCCTGTATTCACAATTCAGAATCGTGCTTATTACGAGAGTTAACGCATCCGAATTCATTGAATCGACAGACCGAAAACTCGAAGAGCCAGAATTCCGAAACCCTTTGGAATAGTAGAGCCATGAAAGCGAAAACTCGGGAGACGTTGGAAAAACATTCATTATTTTGTACTGATAAAATAATCGATTATGTGTCATTTTTCGGAATTTTGACCTTTCGGAATTTTCTTCCACATTTTGCTGATCGGCGTTTTACCGTTTCTGAACCTACATTTTCGATCTTGGTTTCGTTGGTTCATCGGCTGATAGAAACGGTAGCCGCCCTGGAATTGGCAATTTCAAAAATATAGACTTGCGAAATTTTGTCAATAGACGCTTCGTTCGTTCGGACTGTGAACTGTCTGAAAATACATTTTCGGGTAAAAGCGCGTTCGAGTGAATAAATAGCTTTTTGATGAAACTGTCATTCAATTCAGGAATACATGAAAGATAAAAATTTCGTTTTCTCGATCCTTTGCTACCTTAGAATTCCTATCTTTGAAATTCAGAACTTCCGCCCATCTACTTTTTGGGTTTTCAGCAATACGACCCCCACCCGCTAATTGCCAGTAAGGTTCAAACCCCCTCCTCATTTTTGTCTCAATGATGACATGAGTTAGGCGAACTTGAATGTGCGATTAGGATATGCCATGCCAGTCATTCATTATTCAACGTAACATATCGTGAAGAAAAACAGCATTATAATTGTTTACTAACACTTTGCAGCGATGCGCCCGTCGCAGCACATAATTGTGTTGTTTTGAAGGAAACTTGGACGGGTATGCCTGAATAATAAATCGATTTCCGGCAGTAACATTACCTCGTAGACGACAGAGGACAGTTTCATATTCAGTAACTGTTGTTCAGTGTCCTAGCATAAGGTTTCGCGCGCCTTCGGCTGGTTCAATCGATATCATAAATATGCGGTACCACAATATCGTATGAACGTCGCGTTATTACCGATTTCTGAGAGGTGCTGCTTACGATTTCAGATAGGCTCCTGTATTACAGTTTGAATTATTGAGAAGAGTGGACCTCGGACAATAAGACCTAGTTCCGTGTTTCTGTAGTCAAATTTTCATCATGGAGTTTTTTTTCAAATTTTCATCATCGATTACAAATGATCAGATCAATGCATCGCAATGAGAATGCTAAGGATCTCTCATGATAGTAACTCAAGCAGTACTATCGAGGGTGCTAGATTATCGAAGCAAAAGATTTTCCACCAGATCCGAATGAATTTATAACGCGAATGATGTTTGTGCTATCCAGAATTTTGACAACGCTCGTTCGGTATCGCTAGTATAGGTGAGTGAAAGCTAGCGGTGCTAAATTATCAGAAGATTAATAAACAGAACGCCCTTTGCCTTCCAGAAAGCATACGTATAGCTCAGCGCCCAGCAGCGAACAGTGACTATGCATGTTTCACGAGGTATATTTAACATTCATCAGGCCATCAGAAAGCTGGATGCTGGTTTCCGGCGTCCTCGAAAAATTTCACGACCAGAATGGCCGGTAATCTCTGCCACACGACCCCTATTCTACTTGTTACGATTCTTTGGATTGGCACCTTTCAAAATCTCCGAGGGTCGCTTTATATCCAGAAGTTACGACGTGATCTACTCAGTCTTCTGTGCTCTCGTTCACACCTATGCTATATACACCGTGCTCAACAAACCCACGATCAAAAGAGAATCCATCTTTCTCGATATAATTGAAAATTCGAAGGTACGTTGTCGTTGATTAATATATTTCATAATCGCGCCACTGTCTGAAAATTATTTCATTTCGAACCTACGTGGACACGATACTGATTATTTATTAGTAATCATCAAATATTATGGGGAAACCAAGCGAAACTCTATTTGAAAGGGAGTATCCGTGCCTATACATCAATTCATTCAACTCATGGAAGATAGCTTTTCATCCTAACTCTATTCCGATGTAACGACGAACTTTTCTGGTCTTTTCAAGTATTCAGATCGATCTTTCATTAGATAGTCCTGAATTACTGCGTAGCCGTACTGAATATCGCTACGGCGGTCTGGACACGAAATGGATTCATTGAAGTGTTGAACGTTGTCCAACATTTCGATTTGATAATACGTGATCTTGGCCATGCTCGAAAGGAAGGAGCCACAAAAATTTGGGCCTGGAGCATATGCGTCTCCAGTGCTTGTCTCTGGACAACTGTCAGCTGCTTGGGCATGGCGGCCTTCACAGAAAAGTGGATTGACAATGTGACATACCTGTTGAGTTACTTGGCGGTTTCCTTGTCCACCGTCAAGTTCTCCAGTGTTGTGCTTCTGCTTGGTCAACGCTTCCGGCATTTGAACAACGTTGCTCAGATTGGAAAAGAATCAGCTACGAATAAGCAAAGGTGCACAGCGATCAGCTTCAAAGTAAGATATAATTCTTGGTGCTCGTCAAATTCATATCATGATGAGCAATACGATTCGAGAGACTCCGGTCAACTTCCGATATCGCTTTTCATTAGCTTAGGGAGAGCAAAAAAAAGCGCAGGAAAGCTCACGGCTCGAGCAGCTTCTGCATATGGAAAATGAAAAACCGTTGAACTGGAATCTAAATTAATTTAATACTGGAGTAAAAGGGAAACGAAACGAATCCGATTCGTTCTCAGAGATTGTCGATAATTTCTGTTCTGTTTTTTTTTTTTTGAAGGTGATACAACAGCTGCACAACAGCCTAATGAATGCTGGCGAGAGTCTAAGTTCTCAATATTCATGGCCTCTCATGCTCTGGCTGGTGAATCTCTGTGTCCATAGCGTTAGTAATATCTATTTTCTGATCGACTGGCTAATGGATACTCCGGAGTGGGCCGAAACGCCATGGCTCCTTCTCAATTGTCTGACGTGGTGGCTTGTCACTTATGTCAGCCAACTTATACTACTCCATGTTGCCTGTAATTTCACTTCATCCGAGGTTAACATACTTCATCGTTCTTTCCATCAATGTTTTGTTCTCCTGGCGTAGAAAAGCTAACTTTGCATTTTCTTCTGGAGAGTTGAAAGTAGGTATGGATAATTTTTGAGTTTTGAACCTTCAATGTTTTAGGCAAACATCACGGGATCGATTGTGATCTATCTGAAGTCCTTCGCCCCCAGTCAAGACTATGTGAGTAATTTTGGCTGAGACTTGTCAACTGAAAGTTTCATTACAGCAAACTAAGTCGTCAATTTTTCACAGGATTTAGAATCCTCGCTGCATTTCATCACTCGTAAACTCAACTTCTCTGCCGCTGGTTGTTTTGACGTGAACATGCGTCTTTTGCGCTCCGTGAGTTCTTTTCAGTAAAATTCATGGTACTTTCATGCTTATAGGTACAAGATGTCTGTGGAAAATCAAAAAAGCCTAATAAATTACGTTACGTTTCGCATGTTACAGATTATCGCACTTGTCGCAACGTACCTCATACTTATATTCCAATTCCATCACTAGAAATGTTCGGTTTATCTTTTGAAAGACGTTTTTATTGCAGAAATCCCCTGAAAGCACTTCGATCTAGGGATTAACTAAATTGCTGCTTTCGTCACTCCAAGCTGTTCCCTTCTTCAGACCCCTTTTAATCTGCTGGCTAAATATTCGTAATTTTGCTTATTTTCGTTTGCATGATAAAAGAATCTCATCATTTATCCTACGGATTCCACCGATTTTAATTAACTTGGATAATGCCTACCAGAGTCTCTTCAGATGCAGCAGTATGTGAAACCAGGTTCCCGTTGATCTGAAAAAAGATAGAGAGACAGAGAAAAAACCATTTCGCACGAATGATAAGCGCGCTACCTCACGGTTGCTACCGGGTTAGTGCAATTGAATTAATTGATCGCATTTTCGCAGCGATGCGAGGGTAGTGTTAGGTAAACATCGAATGCAGAAACTACAATGCTGTCAGTATATCGGCCTCCAATCAACAGTGACGGGCTGGTCCTCGTAAGTGTTTAATGCATACGTGGTATATGTCGCGCAACAAATTGTTCATTGATGATCTCTGGATAATATAGCGTAGAATGACGTTTACTACCGCGATCATAATGCAGCGTGCAATTGATATGATGTCATATAGTCGTCGGCACTTTGTGGGCAATGATCTTTCGCGATCAGTCGAATGATTTGGGTTGGAAGTGCTGCTCGAAATATCAGGCTGAGATGAGGGGGATATACTTGATGTATTCCTGAGGCTGTGAAGGATTGAAAATAGAGAATTTTCCAGCATCGTTTAAGATGGGAAGAGGTTGACAAAGATGTGGAGAATCTTCGAATCACTTTTCATTCCATATCTGGTTGGGAATTCATACACGTCACTTTACGGTAGCGCACGTAAATTGACGGGAAAACATGAATTTCATACTTCTCGGCTCGTCAATGTGAAAGATGTACTGAAAAAAAATGTATCACCGGTAAATAAATTCTCTCATTTCTGTAGATATGATTCATTTCTGCAAGATAAGGTTGTTTTGGTCTCAAATGAATTGATCATATGCTCATATCAGAATTACAGGCACCAATAAATCCTACTTCTCACATGATATACCTGTATCTCAGTACCCATACTCAATGGAAAGGATATTTTTACATGGAATTCGCTCAATTTCAAATTCTTCAAGGTTTCCACAAGATTCGTTCACCCAAGCTTGTTGGTACAGATTTTTACACTGCATGAGCTATCAAACAGCGATCGTTCTGCTTCGAAGGAAGCTTCGGCCTGTATGAAAAATACGTCGATCACTACCGGTAATAATACCTACAACGTGAAAAATATATGTCAGTTCCGTTTCCACTCAACATTAGCAAGTATTCGAAGTATATTAGGTACATTCAGTGTCGTCCCAGGGCGTAAAGGCTACTGGATGATCCAGGTCGGTACGCTTGCTATTGTGAGTCTCCGAAAACGTCACCCTGAATTCATATGAGAGGTAGTTAGTTATTCCCGTTACAATACTGGAGGAGAAGGTGGTCATGCTGCCCCCTTTACATCCTTCTCCTCTGTGCCTGTTGTTCATGTTTTTCAAATTGTCTAAGCTGCGAACGGTCAGTTTAACAAATTACAACCCGAACAATGGTTGGGTACATTTGGTTGCGATAATATACAACTGCGTTGAGCAATTAACGACTCACCGTCGAATCTTCTCTGTGAATCTAAGAGGTCTTTCCAACAATTTGAAACCTCTTCTATCTCGTAGACGAACAGGAGTAGTGCATTTCGATAAATTTATGATCTCGCTGGGCAATACGATTCCCGAATTTCACTGTTGGATACAATTTGTCTAAACGGGTATCCAGATGCGTCATAATTCATGGCGAATGATCGCGGTCCCATGAGCTCCTGATCAATCTCCTCTTTGTAGAAAACGTTATTCACTATCGACGGATTTGTAACGCGAAATATGCTGCGTCGTCGAGTGATCTATGTCTGATTACAGAATTCGAATCATTTGATCAGCACAATTGTCAGGATAATGTATAATGAGTTTCTCAGTTCATTTTCCACTAATTATAAAATATCAAGGAACAATCAGCTTTCTATGATATAAATAAATTTCAGCCTCGCCAATAATTATGTGATGAAATTTACTGCTGATGGTTGGAAGAACTCCACTATACCTTCATGGATAAGATTTTTCCGCAAGATATGCGAGAGCTTCATCCTGTATGAAAATGGCTATAGAAAAAGCGCAGACAGCGCAGATTAATTCTGTTTTTCCCTCGGTTAAGCTCATACAACAGAGCTGGTAGTGATGCTCGCTTTCATCCCTTTATCTTACTTTCTCGTCGATGTGTGATCACTTTCTTCTCCCGTGACGTTGTTTCTATTTATTTTTTTTAATACAATAACTAACGCTTTCTCTCTTGCGTGAAATTATGCTTTTCTTCTTTTCCTATTACGCGAGATGAAGACATACTTGATCAGCGGTGTATATCCATAAGTGTAAAGAGTATGCGAAAGGTTCTGGATAGACAGAAGATCTGTATGAATCGCGTGGAAAGGCGTAGATTATATATATTTTTTCATTTGTCGCAATTGCAAATGATAAAAGAGTCGGGCCGGTAGATGCCGCGGTCAGTTGAAGAATAACACTTTAGCTCCGATCTTCTGTGTATTTACAGGTCTACACCGCATGTCTGTATAAGAGTATCACTGTATCTCACGATAAGATAGCTAGTCGACCGATCGATCGATCCATTTGTGTTTACTTGCAAAATATAAAGAACTAGACTCTGTCTCGTATTGTGAGAGAAGAGATAGGCAGTTCGTTCTGAAATTGTGTCACCTGAACCGAAAGCATTCGTCTCATTGAAGCGATTTTCAAAAAAGCGTAGAACAAAGTCATTGCTGATACGAAACTTTCATTTTGTTGTAGTTTTAGGAATTTTATATTAAATTACATTCTCAAGATGAATCCACTTAGGGCACTCTTCCCCATATTCTGGATATTCAGTGGATTGATGTTCTGGAGAATTTTGATGTTTCATATCCTCAAGTTATTGTGAAAAATGAAAAATTGCATGAGTTGTAATGTTCAGGAATGAATAAAGTGTACCTGCAGTTGGACCTACTTTTCCTGTAAACGTCAGTTTGTTATAATGAGATCATCGGATACGAGAAACATAGATGATGTTATGATTTTTTTGGAAAAATCCAGCCAAAAAGTGCAGTAGCTTTTAATATACTAAACAGAAACTTGCAAAAATATCCATGTGCCAATTGCATCGTGAAAATGTACGTGTTGTATTTTTCGGGTATACAAAATTCTCTGATTTTCGCCCGAAGACGCATGATCACTACACATGAAATTGCAGTCCCCGATAAATAGAGTGGTACGAGTAATCTGCAGTTGTGCGAATGACGAAAGGTTAAAAAACTAACGGATCGACATCGGCGAATAAAAAATTCCACGGTTTTTATGATTGAAAGTAAATTGACTCATATTTTTCATATCATTTGACTTCTGCGGGGCTCATTCAGAGGTCGAGAAATACTGTAAGCCTTTCGTCTCTAAGTTCTGGCATCCAAATGAATTGCATTGCGTGTGAAAAAGCCAAGTGATACTTATCTGATGCTGGATACCTAACGATGCGTCAAGTTCAGGTAAATGATCGCTTTGTTGTGAAGGAATATGGAAATGGGTTTTGGGCTTATGAATAATAAAGAAATCGTTCGACGGCGGTAGAACATTGTCGATGTATTAAACCACAGTTTGATGTTGGCTCAGTACAACGCATGCCAGGATGAAGCTCTTCCTTGTATCATTGATTCAACCGTATTAAAGGTCTCGCATTGCCTCAGCTAGGCCAACTTCATCTTTAGATGCGTTCAAATTTGACAGTAAGTTTTTAAGTACTTGGTGTACCTAACGGAAAGAAGCTCATTTCGCCCGTTATTATTCTAACGACGTCTTTCGATGACGCAGATCGAGATACTCGCCATTATTTCACTGATTCTTCTGTTGACCGATCGCTTATACGCATCAAAGAAAAACTTCTGACGTGATCCTGGTGAATTTGTGTAGATCAATTTCTCATTCGGTGATTTTCAATGATTATCGATTGTCAGTCACTTCAGCACGTGTCTGTAAATCTGCCCCGCGGAGTTAGCTGTATGATTATTAGATTTCATCCAGCCCCATGGTTAGTCTGACGGTAATAATTTAGTGGCACTACGTGCGCATGAAATATATGAAATGTTAGCTCTCCCATTCAAGAGTAATATTCGAACGTATTACTCTTACTCATCGTCAAAGTTGACGGCGTAGGAGTAGTCGTCTGTTGTTTATTGTTCGATCTAATACCAAAAGAATTTCATGAGGAACGCGAACAGCCCTTATGCTCCACTCAGCCATTTCTCCCGAATATATTGCTGCAGGCTTTACGCGAAGCAGTCAAAAAAATATACCTCATCAGGGCTCGAGGGTGTCTTTCGTAAATTTAGAACTTGGTCCCTGTATAAATTCTGTGCCTTCCATGAGATAATTCATACCATTCGGGGGTCTTCATTCGGGTTCATTCCACAGTAGGAAAATATTTCAAAGCACATACGTGGTTAATGTTTTGGGTTTTGCATTATGCAAAAATTCCGAAGGCGTGATTTGTTTTCCAATACCATCATCAGCTTAGGACGAGATTGATGAGTATAGTAGTGAATATAGTCTTGTTTTTCAGAGAGGAAATAGTTTAGGTCTCCACAACCGTGAAACATGCACCATTCGAGAAGTGTCTTCAACGTTGAAACGAGTATGAAGAAACTGAATTCTCGCTTACGGCGTCCACCGCAACTTTCCAAAACTCAATGGCCGTTGATTCCTGCTACCCGGCCACTATACTATTTAATTCGATTCTTCGGACTGGCACCCTTTCGGATCTCCGGCAACCACTTTATACCTGGAAGTTCTGATGTGGTTTATTCCGTTTTCTGTTCTCTCTTCCACACCTATGCTTTGTACACTGTACTCAATAAATTTGCGGATATTACGCGTAGAGAAACAGTGATCCTTGATATAACCGAAACTGCAAAGGCGAGTATCGTGATGCGCATACGCGCGACTAATTTACAATCTGTGGAAATGTATTTCGAAATCATGTGATATCGCAAACCAATTATGGCTTGGAATGAACGAATGAAAATCAGTTTATTGCTGATAAAATTGTTCAGTTCACAAAATCACTGCAGTGCAATTTTTCACTAGGTGATCTTCAACTATTGCGTAGCCATGTTCAACGTCCTTGTGGCAGTTTGGACGCGGAAGGAATTCATCGAGGTGTTGAACAGTGTTAAGCATTTTGATGCAAAAATACGTGATCTTGGCCATCCGAGGAGCGAAGGAATCGCGAAAATCTGGGTCTCCAGCATATTCCTCTGCAGTGCTTTTCTGTGGACCACCGTCAACCGTACTGGCATGATAGCGTTCTGCGAATCTTGGTCAGACAACGTCGTCTACATTCTAAACTACGTGGCAACTTGCTTGTCCACCGTCAAGTTCTCCAGTGTCGTGCTTCTCCTTGGCCAACGCTTCGGACATTTGAACAGAGTGGCCCGATACAGTGATGGATCTGCGATGACCACTAAGAAGCATATCACGGTCGACTATAGAGTAAGTTATATTGAATCGTGGATGTCAATCTATTGGCACGAAGCGGTATAACAACAAAATCTCTTCCGCATGGTACGGTATCATTGATTCGGCTAAGCAGCAATAAGAACAGTGAGTTTCGCTACGACGATCATCAGACGATGTCGATTGGTTATGTTTTCTTGTTGAAGGTAATACAACAGCTGCACAACAGCCTAATGAACGCCGGCGAGAGTCTGAGATCTCAGTACTCATGGCCTCTGCTACTGTGGCTGTCCAATCTGTGTCTTCATAGTGTTAGCAATTTATATTTTCTGATCGACTGGTTGATGATAACCGCGGAATGGGCTGATACTCGATGGACGCTTGTCCAGTGCATCACTTGGTGGCTCGTCATCTTTATCGGTCAACTTGTCCTGTTACACGTCGCTTGCGATTTTACTGCGGCCGAGGTTATTATTTCGTTACCTATTTTCTGCTTCTACGTGTGGGGCAGAAATGACGATTTTCGCAGGTTTGACTGTTGAATTCGAAAAGTTTGAGATTAATTCGCCGCTTTTACCATTTCGCCATTTCTGGTTTCTCTTTCAGGCTAACAGCATGGGGTCGATCGTGATCGATTGGAAGTATTTAGCTGCCGATCGAAACTATGTTGGTAGACTTACATAATTCTTTAACAAAGCGCGTGAAACTTGGAACATGATCTATGTTGGTTATGGGAAATTAAATTCTTTCAATTATATTTGCAGAGGAATGAGTCTTCGTTCTATCTCTTAAATCGTAAGCTGAACTTTACTGCCGCTGGATTCTTTCGGGTGAACCTACCTCTTTTGAGTTCCGTAAGTTCCGATTAAATTCAAACTCTCAAGCTGCCTACTTTCAATGCAAACATCAACTTCTAGAAACTGGATAAATCTTGTTATATTTCGCGTGTTTCAGATCTCTGGATTTCTCACAACGTATCTTGTTCTTTTATTGCAATTCCAGTCATAAAAGTCTTCAGCTGGTCCGATGAAATATAAAATTTTTGACGATTGTCCTGATTTATTCATTCTTTCCTTGTGCAATAATTATGTGGAAGTGTATGTAAGTTCATTCATAAGTGATTTCATTCGGCTACAGAGATAATCGATTAAGAATGTCTTCGTAAAAGAAAAATGTCCCACAAAATGGAGTCGTTCTATGAGTTTCGGAAAGATTACGACTGGGAAGAGACATACATTCATGATCACAAAACTTTTCTTTGGACTCTGAAATGGCTCGTATTGGCTCGTCCCTCAAAACAGGATCACTGAAAGGGCTGAAAACCCAAAATAAATTTGTCAAGGATTTAGAACAATATAAGCCCGTAACTTGCCATCTGGTTATGTTGATCTTATTGCTAGCTTGCAGAGAAACAGCATCATATAGTTAGAAACCCTTGATTTTTGATTTCAAGTGATGTCAAGTGTTTTCAAGGTGATTCCATAATTTGGGGGATTCCATGTAATTTTTGAAAATATCTTATTATTTCACAGGATTTCTAGTGATTCAATATCAATCTCAGAGTAGGGCAATGCGTTGACTTCGCCAAGTAAGTAGCCCTGCAGCTAGAAATCAGAGAGTAATTTTTTATCGCCTGAATTGTTGCAAAAAATTGAACATATACGTAAGAATTGGATGTAGCATGCTCGAAATATTGACGTAGGTACTACATACATGTGAAACAAATCATCGGCTTTCATAATGTTAATGTGACGAATTACAGAAATTCACCTACCTGGGCAAAGTGTGGAAAGAAGTGGATGAATTGCAACTAGTAACGTAGATTACATCCGATAAATGATCCCGAAATCCCTACGAATTAGCAAGATTGATCATATTTTAGATATTCCTAATCAGCAATCATATTTTTGCATTCCCATGCACGAAGATTTACTTTATTCTTTCCCACTTTTCTCCATTGATTTCCTACTCTCATATTATCCAGAATTCTTGTTTTCCTTCATCTTTTCGGTGAGGCCGAGGCTGGATGGATGGTTCGGTGAGGAGAGGAGAGGAGAGCACCTGTCTCAGGGAACTCGACGCATGTATTCATCGACGTGGAATGAAATTGACGTTGGGTTGGTCAGGCGCCCAACAAATCATTTTTGTAACATATTGTATTATTTCTTACGTCGACCAGCTCTGTTTTCTTCGATTTCAAGAGTGAATCGTATAGTACAATTCACTACAGA
This sequence comes from Phymatocera aterrima, assembly GCA_963170745.1. Classification (NCBI taxonomy): domain Eukaryota; kingdom Metazoa; phylum Arthropoda; class Insecta; order Hymenoptera; family Tenthredinidae; genus Phymatocera; species Phymatocera aterrima. Next base: position 14,132,455 of record OY720662.1, read on the forward strand.
GATAATTCTCTGTTTAAAATATGCCAGCAATTTCAAGGGAAGTACTCTACTCATTCTTGCTTCGTAAATTAGTCCGGAAAAGATCTCCTGGTTAGAATCGAGACAATCCGTCAGGGAGTTATTCCGTATTGCTATATTGCCCAGGCCAGACATTGAAATTGACAGTTACGATACACAGCAGCTATACACGGAAAAATCAGCCTCCAATTGCTTTTTTATCTTCCGCCATCAATCGTGGGTTTATTTGGTGATCTGCTGACAACAACTCTCCCTCACTCCCCGTCACGCCTTGCAGTATTTTGAGGAGAATTGGGAATCAACGGCAGTTTTTCCTTTACCATCAATCGCGTCGGAATTGCGATCATGCATGAAACGATATTGCCATGACGTTTCGCGAATCATCGAATACACCCGATTTCGACGAGAGAGGAAATCGTCGTTCTATGAATATCTACGCAGAGAAATCGTTTGTGAATATTAGTTTAGAAATCTTTTTCCCTCGAGCTGATCTCCAAACTCATTCGTAATAATTGCAGAAATTTAGTAGTACCTATACGCTAACAATTAGACTTTTGAAAGTATAATGTATCATTTTTCCGACTTAACATAATAATCTAGTTTTCCGAGGAGTGCATTACGTAAAATTGGAAAAATGAGCTTTAGAACTGTGTGCTGGCTATTGATACATTGCGTCAATCACTGTATAGTGACGGGGATTGGGCTCTCGATGGGAGATACGTCGTACAATTGTGCAGCGATAATCTCCTGGGCATTGCGTGGAATAATATTTGCGATTGGAATCATAATGGAATGTGGAAGCGGTCTTGTAGATTAGTAGATACACTCAAATCAATATCGTCTTGCCTGCACCGCGGAACGAATTCGAAAGGAAATGTAATAGTTGAAATAGTACGCTCGCGTTCAAGCAGAAGGCTGAAAGTCACCAAAGTTTTACTTCCTGTGGATATGAAAATAAGTTTGAAGTGGAATTCGAAAAAAAGTCGAGTAATCGAGATTATGACAAAATTCGCGTTCCATGGGCCTATAGGGACGCGAAGGAGTGTGTTTCACGAATTTGACTGTCTGCCTTGTAATTTATACTGTACTACAGCTGATACGGTTCGAAGATTGTAGCTCGAATTTTGTATTTTTGTATGTTTTGGTCATGCCTTTAAGGCAAATTGAAATCTTGGTTCTGGCTCGAAAATTAAGGGTAGTTTACTGATGGCCGAATTCAGAAAATTCAAAGTTTCTCAGAATTAGGTTTGAGTAGGGAGAAATAAAATCTCAAATCGATACTCCACTGTCTGCAGGTAATATAGGGAAATATAGCGGTGACCAGGGCAAAGTGGGCACCTGGGGTGAAAATTGATAAAATTTTGGTTTCCCCAAAAATCATTTTTCTTGTCAAATATTTAGAAAATATGTCGTTTCCTCCGAAGCACATCGAACACTCTTTTTCTCTTCAAAAACCTTTCATTCTCCAATTCTATTTTTGAGAAAATTTGTTCTGATCAAAAATCTTTTTCTTATTTCGTGAACCTGCAGCTTCTTCGTACCTCGACCATTCCAAGAGGTTACCTAATGGTCTAAGACGAGTCATCTTATATACGGTGGATCCCTGCTATGTGATTTCTCATTAGTAGGTACCATTTGGAAAGAAAAATTTTCCAAGAAATTACGAAGAAAGAAGATTTTCGAGAAAAAAAGTTTTGTCAATTTCCCACTCAGGATCCCCGCTGTGCTGGTTTTTCCCCACGAGTTTTAAGTTTTCGATTGTTTCGGAAAATGAAAATTGCACGTTGGACAAGTGAAAACATTTACGGTTTTCAAATTTATTATAGCCACGCGCCGGGTGTAGTCGGTAATTGTTTTGTTTTGCAGGAAGCTTGGATAAATGTTTGGTCGATAAATAATAAATTGATTTGCACCAGTAATGTATGGGATGAAGGCCAGGGGAAAATTTTTTTATAGCTCAGTAGACATTCCAGTGTCCAAGCTTGGCGCACCTTTGCATCGTGTCATTCAATCAATAGCAAAGCCTCGGTGTCGCAACCAGTTAACTTCACTTTGTTAACATCGTTATAAAGGTTGCCCCCACGATTTTAGGTAAGCCCACTTGTTACAATAAGTTTTTGAAAAGGGTTGACGTAAATCGATTAGGCCTCGTATTAAGCTTCCTACTCCACTTGTATGGCAATCGTGTTTTCACGTTCCTATACGGTGACGATTTTCCCCTGAATTTTCTCAGATTGTCGACGCTCACTTCGTTACATTATGATTATTATATCATCATCCAATCACCGAGAATCGAACGATAATGAATTATCAAAAGAACTTTTCACTGTATGTGCTTACGTGTTGAGATTATACTTCATCGAGCCGTACTCCAGCAGTACTTCCAATGCTAACATACTTCAATCGACGATACGATTATTAGGTTTTTTTTTACCGGGGACAAACGTGTTCATTAACTTTCACGATTGTGTGTTATACTGGGCAATTTCGACTCCTGAAATTTATTTTGGAGTGGATTGCAATCTGCTTGTATGATATTGATCCACGAGGATTCGTGGCGACCCTTTGGATCTCCGCTAAATTGGAATTATTTCTTCAGTAACGATCAGTAACTGCCGGACGCTTTCGATTTTGACGAGACAAAGTTTATCTAGCAGTTGCGAAGTATGCACGTGTCACGTGGCGCCTTCAACGTCGAAATGGCCGTGAGAAAATTGTCTTCTCGTTTTCGGCGTCCTCCGCGAGTTTCACGACCGGTATGGCCTGTAATTCCTGCTACTCGACCTCTATTCTACTTGATTCGATTCTTTGGATTAGCACCGTTCGAGATCTCTGAGGATCACTTCATGCCCGGATGTTATTACAGCGTGATCTACTGTCTGTGCTGTACCCTCGTTCAGAGCTATGTTGTATACTTTGTGCTCTTCAATGGAGCGATCAGAAGAGAGTCAAATATGCTTGAAACGATTCAAACTATGAAGGTACGCCGCCACGATAGTACTGTCCATCCCCGATGATCGTGTAGAATCTATGAAGACATTTTATTGGTAGCCTAGGGTGGAAATGGAAAAAGAATTACAAGGTCACTCGCACGATAACTGTTCTATTAGGTGATTTTCAATCATTGCGTAGCTGTGATGAATATCGTTATGGCGATATGGATGAGAAGGCAATTCATCGGAGTGTTGAACGTCGTAAAAAAATTTGATTCGAAAGTACGTGATCTTGGTCATCCGAGGGAGGAAGGAGCTGCTCAGATTTGGGCCTGGGGCACATGCGTCTTCACGGGTTTTCTCTGGATAACTGTGAACCGTACAGGCATGGCAGCTTTCAGTGAATCTTGGGTTTACAACATGGCATACATCGTGAACTACTTGGCTACTTCGGTGTCCACAATAAAGTTCTCCAGTATTGTCCTTCTACTTGGTCAACGCTTCCGACTATTGAACGAACTTGCCAAGTACGGTAAAGAACCTTCCGCCAACAAGAACGTGCACATCGCAATCGACTTCAATGTAAGTGAGAAGCATCGTCGTTACGATTGTCCATAAATATTCTCATCATGTTTGTTACCACAAACTACAAAATATTGGCAACAATTTATTTCGACCGCGATGGATTGGAGACCGGACACTGCTGATTGATTCGCCTCCGTTATCTTTCAAGTTTCGTTTCTTATTTTCTTGTTCAAGGTAATACAACAATTGCACAATAGCCTAATGAACGCGAGTGAGAGCTTGAGTTCTCAGTACGCGTGGCCTCTGTTATTTTGGCTAATGAATCTCTGCGTACACAGCGTCAGTAATCTATACTTCCTGATCGACTGGCTCGTGGTAACTCCAGGATGGGCTAAAACGCGATGGCCTCTCGTCCATTGCCAGTGTTGGTGGCTCTTCGCGTTTCTCGTCCAGCTCCTGCTGCTCCACATCACCTGTCACTATACTTCGGCTGAGGTTATTAGCAGAAGCCTTTGCTTTTCCGAGTGCTCTATTTCTTCTAATTTTGTGTGAACCGGAATAAGAACAATTCATAGGCTTCACTCTGATTTGTTCATGATTTTAACGATCTCACGACTTTCAATATATATTTCAGGCAAACAGTATGGCCCCGAACGTAATTAATTGGAGGTCCTTGGGTGTCGGTAGAAACTATGTGAGCGTCCGAAATCATGAGATTTGAACCGAGTATTTAGCTGAAGCGAGTTAATGACTGTACATTGGTTTTTTCTTTTTCTTTCCAGATAATGGAATCGTCGCTGCACCTCGTCAATCGTAGGCTGAGCTTCTCTGCCGCTGGATGTTTTTCTATAAACCTGCCTCTTTTAAGCTCTGTAAGTCTTTTATCATTATCTCTGGTTTTATTCAAATTTTGTTTTTCCCAGTGCCCTTCGTTCCCGATGCACGTACTGATTTTGTTATCTCCTTTTTTGCTTCCAGATCGCCGGACTTGTCACAACTTACCTTGTACTTTTAATGCAATTTCAAAGCTAAAAAATTCTCGTTCGTCTCAAGGAATATGAATTCACAGTGGGGTCATCCCTGTCCTTCGGTTAACTCCATTTTGCTTTTCGTGGACCAAAACTGTAACATAGTTAGACTATATAGTTAGACAAGTGTCAGCACCATAACTTGGGCATTAAATACTAACAGTTTGCCCATCTACGAATCACGTAAAACATAACAACATTATCATCATTAAATATATATACCTCGTATAAGTGAAGCGTCAGTAATTAATGAAGCATTATTCTTCGTATTTCGCAAACATTATCGAATAACCCGAACTACGTTACAAAAACCTCTCAGTGGAGTTGAAATTCACGTACAGCGTATTGAGAGAGATTTCTATAAAAGTTACGAACCATATTTGATCCGTTTTCACATTGGCATAAATCCTTTTTGTCTTGAAGAAGAAAAAACGGAAGGAAGCTGATTCGAAAAAGATTGCAATTGATTTACGTCACTTTCTGTTGATTGACGTGAATTGATCGTAAATATGATTTTTGTATTTTGGAATACTGGAAAGTAAGAGTTCCAGGCAGAGTGAGTAAAACAATATCATCGTTTCCCAATTCATTGCGGCAATGTGCAAGTTCCAATCAATAGTTGTTCAGTTTTGGAGAAAGCTTGGCAGATTGTTTGTTGATAAATAATAAATTGATTTCTGACACTCGCAGCATGTGCGGAGAAAACACTCGTCAGCGTCATCGCTTATTGGTAGTTATAAAACGCGTTTCAGCCCAGCATACGACTCCGTAAACATTTGGCGCACTCAATCAATATCATACGCGGAGTACCACGTTTCATTAATTTCATGTCATTAACGTCATTGAAAAAGCTGCTCCTCATTTTAGACAAGCTCACTAGTTACCAGAACTTTTCGAAAATGGTTGATGTGGATCGATTAGTTCTGCATCCACCACCAGTCGCGTGACCACTTTTCTCCAATTCATTGTTAACGAAGCGTCCTGCAGATTTGTTGAACCGTCAACAACCAGGTTGAAGTATTATATTCCAATTGCCGAATATTCCAAAATCATGAATTATAAAGCACTGCGAGCCATGGTTCAGGCAATTTTCAATTCACAAATTCGGGCATGGTAAGGGCTGTGACTTTTTGCAATTATAATCTTACTATCTCAAGATTTACCTAAAGTCCGTACGTTCCTCGAAGGTATAAAGCAAGCTTTCCGCTGGCGTCTTGGTTTTCTAATCGACCGTCTTTGCCCTTGAATTATTCAGCACCTTGATAGCCTCAATATTCTAATTAGCCATAGTCGGTAGCGGGGGTGTATCAACAGATGAATAATTATGAGTGCCCTCTGCCTTCATCCCTACGGTTCACTCCATAGCTGTGGAATTTTGTACATTCCGTCGGGAAGCATCGCCGTGGAAATCCTCATCAGTAAGGCTCCGCAGGAATAGAATTTCGCGAAATAAACTACGATGCGAGCAAAATTTCTTTCCTTCTCGATTATCCCTCGCGGTAGCTGATAATCTTTGCAGTGTCCACAGCTTCGGCGATCCATACTTTTTGATTGATTGGCTCATGGTGGTGCCGGAATGGGTTGCCCCTTCTCAACTCTCTTGCTTGGTAGCTCGTCACATATGTCGTCCGACTGCTCCAAAATTCTGCTTCGAGTCGTCTGTCATTTCACTTCCACCGAGGTTATATTATACCTCCACTTCTCTCGACCTGGTCTTTTTGCTTTCTCGTTTATGGGCCACTCTGTCGTTCGGAAGCTCAAAGAGCCTGACTCCCGTTTGCAGTCGAAACTATTGGAGTATGGCTTACGAGAGTATACGAGATTTGCTGTTCTCCCAAAGTTCCGAGTCTCATAAAAAGAATGCTCTTCTGTTCACTTAGTTGTTATATATCTTCGTTGCTCTCCTGCAGCACAGACATGGCATCGAAACTTTGAACTTGTGTTCCATTGTAGACGGTGAAGGTTTCTTCGATCGTCTACGATGAGGTGTGTAGAAAGTGATTCACATGTCAGATGTTCGTGGTGAAAAAAAAATCAACAAGAAGATAAGGAATTACATTCTTCCTTTATAGCTATTCTATTGCAGATAATACAAAGAGACCAGCAGCAGAATCCTCGATCAGACGAAGAAAAACCCTTCTGTTCTTTTCTTTGCAGGTTCGAAGCGCACGCCGCAGACAATTTCATTGTGTTTTGCAATAAGGCGGCGAGTAGTCTACCAAGCAATATATGTATAAGGCGTTATCGCATATTCTGTAACGCCAATGGAACTGTTCAATTTGAGCTAGGATTCGGTGGCTAGGCTACGACTCAATTCACCCACGGCTTTCACTTTCGAATGAAGTGAATCGTTACCTGGCACTAGATTATGAGGAGTGTGTGTGTGTTTCATAACGCTTCGGCATCGAAACAGCGAGAGAAATGGCAAGAATTAAAATATGTGAGTACTGTTATTCACCGGTGATACGTATGTATGTGCATACATACATATTCCAAGGAAAAATAAGCTCGATTAGAAGCGTCAAGATTCGAGACGCATTGAATCGGAGTGGAATGCCCCATTCACGAAGAGATTTCGAGAACCGAGACTCCGAATTCATCCATGAATTACGTATAATACCACTACAGATATCGAATACTTTTCACAAAAGCGAAAAAACCACAACCTGAAACCACAAAAACACGAAGAGACGATAGTTGATGCGAGTATAGGTATGATGTTCAAATCCACGGTGATATCTTTCAGAATAAATTTATGAAGAATGTACTATCGCGATATGACTATAAATCATGTATACTCAGTTCACATTTCATGAATCTGATGACATAATAGGTTTGTTCTTCTCAGCCACACTTTTCACACTATTGTTACACTTTCTCACACTCGACGAATAGGAGCTGTAAGATCCTGGGGAAAAGTGTAAAAGTGTGAAAGTGTAAAAAGTGTAGCTAAGAAGACCGCAGCTACGGATATACATCTGATACGCTTTTCTATAATTCTACAATCCGACCAATCGAAGTTATTAAATAGATTTCTCGAACTTGGTGCAAAGTATCAAGGGAGGGGGCGGTGCGAGGGTTGAATTAACGAGCAACGTAATCCATTCCCGCGGGAGGTTTCCACAATTGTGAAGGTAGGTATGCGGAGTTCGGTGATACGTATGATTCACTCGGTAGTTGATTTTTTTTCTTGTTCCAAAATATACGTCTTTGCATGTATCTGCATGCCCGTTTAATTTCTCGCGGCTTATTCTCGAAAATCTATAATTCTGTCGATATAACTTCAACACGCCGACGATCTCTATAGATCCATGCGGCCCCATGAGAATGGAGTGGAATTACACGGTGATTATTTTAGAGTTCAATGAGAACTCAGCATTGAATAATATCCATGCAATTGTAACAGAATTCTGCGAGAAGCGTGGCCCTTGCATACTGATTGAACATTACCAGCGGTTCGCATGAGATCGTGGATAACATCGTATTGAAACGCGAGCTTCAATTCCAATAAGATTCGATTACGTCACAACAAGACTACGCGTGTGCGAATGAAAAAATACAAACGAAATGCTCATAAATATCAGGTTGTATACTACTACTGGTGAAAAGAGATCCACTGTCATTTGATACTTGTCTGAACGGTTTTTGTCATTGCTTACGTCAAGACGAACGACTATGATCACAGGTCAGAATTCCGGAACGGTACAAAGAGAGAAGGAAAATCAAATTTCCAGCGAACTGATAGCATAGGTACATACATCCAGATAAGAACTCAATTCGTTATATTTGTCTCCGCTTTTATACTAGGAGAAATGAAAAGTGAACGAATTTTGTTGTATTTCATCGTTTAGCACTTGAACTGATCGTGAAATTTTTGGAGCGCTTCAAGTCGCCTCGACTTCTCTTCAGATTCAAATCATAGGGATTTTAACGTCTTAATACTCATTTCTGAAACTCTTCGATGGTTGATGACGATTATCTCCAATTTGTTGATAAGTCTGTACGTACAAAGTCATGTAAGGTTCACACCAGACAGTTTGGAAAAAAATATAGGTATATCAGTTTCCACGCTAATGGTTTCCTACTTAGTTGATGCCGGTGAATCCTGCCGATTAACCCGGCTCGTTATCCGCATAACGGTTTCGGTGGACAGTTAGGAACAGCCGTATAGCCAGGTAAAGAGAGAGAACCGGGATGATCATGGAATTGGGATCAAGTCAACATTGTACACCACCAGTCCCAGGGTTAATATCCACTAGACGATAATGCCGTGTATAGAATCGGCTCTTTGGACATGAACTGTCCGTTATATGTATCATGTATCATATTAGTGTATAGTATATTTGTACAGAATATGGGGATCCGTGGGAGATGAATTTAAATAAAAAATCATTCCCTGCATGTTTTGGATTCAGTATCATGAATCACCAGGGATTGAAGAATCATTCGATGCAAGACGACACAATCTGACCAGAATTTGTGTTCGCCGTGTGATATTTGTACACTACCCCAAAATCGGAATTTTAAGTAAAGAACGAATGATGGGACGAATGAATAATGAAACGTGGGTGCCTCCCAATGTGGGGTGAGAACCAAGCAGAAAACACAATAAACAATATGAGCGTTTATTGTGAGGGGCCAGAGATTGATATTCGGTGATTGAAACAGAATAAATTGGCTTCTTAAATTTGGCATACGATTTCCTACCCGTCTCGACGATCGGAGCGTAGCTTTTATGATAAATTTAAATTTATGAGCTTCAGGGAAACCACGAGAAGCATAACATGGGTGAATTATAAGAGGTATGAAATATTACGATTGCATAATGTACCGGTAAACGGAAATCCATAACACGTGTGACTCGAGCCAGTCGGAATCATGATTTCCCCCGAGTGCACATATCTCGTTTGTCAACAATATCCGCACTCCCGCGTCTCTATTCCTATACTTATTGTTAGGTATATACCCACGGGGTGCGGTATAGAGGTTATCATACAGTCAACGCTTGTATACACACACAGTGACGAGCATTGCCGAGATTACGAAGTGCAGTCGTTGTCTCCGCCTCCTATTGGGATTTCGTGTGCGACGACGACTGCTAATTATTATTGCCGTTCTTGTTCCCAACCCCCATTGTATTGTTATCGTAACAATACACACGCGATCGCGACCCCAAATCTCTGATGCAGCACACTGGCGCAATGTTACAAAGTAAGTGGGAAAAATATCCGTAGGGATTTTGTGAGGATCTACCATCGTTCGTATTTCTCGAAGGTCATCCGGTTTATCTTGTTGACGTTCGTTTACGGGGGTGGAAGAGATTGCGTCACCGTCATTATACGTAGGGCGAAGTTGATGCAGAAAATTTGTTTTTTTCCTCTCGTTTTCTTCTTACATCTTGTTTTCGTTACCTTACGGTAATGAGAGGCTGCGATCCTGCCCATCGGAGCGGCAAGGCAAGTCAAGAAGTCTCGAAGTCTCATCATGCAACAAACCCGTTAGCAGAGTCTGCCTGACTCACAGTAGGTACGTATGTATATGGTGGACGAGTGCAACTCCAACGCAATAAGAATCTTTTGTAGTGTTCCACATTCGAACAGAATATCATCGGAACGTTCGCGATTCATGAAGCATATGGAGTGAAACGCGTGGATTGCGCTATGTCGAGCCTCCAAATTATGACTGAAGGCCTAATCGTGTACCTAATTTGATGAGATTTTCTCATCCTTTTTTTTCATCTCTCAGATAATCAAAATTCAAGGAGCACGTGACAACGTCTTGTTTAGAATTGCGTTCGCCGACCACGCGGCTCGGGCAATTGTCAATTTTCTTCACCATTGCACCGGAAAATTGCTCTCATCCTTTGGATCGCGGGACGCTGCGTTTTTACGATTAAATGTCATATTTATTCTCGACAAACAGTACCGCTGCTTGATTAGCTGATGAGGATTGGCAAATTATCAAAACGAAATCGAGAATACCTTGGAAACTTTGGTGATGATAGTTCAGTTTTTCTCGGGAAGAGGAAAATTAGATTCCGAAAAACAGAAAACTGCATGAGCCACGTGCTCACATACCGAAAAGTACAGAGACGATGAAGACTTTGGTTAATCTTTGAACTTCGCCTGGGTAGAGCTATGACATCGCCAGGCTTACTAATTTGACCTTATCGAAGATCTTGTTATTATCATTAGTATATCTTTCTTCCTCTCACCCGAAATCCGACGTGCTGGGGGATCCTCTCCCTCAGCAGATATTTATCTCGGTTTTATCTCGCTCACGGTGTCTCTTGCTTAGCATATTATTCAAATCACGCTCAGAATCACGACCCGCGGTTTTCAGGACAACGCCCACGCAGACATCGCCCTCGCTGCATTGTATCTAACAAGTTATAGCGCAGTGGAATAAGCTCGAACCGTTTGCTACTATTCTTATTGTCAAAGTAATTCTGATATGTACAGAAAATCGCAGACGATTGGATTAGCATTTACTGCGACGATCCACGGGAACCGAATCGTTATTTTTACTCAACCACGAGGCTTAGTCGACTCGCTGAAAGTTGAAGAAAAAAGGAAACCGCAATCCACAGAGCGATTCCGGGTCGATCCGCTATAGTTATATTTGTCCTATTCACGTTGGATTATCGTAGATCCGTCCTTGCACGTGTTTCTAAACTATTCAGCTCCTAATTGATTGGTGGAAACTTTAATCTCGTTACACAACTAGGGCTATCAAATCGATACCAATATCAAATTTTATTGCTCCCATGAATATTACTCACATTAGTGGAAATTTGTTCATACGTTCCTCCTGAGTTTATATTTGAAGACGTAGCACATGTATCTGGTATAATTGGGAGAGGTGAATACATTATATATGGACGCCCTCGGCTCGAGGGGCTGAAATCGCAACTGCACATCCAACAACGAGCGTGAAAATCTCCACTTTACTTGACGTTCGCTTTGATTTGTGGAAACGGTGAAAAATGCATACAGCCGACGCGAGCGGTCGATCGCTCAATTGCGGAGTCCGGTGTGTGAAGTCCCGGATAAAATCTTTGAAATCTTGTGAAATCTCCTGAAATCATATGAAATCTTTTCAAATCATTGAGATCCTGTGAATTCTTTGAAGTTCCTGTGGTGTCTGTGGGATCTTATCAAGTCTTATGAAGTGCTGCTGAACCTTATCGAACTCCGCGAACTCTCGTGAAATCTCGTGGAATCTCATGGAATTTGAATATACCTATACACCAAATTTTGAGCCTCATAGATACCAGAAATAGAGGTTTTGTGTGGGCTTACTGGTAAAACATATGAAAGAGATTCCGATGGGGTTCACTTGTACAACAATTCGTAGGTCTTCCGGAACAATCGTGTGACACATTGATTTTTCAATTGAACGACGCCGAAATATGATTGTATCGAAAGAGGATCACCATTTGAAATACGGAAACGGTTCGAATTCGAAGTTACATAATTGAAATTTTGAATGAACAGATTATGCGCAGATTCTTGAGACAAAGATCGAACGAACTTAGCGCCTCGGATAACCTTTCGGGTCAACAACCCTCATCATTCGACCGTAAAGTAGAAGAGGGCAAAAGAAAAGGAAGAAGGAGAACAAGTAAAAATGGGAATAAGGGTGGCACTTACTTCCGCTGTTTCCACCGCCATACCTACTTGGCCAGAAATTCGCGCTGTATTCATGTCCCGAAGGATATGCATATACCTAACTGATAGCATTCTACGTTACAGAATACCAAAGGGCCGACCGACGATGCTACGATGGTTCGTTTAAGTATGGTACTCGAAAACGTTTTTGTCCATTTACGTAAAGTGGATGAACGAGTTTCCTCAACCCCTCCAGGTTTATCATAAGTGTCGCCTTTTTATGAGTGCACTGAAAAATAGTGGAAAGGAAATTACTCATCCGACCATTCAAAGCTCTGTGAAGTGAACAAGCCTGTCTTTACCTCGCGCCGCTTTTCACACTCTTTCGTAAAGACTGCGTTCTAACTTGTCATTTTTCTCCATCATATAGGTACATACGTACACAAGTAGGAGTCTCCGATTAGAATCGATGAAGACAGACTGACTCGGTATATAGCTCGACGAATTATGTCTAGATTTAATCGCTATCGAGTTAGAATATGGTTGAGATTCGGTATCACACAGGTTGACGAATCTCCGCTGGATCAAAAACCTAGGCACATAAATTTTGAGGTCCTAAGATCGTTTACGTGACAAGAAATTAAATTCTCCGCTTTATGATTCTTGCAGCTTGCAGCAGTCGCGTTGCCCGGGTATATCGCCGCCGCGGATTTGAGGTTGGCGAACTCATTCAACTCAAACATCCACGGATGAATTCTCCGTTTACTTTCTCCCGAAATACCGTGCGCTTAACCTGTAATCATTCTTCTCTTTAGGGGTGGAACTTAATAAGACGGCGTGAATAGAGTATCGCTTAAATTAATTCATCCGTACAGAATGAGGCTTACCCGCCGAGCTAAAACACGTCTAATCATTCGTATTTCACTTTAGAAGAATTCTCGCTTCTCCGCGAAAGCTCATTTCTCTCGAGATTATTTTACCCTTCGATCTCACATAGTACAGAAAAGATTATGGTATCAACGAAAGTCAGCCATCCCGGGCGGATGAAATTTGTGCAGAATCGTTTTGAATTGCGTTATACCGTGTCCGATCCCGTTTGATATCTATCGATCAACCGAAATATCTGATAATTATAGTAACAGATACTGGCGATGCGTTCCCAATATATTGTTAAAGAGTTTGATTACGCCATCTACAAATGACATAACAGGGATCCTACGATGAGAAATGAGTTTAATTAAATCATGCCATTTGCAAAGGCGTCTGCGAAACTTCAGCAACTCTCTGTAGACCGTAAATTCAGATGAAATAATCATCCCGATGTATTTTTCTTGTTTCAAGTTTCAAAGATACGTGATTACTATTCAAGCCGGAAGCTAGCCGCCGCGCGATCGGTGAGAAACTAAATTATACGCGGACTGATAATTAATGAGCGAGTAGAATATTCTGTAATTTACTTCATTTTAGTCAAATATTATACCCAACTCACTCCGTATCACGGACTACCGTATATTCGAAGACAGTGATATGAATTACGAATAGCTACACATGCACACACGTATATTCGATTATCAACTGCGCCATTTCAAACTACGAACTTGTTTCGAAATAACAGAGCAACTTCATATTCAACCTAACTTCGTATAATTGTGAATGAAATATTGGTCGTTACGGTCTATATACGTATATGACATTTATTATACCATTATGGTAATTATCATTGACCATGTATGACGACGCTTTGTTCCGTGTCAAATGAAATTTCTCCCACAGCAAATTTTGCTCTAAATTTTCCAAATTCATGGAGTTGTTATTCTCATACGATATCGGAAAGATGTATCTTGATTATTCAAGCTTGACGAATCAACGGCTGTAATACTCTGAATATTCCAATATCCCAGTTATCAAGATTCAGGATTTGACGAAGCTAACTCTGTTCGCCCCGACTTTTCTGTAGTAATGATAATGATAATAATAATACGAACGATGATAATAACGTATATGACAATCGCGTGATAATGATACGTTCGTCGAGTAGATTGCACCACTTTAATCCTATGGATCAGAACCGCGTGACTAGTCGATCAATCTGCATCTACGATTTATTCCTTTTTCGACTGATCCATTGAACGCGATTGATCCGAAAAACGATTAACCAAACGCCAATTGATTAATTAATCGAAAAAAACAATTAGTCGCAATTCCGATCGATCGATTCACTGGAAAAAACAGTTAATTGAAGGTTTCGATTAATCGAGCAATTGCACAGCCCTACTATAATTGATGAAAAAAAGCTCCTCCAAAAGTGGTGGAACTTGTTTCTTGTAAACGTGGAAAGCTTCCTTATCGTTCATACGAGGAGCTCAGCACGTCCTCGCATTGCCGTGTCCGCTTGGGTTACTCCGAAGAGGTAAATATTTGTTTTTAATGAATACCAGTTTCAATATTTTCGATCGCAAGGTATCGTCAACACGAAGCACGGAAACACGTTTCCCGCACCTGGGACAAAGCTTCAATGTTGTAGCCCTTCAACACACGGAGAAACCCAATTTAAATTTAATTCCAACAAATTGCGATGCTGATTTTTCTCCGTTCACTAAATTGTCTGACTCCTGTGAGAGGACGCGAAGTGATAACATTGAATAATCACAATTTCTTTCTTTCTCATTCGATTCTCATGACTTGGATATCAGTTTCATAAGTCTAGACTAGGATATAGGAGGGAATAAATTCACAGGAAAATAATTGTGCAACACCCAGCAATAGTTTCGTCAATCGAATAAGTCACTTTATGTCATTATACATACCTATATAAGATTTTTGATCCCTGAATTACCGATTTTTGAACCGGAAACGACGATCTTTGATATCCATGATTGTGCTCGGTATCAGCTGATGATTTAAATTGGCTGAAATTCAATGAGTAGATATCAATTATTCAGAAACATGGAAAATAATCTCGAAAGTTAATAGCGTAGCTTCCAATGCATAGGCTAGCATTGTATTAAAATAATTTCAGTCTCCGTGCTTTCACGCATTTAAAAGTTGCCGCCGTGTTTGCACCGGCGAAGACGTCCAGATTGGAATACTTTTTGAAAATATTGGAGTTGAAACTTTGTTCTCCAGGGTTCTCTAGTTGGTTCTTTGTTTCTCATCTTTTTTTCGAATGCCTTAATTCTGGGGCTGGACTAAATTGAGCTATCTTCCCTCACTATCTTCCGGCGTACAGGAGATGATTTGAAAATTCACTGGCCATATATTACGGAAATCAAATGTCGAAGAGAAAGCCCTTAGTAAATTCATTACTGCTTGGTAACTGTCATACCGATCTGTTCGCGTACTAATTGATTTGCGTTGAGTTTTATCGTAACCACAGCTCTATATTTCACCGGACAATTTTTCACGAAGTTGAAATTTCCCGCACACATGCTGGTGAGAATCGTAAAACTTTTCATCTTTTCATACCATCGAGCAAAGTAGGCATTCGCCATTTACAATAATATGAAAAAAACCTACATGTCAGTATTACTTACTGTATACATATTCGGATATTTCTATACCCAACTTTGATCTTTATTATCGTATTTTCTGATTTTCTTTTTATACCTTTTCTCACGATTCGTCGTCGAAGACTAAGAAAAACTTTATCGTTCTTGCGAGACTATAAAAATCGCGTACTTTACTGTGCATGTGATATTCCTCCCTACACGTGGATTCACGTGCTACCTACGTACGTGTATATTTTGCTCGATTTCATTCTTCCTTTACATCCGAGGATTTTTAATACAGGCATAGTCCTCGCAACAGACGACGTAATGTTGATCTTTTTCTACTCCTAACTGATCAAAGAGGGTCCTCCGAATTCGCGACTAAACTTATTTACTATTTCGAGATGCAATTGAGACGCTTTTACGAAATTTCTGTGTAATGATTTTTCTGGGATTTCCATCTCCCTCCCCCGCGACGTTATCCTATTCAGTCTATCGCGTAGGTATCGAATGATACCAGCGACCTTTGGCATTAAAATACGTAGCTGTGACGCAGATTCCCTCCCCTACGCGGAATCTGTGTTGTCCTTGAGCGTAGATAAGCACGGAGGAGAATCAATGATATGGCGCCAGGAAGACTGGCTCAAGTCTCGTTTCTCGAGTTTCTCCCTTGCGTCATAAATGGGGAAGACTATATCCTCGATTCAGTCAAATCACGCGTTCATAGTATTTATATACTGTGCTTTCACCAAGAAGGAAGCGATGGAATTTTCACGCTCCGACTTCAACCAACTTCACGTCATCTGCAATCCAAGCCTCGCGCAGGTATAAAAGCGAGGGCAAATACCCGCGAATTAAACTGTTTTTTCGTACATAGCAAGACGTAAAAATGATCTCTCGAGGTATTCAATACCATTTATCATTTTCTTCAGTATTCTCTGTTCCTACAACCAATGTACATACTGATGGCAAGACAAACATGTAAGGATAACGAGTTTTGAATGCAAGCATCCGTAAACTAGATGAACACATACAACGGCAATCTTCTCTTTTAAAGATTCGTCACGAAGCATTTTGAAACGAAGTTTTCCTGCTATAAAAACTCGTCTTCGGATGTTCATGAATCTTGATTTTGATGAATCGATGTTATGCCATCGAGCACACGGTTCACAGCTCTTCAAGGGCTTCGTTGTTGTTGAAGAGCAACTGCCCCTGTAGAACTCGACAATCACTACTAACGCACAGTGCAATTACTCGGGGGTAATAATTTCTGAGTCTTTTCACGCCAGGGAGTTCTCCTACCTGAAAACTTCAACTGGTATTTTCAGGTACTAGAAAAATGAACCGAAGGCCTAATCGTCGTCGAATATCCAACTGCAGCTGCTGTTACATTATTTATTGGTGGGTGCAAACGGTGTATACTAATCACCGACGGTCAGCTGGTGTTTTCAAAAGAAATTGAATCCCTCATTCGATTCCATCGCGAAGCTGTGAATGATCTGAGCACAATGAAAGCAGCCAAAAGATGAAGACGCAATATCAGCCTTCCGAATTAACTAGAACTTAGGTATCAAATTTTCTGTTTTGGAATATTGCATCAGCGGTTCTCTTTCCATCCCCTTTCGATTAGCCATATGATACTTAGCCTGCTATGATAATATTTTTCTCCATTTCTGTTGATTCAAAATTTCATTTTCTCGATTCCAGATGGACTCCATTTGGAGTGAATGTCAGAATATGTAGACACCAGCTACGTATGGATTTGATTGACGATTCATCTTCATTACCTGCAACTATACTGTATTATGTATTGATTTGGGCCAACCGAATCCCTTGATTCGTTTGCTTATCAATATTCCGTTTAAGCGACTTGCTGATGGTGAATTGTGTCTTGTAGGTATACCTTCCGCAATGTTTATTGACACGCTTAATATGAAACTGGTAATCCAAGCTGTAGTATTAACTACGTCTAGTTTATGTTGACACAAGTAAGGTTGAGCTTGCTTGTTCTACGAGCGAGGACGTTCCTCGATACACTCCTTTATTTGTTCAACCGAATAAAATCTAATTGGAACGTAGTGAAAATAAATATTTGTTGCCGAAGTGGTTACTTCATTGATTCGCGACCACCATTCGTTGTTATATCGGGAGTTGAGCACCAAGCTACTCTATTTTTTCCATAATTGTGAATCTTCCATCGAGCTACTGTCGCTGAACATATGTTTAAATTCGGAAAGCTCCTTCACGAAAAGCCTACTATTTTTCAACCTCTTCTTTCTCTATTCTACTCACTGCCAGCGATGATATTCGCTCTTTAAAATTTAGTACCTGAATTAGAATTAGTATCGCGTTCCTTCCGCCCCCTGTCTATCAATTCTTGATCAACGTCTTAAACGTTTCCGACAAGAACAATCGAACAC
Source organism: Phymatocera aterrima (assembly GCA_963170745.1). Taxonomy (NCBI): domain Eukaryota; kingdom Metazoa; phylum Arthropoda; class Insecta; order Hymenoptera; family Tenthredinidae; genus Phymatocera; species Phymatocera aterrima. Next base: position 14,150,477 of record OY720662.1, read on the forward strand.
GCAATACTCGAGAAGTTTCCTGCTCCTAAATTATAAATTGCGTGTTTCGTCCGTTGGTAGACGGTAAAAAAGGTAAAATCGAGGAAAAGTTACGAATTTCTGCATTAAACCTTGGATGTTTCTAACAAGATAATTTTTGTTCGCCCTTCGATATATACCTTTGATACGAAAATTGTTATCCGCTAGATCATATTCTCATACTAAACTATAACCCCCAGAAATGCGATCGGGAAATATTTTTAAACTTTCTTTCATTGCGAATTTAGGATAATTTCATCACTGTGAAAACTAAATGCCATTTTTCTCTTGTGCACTATACATATAATTTGATCAAGGGATATATTATCGTTAACTGGGGAATTTATCCAATGGAATCGATGATCGGGTATTGAATAATCAGGATTGCGATACACAATCACGTATTACACACATTTATTCGTAACATGCAATCGCTTAGGTTATATTACAAATCATATTGACATGTGAGATGCGCACATAACTTATCGAGCATTTACGAGTATATATATAGGTGAAAATTGGAGGCAAGTAGAGTAAATAAAATGTATTACATAGAGTAAATAAAATGTATTACATACGTTTAATATTTATAAATGAAATCATTCACAATGACATTATACCTATGTATAGTAAGTATAGTAAGTAGAGAGTGAGTATGTAAAATCAGGTAAACATGCACAAATAACTAGATCGTACTGCGATCGCTGAGATAAAAGAAAAATAATTATCTCATAAAATATTGATAAAACTATGTAATATTGTTAAAGTAATAAAAAATTTTAATTTTCGTTATTTCTGTAAACCACGATTGTCACAGGTTTGAAACTTCTTACCTCAGAGTTCTACGTTAACAATATATATTTTGATCATCAAGTGAGCTCTGTTCTTGAAATTTTTATTTCTACTATCAACTGACGTTGACCGTTTTATTTCAAAACGATACTCAGTGATTTTCGTTTTTATGCGATCTGTGATTTATCGAAATTATTGCATATATTTTTATGCAGACGAAAAAAAAACCGCGTATAAATAGTTGAGAGAATCTCGGTCCCTAAATTTAATGACTTGTACGAGTCGATATTGCAGCTGCGTGAGAAAGGCTTTCCGTTTGAGTTTCAAATTTAAACAATGAACGTGCGTTCCCTTTGAAAGGGAATTCCACGGAGAGGTAAATGGGTGGAAAGAGTATTTTCGTAATCTTGACTGATCTCGCTAGCGGTTTCTGTAGTTTCTGAATCTCCGTACCAGGATTCATCGATCCCAGAAGAAAATGGAGAGTGAGTTCCAGATCTATCAGAATATCCTGAATCGATTATAGTAGTCTCGTCGATTCTAAACAATTGGCTCGAACCCGGTGTCTTCTTGTCAAACGTCTTGCCCCATCCAGACAACACATTAGAATCCTGTGGATTCGTGGGCTGCCACGACAAAGGAGATCCTTCTCTCAAGGCGTCTGAATCGGGGCTTGATGAAATTGGAAAGGATCTACCAGAGTTAGACGATAATCTAGACATCATATTTTTCAGAGAACTTGTCCGCGGTAGTCTGCAGCTTGGTAATGGGATCCAATAAACAGAGTCATTCTCGTCGTCAATGTAGGGAACAACAGATCCTCTAGATACTTTTGTATGATCTTCCAACGCCAATGAAAAACTGCGGAAAGTACTCTCTCTGCTTATTCGTGACCCTCCGGATGATCTGACATCAGAATCACTGCCGCTTCCGCTGTCAGAATCTTTCATTGAAATGGTGGCAGACGAGGGGTTAGATTTGAATTCACTGTCGCTACAACTTTCGAAAATTTGATCATCATCGTCGAGTTTCGGAGCGCAGCCCATTTCCAGGGCTTGAACAAGTTTCTTAACGAAATTCTTCGAAGTTGGTGATACGTAATTTGACTTTACTCGGGGACTACACTTCGCATTCAACTCCTGAATAATTTCTTCGATGAAACTTTTGCCCGATGATCGTTTTTGCCGGTTCTTAATTATGTTCTCCATTTCCGTGGACTTTTTTGGTGTTGTAAATACGTTTTCTTCCGTTATACTATTTTCTAGAAAACTCGATCGATATTTCACCGATGTATTCGCCGGTGTCACGGGCAGAGAAGAACATGGAGCTGGGCGATTGGTTCTCAAAATTTTATCTGTTTTGAGTAAAGTCTGTGACCCTGTGTTTGCAGATCTATTCAGAGGGCTAGTGAGAATTTTGCCTGTATCAGAGAATTTTCGCGGCGTCGAAAAACTCCGGTTTACAAAATCGAACTTTTCCTGGCTTGACGTGCTCAGCGGCGTTTTTGCCGGTGCAGATGGTGAGTAATTCGATCTTTGAATTTTCGGTGTTTCTTTAAAGGACAATGCACTCGCAGTCGAAGTCCTGATCGGAGTGCTTACTGTTACTGAAGTCGGTTTATTTTCAATACTAGACATCTTCTGCGGTGTGAAATTCTCCAGGGAATCAACACTCGTGATACTTTTGTCCAACGAATTCGTCTTCGGGCTTATTTTATCGTCTTTGGGTACGAAATTTATTTTCGACGGCGGTGAAGTCGTCGGAAAAACGATATTGATGTTTTGTATTTTTCTCGAAGGTGACATTTTCGGGAACGTCTTACTCGAATACATGGGCGAAGACCTCGCACTCGTCGCTTTCATCATCTCGCTCCATTTTTTCAACTCGAAATCGGGTGTCTTCGCTTCTTCCACCACTGGTTTGACAACGGCTGTAAAACAAAAGAAAAGAAAACGAAAAATAAGTTAAACATTGTTTGTACGGTTTGCTCTTTGAATGTGAAATTCAGATGTGAACTAGATTTGTCGAGTACTCAACACGAGCAGAATAATAATTGTTCCAGTTTTTGTCGTTCTCAACTTGTTTAATTACATACCTACTCTTTTCGAGAAAGTTCTAAATATTCAATTCTACATAACTATTAACTACTTCTCCGAGTAAGAAGTAACAAGGTTAGAAAACTCATTAAATTTATCTACTATTGAATGTAACGTTAAAAACCGTAGTCCACTCTCGCACCATCGACTTTGGAATTTGCAATTATAAACCCATCATCGTCTTACCTGTGTTCGCCACAGAATTTTTCCGCCAATTTTTCAACGGTACACAATTGCGTATTGGATCTTTCCATGGGGCTGGTCTACTTTCGAACGGACGTCTGTCGACAATGATTTTTGGAGATGCGATGGATTTGTTCGCGTACCAATCCGGGACTGTTAGCCGCTGCAATGATTTTTGTACCTTCAGTTCCACCTCGCTGGGTCGTCGTGGTTTCTGTAAGCAAAAACACAAAAAATTTCGTGAAAATGATTACAGACGGGATATTTAATGAGAGGGTTTTATAATTTCGAGTTTATTATTTGACTAATCAGTCGAGATGAGGATGAGATTGACGTAGGACTTCTGACATTGAATATATCACATCAATTCACTGTTCACAAAATACGGGTGAACTTGGGAAAAGTTACAAGACTGCGGTATAATTGATGAAAAACAAATACCACAGGTAAAAAAACGAATTTGCGTAAGAATTGAATCAGAGAAATATGGAGATTTCTGGTCCAGACGTTTGGCCGATGAATATTAATTGATTGAAAAAATGAGAGAAAAGGAGAACACAAAAAGAAAACACAATACAAAGATGTTGAAGCAAAGTTGTGAAATATTTTACAAACTATCGGTGTTATTCTGATTGCTGTATAGTATAATTAACTCACGATCATTTCATTAGATTCCAAAATCATATTGTTGATAATCCAAGGAACGGAATCCATATCGATCGACGCACTTTATCAAACACAATTCACAACTTTAGTGTGAATAATAAATTAATTTCAAATCTGAACTTTCGTAAACTTTAACGTATAAGTGAACTGCTACAAACAAAGTTTGTTCACTTGCATGGACGTTTCTACAACGGTGACAAATTTTGTATTAAGTATTTCCAGGTCAAGGCTTCGGGTTATATAGCCGGTTACAACCGGGCGGTTGTCACCGCCCCAACTAATTTGACCAATTAGGAGGTACGCAGCGTAGTATCTAGCGAGCTATAGCTCAAACTTGGGATGGGCGGTTACTTGTCGAGCACCTGTTCAAAATTTTGGCAAATTGTTTGAGAGTGGGAGGCGAAGCCTGTGAAACAGAAATACTCGAGCAAATTTAAATGTTATTTGACATTGCATCCCGCGCTGAATAATTCATAGCATTTCCCACTTTTCATGAAATTTTTTACGGCTTGCTTGGATTCCGCCGTATGAAGTAGGTTCATTTCTTTTCCTATGCGAATACGCGTCGTCACACTTCGATTGCCATACTTTTCGATGAATAAAATGGAGACCCGAAAAATCCTTCCGGATTAACGTCGTAGTCAGAAAATTACCTCTTTTTCGTTTACTCAGTTATTTTATAGAATTAATTATGTTAAACTTCATACTTGGCTCGTTAAGTGGTCCGCGACTTGATAACAAAAGTTATAACCGCTAAAATATTTGTATTCAATACCTGGGCTCAAGTATCTGGGAAACTTATTTAAATATCAGAAAAGTTGAATTATCTTGTCCTTTTTCACCGTTCTCCCCCGGGTGACTGGTATAAAGTTGACTAGATTTAATCTGTTTTTCTTTCCTCGACTTCCTCTCAACTCCTCTGCCTTCCCTATTCTTTTTATCTTTCCTGTCCCTTACAAGGCTCGCACTTTTTTTCGCTATATCTATTGGCACTGATCGATGATTTTATTCGCTATTATTCGCATCAGTATTATACATAATACAGTGACGCGGAGATCAGGATCTACTGTTGCGTGGACAAGAATTTTTGATAGGTGATCACGACGATTTCGATCGGACGATAAATTTGGCGGTTGGTAAAAAATTGTACTCTTCATTCACGATGCAGCGATTTACATCGCAGCAGAATACTGTCACGTAATTGGTTTGTAGATGGATTGCACAGGGTTGCCACTATAATTTTGAATTCTGAAATTTCCTGACTCTTCCCGGTTTTCCATACCCGAAATCGTAAATGTTCACGTACATTTATAATAGCGCTCCTCGGGCTGAGCCTTCCTTCGAGCGGTTTTAATTTCTCTAGAACCTATATGTATCTTCAAAATTATACAAATTTGTTTATTTTCCGATGGATTCAACGAAATTCTTAGACTTTTCCATGACTCTCGTAAGTGAAATAAAAATCCTCGACTTTTCCGGGTTTTCCAAATTTTCAAAGTTGAGTGGCAGCCCTGTTGCGGCAGATGAGTTTATTCATAATTTCTCAAATGTTCGAGATCATTTGTTTTCTTGTTACGGTAACAAATTTTTAGACCAACAAAAATTATTGTGGCTTCGTAAGACGCTCGGAAAAATTTCCAGATTTCATGTATCGACGCTGCCGCCGTGCCTAGCTTGGGGCACCTGGGGCAAGCTGAGAGAGGCCGGATTTTCCGATACTTATTTTAAAACAGCCTTTCCGATTAAATATTTGAATACAGAATTAAAAAAAATCAACAAGTATTTAATAGTGGACCCGGCGATTCGTCACTTTCACTGTATTTATTGACTCCAAACCACTAATATAATATTGAACACAAATTAACAAATAATTGATAGTGGACCCGTCGGTTTGTCTCTCCCACTGTATTTATTGACTCCACTAGACCACTAGACTTTTCATTTGATCAAAAATAGCCTAAATTCAGAATTTATTTTCCGTGCTTTTACTTTTGCAAAGTCTGCGATAACTTCCTGATAGTCGATGCGATCACATAATTCGCTTTCAATAGATATGACGGCCAATCCTACTCAGCGGTCCTGGCTCATTGTCGATCGCATATAATTGTTAATAATTTTCAGTTTCGAGAAATTCCGCTCTCCAGACGCCGCTGAAACGGGTAAACTTAACAATATCCGAAAGGCAATTACAACGTTGGGTACAATCGACAGAATATCATTTTTTACGATGAAATTCAAAACTTCAATTGGAGTTTGATCTGCGAGCAAGTTCACAGCCAAATTCGTAATCTCGTCACACGGATCAATGCCATCAATATCCATGCTCTCCCCATCTGTTAATATTCGATGCAAATCTTTGTAGCTCTTCATTATTTCTTCTTTCGTTGCGGATACTTCAGAGCATGAATATCATACAGAAATTTGAAGTCATTGCTGTGCGCCTGTAATTGTTGAAGTCTCTTTTCCATTAATACTACTGCTGTATCAACGACGTGGTAAAAGAATTCTATTTTTAATTGTTCTTTCGGATCTGTTACACGTTCATCTCGGGCTCCGAACTCTGGTGCCCCCCACCAGTGAGTGACGCGCGTTCACGCCGTCAAAATTCATGTCGCGCTCTTGTAATGGAGTGAGCCCGTAGCGAGGGTTGTGTTCGAGCGAGAATGAGGGGAAGCGGCCTTATTACCAGAGCGTACTGCACATAATGTTGCTTAAACATCGATACTCCACGGTCGCGAAAGTACCGATAGTTTCGGCATAAAACTATTGATACTATCAAATATCTCGATACACTGAGAAAAATGATTAATTGAATCAAATGATTATTGCTTCCAATAGTGCCAGAGCAAAATAATAATGCTTCAATTTGAAGCAATGTTTCTTTCGCAACGGCATAATTACTCAAACCGAACGAATATTCTTTAAAAGTGGATAAATGCTATCTTGGCACTATTGAAAGCGATCATCATTTCATTCAATTGATCCCTTTTCTCTGTGTAGTTTTTGTACATATAGGTACATGAATACATGCGTATAATCGTATAATGAGTCTCATACAGCACGATCGTCGTATAGACGTATAAATACGTTAGGTTGGGTTTTGTTGTATTGTGCCGAATAGATTTCCATTCGGTGAATTAATTTTGACGAATTGTTTCTTCGACGAATCATTTTCCGATACAAACTTGTAGATTCAAAATTTGTTTATTTTATTAAACAAAAAGAGAAAAAAATCCGCGCGAGTTCGTCGGCCGCCTCCACGGCAGGGCGCCTGGGGCAGCTGCCCCTTTGCCCCACTCCTAAGCACAGCTCTGTATCGATGCAGTCGTATAATTTCAAACACAATACTATGTACATATACAACGTTCCAGCGGAATTATATGCGTATGGCGCATTCTAAGTTGACAATGAATAATTGTTTCCACGTTTTCACCCGATTCCTTTGTTCTCATTATAACATTGTACTTGAAAGCTGTCGTATTATAGTTAACGGGGTCCAAAAACAATGCATGCTAACGCGTTTCCCACTTTCAAAGTATTTGGGTATTGGGGATCAGGTAATACCCTAAAGTCAGAGCTATAGTTTTGAATACCTTTCGGTTAGGTACGGGCCGTTCTTTTCTTTCTTTTATTTCACGTACGGTAAACTTGCAAAGCTATGCGCGGCTCTACCTGCATATTAATATGGGGTTTCGAGTTTGGAAATGACCGCTGGCCTGTGGGTCAATTTACGGTACTTAGAAATACCCGGAGCAGTAATCGCTTTGCCCGTTTTCAAATCCAAACCCGTGGAATTAGGATTAAAACCTTGCTGCCCACCTGCGCTGGTTCAATGCGCGTTTAACATCGTGTTGGGGGAAAAGCTAATTTGACTATTCTTGATTATTAGTTTTCGAACGAATACACAAATTTATTAGATCCATCAATTCTTCGGTGTATACAAAACCGAGTATCTGGACAGGATCATCCTCCAGGATTCAGATCGTCCGGATTTCGTGATCCAGGGAAAATGGAATTGCTTGTCTATCCGATTTTTGTATCTCCAAGCAAACAGTAATATTGCGGAGGGAAATATTTTTCTCATCCATTTCACAGATATTGCAGTATAAATTTGAAAAAATCGTAAGAGTCTGAGGGAAAAGAAGAATTTGAAAGGAAGTGAAACAACCAATCGAGTATCTGGTAGAAAAAAAACTTTGTCACGAGAATCGACAGGTTAAAGCAAACAAGAAATGGAAAAAGTTAAATCGAAAACTTATTCGGGTTTGAAAATATCTACCAGCTCATCTACAATGACAATCGACCATTTTTCACACACACGAATTGCCTAATATCCGACGTTTTTCTTTGCAAATAATTTCTCTTCCAAGTATCTCGTTAATATTGATAGTAAGCTATATATTGTATACGAACGTTAAATGGAGTTGAAACGAAGGTATGTTAGGCGGACAATTAACCAAGTAACGAATACGTGTGCGCGCGCGCGCGTCGAGTGCGTGTGTATCTTTCAGTTGCCTTGGAAAGGACGTCGACCCCAATACATTCGTGTTCACTTCCGTACATTTTTCTCCTTTTTTATCATCTATATGATTTCTATCCCTGGGCTATTTCCCAAAGCTTCAATGTCGCTGCGCAATTCGATAATTCATCCTTTTTGCGCTAATTGATATAGGAAGATGAAACTCTGTCATCTCTATTCCCTTACAGAGAGGAAAACATCAAAGCCGTGTATACTTATATATTTTTGTTATCATGTGTTCAATTTGTTTATTATAAATGATTAAAATCATAAATTTCCCATGTTAACTGGATTCATATACTTTCGAGTCATCATTTATCCATCCGGTAATAATAATCGCTATGGAAGTTTAACTTTCATGTAATCAATGGCGGTAATTTGTTTCTTGAATTTGGGAGAGTTAAACGTTACAAATAATTTCCATACTGAATATAGTCTCTTTGGATTATATCCAAGGGTTAATGACGCGCGATCTTAGTAGGTATATAACGATAACAAGGGACTGTGTGTACTGAGTCAAATGTGCCGATAAATCGTTTCCGGGGAAGGCTTACGGCTTGGGAATTCAGAACACAAAAGACGAATCCAAGTGACAACTACTCCGCCCTTCGGCCACTCTTCGAGGGAAATCCTCAAATATTTAGGGACATGCATATCACACCTTTAGTTTTGGAACTAAATTATTCTCATTTGGCTAGATTTGACCAAAACTTTACAGACTGCGTATCGGCTAGTTGGGACGGCTGAATTTAAATGAGTGTGAAGAAGACGGCCGGCGAATGATCTCTGTTTAATTAATCTTCTGGCGCGGATATATAATCCCGTAGATAAATTCATCTTCAATTTATCTACACGCGAAAATGTTTTTCTCGCACGTAAGAAAGTTCGGAAATTAGATCACCAAACAAATCAATAATCCACATTAGCAATCTAGAAGAGGAAAGAAGAAAATAGAAGTTTGAATCAGAGCCCGAACGAATGAATTGCAGAGTCGTATATTACGCCTAAAATTCTTCAAAAACAACATTTAGGCTAATGCCGAAATTAAATTCATGGATTTTCATCCGAACCCGCCGAAAAAACAAGAAGAAAGAATTTTTTTCGAGAGCCTCGTTATTCATACTGGGCGATTCCACGGTAGAACGAATACGCGTTCGAAGCTCCGGCAGTAGTATAGATCAACGTGTCGTTGGACTACCGCGTCAGGCGTCTCGTCGCGTCGTTGGTGAATTTACGACTAACTTGTTTCCTCCTCAATCACACACCGATTTTTTTGCTTTTTCTTTACCGATCGTTTGACGACACCTTTCGTCGCATCGACCACCCGCATGTTTACTCATTGTTTATGCCACGCTTCACATCGTGTAAATTGTTTATTCTTTCCGTTTCACCTGCCGACGAGAGCTCGGTTTTCTCCAAACGAGTGATTGCATGTTTTTACGTAGATCTGATATTATGTTAGCCAGTAATTATTATGATAAATCATTCTGATGAATCTCTGGCGCGAAGCGAAGGAAAACTGCATTACAACTACGAGACTATTACGCTCAGCTGGCTTCAATTCTTTCTCCTTTTGTCCATTTACTTTTTGATTAAAGTCTCTCTCTCTCGCTCCCTCTCGTTTACTATCCCACGTTTTATGCCACTGCATTTTTTCGTCAAACCCCATACTGCTATTTAAGGAATTCTATTTTAGCCACGCAAACTTCGTTAACTTTACTTCTTCAGTCTCTCTTGGTGTCTCCTAGTAATACTGTTACGCAAATTTCTGTGACGTCAACCGTCTGAAACATTTCTTTGTCAATTCAACACAGCGGGTTATACGGTTAAAAGCTCCGAAGGTGAAAATGTCAAGCCTGATTATCAATGTATAAGCCAAATCCAACGCAATAATACCGAATGAAGACATTCAGTAGTTCAATCATGAATAGTTTCTGATTGTCGGTGTAGCACCAAATGTGAAGGAGCGCGACGTGTGAATATTCGAATCGATCGGGTCAATTGGTAATTGGTGCTCCATGCTTTTCAGCAGTTCAACTTATAGAGAAAGAATTGAAATTTCCGGTTCAACACGGAGAAGATTACAGCGAATTTATGCAGGATTGTAATCGACTTTCCACGACTGCGGTAGAGGAAAACTTTCGCCTATAGTTTACAAACTCGACTCTACATCGTGCGGCTACTTTTATATCATTTTATTCACTGGCGATCAGCGACGGCGTCGATTTAAGTGAGGTAAAGTATTATCTTGTCGGATAGATGAATTCCGTTTTTTCTTTCAGCTTTTCTTCGAATCTTCGTTTTTCTTGATCCACAGTTCCGTTAACAGAATCCCAATACGATTGGAAGCCTTGAGATTTCCCGACCATTTTCTGCCAAGATCTTAGAACTGAACTTCAAACTGCCGGGGATCCAATCCATTTCCGACTAGTACTCACGGCTGCTGGAGTAATTCCTTTCTTTAATACAAACTGAAGCCCCAATCAATAGAACATAAACAGAAAGTTGTTTGCTCTGTATTAAAAGAGACGAACAACCGCTGGAAACTCGGCGGAGCAAACACGAAAGAAAAGCATAATTCTGTGAGTGGCAAAGAAAGAAACAGACGATGAAAACAACAGAAAACGACACACAAAAAATCAAGATGATGCCCAATAGAAAAGCACATCGGACATTAAAAACACACACACTTCCCGTATAATTTTCGTTGGAAAAACAAACGGAAGTTAGGATACAATAATGTAATGAAAACGTCTTCTTATATCGTTATATGTGTGTATATCGTTATATAGGTATACCAGGTCGTCTTGAGATTTTCGTGGGTGAAAAGTCTGACCAAAATTTATTGTTTTCACGTGGAATTAGAAGAGCACAAAGCAAGGGTCGAAAATAAAGTGGCGGGTGGCGTCAAGCTGTGACAGAAATTGCCAGTCTTTGTTCTGAACTCGTGTATATTTTCCCTAGGCTAGGCTATTATACATTTAACTGCCTGCTAATTGCATCTGTCCACGTGCCATGCGGCCATTTTTCGGTTCGTTTCTCGCCTCATGAGAAATTTTCATTTCAATTTATTTTCCCTCAACTTTGTACACCGGACTTTGTATCTACAGAATTTCGTGGACTGGTTAAGCGAACGCCGGAGTTATATCTGCAGAGAACAGCGTAACAAAATATGAGACGGATGAACAGCTGGCTATTTCGTAATTGAAGCCGTTCATTTAATTATAAATCTCCTAAATTTCTGTTCATACCTCAGAGCGCAGATCAATGTATTCGTCGGTCTCCATTTTCGACGAAGGACGAAGAAAGAGGAGTGGAGTTCGATTACAAACGGCTCGAGGTTGATACCTGCCAGTACCTCGGTCACCGAATTCAAAGTAATCCTCTGGCAATTTTTCTATTGTTCTAAACAGAATATGGGATACCTAGATCGAGCGATAACCACAAACTAGTTTTGCCAAACTCGACCTGGTAGGGCGAACTACGGATCCCTGTGAAAGGATCCTCCTGATTGTTTCTACGAATGCGGTGAATTTATTCAGAGTGCGTGAAGTATCCAAGTACATATAGAACTCCGTATTACTTTTTCGCGGGCGCCCCATGGATAGGACAAAGCGATGTATCACCATCCACCGTCTCGTTGTGAAGAATGCTGAATTTCCGTCACCTCAATCCGACTTTTTTGCAATTCCAGAACAACTGATCACAGATAATTGTTTCACGAATGGTAAATATCCGATCCTATATTGGATGTTGAATGCTCCAACAGTTCCCACAATATATTTTCATGTTTTCCATCAGTTTGTGAAAACAACCGTTAGCTTTTTACTGACATTTTTTAATATTTGCAAAGCTCGTACGTGCCTGAGGTGTGTGGGTTTGCACGTTAGGTATGTCGTGAAAACGGACGTTACAGGAACACGTGAAATGTAATAGCCTCGTATTCGGAATCACCGACCATTGTCGTCAATTATTATTTAGTAGATAATGGTTGCTGCGAAAGGTAAGGTACGTGGGAAGTTTTATGCGGAATAGGTAATAATATTATCAAATATAGACTTTCAAAGATAAAGCTGAGCTCAAAAGTTTTCATCTTTCCAAGTGGCTATCGGTTCGTAAACATCAATCGTTGGTAAAATACGAGGTAAAAAGCTAAATATCAAATGAAAGTAGAGGATCGGTTCAACGGATCAAATTGATTGGACAAACCCGCGCACCGACCGTATTCTATTTCCCATGCTACTACTTTCTAATTTATCTCGATGTCGGTTACAGCTATACGAATCAATCTCCGACATCGATAAACTATTACACGATCGAATCTATATGACATCGGAGTTTCATATGATGCCTTTTTTCAACGAGAATAACAAGCTTGTGGTTTTTTTTCTCGTCTTTTTGTCAAAATTCATCGATATGGTGAGGTAATATTTGAACAATATCTTTGAAATTATCATCCTACAAACCAACGGCAGACCGAGGTAAACGGAAAAAGGAACAATTTCAAATTCAATAAAATGAGATCGTACTGGGCTTCAGAAATAACGTTATACGTCATATTATGTCGTTCGAGAGAAATGGAGAAGAATGAGAGAAAAGAAGGAAAATTAGTTTTCCGTCCAGTACCTATATACAGTATATGTGCTTCGTAACTGAATAGCTGTTTCATCGTCCTATATCCAGGTCACTGATGTAATGCGGTTATTTCTGTTTATACCCTCATAATGACGTTCCGTAAAAAGTTAGGAAAAAGGTTACTTTCCAGTTCTCTGGAAAGTAGGAATACATTCGTTTTCTATTATTGGCAAAATTTTTTTCTTCTTTCTTACACTCGTTGGGATATAGGTATACTGCTCGACGAAGTAATTTGACAGTTGTCGATACTAGAATATAGAACCGGGTGTTTTCCGATCAGGAGGAAGCGCAGGAAAAAGAAACGCAAGAAATAAAAATAAAAACTCTGGTTTCTTACAGGAAATGTTCGATTACGGTACATCAAATTCTCATTCTATTATTGAGGCACAAATTAATGCTAGATGTGTATGTGTGTGCAAACCATGATCACGTATATTCAGCATTGTGATATCTCCCGATGAGAGGATTACAAAGATGTTTCCATGTGTCCATAGAGCGTTATTCCAGAAAATATCCCCAGCTGACAGAGTCGTACAAATTTTCCGACTCACCGGAGAGACTTGCTGACTTCTTCAGCCCTGCCACTATATTCGTATAGAATTTGGAAACAAAGCTGGAATCATTGTACCTGTGAAGTAGAACCCAGGTATTCACTTAATGCCGGATTTGTATAATTGAACTCTTGGTAAACCCTTAGCTCGGTTTCGATGAACGAGCAACAATGGACGTACAGCTACCTCTCCTTGATCCTCTCCAAGAACCTCCGCAGGTCAATTTGAAGGCCAATCCTTGCCTCGGGGCTTAGGCCACCACTTGTTCTACGTAATTCCAATCTGCGAGCAGTTGGAAACTTGACATAGACATTCCTACGCACGTTAGTAAAGTTGAGCTCATTGTTGTAGAAATATCTAGACAAAAGGTTGAATAGATTTTATGGTACTAGCAGCGTCTTCAATTACGCGTTCATATCCCGACGAAGACAATTTCGGAGGTTCGCACCTCGGACAGAATTCATAGCGAATTGGTTGGTTTATAGACACGATTATCTTTCTCTGTTGGAAAAAATAGAGTCGCATTTAACACGCCATAGAAAAGTCGCACGCGACTTAGCGTGGTTTTTCACATTTTTAACCACATTTTTGCCAAAACCTTGAAACGCGATGTAGTTATCGCGGTGAAAATTATAGTACTGCTATTCCCCAGTAGCTGTTTAGTATTGTAATAAAATATGCGCTGGAATTGTTGAAATAAAAATAATCTATAGGCTGAAGTTCCATTCGACCGAAGTTATAACATATATATGATACCCGTTTCCTTTTACAGTGTTGATCGTTACTTTTATAGCTGGCTAAAAGGCAACACCTTATCCGATTGGTGAATGAATTTCCCCAGAAATACACGATCTTATCCACAAAGAAATCCACTCCTCTCCTCACCTCTCCGTTTATGCCTTATTACTTAAACACCTGCTCGATCGATTGTGAGTTAAATCTTGCAAGGTTGAACTACCGGTTCTAGAGCTCTTACAGCACGTCATATGAGCGAGTATAGAGTTATCTGAATCACACATCCATCGATGCCAATCTGAAAAAAGTATTTGCGGCCTATAATATACGACGTTTTCATGTTTGCCTCAAAATTGAAAATAAATATAATCTAACTATGTTGGATTTCACCACACTAACGTGTAAGTGGATATATACAAAAAGCCTCGCTTATCATATAGACTGAATAGATGGTTGGTGAGCCGCACCAATACAGTTTATATAAACTGTTTATATTAGAGTAATAAGGATAAGTCTAAGGGATGCATTCTGTATACAGATTGCATACCAGACTCTATTGAAAGAGTGAGTCCCGTTGCAGGAGTAAAGCTAAGCAGACGTACCTTCCCCCTGCTATATCAAATAAAGTCTTTATGAACTTTATAAAATATCTATGCGTATTCTTATTTCACACCTGAAAAACCAATGAACATAAATGGGAAATTTTTATCTTAGGATATCAGGATATCATTTTCTAATACCACGCCGTATGGTCTTACATTTAGTGGTCGGACAGCCACACATCTCTAATATTTCAAACGCGTGTATTCAAATGTTAGACCAAATATTTACAGCCAAAGAACGATATACCTACATTAAAAGAGGCGAGAGGGGGACGAGGTGCCGAATTTGGCCAATGGTGCAGTCCCTGCGGGGGGCTCAGGCCAAAAGAGGGACCAATCCATTGGTTGAATTCTGAAATTAACCCTTCGGAGTGGGGTGACGCCCCCAAAATCGACCTTTATAAGTCGGTGAAATTAGCAAACTAGATCACATCCAAAAGCCAACTCAAACTGTACATCGTCTTTGAAATTTGCAATTTTGTGGCGGACAGGAAAGTGGTGATTGGATACAGGCGCGCATTTTCGAAGTTTATCAAACTTAGTTAAATTTTCGTTAATTCAACTTTGCTTCCAAGCGCAACGGCTCCGATATCACTATGGCAAGTTGTCTTCGAGAAATCTGCAGAGGAGGAGACAATGTAAGTAGACACAAGCAACATAAAATAATCCAATTCAATTTAATAAAAGTGTTACGAATGATTCAACGCTTTTCATTCACGAAGATCGGGCCGTGATTCTTAACTCAATTCTCATACGCTGATCTAATGCTCATTTTTATCAACTTTCAGGACAATCGTAAGATTACCGTAGCAGAATCGCAGGGCCTTGCAGGGCAAGAAAATAAGAAGATGACGTCCGTGTTGGCAGATTGGTTCGAGAATCGATCTCAATCAACATCAGACATCCCCGAGATAACTGAACGTCCACGTCGGCCATCAACTCTGAGATTATTCGGCAACTCTAAGAAACTTTCGTCGGATGTGAATTCGGACGATTCCGAGACACGGTCAATTCAGCTGGTTGAAAACGTGGTGAAAGAATTTGAAGACAATTATAATTCGCCGACGAAAACACCATCCAAGAAGTCGAAAAATTTTGTTAAAAAGCTAGTCGCCGCCTTAGAACGTAGGCAACGAGATAACGAAGTCGACGAAGTATTTTCTATGCGGTACAGCTCGGGGCCAATTTATGCTTATGAGAATTCTGGAACGATAAGAAAATCTCAGGCGAACCGTCAAGATCGAGATGAAACCAAGGATCATCCGAAAGGGGCGAAGTTCGGCACTGAAAAACCGACCGTCAAAGCAGAAGGAAGCACGGCAAGCAAGATTGCGCCAAAAATTATTGGAGCGTTTTTGAAAAAGCCAGTTAAGGTCGAAGATACTTCCATATTCTGGATTCCCATAACTGATGGTGAAAAATTACCTCGAAAGAAGTCTTTCAAACAATTATTAGCGAAGCTGACGGGCAGAAACGGCGACAAAAGATCTGAGAAAAAAACGAAACAGGAAGTTTTCGCTGTGAAGTCAAATTTGATTGAGGAAACTCATGATTCCGGATATGAAGGGAAGTCCACACCTTCGAGCACTTCTTCGGTGACTTCGTTTGCCCATACTTTGATGCACCACAATAATAATTACATGTATGGCAATAACAATTACACGTACGACAATGATAATTACATCGACAAAGCTTACTGCAGAGACTGTAATTTCAAAACTTTTGTAACATCGTCTCCGATGAAAACGACGGAAGTTAATCGCAATACGCTAGATAACAAATCGAAAGATTTATCCAAGCTATTTCCTGAAGAGAAAGTCACATCAGACGTTGCTGAAATTCGAGAAGACTCCGGATACATTTCCAACCATTCAATCTTCGACGAATCTTTGCCGAAAAAGAATCTTGTGGCTACCGGAGTTCAAGAGATCGGTTATCAGCTTGCTAAACTTCCCAAACATCCATATGCAAGATCTGAACCTCGTCTCCATCAACAAGATCACCGCGATCATCATTTGTTCGGAGAGATCATCACTTTGAGGAAATGCCAGGACGAACCAATATACGATGTACCACAACCCAGACCTCGGTCAAGTATTTTTGACGAATCGTTATCTATGAAGAGGAGGAATCTGCCAGTTCAAACTGTTGTACCTCTCGGGCAGTCTGGATATTCGGCAATCGCGAACATTCGTGACGACGAGCAGCCTCATTACGCCACCGTGAAACCGAGAAGTAGTCAAAGCCGTGTTAGCTTTGAAAGTCTTTGTCCAGGGATTTATGAGACCCCGGAAGGAGTCTTCAAACATCCGACAGTCTTCAAGAAATCTTTGCATTTCGGTTCTGCCGATTTAACGTCAAGCGAAGCTTTCCTTATGTCATTGTATGTCTAATCGTGAAAAATTTTAATTTTTCATTCTTTTTTCGTAAACATATTTCAATACGTTTTACTCAAATTAGATTAGATTCATTGATCGGAGACAAATCATATCGGTATTAAATAGCGTTTATCGTTTAATTGACTCATGCTAAAAGCGTATCACTCAATTAAAAGAAACTGCTTCCTTTTGCGAATCAATGCTCGCAATTAGTTAACATGTCGACTTTCCTAGTGATTTTTAAAACGTTGGTTGAAGAAATGAGACTTAATACAAAATGTAAAATTATCCGACATTCGATGTGGTTCGAATCCGCACAAGTGTCAACAGTGTTTTAGGATTAACTGAGAAATTTCTATTTTTATGTGTGAATTGTAAATAATTTGGGAATATGAAAATTCATATATTTCTAGACATCGTTTAGTAGTCGCCGGTTCATGAATCATTTTAATAGTCATTCGAGTGTTCATAGTGTATTATCTTGTGAGTATATTACACGCTACATATCTTCTAAAGAAATTGTACACTTGTTCAAAACAAGTGGTAATATTATACTCACTTAATTTGCTAGTCAATATTTCCAATTATATATAAGGTTGTGTATAATTGTGCGAATGAGACTTTTAGTTAACGAATGTTCATGTCTATATATACATTTTTGAACGCTCGAAGAGGTATTTCAACATTTGCTTTATCTGATTGTGCTAATCATTCGATAAAAAATCATGAAACTAATCATGACTGATTTTAAACAAGTGTCAAAATCCATTGTAGTGCTTTTTAGGGTCGATTCAAATGACTCTTACTATAGACGATTCATGGTTATGTGTGAGACAATTATTTTGATTTTCTGATACTATCAGAAACTCAACGCTCAAAGCTATTTTTTGTATTGCTCAAAAAATAATTTTCGATGCAATATTTAGTCACAGCAATATGACACAAAAAATGTATGGTATTTCGTGTATTCAATACTTATTTTAAATATTTGTCCTATATAGTTTGATAAGAAATTTTTATTTCAATTCATGTGTCACATCATAATCGATCAAGGACGTGTGTCAAAATCTATCGTAGTGCTGCTTGGAGTCACAAGCAGTTCGAGTGACACCAAAGTTTAGACAAATGATGGATATAGTAGTTCAGAAGACAATAATTTTGTAACTTATCAGAAGCTCAAAGCTCAAAATAATTTTTTTGGTTTTACTGAAAAAATCATTTTAGATGCAACGTGCATTGAATGAAAACCACGTCACGACAAATGTATGGTATGATATTTGTACTCATTAGTCAATTTAAATCCCTGTCTGTCAAAGTTTGTTAAAAACAATTAATTTCAACTTTTTTTCCATCTCATGTATATGAATTACGAATGAAATAAACCTTCGTCGTATAAACAACCCTTCTACACGTTTATTTCACTAATTCCGGGTATACCTCAGCCAAATGAAGTTTCTGAATAATTTCTCCACTGTCTAGAACCAGCATTCTAGTGATGGAGATATTCGGCACAGTATGTACGTAACTCATGATTGCAGAAAATATTGACTACCCAAGTAAACAAAATAAGGTTATTAGGTAATTATACTCACAATCAGTTATTACACTCAATCCGTACAGTAGTTCGACAAGTAATAGTTCATTGGATGGGCAAAAGTTCATTTGGAGAATGCTCGAGCGATATGGATTGCGAAATTGGCCGGAGTGGTTTCATTACGATTGAAGTATTAAATCGTTAATGGTGTCGCCTCACATGATAGTCACTAGATAAGAAAATACGGATTACTATCTCACAGACGCTTGTGTATAGGTCTCTGAAATTCGGTAGCCTCATTCCTCTGTACAGATAATCCAATTGGCCAAGTTAATTTGTCCCGGAAATATTGTACGAGCGTGAAAAATGGTCTTGATTCACGGATTTCTACTTTTCGAAGGGGGTTTCTTTTTCTCGTGCTTTCTTTCCTTTTCTTTCATCTCGTCTGCGATAACGATGTAGGAGGAGATCTTGGGGGTGGGAATGGAGTACAGAAATAAAAGCTCGAAAACGATTTCGAGATTCTTTATAGCAGAGCGATGTCGAGAGTGCTCTCAGAATTAGCCGATCATTGGAGAGGTTTTAACTCGAGGTTATTGATATAAAATTCGCAGATTCTCTCGCAACGCTCATCTCCAGAGATTATATAAGCGAGATGCGTATTTATCCAATAATGATTGAATAAAGTACATAATTAATTATAAAGTCGAGGATAGTCTCATCGGCGAATAATAATTCAATATTTATGTAGCTGCAGGGAAGTCGTGTACTCATGGTAAGGTATTAATTACAGTGACGTGATTGCAACTCTTGAATTAATCACGCTCACTCAGCTGATGTAAAGCAGTTCGATCAAAATATGATATAACAAGCGAATTTTCAAAATCGCCCCCGTCGTTACACAACCTGATTTAATTTTATCATTTATATGGATACTCAAACAGAGGACTAATATGATATAGGTAGTGATACAATATACAGAAACTTTCGCTCGATGCCGCCAGCAAATTAACAAACTTCAATCACAAAGGTTTTGATGTATATTTTACACAGTCGCAATATTACACACGCTTCTGTATTAATTATTCATCAATGGCGTTGGAACAAAGTAGGCTAATTAGCTAGCACGCGAAAATAGCAATTACAAGGTTTGGAACCCAGGAAGGGAGCCTGTGCTAATTAATTTCACAATCGAAAAATAACAGGTTTGAAGACTCTCTTTCGATTTTTTGAAACCATTTTTATACTCAGGTATTTTGTCGAATAGGATTTAACGCTTTGCCGAAAATTCGGGTTTTCCTGGATGCGTATTAATTTTGGTTAGCAAACTTCATGTCACATAATAGAGGGACAGAATGAAGAGTGGATTTGGAAAGTTTCATTTTCAGATGGACGATGAGTTACGTTATTATACACGTACGGCCATTAATATTAGAGAAATGGGAACAAAACTACTATAGTTGACAGAATGTTAGAAGAGTGGAAAACATTAATATTACACACCTGACAATGTTGGGTATCTATTTGTAACTGTCCCGTTCCTTTCCCCAGTCCGCTTACTACGTGTTCTTGAAATTTCTGCATGCTCCAATTTTCCGGGCGGTATTTTTTCCCTTTTCTGTTCTTCAGAGCCCATAATTTCCTTATTTTGGTGCGATTATGTACGTTAATTCCATCTCATTTTCGTTTCGAGTTTCACAACTATTTGCAAATATTCAACAACTATCAGCTGTACGAGGCGAGAAAAATCAAAGAATGAATTTCCTATTGAAGCGCGTTGACATTCTTCCATTAGCCACACACCTTTTTACGAAGGTAGTTCGTACACATACATGCACGGCACACACCTTCGCCGTATAAACCTGCCAATCTACTCGACTATAAAAACAAGACCGACTTAAAGCTTGCAATTTTCTTTTTATCCGGTTTCATCTCAAAGCTCCGCGAACTTGAGGCGATATAGGTATGTATAAAAGTACACACAGGCATGGTTGGGTAAATATATATTTTTCAGCAGAGCAAGCGCACGATAATCTTGGACGAAATTTTGTTTCCATTTTCCAAGACTCTATTGAGCTATATTTGGAATACAAGGACTAGCTCTGGCTGGAGATAAGCGAAGGTTTGAATGTGGAAAGCCGAAGACTGCGAGGACCATGAAACCGAATACATACCTATCTCGTCGAAGGTTTGGAAAATAATAATCCATAGAACAAGACATCGAACACTTCGACGCGATGAAAATGTGCTACCATATTCGCGGTCGCGGACAGTAGGAATCAGGAAAAGAAAAATCGAGCCAGGTGCTAAATGACAAATCTCACCTTGACTAGAGGCTCGAAGTATTCATTTATTCCTACGCACTCCCGTATGTGTAATGTCTTTGTACAGAAAAGACAAGAAGGCTGCGCCGACGCCGAGCTACGTCCCTTCATTCATAAACTACTCAGCTCGAAGAAAGCTTCTTTGGGGTTGAACCATCTCGCCTAGCGCAGCCTTACCAGCCGCGACGTGGCTGTGACGTCAAAGTCGGATTACCCGAAAGGGGTTGCTAACCCCGCGGAGGAAGGGATCGTGGCCTGTGTAATTCCGTGTTTACTGTTAAAAGTGTTAATCTGTTGAAATTATTCGTTGACCTCTTCCAATGTCCAATTGGAGTGGACCGATGTCATCTCTAGATGTACAGCTGGTGAGTGTTCATATCGCATCACGCAGGCACTTTAGCGTAAGCAACAACTTCACGACCTTGCAGATTACCGTCCGTATTCAACGACGCCTAAACTTTGTCAGCAGTTTAATTGGGGTATAAAATTTTGTGTATTTCACTTCGTGACAGAAACCGAGCATTCAGGGATTCCTGTATATCCATATTACTGTGAATGTCTAAAGTTATTCTCCATTTCGTTTTTTTCTCCTGTTAAGTTTCACTTGTTAGCTGGCTGTTAGCAACAGCATTGCGTTTGCGGGCCGCAACTTTATAGCGTGACAATTCTCAACTCCTTAGCCACTGGTGGGTAGAGTGAAAATTACTTTTTCAGTCGAGTAATTCCCATTTCAAAACACGATTCGAGTCGATCGAATTATCGTTTATGTTCATTACCGTGTTCAAGGATCTAAGGACATTTCTCCTCGCGTGATCAAAAGTTGTCATTAATAACTTCCCGATGTAGACACATACAAGCTGATCCATTTATCCGTATAAATTTTTCCAAAACTTGTTTCGATTCGTCGTTTTTATTTCCTGTTGGCTATTGTCCCTCGCAGTTTGTGTACGTATACGCATGCATACCCAAAATACACAGTATTATTTATTAACCGAGAACCTGAGCCGATGAAAGATATTATACAACGAGAACCGCACAAGCGATTCACAACTGACACATGAAACAAATGTGTAGTTAGTTCGAATGCTCCCGAAATACACAGAAGGACTCATAAATATTTGGTAATTTGCTATCCCTGCTCTAATCTCGTCCGCCAAAATACTTATTGATTGGTAAACAGTCGTTGAAATGACACAACTACGACGCGGTCGTGTGATTTTACGTCACAATCGGTCGCTCGTGGTCTGAGTGTTGTGATTGGTGTGTATTGATACGAATGTATAGCCGCCTGACGCCCCCCTTTTTGAAAAAACATTGTTTCTGATCAAATTGATGGATTGGGTCGGCACCATTTTGCATTCTTACAATTGATATACCTTGATGTTCGAAAAAATGTGCAAAGCACAAGCTGTGACGTAAACTACGGAAACGTAGCAGCCTTTTCACCGGTGAAAACTTCTCGACGAGATCAGGAACGGGAAGAATGATAATACATGCTCGAAGTTGCGGTTTCTGGGACGTAAGATATGAGTCGTCATTATGATAAGAGACAACGTCCCTGTATTCTAGGAGCAACGTACCCTGCATATAAAGCGAGGTATTTTGCGAAGCCACGGGATCCGCGCCATTAGCCTCGTTTTTCATGTACCCACTCAATGTACCACGCATGTTGTTTTCCGACTTGATGCTTTCCGCCACATCCTGTATTTTGAATAAAAAACAAACATTCTGGAGGAAAGCGCGGTGTATACCTACTGTGATCTTGAATTTCATTTTATTGTATTTCAGTATTGTCAAGTCCATCTCAACTTTTCGAAGGCAGTGGATGAAAACTTCCCGAACAGTTGGCTTCAGAAACAAGATACTAATTGCATCCATTTTCTCATCCGCGTTCTTAGTATCTCCGAATTCCATGTTTCCCAGAGTGGCAACCCCATTCATGCGTACTGGCTGACGCCCGCGAATTATTCGTGTCACGAATTGTGCTACAGTGAAAAGCGAAATAATTTGCTCATTATTTTTGGTGAAAGTCTGCGGTGAAAAGCGATTCAACAACATCGAAGCATATCGTCATTTCCTTCGCTGAACGTATTACACGCACCCTTCATTATCATCTTACTGTTGAACATTCAGTACATGCTTGTAATTGGCAATGCTTATACGGCAGTAAAAATCTACCTCATCCGACCATTTCCCGTTCAGACAGATAACAATCATGCAAAAAGCTTCGCTCAACTACAGGCAACAAAATAATGGAATTTCTGTTTGCTAAAACTTGGCCTCGCAATTCATATTGCAGGTATGTGCGTATACCTATATTCATGTTCATGTACATGTATATATGTGCGCGTACGAAGTATATGGATTTGCCAGTGTTGCAACGGTGGATTTTCTCCTACTTTTTCCCCTCTCGTGATAAATTTTCGCTACCTTTTTGTACAATCTACAAGAGAGAGGAGGATGATTTTCTATGCTTTCCTCCACCTTTTTCCATATTTTCTTCTTCCCTTGACGGAGAATGTACATTTCTACCAAGCACCGGGTGAGCGGGCGAAAGTATTTATCACGAACCTGAGACTTATTGTAAGTTTTTTTTAGAATCCTCAGGATTTTGAGACACCGGCGAGATTTTCGGATTTTCTCCTACATCGTACAAACTTTCTCAAGAAGTTTAATACAATAATTCTGGCCATTACGATTATCGTTATCGACATTATATTCATAGAATATTTTCTGCAAACAGGTAAATAGCGAAGTCTTGCGGGAAATGAACTTGAATTTTAATTCTAGCTGCATACAATTTTCTACCACATCCCGAGGCGGGACGAAACTACTTCAAAACCGTTTCCACCCCTTTGCTTTTCTCCCCGGCTCTGGAATTAGTTGTGGAAAAATGTTCTCATCAGCTTTTCTATAGCTACAAGTTTCACTGGACATATTTGTTCGCTGGAATAATACGGAAAGCTTTAAGATGATTCCTCGAATTTTCAAAAATAAAAAGTCCGATTTTTTACCGTCAAACTTCTGCAGGTTCGAATACAATGATCAAGCACTTTTGGCGATTCGGTAAACATCTCCGGATGAGAATTTGGCGAATTAAAAAAACGTCAGGAACAACGCTTTTTTATAATGTTCGTTTAATTGATCTGAGAGAAAATTTGTGATCGCTGGATTCCTCTGATTGTCAGTGAAATAAATTTCACTCGTGTTTTTCTCTGTACTGTACGACTATTCATCGACTATACTATATACAATTGCTGGCGAACTTGCCGAGCCCGCAGCCAGCATAAGCGTAGGATAACAAATTCAGAAACCTCTTCATTAATGGAATAACGGCAGAAAACCGGTTTGGGATTCATGCCGGAATACACAGCTTCCACTGTTAATCCTCTCTATCTCCAGTCTACACACTTTATACCTTATAAGTACCATATAATCACGACGTGGAAAGTTTTGTCTTGATAATGTCTCATATGCCACGACGATTCCAAGGGCTTACCAAAAGTCCCAAACAATTTCAAAATTCTCAATTACGTCAGTAACGTCAATGAAAATATTTGGAAATTGTTCTCTCGATCCTCAAGGCGGGAAACGGGAAACATATCAAAATGTGTTCACTTGTGTGAAATTTTGAATATTGCAAAAGCGGAATATTGGACGGGGATATAACGAAGGATTGTGAAAACAGGTGACATAGTATAGAGTTATCGTTAAATCCTCTGTTTAAAAATGTGAAAACAGAGAATGGAAAATGCTTGTGAAAATCGGATAAAATACATTCGCTTTCCTAGACCGGTGATTTACTATCAGGAATATTCTATTATTTTCATCACCCTCATTTATTGGTTCAACAGAACTATATCCTGATGAAAGGTGTGCCTCCAAATTCAAACGGTGAATAAATTTGGAAGTGGGTACATACCTAAATCAGAGGCTCCGAGGGAGCTGATCAAGTGCCGAGAAGATTTATTCAAGAATTTGAATTTCGTTATTGGTTACCAAAAAATAGAGGCGCTACGACGTTCGAGGACGAGATAAACTCCACGCGATGAAGCTGGTGGACTGCCTAGAATTACCGCTGCAGGGTGAATTATAGAATTTGCGAGAATACGAATTCGCGTTACCGTGCGGATGAAACGAAATACCTCCGTCCATAGACGCTGTTCGTCCAAGAGATTTTAAAGTACGATCGAAGCACGCCTCGAACAACCACGCATATCGTACCATTCTGCACACAGACCACTGACTGTGAGCGAAACAAAAACTGAACTCGATCTAATTTAACTTACAAACTAATTCCACGCTCGCCCACCCTAATCCAAACCGATCATCGATTAACTTCGAAGCGTGACGTAAAACCAGAAGAAGGTCGTGGTTGATGCCAGTACATTTTAGTTTGAGGCTTAGACTTAGAACACGATTGAACGCCAACTAAAATCTACATCGAAGCTCGTAAGTTGGCTGAAACTAGAAAATTATTTACAAGAGTAACAGAAAAATGATCTGATTTCCAAAAAGTCATGTCTTTCTATTCGGCTCATATCTGTGAGAATGAGGCAGAAAATTTCTACCGAAAGAACGTAGAATTTGAGAAGTATCGTTTAAAAGTAACTTGAAGAGGTTTACGGTTCGTTTTATTTTTTTCACCAACGAACCATTTCTCCTGATTTTCCAAATTATTTCGCGCTGTTATGTTAGCCAGAATCCTTTGCACGGATGATGATTGAAAATAAAATTGTACCCACCACGTTAAGTTAAACCAGTTTTTCCTCGTTTAGCACAAATTTGGATTAGCCGTTCTGATAGCCTTTTAGCACATGCGGCTTTCCAAATGAAATAGTCCCTCATAAACGAACAAATAAACGAATGGGCGTTTATGAATGATAGAACAATACAACATTAGCGAAACGCGCGAGCCATACACGTATAAAATAGCTGGCTCGGGGCGGCATGGAATAATATATTGCATTTGGATTTGCTGTTGCGTATACACGAAATACTTTGCGTAGCTGTACGCGCAGGTCGGTGTATGGATATGATATCCATGTAAATCCGTATTACATATCTGCGAATGTAGGTATGGAATGGCGACATGGACCTATCCACGTCGGAACTCGTAACATACCTGCATACATTGGGGCGGGTATTACGCTGCTGCCTTTCGTTAATTTATAATCTCATCCAGCATAGGTATATGTATATGCCGAGAGCTGCACGTATCCGCGGATGAACACGCATACATCACGATGCTCTCAATGGTCGGTACGTGAAAAAACCACCGGAGAGACGGCGTGAATTTATCTTGGAATGGTGAATAGGAGATCGGCTCCGGTTATAAGTTCCGAATAAGGCAATACGAGGGCCTAATTGTAGCCGATATGGTTGACGGTGAATCATGGGAAAGAATATAATTTGCGGCGTAAATATCGCTCGCTGAATTATAAAAATTTGTGATTAGGTAATTTTGCTTGCGTACTTACAATTTCTCCTATTTCATTCAGAAAACGATGAAACACAGAAGCTAAGAATTACATTGTAGGGATGAATGCTGCGTGCATCGGTACGATTTCATGCGATGTAGTGGAAATCGGAGTCTGTTTTAATCTGATGCGATTTAAAAACCAGTAAAAGGTCCCTAATCTCGGATATAGATCGGATTATTCTCCTTCGAAGAAGGCCGTAGTCCTATGTACCTGCGTCGTGGTTATTCTCATTACAATCATTATTATACCGAGCGTACATTAACTGAAAAAGTTGATACCTTGTACGTAAAAAGTTAAAGACATCTTGCCAGAAAGCCCGCACTTAATTGACGATAAAATATACCTACAGCAATTTCTTTCTCCACATTTCTCCACTTCCTTTCTCAATTTAAATTTCGGCATTTTAATCGCCGCCGCCTAATGTTCTCGGCCCCTATCTACTTTTCATGCCAAAAACCAAAACTTCATAAGGAAGAGATCTTTCCCTTTTATTTTTCTTGATTCCTGCGTATCCTCACACTGCGAATTTTTAGCCCGCAATGATCACCCATAAACCGTTAGCTGACGGTCGTTTCCTATTGAAAAAGAAGAATAATACACATCGTAGACGCGATGATGTTGAGAAATTACCTACATTGGCAGAATACAATTTCTGGACAACGAGAAATGTGCGACTTCGCGTCGACCGTGGAGCATCGTTTCTTCAGCGTTTAGTACCAACAGTTATATACAATGGCTACCTTCGTTAGAGATATATTTTTTCCAATCGCGCTATTGCGTTTCACTTCTTCTCTCTCTGATCCTAATATCCGGCTCCTGAGCACGAGCAGCTTATACCGATCGAAGTATGGAATTCGCACGTGTCACGATTTACAGAAAATTGTTGAAAACATAGAATTGTAGTTTTGCGCTATCCCTCACGTCGTACGTGACAAACAATAAATAAAAATCTACGTATACATAATATCCGTCAGAAAGTTGATTTTGAATCCTCAACGTCATGTGAGCCGCCTAGCTGGCTTCGAGCATAGACGATTACGTTCAGCGGTTCAAAAGATTTCCATTTCAATGGCAATAACGTTTCCGACTTGGTTATATTTTTGAATATTTTAACACGGCTATCCTGATGGGGCTAACATTTATCTTCGGCAATTTCTGCCACGGTAAACACGAAATTGGTTTTTGATTGAGAAATTAATCTGCGGCGATCTAATAACCTAGCTGTATCTTGTCTCTAATATGTGATGTTTTTTAATTCAGACTCCTCTGGCAGGTTATCGGATCTATAAAAGTCCTCTAGTACATGAAGTTTTTTAATTCAAACCTCGCCTGGCCTGGTTTCTGGATATAGGACTCTTTCCAGGGCTTGGAGGTGGGTTACGTCCACGCAAGCTCTTCTATAACTTCGCCGAAGAACGATGATAAATGTTTGCGTGGGAACGACCTTGTGTCGTAGCAAAAAGTTTTAATCGATCACCGTGTTCCAGGGATGGGTCGCAAATTCGTTCCGGAATTTGTTCACGAAGCATTGCGCGTGCAGAGACCGAGGTTGAAAAAATATATAACGCCATGATCTCAGGTAGACTCCAGCCTCCTCATTTGCAGAATAATATCGGTAGATTATAACGAAGCTATTCGATCGTCGTTCAATTTACGTTTATCCGAAAACGTGTTTATCTCAATTAGGCAGCTGTTGGCTGGTGACTAATTGAATTCGCTCTAGTACATCTCATTAAGGTAGGCGTGAATTTTCATCAAGCGCGAGTGAAAGTTGAGCATAAATTTTTGCTAAGTTCAAGGAGCTGAAAAATTAGCAGATTATTACTCCGAAGTCGCAAACAAGGAACTATATCCGATTACGTACGATCCGAAACTGCCATTACGCACGTTTACCGAATGTCGCGTGTAATTTGCCTCCGTTTATCCACTGTACAAATGAACAGTCGGATCAAACGAGCGGGCCGAATCGTGTGGGAGGAACTCATGCGAATTATCGATAGCTAGATTTCTTTCGAGATGAAAACCGCCCCATACCATCGAACACGATTAACACGAATACGATTTAAAAGCTCGACAAATTATTCGTTACAACGAAGATCATTCATGATCCGCTCATTCGGGAGATGAATCACGAGTGCGTGCACAGCTTGACTGCTCGACCCGGTGAATGAAACAATCCGAACGGTTCGTAAGGCGGATTTAAACTCTTTTGAAATATATGCGCTACGTCGAGTGGATTAATACGGATGTACAATTTTTTGAACCGTATTTATCTCTTGGTCTATTTATTTCGAATCTGGAAAACCGACGCGACGGAGCTTTTTATCTCCTGCGACTCATTTTCCACGAGAGCCTATGCCAAACAGGGTGGAATACATCAGTTCCACTATTTGAACACTGCAGCAGGAGAATAAACTGGTGAAGAAAATCGTTTGAACAGCAAAGAAATTTCTCGAATAAAAATACGGCAGTATGCAAAATGCACTCTTCCACCCCATGCGGCAGCTATATAGGACACACAATTGCATACGATATGCAGAATTCGCTATATCCAGGCCAGGGACAACGGGGCGCCAAGTCTTCGGTGACGGTTGATTCTCCGCGTGACCCATTATTGTAGTACAAAGTGAGCATTTAGTAAACACTCTGCACCTGTGCGACACATATCTATTCATCCTACACGCCTATATCCATGATCATGGCCTCCGAGGTCTGATTGGGCAAATTCTCATGGTGACATTATCATAAAAGAAGAAGAAGAAGAAGAAGATGAAGAACAAGTTTCGGTCCATCCATAATTCAAAGCTGTTGAGGAATATTGTTTGTTTTTCTTTTCGTTTGGTGTCCTGTTCTTCCTTGAAGAGCTCTTGAAAAGTTTGAAAATAAATTAGTTTCCCCCCTTCATGAGGGGGAAACTTAACCGTGGTGTACATACGAAAAGCTCTGTAGAATAGAGAGACTTTCTGGATCTACAGAAGGAGCCAAGCCGCAGCAGCTGGTCCAGAAGTACGGCTATCCTCGATTCGGGCCTTGTATTTCTCGAAATTGTAAGGCCTTTCTTGAAACGACAGGTTCACGAACATTTCGTGGTCATTTGCCGCCGACCGCACGCTGTTCGGACTTTTGTTTCAAACATTCTTTTTCCGCATTGCCCAACTCCAAAAACTACTATTGTACACTTCTGAAAAATCCAGCCACACACCGAAGTAGTTGAAGTTGATATGTTATTTCTTTTTATCTCTTCAGGAATTTGAAAGCCCGCGTTTGCGACGATGTAGCAAAACTAATTTCATCAAAGCCGTAACACACGAATGGTTGGTATCATCGAATACATGCCAATCTTCCATGTACATAGGCATACTTCACGGCAAAAACCTCTTTCACAATGATCTAATTCTCGGCCATATTCTCAACGTAGACTATAGTTCAGGTTCCGTATTATCACCCGTATAACAATATGTGAGTGCAAACGTATATTGTACCTGCATAACGACTAGCTTATGGAAAACAGGACTTTATATATTAGCATTGATAATTTATACATAGTTAAGTTCTCTCTTACAGAGTCTAGGTCGTGGTGCAGCCTTGGTCGTGGTTGAATTCTATCATTCCGGCACCTTATACAGCTTTCAGGTAATATCAGAAGCTCTCACGCCAGCAGTGAAGATTGAAGTTTGTATATAAAAACTTTCAAGAGAAATATAGGATCCTCGATGCAGGTTCAGGCCGAGGATAGATGATCGAGTCGATGAATAAAAAAGTAGGAAACACAAGCGCGAAGATATATTATTCATGAATTTTGTCAGGTTTATAGCGAATGCTCGATTGATTAGCGTTATCAAATTGGTCATCATTGCAATCTTTACGAAATGGAGGATGGCCAGAGTTTCGGGATAGACTCAACGATATAACCAAAGTGGCGATTTTTCCAGAAGGCCAAGGGGGACGGCTTAACGGATCGTCCTTCGAGAAAGGTATTTCCATGTGTTGAACTGCATATTGAGGATTCCGATGGTCTCTACCTGCTGCTTTCCTTGCCACTATATTTTCGTCGCCAATTTTCATTCGATTCTAGAAAATTCAAAGCTTGCTATTGTCCGGCTCGGATAGAATAAGGTAGGACCATTGCTCCTATTGTATTTCAAACATGTGAAGCGAAGCTATTCGAATTCCTATGTGTGGCTGTAAATTCGATTCTATTTCTATCTATGCTGGTTAGCGAACCTGAAAACTTTTCCCCGCGAGAGAGTATACGTGAATTCAAAAACATAATTGGGTATATTATGCATATATATCGTGAAAAAATGATGTACGTCACATCACTGAACGAGCAGAAAGAATGAATTAGAGCAATTATTTTGAACAAGATATTCCAATTTAATTCACGATCCCGCGTACTCAGCACTCCCCATTTTTCTCTTCGTTTAAAGCCACCAGCAATTAAAAGTTTTATTTTCTTTTATTGTTAATTATGAGTAAGAAAATATAGGAAATATTGTGGCGCCTAGAAAGGAACGGGAAACCGGATGAGCATTAATTAAAATTAGTTGTTTATATTTTGAAATTAGAATTTTTAGGGGTTATGTTCAAATTTTAGCCTTGTAATAACACAGCTGTACTTTGATTAAATTGTTACGAAATAATGTAATTGGATTCTGATTTGCTTCAGCTTATGAAGCATGACGAAGGGCGAGCCACGAAATTTCCCATTGAACATTTTACTGATCCCTACAATGATGAAGTATCCTTCAAAGCCACAAGCTTTCAAAATTCGTTCACGAAAATTTTACTCAAACGATATTTCATCCTTGAGCGATCTTCTCACGTTTGTCACAAATCAGCAAATCCAGTTTCGATACTCTGAGAAAAAAGGACTGAGAAACTACGACCTGTCCTTATCACTTCTCAGTTCCGGTTTTCCCCCCAATAAATCTCAATAGAAAAGATTTCAAATTACCTAAAAATTAATTTATCATATCCAATAAATTTTGTAGGCTGAGCTCCTCCACCGCAGCTTTCGTTCCGCGCCAATCAAATTTATATTAAAGCCTCGTTCACTAATTGCTTTGGCGTGTAATTGCGGACGTTTAACATCTATGGATATACGTACGGAAACTCACGTTACAATTTTTTGTTCCACGCACAAACATTCGTCGTCTAAATATGTTTTCTACCATACGATGATCCATCGCAAATTGCACCTATACATTAGAGTATCGAATTTAATTTTACCGAAGCTAATTATCCGCAGACCTCGATAACGAGTTTCTTGAGAAAATTTCCTGATCATCTTTACAACCGGCCTTATTCCACGCTCCATTAAAGCCATTATCATGATATTCGGATAATGGTCATCTCGAACGCGCACTTTTACGGGCAAAGTTCCATCCCCTCTGCAGTAAGAATCGAGCATTAAGGATAGAATTCATTGTGTTGTGGTAATTGAATCTTCACCTGAAACGCCCGTAATTGATTGAAATTCGAGGAAATAGGTGACCGCTGTTGATGCCAGAAGTTAGCAACTTTGTTTCCCAAACGCGCTTACGTTAAGCTTTCCAATGGATAGTAAGAATTACGAAGTAGATGTCATTGACGCGAAACTGTTTCCCGGGGCTAACGAAAGCTCGACTTACCAGGTCCTCGGAAGATAAGGGACTTTCAAGCATTCTAGCGTGGGCACGGCGGTGTACAAAGCTTTAATGCTCGTGTAGCATTTGACGCAGTTTGTCAGCTGACTTCCGAGCAGAGTTGTAGATGCTGCGCAATTGCTACGATGCACACGTAAAATCCATGTATCAGGAATAGTTGTATAATAGCAGTATGTAGGTCTACCACTTTTGAGAAGGACAAAGTATGTCAAGGGAGTTGATGGATGATGCGGCACGAGATGCAACTCGTTGGGATCAAGTACCTAATTCTAATTGCAAAGAATCTAATCCCAAGAGAAGTACGAAGTTCTAAAAGAAGGAGGTAGGAAATAGCATCCTTTGAGATTCAGACTAATTACTGAGATCCTTGAGAACTGCTCGCTGCACCCATTTCTAAGAGGGTTAAGAATAATGAATGCGCAGGAAAATTATCATTCATTTATATTTGCAACGTTTCGACTCGGTGCTAAGAAAGAAGACAAGAAAAAAAATAGCGTCACCCTTATCCAAGGAAAAAGAAGCTCTGAACGTCAGCAATTATCTACGATTTTGGTCCGCTTATCATTAAACTTGATCTAATCATGTACCTAACGATCCATTCAGTTCTTCCGAAAATATTGAATCAATGATTGGTGATGGATATTATCGATAGATTTGCATGATTCGCAGTGTTTTTCTTTTTCCAAATTCAACGAGATCGGTTGAGCTCGGTTAACACTCACCTTTAATATTGACCATGCGCACTTCACAGACAACAGAAAACGTGAGATTCTCTGAACAGAGAACTCTTTTTTAGAGCGGATAATTTTGAATTCTGGAACACTCGGCTTTAGTCTGTCTGTATCTTGCGAAAAACGTACGTAGGCACACGAAGGACATCAGGGTTCATAGTAGTTCATCGTTTTTCACTGCATGCTAAAGGGAAACTTAAGATATTAGGTGAAGTTAGCTGTTTCTGAGGTAGGTACTTTCACAGTTGACAAAGCATGTGTGGAAGTAGAGGAGAAGCCGTTTTTGTTGCCGGGGAGAAATCCGTGGAGAAATCACAGCCCTGCAAAATGAATAGCTGCGAGGTACGGATGTCTTCCGTACATTGTTACGCTCCTTCCGCTACTACGAGCAAGGCTATTTTATTCCCCACAGGAAAGCACGAGCCTTGGGATAAATAATGATTATAGAGCAATCATCGTGTCTCCAGGTTTTGAACGAAGTAATAATTCATACATATACCTTCGAAATCTACTATTTACTCACAATTAGAATATACTTTGAATTGGGAATTTCATTAGTCTTAGCTAAAAAATACATACCCATGCGTTACAAAATAATCCGCATACAAATAGAATCCAAAAACGAACTTTCATTTTTTCATGCACCACAGCGAAAATCGTCAGTTGTTTTATGAGGAAATCTAGTCAGACTTGATGTGAAAATGATCAGCTACTCTGGTCTCACGTCAGAGGAGGAATTGTGAGTTTGAATTATGGAACAAAGAACTGCTCAGAGCGCCTTGTTCCTTCAACTTTCCTTCGATGGATTGTACCCCAGCTGAAACTTTGAGACCACAGACGTTGGCCCGCATAATTTAAAGTTGAATTTGCCACGAGACGCGACGTAGCGAAAGCAATTTTCGACAGCAATGGTTTCATCACTCCGCAAGTTCCATTTGATTTTTAATCGACTTATCATGAGCTAAGCAAATCTTTAAAATCTAACAAAAAAAATATTCATATCTTTCACCGTACTCAGATAAAATGATGCTGCATGCTGCAGCCCTAATTTTCTTTGTGGTTCTGGCTTTGGGATCAGATTTTATCGGTCCCCGATGGCCAATTTAATTTCCATACCAAAGCACAATATCGTAAAGGTCAAAGTTTCCCTTTTCCGTGACGGCGGGACCTCTTAGCGGCAGCCTGCGTCCGTTGGTTGTAGACCGACCAAATCTGAATTTCAAACGCAAAACAAAAAGACGAATAGAAAACCTAACCTCGGTATTATCGAAACCCTTTCCGATCTGCTTATTTCTTATATACATTCGACCGAATGGATCTTTCTTATCGCTCGTATTTCTTGTGGAAACCGGAGAAATGTCGGTTCACCAACATCACGAATTTCGAATGAGCTAATTTTCCGCCAACGCACTAACAACAACAAAACAGCTAATTTTAGCCTGGCGCAAAAAAAAGATTTCAGGGTTTCTGCGAACTTTTGGACTCACGCTGTACCGATTATCATACGTTAAGCTAAGCACGCAGCTATTTTAAGATTCGCAACACGAACGATGTCTAACGCCTGAAGTTCTAATTACATAATAGCTGAATTTTCTCTTAGAAATCTCAGTCCTGTTCTTTAGAAGTGAAAGTCAATTGAGTTTTGGAGGGTACATTTTCTTTGTGTACACATACCAACTTGATAAAATTAACTTTTCTGAGCCTGAACCACGTCCCGGTGTCACGCGCGAGTACAATTAAGATGTGGTGCAAACAACGGAAATTATATTTCGAGGTCTATTCTATCAACGGAAGAAATAAACTCATGAGTTTGTATTTACATTAGTTCTGTTACGTGCAGCTACTTACACCTAGCTTGCTTCTAAGCGTATAATTCCTATTCCAATGGTAAATGTAGCTAACTTATTGCCTGCGCCTGCTCGAATTACAATATCATATCCATTCTCATCGCCGATTTCATTCTGTTTCAGCCAGTTATACGTTATGAGATTATCGTTCGCGCTTGCAACGAGTCACGAAAATACAATAATAGGGAAACGTTAGGATAATATTAAATTTTCAAAAGCTCACGGAATTTTCGTTCGGTTCTTCCGACTGAGCCAGTGCCCATTATGTTTTGAAGAAATAATAAGTATTATCGATGAAAATCCATTTCTTGCGGCATTGTACCGCTGCGAATTCATACCTCCGAAATTGCTGCGAAGGGTCCATCGACCTTACTTTCGGAGGGAGAAAATTGTTATCGCTAAGCTCAGAGTTCGGTAATAATTAGGCAATAATATTCAAATAACTAATGGCCCACTTACAGTGTTGAGTCGAGGTAACCAACGGCTTCCGGCCCGTCTGACCGAGTGTAACAAATTACTTCGTTTAAATGACTATTATACGATTGTAGAAACCCATTCAGAACACAATTAGAAGGGAACTTATTGTGCGGGGTATGTGTGGTGAGATACAAGATACAAATGGGACAGTCGCTGTTTTTTCAATGAAGAATTGGGATTTTCTTTCGATAGAGAAATTCGGTGAAATGATCGGCCCAAAAATTACCAGTACCAGAGCGTTCCTAGATATTTGAAATTTATAACAACTATAAGATTAGATTTTGTCCCCTCGGCAACGTATCTGTGGTGAATGTGGTGCCGCAATGTTTCCACTCTGCGAAGTAAGACAGGGAATTTATTGCTCACGGAACGACCCTTGCCAAGATCCTCTGGTGCAAGAAAACCAGAAGAATATCATAACTTTGATCCGCTTGGTTGGTGAGTATACTACAGTGTTGATCTACTTTAGATTTATCGATCATCACGTATTTGCAGCTACAGTTGATGAATTCATTCATTAACTGTTTTATTTTAGAGAGATTTCATTGGAAAGTATTGGAGTACTTTTCGGGTAATGAAACCGGAAATTAAAGCGAAATAGTTAACCTTGTACAGGTTATGCTTCTTTCATTTCATTTCGTTTCGAATCAAGTGGTAGGCCGCGTTACGGCAGTCATTGCATTGCAGCGAAATCCCGATTTTCACAAACGACGTTTTCTTGTCGGACACGGGCTGAATTGCGTCGTAAAGCAGGTAGATCTTCAGGGTCAACTTTCTTTACAACGTCGTAAAAGTCTCTATTATCTCAGACAAACGATGTTGGATCAAGCGTTCTCATCCAGGCGATTATCGTCTAGGATCATTATCAAGTACGTCTAGCCCTTGTTCGAAAATCTTAGGAATTAATGTCCCGAATGCGAATCCATTATCTAGGCAGCTGTTACGATGGATAGATGAATGAACAAATGGATCATGAAAATCTCTGGAAAACAAATACCCTCAAGACATATAGGTACACATAAGTTTCTAGTTTGGCGGGCACCCTTACTGCCTTTGCTAACAGATCTTTGATATACGGACGCACTAGCAGCCAAGCGTAACTGCATAAGCTCACGAGAGGCTGGCAATCTAACCTAGCTAAGACAGGAAATATCTATTTTTCATCGAATCCTATCGATGTTTTGAAAAATTGAAATACTCAGCCACTTGCTGCCATTACACTCAATGAATTCTCGAAGTTTCGTGAAAATCGAGCTAGTCGTTTACGAAAATTTCCGATTCTCGTTTTCGAAACGGTGTCTGTACATTGAAGATAGCGAGTCCTGTACTTAGCACCTTATATTAACTCTGCTGACCGAGAAGTAAGATATAATACGTGGATATAAAACAGGAAATCTCTGTTAAGTGATCGTAGCAAAGCAATACGGATATTTGCGAAGAATTTATATTATGCAAAACGTGGAACGGAGAACGTGGAGCATTCGAACAACGGGGCCGTGTAACAGCTGCACAGAATGTACAATATCAATTCGTCCCCTGTCGTCTAACAGTTAAGATATTCTGTCAGGAAAAGCCTTCTCCTTCGCTTCATTAGTGTTCGAATCCTACTATTTTATACAGCTTGGAGTAGCTTAGCACAAAAGCATTAACTAAGCTTCTTATCGCCCCTTTCGTATGGTCAGATCTGCATTTATCGTTTCCTCGACAAGAGCAGAAGCCATCATTTGACAAATGCGTATATACATAATTTCTTGGTAAGTTTGTTGACTCGCCATGTTGGTAATTATATCCACGTCTTGTTTCCAGCTGAATGTCATTATTAGCCATAAAATTTGACACCGGTCCCAACAGCAAGTTCCAGCCCAAGATCATGTGGGTTTTTTCATTTTTACAGATCGCTGTCCGCTGTTTCCACTGTGGAACTTGTTTTATAATCCTAGCATATTATTAACTCGGGAGGCAACTATTTATAAAATTTCATGGAAGCTGAAGCCTTGCTTAAAGACGATAGACCCGAAAAATGAAAATCCTATTCCGAAGAGAATAAATTTTCTGCGGCAAACTGAGCATGACTATTTTTCGCATCGGTGATCTTACGCGGTTTATCGAGAAAAATTCTCCTCCTATCCCGAATTGTAGATCAGATTGAGTCTTTTTCAATCCATCCATATCGGATTCACGTTCGATCCATGCATGTGACAGGGAATTCTATACACTCGTCTTTCCCCGGCCTTAGTCCGAGTCTTCTTTTCGTTGAAAAATAATATACGCGGTGATTTGAGAAACAGAACGTATATCATACGAATTCGTGAGTCTATTCTGAGGGTAAAAATCATAACTTTGTCCCCAGCGTAATCCTGGTATATATGATATTACGCGCGGGGAGTTTGCCAATCGCGTAGGTATTGTCACCAGCTAAAAATTGTTTAAAACTTTGTCGACTTTTGCAAGCATCAGGCACAAGCAAGACTGTCAGTCAACTCCCTGAGGGAATAGCAGGAGTTGAGCTTCGCGTTCCTCGACAAAACGAGCCCAGCTCCTCTACCCGACGAGTAGAAAAACTTTTTTCCCGTAGATTTGTAATATTGCGCCCACGGGATGAGGACGAACTGTAAAAAAGAGAGAAAAATAAGAAGACAAGAAGAAGATAAAGACCGGAATTGGAACGGGCAAACGGAGCTGGACTCTAAATTATCAACTTCAGGCGCGATCGAAGTGAAACTTTCGACTTTGGTTATCTACTTGATTCTGCACGATGTCATGCATAGTGGCAATCGAACTCATTGTGCCGCTTTACATCAAGATTTGCACCGCCATCTACTCAATATACAGAATTGTAATTGTATAAAGGAGGCTTTACCGAAATGGCGAATTTCCAGACACTCTATTTGAAGCAAAAAGAAAGAACGAAAGAGAGAAACTCGCTCGGCTATACCTCGATTTTCATTCACGATCGCAAGAACGGCCGTACTACTGCGTATGGAAGACGTTCTAGACACACATACAGACGAAATTCAGCTTCGAAATACTTAAGCCTCCATAAGCTATTACGAAATGGAATTAGTATTGGTGTGTCTTGTATCACAAACGCACACGGTCTGCGTTTTTGATTTGCTGAACACTTGAGCCCGAATATCTTGCCATAATTTATTTCAGAACTTTCCTTAACTTCAGCTTCAATTAGGAGATCGCACATTCAAATTTCATCATCCCTTTTTCGTTTTAGATATATTTCTGATTCTAATTGCGTTCGAGTTACTACACTTTAGTTTAACTATAGCCAGAGTTCATTTTTGTTTCATTGTTTTTCGCCAATCGTAATTGTATTGATTTTTCTTCATTGGTGTTACACTTATCGATGGCATAACATCTGTCGCATATACTGATTGGGTAAATTCACAAAATATTCATACATGAATGAAATGAACCGCAATTTTTGCAGAAAAGAAACCATCGCGAGACAATTTATTCTCGGGGGTACTACTACGTAGCTATCTTCGTATACTATTGTAACGTGTTAACCGAAATATTCGTAATTTGATATAGAATTTTGCCCACGCCCGGAATCAGGGAATGTAATGAACGTATTCTATTTGCATCATACAAATAACTCATGCAAACAAAAGCGTTTTTGGGTAAATATATGTGTACTATACACGGTGAATTCCTAACGTCCGAACACTCGGAGTAGCGTTTAGGCGGCCGTGAAATCTGCGTCGTCAATTTTTTGCCGTTTTCAGCCAATCAGAAAATCGGAAGCCACTGAAACAATTGATTGGTTGGCTAAAAACGGCAAAAAATTTACGACGCAGGTTTCGCGGCCGCCTGAACGCTACCTCGAGTGTTCGAACGTTGGGAATTCACCCTGTATGTATATACATACACACGAATATTTTCGAGTTCTGTGAAAGCTCGAGGCTCTGTTCCGGTTTGTAAGGGAATCAGTGCAAAACATGGGGAGCAACGTTTGGTGAATTGACTGTGAGAATATGAAGAGTAAAGGAGACGCGAAAGGAAAAGAAAAGGGAAAGCTTCGATCACAGGTACGCACGGTTAGATTCGATTCGGAAAGGCCTTCGATTCTCGATTATTTGTACCCGCGTCAAAGAGGTAGGAATCCAAAACGTTCATTTTTTCATTCGGATTCTCACATTTCTGTATGTACCCATTTTTTGACGTGATATAGATATCGGTTCCGATAAGCTACGTAGTGTATTCGTCTCAGATCAATGAATTCTATGGAAAGATGATCAAAGTTACCGAAAACTGCCTACATTTTTGTTCTTCTATTTTATCGGGAAATTGAAACCATCGGGTAAGCTATGAAGTCCATCGTGATTATGGAGAACGTGAGACGCAACGGGTGCTGACAGATATTATTACACAGAGGCACTGTACGAGTACGTATAGGCCACATAAAAGAGGCAAAAGTTGGAAAAAAAGTGTTTCGAACGTCGAAAAATGTCAAAATTTGTCTCAAGCTTGTTTCTCAAATGGCTCCGACGGTCGCCCTTTTTGTCCTACCTACTGTACATAAATCTACCGACAATTGATGCCGTCTAGAAAGCTGATTCTCACAATCAGCCAGGATCGGGATCCGACTCGACTCTGTGTTACAGATCCATTCTTCTGTGGATTCGATTGTCAACGAAATAAGATCTGTCCGCAGGACGCAATGTATATGATGTCCAAGGACAGCAAAACCGAAGCGAACAGCAAAAAAAACATTGAAAAATGAACGAAATATCTCACTGTTTTCGAACGGAAACAATATACTATGCAACCGGAGAAAAATATTTTGTCCTTCTGTGATCGTGACGATTGGAAATTACTTCAATGGCGTAGAACTTGATCGAAAAACGTACGTGCCGTTGACAGATACGCAATTGCACTTACGATTCGAGTATAAAATTGAACAAAAATGAACATTCGACGGTGACGAATAATTGGAATTTCGTCACCATTACTCGAATTTGAAATATCGCTGACAATGAGACTTCAGTCTTCTTGATCGCGAGATTGTAAAACTCGTAGCCCCATTTTTGGGGGAATATTTGTCTGGTCATTTATTTTGGTCATTCAGTCGGCAAGGGATAGTTACAGCTCCGTCGAGCTCGAGATAATTTGGTTACTTTTATGAAATTTGTTTGATCTGGGAATCGATGCTATACATCCTGTATTGGTACATGATCATATCATATAAATACATGTTTGTACATACGTACTACATACGTTGATTGGTTGCATATCCTGAAATGATTTGCAGAGGGTTGACATAATTTACATTCCAATTACATAACGAACCACTGATTATATAGGGACGGGTAACCTTTTAACTAGCAAATACAAATGTATATGTGTGAATATATGAACAATCAAAGGAAAAAGCTCGGAACGTTCGACTGCCAGAAGTTGGCCAATTGGAAGCTGAAACATCTTTCGTGTAGTTATAGGCGGGAGTGAACTTTTGTTGAAATTGTATTTTTTGTTCTCTCATAATAAATAACCTCGAGAAAAACTATGGGAAAAGCCTTGAGCCACATCTTAGTAAGCTCTATGCAAATGCGTGAAGCAACAATATGAGGAAGAACAAACCCTCACTGATCATAAATCATTGAAGACCCAGATAGACCTGCCCTGTCAGTGCGGCATTGAGAACCCTAAAAAAACCAAAGTATGAAGCATCAGTGAATCTTTATAGCTCAAATATTCAGGAACTGAAGAAGAGAGAAACAACTGAGTAGTCACTTATGCAAAAGACGTAATTTAAGGAGTCAGGGACCCTCGCAAGCACAACAATCAATCCTGAATTCTCTCACACGTTGGTTTCCATATCTGGTTGATGTTTCATTTTTCGTTTTTCACTCTCTTCTGCATTGTTGTCAATCTAAATTACGACACATGTATAGAGCGCGTGAAGGTGCATGCGAAAAAGGTTTAAATTCACCATCAGGTGCTCGTGTTTCATGTCCGATTTGTCGGATACCTAACGTTTCATGCAGCACAGAATATCCATGAAAGCCAGTGTGCCATGAATTTTAAAACACGTACTTTCGTGTTGCAGGGCAAAAGGTCGGCTGGTCATGACACCGCGCCTCTATTCTGTTTGCAGTAAATGTGATATCTGCGGTACCTGTAGACGTCGTACATACACACGAAGGCAATGTCGCGTGTTGCTCACATTTATATTTATAAAGCAGAATACTTCTACCTTGGTAGGTTTATACTGCCACGGCGTACAATACGCGTGAAATTACACCCCCTTGCTCCTAACGAAGAGGCATTATTAACTCCCATCGCCACTTCGAACAATATGTGAATATGGTCTTCGAGGGGAAACGGAAAGCCTCGATTGATTGGCTTGTAATGTTTCTATAAAACGAGGAGAAACGGGTCTCAGTAAAAGAT
This sequence comes from Phymatocera aterrima, assembly GCA_963170745.1. Taxonomy (NCBI): domain Eukaryota; kingdom Metazoa; phylum Arthropoda; class Insecta; order Hymenoptera; family Tenthredinidae; genus Phymatocera; species Phymatocera aterrima. The sequence goes on from OY720662.1 coordinate 14,192,104, forward strand.
GTCTGCTTCCCACCTTCATTCGCTTACAAAAATACCACCCCCTCGTAAAAAAACATTTTTACTTACGTGTATGTCAAAAGTTCACGACACCCTCTCACTCGCAACAGAAATTGCCAATCTCCGAGGAAGTGGAAACGAATGGATGTGATTAGTTGAGTAAACAACATCATGGGCTATTTTCTGGTTCGGTTTCCCTTTTATTATTAGCTAATGTGCTGCGCGAGGCAATACAGGATTACGCACCATTCGTGGGTTGTGATGATTCCTCCCACCCTTAATTCAAGCCTCGGGCATACAGTTGCAAATCCATCTCACGCTGATTTGCAAATACTATCTATCTGCCGATAGTTAGCGGACTTTCTCCACGGCTGGTTATCGAGCACGAGAACTATGTGCATTGTGTAAATTATACGATAATTTATCCATCTGAAGTGATAGATGGTGAGTGATGATCGTCGCACTGTTCGAAACGTCGAATTTCTCGCTATTTACTGAGCCTAAGAGTGAGAAATTCATCAATTAAAGAACAGGGCTCCGAAGCCCGGAGGATTTTCTTATTTTTTCATTTTGGAAAAGAATCGTTGAGTAGGCCGACCCTTCTTACAAAACGATGTGGCGCCGAGACTTCCTCCATTTTCACTGGCGGCGATAGAGCCTCTTGAGTCCCCTAAACTGCGATGAATTTCTCTTGAGCGAGTCCGACCGTTTTTAAAGTACAGGGGAATAGAAGTAGGTATAGTTCAGTGTCGATGAAGAACCTAAGTTGAAGCATCAAGTCGCTGCGCCCGTGGACCCAGCCGATAAAATATTTTGCATTCAACCGTAGTGATCGAGTCAAGTTTCCAATGAATTACGTGAATGTTTTAGGAGATAGAGTTCCCCGGTGTTTGTTGAATAGGGATCCTGAAAACGTGGACCAAAATCCTTGTAAAATCCCAGCCATCCACACCAACCTCTCGGCACGCGTCCGTCTCTGTCTGCAGAAAGTGAAGTTGATCGATGACCAAGATTCGTTATAGAATATTTAAAATAAACTCATACCAGAAATTTTGACGTTCATTCACTGGTTTTGACATCCCGGCCCACGAATTTTTTGGGTCAATTTTTTGGATATAGTCAGAGTCCCCCAAAGAAGTGAAATTTGTGTGAAATTGTTAATAATGTTATTGCGATATTGCCAAAAGCTTCAACGGTCCGATTTTCTGTGTCAGCGATAAGGATAATTTGTCGAAAAATATGAAAATTTGTGGAGTTACAAGCAACGAAATTGAATCCGAAATGTATTATTCTGATGAACTTGTCCCAACTTCTCATGCAAAGTATAATGTGGACATTTGTGATACTTCATTTGCTGATTATTCCGTAAACAAGCCATCAAACTCGGTTCAACCTACTGAATGGACTGTCCTAGCACGATGAGAAATCTCTCAACTTTTCTCAACTTCACAAATCCACGGAATTGCCTTTCTCAGAGAAAATTTTCCACGTATGTAATTTACAAAGCTTCATTCCAGATATTCTCATTCATGATTCACAGTTCTCGAATCTAAAGAATTTTTTGCAAAATTTAGAAAACTATATCCAAGTTTCTGGAGCCTTATGATTCATTGTCTAATCAAATCTAGACTACCGTTCCGAAGGGGTGGCTGAAATTGAACAGAAGATATCCACCGACTTGTAGAATTCAATAACTCTAAAGCAAACAACGGATTCCACGAGGCTCTGCGGGATTCTGCGGCATTTGTGGCTCCAGTCTGTCTATCCAGCAGTTACGTCACGACGATCTATTCTATCGGGTGTTTTTCAGAAAACTGTCCTCACCGCACAATTCCTCTTTCTTTGGTTTCACATTGACTTATCGGTGTTAAAATTACAAAACTTATTTTCCCATACAATTACACGCGCGAGTGTCGATTTCTTATTTATCCATTTCTCATTTCCACAACCTTCGAAAGTTATTCCATGGACTGACAAATCTGGAAGGACTATTCCACGCATTTTCTTGCAAAGCTTGAACCTCATGGAAATCATTTTTACTTTCGTACTACCGTGTGAAATTTATTTTCTGTTAAGGAGTTCTAAGCTTTCATCGTTATTTTTCACTTCCGTTTGTTTCCAAAACCATAGCTTACTTTACAAAAAACACAGAAATTCCACCATGCCGAACAGCGAACTAGAATTGCATTTACTATGCTGAGCATCGTTATACGTTAAAGTAATTTTTCCATTTTCTGTATAGTCAAAGTGTACGATACGCTGGATGGAGTACAGGTATTAGCCCATTTTGTTTCATGCATAACGACCGATGGATAGTGCATATTATTAGCGGAATTGTGGATATATTTGCACGTGCTAATGCCGCCAAATCAGATTTGTGAAAATTTGAGAAATTGCTGGTAGTTTTGTTCGTTGTTTTTTCACTGTATCGTCGACAACCTTAGAGTCTTTGGAAAATGGAATCGACCCACTCAATTTCAGGTCAATGAATAACCTTTCAAGGAAAGTGAACTCGTAAAGCTGCAGGAGGCTTTTTTTCAGTACCCAATAGCTATATATTCTCTCAGCTGTATCGCGCAATGAGTAGTGTTGCTATAAACTTGTTAGAATTTTGGAGACAAATTTTTACAGAAAAAAAATCTTGGCGATATTTACTGTACTCTACGCTACTTATAGTTACGAGATTTGTTTACTCATTCCCTCAAAAATTTGGGTTCGAATTCGTGTTTAAGAAAAAAAGACCCTCACCTTCATTTCTCTGTGTACGATGTTAAACCGCAAATGATATGATATCGTGTCACGTTCTCCAGTTATTTAGACAAAAAATTCATTATGATACATATATTCGGGGTGAAAATAATTGCAACTTGCCTGCGCGGTTATGATCTACGTACCGTATCTGCATCGTTGAAAAACGGGGTCAAAAATTATTGCCCAATTTACATGATAATTGGTCCTTCTTCCTGCAGCCAACGATAACTGGATTTGCAAGTTAGTCTGTTGGCTGTAGGTCTATAGCTACTCGGTGAAGTGTGTGCCGTTAGTTCAGCGTGATATAATTGATAAATATATGTCGCTGCGACGAAGGTATATAACCGTACCTACATGGATTCTGCGATACAAGTTTTATCACACGTCGAACTACACCAGGACGAACTGCGTTTTCATTTCACAATTCATTTTTTATGTGGGTTATATATTTGTCCATAGGACATGACTTTCGCGACGGCATCGGGAAAACTCGGAAAAATTCAGCGCTGCTTCGAAATGAACGGATGATATTATGTAAAACATGAAATCGACGAACATGAAAGATGTTTCGTAAACAGTTCGTACGATGCACTGCTTCGTTATTCCGCTCCAGATGGAAATTAGACATCCGCAGGACACGTTTCCTTGAACCGAGTATAATATACCAGAGTACAACTATGGCCAGGTATTTGTTCGACTTCCTCGTTACGTCGCTGTTCAGTTATCTCGAAAATGTTTAATCCCATTATTTACGAAATTGTTGTAGTGCTCTCCGACCGTGGTATCATGATCCTCCTCGCGTTTCCTTTCTTTCTTTCTCTCTCCGGCTCTCTGGTTCTCTCCTGAATGGGCACACGGATCCAAATAAGTCCCGAAGGTATTAGAACCACACAGCCGAGTTCACCAAACTCGCGACCCGCCTGGTACGAAGTTTCCCTCGACCGTGAAACTGTCACGTTGAAATAAGTGAAACTAGAATAAGTTGGACGCGCCACGCCTATACTCGTATACTGATTGTGTTCGAACTTTCCTTACACTTGGCTCTTCTTCGGTTAGGCTTCTCCTCATTGTTCGACGCGATTGGATCAATCAACAAGAAGATTACTTCGAGAAGTGCCGTCTTCAGGCATGGGCCCACGTGGTCCCGGCTCTCGGGGGGCCCCAGCATTGGACGGAAAAATTCAATCTGTTTCACCGCAAATTTAATTCTCGAACTATTTTGAGAGTTTTTTTTAGCAGAATAAAGCTATTCTCACCGCAAATTTGTGTTTTTGTCAGCCATAAGTGGCAAAAATTCTACTACCGGGCCCCCGAAAATCTTCTGCCCCCGGGCACCACGGTCCCAAAAGACGGCACTAGTTCGAATGATGTCCTCTCCGCAATTTGTTAGTTCGCAATAGTCCCTGGCAGCTCTGTGATTCTCTCATCAGCATCCGAGCAGCCAGCTGGCTAGTTTCCTGAGAAGAAATTTTCATTTTGGTGAAAGATGCGAAGTTTTTTTAGTCCATGTATGTAGTTTGCCCAGTAGATAATGAATGAAACCAGATCGTTGGGTCGACTGTCCAATTTTTTTCATGTATTTAGCTTCTATTCCTGAAAGTAGCTTTGATCTCAACGTTGGATTGTAAAAACCTGCTAAGGCCGTGGCAAAGAATTTCAGAACGGTTTGCCAAATGGGCAAATTATAGACACAGATTGCTTCGAACAAATTCAGGCATATGTACAGATTCAAAGATTCAGGCTATACTTACTTCGCCATATTCGCCGCTGAAACTTTTGCGCTAGGTGCTCGCATCAGACTGTGATCAAATAAACGTATGAGAAGATGAGGTGTTCCAATTTGAACCAAATGACAAAACACTCAGTCCCTCAGTCAGAAAAAACAAGTTCGAAACTTTCGAACTGAAACTGAAAACAAAACTGAATAGCATGAAAATACACTCAAGGTAAACTGGATTAGGAATTCGTTCAAGCCTGAGCAACAGCTTGAGATGAACTGAATTTCTAGCAGCCGAGTTGTAGTAAATAGTAGCAACGAGGAGTGAACCAGATGGAAGTAGCAGCTAACTGAACCGACACAGTCTGGGATCTAGATGTTTGTGATCTTTCTATTTATTTCCAAGTCTTGTGAAAACGCGAGAGTTACCTATGATTGGAATTAATTGGACTGTTATCCGTACCATTGGTGATTCTACGGCTTTTGGGTCGTTTTTCCAACTTCGGACGGAGAACAGTTTAATCTTCTTTATAGTTATAGTTAATATATTTGAAGGGAGTGACAAGAGAGATTAAAGGGGAACTTTTAGTTTATTTTCCATCGCTTCTACGTTTTCCGAGTGGAAGCTTTTGACCTAAAAATTATCAGAGTGAATACTGAAATGGGGAAATTGTTCAACTGGAACCGAAGTCATTCAGGATAAGCTTGCTAGTTATGGATTTACAAAATGAAATTCGATTCTTGAGTCAAAAACTTTTTTTCCGTGGTTTCATTACCATACAACAAACCGATCAAACCCATTAAGAAGCTCTGTGAACTTGAGGATTGAGTCGGGGTGTGAATTCTGAACAAGCTTTCATTCCCTCTCCCTCTCGCTCTTAGATACACCCGCTTTAACCTTCGTCTCAATCCCCGAAAGTGATAAACTTAATCCTTTCATCAACCACCGTGAATCAAATAAATCTTTTCTTCATAAATTCGCTGATTTAGACTTCTATACCCTTATACTTCGTTTCTCTCCTATCTTGATCTGTTCCAAAATGCATATAAATTTGTTAAATTATACAACTACTAAATCTTCCGGTCCCCGGTAAGAGAGTAAAGACTAGAAATTTCGTCGAGGTTGTGAAACGTTGCACAGTCTCGGGCCACAGCGCATCCGGGTCACTTGAAAGCTTAAAAGTACAGGAAGGAAGAGTTCCTTCGTTCTTCGTTTTATTTGGGGCAAACTTCTTTGAGATAAGAAACCAGCAAATGCTCAAAATTCATTACTATTTATTCATATATATCATCGCCTACAAGCCGACGCCGGAGATTTCCCGAACCACTTTCTATACCTCCAGCTCGGATGGGAACATTTTTTTCTCTCAACATTCAATCATTTGCACTCCGTTATGAAATTTATGCCTCAAGATGACGAACCGTAGCTACCGCTCGAAACAGAAATTAGCTGTGTGGTAAATTAAAACATTTTCTAGATCGGTGATCTTGCCGTGTCAATTTTCTAACGATTGCCCCATTTGACACCCGCTTAGATTTTTTTTACTCACAATCAGGGGATTCCCAAAATAAATCATCCGCCGTTGTCTGTGGCGCATCGAAGCTCGGACCCACAATTGATCCAGACTGTCCATGCTACTAAATTGGTTCTGGTCCGAGCAGCGATCCCTGCATCTGTCATTGTGGTCTATTTTTCGGTCGTGGATAGCGGTGCAAATCCACGGTTCTCTTGTCAGAGGGCAAACGAGTGAATTTCGAGTGCATAATGGAATTGGGAACTGAATCGATACGAGCGAGTAGCAATATACTCGCCTGTTGCTGAAATATACTATATAATTCATTAGCGGATATACACGGATGTAGTACTAATTTCGCCCGATAGAGTAGCTGCAACTTCAAAGAGACGGAATACTGGAAATTGATAAAAACTGCGATTGAATCCTACACAGTTTCGTTATACCATTTCTCCAATTTCCCACAAATGCGAACTCGGAACTGAAATGAAAATTTACAGCACTCAATTCGAGCCGAAAAGCTGATTCTCTCTCTTCGTTTGCAACGCTAAAATATTTCAAGGTTCTCATCTATCTCACACAGTAATCTCGAGGTGTAATAAAATGAAACGTAATAGAAAATTTCCGCACGTATACCTTGTATAATAAGATTTGAATGTGCTCTTTGAAAAAAGTTTTCTCTTCAATTTCATACAGGATATCTGTTGAAACTGAATTGAAAGATTCGAAGAACGCCTGAAACAAATTGAATGACGCTCATCAAAGAGAAGCTTAATTCGAATAGTCGATTGTATCTCGTGCCTTTTTATAATACTGAATGCTATACTTCATCGTTCGCGGTTCACGTATCTGAAAGATATTTGTTGCGAGTCAAATATTTCGAATACATGCTGTCATTTTGACTTCATTTTCACGCTAAATTCAATGTACTCAATTCCATTTCGGAGCTTAAATCAGCTTTCAAAGCATTTAGTGTACTCTGAAAATACAATTATCTGTGAAGCTCACCGATTGTATGAAAATTAGGACCGGGAGATATCGGGAGAATTATTCTCGACACAGCCCTTGCTTGGAGTGAGTGTGTCTGAGAATTTTCGGCGTCTGGATTCCATCGAATAAAAAAATATAGTGAGAGGAAATTGGAAAACGCTTATAGGTCGCCGGCTGATAACAAATATAAAGTTTGTAGAACTTGTTGCGAATTCGGCTGTGCCGTCAGTAGTTCTGAGTAGTTTGACGAAAGTTTCTCAGCTACGGGATGGACGGTGGTGCAAATACTTGGGAAGCATTATAAGGATAATGGAAGGATCCGCTTGACCTTGGCTTTGGCGAAGCTGAAATTGGGGCGGAATTCACGAGGCTTTTCCCCCCATCACATTTCCTCTCTTAACCTGGAATTCCTTGATATTGTTTTTCCACGTTATAATCCTTATCAAATACTACGAATTACAGTTCTCTCTGTCCCTTGGCTCATGAAAAGCTCATGTTTCGACCAGACTTCTTTCACTTATCTTCGAAATAACTGAGCGACCTGCTTCTCTTTCGAATTCAGCCTCCTCTCCGAAGACATCGATAGGCCTATCGTGACATGATTTTGTGGAGAGATTTCATTCCCATACTTCATATTCCGTGAACTTTGAATGGTCTCCGAATGTCATTGAAGAGTTTGTACAAACGGATGCGAAAAGTTGTTGTAGTTTATTCGACCGTGCTTCGATGTTTGACGTGGCCAAGTTTCGGCGAATATTGAATAATCGATGCGTGAAAATTGACCAACACTCCTTACGCAATCATTAAACTATCCTATCAAAGGGGCAGGTGATATTTTATTGATCCGCAGGAACTTTATCGACCTTTTTCCTCCTTCGTCATCATGCAATAAGAGCGTCAATCAGTTAAGCTTTTGTGTAAAACTTTTATCTGTTACCCCGGCGGTTTTCATTCTTTTCCATGATGGATTGTGCGGCTAGTATAGGTTTCTGTATAAGTCAAACGTGACCGCTTTTTCGGTATTATTATACGTGATTTCTCGTCCGCTTCTCGGGGTGCTTGATAAAAGAAATATAAAAGTAGGAAAGTAAGAAGAAAAAAAACCCCGAAAAGAAGAAGGAAACGAAAAAGAACCGATAATAAGGAAGGTAGAACAATTTGGAGCAGCTGGCGCATATTATGAAAAAGTAAATGTTTTATTTCGTCGAATTTCCGGTAATTGAATAGGTTTGGACGTAAACCAACGACTTATGTAAATCGAAAATAAGTGTTCCTACATAAATGAATAACAATTGTAATCTATGTACATATGTAGTACTCTTACGGAAAAAATAGAGAACAAATAAATTGATCATTTGATAGGTTCTGGTTTCTTCATTTTCCCATTGACCGGATACGTTTTCTTTCCTGTTCGTTTTCCTCAAAATGTGAAAATTTGACTCACGAAATGAGTAAGTTGTGAGATCAAATGCAGATGTATAAAACCTGCACGTCTTCCGGAACATATGTTAATACCGAAAACCCTCCCTCGCGTACCTATTCAAAAATAGATTTTCCCTTTCTTGGTTCGCGAATTCAATTTCCGGCTATCCGTTTGTTTTGTGAAAATTTTTTTTCAGAGAATACGTCAAGGGTTCTAGGAAATTCAATATTATCCACTGAACGGCCGAGGGCGTAATGAAAAGTACAATACATCATTTCCTGATTCTGGCACTTCAATCGATTTCTAGTATCTTTCGGAAATGAGAATCTACGACGACTCACAAGACTATGATCATAAAAGAATCGGTATAAAACATCTGCATTGTATTGTAAAATTTATCACGGCAACAAGGACAAAGTAATAAAAAATACGTATACAAAATGTTAGCCACGATGTTTTAGGACCGCTGTTGAGTTTAAATAACGTTATTGGAACAAAATCGTGTGCAATAATATCGGCTAAAATTTTTACGTTGAAGAAAAGTCTTTCTTTGTTTCGCGACGTCCGGCGTCGGGGATTCCGAAAATGTAAAAATGAAAAAAGAAGATATCCAAATTTTGTTTCGGCGCAGAAATTTCAACCGACATTATACTTCCCGATTTTGATCCGTTAATGTCATAGACTTGTGCTTCGCGTATTTTGAGCAATGTCACAAGTCAACTCGTCGGAATAATGATTTACAAAATAGTGCATGTATTATTTCGATGGTAAAAATTTTAAGCTACCGTGACCGACCCCTGTCACTGTATATCCATTAGTCACAATTAATATCCACGACGTAGCGATTTTTTGTGAATAAAAATAGCGTCCAGGACAAATGTGAAATCAGGTATGAAAACCACATACATCGTTACAGCTATATCTAAAGATTTTCGCTTGTGGCCTGAGGTTGGGTATAAAAATAAAATAAGCTTCGAAAACAACCGACGAACGCCAACCGCTTGCCAGTGGTTAGGTATCTGCTATATTTAAATTATATTCTTCTCCCAGGTTGCGAAATAATTCATTCATTCTTATATTTATTCTCTTATTTCCCATTCTTCTTCTTGCTAATTCTTTGCAACATCACAAAGCAGAGATGTAATTGAATCACATCAGTTAGTAAGAACATTACAAAAGTATTCGAGCCTAATTAACTTTTCTTCGGTTATTCGTATCGTTCGTCCGGGCATTTAAGAACTCCGTATTCAATTTAATAAATATTCGAATGCCAAACGTGAATTGGAACTTTCGACCATCAGTCTTATAAAGATTACGAATCAAATATCCTTCTCAAACAACAAACCACTCGAAGCATCGTTCAGATATGTATATCATTTGCGATAAGCCCGTTACTCTGTGGTCAATCGAATCTTCTCGCACTGAGGTACTCAAATCCCTAATTGATTCGGCAAATATTTTATCGACAGCCTTTGAAGATGCAGATCTTTCACCCGACGCGACGACTCGGTTCGATGTATGAAAATATAATCTTTGCCTGATATGATTCTTTGATTGAAAATTGAATGGTAGAACGGTAACAGTAGGTACTACATACGAGTACATTGTGCCGGGGATATTCACCCAAATCGAAGCACATACTAGAGAAGAAATAAAAAATCACGCTTCAAATTTTACCGAATGTCCTAAAATTGAAGAGGATGACAATTTTTTATCCCCAGGTGTAATAAATCGTGCGAAGAAAACAAATTTCACTGCACGGGCCCGCGCATAACGTTTAATCAATTTTCGTCAACCTCAGACAGCGACACTTCTCGTTGGTGAAGTAACGTGATCTGTACTTAATTTCAGGGAGGACTATTGCTTCTTTTGCAGGAAATGTGATATATTCGACTATTTAATATTAGTCCTCGTAGATAGGCTTGCTCCATTATTCACACGCTCCTTCCTCCAATTTTAAATGCCAATCACAGTGTAGGTATATCTCATAGGTCTGAACGCTTTTGCCAAGAACAATGTGTGCCCTTTAGCCCTTGGATTTACGTGTTGTTCAAATATTGTGAAATGCCTGAAGCAAGGCAGATAATAGCTCACGAGTAATTAATGGGAATTCATTAGTTAGAAAATAGGAGATTACACGACGTCTGCGGTTCACATCTTGTTTAAGCGATATATCTACGCACCTAGCCCTGGGGACGTTGTGTATAGGTAGGTATACATATTATATACACGAACGTATAGGTACATATAGGCATGTGAGTCATTCCCACTATATACCTAGCCCAGAATTTTATTGCCACTGCAATTCACCGTACACGTATTATATATACCTGTGCGCAAACGAACACAGTCCCATGACACATATATTTTCGTGGGCTTAATCTCTAACGACGTTCCATTAACTAATCAAAATAGTTGCTTGAAGAGACTGCGTAGGCATTAAGCGCTGCAATTAAACGCCGCGGGTATAGATGTTACAAGTAAGTCGAAGATATGAGTTATTGTGCAGCTCCAACAGCATTGCTATCGCGTCCCATACATCGTTCTAGGGAAATATAGCTCTTCCCTGAAGTTTTCCACATTTCCGCCTTCGCCACACAATTTTTATTCATCATTCCGCTTGTCGTGTTGTGAAATGGTACTGATTTCACCTTCAGCTCGATCGTGTACGTGTCTTACTTTTGAATTTTAACTCTTTATCATCGTCGTTTTATCCTCCGCTTTCCTTTTCTTTCTTCAGAATCGAGGCTATTCGAGCATCTGTTTATTCTCACGATATTCTTCTGCCGTCTATTTTCCAGCTCTACACTTTATTAAAAATTCTCCGCTTCCAGCTTTTGCACGTGAAACCGTATTTCGTCACTTTCAAAAAACCTCTAGCTGTCTGGAAATATTCTTCATTCGCGTATCCTATACTATACCTATACGTATGCTCGAATCCCAACAATATTTTATGCTCTCGTCAGATTCATTATCTCAGCTGTGAGCGTCATTATCACCAAAAACACAATTATTAATAATTTTATCAGACAATACCACATCTTACACCTTGTTATTGATCACAGACCTACTTCCACGCTTCATCATCGTATTATGATGATGGGTCGGCGTGAAGAACTATTGTGTCTCATCAGTAATCAATAATCTGCCCTAAAAGCCTTTCTATTCTATAATACACAAAGACTGTACAGCCCCCCGACCCCCTTTGGCCAGAATTGTTCAGTTTCTCAAACAAATTGACGAATGAGCTGCAAGTTGTGCGGACTATTTCGTAGCGATATATTGCAACGGTTTCCTGGGTCGAGAGGGGTGATTTGACAGGCCGAAAATATAACGACCATTATAATACATATTCGACAGCCCCGATGAACTCGTGGTTTTTTTATTAACCAATGCAGTTCCATTTCTATTTCTATTTTTATATATACCTATGCAAAATTTCGCAAATCTCAATCATCGCTGTGCTGTTTTAAAGGAACGGATCAACTCGTGAATTACAAAATTTAACTGGCTATTGGTACGATACGTATCGACGTGTAACGCTGTTTTGTTTTCAAATTTCATTCCGAGCGATGCTCAAATAGTTTTTCGACATTTGACGAAAATTTCACACAATGTTCATCGCGTGTCTCGACCGATTTCCAAAATTACCTAGACGTTGGAGCTTACGATCCTAGTATGTGAATTCAATGTCCAAAAGTTGCTGAACCTTTGAAGCCCGCGTTGTACTTGATTGCACAAAATAACAATTATATTGTTGGGGAATGTTTGAGTGGAGTATAGGTTCAAAGCCCGTGTTTGAACATATGCAGGGACCAGTTTTTATTTCGTTGCTGTTTGTCTGACGGAATTTGTTGAACCAATAGGAAATTCCGCATCAGCGCAAAACAAATTTATTCCAAGCCAAGCGTGCACTTTGTCAGAACCAGATTCACCAGCATTTTCCTATTTACCGGCGTACATGAAATACAACGGGTAGGTATAGGTGCCACCGGGAAATGGTGAATAAATCTTCAGCTTATTCTTCCAGGTCGAGTTGAATCAACGCCCTGGAAAATTTTCCATCAAAATAATCGAGTCAGTTAATTCACAGGATAAAAATTCGGACGAGAGGTTATGCGCACCGTTCTACGTCTTGGTCAGTTGTCAACCAGAACCCTTTTGTATTTGTCTATAGTTGAACTTTGCCGCTCTGAAAAGCCCGCATTTGCATGTCGGTGACCCAAGACAAGTTAATAAAACTTGTATTGGAGTTTGGACCCTTGGTCCTTCGAAGACGACATGTTGGTACATATTTCCGAAAGGTCCTGCGCAACTTGGAACTCTTGTTGCCGAGGGACCATTTTTGACGCCAGATCGTCCTTGGTATCCGCGAATCGAAGGTTTGCTCTCCGACAATCAATGTCGAACCATTCTGCATAACTTTCGTCGGAAATCTATAACCGACTCTGCCATAGAGGGCGAATACAGCCGTGCCAATCAAGCGAATGATCGTGAAGAAAATGAAACTCAATCTCCGCACGTCTTGAGACTCTTCACCTCAATATCCAGAATCTTTTCATGTGCAATTGAACTTACCAGAAAATAGAGAATCGATAGTAAGCGAAAATAGGTTCGCGTGTTTTACTGCAGCTCTGCTGCAACGGCTACAACTGTAATGTTGGTGCCAACCTTGGAATGCACCGCATAAACTTTGAATTAGCTTGCAAGTTCGGCATCTCTGGTTCTTCGCAAGTGCAGAGAACCACAGTTTCGTTAGCTACTTGCAGTGACGAAATATTACTCTGTACGTAGGTATATACTTATGCATATTCACAGGTGCTCATGGCGTTTTGTAGCTTGCTGGAAATAGTTGACATTTACTGCACAAATTCTCAGGTTTATTTCGTACATAGCTACTGCACGCAAATATCATCACTGCGAAAGTGTCGCAACGGGGTTTATTCACCTTGCAGGTGAACAAACTGCACGTCGCGTCAGTGGGAAATTTGCGTAACACAATTTTACCTGAAAATGCAGATACTGTGACTTTCAAAAGTTACTGCTCATCTATTTGTTCAATAATGTTTTCGAAGACGACCGATTGTTGCAGGGAATCCACTGAAGATTTGACAAAGTGATGATACCTTTTTGTGCGAGGAAAAGTTACGCCTAGCAATCGTAACTATTGCGAACTGGAACATTTATCTATCTCTGTGAATCCCTGCGACGATCAGCAGCTTTACCGAATATATACAGTAACTCCGTAATCACATCTGATTATACAGACTCACTCGTTGTGCGGAATAGCCAATCACAAGATAACAGCATTGTTTCCATTCAGCCCTGCAATTACCGACGAAGCGATACGCCCGGGACTCTCGAGGTCGCAAGCGCCATTCAAGACGTAGAAAATAAGGAACTACAGCTCCAATTTTCCTCGGCAAATCTTGATCTCGGTGCTATGGAACTGAAAACAAACGTGATTTCGCTAATTTTTATCATATCGGGTACTCAAATTGCACGCAGCTGAGAATGCCGTATCCAGCTATATAAATTTGTCTAACAAGGAAGTTGTAAGTTCTTAATCAGTTGGAATCAGAGCTCGTCATTCTGTTACAGAATGTTAAGACTTTCATTCGGTTGACGTATACGAACAAATTAAAAAACTCGTTCCGCCGAAATTTCGAGGCAAACACCCGTGACGACTGCGCACGAAATTTACAACAGTTCACGAGCAACTCTCGTGGCTTATCCAGTGAACGATGCTGCAGATTAATTAAACTACTTTTGATAAAACGCGCACACTTATACCTATATTAGCAGTAAGATTCATTTTTCAAAAGGATTTCATCTTCGCCGTACTGGAGAAGGCTGTGTGAAATCTTCCTCATTCTTTCGTGCTTTTTTTAAACTCAGAATTCAGTCTTACTTCAAGATATCTGAATGAAAATGGCACTCCCATCGAATTACCTTACAGCAAAATTGATTATTATTTATGTACAGTATGAAGACGTACGGTTTTAACAGTCTTTAAAGTGTATACTGAAAATATGAAAGTATCAAACTGCGAAACGCGTCGCCGATAATGCATTTAAAATGATTTTTCTCGCTGAGGAATTACTGATTGTGAGTCCGTGTCTCACCTTTTTTGAAGGAAGTACGAAAAATGAAACAAAATGAAAAAAACTTGAAGAGACGAGTACCAAAATTGTCATAATTGGGGAAAATATTTTGTGTGTACTTATTTCCCTGTACCAGTAAGGGAAATCAGCGGAGTGCAAAATCGAAATTGGTAATTCAATGAGCGATTGAATTCCAGGTTGATTCTCTCTCTGAAATTCGTCGTTCTATTCGAAAGCTTTAAAGAGGAACTTACTTACTAGTCCCAGTCTTTTGTTTTCACTCAACCCTGATCCTGACAGCCTCTGTTTCGCGAGACTCGCATCCCCGAATCGCAATTTTATCACAGTAGCTCACCGACATTGATGCCAAACGCAAATCCCACTCCGTGGAATTCCTCCTCCCAAGTACCAGAGGATAGCTCTTCTACGGCACAGTGTAGAATCTGGGTAGCCTACGGCGAATCGATACCCTCCGAGCGCCAGGAAGACGCCGGAGAATATCCTCGACGACTATGAGACCTACGCCAAGAGCTCGGGTCCAGGACTCCCGCAATTTTGGCACCACATTCCAGGGGATTTGTAATACTACCCCGGATATTAACGTACGAAGGTCCAGGTATAATGAGCATGCACGGGATCTTGATTTCCCGCATTCAATTTACTTCCAGAATTCATACGCGTAAATGAGTAGGTATACGGAAAAATGAAATCGCGGAAGACGATAGAAATATAATATGCTCGTCGAGTTTTTCCAATTTTTGCGTTACAGTAGTTACAATGAACCCGCAAAATCTTCAAGTTCGAATGGTTCGCTATTCCTGTTACTTTACATGAAGCCATTGATTCATGAGTCGAAATATCCCCACTGCAGGGATATAAATCGTAAGTGAATGCCCAAGTAGACGTAGGCGTCTCGCAAATGTGCGGCTGAAATGGCTTTTGATAAAATATGTTGATGCAAATTTTCGCCAAAAGAATACTGCATGCGGAAATCGTTCCCTCGCGATCTTTGGTGTAATCAAGAGATCGGTTACACTCGGCTGTGCTACGACATCCGAAACTCGGGCAAAACTCCATGATCCCTGCAGGATAATTTCTATCCCCTTTAACCTCCACTAATATATATATGTTGGCAATTTTAGTACCGGTACTATTATAGTTTCAGTTACCACGAAGGTTAAGTGAAACGACGAGCTACTCCGACGAAAGTTCATCTGAAATTACTGTTTCATTACCGTTAATTGTTATCGGTCGAAAATAGAACGGCGAGAGAAAAAAAGTAAATTTGATTCCAAAAATACGTGTACTTGTGCCGCCGTAGAATTTGGATCAATTACGATCCTCAGTACCAATTCTCGCATCTGGGATGCCGTGAAGTGAAAGTGACGTACACCAACGTAATTTTTATGAACGGACTGCCCACTTTTGAAGATAAATAAAACCGGTATCGTGAAACCAATTGCAATGGTTTCGTACCTAATGGCTTATCCTTATAGTTTAGGTAGACGTAGCAAAGGTGTCAGAGTTCAAGACTAGTCTTTTCACGAATCTCACGTTCCTGCCTCACGGAAGAATTTTCTCTTCGGCATGAAATCTGTGTAATTTAATTTCCTGTAAAAGCATTCAAAATGTTACGGCTTGATACCCCGCCTACACCGTAATTACCCGACACTGATATTTCTAAAGAGCGATCATGAAGGTGAAATATATGGATATTGTAACGAAACCATACCCGCAGCTTCAAGAATGCTCGTGCCACCCGGTTAGATTCGCTCGCTTAGGTACTCGTGGTCAAGCTAATGCTTATTGGTGCGTTGAGTGACCACTTAACGTCAGTGTGTGAGTGTATAATATTCGTATGTATTTGTGTGTACATGTATGTGCGTCCAGGCGAAGTAAAGGCGGAGGCAATTTCGTTGCATGAAAGTGGTAGGGATTGTCTCACAGCCACTCTGCCGGTCCACGTACCGCATAAAAACAAGTAGCGATGAAAAAGGTTGGGAATTCTAGTCACAAGTCACGAGTCACAGCCTCAGTCCAGCTCCGTTCCATCTTTTTACACCCTGAAAGTCGAGTTTCACGTGAAGGTATAGCTACAATACCTACAGCACTCGAAACACTATTGAAGTGAAGTATTTCACCAAGGTCTAGGTTACACTAGTGAAATGCAATCGATACAACAAGCCAACGAAAACCGCCCCCTTCCTATTTTTTCTCTCTTACGCTTTCCCTTTCCTTTCGAGTATTTTCCATCCCCTGAATGAGGGATGACCTGTACTTATTTTCTTTTTTTTGGTTCCACCCAGTGTACGATACTTTGCTGAAAAAATTTGCAACTCGGCCCCCTCTAACTTCTCTTGATTCGCTTCCATTCCAACCCAAGGGCGAAACAAGTTCACGGGGACTAAAATGTACGCTCGACTCCTTGGACACTATCTCGCCCACATATTAGATAACATGGGTCCGAAGTGACCCTAAAGCGAAAGAGATTGCGGAGAGCTTCTATAGTACGATAATAAGAGGTCACCCACTCCCATTATAATGCAAGTTCCGGGGTGAAACGGGGCATGAAACAACAGGCATTGCTTTAACGCTTCGTCGAAGAATTATCTCCCCAAAAAAGCAAATTGAAATTTCGATATCATTAATAACGAATTCAATAACGATTCCATACCACAATCTGCGATGGTTTTCCACCTCGTTTTCGGTCGTCACTGAAAACATTTTCCTTTTTCTTTGTCTTCGCCGAATGGAGGGGAGTAGATTAGAGCGTGTGAACAAAAATTTCGACAATGTTTGTTTCATTTCTGACCCGCCCACGTGATCATTTTGGGGGTTGAACGTCCCCGCGATAAATAAAACTCGATTTGCGTGTAAATGAAAGGGCTGCGCTGGTCGAAAATTCACCGATCGTGACACGAAACATTCCGTGATTCCTGAACTGGCATTCATGCTTCTGGCTTGCGCTTTTGGCAGGTCACAATCAACTACACAAACGGCACGCGAGGCTACAATGCGTACTTATCAATTTTGGCGTGGCGTCGCGGTGATGGAAATTGAGCTATTCTATTGGAGATAGCAGCTCATTCAGATTGTCACGGGAATATAATCTCACGATTTATGGGCCCATTGAACAAAATCTCAGGGTCACAGTTCTCGTCTCATTGCTTTTCCGCCGCTCCGTCACACGATCGACAACTTCAACCCTCAATATTTAAATATTTGCACCGCTTCATACTCGACTAATGTTTGTCCGAGCGAATTTCGATTAACGGATACACACGGAATTTGTCGCTAGATTAATTATCCTACTGAAACTCGGTGAAAACAGCCGGAAGAGAAAATCGAGATAACACTTGAACACAACTAGCTAATGACATACATACAAATTCGGTTCAGAGTGCTTGTTGGACCAGAACTCAACAGGCTAATCCACTTAGCTAGTTTCAAGAATTCATACAGCGCGTATACATCCCTATACTATAATGTATAGTATAGTCGAGAGTCTTGTACCAAAGCCAGAGGGAAGTTTATAGTGGCCCTGCATTGTTTCTACGATACAATTGGTTCGTGCATATTACAAACTTGGAGTTAACAACCGGAGGAACACGTCTTCCACAGCGATAATTTCGAAATTTCGTCTTACTGCACATTCGCACTGCCGAATTCGCGGAGCGGAAACGGTGATATCCCATTCATTTATAATTTATGTTATACATTTATATTCAATTTTCGTCAATTTTTTTCTCCCCCTCTTTGCTAAGTTTTCATTAATTTTCATTCCCTGAGTATTTCACCTTCGATTCGTGCTCAGCAACAAAGCTTTCTGAAAATACTGAACGAACTCATTTCTGAGTTATACACGTTGCAGTAGTTATTATTCTTTGTCCGTTCCGAAATTTTCAATTCGCTCATGCGGAAAAAAATTGTGGCATTCATCTGAAAGAGTCATTCGTTCCCAATGTCTTTTTCCGAATGGCTCAATAGACCATTTTTTGAGTATCAACATCGATAAGTCCTCGCCATTCGTTACTCACCATTTTCAACTTCAATGATGCTGCTATCGCTGATGTTCCCGTAGAATAGCTATATAGCAAATTATTTCTCGAAATGTTGATTAGTACCTAATTCAATAAGGCTAACGCACATCGCCATCCGAATTCAAATTGATCCATCAGATTCAGAGACACGTATATGCACATAGATACACGCCATTATATGAAGGGCTCCGTAGGTAGTACATACATGCCGCCTCCAAATTTCATAAATCTCTGACTCCATCTTCGTAAATGCATAGTAGATAGTAAATGTATCTACGTAACTTATACGGGACGCAAGAAATATGTATAATGAGTATGTAAATTGGTACGTTTACGTACGTATGTAGATACGTACGACATGCAGGCAGATACATATGTACGTATCTTAATATATTCATATAAACATGTGGAGGTACCTATATTTTCCTACATCACCTTTGCCCAAATATACAACCAAGTTAATTCTCTTGCGAAGTTGTATAGGCATGAGCATAGAAATACACAACTTTCATACTTATATACGTATAGAATCTACGCGCGGGTTTTGGCTCCAACCTGGCTACCGTTTTACTCGGTCGTCGTCTGTCGTCGTCACCAGCTGAGTCATTGCGGGTGTCTAAGACGTAAAAGACGTATAACTATACTGCGGTGGTAGGTGTGTAAGTATACATGACATACGAGTGCATACGTATAGATATATACATAAATACATACACACATACATACTACATAGATCTAGAGAAGCGTGAGATTTCGGTGAAAATATAATAGCGCGATAAATCGGTCAGCCTGTTACTCTATATCTAATATAGGCATTGCGATTCGGGAGATGAATTTTTCCACTGCGGCGGGGACAATAGTTGAAATTGAATTCTTAGCGTCGATTGAACCTAAATTCACTTCCTGTTTTTCCAACGCTATTTCGTCTGCGCTACTATCATCTCTTGCGGCCCCTTCTGTCATTTTCTCATTTTGCCACTTTGTCGTAGCAAATCAGAGTCCCGAGTTTCAAATCTAAAAGCACTTTCCGCTCTCCGATAGTAACCCTAATGGAATATGACAATTTCTTCACGTCGGAATCTCCGTTCGATATCTCTCTGGAAGACGTCCTACAGATTCGAGGTTTTCACAGAGCGAAAGTGTCGTGAGATTTTTCTACATCAGGTAACAAATGAATCAGAACTCGAAACATTCTCACTGAACTGTCAGTGTAACTAACTTAAGTTCTTCGAAATTCCGGCTGAGATCAAGTAAAAGCACTTGCTGCAGCGTGTACTTACCCAACTGCAGGTTAGCTACATTCAGTTTTATGTTTCATTTGTGGCTTATAACTTGCGGATTATGGTCAGGATAAAGAGGTGAAGGGTGTATAAACGTGTTCCACTTTTAATACATTATAGAAGCTGCAACTTCTCGCTCCGCACAAACTCCTGAAGAGTGATATAATAAGTTAATAACGACCTGGTTGAGCAACTTTATCTTCGTCAGTAAGCTGCCAATAAGTTAAGAGGCATTAAACCAGCCTGCGTATGTCTTACCCACCTCCGTACCCAGGTCTGCTTCATCGTGCACGAACATTGAAGTAATGTATCTTTGAACATGCACCCTGTACCAGACTGGAAGACCTAATCCCAACTGTTCAGTAAATTTGAGTCTCTTCGAAACCCATAGACACGATGGAGCAATACAGCAAATTAAAAAACCTTTACCGTCGTTGTTCTTCTACTTCCGTTCCCTGGTTCCGCAGGTTATATGCCAAATTAGTGAATAATCCGTGGCAATTCGTTGTCAATGCGGATACAAGAGTTATTCTCATTGTGCGAAAAGAGCAAAATGTGTTCATGAATCGCTGATTTTCACGCTTAAAACAACGAGTTCGATTTTTACTCAATGAGGTGAAATCGGGCGTATCAATTGTATCCGGTGAGCTTTTTTCTCAGTATAACTCACGCGCAATTATTTGTGGCGGCCATTTTAGAGCTCGTGGACCCTTAAATTTACAGCTGGCAATAAATGTGTGTAGCTGCAGCGACCCTGGGAATACTTTTTATATCAATTCTACCTGACTCGGGTTCCTGCAGGATCGAGCGCGACCTACTAAACGAGAAAATTATTACACGGCTATAATTTGCTACTGTATCCCATGAAGTTCGAACGACTGATACACTGCAGTCAAAAATGTGATGTCAAAAATTCACTGGTGTATGTAGTCTTCGACGTACTACCCGACTTCGTCGTCAAGTCGAAAATTTGACACCAATGAGCGTTGAAATAGCACTGAAAGCTTCTTAATCACCCGAAGTAGCGTTAAATTCACACAAAACTGTTCTCTACGGAAATTTACCTCACAATTTTTTTACGCAGTACCTAATATATCCAGATATACATAATTTTTGGGTTTCTAGAGAAAATCCAAGGCTCATTTCAGAGCTCTAGGGATTCGAAGACGTACAGCCAATTCGATCGGAAATTGAAGAAAAAGAAACACACGCGCACGCACACACAGAATAGCCGGGATTCTCTATCTCCGATGCTGTGAGACATTTTTTACAATTTATGCAATTACTTCTTTTAATTGAATCTCCCCACCCCACTCCTCATAATGGACTCGTCTATCGCTGAACCATAACAAACCCTCGAAACCTCTGAACATTGATAGGAAGGAAAAAGAGAATCTTTTATCAATCTTTCCCGACAGGTGAGGTAAATTGAATCACATTAGTGAAAAGTCGCTCTGAAATAAGCGAGAGGCTGTTTTTATCTGAATTTTTATGAAACACGTAATAGAGTAGGTGATATTCATAGATAAAAATGGCGAAAGAATAGGAATTCGATGACGACAAGGGCAACTGCGATCAATGGCTAATAATAAACTCAGATTGAAATGGGCGTTATGATACGATAACGTATCATGAAAGATACTATCTATAACTGGCATGTAATCGTCGTCACGACAATACCGATGAATTTAGAGATATCCCATGAGATTTAACACGCGCACAGTTTTGCGTCTATCTCTCAACACGTGTCGTGGACGGATAATAGAACGTTCGGAATCTCCGTCTTATATAGTTACGTGACCGAAAAGCATCGGATGACAAAAGAGATCGTAAGTATTTCCAAAAAGGAATGAGCCCCGAGGAAGATTGCGTACATTGAGATACTTTATCCGAGATTTAATCCTAAGTTCGACGGAAATTAGCTCACGGTAATTTAGCGGCAGGGGCGGGGGGGGGGGGGGGGGGCAAGTACGCTACGTGATTATAATAATCCGTGACAATTATGACATCATTCGGTAGGATTACACAAGAATTATTATCGGGATTAGCATTCTTGATGGTTTTTTGTTGACGTTGCCCAAAAAGATCAACGCGAATATGAAGAATATCTGTTTTTATGAGTCGCAATCTGCTGAAACCAGAAATTATCGGTTTACTCAAAGATTCTTATTGAAACAGAAGTTCTCGTTGGCAGGAGTGTCCCAGGGAATTTCACTAATCAGGATATAAACGAAACTTCTGGAAACTTTCGTTTAGACATACAATAGCTCGGGTCCGTGATGATTATATAGGTTTAACTACCGAAATTGGGCGGATTGATGAAATATCTACGAGACGAGACGTTTTCGAAATTCCACCCCAACTGAATTGAGGTCCATTTGTGGGCGGAAGTTTTTATTTCAAGTGATAGAATGATAATTCGCGAAAACCCTTTTCTCGGGTTCCCTGCATTGTCGATTCAATGTAACTCAGCTGAAGATCCAGCACGGGTTGTTCGAGAAACCAGACGATCGCTTACTCAGAATGAAAATTCCGATCGATATCAACGCTTCGCGTTTCGAAAGAAAGTCGAACCAGTCTCTCAGCTTTCCAACTTTTCCATTGCCGATGATTCCATGGAATATATAGCACTTCCGAGTATGTTATTCCTTTGAGACCGAAAAGATCCTATGATATAGATAGAGTGATTTAGGAACAAATTTAACAATCCTGACTCGGGGTCCAAGCCCGGATTTAGGTATTCCTTCCGAAAAAGACAACCTACTCATGATCAATTAATCGGAGAGATATTGGCCACCAAAAAATATCTCCATATCTATTTCGTAGAGAGAATCTAAGAAAATGCAGTGATGTGAAATTGTCTTATCATAAATGAGATCCTGCAGTTACAAAATGAACGTTCTCTGGTTTGTCTGCTGCTACGTATAAAAGATTGGAATTTGCATTTACATATTTGAAAAAAAGCCGTGAGCACTTTTTATGGAGATATACAATATAGGTATGTTAAACCAATTGTATAAGATGAGTATCAGAAGTAGTTAAGGATTGAAGCGGCTCTGAACTTCACGTGATTTGCATATAAATGTGGGGAAAACTAAAAAAATTTTAAAACTACGCGACTATGAATTTCGATCAGAATTCAGAAGTTCGGGTAGATGGAGACCTCGTTTCACCACCTTTGAAGCATCTTTGGTTATTAATTATCAACTTTTTCCTGCTCTCATAACAGTTGACCGCGAAAACGAAACATCACAAAGAATGGGGTTTCAATGTAGGCAATAACGTGGAATACCTTCAGGATTGCCAGGATATCCCGAGAGCCTAGGATGAAGAACTGTCACACACAATATCCCAGATTATATATATGAACATTCGTCGTCTACGCTTTTGAATTGAACTAAAGAGCAGTCTGCTGCTTGTCGCAACATCGAAAGTAACTTCTTGCGATGAAAAAGAAACGACGACGGTCCCTTGCGTTCCTCTCAATCCAAATGAAATCTCTTGAATTTCAAAATTCGCGCCTCATTTATACGCGAGTACCTTATTTTTGCTATGATTTCCGTGTGGCTTAAATACGAATTTTGACTCGCAGTGTAGGTATAGTTACCACATATTTGCCCAGCGACTTTACGGTAGCTACGTTTGACGAACGTATCAACAAATTAGCTGACTTGACTCACAGATTGTAAAAGGATTCGAGTATACTTGCAAATTCAAAATAATACTCCAAAAGATTTGAGACATGGAGAACGGAACTTTTGACGTTCAGATTTGCCCTCCAGAGTATAGACAGCCCGTTGTTATGCATTTACGATAATGACGAATAGTAATAACAAGATTACATGCATTTTTCAGAACAGAAGAGACACTTCTTGCAAACACGTTCGAAACCGAGTGTAGATAGTGAACAAGAAAGTTTATCCAGCAACGCTTATTGCTGGTAGCGAACAATAAGACGGATTACATACCAGGTCACGCAAGACTTCCAGAAAGCCCTTTTTTGTATTCCCATGCCCGAGCGAGCATTGACAACTATTCTAGGCCCGTGGAGTGAAGATGTCTTATAGTTGCGAGGGAATGAGCCATGGACCTGGATATTTATAGGTCTAGATTTGGAAGAAATGAAACATACATAGAACATCTTTCGAATGGCAACTTCCGACCACGTTTTGTTTCAGATTTTGAAAACGGAAGCTTTCCCAAAATCCTGTAACACGATCGATCGTCGATAGTTTGCTTTTTTCTATTTATTCAAATTCTATACGTAACGACAATTCTCTGATTGTGAGTTTGAAGTTTTTCCGAATCGAAATATTTGGAAAAGTTATCACAGAAGGAATATCAATTATCTAGGAGCGTGACGGTGCTTGTTTAACGATGTAATAAATCAATGGGTTTGCGGTTCGAAGATCAAAGTCGAATTTTCAAACTTTCTGCTTCGGCATGTCTGTTCTGGTTGCATACCTATGTAGTCGGTAAAAATTTATACAAAATTCAGAACATGAGATGAGAGAAAAAAAAATAACAAGGCCAGACAAAGTACTAAACTGAAAACTAAGCCCTCTCTAAAACAACGAGGAACAAATTTCTCTAACTTTAACCGGTCAAGCTCTTGCCCAGAAACTTTGACATCAGTCTTTTACAAGCTCCGTTAGTCTGTGCTTGCGGCTTGGTATACAAACATCGCGAGATCCATCCGGCGACTCGTATATCCTACGCCTATGTTATATTTAGTTATAATCTCCATTGATTAGCTACGGAAGGGAATGCCTGCAGCCGATCTCAGAATATCCAACGTAATTTTGTGACGTAAAATTGACACCAGCTCAGCGACGACGCTAGAGCGCAGGCGAAACTCACTGCCAAGGTCTATGACGCCACCCCGGCGACCGTCGACGCGGACCTTCGCCAGGAGCTTCGCTCAGTGCGCTGTCCGTGGCGAGCGCTTCGACTTGGAGTGGTGATCTACACCAGGCGATCGGTCAAATTGCCGAAATGACGAATTAGGAATCTATTAACGGGATAATAATGATAATTAGTATAAAAATAATAATGACAATTAAAATGGAGGGACCCTAGGGTTACCTTAAAGGCAAATAATAATGGTGGAACTCAACTCATTGGCTTAAAACTTTTAGGTTCAAAGTTAGTATTCTGTATCTTTGTATTTTATTTATTGATTTTTTGCAAAACTTTTTTCTATGTTACTTAGATTGATCTTTAATGTGGTTGTGAAACATTTAGAAAATTATTCATACGTATTCGTCGGCGGAGTGTTTGAACTTGTGAAACCCTGCAGCTGAAAGAAATATTACGTTCTAATGTGGGCGACAATTGAAATGTGAATAAAAGAAATAAAAAACGAGACGTTTTAAGCTTTTGATTGATTTTATGAAGATGTATGTCCGTACATACGACTTGAAGATTGGTGAAAAATAGACATTGATAAATTGGGGGAAAAAAGCAGATGGGCATATATTTGAAAAAAAAACCATGTAGTCCATACAATTTGATGAAAGGTTTTCTAGTGCTGAGCAGTGTTTGTTCTATTTTCCTCTTCAAATCCTGTAACCGATCATAAAAGTGAATACTACTCGAATACGAAAGTATTCGGCGTGCGGTAAATAACAGAGAACCCAAAAAGAAGGAAGAAAACAGGAAACAGCTACCACAGTGTTTATAGGTATAATTGGTTGTGGTGCCAACGTCTATCAATCTTCGCAACGAGAAATGAACCCCTTTGCAGGTAATTAATTTCCCCAAGTAAAGCGCACCGTATCTCTTTTTGAGCGGAAATTTGTGTCGTGAAAAAATATCAGACTACCCGCTTCGATCGTGTTCACGACCGACGACAGTGGAGTGAATCGAGCGGAAATGATCAGTTATTACAGAAATCAACGAAAATTATTCCCACATATTGGGATACGTCGCGTCGGTTGAAGAATTAAAGCAATTAGAAAGATTTCGAGAGCGAAGTAACTTTGGTGCCCTAAAGCAAATCGTAAAGTTACTCGCCATTAGAAAAGCTTATTACCCCGAACAGCTGCCTTCGAATGCAGACGATATGTTTGAACCGACGTTTAATATCTCGATTACCAATTCATGTCTTCATTGATGATCAACGCGATTTATGCCCGAAATCAGACCTCAGGGGTTCTGGAACCTTGTTATTTTTGGCGTTACCCGATCGTTGATAACCCGTCGCGTCCGCGTCGGCATCGCATGATCACGGATTGCGTTTCTGGTGAAAATTAAAGCAGTGAGTTTAATCGTTTATCGATGCTCGATGTATCTGCAGCAGCTCTTCACGATCGTATCGAACATTCAGAGTTCAGGAACTCCAGCTGCTCAAATGTACATCTAAACTCCACAGAGTTTCATTCTGCAGAATTCAATTTACTCTGTTTGATCTATGACCATTGGGAATGCCATGTCATCTACGATATGCAATGGTTTGATTAGCCGTATCTGTACATGGTACATTCTACTACTACTCCTCTGTGATTTTGATGACCTGAAAAAAATCGTATTATAGTGAGTTTTAACCCGTGTTCAAACACTTCAAACAACGTTGGTCAACGTTGCATGTTGTACAAAAATCCGAGTGTTTATGACGTGGAACGATGTCGAGGGCACACAAGTAGGTAACGCCGCGTGTATATCCAATAATTTGTGTTATACCTGGTTTCCACCGCCAATTAGGTTTCTCTGACGATAGATAACATGCCGAAGAAAATTTCTTATCTTCCATTACACAGAGCGCAGTCTAATCTAACGAAAGCAATGCATATGATATGCTGTTTGCGTCAAAATGTTGAAATTTCAAAGTGGTGAATCTTCATGGAACCGACGAGATGAGATTAAGTTATATAATTAGTTATGAATAAATTCATATACCGTCATGTCTAGACCTCACACCTGGCTTTCGTTGTTTTTAATAAATATTAATACGAAAAGTGGTTAGCGGTGTTAGGGAGTAAAACATCGAAGTGTCTCGCCGTTGCTTAATTATTCCTTGACTTTTATTCCACTCGAGTGATAATTATTATTGTGTTATGGGCCTGTGCTTGTTACCTGCTAAAAGCTCAATAGCTCAAAAATAAGAAATACAAATTTCTCCCGTGTCTTGATACGGAGGTTCATCTCGTTTTTCAGTTTTCTTCATTATTTGTTCAAACTTATTGTTAGGTTATTGAAACCGAATTGAATCGCAGAATCTATGATCAGAAATTCGATGAAGACGATAATTTATTGATTATTTATAATCCATAGCTACGGGGTTACCGTGATATTCGGCGCCGGAGTAATTGCAAACTTCCAAAAATTCCCATCTCTGTTGTTTGTGGATACTTTCGATTTGTTCTCTCAATTTTATAGCTAGATGTGTTTCTCGTCACAGTACCGTTTATTCTCAGTCACGAGATCCGAAGAAGACTAACCTGCAGCCGGAATCGAAAAATTTCTGAATTCTGATAACACGGGCAAAAATATTTCCGAAAATTGAATCGACTTATTTCGTCACGAGTTTTTCGGTTCTCATTTCTATCTTGCCTGGAGCTAACTAATTATCAACGGAGTTCCGCCTCAGCGCCCACATTGAATTTGCTGTCAAACAGTGCCTGACGCAAGGGGTTCAATTACAGCTCACACTGCACCCGATGAATATTACTCTGAAATAAAGTAATTAGCAGTTCCTAACGATTGTCAATCTCGGCCTCTGATTCCCCAATAATTTTCTTCATCACGCTGTAATCAAATGATTAATTAATTACCCTTGAGAACAGATTTGTCGCATAAATTTCAATGCTGCAGAGCATGAACTTTCGCGGACAATTTTTTTCAGCTGGATTGGGTTATGGATTTTCAAAATATTTTATTAGTTATGTTTTAAGTCCTGCTCGATATGATGTTGCAGAATCCAGGAATTTGTTGGGAGAATTTATGCAATGAACTAAGGAGTGCTGCTTTGTCCAGACACCCGGGATTCTGCTCGTCCTTTTCGTCTTTTTGCTTTATTCCTTCTCGTGCCTACTTTAGCTTTCATAATTTGCCCCTTGACAAGGATACCGTTTTTACAGGACACTCAGGGGAACGTGGTTTGCTGCTTTTTCTTCAAGACATCTTTTCGTTATTCTTCGCGACATTAATTCTTCCGGCACAGTATTTTTCCAATATTTCGAGCAAATCGAGAGATTCGATCCCCTCCTACATAGTTAGCATCAAGTATCCCGAAGTGAAAATATCGCTAGGCTCGACCAAAATAGACTTAAGACTAGAGAGTCGAGATCTACGACTAATAGACTCTGGTCCATCAGAGACCCTAGCTCAAGAGTTAGTATCGCTGTCTCTTATTAGACACTTATCATTAATTCTTTGTCTCGCGGAGGACAGACAAGTTGGGAAGGATCTTTGCCTCCGCCCAATTAAGGATACGAAAGGGATCTTCTGGCGTTAATAAGACGCTGGGAAGCAAGGGTAGATTTATGCTTAAGGCAGCTAGCTCTGGCGCCAGAGGATATGTTGCGTCACACCCGAATCCTTTTCCTGTCAAGCAGCAGCAGGACGACGTAAAATAGGTTTACAGCTTTTAATGTTAACCCAAGCGACAGACAACGCGCTCCTGTAGATTATAAAAGAAACGGAGCGTACAGCCCACGCTCTAATTTAAAGTACACCTCTATTTTACTTCATTCCTTCTTTCTGCCAAATAAAAATGCAATCCAGGAGAGATCCGCTCACATTTTCTGTTCATTCTCTATTGATTTTTGCATCTCTTCTTCCTCAACGAACATTTTCATCACTCTGGACCAGAAATTTGTATTGAATGGGAGAAATATTGGAACCCACGCGAACATGTGCGGGGAATTCCTCTAACACATATTTTCCCTGTTTGTACTTTTCCAATCTGTGAATCTTGGACGTATGATTGCTGGCAATCCAATAATGTCTTCCATGAGGGGAGAAAATTTTTCGAAAATCATGCGCCGCGAGGAGGATCGCTGTATAAGACAAATTAAAAACAACAAATTTTCTCGGTCTGGTTTACTTTTTTTCACGAAAATTGCCAGGTTTATCGTGTGTAAATTTCTGAGCTTGTCCAATAAACTTAGGAAGAGCATTACATAAGCTAATCTTTCGAAGATAGATTGCTCCGTCGTATAATCAGCTACCGGAAGATAAAAACCATTTTTCACATCAAGTGCAGAGACGTTGTGGATCAAGACCAAGCAACTGTACGTGAAATTTTCGTCTATAAATTGGAGAGGAGGAACATGAGATGAAAAAAAATCGACATAACTTTTGTCGTGGGTAGACTTGTTCGCAGCTTTTGAATTCGCACTTGATTTTTTGCGCCCATTTTTAGAAGCAAGATCTGACATCAGTGATATTCGATGAAGAACTAATTATTTTCCCACGTTTGAACAAAGAAAAGATTTGCACGAATCTATGCTGAGTTTTATAGTTTTCATATTTCATCGTATAAATATTTATACTGGATTGAGTGAGTCACGCGAAACTGGGCGTGATTTCAGTTCCACTTTGCGTGTATTACGTGCGTACCTGCTACATGTGTGATTTAGAACGAAGAAGCTGAACGATAGTAATTTTGTAGACAACCCGCGTATCGTTCATTGTAATTAACGAAAGAGTAATAACTAACGTTAGGGCAGGAAATTACGGCTCAAGGGGTGACAACGCTACACTGTCGTTTTGCCGCATGTTTGCCGAGTGATGTTTTTACCAACCTATAGAACTCTTCAGAGTCGAAGTTATACGACTCGAAGTTTTTCGTTCGTCTTCTTGGAGAGTTTATTGGACAGGTTCACTATACGAGCTAGGTAAATTTGGGCATTTTCGCGAAAGAAAGGCAACAAGACTCGGGAAATTTACGTATTTTCAAGATCATTTGATTCGGAAACCTGTGGCACAAGATTTTCGAATCAAATCTCTCTCCTATATGTATTTCATACTTATTTCTGCAAATTAAACCTAAAACATATGATGTAGCTGGGCACGGATACGGTTTACGATTTTTTATCACTAGCTATTTTACGGAATCTCCCATACATTGTTGGATGATCAAACGAGCCGTTATTTATCTTCGTTTTCATGTTTTTCGCGATAGTACTTTCGATGAACAATAATTCATGATCGGAGTGCATAGTAACGAGTTATCTACCATGAAAATCATCGGGGCAAATACTTTACAACTTTCACTCGATTATACGCGCACGCTGTAATTCAAATTTTCTGTATCGGTACGCGTGTTCTCTATTTTCAAATTGGGAACACGTACCCTTACGTAATAATTCACCGACGCCATTTTATTCCGTTTGAATTAGTTGTGAATGAAAATTTATCGAATCCGATAATCACCCTATTATTCTGTACACTGATACACAAATTAATGGATAATTAAATTCTGAGCCGACACTATACACACGAAATTACAGCATAGCAGCTCATGGTTATGTTACCAATTGATTGCAACGCAGCTAGACTGCTTGAAAGATAATGTGCTAATAATTCACTCCGACGAAAGAATCATTTTTTCAGTAGAGAAATGAACTTCTTTTGTAAAAGCTAAAATCACTTTATCGCTGTGCAGCTTTTAACGGACAAAGAATTCAAATTTCTTTCAAACGCGCGACTCGCGCGATAATTTTGCACCCTGTTTTCTTCGAGAAATTATTTCTGCTGCTATTTCAGCCGTATAACATGTACATTACTGTCATTATCTTTTCCGGAGAGAAACCGCAGTTACTTTCAGCTGCCTGAGAAAAGTGCTTACATTTAATACCTCCTACGAACTGTGGCATTTTCTTTTCCTAACGCCACATTGCAATTTACCCATTTTTCCCCATTTTTTTTCCTTAAACCCTTTCACAATCCCTCAAGCGCAATTTTTCTGTCTAATATATCAATTCTGTCGTGTATACGCGAGGATAAAGATTTGATGGAAGTAACGCCGCTAATTCCCTCGGGCTATTACAGCTTATGCTTATACCCGTACCAACCCACACAAAATGAAAGTAAAAAAGAAGACAGTTTCAAGCGCAGCTACAAGCTCGTCACTCAAAACCATTATTATTGTTCCCATTAGTTGAAATTCCGGTACGCAAAAATTCTTCACACATCTATATATACGCGCAGATATTGGGCTGAAAAACATCTGGCAATGGGTCCCGTCGTATAAATCATAGAAAATGCTTTTACTAGACTGTTTATTGATTCGCGCACTCGACATATGACTACCTCAATAATCGCACTAATAAATTCGACAAAACTAGCATGGTTCTTTTATACCTTTCTGCAGGGACTGCGAGTTGATTGAGTAACGAAATCTGTTGAATTTAAATAATATCACAGCTGCAATATGCCGGAAAATTAGATGATTTCTCTCGATCTTCACCGGACGAAAACGATCGAACATTCCGGCTATAAAACAAAAGAAATAAATCAGAACCCCTGTGGCTACTGACAGAGATCCCAACCTTCGCCATACGGTTTCCGAACCTGGACAAAGTCTGGAATACGTGACAATTTTCTCCCCGCTTTTCGCCCCGCCTTTAATCGTGAGACTCCCTCGGCTCGCATCGTAAAATAGTTCGACGATTCGATTCCGGCGTTTTCTCGTTTCCCGGTGTAACTCCCTTACAAGATTTATTTCTCACCTTGAATCAAGAGTCGCATATTTTTCCTCGTGGAAATAACTCTCTGCGAGGAATCTACACCTTTTATAATAGTTTTCCAGTGGTACAGGAAGAGTAGATTCTTCCTAGGTCCCATTAAAAAATTCGAGATTTTGTGATACGTCACAGGACCCGAAAATAGGAAATCATCTGATCAAAATGGAAGGACGTGCGGTATCCCAAATTGGAAAGTGGAGTGGACATTAAAAGCACTATAGCTGTCATCGCAGAGGACGCGCACTTGGGTTTTGTATGTGAAAAGGGATACAAAATCGCCTATTACAGAGCCCCAAGGCAACTTGAGAGAATCGTATGGGGTCAGCCCCTAGGATCTACGTTTTTAATATCGGGGTAACCCGCGAGACCGAAGCCCCGGAGAACCTAAATCCCAAGAACTGTTTGTGGGACGTATTTTATGGTGCAGCCTTTTTCTCTATTCTTCGATTATGGCCGTTTTATCGCTCAACTTTTTTTACAACGGCGTAAAGCGGCTCCAAAGTATACCACGAAGGCTCCTTCCCGTGGATATCGGATCCTATGTATATATCTATGTCATCAGGGAGCTTGACGAGTTCAGTTTGAAAATAAGATTTTCAAATGTTTAACGACTGTAAGTTATATTCAAAGCACTATGCTTCATCCGCGCTCCGCCAATAATTGCCACCGGGATTTGCCGAGCTCAATCTCTATAAACCTAACGGCTAGCTCGTGACAATTTCGGGCTACCAGGTAGCCTCGTGACTCGACGACCGCTATGCCGCGATACCATATCACAAGAATCACCACGACGACGAGACACAACGATATTAACTTCAAAATAAAAAATATATACCAACATCGTGCGTGGCCTAGATGCTATGCATGATGGTTAGATGTGGATATCAGAGAGAACATGCCATGCTTCGCCAATGAAATGCTCTTTAAACTCTTATTTTTAAATGTTCGCGTTGACGGGCCTGTGGGCTATGACCGATTCTCTGCCTCTCGAATTGTTGCCGGTCAGTTATATTTCACGTCCATCTTCGCATCTACATATTTGGTGAGAAACTAAAAATTGAAAAAAATGTTAAAAGTTTTTCGTTTTTATGCGTTACACTCGATATTGATTTTATTTATTGAGGCCACAGCCGGAAGAGCTTGACGAATTGATTGAAAATTTGATGTTTGTGAGTTTGGTGTAGTCGCAGCCCGAGGAAAATTTGCAATATCAATTCTAATTTTGACATTAATTAAGGTTCACCGATGGCCGATTTGGAATAATTCCTCACCTATCGCAAACCGCTCTATCGATTTCATTCGAAATTCATATCTGAAGAGCATCCTGCGATAATAAAGTAGTCGTATTTCGGAATGAAGAACATCAATTAAAAATTAGTTAATTTTATTTTCATTGGGTCATTCATTCTATTTTTCCCAATGCTCGTGATTCAATTCAGTATTAAACAGACTGTGAAATAGGTAATTATATTTCGGTCAACGTTTGACAATGATACAGCAGTCTTCAAGTCAGATGAACACGTAGTGTCGTATTTATAGAAACAGAGGATTTGCCGAAAATAATTTATATACTAATATGCGTGACGTCTGTTTGTATTACATACATACACATATACATATTATGTATCTATGTAATTATATATATATTGTGTTACGCAGCTGTTGCATATCTCGAATCTAGAAAGCTGTGACTACTGGGCATTACAAATAATTATATGAGTCAAAATTTGGAGAGTTATTACACGATTTCATATAACAAATTCAGTATCCTAACTCTGCATCGAATTTTCGGGCAGGCACTTTAAAAATAGATGCATAACTTTTATCCTTCAGGTATGGAAACGATTTGAATTTTTCGAGTTATAGGTATAAATATCGTTTTTTATCTGAAATGTCGTAAAACCGTCAAATATTTCGGCCGTAAAGTGTACTGCAAATTTTTTTCCAAGAAATATACCTCAACGAACATGTAACATAGATTTGAATAAAGGTCAATAAACGTGCCTGAGCATCGTCATACTCGAAGTTTTAGTATCACATGTATACGTTTAGCAGTATAAATTTATGCGGCAGTACACCGCACCGCAACGAATCAATGAATAATTGAATAATAATCATAGATTAATTTTGTGAAGTTCCATTCGGTACGCAGTGTGAAATAGTTCTGTCGGATTTTTGAATAAGATCAAACGGAAAATTGGGCTTAGCGCAAAAATATTACGTTACTGATGCCATGCATGAGGCCATGCGCGCCAGAAGTACGATTGTAATGCCGAATGGTCGTATAATTTTTTGTTCACATTTACCGAGTAACATAGAAATACGATCAAAAGATCGAAATTTGAATGTTGGTCGACTGAAGCCAGGAGGTCGTATGCAGTGCCGGCGGATACGACCTTTTGAAATTGAGAAAACGAATTACTTTGTGCCACTCATGTCGAAAAGTCGTATCGACGAAAATTTTTGTTTGTAACAAAATTTTTTGAAAATTTTTTAAACGCAAAGAATCATCGATATTTTGGGACAGTTGTAGACTTTTTCAATCTTTCAAACAAATATTTCGACCATGGTACAAGGTACAATGTCGCGTATGCACCAAAAATTGTTTTTTGAGAATGCTCTGAAAACTTTTAAATCGCAAAGACTCATTTTGAGCGAGACAAAATTTCGTGAATACAACCTTTCGGCATTAGTGGAAAGGAAATTGTTTTTCGTAAGACCAAAATGTCGAATCCCCCGAGGCATGCGGCCTCTTGTCTTCAGTCGACCAATTTTCAAATTTCGTTGTTCTTGGCTTATTTTTTACCTATGCTTCTAGATGAAGGCAAACAAAAACCAAAATTTGACGACCTTTCGGCTTCAGAAACGCCAAATGGTCGTGCAATGTCGCTCGCGTCCTTATGTCACCGGTAACGCGATATAAAAGAGAATTCATCCTGTGTCGAAAATTTGGTTCGAACCACGCAAAAAAGGCGATCTCGACAACGCCAGTAACCTGGGTCAGCTGTCGCCTTCGTCACCGCGCGCCTACCAGAAATATACACGAATCTCTTGCCTCCGCTTCTCTAGCGTCATCCCGCCCTAGCTAACTATAGATAAGCCGAGCTAACTATAAACTCGGCTATCTACACGAAACGTATGAAAATATTTGCTGATGTTGATTCTAGGTTACAAACGTAGTCGCAAGGTCATAAACACGAGGCTAGTTAACCTGCATGACCGTGACTTTGCACTGGGATCTCCTAAACCTTCGTAATTCTTGGCACGTGACTGCGAAGTCATTACAAGAGATTATCAAATTTTTGTACCTAATCTGATAATTTTTCTTCGATATATATATACCCATGCAGAAACCGCTCGCGGGATATTATTTGACTGCACGCGTTTTTGAGCGATCCTTCATAACTTCGATCACCAAGCCATTACAACTTGCTTTTGTAATAGGCCCGCAAACACTTCACCCTGAGTCACTGACTTATAGAAAATTTTTCTGTCGATAGGTATACTGCTACAGTGGGAGGAGCTGGGAACAAAATTTGGCACGGAAAATTGTTAGGTGTCACTAGAGGCTAGAAAAATCTAAGAATATCGAGAACACTGTTTTTCAGATCGTGCGAACATGTATGTTTCATCGGAACTTGTTCGCCCCTCAACCATCTTTTACATATTCTCTCTTGCTTATCGGATACTTTCTGACCGTGAACTAAAAATCGGATGAAATTTATTATTGGCAAAACGGGAGCGCGTGGTGTCCTATAATTCATGTCAAAATCAATGTAATTGACACAGTATAGGTGCAGGCATTTTATAAGAAAACCCAATTTCGAGGCCCTCGCGTATTCGTAGATGAAATTTTGAATCATTATCACGGATTGTTCGACGATCCAAACGACACGTTCGGCGATCAAATTTTTTACATGAAAAAAACACCGACGGAATTCGAGTGTGCACGAGTAGGTTCCGACGTTCCTCGCAGCACTTATACCTGTATTCTATACTTTTGACACAGCAGAGCTATTTCCAAAATGGGTCGTGCCTAAAACGGATGATGTTCGTCAGACGCCCCTCGGTGAAGTTAGTGAAAATTTTGCGACAGACCGAAAATACTTTGGCATTCCGCCCACGAAGATCAACGCTTATTCGCGACGAGCCTCGATCTAATGCTAACTAAAGTTTGAACGTGAATTGTCTGACCAGCACCTGTCTCACACTACTTAGCGCAGGTCCGTCGCGCCTACTACATACAATTAGGCTAGTATACTTTGGCAGGTATAATACTGCTGCGATATTGGAAAACATTCACGCACGGTTAATATCCGTGATTGAATGACGCGGACATGTTTTCTTCATTACTGTTGTTACTAATTGGACGATTATCGACTGGTCTCCGTGCAATATGGTGAAGCCGATGTCCCGGATCGACAATAAGCATGAGAACTCGTTCTCATCGGAAAGTATCGTGAAAAATTTCGTTTTTCACGAGAATATTTCGTTGCGACGAAACAGCTGATAAATTATTAGATTAATTTTCATTGAACACAGTTTCACGCAGATGACTTCATGTATCTACAGTTAAATTTCACGATTGTTGTTCAACACATTTTGATACTCGAGCCCTATAACTGTATCATTTTACTTTTTGTGCAGCAGGAAAATATGTCCGCGAACAAACATCCTTGATGATTTTCGGAAACTTGCGAATACTTTCATCTTTATTCATAATAATTTATAATTAATCAAGATTTATGTATACGTGTTGATTGTTTTGCATTGCCTAATACGTCGAACAATTTTCGCACTCGTTTTTGCCGGTCAAACAGATGATTTTCAAAATGCGAAAAACGTAAATGAATATTCTGAAATTCTGGGTTCAAGATTCGTATAACCGCTTGAGTAAACCGCCTTCCACTTTCTGGGGCTTAAACGGATACTTCCCCTTCGGGAAAGTTAGTAATCCATCATTCATCGCTCGATATTCCTGAGCTCTGGATTATCTGTACCATGTAATTTGACGTCTTATATTGAATCTGTGAATGTGATAATATCATAACCGACGTTCATCATCGATCCTTCAATACCCACCAAAATGTTTCAATCAGCCCAATATTCTAAAAATCGTCTAATTCGACATCGATGTAATACCTAAATAACTATTCCGTATCTAAACGTTCGATTATTTATGAGAAAAAATATAATTATAACATATTGGCCTGGTGCATTTGAACAGAATACGATGTACCTTCCCTGAACGGGAATGGAACTTTCATTTCCTGCAAATGAGTAACTCGTTTGTATAAATTTCATCTCTTTGACGCAATGTATTCTAGCAAAAATCTGTCGTTCTCATAACCGCACATGAAATATTTGTGTATGATGACCAATATTTATGTCATCTAATGAAGAAACTTTCAACAAATTCTTACTATACCTGTATACTCGAAAATAGATTATTTATTCACCTGAAACGCGGTGGGCTGATAATTTGCTGTTTCGGTTTCCAATTTTATTAACAGAAATGTCTCGAGGTTCGTTCATTTATTTGTCATTTGCTCGTTCGCTTGAGAAAATTACCTCTGGATCTGTTTCTGGTTATTTCTAATTTTTTCATATCTTCTATTTTCTTTCGTTTATTGATTTATTTATTCAAACGTTCGATCCATCCCGGCAAGAGAACGCTTAGCTTGGTCAACAGCCGCCGAAATAGCGTAGGGCATCGGACTTGTTTCACGATGTATAAAAAAACACCTCGAACAGCATATTATGCTGATTCGTTGGCAAGTCCATCGACTGTATCTTAATACGGTAATTAAAAATTCGGAGTATAAATAGAAAAATGGCGCCGCCCGGGCTGAAGTCTTTTTTGTGCTTTCTTTTGGGGGTAGTCGCCGCGAAGAGTATTCCACTCTATGCCCTACACGCAATGAATAACATAATAGAAAGTTGCGTTCGAAATATTACTAAAATTAGAAGAAGCAATCTCTGTTACTTATTTTTGCCTGACAAAGATGTTGACGGAGTTTTCTTTTTTTCTTATATTTTTTTAGGTCTCTTCCAATCCTCTGTGGTGGATAATCACTGAGGTGTTTGCTTTTAGTTTTCAATCTCCGATAATCGGTAATTCGATTGAGACATGCTTTAAATTATGTTTAAGGTGTAAGATCGTAAGAGTTTTTTACGTTTGGTTTTTTTGTTTTGTTTTTTTCTTTTTTTTCGTGTTTTGAACGAGAACCGTGCCCGCGGTTGGCTGCTAAAAAGTTAAATTCCACCCCTGCCTTGGGGTTCGATGGTGAAGCCTTCGTTATACCTAGCACGTGCGTAGGCAATTTTTTCATTAACATTAATTAAGGCCGCTATCTTGAAAACAGGGTGTTCTTGACGGAGACACATACCGCGATGGCGTTACGACGTACGTTCCGTTAATAAAAAAAAAGGGGTTATCTGGCGAGAATGCGACGTCGTTCAATTATTCGTTTAATAAAAAGCCTGATTAATGATGGATCTTCGACGGGAAGAACTATATATATATAGGCCGTGATTGCATATTGATACGCCTGCGCATTTCTGTCTTTCAAATATGATAAGAATAGTCTCTTTAACCTCACGGTAATATTTCTTGAACGGAGATGCCGAAGTGAATCTATATGGAATGGCGAAGTGGTGAAGCAGCCCGCGACAGTTTCGGGTTGAAACAGATAGCGGTGGATAGCAAAGGCAAAGAAACCCGAAGAACCTTCATCAAAATTGTCGTCTGTCCAGACCACTTACCCAACATTCATCTTGCCCGAGAGAATCTTCACAAATTCTTTCTCGTCCTTTTCGCCATCGTTCTCGATGTGGTCCACTCCAACAAAAGATCTGTCGGAAGCTCGCCGAAATTTCTAGATCTAGATTCATCGGGAGTTCACTCTAATATATAACGATTCCACTACAGGCTCGCAGGCGTAGAGTGGTTTGTTTAGCGAAAATGGTTTCCCATAGATGAATCCTAATTAAGTATCAATATCTACCACATTGATTGCTACGTATATATCTGCACTGTGAAAGAAGGGGGTTAAAATTAACACCACCTCGACACCGCGCGCAGTCCCAGGAAGGCCACGACATTTGTAGTGTAGGTAGACAGTGTGAAAATCTTGGTAGAGATAATGATATTAACGATAGCTCGAGTGGTGTCAGATCTACAACTTCGTGTTTTCAGCTTTCAGCGCCGCGAATAGGTGTCGGAGTTCTGGTCGAAAACTCCGCACAGTGTATATGCCGATTCGAATACGATGAAGCCATTTTTGATTTGACAACATCGCCGGAGTATTTGATACACGGGAAGAGTGTTGTTATTGCCATGAAATTTCGCAACCACCGAATCTGAGCTAGTTTACACCGACGATTTTCTACATCGTATATATATATGTAGAGACAGAACGGGGACTGATAATTGCTTGGTCGGCGAAGCATCGAATGTTACAAATTGAAATGATAATTGAAGCGAAGATCGATGCGTACGTGTGTTTGTGTGAGAGACAGGATATCATACGCAGCCTCTGATTGTCCCATCGAAAATACAATATTAGGATCAAATAGAGTCAAGTTATAACTGTCGATGAATTTGGATGGCGCGCTCCCTCACGTTGTGTCAGTCTACTGGCTTCATCAGTTTTATTCTAAGTCGAAGATCTTAAAAAAACGACAGACCCAAGCTGGAGGTAAGAGATCTTCGCGAGTCAAGTTTAATTCTCGACCGTTTGCGCTAGTAGATGACTCGAGTATGTACTTGCATAAGTTGAGATCGTAAACTTTTGATGGGTTAATTATTCGGTGGGATATATTGCTTGTAGGTGTTCGCGGTGCTGGTTTTACAGCGATCGATAATTCCTCAATTTATTGTCATCGGTAATTCGACGTCTTTGGCAAAGTTTCATTACGTCACAAAAATACGGGTTTTCGTCGATCAACTGATAAATTTCTCTCGACGCGAACACTTCGGAGGTTTATTATTTATTTTTTTTTTTTAATGAAAAAATGTTTGGAACTGAGAAATGATTTTCAGCGGAAAAATGTCGAGTTTCGTTTTGGAAAAACTTCGACAACGAAATCCAGAATCTTTGAATTCCTGAGAGTTTTGGAATTTGGGTAACATAGTCAGGATTTCTGTTGCAGGTTTTGAGATTGTAGGAAGAAGAGCTTTGGAATGAGCGCTTCGACTTCGAACATAGGAATCCGAGGTCGAGTGATCGGAGAATAAGAAACTACGACGGAAAAGTTGACATTGACGACGTAGGAATGAAGACCGGGGATCAGCAATCAAAATTTATATTATGTGTTTATTATTTCACGAAAACGAACTCGTTCCCAATTGAAAATCAAAAATGGCTGTATTTTGGATCACGCTGATCGAGTCGCATAAATTCAAAAGGTGATGACGTACACCTATGTCGAAAGATGTCAAACAGGAACGGGGCTCTAATACCGCGAGAGAATCGGATGAATAACGAAAAACACTGAATTATAACATCAAATCGACGAGTTTAGGAAAATATGATAAAACATCGATTAAAAGAACTAAATTTTGTAAAAAGAGCCTATTTACTCATCATCCCCACATCGCTAGACCCGTGAATTTATGTTTGTACTGGTAAACTCGTAAATAAATAGAGAGAAGAAATTTTCGTTTGCCTTGCGCATATAGAATTCCACAAGATTGCAACTCCATAAATTTTCAACCAGGCTGTAATCGTTGATTGGCGAAGAAGAAGCAGGAAAAAGATCGTGAGAGAGGAAGGAGGATTAGAAAATGGGAAGCTGCAGGATGAATATTTGAAAAAAACAACAAACTTAGCAAACCAATCTGGTACTGAAGTGTTAAAATGACGGAACTAAATACAACGAGTATTCTGCCTAATCATCGTACGTCAAATTTTACCGGCAATATCACACAAAATGAAACTATAGCAACGGAATGCGAAGCCCCGATAAATGATGGTGCTCTATTCGAGTTTGTTACTAACGGCGTACTACTAAATGTTGTGGGTCTCTTCGGATTATTCGGCAACATAATTTCGATGATAATTTTATCCCGACCCCAGATGAAGTCCTCCATCAATTACTTACTGATTGGTTTGGCGAGATGTGACACGGTGCTCATCATAATTTCGGTAAGTTTCCAGCATTTCCTCATTAATCATCGTCTCAATTTCAAACTCTAGTATAACAGATAGAGTCACACTTTTTCGTCTGATGCGCCTGAAATTATGTTCTGTATCAGAGAAAAATCTGAATTCAACATATCGACTGACGAAGGTGATTCTATCGTTGATGAACTTCTTCACTAGTTAATGAGCTTACAACACCATATAGTGTGAGATGTGGATACAGACACCCGTGCGGAGTTATTAAGCTGCCAACTTTTCAGTTCTCCAAAAGTTTCCTGTTATCCTAGAAACTCCGTCAGATATTAATTATCAAAGTATAATTCCCCCCGCCGGTGAGGAAGGGTAAGCTCCGTGAACAAAGAAGAAAAGCTCATAGATTCATCTTAAACTTTTCGGTACCAGGTACCTACATAATTCAGTAGTCCTATTACGTATACCTCTTCCGAATTTCTATCGTTGTATTACATCGACAATTTTCTCACCATTTTTAATAATCATCGGGAGTTGTTCTTCACAAAAGTATTTTGGACAATATCTTTCTTTTTCTTATGACCTCCGGACCGCAAAGAGCTCCCACGGCACCGGAAGTCAGCTTTTCATTCATCTCCGTATATGAATCTTCTTTTATCGTTTGCCAGTATCCCCTAGAGATGCCTAGAGGTAAACTTTTGCATTTTTCAATCCAGCTTTCTCCTCATACTGTATACTGGATGTATATTTTCATCCCCAAATCCTCAATCCCCGAGTCCTCAAGTCTACGAATTGCTAGAACTAGACGCGAAGGCGTCCAGCACTGATCAACTCATCCGAAATTCAGTGCTCAGCGCTTCTTCCTCATTATGCGGCCACCTGCTTTCTCTTTCGCTACGATGTAATCACTGCTATGCCGGATTGAAGACGGATTGTCTATACTACCTTCCCCGTTGATTAGATTTCGACTTCCAAGGCTACCGAACAATCAGTGCGGAAATCGATTCACTGCGAATCATCCTTGCAATCACCTATTTATATAGACCTGCGTTCATTCCTCGGTGTACCAATTAGTACGCAATCCATTTTCGCCGATCTTATTTCTTCTCTTTCATGCGATCTTACGACTTTGAGTCAATTTCTTACACTCTTTCCGAATATTGAATACGATTTTTTTGATTCACACATTTTCATCCCTGTTTTTGATTAGTTCTTAATCAAAACTGCCATTTCTGAGGTTTCCCCCGTGACTATAGTGAATAAGGCGAGTAATTTGAATTCTAGGATCTTGATGCTAGGTCCGAGACTCAATTTATTTGGTATACTGCTCACAATTAAACAGAGATGGAACCTCGAGAAATCTGGAACAATAATGTGCTACTCATGAAACATCCAAATGCCATTTGCAAACTAAATCTTAACGACTTGAAGTAATTAGCTTCCGAGACTACACGGTTTTAGTGCCATGATTAGATTGATCTTAGATCAAAGAGACTGCGTCGCTCCCTGCGCAATGGGGTTCTTCTGCCAGATTCAATTGACCACTAACCGCAACCCATTTCGAATACAGGATTTTAATTTTGAGTAATTCATATAATGCCGTGGTAGCCGATGCTGGATACCATACATATCAGGATCGCATTTGTAATAGAAGAAAAAAATGTTTACTTGTTGTTACAGTTCCTCATATTTGGATTGCCAGCGATATATCCGTACACGGGTCTCTTGTTCAATTACAAGTTCATCATTTACCCGAGGCTGGTAAAATTCTTGTATCCGTTGATCAGCGTCGCACAAATGGTCACCGTTTACCTAACTTTGACGGTCACTATGGAGCGCTACGTGGCTGTCTGTCATCCCCTGAGGGCGCGATCTCTGTGCACGTATGGACACGCAAGAGTAGCTGTCCTCTGCATCATCATCGGTTCCGTTGCATACAATTGCGTAAAGTGAGTAAACAGTGTTCAATCCAAAAGATCCTATGAATGTAATTACACCTAATAGAGTTACAAATTTATGGTTACACAAAAACGTCTCTCGACGCGTATTCTCTTTCATCTGAAGATTCGATGATGTAATCGTCATAGAGAGAGAGAGAGAGAGAGAGAACGCATTTCCCACCACTCCCATTAAATTGATCCTCTTCCACGGATTCTTCTTGTCCGTCTAGTAATCAATAAAACGTATCGAATGCAGATACCGCGGGAGTTAAATAATCGGATATTCCGAAATCGCGATGGAAAAATTATTCAGTGATACTTAGGAACTCCCCAAAACACTTCTCGACGATCAAAGCTTACGACTGAGGCACTTGTATCAGCGAAACAAACGAGGAAAAGTATTTCATTGTGAAAGAGAGAGGAGATTAAGAAATTTCATTTTTCTACTGTTCCAGATTTTGGGAAGTTCAAGTCAATACGGAAATACACTGGAAATACAAAGTGCCGACCTACTGCATAGGGCCAACTGATCTTAGAAACGATAATTTGTATAAGTTCATCTACATCAATTGGATGTACTTTATCTTCTACTACCTAATCCCGTTCACTGCACTGGTGGTGTTCAACCTAGTAATATATCTACAGGTACGTCTTTATATCTACCTCGATTTCATACGAATCCACGAAGAAACGTTTTGTTACACGGACCGACCCGTATTGCACGTTGCTACTGAAATTATCAGCAATTATGATTATATGTATATTCGAACTGCTAACAGTTCTCGAGTGCCTATGCTGAAGGTGAAATTTCAACGTTCGCGGATTTGACTGCGGATGTAAACGCGTCCAAACAAATTGCTTGTATCTAAAGTGACGAACAGAAAGTAAAGAAAAAGAATTGGAAAAAATACTACACGTACATTTCTTTAGACAGGCGTGAACTGGTAACATGCATCTTTAGTCCAGACTGAGGACAGATGAACCGCGTTTACAGTTTTACGATAGAGAAATACTACTCACAGTATGTATGAAAGAGAAAGAGAAAGAGAAACGTGCAACATAGGATGAAATGGAGCAGTGAGAACTCACAAAATGCGATATATGGAACGCAATCAGGCACGATGGGCGTCAATAAAACAACCGAGTTCTCAAATGAAACGTCCCTGAAAAACTTTCATAGGTCGCTGCCGGTTGGATAAATGATGAAGCCAAGCTACACAGCTATGCGGAGAGTTCAGAGTTCACTTTTCAGTCTCGAAGAAACGATATTTCATTAAATTTGTGCGAAATACCTTTAGGCAGGCAGGCAAAGATCCGAAATGTGTTTATATAATGGTGGCACTTAACACTTCATCAGCTTTGCGAACTTCATTTGAAGATCACAAAGTTTCGGATGATCTGGATATGTCACGTGATGGTGCTCAGAAATTGTTAGGCCGTT
This sequence comes from Phymatocera aterrima, assembly GCA_963170745.1. Taxonomy (NCBI): domain Eukaryota; kingdom Metazoa; phylum Arthropoda; class Insecta; order Hymenoptera; family Tenthredinidae; genus Phymatocera; species Phymatocera aterrima. Next base: position 14,236,107 of record OY720662.1, read on the forward strand.
TACTATCGTCTGCATGGTCTGTAACGAGGCGACAAAACTTGCGCTGGTCGATATTCTAACTCAACTGAAAGTTAACTTTGGTCCACGGAGACCCGGTAGCGTCGTATGTACACTCCCGCACATTAATGGTTCTGCTCTGAAGTTAGCTACGCTTGTGAAAATTTGCTCCATCGGTAAAGCAGAGACTAAAAAATGGATTCAAACAAATTTCAAATAACGTCACCCTGATTGGTCTCGGCTTCACCTCTGGAGCGACTTGTCTGCGCGAGTGTAGCTAACTTCAGCGCGGAACCATTAATGCGCAGCGGTGTACCTTTTCGTGGGATGATTATTTCAAGCGCATCAGTCGCTGTTCGAGAGTGACGGACACTCATGATAAGTTCTAAGTGCAGTTATTATTGAAAATAAGAACATCCTGATTGAGTAATCGCGTCAGAGAGCTAGGGAGACGAGAACTAAAAGCGCTGGCCATAAATTCTTGCTCATTATTCATTGCACAATTGGATACGGATGGTGACGCGGGTTGCTTTCTGGTAGTCTGAAGACCTTTTTATGAATCAATGGAATTCAGAATCAAACGTTGGTGAAGATGAGTCGTTGATAAATCCAAGCCTATATGAAAAATCAAAATTGAATAATGAAACAATGTCTACGGAAAATTAGGAAGTGATTCACTTTCCACTAGAAATAATGGAAAGTAAATATCCCGCAAAGAATGGCACTTCGCACACGTCGGTTAACAAATCGTCAAATTTCTTGAAATTTTTCTCATCCGTAACTTAAAAGCTCAACGAATATTTTCGCATGGTCCATCAAAATTGACCAAGACGCGGTGACAATTTACAAACGACTGAAATTCCTGTGTACAGATTTCACCATGAGAGTGAACATGAGAAATTAGGTATATATATAATATTTTCGAGCGCGAAATATGATTCGTCTTCCTTGCTTGATGTCAGCTGAACAAACGCCACACTTCTTTGCCTCAGGTATTAGAGCCTAGTAGAGATTAATTGATCGCGGATATTGCTACGATTTTGGATTATATTTCAATCGGTAATCGTATAGATTTCTGTACTCTGCTGATGGGAGTAGAATGTTCGCAACTGGCTTTCCATTGTTCCTTATCCAGCTGAAGCTTTTCCACACCATTAATTCAAACTACTATATTTCGTATCTTGATATTCACGGATCATGAACACGCATATATTAGTATATATGTATGCACACAACCATGCATATGCCAAAGAACGAACACGGGGTGCTGAGATGTCACTCTGGTGACGAACGTGAATTTTTAGCGTAATAAATGAAAGAGATTCGCGAGTAAGGGGCATGTGTGTACGAAGTTTATCGAAAAATCAATCATGATCGTGGATGCAGAATTATGTAAATCAATAGTTAATCTGAGATTGTAAAATTGGAAAAAACTTCTCGTGCTATATATCTTGTTGCTAACCTGCTTACTACTTTTTACGTTAAAACTTTAATTGCCTCGTTATATATTTTATTTATTCACACATTAAGTATTATAATTGCAGAGATCTGGTATAAACCAGAAGATGCGAATCTCTGGAAACTTCGCGGTTCTGTAATCCTTTCGAATTGTGGTACACAGAATCTACGATCCATTTATCACGGTTGAAACTTTTTAATAACTCTTCTACTTGAGGGAAACAAAAATTCACATTCAACCTTCCTACCGCAGAAAATATAATAGCGTTTACCACCATTCTTCGCAATATACCTACAATGCGTCTCTGAAAACATGCCCCGCTGCACTTATGAAATTTCATTCTCCCTGATATATAACATACCCAGATATTATCTTGGCTCCGGAAATGACCGCCAACTATATTAAACGTGACTTGACTCTCGCAGACTATGAGCAGTATCTTGTGATAGTGCTCGCTAAAACATATCGTGTGATATATTAAGAAGATGAAATCAGAACTGCTCAAGTCAGTCTCACAAAATTCAACAAAAGATTCAAGAAGCTAATCAGAGACATGAATTGAATGTTCACAAAATATAATTACAAATTTTGTTACAGGAGTAATCTCACGGTTCCTGCCAGATTTTAGCCCTCTCCCAGTTCAATCACACCATGAAATTCTGATTTAGGCTCAGATTCAATGGATTGCGAAAACTTGAGACATTTTTAGCGATCGTGGATCCCATGCATAGGTAAAATCGTTAGTATTTTTTAAACGGATCAGGAGTTCGTTGCAATTTGCCGATATTACTTAATATCATCACGTGTTCGCGCATGAAGAAAAAACTCGAAAAATCGAATACTTCGTTCGTCGAACGGACAAAGGTGTGCCGTCCATAGTTTTCCGACTTCGACGGAGAACTGAAAATTTATGGCAACCAGCTTTCAGTGACATTCGGAAAGGACCAACCGAAATTTCCCATCTTCCAATACCATTTTAATGCCCTTGTTGAAAAATGAGGGTTGAAAAATCAGTTACATACGTTCACTTGTCGATATTATAGCATGTTTCACCTGATATTGGCTTTTGTCGTGTAATTTATACGTCATGTGGGCGCTGCAACAGATTTATCCTCCTCCTCCCTATGTACATATATCAAAGGTCAGGATAAAAGCGTCTGAATTCACCGCTGAACTTGCCCTTTCGTTGGGGGTGCAAACAAAAAAAAAAAAAAATATAGATGAGAACATCGTTCTATTCCATTCTCAGCAACCACCAAGCGCAACTCTGGGATGAAGTGAGATAGACTTGTGAGGCGGAAGCATCTTGTGCTTTCTGGTGAGATATATCGAACCTACCCTTCTGTCAGGTTCATGTTTACAGCACCGTAAATACGTTACGAATTGCGTGCCACGTGGGGGCCACTACTTGACGTATACGCTTGCGACCGCGGAGGTGGTCAGGTATACTAAAATATAAAACAAAGTAGCAGAAAGAATTCTTACGCGGGAAGGAGCTTCTGTGCTCTGGGGAGCCTCCACTATTCTCAACACTCCCTTCCACGGACGAAAGAGCATTTAATTGCGTGGCCCAAAGGCCGCCGCAGGCAGTAAACACTTGTTCCTCCTGAGCCTCCATTGACTTTTATTCTTTCAAAACCTCAAGCGGGTCCCCTTATCTCTGCTACATTATGTTGAAACGAGGGATCCTGGGCATAGCATCGCTGTCTTTCAAGCAGACAAAACCGTACCATAGTCATCGATCATTTTTAACACACAGTGAGATCGTTCTATTGCCACAGAAATGTTCCGATTGCATTGATCCTGTGCCAATACATATACCACAGCTTTCGCAACGTCGATGTAACTTCAACCTCAACTGGTGATGAATGCTGAAACTTTGATCGTCACTGTTATAGAAGTTGGTGAACATTATTGGGATGACAAGTAGCGGATATTTCCTGACAGACTGTAGCGTATATCTCTTTAACGATCCAAGCACAAAATATCTGTAGCGTGCAATTCACGAAGGTTATTTTCCAAAAGATTCGTTCCTCAGAATTATTCTCAAGCTGCAGTTCCAATATTTCATCCGAAAAGGCGATTTCCTGACTTCATCTTATTCTTTTCATTCGTAAAACTCCACGAAGATACATTGATCTTATAAATATCTGGTGGGTTTATCATATCCGTTTGCATCATGAGTACTATTCGGAACGGCTGAACTAAATTGGCAAACTGCAAGTTTTTCTCACTGTCCCTCCGAGAAAGTTGTTGAGCTGCTGAGCTCTCGGCTTATGAGCCATTAGTGCCTGCATTCTAACGAGTGGATTATCTTGCAGTTGAAGAAGTTACAGTTCACCATCAATACCAATCCAACTTACTGTGACTCATTTACATCTGCACTTTGAACCACCTGTTCAACACCCTTATCGATGTTTTATCGCATTAACTAGATAGCTAAAATGAGAGGAAGGTGAGCATTGAGGCGATTGTGCAACTATGGATACTCGTGGAGGTACTTCAGAACGATATCAAAGTTTCGGAGACTTGATCGTTTTCGTTCTGTTCCTTCTCTCATGATCTATGATGTCGTCTTTTCAACTGTTGGACTTTCGTGCATTGAGGGAAAATGTTCCATACAACTTATACATCACCAGCCCGTCAGAAATGAATTATTGACAGTAGTTTGGGACTTCTTGGTACCTACATTTCGAATGAAACATCCCAACGTTGTATCTATAGCAATCGCAGTTGGAAGAAAAAGGAGGTTGAGCTATCTTTTCGTCGATATAATCCGATTACTCACGATCTTCGGAAGGGGAACATTCTCTGGCATTATATAAGTCTGAGTACCCGAAAGAAAAAAGACGGATTTCGAAGAGAGGTCTTGGCCGGAGTGCGCAATACGAGGACATTTTTTGAAAATCGAATCAAGCTCAATTTTGACGTGCCATGAGTTTACAGTACTCTGGCCGATGTAGACGAAGACTCAATAGACAATAGGATGTATAAACACGAGTGAAACTTCCAACCGCAGGGTGTGCTGTTCCCACATTACACTGATTTATGAATTACTATAATAATCCTCTATCATTATAACTTTCGAGCGAAGAAAACAGTCCGTCTGCAACAGCGTACGCATCAATTCTGTCTAGACTTTTTTCAATCCGTCCATACTCTTTAAGTGCAAAAACGGCAATGCTGCATAATTCAATTCGCTCACCATTGTTACATATGAGCTAGCCTGAGAAGAGTCTTTCGAACTGAAGAACATATTCAATTCTGATCACTCGTGTGTGACTATTACTTGATAAAATAGACGCTAATTGACCGTAGAAAAGTGTCACGTTTCCAGGTAAAACCTTTTGATCGTCGATTTTTGACCCGCGAGAACGTTTCGTAAACCCGTTGTGGCGCAAATATCGCACAACGACCACTACTTACAATGAGCAGGCTCCTCGATGGTTTTTTTTCTATCATATTTGAAGAGATGTTCAATTCAGAACGCTTGCTGTTGTCACCTCTGTAAGAGTCATAGCTCAAAATACACGTCCTTCCACCACGTTCGGAGTTTTTCATGTTACTATTTTCTGGTTTTTAAGTGAATTGCAGTACATTAGACAATTTGTAATTTGTGGGAGCCAGCTAGCATTGCTCAATATCAATACACTTTTTCACATACCTGAGAAACATTATAAGAGCTTAAAAAAAGTTCTACTGCTTGAAGTAACGGCGAGTTGATGGATTCACTGTTAGCCCTCTATTCACTTCACTTTTCTTTCTCATCATCATTAGTGATATGTGATGCTACTGTTTTCCTAGGATATTGAGAGAAGTAAAGTAGAGATCGATTTCTTGTTGTTTCAGGTCAGGAAAGCAAACAGAGACTTACAGCAGCTGTCACATCATCAACGAAGAGAAATTGGCTTGGCAACTATGCTGCTCTGCGTTGTGATAGTATTTATAATCTGCAACATCATTCCTCTTGTGACAAATATATTTGAGACATTTTATGACCGGATTCCAACCTATCTTGTTCAGATTGGCAATCTCATGGTGACTATCAACAGCAGTGTAAACTTCATAATCTACGTAATATTCGGAAGAAAATTCAAGAGAATCTTTCTGAGGTTATTCTGCAGCTCTCAGTTGTTTGGTGCGGGTCGTGACAGTCCGGAATTTCAGACAAACGACGAATCAGTGACCAATATTACGAATATTGAACTTCGTAACTCTATACGTCGTGGCCACGTGCACAGGTCCAGTACAATAATCAGCAGGAACAACAACGTCCATTTGTCCAACGGAAACTCCTTTCCCCGACAAAGTACGAAGACGAAAGTTAGGTCCGCGAGTCCTGGGCCATGCGTTTATTATCCAGCAAGAAGTCCGGTGCGAAGTCCTAGTCAAATGTCGCGTACTTCAAGCGCTCATAATGGCTGGGACAAGAACAACATTGCAGACACAACGCTTCAGTAGTGAAAACTGGAGGAATAAAATACAAACTTTATCCTATTTTTGGTAATCATGGCAATCAAAGACTACGCAAGGTGAATAATTACTAATAGTGGTGCCGAGGAGAAGAACAGTACAAATAAAAGTAGAAGGTAGCGGAGTGCAGAATGATGAACAGAGAAGATAGAAAGCGAAAACTATAGTGGATTGTGGATGAAAAAAATTATTTTATATAATACCTAAATGATTGTGAAACAAACTACGCGATGTGTGGACCAGCCATGATCTGCTCATTGAAAGTTGACAGAGATCAATTGACTCGTATATTTTTCACTAATATATTTAGATATGCAAATGTGGGCTTGTGTACAGAGGAATTGTCGATGGGGATTCGTTTGCCAACTCATCCAGTAAGATCGTTAATTTTTCTAAATTACAGTAGGTATTGACTTATCAAGTGTGTCCTATGTATATTAACGGAAACAACAGGTGTGTAGCTATGCAGACAATTCGCATTCGTTTTCCCAGGTATATCTATGACTCACATATATAGAATTCCTTTTCCTTCGGCATAAACTTGGAGGTGACAAAATTAGTTCAAGAATGTCGTACGTTTATACGTGTGGAAAAGGTGTCCGTGGAGTCTTTATACTCCTGTTCCGGAACGTATATTGGAAACGGATGTTAGGAATGACATTGGTTTGATTCTACATACGGTTTTTTTCATACCTTTAGGGATTGAGCCGTTAAAGCTGCATGTCGGAACCCCGGTAGCTATTTTTATTCGAGACACTGCAAAGCCGGTAAAAATCACTTCACGTGACATGTACTTGAAATCGATAAAAATCTAGCAGACAGACACCGAGGTATACGTGAGCGGAGAAATTGAATCTCTTGATATTCAGTGTTTTAACGACAAATAATCAGGCCTGATTTTTTCTTATTTTCTTCTCATTCCTACTGGGAGACTTGCTTTTGTGAACAGTAGTTCTCAACGATAAATTTTACCGCGGTATGAATTATTCGCTTTATTTCTAGATACTGAGCAGCGCTATAGACATTATTTTCGAGATCGACGATGGCATGAATGATCAACGCAGCTTTCTTCTTTCGTACACATAGGTACACCTGTATTAATAAATTTTGCATTTATTAGAAAATGTTAACTGTCCGGTTCGTTTTCAATCATTCGTGAAATGGAAGTTAGAATGAGCGTGAAAATTGGCGGATGTGAAACTTTAACTTTGCATTGAACATCAAAACTGCAGAGGTATTGTAAAATAGTAAATCCATCTCGCGTCGGGTTGTCTGCAAAGATGAGCGCAAAGTTGTATACTTCTCGAGTAGGTACGACTATAATTACTTTAGGTGAAAAATTGTAGATAGAAAATGTGTAATTATGAGGTTTGGCGAATCGTGTATAAAAATCGATATGTACCTAAGTTTATAGTTTAACGCTAAATTAGGTATTTTCAAAATTGTGACAAGTTCAATAATTTTTCTGTCGTTAACTCATGTACTATAGACTGATTTTCTGTTCTTTTTTAAATAATCTAACTTTAATCCTAGCTTTGTTATACCAAGTATATTACGTTATATAGATATATGAAATGTCATCCCGATGATCATTGATTTATTACGAAACATGTCGGATATCCATGGCTGTATTTCATGTCACGATATTACATACATTGCCATACGTCGACAGTTCTTCACGGTGATTAATCAGATTGAGTTCAAACGACGACATAGTCTAGATGATGGATGGAACCGGAAGCTTCATCGGCAAACAAAAATGTAATGGAGGTAGGTATGTAGGAAAAAACGAGATTTCGGGAAATTATATTATCGTGAATTCAGAATCAATGTTTTCGGTAAACATCATTCTCATATCGCGAGATTATAGAACTGCGGGATGCCTTCGCACTCTTGAAAATAGAGAAAATAAAACAGTATTATTATGATAACCCGTGGAATATATTCGTGATACTGCTAATTGTAAATGATATGCGCGAACAAAAATATTATTGAATCTAGATATTTATGTGCATACGTACACACCTATATGACAGCGTACCTACTACAATCTACATGATAATACTTAAAATTAACTAACTGGAATTCAAATGATTACGCATCGACACTCTCGTTCGAGGGAATAGGTATGTAACATATAATTTAAGACTATATAATAATCCGATCTTGTACATAGGTACATATTATATATATTAAGTATAGATCTTTAATCTTGTATCTTTAATCTTATCATACCACAATACTTACTACACAATATTCTATTTATTATACATGATATAGTATTATAGGTAAATGAAAATTGTAAAAATAAGAGTGCTGTAAACGATACCTCAATAATCGTGCGATTATATGCATAATACATGTAATTGCACGTTGTAAATATTTACCAAAAATTAATCTTCGCCGCACATATATATTATATAGGTGATATATTCGCTTGTGCACCGAGTGTACGATTGAGAGAAATTTTTATGAACGTTATATAATTGATCTTGAACAAACATTTGTCAAATAATACCAATGAAATATTATTATAGCATATTGTATTTAAAATCTACAAATCAATCGAATGATTAAAAAATTTACAGGGGTATGAGATATTTTCGAGAAAAAAATATTATCTCCAAATAAGATGCCTGTATTCAAAATGTAACGTACCATATACTATTTTCGATATTATAATCTACCGATTTCCATTTTCAAACGAACGGATTGGAGGTCAGGTCATTCAAGCTTGCTGCACTCGAAGATCTCTTATGAGACGAATGTTTCAATTGCTTTTTGGAACTTCGTGTATAAAATACCAAATTGGCAGCATGCAATTGATTTTTCGTTGTTTCGCAAAAAGCGAAAGTAATTATCAATTTTGCCAATGAAAACGAGGACGTCAAACAGTCGCTTGGAAGATTTAGACGATAGAATTACTTATAAACGAAAGTAACTACCTTCTTTCTCATCATTTATTCGTCCATGACGATGGCTAGTTGGATGGCTTGAATACCTGTAGTATAACTGTATCTACCAAACCGAATTGACGCTTCAGCTTTTTTCGGAACAAAAATTAAAAACATCTAATTATGATATTAAATTATAGTTAATCTTATGTAATGAAAGTGAAATTTCAGTATAACAAGAGGGAAATGAAACGCTCTCCGAACAGAAAAAAAAAAACAAGAATTGTACATACATAGAAATCTATTCTAGTCTAAAAATTTCTATTTCTATCGAACTATCATATACCTGTATCCATATAATTTATCTTATATATAGTTTATCACTATAATTTGTCATGTACACCCAATGGATACCGAAGTCTAAGTCAGGGTTTCAAATAAAATCCGTCTCTTTTACGTGTAATATACGTACCCCGTTTTTTTTTCAATTTTTTCTCTCTTCTCTTTTGTATGTTTTGCGATGTCCTTTCTATTGAGGTGAGTCTATTTTATTTCACCTGATACCAGACAGATACGAATAGTCAAACGAATGTTGAACAAACACAAATTCATGTCGGGAGTTCCGATGCCGACAATAATCCTAAACACAGGGGATTGCGTCGAGCCATTAGGAGTATGAAGTTTGGAAAATAGTGTTTATTCGCGTATTCGATACATTGTCCCTGCAATTTTTTGTCCCAACGTGGTTACCTTCGCTTTTTTCAGTTGAGCATATACGATGTGTCTTTGCATAGACATGTCTATTTGTGCTACGTGGCACGTTTTCACACTGAAATTGAAGTACAGAGTGTACTTGATGTGTCAACAGTTTCTCAACGAACAAATTGAATCATCACTAGACACCGATTTTCTGTTTTTTTCTTACTAGCGACAATTCGTTATGCCGATAAGAGTATAACGGAGCTCCGTGACGTGAATTATCGTCCAATGGACAAAAACGAGGTATTCTCATAGTCGACCGCAGAATTAAAATCAGGGCATGAGAACGCTGAAATATTTCAGCCCAGTTTCTCTGAGAACGAATGGTTTGTCAAGAGAGGCGAGTTAAACTATTTATATCATTTATATCACACTGTCTCCTAGCGTTGAAAATAAAAGTTGGGATCAACTGGTGCATCGTATTGCAACATTGAATAATACTTCAGCTGAAAAATACGGCAATATTATACGACGAAAGGAATATATTTTGATATATTGGAATAAAATATTTGCACAAGTAATAAACTGACAATGAGCCCAAACTTTGGAATTTGGTGACAATATTAAGAAATATTTTTCAGGCTACGAAATATGCGAGAACCACACGGATTGTGCTCGCTATAAAAATTTCTAACTTTTGCTTTCGGATTTATTTTAGTCCGGCTACAGTCGCGCTCGTATACTTCGTCCACACAGCGTAAGTAATATCTAATGTGGAATATAGATGCAACGGAAGTGGAATGTCTTCGTTAGAATTTAACGCCCAGAACATAAATCATCTGGCGAGTCCCATTACGTATAATCACTCTTTGTTTTTAGCGTAGACTTATTCCCAGAACTGAACTTTTATTGAACTATCTAATATCTTCCATTTTCAGATACAATCACGAAGATACTCACTCAGCCTAATTGACCCTCGTGTCTTTTAGAGAATCTAAAAATGGTGTGTGCAATTATCGTTAAAATGATTTACCAATTCAATAACATTCCTGTATGGATTAACAAATTCATAAAATTATTCGCTACGTCGACTAATTTCGTACGAGCAAACAGATTAATTGATATCGCTCCAGGTGGAACGTCATCGTGCCATGTTCTCGTTACTCTCAATGGTAGGGCGATCAATTTTAACACCTACGCACTAGGCAAATGGAAGAAACTAGTGCACTCATGTCAGTTGGATTGCATATCAACTGGCGCCAGCGAGTCTAACGAGATTGTAAAGCGCGAGTGCAGTAACTTCGTAGTTAATGCATGGAACTGTTGGTTCCAATCGGATATAACTTGCCAGTTGAGCTCCAAAGCGTATCAGTCTTAAGCGTTAATTGATGAACTGAACTGAAACTAATAGACGAATTTCGTCAAATTTGAAAATAACAGTTTTCATACTCATTGAAGTTCGCTCCACTCAAACTTGTAAATTTCGGAAAAAGAGACCTTTCCTCAAATAACAGTTTCCGTTTCATCAATTCACTCCAATATAATATTATGCTTGCTAAGACTTACACGCTACTTAGGTGATATCACCAAAGTTTCACATGTATAAACCACAGTATGAACATGATAATTCTGCCCACCGAATAATGCATTCGGTGTACAAAACTTCCGACGTTTCTGTAGGGTGCTCAGACGCTCAGTATTCAATTTGGACTAAAATTATGAAATATGTTGCAATCGAAGCAACCACCTGCAACGAGATATTTCGGCTACAAAAAATCGTAACGAATCATAATGATGTGATCATCGAAGCATAACGGAACCATTGGAAGCTATCATCACGCTATGATCAAATAAGAATTGCTATAAATCATGCGAACGGGAAGGGAATGATTCCCGGATATTCTCATTCAGGGATACTCACACTCTGCACAAACTCCAGATCCAATTGGAAAAACCCAAGAGGTGAAAAATGGAGCTGATAATGCATCAGTTGGTGAGTGAACGAGGATACCTGACACAAAATTCAAGGCTTAGGTAAACACTACAACTACGGTAGTACGTATCGCAGCGAATTAAACAATTGAGAATTCCTCACCTCCGAGCGTAGATCTTCACTAGCAATTGTCACAGAGTTGAGAATCTTGGTCGTACCATTTGCCTGAGCGTGTGAAAAAAAAGGTTTCCTCATAAACCGTCCCGTAGTAAATGAACCGTATCAGAAAGCAATTTATACCTTGGGATTGAAAAAAAATTATTGACTCTATCATAGACGTACACTCACCTCTCGTACCGTTCGATGACAACAATAAGCGACGTAAAAGACTATACAAAAGTCATAGAGCGGACCAATAACGCACATAATAATTCCATGTACAGTCCAATTGCTGGATGGTGAAGTTCTGATTTTGTACTGCATGTACAAGTCATAAATTGTAAGAGAAGAACTAGAGAGGACACAGAGCATAGCTTGAATTGTAAAAGCTTCGACGACCTTCTGTGAGATGAAAAAGAGTTTGCGATGAATGACGCGTAATTGACGCGTCAATGTCACATCCTCGAAAATCACCCTGGTCAAATTTCCAGCTTCCATTTCCATTTCCACGCTAGGGCCAATTCTTCTTAAAGCACTATTGATTATTGCATAACGATCGCCGGTAGAACTAACTAGATTCCCGAAAAGAGACATGAGAACTATAGTGACCATTCCAGAATACTTACTGGTACTGGTCTCGAAAACGTACCATCAGGTTATCGGCTGTGATTGCCGGCGAAGATTGTCTGTAATGACGTATATAGCGAGTAGCACTGACAGGGACACACAAGCCAATTGCCGGATGACCATTTTCTTCAGGTTCACGTGTTGAGAACTAATTTGTGCCAGCTCTCGGTCAACGAGCATCAAAGATGTAAGTACCTTCATGTAGCACGAACGTCCTATGAAGAACCATGCCAATACATTAATCGGTACTATTATCGCCTGAAGCCAAAATACGAAATAACCCATAACGGCTTGCACGTCAGACCCTCTATCTCGAGACATGCGTTTATGGAAACTGTAGCGCACGAAGTACGCATGTAAAAGGCTGACCGACACCGTAAAGGTCGCGTAGATCACCCGCCACAATTTCGACGGTATATTACAGTGACCAAATGCCATAGCCGAGAATCTATAGGGCCAGAGAGCCGCGAAGAAATCATTTGGATGAAGCAGCTGATGTATCTTCCGGATCATCTCCGAGAATCTGATATACTGCTTCGATATAATCGGCGAGTTTATATGCCCGCTACTTCTTCAAACTTAACGAGCTTGGTCCAAGAACAAACGAATTCTCGTCGACCAAAGAATTGTACACCAGAGTTACCGATGAAAATTACTTCCCGTTCAGTAGGTGTGTATATTCAAATGAGCAATCCTCAACTAAAACCGGCATTCAAGCCAAAAAAGACACCCTCAAACGCTACTAGCACAACGTTTAATTTTCTTTTCGCCGATTAATGGCTTTCCGTTACTACTGCGGTAGTAATTTGCGCTAATGTATCCTAACACTAAGTGGAATGAACGTGTGTGCTTTAAATGCTAAAATCGCGCATTAGGTTGATTGTTTCGATTCTTGTATAATAACTGTTAATGTATTCAGGAAACATTGCGAAAAGTGCTGAAACTCTTGGTGCGGAGAAAAAAGAAATGGGCGGCCTTACGATGTCACGATGGTATCGTGAACAAAATCAGCGTGTCTTATTAAGTATCTGAATAATAGTTCGTTGAATAATTATTGACATTTCCTGACACAAGGGTTGACCTGTTTCGACAATTGCGTGGCGGTCGTTCTATCTGTATTAAAATGACCAAGTATGTAGCAACTGTTCCGATAATCTGTAACAATGAAAAATGATTTATCGTATAAGAGACTGATACTATCAACGCTGTGATGAAATTGTGATGCATTTATTCATAGCCATGGTAACCCGCTCATCGACTATCAAAATCGAAACGGTAAGTATTGATAAGAAAGTTCATACACGTACAGTTCGGAGGAACGACAAACCAACGTTGTAGAATCCACACACAGAGAAATGGAGATCGTAATGAATCAGTTGATGAGAAAATGTTGAAATCTGAATGGAAATAAGCAAAGATTAGGAAAGTCTTCACAATTCTTCTTCCATTTTTTCATGTCTCAGTCCAAAGGCTCACTTCCATACGAAGATTTTCATCAGAAACAATCATCTCTTGCAATAAAGCTGCAGTACATTTTTCCTGCAACGTCAGAACCAAGTTATTAGAAGTCAATCTAAGTGAGAGAGGCAAACTGTTGCGTAATTTTAACGGAAGTCTGATAGTTTTATAATTTTCGATTACGTACCTGAGCAGAAGTCCAACTGCAGCAGAAGGCCGTAATGCATAGTGGGCAAGCATGGACGAAGCACCAAAGAAGATAAATCGTGGGATATGCGGACCCAGAAGCACAGGGTAGAGCATTCAATAAATAGAAATTGTAAAGGTCACCAACGACGGAAATCAGAGAAACTATAGTGATGATCAGCAGTTGGAAACTGAAAGCTTCCGAGATCTTTTCCACTGCAAAAAATAGCTTCCGATGAACACCTCGAAGTTCTCTCACTGTGATGATCCAGTCGAGAGTTGATTGGCGAACATGTACCAGGTCTTTCGTATTATATTCTTGGGGTTTTTTTTTCAACACTGAATTGACAGCGTTGTATCGATCGCCGAGAAGCAGCGCCAAGCAAGCGAAAAAATAATGGATGAACAATTCAACTGCGTCGTGATAATGTGCATGGATGAATAATATTCTGTGAGTTTCTGGTACACCCAATTGTTGGTCGTTGATCATGTCGAGCCAGGTAAGTCCTCCAATTAAAGTGAATGGTAACAATATAGGAAGAAACAGTTTCCACAATGTCGAAATCCTGCTTGGACACTGTCCAAACTTGGATAATGTTCCATCGACGTTAACAATGAATGAAAATACCTGATAGACACGATTGCGACCTCTTATCATCCAGACCATTACGATGAATGGTGCAATTAATGTTCGAGTGAACATCATACAATAGTAGAGAGTGACGGACACGTTGGTTTCCGCATGTCTTACAGACTCTAGGAGCACTTTGTTGTAAATAAATAGCCAACTTGCCGAATGCGTCATAATTACCGCGAAGCTGAAGATTGTGCCATAGATCACACTGCGCCCCGTCCAATGATAATAGACCCAGCTAAAGTACAAAATTGGCCAAAATGGGTCTGAACACAATGTTCGATAAAGATCTTTGTAAATACTTCGGTAGGACATTACGATTATATTATACGTCCAATAATTTTAGTGGACATAAAACGTTGAGATTGCAATTTTGTTCAATTTACACCGTAGATTTTATGCCCCTGAGTAATGGTGAAGGTATTTTCGATATTTCCCCCTAGATTGGGGCTTTAACTCAAACAGAACGAACGTCGATTTACAGTTTACTGTTGTTTCCAGTTTACTCGACTTGATATTTCGCAACTGAATGTAGTTCGCAACGAATATGTATTTCCGTACGATTGCCAGTTTCCAATTACAATGACACCTCCACGACAATTTATATCGTGCGAACTGGGGCGTTAAACCAGCAAATGTTATTAGAGATATGTAGGTAGGTATGTATGTACAACAAAAAGCATCCAAACGATCTCCCATTTATACGTGGCTGTAAGTTTCTGTGTACGTACGTACCATGCCTTCACAAACTCGTGAAGTATAACAAAAAATGTGTGAACCTTGACTGATCTATTTAATGGATGAACATTATACATACTTTCAGGTATTGGTATAATTAATGAACGACCCTGTGGGGGTGTTTCCCGCCGACTGCCTGCGATATACTATACGTGATTGATGGGTTGTTTGCGATCATTTGTATGCGTATAGACATCACCATTTGTTGTATTCCATGGGCATTGTCTGGTCTAAATCATGTAGGTACTCTGACTACACGTTCTTCTATGCTTCAACGTCTCTGCAAATCCGCGTTCCTCTAATTTCCAGCATAATTTATCATTCCTTCTGACCGTTGAAAGTTACTCAGTATTTCACATGACCTAATGAAATAGTACACAGGTATATTATGAAAAAAGTTCATCAATGTATCAATCTAACCTAGCTAACACGGGGAACATTTATTTTTCATCAAATCCGATCAATGTTTCGAAGTAGTAAAATACTCAGCCACTTTCTGCCACCGATACTCAATCAATTCTCATAGTTCCAACAAAATCGATCGAGTCGTTTACGAAAATTTGTCATTCTCGATTTCGAAACGGCGTCTGGAGTACATTCAGAATAGCGAGTCACCTTGAGCTTCAATTGTAATGAGATTCCGAAAATTGGCACTAATACAGAAGTTAGCAGGTATTTCCTATCACTAATTTTCATGAAATTTCATTCGATAGACATTCTGATTCAACAAAAGAGCTCCCTCGCTTTCACGGAAGTCTGCATTTTTCGCAAGAGTAATCAAGGCTTAGATTTATTTTTAATAATCGTTTCCCCGTTTTATCGCTCAAGACCCAAAATTCAAACTTATTAATTTCCATATATTTTGTGTAAATTTATACGGGTGACGAGCGAAAGTGGGGTGGGAGGGCAAACGAAAATCTGCATTTTGGCTGCAGGAATTCTCTCAAATTAGTTTGAATGTCGAAGGAACAACCTCAAGACGTCAGCCTATTCGCTATTCGCATTTATAACAGTGAATTTCTTACCGATCAAAAATCTTTCGCTAACTGACATACTCTAGTAGGATTTATTATTTTGAATACTATTGCGAAGTCCAGTTGTTATTAGCATATTATTTCAGTCTACTCCCCAAGCTATTAGCCATAAAACTATGGTGATTAGCGTAAGCGCTGTTAGCTTACTCGTATCTACAAACTAATACAATTAACCCAGAATCTAGCTCGCAGTATTCGTTCAAAGTTTCGTGTATCCTCCATGCCCAAGGAAACACACTATAGTGAT
This sequence comes from Phymatocera aterrima, assembly GCA_963170745.1. NCBI lineage: Eukaryota > Metazoa > Arthropoda > Insecta > Hymenoptera > Tenthredinidae > Phymatocera > Phymatocera aterrima. The sequence continues at coordinate 14,252,645 of OY720662.1, forward strand.
CATAATTCTCATAATCATAGGAATAAGAGTTCGTTATTTCCACTGATGTAGGTATATGTCAATGGTTATTTCCTATGGCCAGTCCTCCGCTGAGAGCCGGAAATAGTAGCATAAACGAAGGTAGGCAGACCCAGCGTGCTGGATTGTGACCACTTGAAACTTGACCACTAAATTTCAAACGAAATACGAATACAGTTGGAAATCTACGCGGTGCGTGAAGTCGCTTTTTGTTTGAAGTTTGGTACATACACGCGCGCGCGGCGCATGTGAGATGCAGATCCGGAAGTCAGTGGCGGGAAAAGGCGGAAGATTATAGATATAGGGATGGAAAAATGAATTATTGTTTGAATTAATGTTCATTCGTCAGGAAAGCTATATTTTTCTTTATATATATGGTATATGTATGATAAATATATAGCTACCTATAAATGATAAAGCATTCGTAGGTAAATTTACAATACGATTTTAATGTACAAAGTTTCAAAGGTTTACATAATTTATTGGAATATAGGTGTCGGTATATATTATCATGACACCGTGTGCATCGTAAACCTACAGACATACATCGATTAAGAGCTTAACTAGGAGAGAAATAAACCAGTCTATTATGCATACATATCTTCGTTGAGATTAATGCGAAGGGGCCCTTTCTTTCTAACCCGAAACTCGCGTAGAGGAGACCCTTGGAATGAATCATATATACCTCAGCATTGATTTGAACGAGTATAATTTTCTAGAAAAGTTATATCTATTACGTAAGCATAGTATAGGTATTCATAGAGTTAATGGTTCTAGCGGAGATAATATTAGAATCACATGAAAACAGTAAAGTATCCATTAGCAGGATACGTATTTTTAGAAATACTCCAAAATTTGATTACCCCTCGGTGGAATTTCGCAGTGCTTCGATTGAAAAGATTCGATGACAACCGTACGGTAGGTTACAATTGATGTCTGAAGTCTCGTGACATTTTGTTTGAATAAAGACAAATTTTCCCCGACTGACATCCCAGAAGGAACAATGAAACCCATATTCTAAAATACGTTGAAAGTTGGATATCTTGAATAACTATTGCAATGGAAATCTTATGATTTCACGGAATTATATCTAGTCACAAAATATATTCAGACGAATGGACCGGTCCAGTGTTTCACGTGAGTGTGGGTGGAACTCATTGCGGAAATTCCGTGCCGTTCCAGAACCGCGTTTGCTTTAATTTTGTTCTTATATTTCACGTCTTTCGGCTTGAGCATGCTTTTGTGATTGCTTAATAACCGTGAAGGGGTGAGGATGGACTTCGTACTAAGTCCAGTAGCTTCGAGAAAGTGATCGTATCCGCCATTTGTGTTTGACTCTTTGCCCTTTGTCGTGTTTTCGATTTGCGTAGCGATTATAAGATCGTTGAGCCTCTCTGAGCCGTCAGCCTCAGGGCGATCGGGATCATCGAATAAATCACAGTCATCAAGGTTAAACTCTTCGAAATTTTGTCTAATATCGTCCTGGTCGTAGTCTATCCGTAATTTGTCCTTCGCTCTGTCTTTGTCCTTGTCTTTATCCTTGAAAATTAAGGTTCGATCTTCAGCTTCTCCGATTTTGAATTCTTCAAAATGTCGTACGATGTTGGTTACCTTCGGCATCCTTCCAGCTCCATCGTATACATTGTTCAATTTTTGTCTTGACTTAAACGACGAACGAAGGCTGTTGAATTTATTTTTAAGAATAAAACCGTTATGAAGTTCGTTGTTATTCGTTTTTGACAAATTCGAAAGTTTCTCGTCGTACGAAAGACTGCGAATTGTTCCGATCTTCGGAGAGACGGAGAAATTAAAAAACTTCTTATCTTGTTCAGATGCCTTATCACCGCCCGGCTGCTTCTTATGCGTTTCATTGATCAAAAACGAGGGGCTTGGAATTTTCTTCAGTATTAAAGTATTGTTTTTGTACTGTGGCTTTGGCGGCAACGCTGGTGGAGTTTTAACTCCACCGCTAGTATCAGGCAACGATTCTATATCCTCGTAATCTAGATTCTTGGCGATTGTCAGTCCTCTCGAGCACATTTGTAAGCAAGTCTTCTCTTCCATGCGTTCCATCTTCAAAGGCGGACTCGACGTGTGAGTCGCTGAAGACTTCATCAAATCTGCACAAGTCTTAATTTTTTGTGGAGTACTCACAGGCGTTTCACCTGCTATTTCCGGCTCAATTTTCGGCTCAATAATAATTAGTGGTATGGCTTTAGAGCCTTCAAAATCTACGCTCGAAGGACTGAGAACTTCCTTCATCGATTCCCGAACCGATTCATCGATCGGTTGGATAACCGTATCTCTAAAATCTTTCTCCGTCACCGCAGGTGCGAATCCCGATGGATTAATACCGTTGCGCTCATCATCTTGCCCTCCAATTCTATCCAGAATATGTTCATCAGAATTTCTCCTTTCCATTTCAGACCCAACTGATTCAATGTCCGATAGTCTTGCAGGTTGGAACCGAACGATTCTTCCACGATGCTTAAATCTCCTGGGTACCGAAAGAACATTTTCCTCTTCTTCCATATCACGTAAAAGAATTTGATTCACACATTCGAGGACCGAATTGTGTTTACTATTTGGCTGATAAGCGCGGTGTCGAAATACATCATCGATCGCTTTATCCTCGTCGGGATCACTGTACCAATTGCCACTATTTTCCTCGAGGCACTGGTCCGTCGTCACCGCTTCAATGCGATCGGATTTGTTGATGTTGTTCATAGTTAGTTCAGTCGAATTATTCGAGGCATTATTCAGTTCTTTATCAAGATAGGATGTATTTTCGTAAACAGGTTCTTCATCCGAAATAAAATTACAGTCCATTCCATCATCCTTACTGTCCGTTCTCGTAACTCCGTTCCCTTTGAACTCTGACCTCTTTGATTCCTTGAGTAACTTTCCCCAAATCACGCTGCTAGTCTTCCGCTCCGGTAATTCAGGTCTTCCGTCTGCAGCGACCTCATTATCACTTGATAAAAGCTCATCGGTAACAATCATTGGGGTACACCTTGTCGATTTATTCAACGTTGAACCGGGCGATACGTCCGTACTTTCTCCTTCGCAGAAGCCCTCCGTACTTAACATGGACGGGCTACTGTCCGTGGTAGTGATAGAAGCGTCAGTTATCTCGCTAGAGGTAATGCTAGTTTTTGAAATATCGCTTTCAGCAAAACTGTGAGCCTTTCTAAGTCCGTGATCCTGTTCCGAGTCCTCATTCAGTTTGGTTATAATCTCGCATTTCAAAGTTTGAATATCTTTGCTGAGACTACTGTCGGATCTACTGACGTCACTTTTGCTGGAAATACTGTGCAAATCATTGGACATAATTTCGGTAGACTCGTCAGTATCGAGAACATCGTGACACGGAGTATTGTCTCTCTTGCACTTTATGTAGTTTTTCGTGTATCTTCTCAGCTTGGCAATTTCTAACTGTTGATTTCTTATCACATTGTCTTTCTCGCATAGGAGTTGACGAATTGATTTCTGCTCTTGCTTCAGTCGCCCCTCTACAACAAGAAGGGCACGAAGAATTCGGGACAGCTGTTGGTCCTGAAGCGATCTCTCTGAATCGTGGCTGACCGTTCGATGATCCAGTTCTCGGACCAGATCACGACATCGTTTTGTTGCCAATTTCAAAGCCTCCCGTGTTCGTTCCAATTCCTGTTTCAAGGACCGTACCTCGCTCTCCATCTGAAATTCAAAAGAATTCCTATTGTCAGACGTTTTGGACTTCATATATCACTCGTAAAACTATAGCTAGCTCAAATTGCGGATTCATCGCAGTCAGGCAGCACGACTATTGAAGTAAAAAGAAACAATGCTATAAAGCACGGGGCAATATATCGTAATAACGTATTATACAGGAACAAGTGCACACATCACAAATGCATTATTGCCCTCGCTCGATTGTATACTTGTTCCAAGACTCCTAGCTGCGGTATTAATGTATAGATAAGCATAACCATACTATACATTCTTTCTAATAACAACCGGTACAAGGCTCGTATAAATCATGTCCGAACATTACAATATTTCCAATTTCATAGCACAGTCTGATCGACCGTTTAGCATTAATTGATGTTTACCTATGCAGCACGCAGCGCCACGATCGAGTTAGAATTATGTTGTTCGAATTTTTGCCGCGTAGGGTGAAGGTGCGATTAACTCTGGATAATTTACGTATTTAACATAGCAATCACCGTCAGCGTCAATTAATACTGCATGAACGTAATTGCTTGTACGTCGTGCAATGGTTTCAGCTATCACTATTCTTATATTCATTTTTCAAGGTGTTGAGAATTCGCAAAAAGCCGGCTATTTGTTTAATGACAATAGCCTCGACTTGGTGGTAGACGCAGACACTGGGTGGTATATCCGGACATGTGCAGTCGCATAGGATAAAGGCACAGCTGTAAACTAACGTCCAGGTGGAAGTTGAGACCAGCAAGTCGTGTAAGTACTAGCTAAGCTCAAACCAAGTTCAGTATATATATATATATACAATGAGGTTGAACTATAGCAAGGAAAAGGGGAGGCTAGCGAAAAGGCGCGTTTAGGACTCTTACGATATTCGATCTCTTCTGTAAACAGAAGACGAGAAGATGAAAAAATCGGATCGGAAGTTAGCTAGAAGTATTGGATGCCCGAGATTGTGACGAGTGGACGGGGACTTTATTATCATGATAATGGATCGCTCCTCATTGGCTGAGAAGCGGTGGCTTATGCTAGAAATAGGTCGCATATGTATTTCCCCTAACGTATATCCAAACGACCGTTCAACGCCCCAAGTTATTTTGGCATTCAAAAGACGTGACGTCACGGAGAAGCAGCTGCCTTTAAGAAGTACGAGAACGGTATTCTCCAGTACCTCCTCGGTGGCACGCGTTCGAATCCCTCAAACCATGAATATTTATTACTTTATCCATGGCTTGGACGTGTGGGCTGTCCCCATTTCCCTAAGTAAATGGGATTTCGAAGTATTAAGATAGGAATCTATGAGTCGAAACAGAAAGTGTTGCAAGAAAGAAGCATTCTCTTTGTGCAATTCGTTCATTCTCCATACCGTTTGATTTGAGTCACTGCTTGTTAAACGCGTGATATTTATTCGTGACGTGCAGCAAACAATGCAGGGAAGCTTTTGTTACTTCATTAACATACCCAAATGAAGAGGAATGGAAGAAGTTGCGGAATTTTTTGTTCGTTTTAAACGTTGTTCAAATCGTAGATTAAGATGCTATCAGAGAGACCCTCTGCAAGCATCGAGCGAGTAATTTATAGATAGGGTTCGAAAATAACAAACCGAGAAACGAGCGAGCATCCATTTCGGCTGTTGAAAAAACCCGTTTTCGATTGCGTGGGATCTTGAGCCATTTCTAAGAGAGTCTCGTATGTACATACAAAGAAGCAGAGTTTAAACTCTAACGATCTTTTCGAACCGATATTATACCGCCGTGGCTATCGCAGTCGGGTTTTTGTCTAACTCGAAATAATTGAGCGAGGTTGATACTCGGATTACAATTAATTACGGTAATAATTGACGCCAGACAAACCCGCCGCACTGCGGCGAGCCGTTATAGTTTCAAATATCATGAAACTGCAGAATTCTCACTCGAAAAACAACAACAAAAGTAACACGCAACGAAAAACCAACCTATGAAGATCGGTTTTACACACAAAATTCAAAACAATGCAGGTGAGTGACTAAACGGACAGAAATCGGTTCTCCGATCCAGCGAACTTTACGGCAATATTCTTGGACCTCTTTCCATATCTACGGAAACACGGAGTTATACCTAATGCTCGGTGTAGTGGTTTGTTGACCACTTTGTAAGCGAACTGTTTTTTGTTATTGTTTCTTTTTTACCGCTTCACTGCGGTCCCTGATCCCAACTTTACGTTAGTAACACATCACCACGCATAATTCGCAATCCCGATTTATTCACTACTCGAATCCGATACGGCTGAGTCACTGGCTTAGAGCTCGAAGGAATGTGGTTAGAGTGAAATACGCGTTTCATTCTTCGAACATACATTTGGCATGCTGAAACAATGTTATTCGTGTTCTTGCTGCCAGGACGACATGCTCGCAAGTTTTTATCCCTCCAGAGTATTGGATTGATTTAAACAAATGAATAGACCAATCATGCCGGAGTTTCGGCTCAAACTGAACTAGCCGCGCGCTGCACCGGAATGATTACTCAATTTTGAACCGAGAGTGATCATGACTGTATAAAAATATCCGAGATTACTGACACATAAATAAAACATCGTGGGCGGAATCTAATTGATACATCTACCAAAGGATTGTGTCCGTCGAATCCTGTTAGCTTTTGCGTACTCATACAGTGGGCAGATCCAATCAAATCGCGCCCACAACAGGGTCGAGTTATACGATAGCTAGACACGAATCATTGTCAAGGAATTATAATTTCCGGTACAATTGACACCAGTTAAACCCCGTTTGATTCGAGAATTTTACTTGCCTCGCGCCTGTTTTCACAAAGTGATCTGGATGAAGCTGTCTGTAGCCGTATGATATTGCGAAGCATGATTATCGTGAGATGGGATTTTCATCGCGATCTCGACCGGTAATTTATAGTGATAATTGGGAATTTTATGCTTACATATATTCTGTCGTGAAATGTTATTGGCGAAGATAGAACGGAGCATATTAAGTCATGCTTGAAAAACCATAACTGGAACAACCCGAGTCATGGGTCGTTGTCTCGAACAGCACGTTTAGTATGGCCTGTATGGTTTCGCGACTTATATCGCATTGGGCAAGCAACATATGTAGAACGCCGTCTGGTAGCAATTTACTAGTTCAGCTACTGCGATATATCAAGATTTACGTTCGACGATAATCCGGCATCACGACTCCTTCATTTTTGATTAGAAAATAAGAAGAAGGGTCCAAGTCGTGACTGACAACTCGAGATACGTATTTAAATTTCTTCAGTCCCTGTACAAAGTTAGATGTAGAACTACAGACGATTCACCTTTATCAATATTAATTCCTCGTTAATTGGTTGGTTGCTTGAGAATCTATCCCACGCGACTCGCAGGGCGTTGTGCAATAGTATACCGGTAATGACTTTGAATTAATGCTCAGACCAGCGATAAGTTATTCAAGCATTGATTCATCGCTTACTGCAGTTCACTTCAGTTCTTCAACATCCAAGCATGGCGGTTTTGAAATCATTTTTGAAAGTAAAGGGCGCGTGCGATTTTAGCACACTTCTTTGATCTCACAATGAAGAGACAGTCTCAAATGAGAATATCAACGAAATCATAAACCCTGAACGAAACTATCACCGCGAGTTAGTGAGACTTGCAAATGACTTGCAAATCGTGCAATCCTCATCGCAACATCCTAAATATTCAAGAAAAAGGGATATGATGTAACGAATTCTCATTTCTACCCGTACAAGATCAAAACTAGAATCTTGGGGAGTTTCGAATCAGTACTGAGAGGTTTGTATACGTATAAAATACACAAATATGAGTATAAACTATGAGGTAACTTCGTAGTGGCCTTATAGTTGCAAGTCAGCCTAAGCAGCGTTGAGCTCCGGTTCTATCTAGCAGCAAATAATATAAGTAGCACAGTGAAAAAGTGTGCTGCAACTTTCTCCATTCTTTAAAACAGTTTGACAGTTCAAGGAGAGTTTCTAACCGTTGTTCGTTACACCAATGACACGAACCTTTCCTCTTTGCTCTTTTCCTCTCATCTCCTCTCCTCTTTCCACCTTTCTTCTTTCTTTATTCCTTTATTTCTTTACTTCTTTCATCTAAAGCCGCGGCAGAATAAAGTTACGCTCCGAATTTTACCTGCAGACATTCAATGTGCCCGGAGAGCTGACTATTAACCTTATACTATGTTGCTAGATTAACCGCGAAAGGGTGACAGAACTCACAACTGGCTAATTATTTCACCATAAAAGATATGATCTTGAAACGAACAATAATTCTTGAGGAGAGAAATCAGAATTTGATGGCAAGGTATAATAATCCGAGCACGACTCTACTCTGTATACTCCTCCAGCAAGCTGCATTGTTGAAATCTTTGAGAAATTTCAGCTGCAATGTTAACTCCCAAAAACACTAACGCGATCCTCCTCTTTCGTGTGTTCACCTCAAAACTGATCCGAAATCACGCTTGCCAATGAATTTTCGAGTCTCACGCTCGCAAATACGACGTGTGTCGTTAATCCAATTGACGTTTTTCTCAACTTGTGACTTCAGTGACACTGCCACTGTTAACTTAACTCGATTTCAAGTGATACTGACAGACACACCGCCCTCGCAGCACGTGCCACGACCTCAAGGGTACACGACTTAGGCACCCTGTTACAGAAATTCAATAATCGCGACAGACCTGCACGAGCTACGGTTAAATACTGACGCTTTGACACGAGCCGTCATTTTTAATGTTAACATTGAATTGCGTCAACCGCTTTCGATGATTGCACAATCGTTGTTATTTAACGACGCGACGTAACAACTCGCGGCGTCAGTGAACAGCTGACGTGCAGTAAAGTAGTTTGAACACATCTCACACTTGATGAACGCGTTGTCGGAGGCTCACGTGAATAGGTGCAAATGCCCTCGAAGCGTGGCTAAAGTAGGTATTCACCCTTTTTATGCCAACTACACTCGACACAAGATTTGGAATCAATCTATCAGCATTAGTAAGTAGAAAGAGGTGAACAAAAAACGTGGAGAAGACTAACCACGGTTGATTGGCCTTGGCACGTTTTCACGGTCATATTATTTCCTTTGTCCAATAGGATTTCGTCACCTGACCATCAGTCGCCATGCGTACAAGAGCGCCTCTTGCAAACCGTTCACCACCCACACCTACGCAAGTTGTATACTTTGTTGCGTTATGTCAGGCGTTTAATTTCCCGTTCCTTTTTCCGCCTTGTAACTTTCGCGAGAACATTTTCGTAATCACTCGATATCGCTATCAATAGCCCATAACCATTCTGAATTCGGACGAGACAAGAGTGTGATTGTAGTAGTACATCAAGAACTAACCGATTCTTCAGGAAGACAAGCAGAACCCGAAGTTCCCTCAAACATATAGCAATGAAAATGTGGCAAAAATATTAACGAACCGTATACAATTTTCGTTAATTCATAATATTGCGCCTGGTCAAATATTTGATCCTAATTAATTCGTTGGTTCACCTTTCCCCCGGCATTACTGTAGGTTCAAACGGTGGTAAGTTAATCCTTCAGAGTTCCTCTTCTCATACACTTTTGGCCAGATACTTGCTGCTCAACTGTCATTCGCACCAGATACGGCAAGAACACGTCACCTTTCAAAGAACTTGTTCACTTTGCCAAATTAGCAGAGAAAATTGGATTATTGATCGAAAACAAACGCATTTTGGTCCCGCGTCGTGTGGAATATTCTCTCTAAACGAAGTTCAGCATCACACTGAAGTCCGGTTGGGTGCCTGAGCTCTCGAGCCGCAGCGGCAAAAGTCCCTGCCTGCCTCTTGGTGGGACAGACCATCGTCGTGAAGGGAGAAAGAGAGAGGGAAATCAAGAGGGAGAAGGTAAGAGAATAGATGAAACAGGTAGGAACCTTGCCCAGCGTGTATCGTGAGTAAAGAAGAAGAAAGGTCTGGCCAGGCCAGGTAGCCGGTTCTGTGTTCACTACTACGTGAACCATTTCGTACGGTTTCAAGTTTGTCTCGTTCGCCTTCGACCCCATTTCTGATTTTACGATCTCACTCTATGTAGCGGTACAGAACAATCGGAGAGTTTGTGGAACACGTCGGGAGCAATCGGAGTCTCGTGACCCACGAATCACGATTCAATTCAATTCAATGCCCATCAAAATGCGCAACCGTTTCACCTCGAGGAAATGACCGAATGACATTGTTTATGCACGAAATAAGCCGCTCCTCAAGTATTTTCGAAATGTGATACAAAATTGCGTCTGCATGCAGGCGGACGTGCTCGTCTTGTCCGAATCAGGCGGCAAAAAAAAAATAACTACAAGTTGAACTTCGATGATGCAAATGGACTTTAAATCCTTGAAGGTTATTCTCCAAACTTCTGCACAAAGATATTATCCCGTAGACGAGATACTTTCACCTTGTTTCAACATCCGAAATTGTTAGAGGATCTAATTTTTCTCGCTCGTGCCAAGGTAAGGTCGTCGTCGTCTGAGGATCACTGAGGGGGAGGGGCGGCTTTGAATCTCGAGTACCTGGAGCGGACGAGCAGTAGAAGTCCCAGCCAATAGCCAATATAGAACTCCGTGGAGTCAAGTAGCTGCTGCGAGTCTCCGGTGAGGGTTACGAACTCTACCTACGTGAATATATGTACTAAAAAAATGGTCCCGTACCGGAAGAAGTACAGTAGATGTACTGAACTCAAAAATTTGAAGAGGCTTTGTAAATCGTGTGGATATAAACTCGAGACACCATCATATTCGGTTTCCAACGATTTTTTATTAGTATTCTGTCATGGGGCGAGCGCCGTGGTGATTTCAAAATAGAATCGAAAACATAGAAACGTGAATGTTTCCTTTATTTTACAGCAGGAATGCACCAACTTGAATATTTCCAATGAATTAGAACATCGACTCGCGAGTATCATTGGCGAATTCAAGCTTTTTTGTAGCACTGCGACGTTCTGAAGTCCCGTGACTGTGAATTTCGGTAAAAAGTAAGTTTTTCAAACCGGTTTAAAACCTTGCACCAGACCCTCCAATTACAGGTACACTGCAGACTCCTCGTTCAAGTGATGGGGATTACTTCGCGGATACATTCGGATTTTTCCTGGACTTGGCACACGCGATACATTGTCCAACCTGGCTGATAGAAGCGTTTGATATCACTGGAATTTTATCACCGACATGCAACTGCGGTAGATCTTGATCGCATTCGGCAACAACCGATCCACGCGGTCTTCCGGTTTTTGAATTGTTTTGTTTATCACCTTGAGCGAGACTCAAGTATAACCGGGAAAATAAAAGGCTCCGGCATTTTGCAAATAGTATGTCATCCACTTCAGAGGCCTCACCTAATGTCCCATTCACTATGAGATGCCACGCAACGGTATAATATTTTGTACACCAGTTTCTAGATCCGAATAACAAATCCTAAAGCATAATTTTCCGCTCTCTGGATCCGACTATTCCACGCAGTTATCCGGTTGCACCGTTGACATGCACGAGGGCAACAACAGATGAACGGAATCATCATCATTCGCGGACGTAAACAGCGCCGTCTCATGTATACACCTCTATACATATATACATACATATATATATATCAAGCTATATATCAACCTAAAAGACTACAATTTCCTACCTAATTATTATCATCGCTGTTCTATGGATCGCAATCTTACAACCCGCACGTTAGGATTAGTTCCATCGAGGCAAATTCCGCGAGTGAACTAGGTAACCGAACCATAATATTTCCACCGGCAACATGATCTCCAAATTAGCGCGTGCATATCAACGGAAGAATAATCTTCCATTCATCACTCTTATTTTTACATTTCAACGGATCCATTAAGTGATAAGGAAAAATGTGATATGGCATGTATGCTCATTAGTACAGCTCTCTACGCGCGAATCAGATTTTTTCAACTCATGATGACGTTTCTGAGAACATCAATGTCACCGCGGTATTTGAGATGGAATGATTCATTTTCCTTTATCTAGGTTCACACGAAGTATAGGTGTACGGTCAGGTTCGAGAACAATCCAGCAATACATCGTCGGATTAAGATATTGTCGCTCAAACCTATTTCAAGTAGTAAAACCTCGCAGTGTTCGGACTGCATTTTTCTCAATCTCAACCGCAATGCTGAAGTATAGTGAATAAGCAGCAATATATTTTGAAAGATGACATATCCTTCATGCAATAACATTGTGAAACTTCTGTCTTCAACTATAAAGAGCGCGTAAAATGGCAGCAATTATTTGTTTACCTCGACCTGTAAATTGCTACCGATCACATACATAGTGCATACTAACTGATTATAAATTTGCAGAAGGGAAGGAACACGGCTAGATGCTTGCGCTGGGGAAAATTTTAGTGACAAGCATCGACCGTGCTTCAACGATAAGTACGAGTATTGCACTTATTATAATAATAAGAGAACCACGTTTTATATAATCAATCCCCCAACTGCGGTTTCTTTTTTATTTCTCACTCTCTTTTCCACCATACATTCCTTTCCGCGATCCATGTACATTATTGTTGCATAAAATTTCGAAGGTCACTTGTTTTTATCACACGAATAGATAAAAATAATCCGCGTGAATTATATATACTAGCCCGCTGAGCGTGATATAAATCAATAGATTAGGTTACGGTATTTATTGCATTGATGGGCTCCGGTTATTTGTTATTTTCTTATTGCTTCGTTTTCTCTAATGACGCAAAAACAAACTCATTTACATACCTATATAGTACCCTGCACGTATGCAGACTGCGCATGGCTTTCGAATACAATAGCTAATTTTTCAGACGATCTTTTATACGCCAACTATAGCTCGAAATAATAGCTTAGAAAACGTTCAAATTTTCTAGTCGAGACGATATAATTATCAGAAAATTAGAATATAAACGTAATAATATGGTAATAATTAGGAGACATGTATTATCTATGTATGGGCTCAAGTAGCACATTATAGACGAACTCATTCATTAGCTTGATAATATTTATTCAAGAGGAAGAAAATGAGTTCCAGTTAGCTGCGGTCTGGTGTATCACTACAGGCGCGGTTTCCACTTATTTGTCACAAATCCATGAAATAAAGCTTGACAGATGTTATTCGGCTATTTGCACTGAAACGAACTTTTCGTCATTTTAATTCTATCATAAGCCTCTCCTTCAGCCCAGAATCGATGTAAAAAACGATGAAAAAAAAAAAAAGATAAGGAATCGAAATAGATAATTGATCATGAATAAAAAAAAAAAAAACAATTTCGTCATTCATTCAAATTCATAAAGAAATCAATGATTAGAAAACTAATGATCTATATGTAATTGGTGTATTATATAGGTATATCTTACCAGCTGTGTATAGCTGACCCATTGTTTAGCGTCAATTTTTTTTCTACATGACATCGTTACACTTACAGAAGCACAAATTTAGAATAGGAATATTAATGAAAAAAGAAAAAAAAATTAATCATTCGGTGGTTATCTACTGCACGTTTTCACAAAGTAAACTATTCCTATCTAGACACTCGGCTACGTCACGTAATGTCACAGGCGAAGGATTAGATTTATCATTCATAACTCTGGAACAACGGCAATGGTAGAGATGTCAACTTTTATTAGCAAATCACTGTATCCATAAAACCACTGTTCAGCCAATTGGGGAAAAAAACTGATTCGGCATAATTATAGATGAACTAATGATGTGACTCAGTGTTTGAATCAATCTCGTGAGAATTGAAATCCAACGTTTCTTTTTTAAATCGATAATAACTTTTCCACCTGTCGCCGTTAAATTCGAGAAGTCTCTAACTAGCGGTTTAATAATGGAATAAAGATAAAGATACGTGGTGATCGTATATATGTACTATAAACGTTGTAACCGTCGCGCATCGGAAAGGATCACTGACTACTGCCTCAAGGCGTTTGTGTCTTTGTAAACCGTGTTTGGTACACAGTTCAAGACGAGAATTCCAGTCAGACTGACTCCACAAGCTCGGGCCTTTCTACGGTGTGAATCATTACCAGTAGTACGGGAGCTCTCGAATAAACTCAATCGAGCGACGTTGCGTGAAAATAAAAACGAAATTTCGAGGGTCTCTCAATGCTTTCCAAGATAATTTTGTATGCTCTTTTTATTCCCGTATATTGCGGATTTTCATCATGAGCCCAATCGACGGATTAATGAATTATCGTCAGTTTGCAATTCTCGCGATGTCGGCGGTGCACGCGATCCCGATAACTTAAGATGTTTAGAATGACTGGTCGTCGCGGTCGCGTCGACCACCTTCGTCGACCCGCACCTCGTATAATTACTGAGGTATTACCCAGGAGTTACCGTATCCTGCACACGCGAAAGACGAACGCAAACAAAAGCGGAACGGAACAAGCCGAAGTAATTTGCTACGCAAAGCCAGTGCCACTGTATTATACTTTCAAAAGCAATTTCTATCTACTATCCAACACAAGACATCACAACATACAACACAAGCGCGGCCGCAGGCGAATCACCGGTAGGCCGCATCCTACTGCCGATTACGTCATGGCTTATCTTCGACTCGATAACCGTACCGACTCGACTGCACGATGCTACGCAGCGCGATGTCCCACTACTTAGGCAGACAGGAGTCGAACGACTTTTCACACTCGGCTGCTCGTAAACGTTCAACAAATTGACAAACTCCGTTAGTCATTCCATTCATCTCGAATGTATTACCTAATCGTCATGAAACTGATTGATCATTCATATAATACGGTGACCTGCTGCTGTACGAATTCAATATTCCCATCAAGCAGAACTGGGAAACCGTTTTTCACAATGAAAGAGCGATCATACTCATCGTGGAAAACGAAGTTCCAAAGATACAAGATGAGCCTTGACCAATTGAAACGAAAGTCCAGGGTACTCCGAATTTCAAATTTGACCAAACTTATCACATTCGTGTTGGATAGAGGTTTGGTTGAACTGTGAAGCAGATGAAAGTCCGGATTTGTCAAATTTTTGGACACTCGATGGCACGGGCGACAAATACGATACAACTCCGAGTTTCAGTTGAGTTAGAGCTAGAGGATGGACTCTATTCTAGGGTTAACTCAATCGTTGGGTACCTCGTGCACTCGGCAATACATATACGAGTTGCTGGTGCCTACTGCTTGAAAACAAGGAGCAGATGTTGAACAACGCGCCACCATATGCGGGCTTGTGGCATCCGCTATGCTTTGAATATAGTATATTTATGTACATAAATACATACGTATATAACGTGTATAAATGCGACATCCGTGTACGAGTATTTGTGTATGTATGTATGCACATACATGCAGAGTTTGTCAACCTTCGTATAAACCAAAAGGAGAACTAGAGCTCGTGCAACGACCCATGATATGCTTGAGTAAAAATTCTATATGAACTTGTATCTGAGGTTAACTCCGGCTAATGGATAGAATCTAAAGTAGATATGTGATACGGGTATAAGTCGACCCAAGTATACTATAAGTCTGCAACTCGGTGTAATACTTTCTTAAAGATCCGTAGCCGAGGTCAAATAAAATTCGATCGGCACTTACTCTGAGCCATAGATTCAGCTGAGAGATAATGTTGGTAGCGGAAAGGAGAAAAAAAAAACGAAAAATACCTATAGACTTCGCGATCGCGAACGAAACGGAGCGAGTTGAGTTGCTCTTGAGGGAGAGATCCGATCGCTATAACTTTGAAATCCTCCCAGCGCTCAAACGAGAAGAGAGGCTGAGGCTGAGATAGTCAGCGAAGTATCGTAAATTTTCGCCAGACTCATCTGGGGTTTTGCTAAACTCGGAATTACTTATACCTATACCTACCTACGTATCTGGACAAACACGGGCTGCGATAATTTATTCACCTTCACTAACTTGGAATAAGTTAATTATCCTTGAATAACGTCTAGTTAAAACTCAACCCGAAAGTGTCTCGCTAAACTTAAAAGTAAGTAAATTGTTACGAGTAATTAAACAAGGTTAACTAAATCATCAAAATTCATGACACAGATAATCGCATCCAATCAAACCATGATGGTGCGCTCATTTTATTTTGTAATATGAATCCTAGAACTGCACACTGAGGTCCTATAAATTTCGAAAATTTCACTCAATTCTCAATTCTCGCAATCTAGTTTTATACAATTTGTTGTCTTTTGATTTTTGTAGCTAGGGATCTTCACGCGGAATAGATTCCTCGGTGGTTACGGATCGCGAAGAGGAGTGCACAGAATAGGAACTACTGATTATGAGGCTCGCACATGTGTGCAGCCCCACCTTTGACCAAAAGTGGTAAAACAATATCGTCAGCTCAGAGCAAGTGCGACATATGGCAGGCTGGCAAGCAGCCAAAGAAAAATCGATGCTAACCGATATCTAAATATCATATCACGTTCTGGACTATATTCACGCTCCACTAGTATTCCATATAAGTGCGTTTCTATCCAGATAGAACAAAGTATAGCACTTTGGATAATCGTCGAATGAAAATGACGAATGATAGAATTTGAACTCGAAAAAATGAAAGAAGAAAATTGTAGATATTTGGGGTAAAACCGTTCTCGTTGCTTCTGCCTTCTATAAGGATAACGTTAACTCAAAGATAACCGTGCCGGACGTAGTAGCCGATTAGCATGTTCTAAACTGTAGAATACCGTGTCTACCGTGAAGTCGAAACACCGGGGCAACGGGTTCTTGCGATTTGATAGTCCTTCATGTAAATTTCAGACAGGATCTCCTTTCTTTGTGTTTGTTGGTTCGTGATATTCCGTGTTCTCTCGTCGTATCACAGGAAACGAAACATAGTATCAGCTGTAGCCAAGCACAGACATGTACTCTTTAATGTATACGATATAACATGGGCATCCTGTGCACCTCATGGCAGGTGAGCAGCTAAAGCGTGCGGAATTTAAACAACGACTTTACATTCAACAATGCGTGGTACAGCGCCGCCGTTGTTAACTGCAGCAAACAATGGTGCGGCGAGAGATCGTCGAGAAGAATAATCTGGTTGAACCACAAAAATTTGTTCCAATTGTGCATAGAATTATTAGCGTAGAAAGTAATGGGGTAATATATAATCCTGCGGGATGTGGGATGGGTTTACCTCCCGGTGGTTTCAGGATTCCAGAAATTAAAATATCTCCGACGACGAGAGAGAGAGTGGAAAGAGGAATTTGGAGGGAATCGAAAACCGATTCACATCTCTCGAAGATTAATATTGCATGACACAGAATTTGACACGATTTGAAAGAATCGTCGGAGGATTCAATAAACCGATTAAGTCAATCGGGTAGAATTTCATTTCGCAGCTAGTAGCGCTTGGTCGATATCTGTAAGGTGCAGCTTAAATTTCATGGCCCTGCAGTCTGCAGCCTGCAGATTCCACTGAATCGTTATAAAGAGTAGCAAATCCGTTCTCAAGCAATATCGGAGATGAAATTTGAAAGAACTTTTTCAGATAACTTACAGATACTGCAGTAAACGAGAATGAGGGAACTATGATTTCCGGATGAATCCATCATGTACTTATCGATGAAATTTTCACGCGAATCAGAAAGTGGGTAAAGGCTGATCTCGGGAAACTACACGGGGAAAAACAAGCACGGTGTTTCAAGGGATTCCTTTGAGTTTATGGTGCATGTCCATCGGCGAAGATTTGGATCCAGGACAATTTCACATTCTCGTAGATAATGCCTACGCTGCTGGCGTCGTGAAAAGTGTATCATTTGAGCTCTTTGCAGCTCTGCTTTTACTTCCGTATCACCGTGAAAATCAGCAAATTATTGAATCACCGATGTAGGTTAATAATCGACCATAATAATATACTTAGAGTTCTTTCTCGAGGTTTCAAGTGTCCATGGACCGTCGATCAAACTTGACAGCACGTTCTGAAGAATGATTTCGGAGTTCAGCGAAGGAATCTGAGCACCGTTTTCATTTCTTTCAATCCTCATCAATTTATTTTTTGTTTGCGTGCGATCCATTTCACGATTGTCTTCGGTATTATGAAGAGGAATTACCTGCACTGCTGCACAACTTGCTAATACTTATTTCTACGGTAATCTATTGAGTGGCTGCATCGTGCAGCACGTGCTCGGTCCGGATAATGGAACAGCACACTACATCTATAACCAGGATGAACCTGAGCGCGGGGAGCATTCCTGCAGACTTATCGTTTGATTAAACGGGTGAATTCTTATATACATCGAGCGAGAGGCTGGAGGTTTGATTATTATCTTACTCACGGCGCAAAACTTTGCAGAGTAATCATCTGCGAAACCTAAGAAAGAGAGAAGTCAGTACCATATGGCAAAATTCTTCGTCACACTATCTCACGAATTGTTTAAACATCGCTTCTTTGTCCAAATATTATCTGGTCCGTGATCTCATTTGATAGTAAAATGCACAAGAATACGAATAAGTTCTCTCCACTGTATTCTCATTGTTTGCAGTGAGTGCGCCTGATATGCCAGCTTCGAAGATTGGTTGTTCGAATCGTCAGAAAAATTTCGTCGATAGGAATTGTGATGAATCTATAGAGAATATCCGTTTATTTCTACCAGATACATAATTTTGATTCCTTTTCGGAAGTTGTTTCTTCGGGCAGGAAGTAGGAGCACACGTAAGTTGCACCATACATCACGGATGTGATAAATACGGGTATGCGTATGCAAAGGAATGCACGCGTGTGGACCAGCTTTCGCGACGAATCCAGCGTTGCTCCGCTGGATATGGAGCGAAAGTGGATATGTGCCAACAATTACAGTATAGTCTAACATACACGGCTCTGTTTCAACTTTAATAATAACGATCGTCAGTAGCGGGAGGCATTTTCACCTTGGGCGCCGGACACAGCAAGTATAACACGTATATTGACGCGTGGCGATTGCCTTGCCCACGTGTAATGAACCAGTGACGAGACTCCGAGCCCAGGCGCAGGATCCTGTTCGCACGATGAAACACGTGACTGATATACTTGTGGTACTCAGCTTTCATAGTTTTTCAATTTTTGTTTCTTTTCCTTTTGATCTTTTTTTCGTACGTCGGGAGAGCAATATTAGCGGCCGTCCGATGATCTACTTAGATATCTACGCAGATCCTTCAAGATAGACTCATCCGAGGTTGTACTGTACTGTTAAAACTTTCAGAAATATACATATTAGCGACTCATTGATTCAAAATTTACGATTAATTATTCATTTTATAGTGAATGGGCTCGAACGAGAATCTCCGAACTAATACTCCGAGGAGACTCGATTTCCTGAGGTTTCGGCGAACTTCAAAAAAAGTTATAAACTCTAGAAAACTATCAACTCCGTTGACCTGGAAAGTTGTTACTGACGGGTAAGGGCGTGTATTCATGAATCTAACCGCGGTTACGGCTGCATCGTTTTATCCTTGCAGCTTATTGAATACGACGGAGAAAGACACAATGATGCAACCGTAACCGCGGTTTAATTTCGGAATACGCCCTTAGTTTGATAGAAGCAAATATCGAACGATCGGTATAATTCAGTCTATAAAGAAAATGCAATGAGCGAGAGGAAGCTATTCAGTTGCGGATCAGGTGACGAGCGATTTCAAGCGATTTCGCGTGATTCGCATGTGACGACGATCGCAAATTATTTTCAACGATTTTGAGTGATCTCCAGAAATTTCGCGCGAAGTGATCGCACGCGTAATTCCAAGATTTGTAAGCATATTTTCCAGGAGTTTTCGCGTAGGTAGATCAACTGGAATGTGCTCAACTTTTGTTGAATTTTAACGATTTCGATGCATAAAATTTTGCATCGATTTTATCGATTTTATCGATTTCATGATTTCACACGACGTCCGCACCGATGTTGGAGTCATTTTTCAGAAAGTGGTTCGCGATCACGACGACAGAATAATATAGCTCTCGACAACAAGCTCTGAATCTAAGCATTCGAGAAACAGTAACGGGCAATAATTATTTCAACCGAACAACATCGATTCTACGTCAATACATGAACCATTTTCAAGTTACCAGCTGCTCGTCAACTTATCAAGTCACACGCACGTGTCCATATTTAAACAAAAATATATACCTGCAGCATTTACGCAATAAAATATGTAGAGTAAATATATGTACAAGTGTGCTACCGTTCTCAATAAGTACTGGGTATACCTATATGTACTGGGTAGGCAAACATTTCTTATCATTTTACATGGAATGCGGTGAAAAAAATTCTGATATAAACTGAATGACGCAATCGCTGGGAACAGGAATGACTCTATGCACGAGCAGGATTCAAATGATTCGAAAAAATGTCCAGTGGATGAAATTTTGTTCACAGAAAAATTGTCACCGCTGAATTACATCCGCGCGTAGTATCCCCCAACCTCGCTCGTGCATACTGTATGTAGGTATGGAAATCACAGAATTCACGTATAATGGAATCTAGTATATACCTACGCGACCTTTGATCGAACGATATTACGAAACCACCGAGACTACGTAATTTCAAGAAATTTCTCGGGCACGGTATAGGTTGTAGAATAGAATCCGATGACCACCACCTTCTTGACTCATATAGGTATTATACAGTGCTGCGGACGTCCGAGCTTTGTAATGTGTCTAGTCTGGGAATAGGCACCAGAAAGCTGAGAGAAGCGTCGCAGGGATTTGTGTATCAGTAAGATCGTTATGGTCTACATGCGCGTTTATAGAGGTATATTTATGAACAGTACGTACATTCATACATACATACATACATGCATACATACATCTGTTCATCTGTATACGAGCGCCCACAAATTATTGCTCCAAGTAATATGGATCGAATAGCAATTTAAAATACGAACGCTATACGTATGTACAGTATAGGTAGGGAGACGATGATGCATCCTCTTATTTCTCTTTCCGTAGCGGTTCCAGAGGCAAAATTTATGTACTGCGCTACATAACTCGGTCTATAAATACGTGTATACAGGGTGAGTGTTTTGAAGTGTGACAAGCATATTGTCTCGGGAATGGTTGGAGTGATGAAAAAAGAGTTCAATCGAGAAATGAACCGCATGAAAGGGGACGTCACGTCGAAAGGGGATGACTTATTAAGGTCAAAAATGACTTTGAATGGTGGGTTTCGGATTCGTAATTGAATCAACTTCAACCTCATGAGAATGAAATTTTATGTTGCTATTTAAGAAAACATCAATGACCATGATATCTCGGAGCTGCCTCGGCCTATCAAAAAATCTGTGCGGCCCAGATGACGTCCCCCTTCATGCCGTTCATTTCTCGATCGAACTCTTTTTTGATCGCTCGAACCGTTCTCGAGATATATACTCTTGTCACGCTTTAAAAAACTCACCCTGTACATACATATGTCACGGTTAAAAATTTACGGGGTCAAAAATTATGGCAACGTACAGCTATGAGATCGCATATTCCGAAAAAGGAATCAACCACGGAATTTCACTATAAAAAATACATATTTGTTACTGACAGAAGTACATACCGCAGCATGTTGTTTCTGGACATAAAGCACGCGCGTATGTAGTATACGGTGTACAAACATGTTATGGAAAGGACAAAATAAGAGCCTGAACCGTGAAATTATTGTTTCATCTGATGTTGATTGTAAATTTCGCGTGCGTAGGTATGTACGATACGTATATGTATGTATTCGTGCAGTCGTTAGCTTATGTTTATTGTTATATAAAGAAGAGAGATGTCGTGGGTGCATGGAGTAAACGTATGTACGTGCGCACGTACATAGCTGTAATAAATATAGGTACTACATGGGTACTACGTTACCTATACACTGTCATAGCACAGTGAAACTCCGCGGAGACGCAGGTATAAAAGTACGCCTGTACGTCAAGACGATTGTATTATATACATACATAGAGAAGAGAGAGAGAGAGAGAGCGAGCGAGTAAGAGAGGGGCGGGGGGTAGTTTCGCGTCGCCGCAAAATAATGCGTGACGTCATCGTTTGACAGCACATTTCGTTCTGTTCGCCGGATACATACGTGGTCTTACGTCTGCGCGGCCGTAATCCGTCGAATATAACGTTGCGCGAAGTTGATCAAACGCTTACTAGTGCCACGGGTTGACGCGCGTATGCGCAAAGCGATTCGATAATACAAGTACCGGCACTGGCTTCCGGGCTTCGAATATCCGGGAAACGAGAAAAGCTCCCGCGCAACTATACTCCTATAGTGGAGATTGTATGTACATACATACGCTTGATAGATTGAGCATTGGTGAAAAGGTGGAAAGAAAGGAGAAAATATATGTATATGTCTATATACGGGGCATTCTATGTCAACTGGACCAATGATTGTCCCTCACCATTTTTGATTCGCTTCACGATTTTTTATTCGATTCCTCGATCCTCAAAGAAGCACTCCTGAATTTTTTCAGTTTTTTTCCTCCAACCGTTAATTTTCTATGATTATTCAAAGCCATCTAAAAATTGGTACTCTTTTTTACAAATCTCGAAAAATTCTCAAAAACCTTATTTTTTATTCTGATCACTTTCAAACCCAGCATTTTAAACGTTTTGAACAAATAAAACACCGCATGCTACATCCTTCCAAAAATTCTCAAAGAACTACCAGAAATTTTGTGCTCGCTTCCGAATCTTTTGATGCGAGACCCATGATGACGCATGACGCCCTTCTAGGCTTTTATACACCTATAACATTTATGATTCAATCAAACCGTGTGGATCTTTTTTATTAGTTTTTCAATGAGTTCCTAAATATTTTTCGTTTGACAAATATCCTTGTAAAAACCACCCGAAAAGTCGGATTACCATTCAGAGTTGTTACCCCACTTAGCCTGGAAGGGGTCGTGCGTCATCATGGGTCTTGCATCAAAAGATTCTGAATCGAACACAAATTTTTTGTCAAGGTTTAGAGATTTTTGGAACGTTGGAACATGCAGCGTTCGATTTGTTCAGAATGTTTAAAGTGCTGAAAAAGTAGAAAAAACCATCGCCCCCTCGTGGGATAGGGGTGAAAATGATCAGAAGGAAAAATAAGAGTTTTGAGAATTTTTTTGAGATTTTGAAAGAAAACCAATTTTTAGATGGGTTTGAATAATCATAGAAAATTAACGGCTGGAGGAAAAAATCTGAAAGAATTCAGGAGTGCTTCCTGGAGATCGGAGAATCGTATAAAAAATCGCGTGAAACGAATCAAAAATGGCGAGGGAAAACCATTGGCCGAATTGACATGGAATGCCCTATAGGTATATATATATGTATATGGAAACCGTTAAACACGTTTCACGATAGTTTCAAGATATCCATTCACTTGACGCGAATATCGTTTATCAGACAGCAATCAGTTTTTATCCGGATATTCGAGTCTAAGCAGCCGGTTTCAGATTCTTTTCAAAAAATGAAGACATATTGCCTTTGATACATTCAAACTCGTTAATAACTGTAATAAATTAATCCACAGACGACTTCATTACTCACAAACTGCATCAGCATTTTTCCATCAGGGACATGGAAGTTATAGTTACTTGCAAACGCAACGAAGAGAGGAAAAAAAACAGAAATTGATACCTCCGTAAGAAAGTCTTCATTATAAATTAATTAAATGGATCAACGATGGATTCTAAATGACTGCACTAAATCAATATTCCGTAAGATAGCGATTCCGCGTGTGACGTATACGTGCAGACCTATGTACCTATATGATTAAATAATTAATATCTGCAGACGTATGAATCCATAGAATCTGCAGATAAATAGGGTAACTGGATTGCAGTTGTAAAGTATGAACATGTTTGTTTATCAAATAACTACGATGATGCTGTCTGAAGATAACGAACAGAAATGAAGACAAATAAAGAAAAAGCAGGAAATAAGGGAAAAACGCGATGGTTTATAATCATGAGTAGTACGTGCGTCTGCGGCAGACTTATGGCCGTTGGTCAAGAGCCGCGCGATGCTCGTTCAAGATGTTGGTCAGTGTGCTGACAGCTTCGTTCGAACACCGTTAACCAGGTCTTACCGCTCACAATATTATCTACACCTACCCTGTCACGTTTCCTCACGATGTTCGAACAAATAATATATATGCCCACGCCCATATTTTTATCCTCCTGGACCCTGCCTGCATCCGACCGATACCACAAGTTGGCTTACAATCAATCTAATTCATCTAAGCGTCCACTTAAGCTTGCGGAAATTCATGCTCATCTTCGGCGAGCTTAGGGAATTCTGTCGATAATACAGAAATCGATGATACCCCGGAGCCCAGGTTCTGGGCACAAATTTTCCCATCAGGCTAGCAGCTGAGGAACTGCAATAATACCTTTAAGGACTGAAGGCTCGATGTTAGAACTGGAGGAGCAAACATCCTGCAACTAAATATGAACATTGATTTGAACAAACTACCGGCGAGCCGAACCGCGCTGCGGAGGTACGACGTTCAAATTATATGACCAATGTGTCTGTCACTAGCTGATTGACGGTACAGCTCGGGCACCTTTGACTATGCAATATTTGCAGCGATTGAAAAACTCGTTCAGTGCAATGATAGATTTGTAATCGTCGCTGTTTATTCACCTGTTCGAGTGTCACTGTATCTCTGCTCCGAAAACTTGAGCATTTCTTGCGATTCAGATAATCGAGTCCGTTGATCAAACACTGAAGATAATCGAATTCGTAACGATAGAAATCCCGGTTTACCAGCGCTCTGGGTGTCACCTTTGAATTCGTGCTGGTCTTCACTTCACACACTTTCGACGATGGTCTCTTCTTCTCACTATTCATGATCGTGTCTAGATAACGCGCGTCTGCCAATAGGAGCAACGTGGTCATATCTTTCATCAGTAAATTTGAAAACTGATCCATTGCCGCGAATCTGGGTAGGTTCTTTTCACAATACGATGCAGCAAACTGCCGATTCACTGTCTGCTAAATTATCAGCCCACGCAATATTTCGTCATCTTGAATCACCACACGAATAAATGAAGAACGAAACTCTACTGGAATGTATTACGAACAAATGAAGAACGAAACTCCACTGGAATGTATTGCATGGGTACACGTGCATCGACGTGCAAAAATATTCTGTGGAATAATCAGTTCGAACGTCACTATGCCTCTGAAAACTCTTTGAGCAATGGCCTCGAAGTGACCTTTGTTTATCGTCGCTTCCTGATGCCTCATTATTTGTCTTTTCTATCTGCAGCTGAATAGCTTGGTTCTTACGTGCGTACCAGTCCTTGCATATACTTCGACACACACGTAACTATTTTTCCGTGCCGGCGATGCCAAAAGACGGATGATGTTTGTCGACTTAGACTTCTCTGGACGTAAAATGGACTCTCATACATACATACATACCATGATGATAATAGTTACCATCGCTCGAATATCTATCTGTTCTTCAAACAGATCCAAAGCTTGAGTGAATTTGCTGAGTACCGATCTTCGCGAACAATGATTTTATCAGTGCAGCTCATAGTGCATTGAGTCGTGTATTTATTCTCTTCCGAAGCAAACGTGTCGCAATGTTATCCGAGGAAAGGGAATACCGGCGATGGATGAGTGAGCGGCGAAGCGCCGGAGAGGAATAGGTAGAAAGTCCAGGACGCGAATACCATACTCGAGTTTCATTCCCATGAAGCGTATGTATCATAAATTATTAAATTATAAAGGAAAGATTATGGCACTGCGAAGGCCGGATGCGGTATGTGGTCCGAGCAAGTCGGGCACTTGTCGGGCACGCGGACACCCGGGCTAACCGCAGTGACCACTCGCATCCTCTTTTATTGGAAGGACATGATCGTTAGACGTCAACCGTTCTCGCTACTGTTCGGATCGATTGTCTTCCTGTACAAAAATTGTACTAGTAAATCTGGAAGAAAAAAATTTGACCCAGTTAAACCTCGGGTTACATTTTCCCCCGCGCGGACGCTGCTTTAGGGGAAGTGCATGATCGTGTCTTCGTCCTTCACACCGCGTTACATTATCGCATTCAGGAGTTTATATACCTAGATTAGTTTACCCCGAGAATAAGGCGAATAAATGCATTGCGATCGGGCGAGTTTTCCAGAGTGAAAACTGGAAAACGTTTTTCCGAAAACGAGGAAGAGAATTTTGGTAACCAGAATATGATAATCTTGCTCGCGAGGTGAGAATTGGAAAAAGGTCTGTATTGTTCCATGAATAAAAGGACTTGAACATTCGGAGGATGAGACTTGTAGAACAGAATTTGCGGAACTGAATATAGCAAGAAATGGTCAATGAAGTAGAACGGCAGTCGTAGTCATCCGTAAACATCAGTTCTCTTTATTCTTTATTGGACCCGATGAATCTCAGATTCGAGTTTTATTTCCGGTCAGAGTCCAAGTCGAGCGTGATAACCATTGCAGCCGGTAACCGAGAAACCGTTCGGAGTTAGGTCTAAGTGTTTAGTAATCGTTTTGTACCATTTCACGGTGACATTTTGTATACTGAAAAATATTGTGAATTCATTTTGGAGAACATTCGTTTACCTGTTTCGAAGTTTACTCCGAGTAACCGAGCTCCCAATCTCAAACGTACTAAAAACCGCTCGAAGTTTAAACTAGCCGGGGCTATTCGATTGCAAATTAATAGCGGTTTTAATTAGCTGAAAATGTTACACACCTCGCCATGTCTGTCAAAGCGCATATATATGATATGGCGAGATTTTGTGACCCAATTTCTTCATCGACCTCAGTAATTTCGTGTTTTTTGTAGAAAGAAGCAGGTCGTTATATGAATTTAAACACGACCGAATGAGCCTCATGATGAATGTTCCATAACGAAGATTTGGGAATTTGAAGAAGTATATATAACGCTGTACGTGGAACTGGAATAACAGTTTACTCGTTTTTCATCGTGCAGTTGATAATCGTGGTACGACGCTCTCGTATACCAGAGTATAGTAACGATGCGAAATTCTTTGCGTTGTTTCGAATTAAGGTCAAACATTAGAGAGAAGATTAGGACAAGCTGCAGACCGCCCGAAAAGCAGTAGAAAAGAGTTAAAAAAAATGTCATGCCGAATATTTATGACTTGTGAGTTAATTTTCGGTTTTTATACAGCCAAATTAGAAGGTCGAGAAATTCGGGGCGGAGAAGGACACTCGATGGACCACATAATAATAACGAAGAACGAATTTCTGCTGCTCCACGTGACCATACGTTCATAAAAATGTGTATTGAAGACATTTTCATAATGAAACGGACGCAGAGTTAAAGACTTGCGTAATCTCTACATAATCTACACGATGCCTTACAATTAGTACGATGTAGGTACTCGAATACTTATGAATGAAACATTAAGCTATAATTGAAGTAACGAAGAAAAAAAGAGAAAAAAAAATACATGCTTCGACCGTTTTGAAAAAGCCTACGACACGATGACTGTATCATTATACATACACACATATACCTATTCTCTTGCGTTCTCGTTCACCTGTGATTTCTTGTTTGTTTGTTTGCTTCACATTTTGCAATACGTAATTTAATCAGCAGTTTTACACCTATAGAAGCTACATCTGTATGGAATAACAGTTATAACAACGGTAAAAAGTTTGTATTATTATACATAGCTACTCTAAGTATATCGTATGCTTATGCGATTGCGATTGTGATTGTAATTTTGTGTAGGTTAGTTATCTATCGTACCATATTATTAACATAACAGTTGCAAAAAGAGTAACTATAAGCATTGAAGTTGGTACTTTCGTACTGGGTATCATTAGCTCTGTGTAATCAAATACTCACAATCAAACCGGTCGGATCTGCTCGGTTAAAAAAAATTCATACATGTATGAAAACCATTTGATTGTTCGAAATCTTGGACTTGCAGATCTCACGGCAGACTCGGCTCAACGATTCGTTCTAGGTTTAATTGGCAACTCTTCAAATGAAGAATCTAGATGAATAAATGACGAGATGGAATCATCGTAATGTAGATATCATCGATAATTATATCAATAAACAATCTCGTCATTCTGTGCATAATACTCGTCTATGTATACATCCTCTGACAGAATCAGTTTTCTCACCGCAATAATTTTGCAATCCAATGAACTGCGCGGAATGATATAAAACTCGGTGCTGGGAATAGGCGTTCGTAATTTTGTCCAAGCGATATATATTCTGAGAAAATCATCAAATGACGTATATTATAACCGCTATCACGACGTTGAACATACGGACCAACCGCTTCGTATCTTTTGGCAAATATTTGCGCAGAGATCGCAGCATCGGCAATTCAAACACGGAATTTGAACACTCGTAGAAACACGTAAATGGGTTCCGCACAGTGAAAGTAACGGATCGGTATAGCCTAGCCATGTGAAGTAAAAAAAAAAAACCAAGTGATGTAAATGTTTTGAGCTAATCTTCTTCCTAGTTACTCACGATTATCATTGTCAAATGAAATATGATGCAAAGAAGTGTGGAAGGATGCTGTGAAGAACGACATCCGGTATGGCAGTCGACTCAATCGTTGTCATTCAAAACGCGACATGATTAACTAAACTTCCGTAGGATTGAGCTGCTGCGCGTGAATTATCCGAACGTGGAAAGCATAGCTGTATATCGTGGTATGTAGGTATAACTTTGTCACGTCATAACTCGAGCGTCACGCTATATTGCAACGATATTTTCATTCTCGCGATGAAATTCTGTGGCCGGTAGAAGAAAGAAGAAAAATATTTTCCACTTCATGATGCATGAGAGGTACCGCGCACACATATTCGTCCGTTGAATTGTATCGAATAGTACATTTGATTTGGTGACCAATTTTCCGATTGGTAGATATAGTGTCAAGGACGCGTTTTGATATTCGAAGCAATACTCCCCGCCCGATTGGTCGATAGCCGATCCATCGTGTAATCGATTGTGTCTCACTCCAGAGCTTTGCCGTAGCACTGAAATGAGCAGCGCAACTACAATTTTGGTGGAAAATAAAGAATCGTTGATGGGTTTGACCGTGTGCAGGTAGTTTCACGGCGTCTAAGAATCCGCTGAGAGAAAAAGTAGTATCATAGGTTCGATTAACCTCGACCAATGGAATTCCATTCGCGGCTGAATACTAATTTCTGAAGCGAAATTTTTACTGATAAGATCTCTAGTCCTTCGTTACATTTGTTATCACTTTATCAGCTCTGCATTTTCTATGACTTCGGTAGATACGACCCACCTATCTAATAATAATTCCAATCTCTCTTTCTGGAGTCTAGACCTTGATCTGCGATCTGAAATGCAGCCTCAAGATAACAGCCAGAGATAAACAGAAGCGCGAAATTTGCGATTAAAACTTTCAAGCCACGTCAACCGAAATACAACGGTGTACGATCACGCCGCGTGTCTCTACTGTTTGCGTCCGATTCAGTAGGTACGTTTCTACTTTCGTCAATCGATCATTGTTGTAGAAGGTGAACGGCCGGCTGGAGTATCCTGACCCGCGAAAACGCGATGAATGATCAAAAAAATATGTGAATTCAAATACTGTTTTGACCGTTCCAAACTGTGCCCGGTGAGTACGTGTAAAATGAACGACGAAGCGAAATTTGAGAATGTGTCTGCAGATTTTATCTGAATAATTATCGAAAATATTGACGACATTCGATCAGGCCGATCGTCCAAAGAAAGTATAATCCTCGCATTGGAAGAAAGCTGTTCCATGAGATATTCCGTTCGAACTATACTTCGCAAATTTATTTTCCGTCAAAATTTCGTCGTCTTTAATGTCAGGGTGCAGGGATGAGTACGAGCATTCGGCGTGCGGGAACGAACGAAGTCTGCAGGTGGTATTGAGTTCATGGACGTAATTTATCATTTATCACGTGGAGAAACCGTATTCGGAACACTCTTGTTTCGGGCTGTTTGCCTGGTAGATGAGCCAGTAGAACGTATGCGCGGATCACGCGGTCCGTCGCAGTGGTTGGAATGACGCGACGACGCAATGTGGCCGGGAAGCTAAAGAGTAGACGCGGCGCATCTTGAGCAGCGCGAGTTGTGCGCCCTTACCGAATGATCAGAGAATAGATAGACGCGAGCGTTGGACTGTTGGAGGGTAGTTTGCCCCGAACTGCGATCGAAATGGTCGAGGGTTGAACCTCAAGATTTTCGACAATTCTCCTCCGTAAATCCTGCCGTTGTTATCTTCTCATTCTCTATCCATACGCGTTCCCTCAGTCCCTCTTCCCTCCCTCCCTTGTTTTCCTTCCGCTCGAACCCTTCGATCAATCCAGAGGAAAGATAAGAATGGTGAGCTGTTAAATCCCGAAAAGATCTTAATGTGGGTCGACAGTTATTTACGGATACAATATACGACCGAAAAAGGGTAGTGGCCGGATTATCTGAGCCTGTTGCAACATTTCAGTACATAGGTAGGTAGGTAGGTTCACCTCGGTTACCGAACAGAAAAGCGCGAGGATAAAATAATACGATCGTCGGTTCAGTCACGTATTGGAAAATTTCTTCGTGACGGTGCGGCTAGACATGTTATAATTGAGGATGAGAAATACCGCAAAATACATGAATACCTTGTTTTACATTTATCATACGGCTACGTGCATGATCATCCATAAATGTGGAAACTTGTCTGACACATTACCTTCCCATGACTATGCCTAACCTTTCCAGATATAGTCTGGCACAAACAATTTCCAACCGCAATGACACGGTCTTTTATTCAAAGCCCGTTTCGGTGGGTTTTTATTAATTTGTCGAATTTCATATAGACTTAGGTTCGTAATGCTTTTCGAGTTAGTCAAATCTCAAGGGAGAAGATACGTCAGAACGGAAAATGGGAAAAAGAAGGAGGGAGATGTGTAGATTTTCAGCCAACTATCCCATTGAGCGATCTCTGCGATTGCAATCGAAACAATTGTGTCCAACCAAGATTGGAAAAATGATGTGTGATCGATTCCGGACATACGGTAAGATAATGTCAATAGCCGACACAGTTCTGTAAGTCGCACATATTCCCGGCTGGCATTGATATCCAGGTGAAGTTGCCGAGCGATACTTCGCGGTTCGATATGCCACTGCGAATCTTGAATAGTTGATAGATGTGTGTGGGAAGCGGGAGAATGCTCTAGTTTCAGCGAAGTTCAATGCAACGAAACGTGCGTGGCCGCGGTTACATGACTCGTTTGCGAATGTAAATCCCGTCGAGATGATACGAACCGAGTACGTACCGTATAGGTATACTATTACGTTTCCCCATACAGTAAATAACGTCCAGTTATATGGAACTGTGAGCATAACCAAGTATATATGTATGTACGCGAGTACGTTCACGGATGTGTGTATATGTTATATACATATACCAGGATATTCATGAACTTACATGTAGTCACGTACCCGAGCCCGCTGCAGAGTTGCACTTTCCACTATAACATAGGATACGAATATTACCAGACATCCAAAGCCACGTAAAGTGGTTCGTGAGAATTTACATAATACTTCATATTTTCCACGAACTTAGCGGCTCTTCTCCTTCTCGCTTTTTCTCTTCCATTTTCTTCTTCTTTTTCTCTCGCGCTCCAGACCGGAAATACTAATCACCGCATACGCCTAAGTCAACCACGTATACGATCTCAAGTAATCACATTGTAATCACAAGAATTTGGCCAAAGGGTACGAATTGAATACATTCCTATAAGTATTATAGACCGGATTTGATCGTCGGTCATTATTGATCACTATTTTTCAAATCGATCTCCAGTCTGCTCTTCCATCTGTCGACCTGTAAGCTCAAGTCTATGTCAGAATTCGAGAATTCAATGTATACTGTAAGCTGAGAGAATGAGAAGATACTTATTGTTCGTTATCAAGTTTTCGAAGTATCTTTCGACGTGTGACTTGAAGCGAGTTGTATAAATTGGAAATTTCTCTGGAATAGGTTCAAAGCTCGAGGGTCGTAAGGTGCAGAGAGAACTTCACCCTCGCGGTGCCGTCAGAACCAGACATTGCTTGGTAAAAAACTACCGGTACGTAAATTTGAGTTAATTTAGCTTCCGGTGCGGAGCTGTGGTCCGTAAATTTATAAAGCTAAGTAACAGTACAGTCTGACTCAAGGCGGCACGCTTTACTCCCGTGTTGGAGGAGATTTTATTTCACACCGTGTATAACAACAACGTGACTGTATAATGGAACCGCGAATGACCGTCCTTTGGAAATTTATTTCAATTACTAAACCGTGATCCTCCTCTGAATATGAATAACGCGTCCTTCTGAAATCCTCCGTCGAAATATCCAAACTTCGGGATAAAGTGGTGTGCAAATTTCTATTTCTTTACTCTATTTTTCGCGTACAAAGGACCGATTCCACAAATTATTTCTTTCAAATTTCGTTCCATCGGTTTTCTCGAACCTAGTTCCAATTTTCTGTTTTCAAGTTTTTGATCATACGCTAGGTACAAATAATTATTACGGCTCAGCTCCCAACGGGAAACTGGCGACTCGGGTCTTGGAGGATCTCCGACGTTCCTATGGGAGGACCGGTTGGATGGCTCGCTCTGAATATGCATGCCCAACGACGGAAGAGTATTTTTGTTTTAATTTGTATTAGGGTCCTAGGGTCCTTCCGGGATTTCGGGAGCATCCAACTACCAGCCCGACCCGCTGGACGTATTATGAAAAGGAACTATAGATCCGGAGTTAAATGATATTCAATAGAATTCGCAGGCGAGTTCTCCTGTCCGTTAGTGCAGGACTGTATTGATGAGGTTCACGATCAGCGTCATCCGGTTCTGAACACGACCACTGACACTTTCTCAAAATCAAGCTTTCATATGCGTGGCAAAGGTCGGCAAGGGTTCTGCAGTGGCTCGAAATACGACAGAAAATTCTTACAATATGCACCCTAAGATGATAAATGCCGATCAATGATATTTCGGAGGAGTTATTACTGTCTTGTTTTCGATCCCACGTAGAAATGAATGTTCAAGTCATCCGGAGAAGGGTTATGGCCGTGCAAATTTACTGTGAATAGTATTTCTGTAAAGGGTCAAACAATTTTCGGATTGTCTGTCGGTCGGCAACGGCAGGGAAGCTGCTCTCCGGTAGCTTCAGTTTCGTTGCGTGAAGTCCGCATCTCTATTTTGCTCTCCAAACTCGGAATCAGTTGGGTTCTCATGCTTTGATATATACTCGGGGCTGCTCCATTGTCATTCTAATTCTACTTGAAAATTATTCCGCGTTGCGAGCCTACACCCAGGTATTTGGTGTATTACGCAATTGGAAAACAGGACGGGGTAACCGAAGCTTCTTACACATTTTTGGAGTGTTAAACTTAATATAACGGTCTCGTGTATGCGCGTGTGTGCCTAGTATGTGTCATGGCTCCGCTTTCCGTGGCGTTAATAATACGAATGTCGAGTATTCTTCTCATTGTCAGCCACGTCTGTAACAAACGACAAACGGTTCTCGCCGTCTGGGAGCATAATGATTCTTTTCTTAAAAATTGTCAAATGTTTGAGAAACCTTTTACACCATTTTCCCAGCTGTCCGTTTCGCAATAGTTGGGCAAAAATTAACATACGAGACAGCTCGGTAATCGCAAATCCGTACGGTATAGTACTATTTCAGTAGTGGAAAGTTGAAGGAAGTAGCAAATCGATAATCCTTTGGATGAAGAACAATCTATCCGGTGTGCAGGATGGAACGGGATTTTACAAACTGTGAAAAATAAATGGGAAAAATGCATCTGCCGACATCTTTTGATTACCGGTCGATCGAAAACTGGACAAAATCTATACTTTGCGCGGATAATAAAAATCCGTTGCAGTAACGGGATCAACCATTGTGCATTCGAAAAAGTAGAAGACTGAAAAATCGAAGTTCGTTTGAAATTATTCAGTAAAGTACGGTTACTGGTATATACCAGAAATGGAGCGAGTAGTATAGAAAGCAACGCGAAATGGTATAAAAAATCGGCTCGTTATTCGGGATTGGGAGCATAAACCGCGGGGAGTCGATGAGCGCCTCAGAAAACCGGATGAGACTCGTTGAACTCAACCTCGAACGTTGATCGTCAGAGCTTCTTCGGCAGACCGATATCGCGTCAGGCCGCACCACATCAATTAAACCGTAGGCCGGCTCGTCTGTTAGTTTTAATTGTTTCTAACGAGGTCAGAAAGCGCGTGACGTAGCTTCGTGATAAACAATGGCTAACGGTTGGCTAAACTGTTTGACTCATTCTGTTTAGAGGGGAGCCACACCGTGCAATTGCTACGGGAGATGGGGGTCGACATGGCCCCAATTAATCTGGGGCTTTGTTAATCTGAGATATACTTTACGCCGAACCGCACCAGCTCCAGCTCCAGCTCGTCCACCCGCAATCATAAAACATGTGAACCCAAACTATTCGAATTGCAAGTCTGAGGTTTAAAATACAAAGATGTAAAGAAGAGTCAATCATCAGGTTTCATTAGTTTCGTGAACTCATGTACAAATTTTCCAAAAAGTTTGCGGCAATACAATTTGTTCACGAAAGCTTGCGAAGTTTATACAAATATCGGTTACTCCCTCGTCCCGACTGGCGTTTCACGGGAGAGCAAAATCAGAGCACAAGATAAGAAATGCGTGAACCGTTTACGTTCGGTTCTAATTCCCTCAAAATGTAATAAATACCCAATTCGTTAGTAGCTCGATGGCTCGTTGCTGACGAATTCGTGGTTCGATAAAACGGCCAAATTAATCCGATCGGTATCTTAGATTTGTATTGGCAGGTGTGTGAGCCCAGGTATTTTTGATGAATCACAGCCGCAGAACAGATAGCGAAATACATATATTGTTTTGTCAAAGAGGTGGAGACCTAGGTTAATGCTGAAGTATTGAACCACGAATATGTTATCACGTGGATACTCCTATCCTATACACACGCGCACACACAGGTAACTGGTAGTGCACACATATTATAAAATATGTAGTACATGCGTCTATCCAAATACTACTTACATTTAAGTATATTGCCTCGTGCCTGGGTGTGCTCCGATGCTCGCCGCCTACCTCACCACGATTTCGTATAACTGTTAGCTCACCTCGGGGCAAAATTTTCGTCTCATAGTGGCCACAGACTCGCTGGCTCCTAAGTTTAAACTACATTTGTGCCCAATTCGCTGTAACGATTGAAAATATTTTTGTTCGACAAGATCGATGAGCGGACATCCGAAAGTGTGTATGAAATTGCCTGCCGATAATTTGCAGCTCAGTTAAAGATCTCTTTTCGCGTTAATTATAGTTATCCGTATGAAATCGTCGGTGGCCATTTGGCCATGCGCACCTTTGAACCGAGCGTAGCTAGATTTAGGAGCCTAGCTATGCTCGAGCAAAAAAAAAATAGAAATGTCAAATAGCCGGAGAGTCTCGCGAGTGGGATCTGATGAGACGCATAAAATATCGGAATTTAACTTATCGTAAGTCTGGGAATGGAATGCGAAAACGTTTCGAGTCTGATGACTCCATTTGTACTTTTTAATGGGCGAGTAAACGTGGCGGTTTCATCCTTCGGATTGCATTCGCGTGCCTCTGGGAGCTTTTGCTCTCTCTAGTAGGTGGATATATCAACAGTAATTACCTACGTGAAATTACTATAGAAGTAGTAAAAGGCTAGTCATATGAAATTGAGACTTGAAGGCGTATCGTGTGTAGCTAAAGAAACACAATTTCATTAACTACGTCTTTATTAATTATATACCATACCCACCAACGTTTGTGGCGTAACCGGCGTATTACTTAATTATAAAAGAACGGAGAATTTCATTTTATGATCCAAATCGCAATCAACAACGTCGTGATAATTGTATACCTGCCGAAATTTTATATAATATGATGTACAAAATATTATGCAATCGATTCGATTCTCTCTCTCTTCATTTCTACTTCATATCCGATTGAGTTTTTCCAAGATTCGCCAACTCTGTGCAGTTGAATCCATTCCCGCGATAATACAGATAGAAAATGCATATCGATACGTCTCAGAAGGGTCGACGACCTGCCCATTCACTTCTGATCGTTATTGTGCTTGCAGCCGCAGTTTAACTAACTATCTGCCGGATTGACCAATCGTATAAGAATTGAACAGAATTTTGTCGTCCAACCGTCGTTTTTATATTTGCATATTTATCGCTCAAGGTAACTCCAATATGATCAGATATTCAATTTTTTCGGACATTCAATTCCTCGAGAAGTGAACATTCACGCTCCGGCTGAGCAGTCTCTCGACGCGTGGACAAATAAAATTGTGTCTTGTTGGTCCGAAGAAACGAAGGAAACGCAACTGGAATACCACGTTCAATTTCGGAGGCATCAGAGGCACAATTACTGAGGCTTTCGAAAATTCGTGACCGAAAAGAGTCACGAATTTGGCATTCAAGTTTACGGAACGGTTCGAATGTCCAGCTGGTGTTGTCTGTCGCCAGAACAAGAGAAACGAAGTTCAGAGCAAACAAAGAATGATCAACCTTCTATTTCCGATCTCGAGTTCACCTATGGCTGCTGTAAATTTCGTGTAGTATCCTAGAGGATTCATGTTCACGGGGAGCTATAATTGCCAGTAATCTACGCGAGTGCGTGTCTACGTCATTCACGCGTCGGAAGTCGATGTTCATTTGAGACGGAAGTAAAGGCGCGGTTTGCTTACACGACAATAAACCGATCGTTCATTATACGTATACATATAATGCTTTTACTTCCGACGCTCGTTACGAAGGGGTTTGTTAATTTTCACCATGGAAAGACAGACGTCCGACGAACAATGAATTTGAAGATGTGTCATGAACCAAAAGATAATCTATTTCCATGCACAGTCTTACCTCTGCATGAGGATCTCCCCGCGTGGAATCTCCCAACCAATTCGGGACGTTATCTGGTCAGTATAATCTGTTCCAATTATAACGACACGTGAACCAGGTCACATTTGGTGAAGAATTAGCACTAAACAAAATGTACGTGTACCGCGACTGCACCGAGCCAAGCCGTTGGCGGAAACTGACTCCGGTTTGTGCAGCGATCGGACCCCTGCTCTCTCGTTTTTTCTCTTTTTTCTCTCTTTCTCTTGTTAGGTAGGGAGGAGAGAATCATGTTAGCCTCCCCACCTTTGAAACCACTCTAAAGCGAGCCTAACCGCACCCGACTAAACACGTGGACGATATTATCCGAAAGCGACGAAAGAAGAAAGAGAAAAGGCAGGAAATGGATAGGTAACTGATCGTGAGATTCGAACTCGAATCATTGGGAACGGAGTCAGTAGTTTACGTTGAATCCTATACTGGAATATTCTGGATCAGGGCTCAGGACGTGATGAATTGGAAAAATAAAATAAAATGACAAACGGTACTCCAGAAGTTGGATGTAGTCGATGAAGGCATGACATTCCCCGTAGTATCCAATTAAGTAGCGTCCCGCCAATGACCCCTGGAATCTAGAGTCGTGGATCCTTAAAAACTGTGCACCCACGCCACGCCGGTTCAGTCCAGGTTCTCTTGATATAATTATAGCTCAAGAGTATAGAGACAGAAACATGAATAACGAATCAATAATCATTGCTTCGGGAATGATGTATCGATCAAGATATTTGAACAAGTTTTAGAAATAACTATGGTTCTAAACTCAGCTGCCATATATTCCGGCATTCTTGTTTGAATCGTTATTTTATGTACCGTATCGAAATGCCCGCGTCATTCGAAAATAATGACTACCTACTCTAGATCTGCTCAGAGCACGTGACACGTATCTCGATATGAACTTGAGGCACATGGTCGTGCAGGATCTTGATCATGTATTATAATTTTCGGTCGGCAACATTTGCGTGCGTTAATTTGCAATTTAAAATTTTACAGACTACGAAGATATGTAACTCCGTTCGACACCCGAAATCCAAACCCAAAATTAATTCAAATCATGTTTTTCAAGCAGGACCGAAGATATCGTATTTAATTACCACCGAGATGAGGCGTCGATGTGGTAATTCTCAATCGTGACTTTGAGTACGTAAAATTTATGGTTAAATAGGTGAATCTCTAATATTGCAAAACCAGTCGTCGTCTGCTGGATGCGCGGTAAAGTTTTTATAATAGCATTTGTAATGGTTGTCACAGGCCATTAACGTAATCCGCAGCTGTACATGTAGAGTACGAAGTCCGTGATCGTTGTGGGTACGTGGATACGATAGGACGAAAAATCATGAGATAACTGAGCAATCGAATGAGCATGCATGGCCAACAAATTTCAATGAAACGAAAAATTCCGAACCATTGTGAAATCCAAGGATTTGAAAAATTCTGGCAATTTGCAATTAAACTCAAACTTCATAGGCTTCTCGCGTTTCGGTTCACCTCTCACTGTTTAAATACTTCAGTAAGGGTTGAAATATAATTATTGAAGAGAGAAAACTTTCGTCTGCAGTAAAATCCATGGCACGCACATAATGAATCCATAGCACAGATTCCGCCGTTATCTGTGCGAGCCTGAGTAAAGTGAAGTGAAGTAAAGTAAAGTAAAGTGAAGTAGAGAAGCGAAATATACGTACCGACGGGTATGTACCTACGTGGTAGATGTAGTACCTTGGCATTTATATACCTCGTACATATAATATTAATATCTGCAAGAAGCTGATGTAAGTAATTTTAAGTACTGCTACATCGTGTGATTTAATATGAGCCGCGATGTATAATTTCAATACCAACTAACATATTTCAATATCGCCGAGTTGAAGGCAACTCGCAAAGAAGAAGAGTGAACAAATTTCATCATTTATAAATGATTTTCTCGCGAAATAGAAATTTACTTTTCAGCATGGATTTCATATGCAGATTTGACCCTATCGGCGTTCATTCCGAATCATGTATTCGCGAGCATAATTACGGTGAGCGCTTCAATTAATATCGCGGTCATATACGCACCTACCAATATCCATGGACGCATATTTGCCTTGAGTAATTTCCGCACGTGATTCATTGTCGTATTAAAAGAATATCCTCAGGCGTTAACCGATTTACATTCGACACATCTCATTCGTCGCAATTAGTTGATAAGTTGGCATCAACCGGCTGTACGGTATTCCCGTACAACTGCCTATGATGTACCGCGGTATACGCACTGCGACTAATCCATGGAAAAGTACGCGAGCATTCAGATTTGGAAGATTATTTTACATCAATATCATTTCGCTGGTTCGCTGTTACACTGTGAGAAAATTCACTCGGAGGTTGTGAATCGTGATCGAGAATTGGATATTATACTTGACGTATGAAATAAAGCAGCTCGACTGACTCCTGCGGGCCGTCTACTTCAAGTACGTCAGGAAACGAGAGAGAAGAGATAGTATAGCTATGGGGGAGAGGAAGACTACAACTCAGATCGTCCGAACGTATCAGAACCAAGCCGTAGACGTATAGGAAGAGGAATGCGGTCAGGTTGGACCGAATGTGGGTGACTTGAGAGGTGCTTCGAAAGATTCGAGCATTCGCCAATAGCTGAGTTATTCTCTTCTCTTTGATCTCGCTCATGCCACAAGCTAAGTAAGTATGCTCGCCACACTCGAGCTTCGATGGACGATGAACTATCCGCCGAGTCCCGTATCTCTTGAGTCTCAGGCCTTGGACAGACCTGATGTCAATGAATACATTGAAGTCAACGCAAACCGTATTTATAGATATTGGATACACGCGTGTCGGTATAGGTATAATGAGGATGCTGGATACACTTTTTATCGCACGTATTCAAAACATAATGTTGACGATTATACCAATCCGGCACGCTGATAATACTCGTTTCACGGTATTGCAGATTTACATATTGCCGTCAGAAACAGAACCATATATTGCCAACGAATTGTGAAAAATGTGTAAGAACAGCGTTAACGCCTTTTTGAAACCTATAACGCACAGGCAGCGAGTCGCAGGCGCAGCTAAGAGTTTTTGCCGAAGGAGTATCGGACAATCAATGAAATGAGGAAAAATTACGAGGAAATAACTAGATCGAAGTATTTCTCCGGCGAACATCGTTGCCCTCGCGGCTTCGCATGGAAATATTGGCGAGCTCCAACTGGGCAACGGAGTCGTTGCCCGGTTTCGTGTGTTCCGTTGACCATTCTGATTGCCTGGCCCAGAGCGAGAGGAAGGTTCGAGACGATGTCGTGATGAGGTTGTTGGGTATATAAAAGATTGGGTTACGTGTATCGTGTATATACGTACGTCAAGTTCGCAGTAGGTTGGGTTGGGTTAGCATAACTACGCGTGTATCGTTAGCATGGTGACCTAGTGGCCCCAAGACCTCGCGCGCGCTTCGTGAGAGAAGATCTTGGTACGGGTCTCGCGTGGGCGTGCGTCGTCCCATAGCCTTAACACCTTGCAATCCCGTTTAACTACCGTTTTAAACTTCACCAATGTGAGCTTTGCTACTTCCATCCGTATATAGTTAAACTTGAAAATTGTACCTGCGGCAAATCAAACACACCATTGCCTCCGAAATGATTCACTCGTGATTTGATCACGCGGCCTGAGGACCCTTCGGCAAGATTTTTATTCGCGGTATAGATTCAGAAGAATATCTCGGTCTGACGCGGGCCAAAATGTACAAAGTTTACAAACTGTTTTATAGATGCTATGTGTTAAGCTTATCCACAATATTCTCGTTATGTTTATTTCATAGGAGTATAGACAGCTGGCGAGTGGTTAATCTGCTCCAAGGATTCATCGACTTCGGGAATCTCGTCATTGAAATTAGCGACACACAGCTACCGATTGCGACGCGACGCTTTTGGTTGCGCTAGTAGCTGTGACTATTTCGAAACATTTCGGAGTTCGATTCAAATACAAAAATTATTTCCATCGAGTTTCATTTGTTAAATGCAAAGCTTGATGATCATACGCCATACTCTGTTTATTCGTAACAAAATAGGGCTGAACGCCCGGGATGAATTCCGGAATATACCACCGGATCGAATTTACTCGGATTACTATTCTCGCATTGTATTGCGATGTAGAAATATCTGCATTTCCCTTATATTTACTGTTGAATACTACGTCAGGATGTTTGGAATGGTGGAAATTTTTCCGCCAAGCCACCCTTATTTCTGAAAAATGCAAATAACTGCAAAGCGGCAGTAAATGAAGGAAATAAACTAGCTTCGAGCGTCAAATGCGAGCCCCGGAAACGCGCAGTAAATGTACGAGTACCTACTTCTACAGAAAATGTAAAGCGGCGTCAGATTTTCTCTGAATGAAATGCAGGCACGAACGGGGATAAAACTATGACAAAAAATGTGGAATATGATTTTAAATGCATGCCTCCAGATCACCCGGACCCCTGAGGAAGGAAGCGCAGTTATTCCAACCGCGAAAGAGATAGAAAAACCCGACTAAGAAATCGGCAGCGAAGGAAACAGAAGAAAGATCCGAATCGCGCCCATCGGCGATTACGTTGACCTCAGTGAAGAAGTATATCGACTAAGTTCATTCGTTCTTCAAAGTTCAAACTGCTTGAGAATTATTACCGATATAATTTTCCGAAGATTTATCTTCTGTATCTCAAAATATTGCGTTCTAATTTTAAACACTTCGCCTGTCAAATGCCGAGGGGTATGAAGTTCGATTTCCGCAAAACTTGCGTAAAACGATTCGCAAGCTGATTTTTCCACATCCACTTTCGCCGTTGCTTCGGAGACAGAAGAACTGGATATTGTTTATACTATTACAGTGTTTTCCTTCTATAAAACTGCGTACGAGGAAATTGAATATATACCTAGAAATACGCGTTTGCCGAGTAGAATAATGCGGTTCACAAAACGCTCAAAAAGGTCTGATCGACGACTACTTCTATCGATGGTAAAATCAAGAATAACGAGATAAATTACATGAAAAAACTCGCGCGCGACTCGTGAGTCGCGGCCCTATACCGGGTAATTACATCTTACAGATTTGGTGTCTGGTAATGATCACCTGCAGCTCTTTGTCACAAATGTGGCTAATTGTAAGAGCATGAGCACTTAAACGACGATTAGCGAGACAGCTCATTACGGCATTGTGAACGGTCCTGATTATGTATTCGAAAAGCCAAGAATATAAAGGGAGAATTGAACCTCAAACTTGTTCCTACAATTTTTGAGACACGGCCATTATTCCGAAACTGGGGAAAGAAATAACTTTGCTATCAACCGACGCGTGTCCTTCCTTCGAGCGTCATTGATCGTTTATTGCCTTAGATGAAAATGTATGACAAATATCTCCGATACCCGTGGAGATATTGTCTCCGATTCGTCGCTGAAGGTGTTCGCATCAAGTGTATGAATCCGTAAAATGGATAGAAAATTTGCTCCGAGTAAAACGAAGCTGTGGCATATCGTAGACCCGTTGATGGTAAAATCCCTGGAGCTTTATTCCCATTGCTATACATGCATACATAGACGTCACTGTTCAATATTCACAGTAAAAGACGAGGC
Source organism: Phymatocera aterrima (assembly GCA_963170745.1). Lineage (NCBI taxonomy): Eukaryota > Metazoa > Arthropoda > Insecta > Hymenoptera > Tenthredinidae > Phymatocera > Phymatocera aterrima. The sequence continues at coordinate 14,294,812 of OY720662.1, forward strand.
AACAAATAAATTGAGGAAGTAAACTCTGTGATCAATCCTCAAGCTGTAACAGTGAAACGTTCGAGCAATTGAAAAGGGATGCAATTTGCACATTCGCGTTTGTAGAGTTGTAGAGCTCGAGGCTGAATCTGCGAGTCGTTACTCTTGACGCATTTTCACTGGATATAGGTCACTGATTGTTTGCTACTTTCGCAATATTCTTGTTGCGAAATGTCCGTGCGACGTATGTTAACATCCATGCGATAACTCAAAATCTATTCACGAGTAATCGTACTACCGACTAGAGAATACAAAGTATGTTTGGCTGGACAAAAATTAACACTAATTGTACCACGGTTAGCGGATGGATCGAAGAATTTGGGAAACGTGGTACCATCGAAGGGTTTCGAAATACAAAAATCAAGTCAAAGCTGGTTCGAAATATCACATTTTTACCGCGGGCTTATTCTTCCAAGCGAGTGGATACCCTTCGTCCTACTGCAGCATTACAAAGAACTCAAACCGGATGTTCCAACTGCCTACATATAACATAGAAGTATCTCTTTACCAACAACAAGTCCTAACTTCCTTTCTTACACAATGCTCTTTTCACGTATCACTTTATCTGATACTGAAAATAAGCGAAGAAGTTGGCTATTACTATTACGTGCAATGATGTGCAATATGTATGCAGAAATGAAAGTTGTTGAGTGAAATTTTTGAAATAGGTAGCCCCATCTATTTTTCTGTTCATTCGCGAGTTCTTCGACATTGCAATTTTTCCGTTTCATTATTTTATTGGGAACCTTCGGATTTGGAATGGTGGTTGAGAATCTACGAATATCAGTCACCGCCGTTTCCAAAATTTCGTACAGAATATCTTTTCGTCTAACATTTGCCTCGAAGTAGGGTATCAGACTGAGAGAAAAAAACTACTGACAGAGGTAAGATCACGTGGAGCATCGCCTTGGAACACTTTTACAAAAAATGCGGGTAAAAGGAAAACGTAAATATTCGTTTAGCGTAATCGCTCCGACGAGTTAAATATTCCATTTCGTCATCTCACGGCGTACTGTAGGTGCAGAAATTGAAGCTGTCACAATGGGCACAATTTATAGCTCGTTTTTCTCGCTTCTCCCTTTTGGGAGAAATGATGTACGTGTTTGAGGTACGGTGGAGTGAAATTATTGAAAAGCATAACGACGAAGAACTATACCTATGCAACCGCGATGCGGTAGGAAATACCGACAGCGATAGGAATGGAAGTAACCATGAAATTGATAGTTCTTTTCATTTGTGTCTCACTTTTTTTCAAGAGAATAAATCCCGATGACCGAAGAGAGACCGATGCCCGAGTGACTCAACGAGGCATGCGGCTTACGTAATGAATCTTATACCCTAAACGGTCTTCACGGTGATTTATGTTGAACTGATTGATACCTGTACGGCATTCTGCAATTAGTAACCGATAATCAACGCAGAAGTTCTCAAGCAGATGAAAACACTGTTGCAAATAATTACGCTCACCGATGAGCGCAAGAGCGACCAGGCCACGTGCAGAACGAAGCAATTTTCCCTCTTCAATATAAACCGATGATCGTTGGAAGATTGAAAAAAGTAGGCGTATGCGTATGTACTACATAAGTGGCTGCAGTTACTGGCGAGCTATTTTTCGATAATATCATATACGTAGGTACCTATCGAGAGAAGGTGGAAACAATGGGGACCCCAACAGTTCCGCGCATCGACGTGAAACTTGGAAAAATCGATTTTTTAACTCTTAGAACGTATAGACGTACCGGAATTTCACTAGTTTCCCGAGTTTCGTTCAAAATTTATTCTTCTGTCTTTCATGAACGTTTTGAAATTCATTAGAGCTGTTACAGCCTTACAATGGTTCGATCATCGACTAATTTTATCACGCCAAAGATTTTTCCGCCAGTTCCGTCGCTCTGGCGTATTTAATTAAAAGGAGATAATGCATTTTGCTCCTCACATCCGACGAGTCTGAAATATATCTGAAGCTCTGCATCCGTTCTGTACATGGAAAGCTGAAGTTAATCCACTTCGCAGACAGAATATAGAAGCTACCTTCTGGCGGGTGTAATACGGTATAGGACAGGATCAGGAACAATTAAGTGAATGCACGAGCGTAAAGTGAAGAGGCCGCAATAAATGAGATTCTTTATTGGTTAATTAATAGCAAACCGATCGTCGTGCGGTCGTAGGAATATAAATCTCGGAGCTGCCCGAACTACAGCTGCTTTTTATTACAGGCAGAAATAATTTGATTTTACGATTGGTACTCACTGGTCGATCGATCAATCCCTCTACCGTTCCGAAAGCTGCATGCGTAATAACAATTCAAACATTTGACATTACACCTTCAATATTTTTCTCACTTATCTGTCAACACACAACTCGTCCGGAGCCACAGAACCGTAAGTACATACGCCCGTTCTCTCCAACGCAATAAAAACTCGAAAACAAAAATGAAGCTAAAAGGAAGACCAATATGCAGCATCTTCGATTCTGGGATTACATCTGCGCTGTTCGGTACTCAAATATGACCGAGCCATACGCCTATCATCGGGTCCAATTCTATGATCATCGTTCAATTCTAAACTTTGTAACGTGCTATGGCCCATGGTGTAGGGACAGGTGCTCGCCAGATAAATCAAACACGTAGCATATCCGGTGGAATGGTATGCGGGGGAATGATAATTATTTGCTGTTCCCCTCGCAGCACCCCATCAACGCGCGAGTCGAAAGGAAGTAGGAGTTGTCACGGCGTGTGCCATACAGTCATGATCAGTTTATGGAGCTAGTTCAAGCGTTCGAAGAAACTATACTGAAGTTGACGAAAAAGCCGAGTCGGTAATATTCTCACAGTTTTCATGCACGAAAACATCTCTAATTAGGTGTCGTCAATGCGATGAATAATCTCATCGAATGGGACTTGCAGTGCGGCCCTAAGATACCTCGCAATCAGAAGAACCTGCACTACCGTGTGCCGAAAGATTGAAATAAGACGAGAGAAAGAACTGCATGAATGGAGAAGACATTTTTTTAATTTAATCATACAAACGTGTTTCCGGTCGATGCACTCACTCGACAGCGCTGAAGACTTAAGACCGCGAGTAGCACCTGATCGGACAGGAACAACCGATGCACGTTCCTCGTTTATTATGACAAGGATTGTATTCTGTACGGGTTTGGATTGTCGGTGCACCTCCGACTGTGCAGGTTACAAGCCATTGTTCAACGGTGGGTAGTGCTACGTACTACGTATTATAATCGAAAGGTATAGGGATTATACTGCACAACGAGCATTAAACTACTGACTCATCGCAACAGGCGTTGTTCGTTTCACTATATTTACCTCCCCGAGTTCTATCGCATTTTGTACAAACTGCACGAGCGAATGGGGGGCACGTGCTTTGGGAGCGAGATATCGAGGATATTCATTCGCGACACGTGGCCCGTACAAGGAGAATTCACTACTAGTGAATCGTCGCCTGCAAGACTTCCACTATCGCGTGGGAGACGGGCTATCGCAATTCGATTTGTTCAATGTATTTTGGCTCGAGTGCCTGACGAGTAGTTTCCCTGACTTGACTCTCGAACTGTTCCTTAAATCACGTTACATCCAATTGCACAAGCCGGTAAGCACGCACTAATTACACTGCAGGATGTACACGGAATAACTACGACTCTCTGAAATCCAACGAGCTTAATTGCTCCAGGCAAATTGCAAAGGCATTTAGGAAGTCAAGATTTGAAATCACCCCCAGGAAATCCGTCACATTGTCGTCATCGCAGTGTTTTACACGGGCTAGGCAGCCAGATAGAAATGGAAATGAAGAATTATTTGTGCAGGTATGAGTTAATGGTTTATATCGCTAATGCAATCGTGTTATTCGATTATATGTATGTAGGAACTTTTCAGGACCATAGGTATATTCCAGGTGCTATATATTCTCATGTCGGTACAATTTCAACGTATGCCTGCAACGAATGTAGCATGTACCTCACCATCGAGACCACTCCCGGACTTATGTATTCCAACTGTTAATTATTCTTCAAAGATCCCAGAGAGCTGTTATTACTTAAATTATACTCTAGCTTTGTATATCAACTCGTAAACTCGTATGTATATGTATCTTTTACTCAAATCGCGTAATGTCTACTGTATCATGTGCAACATATGCCGAAAGCAAACTGCTCCCTACTTCATTACGTAACGCCAAATATTGGGTATATTGTTACTCGCGGCCGGAAGATCCAATCGTATATGTACTCATGATATCAATTCTAATCTCTGGAGTGAAAACTGTACTTCTGTTGCCTCCACGATATCTACAGTATGATTCGACGAGATTCTGTAATCTCTACGACCGTTTCCAGGATTCAGACTTCCTGCACAACGCTGCAGGACCAAGGTGGATGAACTTCATCGGTCACTGTCAGACGCTAGAAGTTCGATGCAACTACACGATTATTAGTTAATGAGTTCATATCAGTTAATAAGTATTTCATCAAGGCAACTAATTCATACGAGGCTGAAGTTCGTATCTATAAAGTTAACGTAACAAAACAGCTGATATCATTTGCCGTAATTTAGTTACGTTAATGTTAATGTTACGACCTCCAGACTCGCATTAATTGAACGTTTCGGTTCACGGTTCCTGGATCATTGGAAACTAACTTCACGAATTTCAACAACAAAATATAAATGAACTTATTAGTTTTCGGGTACGAGCTGATATCGCATTCCTATCGGGTTGTTTTCTCAAAGTTAACGAAGAGGTTCCCGCACTGCATTCTTCGTTGTCTTGATATTGTTATTCGTATTTATCATCTGTGTGTTCTCAGGTGTATGCAAGTGCGTAGGTATGTACTTTTTATACATGATGTGTGTACGTAAGCATGTACATACTACATGCCTGCTCCATACAACGAATCGATCGAAAGAATTCTGGAAAGAAGATTAAAACGAAATTTCAGTGATAAATAATCCTTACCACATTCGAAGTGCTGAGTGATTCGTAATCCGAATCGACATAGAAGACCGATTTCTTTTCTTGGCGGTACCACATCTTGACCATTGATCGTGAATCAACGAGCATCGAGGAGAAAAGTTAATCCATTGAACTGCACACAACTTTTGGGTTCGATATATTCTACCTATCGATAGAAACATATAACACATGCACTTCGTCCGGAGTAACAGCTCTTACAACCTCCTGCATCAGTCATTGGTTTTGTTCGCTGCAGATTGCTTCTACATCGCAATTAGCGGATTGGTCTTCCACCGATTACTCACATCCAACTGCCTCACAATTTTCTCATTTATTTCAATGTCAGTCGTTTCTGCATCCATTGAAATCCTGCACGCGCGATGTTCTGTCTAACGAATTCCGAGCCGTAATATACTTTATCCAGAGCAAACACACAGCGGATATATTGAGAGTAATAAAACTCTGTGTGTACCGACGTCTATCCACAGGCCACGACGACGCACACGGCACTGAGATAAGCTACTAGACGATGGAATTGTACATACACACCGGTGAAAAAAACGAAACCGCAGTATTCGCTGGGTTTTTCCCCGTTACTTATCCACGTCCCACGTATATATTTTAGCGGCGAGAGGAAATGTTGGAATGACCAGATTCGGGGATCGGTCATTTGTGTTTATATTCCCTATTTCCACGTTCCTCCTGCATACGAGTGTAGAGTATAAGCACCCAGGTTCACAAGCACCTGATATGCGTCATGTGCCATGTGTCGTGTGCATGTGGATATCACATCCCACATGCGCGGGGCCAGGTGATTTCAATTCGTGCGGTTCAACACATCGCCGCGCTGCATATGGTCTTCTTCGCTCGATGATCGATGTAAAAAATACCAAATTATGTAGTCGTGGCTTGAAAGTGTACCGTTAACTCTCAGAATGTACAAAATCTGACGAACTTTCTCACATTTCGCGTCCTTACAAGGAGTTTTTCAATCACAAAAATCATACACGAAGAGCAACAGTCTGTAACTAACGTACGGCCATTGTCAAACGAACGAATCTATTTTCAAAATCACGAGGTAGATCGGAGAAACGGGCAATTCGTATCGCGGAACATATTTCTGTGTAGTTGGCGTGTAATCAAACAAAGAAGAACCTCTCGACAGATCCGTTCGGTTCATACGGCGTTCGAAAACTGGAAAATAAAGCAAGAGCCATAGGCTGCTGGCAAAGCAACGCGAGTGGGTGATGCCCACTTCCAGTTCCACTCCGCTACGCGTGTTGTGAGCTATCGCTTTCTCCCCTCTCGAGTATAGGCGCAAATTGTGCGTATTTCTGATCCTGACGATCGCTCCGAGTTTCCTCATTCGATTTTTTCGTTTTCCCCATTTCTATTTTGAAGGGTAATCCTTCTTCGTGAGTCAATTCATCTACAGACAATGAGATCTGGGATGATCGGAGCTTTACCTGGGCTAATTATCGAACCGCAAAACGGACGGGTCTGATATGTTTCAGGGAATCTCGTATAGATCATATAAAACGAGGATAAATTCATATCGGAAACGATATATATACCACACACGATTTAATGCTTCTTCTTCTTCAGTAAAAAAAAACTCGGATCCGCATAAATCGCTAATTAGAGATGGCTGGGAACACTGCCAGCACGAGATTGCATCGGTATATAATATGCACATACATTTCATGCGTAGTATATTCATAATAATTGTTCATAATAACTCAATCTAAAAGATTGCATTGCAAGAGTCGGACTTTCGAATAACATCCGCACCGGAATTTGATAATGATTGTATATCTCCGGACATAATACATGGATATCTTCGCTTGGTAACCAAAAATTCCACGATTTGATGCTTTCGCAAAAGTCGCCGGGTACAGATTAATGTGTACATTTCACGGAATGTGGCGCATGCGATGCTACATAAAATGTCGTTACTTTACTCAGTGAAATTCGGACACGGTAAGTTTTTCTGCAAATTTAATAGCGTTTGCTGGATATTATTTCGCAAGCTTGAACTATCCTCGGCTACTCTACTCATGCATGGCGTACGTGTCCCAAGATGCGAATATATCGCGTAGCTGTCGTTTGAATGTCCCTGAATCCGTTATGCAAACAAAATATGCCATTTTACGGATACGCGTATCACCGAAGAGCGGAATTTCGGACTCTGAAGGAGTCAAATATCGGCCTGTTTAATTTGGCATATCACATATACCTCAATATATGTGGGATTTATCGAGAAGCGAATATATATGACGTGCATACCTAGGTGTAACGAAATGTAATAAACACTGGAGACGCAGGCGCGTATATCAGGAAAAACTTTCTCAAAATTTCACTTACCAATGCGAGCGTAAATAGCCTTGATTAATGCTAAGCCTTAGCCGCATTAAACCGCATTGTAATACGAAGGTGTTATAAAATCACGTGTCTATCCTTATTTCCACGTTACCTACGTGAACATAAACCCGCTCCAGTATTATAGGTGTATAACCGGCAATCTATGTCGATTTATCATCAGAGAATATTCGTTATGTGTTGTATATTTCATGCGGTCGCATATTCCCGCAGTTTTACGTCCAGATTGAAATTCGTCGTGTGGATCGCATACTGCTGCAGTGGTTATATTATTGTGTATAGGCACATAGGTATACAACTCGAATTGGGGTGACGAGCTTTTTTCAAACCTCGCCGCAGGATTCATGAATCGAAGAAAGTTTAAAGTCAGTGACGAAAAACTAAAAATTTTCTGAAATTTGCCGAAAAATCATAAACATATATGATCTACGAATTTTCGGAGACTTTCATACAGTTTTCTCTAGCTCATTTCCATCCGGTCTTTGTGACCATACGACTGGATATAATTGTTGGCTGAGCTCGAGTTTTCTCTGATACAGCGTAAAGATATTATTCGATTTTTTTTTGATCGAAATGTTTCGTAAGCCCATCGGACTTTTTTTGTCTCTAGTCCTGATTAGGGGTACCAAGCTGATGTAATTTCATTTCACGGTTTGAGACTTTCGGCGAAATTGGTTGGCTATCGCTGGCGCATGGCGTAAGGTACAAACATACATACGTATAGTTAGGTATAGCTGGGCATGCCTTAGAAGTATGTGTATAATGTAGATTACAGGGATTCCCAGGCGAGCTAGTATATATAATCAACTGAATTAACAACACTCGAGTTGTATTCATGACTCGCTGGATTATGAACACCTAATTATATCTGATCAAATTTACTTCGTGTTCCGATCCGTCGCGTCGTAGTTTTCAAAAGTCGCGTCTCCGCCCGAAAGAGTTTACGTAATCATGATTTAAGATCCGCGCAATAGTTACTCGGAGTATTTTTTCCTTTATTTTCCGAACATCGATTTATTGAGTTTCAAGTTAACAGGGCACCGATCAGCCGACAAAAGCCGATGAGAGAAATATTTCCCGGCGTATGTAACAATTATATGGAACACGTAGGTATACATTCGTAAATTTGTGTACCTAGTATACCTGCAATTTCTGCAAAAGATCGCCTCTATCGTCTGTGCCGATCCAGTTGACGCGGTTGAAAAACTACAGTAATATATAATAAAATCGTGAACGAGGTATACGAATTTGAACTATGCGATGTATGTAACGATATACTATTCATTTTTGTAAGTCGTAGGCGGGTGTGTATTATAAGATCCCGTGAAGAAATATATCCTAGATTGTGCGCCTCATCTGTTTCCTGTCATTTCGTATGCACGTTGATCAGTTTCGCCTTCTGTCATCGATGTAATAATGGCGCAAAATTTGTTGTAGTACATTTTAATTTCATATTAGCAAAGAAAAAAAACCGTGCATACATATATTCATATTGAAAATGAAATTCCTGTGATATCCGAGACTACGAAGTCACAAATTTTTCATTTTTGATACCATTGACTTGAGAGAAAAACCTCTATAATGGCTGGAGCAGAACTCGTCACAACCGTAGATCCGCACCTAATTCCTGGGTGAGGATTCCGTCGTGGATTTTTAAAATATCCTATCCATTTTTTGTAGCTGAAGGATCCAAGTATACAAAATACAATTCGCAGTGAACATTCTTCTCATAAGCACACAGACGCGAGTAGTATTATTAAGTACTAGAATATTTATTGCATATGATTTCCAATTGCGTCGGGGGTGGTCGTTGGAAAGCTTTGTTGCGTGGTCAAGGTCTCAAGATATCGTTAAGATCGAAGTTCCAGCTAGCTCTATGAATCAGTAACCTAATGTCAAATAATATGATAATCCAGTTCGATCAGTATAACGCTTTGAAAATACGGAATCCGATAATAACTCGTATTGTATACATTACCTACATTGCCGAAAGGAAGAACCGTGGTTTTAAGTCGGTGCAATTAGCACGTTGCATAATCAGTTGGGCGATGAAAAATACCAACGTTTCCAAAAGGAAAATAACGAGCTATGAATTCCGATCGTAAAAGAACGATCAGGCTGAGAAAGAATTTCAGTATAATATAACTGCAGAGAAAAGACATCGCGGTATAAATTATAACTGTGTTATGTTTTAATCGAATGATTCGTGTAATTCCACGTTCATTCATACAATTTTCCTTCTCATTATGCATACAGATATGCAGGATTCTGCCCCCAGTATCGTTACAGATGTGGTGAAACCTACGGGAGTCAGACCCACAAGCTTTTGCTAGATCCAACAATTAATCATGCCGAAACCCTGATCCTTTCGAATCGTACCACAGACGATTACCAGGTTTCACCATTTCCCCCTTTTTCTACGTACTCTAGCAATAAAAAAGCTTTTCGAAATTCTTTGAACGTTCGAAATCCTGTACGCAACTCATTCTATGTCAATTGAGACCCATTCTTTGGCCAATTTCTTAACGCAGGTCACGCGACCGGCAAAAGATGACATCGACATAGTGAATGCTCGGTTCAAGAAGGGGACCCCAGTCTATATCCACCCGATGACACCTGGCTACGAAGGTAGAAGTGAATTTTCTGATTACGTCGAGTTCGGGTTTCTTGTTAATTTACTATTACGATGACAGGTTTTACGCCTGGTCTAAACGCGAGCCACGGTCAAAGGTACACAGTGACAGCGACAGAAGGAATTGCAGAATTCGAACGACAAGTGATAAAGAACAAGGAAGATTTGAATCAGCTACAGAAAGTTATCGAGGTTCAAAGCGGACGTGGGGAGCCTCGTAATCTAGAAGAACGTTTAGTAAGTTACTATACCAACGAACGAAACAGTATGGATTTCTCGGATTTTCCTTATCGTGCGTATAAGGAAAATCGAATGCACAAGTAATTGTAATACGATCAGGACTTGGGAAAATGCTTCCAAGGCAGATATATCTGCTATCATAGTCACGAACACCGATTAATTCATTTCTAAGGATTTTTTCAAGTTAGGTAGCAAACAGCTGTGGCCGGATATCCGGAAGATCCATCCGCAATAATTGATCAGAAATCATCGGAAACTAGCTGCTAGCATAACGTCTCATTTTTTCAGATTCGATAACCGCGTAAGCCAGTATTACATTATTTATATAGTATAATATATTCATCGCGTGCGGGAGAAAGTGTTCCAATAATCTGATATCTCGTTACGGTTTATACAACAAAATATATTCTCAAGTATAGGATCGCCATTATGCTACATGAAGGTTTGATATTTTCGCATTATGCGTTACGTAGTTTTAAAAAAATATTTCAATACCTGTTGCATCGATCCGCGGCCTCGCGCAGACTGTGGTATAGGCAACCACCTACCAGTTGCACGAATTTCATTTCAGCAATTTTTCCGTGGTTAGTTAAGTTTACGCGGTATTAATCGACGAATAATACACGAATAATCGCCAGTATTGACCCAGCGAACGATAATTGGCGGCAAGATAGTCTTTGACTTCTGAATTCCGAAAACATTTGCCGTGATCGTGCCTTCCGGAAATATGATTTCAGTTATTGGAGAGTCAGTTCAAACTACCAATGTTGTCTGTCCGTCCCGATTGCGTTGGCGTTATGAGGAATTTGCCACTTGACGAACAGTGTGAAAGACCCAGGGACCACGCACCCTCTCCATATTTTATGGATAACGTTAATCCCAAGAAATACTTCGTGAACGGTGAGTAAAATATGCCGCGAGCGCGTTTTGGTTCGCCGGATTTAATCCTAAACTATTTTCCTTTCTGTCTCGACTCCATTGTTTTTCTTTAACAAATTTCAAGCCGTCTCATTTCGAAGCAAGAGGTGTAAATTCCGCGATTCAAATGTTCGCAGAAGAGAATAAACTCTTCGCATCTCACTTCATTCGCCTCGATCGGGATCATTTGGGGCGTAAAAAATTAAATTGTGACATTTCTGAATCGAATAAATTACCGCAAATCCTTTTTCCTTAATCTGTTTCGAAAATATAAATTCAATTTCGATGACAAACGATCCATTATCCCTGCAACAATAAACGCAACATAATCATGGGTCTCATCGACAGCGAAGAAAGAATGAGATGTTCTTTTGTAAGGGAGAATGCTAGACGTACGTAATTTCACCTCTGAAAGAGAGAAAGTTAATTAATGATAAATTCTTCGCTTCGAAAACAGCCCAATCAAATCAACAGCTGAATACCCCGAATTATACGAAAGAAATCAACATTCTTTTCGTCGGACGATTTCAGAGAAAAATTATTCAAAAAATTCCGAAAATTCGGTTAATTTCAAAGAAACGTGTGAGTAATTGGTGTAACATTTTCAATGCAGGCTATACTGGCCACATTCCGTACGGCTACGCGCATTTTGGTGCCACAAACGCGACGATGACAAACAGCGCGCTCTGCGATTTCACATCAAATTACAGACGAAGACAAAGCACGGAATGGGCTCCCGTAACAATTTCACGTCCGGATCCACCCCTGCTAATTCAGCCGACTGAAATTTATCACAAACACGTTGGAATGATTCCAAATTATTTCGGACACGTTCCAGGAGCATCGTTCAGGTTTGAACGAATAAGCACATCAGTATAGTAATGGAAGCGTTTTCCATCAAGGCAGCAAAGCAAGCTCACAACGATATCATTGGTCCTTTGTGTGAGATCGGACCAATCAAATTGCAGCGCGAGGCTGTATTTCTGCTTCGATGGAAATCTTGCGTCCATAAATGAGGATGTTTCGCAATAAAGTTCGACGCAAGTGGCTTTATTGCCAAACTGCAGAAAGAATCCTGAGAAATAATTCAAATATGCTTTATCAATGACTTTGCTTGTTGACTTTCTTCGATCAAATTTCATCGTTAGCCTTCTTTTCTGCAATGATTATCATTTCAGGCTCGAAGATCTTTGCGTAAATATCACTCGTCTACTACTTTGTAAATCTGATCATTTTTCACTGTATTTTTTTTTATTTTTCGTTGAGCTCCCAGAGCTTATTAAAATTGTTACTTCCTGTCCTCAGATTTGGTAAAACCTTTGGAGCGGACACTAGAGATGCCAAAAGATGGTTGAGAGGAGATTTCTCAATTTGAGAAACGATCCGGTTGATAATGATTATGGATAAAATGTGCAATGTACGAAAGCGATAGGAGAATAAAGATTCGAAATAACTGCATTCGCGATCACCATCGCCGCTTTTTTTCAGGTGAAAAAACTCCTTCATTCCACTTTTTGCCCTATTCTTTTATTAACCAGACCATATTTTTTAATATGGGTTGGTAATCCAAGTCAGTTCGACAAGCCCATCAGTACATACACCGCCACTTCCAATTTGATTTATTTTCTTTTTCTGGCATTTTCTCTGAGCAAACATATCTGAATTATTAGACATTCGTTACACCCATACTTGCAATAGAGGTATGAATATTTAATATTCTGACTTTTCCTAAATTTTACAATTTCCAAGCGGTTTAAATACAAAGAAAAATAATGCTATCGAGGGTTGTACCTTATATGATTGTACAAATAAAAGTTTTACATTACTACATTGCCTTTGCGAGAGAAATTTTGTTTTCTGTCTGAATGAATACTACGTTCGCAAAATCAGAAAATTATTTCTGGAAAAGGCGATGTAACAATACGAAACTTTTGCCCGGCCAACTTTTTCAGACGATCAATGCTTTTCACGAGCAAGACGCTTACATATCTTGGGGTGAATATTGAAAAACGAAAAATCATCAAAGCGGTAATGTGGATGGAGTGTTCGAAATGACGTGAAATATTGCACATGCTTATTCTATACACGTCGTATAACCAGTTAAAAAATATATGGATCTCATAACATAGATATAGTGCGAACTTCAGTTCATAATTTAAAAAGAATTGAGATTTAAAACTTTACATTTTGGTATCCTATAATCGTATTTATTACTGCTTGGATTTCCATTCCTTCAAAATTCTCGATGCTTCTTGTAAATTTTCATCCCTCTGAAAGAATATTGTTAATTTTAATGACGTAAGGTCAAGTTAAATTTATCGGCTGATGGAAAAAAACCGTCTCGACAGGAGCATCAAGCGAAATATTTTACATTAATGACATTCGGAATTCGGGCCTCGCAATCGTTTATTCAGTCCATTCCTCAAGAAAACGTTATTCAAGGTGCTGATTAAAACTGAGATATGAAATTCTGAACTTTTATATTCGTTACAATGGAAAAAAAATACAATTACGCACCGATTAATGCGACAAAAAACTCTTTTCTCAATGTGTAGCAAGATTTTTGAGTCGTCTAAAAATTTGAACAATGAACTGATTTTCTCGATGCTTTATTCAAATCATCTACTTTGAGCCCTGCTGTAATGTTAATTTCGGATTTCCGAACAAAAAAGAAATTCGAATATTGATTCATTTACCTTGATGAAGCAGTATCGTACAAAGTCCTCCCCCAAACGCTTGTGTTCATCGCTGTAAAAAGCTGATGGTGGAATTCCTTGGAGACCAACATTCTTTATCATCCATTTAGTGAATTTGTAATCTTTCGCAGAATCCTGCTCTTCCGAAAGATCTACTTTATCCTCCAAAGATGTCCAATTTGTAACCATAAAGTAACCTCCTTCTGGCACAATCGGATTCATTCCTATTTCACGTAAAAATGACGCCATGAAGTCTCGTTTCGGCCTCAAGTCTTTCGCCAAACTCACAAAGTAACAATCTGGCTGACCAAGTCGTGCTGTTTCCGTCTCAAAACCAATCGCTATAGCTTCCTACATAAAATCGAATAAAAACAATTGAGTATTATTCATAATTTACGAAAAAGTATCTAATGGATGATTTATTCAGGGTTAAGACGCTGAAGCAAAACATTCTAGTAGATATAATAAGAAAAAAAAACGGAGAAATTATTTAGATTATATTTCTCCGCATGTATGAAACTTGCTGATCACAGATTTCAATTCCATTCCATATAATGTCCATTTGCGTTTACTATTTTACTTGATTCACTCTCCGCCATTAAATCCCGTAAAATTTTTTGCCATTTTTAATCCTGATTTCCGATAAAATGAAATCCAAAATACATAAAAAGATCAAGGTGATTAAAACGGCCCTGAATATTAGCCTGAGAGGCTTGAACTTTTAGAAAAAAAATTACAACTCGAAAAATCGAAACTTAATAATCTTCAATACTCCTGAATCTTTTTTGGTCCCCTAAGGTTCTTCATCAATTTCTGTTTCCCCTAATATTCAGAAGACAATTTGTCGCGTATGTAGTAATGATATCACACCTGAATGGTAGTAGTACAAGTATAGACTGTGTTTTGATGAACAACTTGTAAATTGTAAAGAAGATCAGCCGGTCCGTAAGCCCATCCAATTTTCCATCCCGTTACACTGAAGGTTTTTCCTGCCGATCCGATTGTAATCGTGCGCTCATACATACCAGGCAGAGTAGCTACATAAAACCAGTAAGAAAAAAATACCTAATTTCAATTCATTCGCATCAATTTTTCACTCGAGAAAACTTTGAGTACAATTCTGACAAATATCGTGTGATGAGATCGTGTTCTATTCATTAAATTCTACTGTAAATCAAATGCAACCAATTCTGAAAATTTATGCATCAATATATGAAGTAGAATAATCAAAATTCCACAAAAGTCACACCAATAGATATTCTGCATTCAATTACCTATTCTAACATGTTGATAAGGTTCGTAAACAAGCCATTCATAGACTTCGTCCGAGACAACGAGAACGTTCCATTTCTTAGCCAAGTCTGCAATGACCTGTAATTCTTCAAGCGTAAAAACTTTGCCAGTAGGATTGTGAGGAGTATTAACAATGATTCCTTTGGTTTTTTCGTTGAATAATCCCTGCAGTTCTTCCTTGTCCAAAACCCAATTTCCAGAGCTGATATCTCCAGTAGTTTTATTCTAGAATTGGAGAATTGAACTTGTACCCAATTTCAAACACATTTTATCATTTAGTAATATTAAAGACCTAATCTTACTGGCTTCAAGGCAATGTATCTCGGCACTCCGCCAGCCGATAGAACCATTGGCTGATAGCAATCGAAGAAAGGTTCGATGATAATCCATTCGTCGCCGGGTTTTGTGTGGCCCTGAATCGTAGCGAACAGTGCTTCATAGGCACCGGAAGTGACCAGAATTTCGCTATTGGGATTCAAATTTCGGTTCAAGATTCTGGAGTATAGTTTACCCAATGCATTTATCAACCTTGGATGACCCTGAAACAAGTAACAGCTTAATAATAGCAAATCATGTTGAATAATTACGTAGAATATTCAGAAAAGAATATTCTAAGCGATTTGGACAGTATGTAAGAAAAAAAAACAGCACATATTTTATCAGACAATTATATTTTCATGTTCCTAGATAGTGGAACGTGGGTAAAATAGTCTACGATTCATGTTACGGTGATAATAAATATCATCCTACTTGGTAATAATACTAATTTTAGAAACTGTAGTACACACGTAATCAACATGGAAAAATAGAATTCAAAGGTCACATAATTCAACAAATGTGATGCCTTAGCAAAATGTGTTCTATATATAACCATTACAATATTATAAAATACAACTTCCCTCCTTATCATCGACATTGCGCCATACATATTGAGCCAATTTCAACAAACAAAATATTTTCAAGCAATAGCTCCACAAATAAATCATCTCGCAATATAAAATCACCGACAAAGATTTTCCAACTAATATTAACATCGTGCCATCAGGAATTTTTTTACATCAACGTCAGATTCACTCTAAACAAAACTGAATTGGAAACCTATGAAGCAAATTCTTTGATTGGTTTCTTTACGTAAGAAGAGGCCCAGAAACTGAAACTAGTGGAAATTTAAATCTTTATCAGCCGAGGCTTGAGTTCTGAGAAATTTCGAATAATTCATACCAAATTTGCAGAAATTTTTTACCCTCATCAAATCAGCTGCAATCTAGAATAAATGTTTCACTTTTGTGTAAGAAATATTTGGAATTTTGGGTATACATGTGTACTTACAAAACCTCTGGTATACTGATTGAGTAATGGATTTTCTGAAGTTGCAGCCGCAGCCAAAGCATTCGTTACATTTGCAGGTGCATGAAAGTCGGGAAAACCTTGTCCGAGATTCAGTGGCTTGTACTGAAGTGCTAGTTGAATATATTCAACCCTGAGACAATGAAATGTAATAAATGAATGGATGAGCGAAGTTTATTTTTCATTGTCTCGATACACGACATCGCATTACAACTGGTATGCGGATAGTTCTATATTGCTTACTCTTACACCAGATAAAAATTCATTCTATACTAATAATACTGATGTAAGTGGCGAAAGATTTCTACCAAAAGAAGCATACGAATCTAACAATTGTGCAATTTTTCCATCATGGGAACTGGATGAAAAATGATGAAATATCATTCATCTTTCTTAGTTGCAATGTATTCGAAGATTACATTATTGTTGACAAAAATATTGAGTATTCATATTTTGAGTAAAAAAAAAGAAAAAAAATGGGAATCAAGTCTTTTTCAGTATTTGAAAAATATTTACGTATAAAAATTGTCAAAATAAGAGGAAAAGAAACAGAGTTTTTGAAATTGCCTTCTTCTTTCACTTTGGTAAAGAACAAGATTCGTGATTTCGAGCATTATACTATGTATAGTTAAATAATACGCAAATCTGGAAAAAAGATAATGAAGATTTTACCAAACGGATTTTTCAGTTCCTACAAATCGATCGGGGAGGGAAAATTTGTCCATGTTTACTTGTGTGTGACACTGATTGGCTTGACCAAGGGCGAAAATTGATGGTTGAAATCTTGATATTGTTCTAAAAAGTCCCACTCTAGCGAGCATCTGTAAAAAAGAGACAGAAAACAAACAAAAAATTGAATTATTACCTGCAAGCTATCAAAGAAATAGAGAGATAGTAATTGCCTTGTTTCAAGTGTTCGTTAAATACATGTAGACTATCGTGCGAGCAGAAGTTGACGAGCCAACGTACGAAACAGGTTAAGATTTGATATTATTTTCTCCAAACTATGTTTGGAGGTTAAGAAAATTTGATTCGTCGTTTCGCGTATTAATTTAGCGAGTAATGGAATCTGCAGGGTGCAGTGAGTCGAGAATGATTGTCAATCGCCACAGTGCGTGGCAATAAATTAAAATATGTAATGATAAGCGGCTCTAGCTTCTTACGTAATTCATGTATTCGTAAGAAGTGACTTATATTCGGACTTGTGGTATAAACACGGCTTTTCAATATATTAATTACCAATATTAACACGATGTAAAGCTTGAAAAACAAATTATGAATTGTTAAATATCACGCTGTGTCACGGCGCGGGCTATAAAATCATTCGCGAGAGGTAAAGAAAGTTAAAAACTCAAATTTTTGTATACGGTTCAGCGAACCTTCTATCTAGCGATTTAGCTGGAGATAAGATATTAATAACATTAAGAAAATGAGTGGATGCTGAGATCCAGTTATTCAAACTCTCGGTGAACTCTGTCTCACTCAAATATGCGTTACATATTAATTTATTAATCAGGATAATAAAATTTTACCGTCAAGTGGAGTATTAACCGGTCATTTATAATACCCGAAAATAATATTATACTATTGCATACGTACAAATATACTCAATTTACTCGATATGCCGGCGGATGAACTGAGTATTTTCTAAATAATACTATAATGTTGAAATCCAAGAAATCTGATCACATTTAACAATTTCAGTAACAATTTGAAACAACTGCAGTGTGTCGTTCGACGTTCACACTCCCGCGACGGAGCGGACCTTCAGAATACGACTGACAAGTGACAACTGACCTGACACGTTACAGCAGATTCAACTGATCGTTGAGTGCAGAAGTCTACACTCAACGAACTGATTGAACTGATATCAGATATTTTCTATCTCTCAAGTATTCACATCATATCGGCGTGAGTGTAGACCTCAACGATACGGGAAGCACATGCGCACGCAACAAGTTTCGCGAGACTGTCGCCATTTCAGTGGCCACCTGCGAATAACGTAGACACGTGGATATGAGGGCTAACAATTTGAATGATCTGTATCATGCGATCGCACCGGCCTATCGATGTTGTTTCGATTTGAGAAAAGTGGGTTCAAATAAATGATTATATTACTCGTGAATACTCTTTTGACAATGTCCACCAGTCTGATTTCCGTAAATTACGCACCCTGCCATTGTTGCACACGTTAAAATAAGATTACAATTAATATTACCTAAGATTTCAATGTAACAACCTGCACTGATATTTATCAGTGATAACTAAAGACCTGCACTGACCAAATTCGCGCATGTTTCGGCTTCAAAAATGCCGACCTTGATCAGTTCAAATGCATCCACGCTGCGAGCCGGTCCGCCATCCAGTTATAGTTTAATAGCCCCTCATCCTCGAACTTTTTGGTCAAAATCATCTGTCTCAAAATATGATTCGAAATTGGAAAACTATTCTACCTCGACTAGAGCAAATATTTTTATTTCGACACTAGGACGGTGCCGGCTGAGCACACACACCAATCACAAATAGACGATACTTTGTTCACTCTGGTAATCCAATACAACCTATATAGTTTCGTAGAAAAAATATATTTTCGTTTGAGGTGATACGCATTTTTACGCATACGCGATAGCATCTTAAAGTGGCCTAGTTTCTGATTTCAGATTTCATTTCGAAAGACGTAGCTATAAGTTTGTAATCGCAATTTAGGATCGTGATGAAAATCTTTTGCATACCCAGATTCCTATATGCTATATATATGTATTTTTAATTTGCATAACATCCAACAACGGTATATTATACTGCAGCACAAGTTCTCAAAAGTCTATCTACGTGGTTGGGAGAAATTGTGCAACTTATAGGTATATTTTGTATCGGGCATTATAACTTGGGGCGATTCAAATAAGATCTATCTCTTTTTACCTTACTCCCA
Organism: Phymatocera aterrima; assembly: GCA_963170745.1. Lineage (NCBI taxonomy): Eukaryota > Metazoa > Arthropoda > Insecta > Hymenoptera > Tenthredinidae > Phymatocera > Phymatocera aterrima. The sequence continues at coordinate 14,314,246 of OY720662.1, forward strand.
TTTTAATATGGAAAGTTAGTTATCATGACCTCATAGCGATTGTCGCTCGAAGAGAACTGCTCTTAAAAATATCATGGAAAGAATATAATTTCTCAACACTAACTATAGTATTCATATCCTACTCGCGGGAAAAACTGCTATTGAATTCTGCAGCACCTACATAAATGATCCCACCGACAATTGATTTTTTTCTACAAAAATGATCCGGAGAACTGAAAGCACGAGTTCAGTTATAGCTTGGAAGTTACACGAACGTTCGAAAACATTTTCCAAATCAAAATTTTTCATTCACGTTTTTCTAGTCATTTTTCACATGCTTTCGTACGTTCCCACATTGATCAACGCAGCTTCCATGCAGCTTACAACTTATTGAAAATACTGAATTAATTTATCAATTTATTTTTGTTCTTTTCGATATCATTAACAACATAAAATACCGAGAACAGAAAATTTTCTTGCCTTGTTATTATCGTGCGATGTCAAATCAAATTCATATTACAAATGTAGTATACCTACAAATACGTACAAGGATTATTTTGAAGATGACTTTACTTGATGCCATCTTGTACTCCCTGACCTCCCTGACTTGTTGAAAGGCCGAGAAAGACTGTCTTATAGCTTCGCTGTTTCACGCTGCCCCATACACGCGCCTGTATGCGTTACCTTTCACCTCCAATGACAAGTCCAATCGTTACACTCAACGGTCCAATCAGACCGGCCGCGGCCCTCGGGGTTCAGAATCATAAGCCGCGGTTTTAAGGTGCTCTATTACAGACGCATGAAATTCCCATTGTGACACATGGTTACCCATTGTTGAATGCCGTGAGCCTTTAATAGTAGGACACTTCATGCAGTGTAGCCGACACAAGTACGATCTAGTTTGCGAATGTGGAGAAAAAAGAAACAATCAAACTCATCCACAGCGGTTAATGGAATTCAAATTTTTCGAATCTCTAACGTGACTCATTTCAGGTCATATATTATGTATTCTCACAATTTAAATCGAGACAAAAACTGTGCGAGCCCGTGGACGGTATAATATGGATTAATATCAGATTTCTGTGAGTGATCCCTAATCAGAGTGAATTCAAACTCATGAATATTCACGCGGAATTCAATTTTGTTTTCATTTATCTTGAGCTGGAAGTGAAAACAAACGAATAAAAATAAACAAAAATAATCATGAGTCCCATTATCGTTTATATACTGCAAAGCTAGTAAAGGGTTTGTTCGATTGCGAGTTGTGCGAGACAATGGTGAAACCGAAAAGATCGAATATATTCGATCGCACATGTTATCCTCGGTAGGCTTAGGCCCGGTTCCACAATTTTAGTGGGGTAAACGTTCGAATTTTCTCCAGTGTTGCACAATACGTTGAGTTTACACTTGGGACTTGTATGAAGTGAGCTTATAACCTTTCGGCGGTAGCAAAGAGGTTCATCCGGTTCATGAAGCTGAAGATTTATTGCAGCGTGTCGAAGCAAGTCGTAATACCGTGAGTTATGAACCTAATTACTAAAAAACATAAATTTGGCAATTGAAAAAGGTATATACAGATATACATGTGATGTAATAGTATTTGCACCATTATACTTACTCGTTATGGCTAATTTCGAGAAATCGAATGAATTTTTTTAGCGAATTGTGAAATTCCCCCATAAAAACAATTTGTGTTTTTTGTTGATTCTGAAATTCCCAGAATCCGAGATCACAAAGCTTTATTCCGAAATTTTGTTTAAAAATATTTTCTTCGGCTAATTTTGAATTAACAGTTTAATAATCAACGCCCTCATGATTTTGGGCGGTATTAATAAACGATATTATTCATTGTGTCGATAATTTAATTTAATACTCGCTATGTAATATTGAAAAAACAGTCGGGTAGAGATATGGTTTGCTAGAGAACAATTTAATTAATCGATCATTCTTTTTTCGAATATTATACATTTATTATTATTACATAATATTATGTTTGTCTTTTTATTTTATTTTTTTCTTTCCCTTCTCATTGTATAATGACACAGCAGTATATGGACAACGTTACGTTATAAATGACTATATAATATATGTATGAACAACAGCATTATGTTTTAACGTCAAACAAAACAAAACATCGTTCGCAATTGTCTCTTGTAAAAGAAATACATTCAAACATTAACGAATATTATAATATCTGTATACACAATAATTAAGGTACAAAATTCCTTTTTTTTTTCCTCTTTACAACTTATATATCAGATCGTTGGAATTCTAGATCAATTGGAAACAAACTCGAGTATAAAAAAACAACTAAACAGGCACACAGTTTTAGCGTCCATAACCTTTTTCTCATTGCGATATCAAAAATATATAATAATTGTGAGTAATAACAAAAAGAAACAAAAACAAGGAAAGAGAACCAACAACAAAGAAAAAAAGAACAGTCGTTCCTATTCGAAAAATTGTTCCAAAAACGATTTCTCAATTCTCTGATATAATATTTAGAAGTATTTTACACATAGTACATGAATTATTTAATCGTTATTTAATTATCGATACAATCGTTATTAGACACATACATACGAGATACATAACACGTGTAACGCAGATGGAATGAAAATCTTCATTAAATTTGTCGTCGAAAATTTAGTTTCATTTATTTTATTTTACTATATTTTATTTTACTATATTTTATTTTACTTTTTTTGTTTTATTATTAGATTTTATGTTCTCCTTTTCGAAGTGGAAGAGAAATATTGTACGTAAATATCAATTAACAGCTAGAGAGAATTTATCTTCTTTTTGTTTGTTCTGTCTTTATATATATTTTTTTATTATCATTTACTTTTTCTCATTTTGATTATCATAGAGGAAGGACTCACACGCTCAGACAGAAAAACCATTCCATAAAGTAACGATAATGTCACAGGATTTTATCACTGGTTCGAATAAAAAGTAAAACAAACTGAATTCTGGTAAAATATTACGGAATACTTTGAAATAAGGATGAAAAATGATAAAATTTGATTTTGTTATCTTTTCCTACTGTGTTTTTGGTTCTCAATTTCTAATATTTTGTAATATAGGTATTATCGCGTATTTTCAACCAGAGATTGGTGAAAATTTAAAATATATTATCAAAGTAGTGAAAAACCGTATGAGATCCACAGAGATCGAATATTGTAGTCAATTGTTATTTTATCATATTTGAAAGCCATCATAGAAGTGTGATATTCGTTTGGAAAGCCATTATCTACTACCTGTATCCAGGTCTCTCCTAATTTTTGTATACTCATTCATACAATTTCATCGTACACGGAGTGGAGTTCTGCGAAGCAACGAGTATTCATTATGTGCCAGAAATTGACGTTGTTCTCAGATGCGGCCATCTTAAACTCCTAACCATCTCGTAGGGCTATATAGCCTCATAAGCTGCATCTATACCTGGCCTTGTTGCTGCTCCGTTCAAAAATTCTTCCAATTCATCACGCTCACGATTTTCATCTTTAGAGCGGCGGAACGATCGCTTCTTCCTCTTTTCTAGCTTGTCAGATTTGTCTTTATCCTTTTCTTTGTCTTTCGATTTCTTCTTTTTTTTCTTCTCCTTTTCTTCACTCTGTACATAGAAAGAAAAAAAGGATTTGCAAATCAGAAGATTTAAATAGTCTATCAATAAAAAAGAAACGAACTTGATAATAGCTAATAAGTTTTACTCGGCAACACAAATCTTATATTTTGCAGTTCAAAATTCTCTATGAAATGCAACAAATTCTGTTTCCCTTTAACATCGCCCCCGTTTGAATGAAAAAAGAATTAGTAATACCTTCTCTTTGCTTTTCTTCTTCTCCTTCATCACAGGACTACTGTTATTAGAGCTCATTTGTCTCATGCTAGAATTATCTAGTAATTCCAAATGAACGTTGGAGCTTGTCATGCTAACATCTAAGCTTTTATCGCTTAATTCTAGTCTATCTTTTTTTGTACTAGTGCTGCTAACGTCTTCGCCGCCCTCAGGGCTCTGTCGCCATTTGGAATCTTGGCCTAGCCAGGTATCAAAAGCATCTGGTTTTATTTCTTGTGAATCACTAACATCGTAATCATTGACTATTTGAAGTTCTGGTTCAATCGATGATACCGAGTCACGCTTTGTTACATTTTGTCTCTGTTTCTCAATGTTCACATCACTCACACCTAGAGAGTCTCGCTTGTGTTTTTGTTTGATCAACGGATTTTCAGTCAATACTAATTGCACCGGCTCAGGCGCCTCGTCTGCAGATGATAAATCATCCTCGTAACCAGCAACCAATGGATTTCCCGTTTCAGTATCACTAAATGAACATTTTTATTGTATTATTGGCAGTTAATTTGTCTAAAATTATCCAGAAAATACATCAAAGTGATAAATTTCTTCTCTTAACTCCCTAAGCACTTACCTCTCAGTATCAGCCTGTTCTTGTTGAACTTTTTGTGGCGTTGCTTGGCTATTACCGTCTTCCAAGAATGATCTATCTAACATACCATCATCGGGTACAAAATCCTCGACACTAGTTATCGCATTATTTAAATTCGTAGCTCCAACGCTCGGTATTCTTTCACCATCTTCATCCTTTTTGCCAAATATTTTGGACATAAATGACTGAGATTTTTGGGTCGAATCCCTTCTTTCTAAACTGGCAGAACTCGATTCATCTGTCTTAGTTACTTCTACTTTTGGTATATTTTGGCTATTTGCTAACGTCGGTCCGCTGTGTGAAATTTTTGGCTGAACTGTTGTATTTTCCGAGGATTTAGTTACCGAACTTTCCTTCTTTGGCTGAAATTTGAAATCAGTATTCTTCACCGGTATCGGAGTTCCTCCTCCGATCGGACCAATCGGTCCAGGCATGGATGACGATCTTTTAACTTCTAGATTCAAACTAGCGGAGCTATTTGATGGCGATATTTGATGTATGCTTAAAGACGAAGTTATGTTTGGCGTCAGAGCCGACGCAGATGCCGAATCTGCTATCGCGCGTCTTTTGTTTACGAGATTGTCCAAAAATTTATTATAATCAGCGTCATCCCCATCTTGGAACAAATCTAGTTCCTGAATAGTTAGCCTTGTCTCTTCTTCATTAGTTTCCAATTGTTTCAACAAAGTCTCTCGTTGTAATTGGAGAAATGGTAGATTGAAAAACTTATGCAATAATTTTAGCCCAAAACCATTTCTCATTGAAGACTCGGCGTATCTTACCTGACAGACAAGTTTCTTTATGTTATAAATACAAGTTGATAAATATGTAGGAGAAATCTAATTTTCCTCACAAGTGGAATTGAGTGAAAGCTTCAATTTTACCTGTGCCGTTCTACCTTGTAAGGAGTCAATGAAATAAGTAACATGATCCGGTGTAACGGTCCTGTGATGCGACATATCGCAATGATTTCCCAAAACTATAACAGGTATGTGATCGGGGATTTTGGGTAATTCTCTTTGGACATAATCGAACGTCCAACTTTTAGTTATATCCATGATAACTATGACTCCGTTAGTTCCTTTATAAACGTCTAAGAATTCAGCGTCTAATGCCGGTTCTTCGATTATGTGTTCTGACGACGGGGCATTGTCCATTTTCAAACCGTCTAATTTCCTACGTCGTCTTCCTCGGTCTACCACATCCCAAACTTCTACCTTAACAATGTCATCCGTGGCTTTATAATTCCATTGGATGCTAGCTACCTGAATTTCTTCAGTCGGTATATATTCCTCGAAAAATTTCTGCCCCTGTAATCTATGGAAGAGGCATGTCTTCCCAACATTTCTATCTCCCTTTATGATTATCTTCACTAAAAAAAAACCGAGAAGAATTCATTGATTATCATTGTGTTGAGGTGAGAATCAATAAATTTTTCAATATTTCTTCCTCCAAAGAGTATAGAAAACCGATACTCACTGTTATACTGGACACCCTTGGCGAATTTTCTTTGCAAGGTTGTAGGCATCGACTGATGGGCTGGTCTAGGAGGTGCATTGCCAGGTCCATCTGATTTTCCGGCCAATCTTTTGAATGCCGAAAACATTTTTCTAGTCTATTTTTCTATACTTCTTTAGTTATCCTGTCGATTCTCTCGTTTTCTGTTTTCCACTCGAGAGGTTTCGAATCAGAAAATGTTAAAGATTATAGAAAACATCTGCAAGTAGGTGAATATTTTTTATTCATTGAGCGGGAAAATGGAAGATCTAAATGCAGAGCAAATATTTATAATCTTTATCTGAAGTATGAAGTCCATGTGAACAGGATAAACGGATGGTGAATTCAATAATTTGATAGTATTATAGTCTAGTAGATCAGATCACGAATGGATGATCAGTATAATTGAAAACTTGAATTACGAAGCTTGAAGTATAATATTTTATGTTTTATTCATTGTTATTCAAACGGACAATACCAGTAAAACAGTAAAGACAAACGTAGTGAATTAATGAATGATATTGCCGCATGCATGTTTGGTATTTCATAATAATATCGAATTGTTCAATAAAATGGTATAATTGTGGCAAGCATGTTCTCATTTGAATTTGACGTTTGGTTCAGTGATATTCAAGGTTATGTTCAGTATGTTTAACATTTTTAACGATTGCTTGGAGCGCCGATTGTTATTATTAATTCTGATAGAATGATAAAATAATGTATTTTGTTCCCCAATTGCTACGATATACGGTGAATTAGTAATATAATACAACTCCATGGTTTCAACTAGAACGTGCGTCGAGCTTGGCACCGAAGTTTAGTTGATATTTCAATGTTTCTCACAATTAAAAGTACATACATTGAATTGTTTCAACTCACCGCGAATATATTCTGGCATTGATAACAGAGACGGATAATCAACACTTGAGTGTTTTTCTTTGTGGAATAATAACGAACCGTCTGTTTTCGCGACAGTCCAGCTGTCAAGAAACAGCTGTTTTTTTTTTTCTTTCTTTCAATTATTATGATTATTATTATCAATCGGAATGGTTGGTAACACCGCGGAGTGCAGATAGCAACATTACCTTCCTTTTAATCTCGACTAGCTGGATAGCCGGTAAAATTTCGAAATTCAAATTTAACAGCACCGATTGGAGCACAGCTCGAGAAAGAACAGTTGCTTTGATAATATAGTCAAGAGTTCGATATATTATTACAAATTGATTTCATGATATACAATATATTAAATTACATTTACAACTATGCATCTATTTGTAGCGTATATAAAACTAGATGAACTCTTAAATCTGAAATATAAACTGACGGTGAATTATTTATTAAGTGATGATTTCCTTTATCGTAGTTTATTCGTTGGAATATTATTAAATCAATGGAATATAAGAAACAAACAGCGTATGATTGTGGATAGGTTTATTCAGGAATTCGAGTGTCCCATTTAATCAGGTTTATTCGTAACACAATTATAGTATGAGTTTCGGTCAAGGAATTTTCTCGTAGTGATACGCAATCGTATGTATACATACATACATATGGCGATTGCATATATTTTTGTGACGATGATTAATAATTACATGTCAAACTTAAATATTCATCATTCAGTTCTATCCAAATAGATATCTCCAGATGAGGGTATATTTATATTCAAATTTCACACATCGGATTTATAAAGTTCATTTTCATAGCCGGAAAATAATATGTGTTTGATTTTGTTAGTACATTTTTTTTGCTTCTTCCTGATTTCTTTTTCTTCCTTTTCTCTATACTATATTATATGATACAAGTGAGGTATAAAAATAATATTAGAATTTCAATACCAGCTTGCGTTGCGAGAACCCAATTACTTTTTTTATCAGCCATTTTCGTGTCCATTTTTTTCTGATGTTTTTTCGGTTGTAATCGAAATATTATTCTAATGATTATATAACTATTTTTACAAGGCTCCTTCACTCCTGAGAATTGCTACATGAAATCAATATTGGTTATGTGACATTACCGTTGATTATTGTTGTGAAAGCATTCTGTTTTTACATACCACTGCAGCAGCCTAATATCAATTCGTTCTGAAGCTAATAATCAATATATATTCCTCTCATCTAAGAATGAATACATTGAACATATGTTTGTTTCTATGGTGCTATCGTAGATTCCCAAATTGTGATTTTTGAAGTTTATAAATTTTCAGAAAAACACCAGAAAAGTTACGATTTTCCAGATAGTTCAGAATTCGAAATGGTTTTTTTTTTTTCTCCTATTCTATTTTCTTTTTCTCCTTTCGTTTTGAACGCCATCTCATATCGATTGAGGCCTGCTATTCCACAACGTTGCGACTGCAGTTATTATTTTCAAAAGATTCTTAAGTAATAAGTAAAAAAAAAAAAATGTTTCCAAGTTTTCGATAATTCAATTGTATTGTTAGTTCAAACGATGACAGATGTTCGATTTTTAGAATGACGAAAAAACCAACATACATATAAAAAACATTATGGAATAGCAAGAGTACCACAATTATCAAATACACTAATTTCAATATAGATATTCTATAGAACACCTATACTGTTCCATATAGAATGCAATGAATCCTTAAGCTTTATTAAATGTCGTGCGCTGCAAGTATTATCATAGATCTATCAATTTCTTTTATATTACATTTTTCATATATAAAATATATAATATATAAAAAGAGTACTGTCCCTCGCGGGAGACACAGCTTCCCTTAGATGAAAAGAATGAAGCAAAATGAATCAATAAAAATAACGACTTGCTGTGTAAGTGCGCAAGAAGTTGTAAATTTTATTAATTGTACACAAATTTCAAATTATAAGATAAAAAAATACTGTTCTCTTAGAATTATTAAATTATGCTTACGATTCGAATTGAAATTTAAAGAGAAAATTCACAGCAAGAAATACGAAATAAATGAGTTGATAGTAAAGAAAGCTATCTCCGATATCTTGGATATCTTATTAATCAGATGATCCGTAGTAAGTTACTAATTATGTATTATAGATATAGCATTACGTATAATTTAATTTAGGTTTATGACTAATTAACAAATTAGTAGGTATTTATAGCTAAGCACACTCCCGAATTTTTTTTTCATTATCCATTTTCCTAGTTTTATAATAACAATGTATTTCGTATCACAGTAGTTAGTACTTACGGGAGGGTAGGTAGTTATTATTTTATTATCAATAGTTCTGTGATCACTTCGGATATGGCAGTTAATATGAAAGAACAGTATAACTATATTGTACTAAGGGGGTGAAAAAAAAGAACAGAAAAACAAAAGGAACAAATGTAAGTTTATACTCTTTGGGGCTAAATGCATATCACAGTGAAAATTTTTTATCTCGATTTTTGTTCTTTTCCTTTAACTTTTTTTTCTCCACTCTTCATCCTGCAGTGCCAGGAGTGTGCAAAAGTCTAACTTATAAAGCATTTATAATAAATTGACTATATTATTAATAGATTATACCGCAAACCCATGGTATTAAGCAGATGTAAATCATAGAAAAATTATTCCTTATAACATGCATTTTAGAATATTATTATTATACAGGGTGCCTCGCTTCAAGTGTCGAGAATGGGAGGGACTCAATCGACACGAGGCCCTGCCCCTTTAGTCAATCAACAACTAGAACAATTTGGTCGACAAAAATTCTTACAAGAACCCAAGATACAATTTTTTGGCGTAGAAAAGGAATGTCAACAACGACTCAACCAGGCTGTTAGATATTTATTCATTTCGCTTCTATGAGCTTCGAAATAATTAAATACCTAACAGCCTGGCTAAGTCCTATTCTCAACACTTGAAGCGAAACACCCTGTATAGGTATACCTATGCAACGTGTTGTTTATATATCATGCATACTCGTACAGTCTTAAACCTAGATATCCTGGCACGTTAAACTACCAGTTTGATAAACAAAATATACCTGTATAGGTACATACATACAAAAAAAATAATGATAGTGATAAATTCGTGAGTTAACAAAAATTGAAGACAAAAAAACTCCAGACGCGTAGTTTATTTATAATTCTAATCACGATCAATAATTAATCGATAATGATGTTGACTGATCATTATTCGAAGACTTAACACTCAACATATGCAGTACATCTTCAATTTTTATCTAATTTTCTTGTGTTCTTTCTTGTATTTAGTAGAGAGTACCCATTTTTACTTCTGTTGTACCATTATGAACAAGATTTCATTACGAAACGTACTCTGTGTGCAGTGTATAGAGGGTAAAGTTTGTCATGGAAAACTTTGTTGCATTTCGGTAAAAAAAAAATAAAAAATCAGAATAATCTTAAATTATATAGTAGCCTTATACCTCGAAGAAAATGATTCGTTATTTCACGAGACAATAATAGGAAAATTTGAGAAAATAAAAAAGTAAAGAACGAATACTAATACATACGTTGTATTACAGAAATGAAATGAAGTAGCAATCTATCTCTATCTCACGAGACAATAATAGGAAAATTTGAAACAATAAAAAAAGTAAAGAACGAATAGTAATACATACGTTGTATTATAGAAATGAAATGAAGTAGCAATCTATCTCTATTTAATTATCATGTTGATACTTTGATTCAGCAGACATATAATATGCTGATTATAGCAATAGAATATTCAACAGAGGAAGTATGACAAATATCTTAACGGTTGTAGCTGTTTCAGTTAGAATTTAAATACCTCTGCCGTTTTTGCTTTGGGAGGAGGGTATAGAATTAAGTCTAGATTAACACGCACACGTAGAATCAATAAAATTAAAATTAAATCAATAAATTGATGAATAATTTTGAGTTTATCGAATGATCGGTATTGCTCGATACTAATTTACATAAAATTGATAAAAAAAAGGTCCTAAACGGGCTATTACCTCGTATCTGTTTTATTGATATTTTGCATGTAGATATCGTCACACACTTGTTTTATTTTGCCTAGGTATAATTGATTCATACTTATCACCATTTCAGAGTGAAATAGTCAATAAATTAATCTCAAAAATCACTCATAATTTGTTGATCAAATTTTGGAATAAATATTTTCACGTGGTTCAATGCCAAATATGTAACAAAAATTCTCATATCAGATGATTCTATGTGAAAATCGAAATTCTGACACATTTTTTTGGCATTCTAGATAAATGAGCTAGATAGATGAGTAGATAAGATAAGCATTCTTGTTTACGCTGAAGAATCTCGTGAATCGGAATGCCTTTACACGCCGGTGCAAATTTCGTCATTAATTACAGAAAATGAATATCTATCATTATCCTCAGATCTTGTTGATAATTGTTTAACCATTCTTTACGTATAACAATAAGCAGAGATTGAAAATCAAGAGACATCGATAACGCAATTTCGTTTCTGAAAGCAGCAATTCTATGATATGAAAATGGACGTTTTAGCAGTATGATACATAAATAATTCCCGCTTTACTATTTCATATAAAATTCATCCATCCCTGAACACATAATTTGATACAAATATTTGTCACTTCTCCTGGTATCGATAAAATTGTGCTAGTGCTAGTGAAAAAGAACGGATAAAAAAAAAAAAAAAAACGTTACGCCGATATTACGAATTCTCGATTAAAAGAGAGATTTTGCAAAAGCTTCGATAATTTTTGGTACATTCGCATCAAATCCACAAATAGTAAGAATGTTTTTATCGTCTTCAGTTTGACTCACCGTTTGTGCTGCTGTCATTGTGCAGGTAACTAGTCTGTAACGAAAAAATAAGAGTTGTGTCAGTTATCAAATTGAACAGAGACTTTCATCTAAGTAGCAAAGAAATTACATCGAGAGTTGATAATGCTTACTTCGCATTTTCTAATTCCATTTGTGTTCGGTATTCTTTGATAGCTTTTCGTGGGTTGTCAGTTCTTAGTCCATTTCCAAATCTTTTATTAACAATATCGACAACGTTGATGAAAACATCGATCTTCTTATTCTTCTGAGTAGCCCACATCATTGGCTTTTCTAAATTGACAGCTCCCGTTGGGAATTGTTTCATTTTTCGTACAATTTGTCCCAGAGATCCGGTTCTGTCTAAATTCACTATGTGGACTCCGGTATTTTTAAACGTTGCCACTGTTACATTTTCCTCACATCGCAAAAGACACAGCGCCAATAAACACCCAGCTTCTGCAGCGCTCACATTACCGCACTGCCATACGTGGCTATCTTGCATTGCCTTGTTCATGTCTATAGTTATCATATATTCTAGACCAGTTGACTCGAGACTCTATAGAGAGGAAAAAATATTTGATCATTCTTAATTTATTGACGATAGCTTGAAATCAATTCTTTAAAAAGTTTCTACGCAAACTACTCACCTTAAATGAATACCCGAGCGTTTTATACAAAGCTTCAATAATCTTTCGATTCGGTTTTAGCGGCGGAGACAAAGTTTTCTGAGCAGCGTTCTTCACCTTTTGTTTTTCAAATGATAAAGGTCTGATAACAAAGAAAAAATGATAAAAAAAAAAGACTATGAAAATAGGGAAGAATATCCAATTATATCTATACAATTCTTCAACTTCGATATTCAGACTCGATATTTTCTACCCCAAGAAATCGAATGAGATTACATACTTGCCAGATTTTTCGTAATTTCTTATTGTAATAAGAACCAAAGCTGGGTGAATCTTTTCACTGGCTAATCTTTCCTTGTCGGTAATAGCATCGACTATTTTATCAACAGCATTTCCATGAGGTTTGAGTAATCCAATGTTGTGTATTCTTTGTAAATTATTGAACAGCATGGTCAAATCCATTGTCGATATCAATGCATTCCATATCTGGGATAATATTCATAATTTTTAATAAACATTCGAACAGTATATTCGTTCACGTTCTATTTTACGACGTCTCGATTGTTTGAAGAATTGAAGAATTACCTCCTCAGATTTAAGCAAATGCCCAGGGACATGATCTAAAGTAAGATTATAAACCTCTAGCAATCTACTCGCTTGTATTTCATCCTCGCAATGTTTAAAATCTTCCACACTTTGTATGTATTGGATAACTTCCATAGCTTCTGGTTTATCCGCAAAATCTTTTTTCATATCTTTCAAGCCGTGCATTATGTACTTCAAAACAGCCTGCTTCGCTATTATAAAATGAATATAAATCCATATTAATTCTTGTCTCCAGACTTCAGACAAAAGCAAATTCACACTTTACGACTTTGAGACTAACTACATTCAACAAATCTCGACTACAAAACTCCGACACGTTAAATCATAGGAATTACAGACATAATATTTTCAATTGTCATTTGATTTACCAATATCGTTTGTTTTCGGATGAGATAATTTGATGATATCTTTGTGAGACCATCCGTATCTTCCTTTGTATCTCGTAACGCATTTTGCCAACTCGAGAGCATCTTTCGACAAGTACCAATCATTAACAGCTTTTCTCCATCCGCTACCCCAGCCGTGTTTAGGTTCAGGCGGGCTCTTAGCCAATTGGGAAGCAAATTTGATGAACAAAATGAATTGCTGCGGGGTTGAACAGATGGTTTTTATCTCACTGTAAGCGGCGTGGCGCAGACTTTCCTTCCCCGTCTGTCGCGCACATACAGCGAGCGCAAAAACCAACGTTTCTGGATTCTGAATCATTTTGCTGTCGAAAGCCTGCGCGATAAATTCGAAAATGAATAATCAGGTTACCGAAAAACGCTCTACATTTTCTATTGAAAAATTACTTTTTTAATCAAGTCGATTGCCACCAGCGGGTTCTCTTTCTCAGCCAATTTGCTTATCGACGTTATACGACCTTGTTCATAATATTTATGAACAAACCAATTGCCCGGTTGATAATTCGGATATTCTTTACCGACGTAAAGGTACTGGGAAAGTTGAACCTCAGGTTCATCTTGGTGTTCGATTGAATCTGCCATGACTCCCAACCTACAAGATAAATCGGTAGAAACAATGAATCGCATAATCATGTGGATTCATACATCAACCGAGACGATACAAACTTGGAAATAAAATTGATTTATTGATATGTACGTTGTTCCAGATTGGAAATTTACCACCTTAGCAAGATATGTTATCAACGTTTTTGCCTCAATACAAATTTCGGCAAATTTCCCGAAACTTCGTGGTCAACGAGGTCGAAGTTCAGAACGCCAGAGCAACAAAATAACAAAAAATAATATCAGCTGTTTTGACTGATTATTGTCTATCGTGATTTTGTTGCGTAGACGTTATGAACTTCAGTAGCATGACAAGTGTTATAAGAATTCAGCATTCGTGAAAGAAAAAGGAAGAACACGTTGTATACCTAGTTTCGGATGATATGTATGTAAGACGCGATGAGATTCATGCATAAGCGGCAACTACGTCACGAAGTAATTTGACATGACGAGCTGACGTTACGACGGTAGCATGCGAAATTCTTAATGGATATAATAGCCGTGTCTTAATTCGTCAAAATTCATCGGACTTGGTCTCGGTCGCGGTCTCAGTCTTCTCGGTCTTGTAGTATAGTTTGTTATATCCCTTCACGTTATCAAACTATACCATAACACCGAACCAAACCAAGAGACCGATGAATTTTGACGAATTGAAACCCGGGTAATATGTACTTATTATTTCATCGTTATGGACTGGATATTGCTTCTAATACTCTAATGATGATATTCGGGAAATTGTTTTTCATTAGGTTTAATTAGAAAGATCTGTTTACCTCTGATAATATGCAGTATTGGAAAATTGATGTTTATTCTACCACTTTCCAAATACGGCCATACAGAACAGTACAACAGTATTTCTGTTTTACAGTGTGACTACGTACTACTCCGAAACGGTTGTGTGTAAACCCCTGCGGATGATTACGGAGGCACGTAGTGGTGAAGATGGGAATTGGAACTCTGTCGGTAAGATAAGGAATTTTAGTCAGAATCTTGCAATACCGATAGTAGGAAGATCTCGTAACGATTGCCGGTAATTACGGGCCCTATCTTACCCGCATTATCATACACATACACATTACGTAACTTCACAAGGAGTCTCACCTGCAAGGATATTCAAATGAGTATAGGTATTATCTCTCGCGGATGACGGAACAAATCCTAAAATAAATCTAACGGCTTAATTTCGGCACGCTTAAATTTTGTGATTTTATCGTAAAAATCGAGGGGTTCGTCTTCAAGTTGAAGGTTTTTTTTCCACGGGGCGAAGGGACCCCCGGAATGCAGGGTAATCCCTAAATTTTTGCTGTGAACTCCAAAGGTCGAGGGTGCAGACGAATTTAGTTCGTAAATTTCAAGGTTTGAATTTGTAGGAGGGATGAACGCACATTGTTAGTAATCTCAATCGAATCGGTTAACTTTATATTTTACGAAAATTCATTGGAATGGGACAAATTGCGAGATAAAATTCATCCCGCTATTGAAAATACCTCTTTTCAATTTCATTTGAAGTGGCCAATTCGTTTCATATTGGTGCCGCGGTTTCGAAATAATTTAGGAGACCTAAATCTTCGAAATAGAAATTCTAACATCTTTTCGAATCTATGGGATTCTAATATGCTTTTGATATTCTTTTTCTTGAATAGGAGAGATAAATTTTCCGTTAGCTACGCGGGTGGACAATCTTCTGCGTATCTTGAATTTCAAAACTGAAGTTCTCGGAATCATTTGTTTTTCATGTTTTTGTTTTTCATGAACAGCTTTAAGGCTTCTTTCCACATTTGCAATACATCCGTATACGTATAGGTATACCGAAGCCGTACAATCTTCTTTCTTTCAAACATCCAAAGCTGCATGTAATCGCGAATACCGAATACATAATTGAATCTACGTTCTCATCGTAGGTATCGTACACTCAAGCTTCTCCACGAATGTGATTATCCGAATATTTAGTTACGTTTAGAGGGCGATACGAGAATTTGATAAACAAATAGATAGTTCTACCTACATCAGCCGATTCAGCAGCAGTATAAGTACGTCCAAATTACCACTAATTGCTCCGATTTTCACGTTGAAAAAAAAATTCAATTAACCAACGATATTACACAAATATTTCATCTTACATAGAAATTCCATATTTTATTATTTACAAGCTACTGGTAAAACACGTATCTTCATAAACTGAGTCATTGAATTAATTCTAACACGTACTTATTCGTACTGTGAATAAAAGAGTTAAGACTTATACATTAACAATATTAAGGTACATAATTTAAATAACTTATATTTTAAATCACCGCCCACACATAGAAAAATCCGAAAAAGAAATTACACAAATGAATATATATATTCAGAAATTTTCTCTTTATGTGTGTCTCGGCACAAATGTTTTAATTAACCAACGGTATCGAAATAAACTACATCCCGATGTAGATATTCTATTCCTATACAAGGTGTCCTATTTCAAACACTCTAGCCGAATACCTTGGACGTTAATGATTCTATTAGAGATTGTTAATATGATGGTCAAAGGCTTTCATTTTCTAAACGGAATGATGTACTTTTTCTCTAAAAATTCAATGGAACGTTTGATTCCGTGTAAGGCATACATAACAGTGACACACATATGAGTCAAACTCGATATGTAGTTGAGGCGATATTTCGGTGCGAAGAATTATATGGATTTTTGGAATTTATGTCTAATGTTTGTACGATACCTCATATGAAACACTTGTCACTATTATGCGAGTATCCAAACATCTATACTATCTTGTCTCAAACACTTTCTCGTACAAACATTGACGTTCGAGATATTCAGCTTGACTGTTTGAGATCGGACTCTTTGTATAACAAGGCGAGAATATTATGTTAAAATAATTTCTGTCGAATAATTATACAATCATTCTCAAATGACTCCATAACTGTAGTATAGATATAGATATGTACGTATGTACATACATCCACCAAGCTACGTACACTTTGCTGGGAGAATCACATATTGTCAATAATCGTAGAATTGGTGGACTAAAAAAAATAACGATCATACCATTGGTACTTTTATACGAGTCAAAAATTTCACTGAATTCGTTTTCTTTTATTTGGCGCCAAAATCTTCAGCATGCTAACCACCGGAGCCTCAAATGCTATAGAAATCGCAAATGAAAGGGTATAAGAAAGTATGACTTGTCCGAGGAAGGTGATCATCTGAAAAACAAAATATATTGTTTAATTTCATTCAATTCTTCGTGAATAATTTGAACAAATTCAAAAACAGGTAGATTCGGTATTGCGTTGACACTGTCGACATACCACAGTATCTTTTCCGAGGTGGAAGGGTGCGTCCAGATTCATAGCGGTCAATCGGATGATGATAGGGTGAACGAGATAAGCGCAATACGTCACTCTGCTGAATGGATACAGGATCGGAGATGATAATATCGTGTTCACGTAACCTAAACAAAAATGGAATAAGAAACATCAAACAATACATGGTAACGCAGATAGTTGACAACTTTCTGTATATTATGTGGCCTATGACGATAACAACAATTTTCCGGCATCGTGCACCATATCTAGCGAAGCATTAGAGCAATTTTTAGAAAAAGTCAACAATATTATAGGTATTTGCGCCGTAATTGGCTTATTCCTCACAATCGGCGAAAGTGTGATGAAAAGAGAGGACAAATCTGTTAATAATTGTGTCAGAGAGAGTTTTCGACCAGATTTAAAAAAGATAGTCTTCTGCACGCCGTATCGGCTTTCGATGACCATTTTTCACGTCGAATTTGTGAATAACTGTGAAGTATGAGCGGTTTTTTTCATTTCATAAAGTCTGTCCGTACCTCCGTAACCGGTACTGCAGGCTACAACGATCCATGCTAATCCAAGTGACCACGCGCTATGGCTAAGCGAAGAGTAAGCAGCCGCTGTAGCGAGGCTTAATTCAGTCTCGTATAAACCGTAGAGCAAACTGAGGAGACAAGCTGTCGATAGGAGCCAGCCTACGGTGACAGTCATCTGGAATATAGAGGAATTTCATTAATCATTCTTTGTATTTCTTTGCACAATTCGATCCGTGGAACTTCGAACGGTAATCAGAGCCAAGTCTTACCTTCGACATGGTGATTTTGCAGTTTGTCTTGAAGAGTAAATATCCTACGGACATCCCGATTAGATACGGACCGAGCCTTGTCCACGGCTTATCATAAATTTTATCAAACAACGCTAGAGGATCGTCTGAGCTTGGCATGTGGTTGTTTGTATAGGCGATATACGCTGTTGTTACCCAGGAACTAACGAGCAATACAACTGCCGAAAAGGCAGCGATTTTGATATGACTTGTTGCTACTATTAATATGATAGCACCGATGATGTAAAATTGCGTGTCATCAGCTACGTACCAACTCCACAACATACACTGTAATTGAGAATTGGCTTGATCAAATGAGGACAAATTACGAATTGGACTTTTATTCATCAATATCATCACGCCAATTGCACTGGCGTCATCTCCCGTTGATTCTTCCGATTGAGAAATATATTTAGAAATGAGTTACAGTGATTAACAGAACAATTATTTTCTGAAGGAGTAAGGACGACTGATTTTTTCCGAACACATGAAGTCTCTGCGACTTTTTTTTTCTTATCGATGAACAAATCAATTACTTACCATTTCCTCAACTGGAAAGAGTGTGTTGATGTAAAGTAAGTTTCTCCACCAATAGTTGGGACAGTTGTAATGATCTGCGGTGGGTGGTTCAAAAACGGAATTCGCGTTGAACCATTTCATTGAAACTTCAACAATCCCAAGGACAAACATGTAGGGTGTTGTTAGCCGGCAAAACCTGTAGACTATGAAGCCCCCAAACTTCAGCAATCCAGCGATAAATCCACGCGTCCCTTGTGTGAGCTTGTTCAAATCGCCTTTAGCATTTGTCCTGAAGTAGAGGAATGACACGAGAAGGCCACCCATGAAGAAAAACGTATCGACACTGAAAGCACCGCTTGTTACAGTCTGAAATAAAAATCTTTTCTCCACGATTTTACGGTACTCCATATTGTCCGAATACTTGAAGACGACGATGCATGTGTGACCGAGAATTACCCAAGCCATGGATATTGCTCTCAGGCCATGGATCGTGCTTATTGTATCTCTGCCTACAGACTTGTCGCAAATTGTTCGCAAATTTCCACGGATTGAAAACGACAGTAATAACTCCTGGCAGACACCTGGAATACGAGAAATTAAAAAACAATAAGTAAAAAATATCCACGCAGTGATCATTGATCAACATTCTCAGCATTCGTACATATTCCGTATCTTCATATTATGATAAAGGCTGTGTTCCAATTGCTTAGGGTATACCCTAATCTCCAAACCCTGAATTTAATCCACTAGAATCCTAGTAGCTTTGAGCAAAGAAAATAAATAAATAGTGAATTGAATTTAGGGTTGAGTGCTTAGGGTATACCCGATGCTACTAGGATTCTAGTGAATTAAATTTAGGGTTCAGGGATTAGGGTATACCCTAAGCAATCGAAACACAGTCGAAGTTCGAAGCAGAAATGACAGTTACTTCACGAAAGTTCATCTTTACTCGTAGGTGACTACTGTCAACCTAATTTGGGTGATAAGGGTTTCCGAACGTCAGCAAGTTCGACGCTCGCTCAATTTTCGGTTTCATTATACAGATTTCGTCCCATAATAATGATCGGCTATTTAGTGTTGAGCATAGATGAGTCTCTTTTTCAAACCGTAATACGAATCGTAAGTCACGATTAATTCGAGCTCTAACTATGACTTGTCGAGATTGATATCGAATCGCATTCTGCCCGTGTTTTACTTTCTTGAAATTAATGTCCTGCATCAACAGCGGTGTACTATGCACGACATCTTTGCTCATCGTTACATCAGCAACGTTATGTTACACACTCAACGGAACGTATATACCGTTTTCCTGTGTACCGTCCATGCGTGAGTTGTCTTTCTCCCTTTCACAAGCACTGAGCTCAATTCCACATGAGTTAAGTGCTCGTTGAAATCGGTAGGAGAGTTCAGCTATGCATTTGATTCTGCCTCGTCATTCTCTCCTCTGATCTATTCCCCTACACTGCAGTATACCTCCGGCATTCAGAGATTGTAAAATCAACTTACTCAATTGCTCTGAAGGAGGCGGCGGGGGAGGGCTGCTGTCTCGATCATTGTTGTTGTTGTTGTTGTTGTTGTTGTTGACGGAATTCACACTGTTCACGTTGTGGTCAGTCACTAGAACAGGAAGTAGAGTAGGTACCATACCGCAAAAAGTTACAGCATAAAACATCAAAACATCATTGCTACTACGCATGCAATCAGTCGTGTACAATCAGTCTTTCCGTGTGCTGTTGAGATTGCCACGACGGCTACGAATTCTTTGATATTATATTTCGCATAGCTCAGACATTGAAATCTGAGTATTCAAAAATCATTATTCAAGGGAGTTCGACCAGTAGAACGAAATTTGTGTTTAGTACATATTTTCGAGCGATGTTGGCGATATGAAGCTCGGGGTTCAAATTTTATGACAATCGGAAACCGCGTTCGTGGGTCTTTCCGAAAATAATCAAGTTAACAAGATATTGAGAATGAGAATTTATCTTATTGTAAAGTGCAAACATCGAGTCCCAAGGATCTGGAGTTCGTTAGCAAGCTGAAGTGGCGTTAGATTATCGACGAATGTTTAAACTACGTTTCCGGCAAATTGTTTTCCCACAAAGATAAAGGAGTATGGCAGTAGGAAGCATACCGTATACGGTATGTTATATCCAGATGAGACGATAAATCCTTTTACGACCAATGCCACGCCATACTAACTTTGAAGAGAGATACCTCTCGCTGAAAAATCTGCCTATCTAGACTCACCGTTAGAAACTTTTCCACCAGGCATTTGTTCCAGCTTGGAATGTTTTTCCAAATCATAGTTCACTGCTGCCCTCCTGTATTTTTCCGTCAGGTAAACATCGTAGCTTGTACCCGCGGTCATGAGAACGATGACAAGAGTTGTCGATGCACTAGAAAAGAGATATATATATTCTTTGATAAAATCATGATACGTTAAATATTTCGTTCCGACGTAGTTGCATCGAAATTCTCTGTCACCCGCTTTCTCATTTCATTATAACTGCTTCATGCACGAGAGCAATCACTCTACTCTCACCGGGAAAACTAACCATATACTATACCTGCCGTGACGTTACGTTATGTCATACATATTGCATTGCACGAGGTAGGTATTGCTGCGAATTTCGAAGCTATAATTTGTAAGTAGGATAGAAATAATAATGGCCAAGTGTGAAGCTGGCTGCATGTCGTATTACTCACAGCAATGCCCAAAAGACAGGATCCGCGTACATGTCGTAGAGGTGGTGTTGATCTCGTACTTTTTCAATACTGGATTCCTTTGCTGCTGTTTTACTAGCCGCTAGTTTTCCAATTATAGCAACGTCCGCAGCGGTGCAAGAGAATGGCAGACAAACTCCTAGATGAATTTGTCGTGACTGAAACATGTTATCAATACCGTGTCATCACTTAACGTTACGTCTTCACGACAATGTATCTTTGAACACCGAAAAGGTGTGTATCAATTACCGTGGCACTGACGGATTCGTTGACATTTATCTTCATCATATAGAAGCCAATTTTGAATGGTGGTTTATCAGAAATTGTCGGTGAAAGCAGACTGGCTCCACTCAGTCCGTGGTTCTTCTTCTTCTTTGGTTCGACATTAAACTCTCGAACCTCGTTCGTAGAGGTTGTAAACTGCTGGTTATCCTTGTTGTAGTCCATTCCAATGAAGTTACACTCAGTAGCGGACCCCATAAAGAAGGAATTGCCCCAGAAAAAGCCGTTCGTAAATCTTCCGGATGCATCCTCCACTGGAAGACAAAATTGAGAAAATTATTTTTCATCTTATGAAACAATCCACGCACATATATCGCTGCGTCAATGTATTTCATTGGCATTTAAATCGAGACGTAACCTTTAGTCTACGTAGGCAGATTCTTTCAACCTATGTCAAGGTGTGGCTTACAAGCTCCCCGTAGGTACTCTTTGCAGGCGATTGAATAACCCAATAGATGAGGACAGCTGATAGATAAAATTCATGTTCTCGGGCAGTATATTCACGTAACTTGTCAAAGAATTAATCATCTCGCATCACGGTGCAATAAAGACTTGATTAGTTCATCCTTAACTAAATTTTGGTAGAATTATCTTGGGCTAAATATGATCGTTGTGAAATTGTAAACCAAAATAACGAACCAATGCTCTGGAAAGAAATGCGGCATTGGCTATTCGCAAATTGAGTTGCTTTGACGATTTATAGCCTCGACTTAACCATCTAGCCGGAACTTCTTGAGCCCCGCATCACGTTCTTAAGCTCAGCGAGAAATTATCAAGTAACGCAAGTCTGTCGTTATATCTAGACGCAAATAATAGTAATGGTAGGTATTTCAGCATATAAATGAGACGACAGTCGCTGCTCTTTGAAGATGCTTGAATAGTGTCGGGTTTGGTGCGCAGCGGTTAGATAACTCTCTTACTTCCCGAATAGAAAGTCTTACCTCATCGCGAACGGCATCGAACTTCGGCCTCGACAAGCTATCTCCCTCGCTCGTGAATGCAATAACAAATTATCGTGAAATAGAATCCATTCTTTCTTGGTCCCCAAGAGTTATTTTTTTTTGTCGATTGGATAATATTTCAAGTATAATTTCTCTGACAGGTACATGTCCAGCAAATACCTTTTACTTTGGCGAAATGAAATCGAAGAGGTGAATGAAAACTGATTTCTTTCAGCTTTATCCATTCAAACGAGAAAACCAATTCATTTCTGTTGTGTGACTCGAGCCGCATATTTTTGTCGAATTTTTATTCCGTCTGTAACTTGGGTTAAGTAGAGTAATCATACGGTGAGAAAGATTTTTCTGTGAGAATTGGAAGATTTTCAGCGAATTAATTGTGTGATCGTAAACCATCAGTATGACACTTATGTTAATTATAAACGTGAACGGCATTAAATCTGTCCTTGGTCTTTTTCCACCGTCGAACAAAAGATCTCTTTCCGGCGGATAAATTTTGGCGTATGGTGTTCGGCCTTGTACCCTTTCAGATAAAGATATATTTCTCTTTCACGCCAACGCACAACTCGAGTTTGTTGCATATTGCAGCATCAAGCAAAACCACATGAGCAATGATGTGTCCACACTCGCAATTCCATTGGGCCCGGACATCAAAGTGTGTCAGTTCATTGTATAGAAGAATCCTACGTGCGAAGTGACATTTACCACGGTCATATTATGTGTCTTTAATTGTATATTTATACGAAGTATATACCTTACGGCCGGTGGTACGCCTATTAATCTATTATGGTCAGAGGCGTGACTCTAATTGTCAGCCACCATCGACTCCCTCAATGAAGTAAGGTGAAGGCAATTTCTGAAAAATTCATTCCAGGAGGCTAGGACTGCGATCTATTTATCATTCCACCAGACATGATCATCCAGTCGAACACTATCCCATTGAATCAATTTTTCTTGCTCCGTTTCAACGCGGGAATTCGTAAAATATTCTCATATCAGATGGATTTCATTCGATCACTTTAGATCAATATTTATTATCGGTTTCGGTGTAAAAATCATTGATACAGCGATCTGATGTTAGCGTTCTGTTCATAACACGAAGCCAAGGTCATTTTTCTTCGAAAGTTTATGCATCATCAGAGGCTGCAAGTGAAAGCGGTGGGAATTCTGTGATCGGTTCCACGCACGCCGACTTTTACTTACGCCTCACGGCACAAGGAATGCCGAATAACTGCGAGAAAATGGTCCAGCGAAAAATACACCCAATGAATAAACACATGCTCCGGTACTCAAGTCAGAGTCTAGAGACTCGAAATTCATCGGAGAAAACAGCAGCTAAGAAAGGTCACATATCTCATTGTATTATGCATCAAGGTGTATTGGTCCAGATCAGATTTAGCACCTCGTGCATACATATATTACAATGAAATTAGAATGACAATGAATTCTGTGAGAGAGACGTTGCGTAATCGTTGTCGTCTTGAACTACGATTCAAAGTCAAGTTCAAATCACACTATGGTACCACTCACACTTCGCACCTTCGTCCATATACTTTTTACTAGAATTCAACTGCGTGCTGTAAACGGAGCAACTTATACACGAAACCGTTTGACCGTGCGGAAACTACATTCTTCACTCTTCCATCCACGTTTCGGAATTCACATCTCTCGACTCTCAACCGGTTTCTTATGCTCTTGTGAAACTATCGACACGACGCAATCCTCAGTTCTTTCTCACAACCATAGTATAGTGACCCAGTGGCAATGCTGCAACTGTAATCTAGCGTGTTTCTCTTGTGGCCATTGCCGAGGCTAATTGTCCGCGAAGTTCACCGACTGATTCCCATACAGCTTCCGGGATTCTCTAATTTTCCTGTGTTCCCCAGTGGGATAGCTCATGAAAATATACATATTCATACACGCACTCTATCCACATGCATTGAACACAGAGGATCATCTATATTTTCTTGAATCGGAAGCTCCGAACAGGGAAAAAGCTTTCTCACGAAACAAGTATTCTCTCGACGATTAGTAGATCAGACTACCGGACTCCACACACTCTACACAAAGTATAATGGTATAGTGTACATATCGAGGGTCAATCGTTCAACTAGATACATGTTTGCTCTGGAGATACTGATTCTGGTTCATGCGGCGACGCTGAAACTTTCAGCCAATGGTACAGCTTGTATTCAGGACATTCCGCTGGATATCAGCGTTTGAAGTCATACCAGATATACATATACGTAACACAGGTCATAACGAGTCGGCTAGAACGCATTTTGCCCTCATTCATTTTCTATTAGTCTACACGTCGTAGGTCTTTTTGTGCCGTAATCGTGCCAAGTCAGTTGTTATGGTCAGGGAAAGTGATTTGGAAAGAGAACGGCTTTCTTGTATACGCTCCGCTCCCGTTGCGATACTTCGACCACGTTGTTTTACGTTATACGCTGCGTATACCTGGATAACATACCTGCTGCCTCCTGCATCTGACACCCACATTACACGGTTATCTCTGATAATGTAACCCCTGCATACGGATAATATCGCTCCTTGCCTAATTCACTCTCCACGTATCGGAATATTTTCATGGAGATGGAAGGATAGGCCCAAGATTGTTGTCTATAGGAATCTACGGTGGCGAATCGCCAACTCGATTCAAAGTTATCTTTATTCTTCATGAAACGAGACAAAACGAATGAATGAATAAATCATACAACCGCCTCTGTAATAGAGATTATGTATAATGTCTGCAGATTTCATAACCAGAAAAACGAAACTCAGCTATCTTGATTAATATTTACAACATTTTTTGGGCGGACAGTTTCGTTACTTCACCAACTGAATTGTTACGGCAAGTGCTGCAGAGTTCTCAAGGCCTTTGATCGGTACGTGCACATACCTATAATATTGCAAGACCTGCACCCATCAATAGATATCGACCGTGAGAGAATGCGACTGACCAATCCACGGTCAAAATGTGTATTGGCTCGTTTCACAACTCAAGTATGCGGCAATCTTTGAGTTTAGTGGTTTTTCATTTTCATTTACAAGGCCGTGCAGGCGTTCAATTTTGAGGAAAAATGTATTTCAACGCGAGAAACTCTCATTTTCATTCCTCTACATAAGGTGATTGGCACAGAGAAATTTTGTCTCTTCGTGCAGAACAAATTTTCAACTGGAATTCAGATTTATTTAAGCTATTTGGGTCAGAGTCAATACCCGTGATAAAGTTATTAGACTATACTATACTATACTACGTTGCACTACGGTTCTATTCGCTAGTTAAAATTGCCATTAGGTAAGGGCACACGTGTGGGAATCCAGTGAGTATAGTCGATTAGTGATTCAGACTGTCGATTTTTCGTAACCCAAACACGTTGTGGAACCAGCGAAAGTAACCCTTCCCACTTGGACTACAAATTGCTGTTGGCTTTGGATTATTATCGGAATTCCATTAGGCATTGAGAGAGTCGAATCGTTTGACAAGTCAAATAAATATGAGAAATAATTCTTGTTTACGTTGAATTTTTCTCTCGAAGAATCCTTCCGGTGGAAAGGAAACCGAGTATGCCGCAGAAATCGGCGATCTCCCGTTATATTCGATTTATTGTTCAGCACTTCGGAAAGCCAGAGTAAAAGAATAATGAATCATCGTTGTGGAATTTCGGCATTTTTTTACTGACCCAATCGAATCCAACAGAGTTTTTTTTTCTATGCCTCGGGAAATGGGCCATTGAAAAGAAGTCTTGAGTGTTTCAACTCACGTCATGACAAGGATAATAACAGCAACATCATAAACGCCGATGAATGAATCATTGCGCTCGGTGAAATGAAGAACGGTTCGTAAACCTTCATATATAAAGCCAGCCCCTATTCTCTCGGGAGATTCAAACCGGAGAATATGCTACTGTTAAAAATGTAATGAACAGACAATTATTTAAATTCAAAGCGATCGGCACATTGCATAAGTTAATAATCATTATAATTACTATAATAATAACAATATCAACCTGATACTTTCTATTTTACCGCGAAGTCATTCGGAAATCACATGCGAGAGATCAGCACGAGCTTAAAAAAATGGATGGCCAGATTTCTTTAACCGTGTATTAATTGACCGTAAGAAAATTGATGTACCTATATAGGTTATACGTATACCCTTCGAATATATCACAGAATAATAATGAATATCGAGATAGTTATGTGCTTTCGCAGGATTGGCCGGATAGGAAGGCACATTCAATTGATCAATTGAAACGGGCCACTAGGCGAAGTATTGCATAATCAAGATCGCGATGTCCACAAATGATCGAACGGACGCCTAGCGTCGTAATTTCAATTTGAATTCCGAGATTTCATGTTGCGTTGGTGAAAATTGCGAAAGCCAACTTTTTCGACTGAGCAAACTTGTGTTACGACACCTTGCCGGAAGGATAAACAAGCAATACGCAATACGATTCTTCAAAACTCATTGAACGCATGAATTTCCGTGTTAGAAAGGCCTAGGTCATGAATAGACGGATCTTCAATTACTTTTAGATGTAATACAGAAAGTTTGTTTCTTGCTGCCGAGTGTTCGGAGACTTCCAACCGGAGTTAGCGTTCCGTCCGACAAGTCTGGTGCACATTAACCACGACAGGAGTCAGAGTAAAGAAAATTGTTTGCTCCAGCGTGACTGATCTGTTAGGGAAATACTTTCACATACTTATTGTCAGTGCCACTGTCTATCGTCTCGATAGTAATCAGTGACAAGCCAAATGATGAGTTTTACTTAGGCTGAAAAACAAACGGAAAGTCGAGTTTGAAATTTCGCAAATACTGAGATCACGCCTTCAGGAAGTTCGTAATACATGAGTAATCAAAGGATTATGCCACATGGTAGGTACTCATTACAGAAGTGAAAGAGTAAATAAAAGAAATGAAATGAAATATGAAAGATCTCGAGACAATCTCGCAATATTATTATTTCACGTAATATAATACAAAGGTGCAAAGTCACGGAAATATATCCTGTGGCTATAGTAGTTTTATATAACTCGACAAAGAGTCCTTACTTTAAAAGGTACTCCATCGGACACACAAGCATCTGTATCTCTGCAATGCTCACAACGACTTCATTCTTTCAGGATCATGTTGTAATTTATCTGGCGCACGTTAATGGTAGCAATTTCTCAAGTTTCACCTGTCCACTCAAGATTATTGGCTCATGGATCAGCTACAGCGAGAGTCCAATTGTATTGAAAATGAGAATGAATATGAAAATTCTAATCCCATGAATCGGTATTACCTCGTTTCTGATTATTGCGTGCTAGCGACAGTCTATAGAACTGTTTTTGGAAACGATTCATCAATGAATGTTTTGTTCTCGCTGTAATTTCCGGCAGTAGGCATGATATCGAACATCGAGCCACTTTGCTGTGGAACGAGCCTTTGCATCGCAGCAAGAGCAAACTCTGGTAAACTCTCTACGTCCTTGAAACTCAACATTTAGATAGCTATCCGATCGTGAAAGACTGGCCTCACATGTCGCCAGCTGGCTTACAGAAGTGCCTGATGTTGCTTCGAATGCCGCTCGAAGAAAATAGAGAAAGTTTTCACAAATTTGAGCAAGTCATACCCAAAAGAATTGACATTTTTTAAGAATACTGCACAAAATTACGTCCAGGGTAATTTTACGCTTCGATACGGACTGCGGCAGAAGGAGAACGAGGAGACCGAGGGAGAAGATTATCACTTTCACTGAGAATAATTTCACACCAGGAAACTGGATATATACGATAGACGTAATACAGTTACGACATAATATCCCGAGGATCTTCGGAATGTTGATGCTGTCCACGGCCTCCATTGATTGTGAATTAACATCAAAGACCTTATCTCGATGAGAATGAAGGCACTACATGCGTTAGCCGTTAATTAGGAAGATCATGAAAGTGAACGCGGGAAATGCGCACGTCGAGTACAGTGTTCAAGTCTTGTTCGTCCGTAATCTGAACCTAAAAATCTTATTGTTAGCGAACCAAGTAGCGTAGAAGCGATGGCATTGACCCAAGAAAGTAAAATGTTTGAAAGTGAGGCGTCCTCGACGCAGTATACGATGAAGAATTCCGTTAACTCGTCTTAGGTTGTCCTGAGATATGTTTGCCCCATTGTTTTACCCAGATACCTGAGAACGGAGTAAAATTGTGTGGTTTGTTGAAAATAAGTCGAGATTCTCTACGGTATGCATAGACAAACAAACGGAGAAATCACATTTTATGATACGAAAAAACGAACTACGATACTCTACCGTTGTGCTCGAAGAAATTATTAACTCGCTTTCCAGTATGAAGACATTTTTTTTTTTTTTTTTTTTTTTTTTTTTTGTCTGAGAAAGTTTAACCCAGGTCCGAATCTCTTTTTCCTCATAATTAATCAATATACAAACATCCGCGGTTGCAATAAGTTAATTATTCAATCAAACAATGAAATTATCATGGGCTCGTTGCACGTATACCATGAGCAATTGCCTCCACGTAGTTCTTTGGGATGACTATTCTTCTCCTTCCGTCAGCCAACTACTACTCGGATCGTGATATATTCCAGTGAAACTGTGTCAGTAGTAGCAGCGCTGTCATGTCAGACGGTCTAGCTCGCATTGAATATCGGTGGCAAAAATCAGGGCGATGTTACGTCCAGGTCTTTAGTCGGCGAACGTGTTATATATTTTTATCTTTTGTAGAAATTTTAGAATGAGTGGCTACTACACAATATCTCATAAGTCCGGTCATTTTATCTGTTGTTTCCATTTTTTTGTTTTTTTTGTTTCTTCATTCCTGTGACAAAAGTTGTCGATTTTAGTCTTTGCCCTGTCAAGAGTCGCACGTTTCGCAGCCTCCGGTGGGATCTTATGTAACTTTATATGTGAACGCACCAAATAAAGGCCTACATGTACAATTCGTCCGAAATGCTACCAATTGGACGAAGTCAGAAACAGACACTGAACTTTCTATTGGTGTAATAAATTTGTCCGGGTTCTTACCGCGTCACGGAGTCGAGAAGAACCGTTTCACAAGCTTGCACGTTGCATAATCCTATAAGCTGCAAATATTGAAACCAATATTTGCCGAAGACTAAACATCCTCCACTCACGCCACCTCCAGATAGTCTTCCTACTATGTTTACTTCCGAAATTCGGTTTATGCAAAATCAACGTAACTATAGTTTATTACGAAGTAGTATACTGAATTATCATTAATCGTTGAGAACTTTGGAGCGACCGTTTCCGTGAAAGGAGCGTATTATCTAATTCGCATTAGTCGTCTAACCGGCTCCAAACTTCTTTTTTCTACAAGCGAGAGTTCATACGGATCTCTGAATTCTTTGCTGTAATCAATTCGCTACGAGACAAGAACACTCACTACTATGACATAAATAGAAATGGAAAGAAAATGACGCAAAAAAGACTACAAATTTTTGTGTCATAAAGAGTAAAGTAGAGGGGCGATAGGTATACAGAAATTTTCCATAAATTCCGTTCCACGTTGGGTCAAATTTGAAGACGCGAGGAATCGATCGCACGCATTATTTTAGGAAAGACTTACTCTTCCTGGCCCATAAATCTTCTCGTTTCAATCCATCGATGAATAGCGTGATGTCTTCCGAGCACTCTTCGGCAACCGGATATTTTCCCTCGACCCAATTCTCCGCAAGCCTGCGCAGATTATAGACATCCAAAGCCTCGTAAAGCGTGGTCCAATTTCCTTGTGAAGATTCCTCCGGCTGCGGAAGGCTTCTCGTTCTATGCACCGAAGATTCAATGTCCTTTGAGTCCAACACTATCGATGGCCCTGACGCCAATACGGATCCTTGTGCGTTGATTCTTACAATTATCGTTGCACATATGATAACCATCAAGAGATTCATTTTGGATAAAGTTATTGCTAACATTGTTGATTTTCAATTTTCGTTAATTACCGGAATCGAGTTTTTTTCATCAACTGATGTCGTCGCTACTATGTCATGATTAATTTAGATCAAATTCTACAGATCTCCATTCACTCTGGCACGTATGAGAATTCATCTATTACCATCCAGCACGGTAGGGCATTATTTGTTCACGAAGAGAGTGGAGATCGTATGAATATTCACAAGCGTGATTAACCGAAACTTATGCACTAGATATCGGAATGACTCGAGTTGCAATTTGGAAAATTCACTTGAAGATATCCACCGAGATTATGATTTTATTCTGTGTGATTTACTCTATTTGGTCATTTGGTTTCAATTCCAATTCTGGACTATATTACGAATGATTTATCTTGAACACAAGGGATGACTATTAAATTGATATATAGATTATTAAATATCATCACATTTGTGAAATTTCGAATTCATAACTACGTGATTTTTTTATTTATTTTCCCCATGCTACTTTTCCGCCAAGTCCATCGAAGCGATTTTATTTTATCGGTGAACCCTTTCTTACTGGCTCCTTTTCTTGGGACGTTTGACGACAAACTGTTCCAGCCAACTAGATGCGTGCGGAGAAATGCTTCGCTTTAGCTGGTTTCAGCTGTCTTTGGGTTCGCGAAGAAAGGCAGTGAGCCTGCCGTTGGGGCACGTCGCCTTTCGGCCTGTAGTGGGGAATGGTGAAAACTTAAAACCCGGCGACCAGCCACTTGGTATAAGGCTGTCGAATACACATACTTGCACTCTCCCACAGTCTCTTTGTTAGCCCGTGACCGCTTCGACAAACATTCTCGATTCCAATATTTGCCACCGTTTCAAAACAGCGATTATCGAGAATCGATTCATCGAATGTGCACGAAGGTAAATCTGAAATATGAGAGAGGAAATAGAAAATAGGCAGATCACAGGGTTTTACCACTATTCGGGTAGCTACATTATTCATCCGTCTCTTTCATCTCATCGCCATAACTCCTCGCATCGAGCATTTTTCAGCCGGTGATATTCGACTGTTGGTCCGCGACAACGCAACGTGACATACTTCAGGTGCGTGATACGTTATGCGTCTTTCTTCTTCAGCAACGCCGTACGAAATGAGTTGTCTAAACGGTATTAGAAGCATCGGGTATCCGTGTGTGGTTAACGAGAAATGCCCTACTTTACTCTTCGGTAGCTCGTGTCAGCTGATACGTTCGTATTCCAATGATTACGACGCTGCATCCGCGCATGGATAGGTATACGTATAGTACTATGCGTACACATAACAAACTTGCCAAATTGGGTATCAACGTGATGTGTGTAAAAGTGAAGAAACGTAGAGGTAAGAAAGATAAATGAAAATATCTCGTTTCATTTTGCTAACTGCGCGGGGGGCGCCAGGGGGCTTCATACGTTTTAGATTCAAGATTAATTTAATGTTCATGCATCGAGAACAGTAGGTCTATTATATTGTGCAATTACGTTCTACTCCGGCATGCTCTAAGCGGTCTATGTAGATTCAAGCTTTCCACAAACGAACAAAGACATTCATTCGCTCTTTCTCGTTTCATCCAATGAGTCTGTCGTCTCCGGTCTTTTTGGAACACGAATCTCAGATGTTCGCTGTACCTCTTCTTATTTTGTTCCGTTTATTTATTCATTACTTCTTGAAAAAACTCAATCAAATGACTCGACCCAGCGTTCAAAGATTTGCGAGAAGTCTTGGATCTTTTTAACAACGGGTACCAATCATGGGTCTTGTCTCAAGTTTTTGAGGCATAAATCATCCTCCTCAGAACTGTCAGTCAATCAATTTTAGTATACTGTTCTCCCATTTGATTCTAATGTGTTCACACATGTTTGTGTGACTCCCTTATCGAAGTTTTTCCCGAAGAGGAGGACGAATGGTCACGGATGTAAATCACGATTTCCAGCGAGCAGCTACAACATTTTAACACGTTTTTTTGCCGAATCAACGCGAGAAGCGAATGACTAGGTAGGGCGAAATGCTTAATCACTGTAGAATGTGTTTACTCAACTCTTTGCGTGGAAAAGATTTCAGCATGACGGCGATAGGTAGTTGATGGTACATTTATATCGATGATTTGTCGTTTCCCGGGAGAGATGCGTTTCGAATGGTACCTACATGACATTGATTTGCGAAATCCCTTTGCGCAAGTCTGCAGCGCAGGGGACGTTGTCACGATGCAATTATCTGATCTCTAATGGCATACCTGCAATACGTGCATTTCTTGGTCCGTAAAGAACATTTTCGCATATATATACGTGCCTACGTCGTGAAGGTAGTACGTCGTTCAATTCACTGCGTCATACATCCGAATGAAAGATGAATGTGGCAAACGTTACATAAGTTCGCTGTTAACGGTTATACTAATATTGTGTAATTATACCGCGTCTCGATGACTAGCTTATATCAAGAAATTTGTGCAGTTTGTTAATAATATTTATTTCCCATACGGTATACGTATAAAGATCACAATGAATTGGCCATACAGTTCAGTCTCCCTACGATACATACATTATAGAGCGTATGATTCGGTGAAGGAAATCGTCTCATTCGTTACATAAATGTAGTACATTACACGCTATTCTAGGTTTTAATAGCAACGGTCCAGTAATGAGTAGGTTGACTATGTAGTCCTGGTAATGATAATTACGTCATCCTCGTGACTCGTTATCAGTAATGGAAGAACTTATACTTTAACGTTTATGAAATCACAATTACAGGGATTCGTTTAGCGAAGGTTTGGTAATCGTTTCCCGAAATTACGTGAGAAATAAAAAAGGAACGAAATCTTTGCATAAGAGGTGGTTCGCATGAGACACCATACTATATGATCTCATTTTCGAAGGGTCGTTTAAAAATACTTGCAAGTCACGATGACTGTGAACAAAAATCTTGTGGCCACGTGACCGTATTTCTCACATATTTGAAAGAAGGACGGGGGGGGGGGGGGGGGGGGCCGACGCGGTAGCCCGGCGTAAATTAACGCGTCGATATAATATCGTGTCGGAAGCAAAATTCAATATACTATCGTTGATAAGCTCGGATGAAAATTACGAATGGTCAAGTCCTGGTAACCCGCCGAACGCCCATGCTGGTCACAGCAGCGGTCTAGCCGAAAACTTTCTTTTCAAACCGGTATTAAGATAGCGGCTCGCGTTCTCGCTGACTTCTTAAATTCTGATTTCACTTTTATCTACGGTTTTGCAAATTGCGTATTATCATCTACCGCCTGATGTCCTCTCGGATGACCTTGGGCCTAACCATCGGGTACGAATTTTTGTTTATTTTGTTTTGTATTAGTTTTCAGTTTAGCTCCGGGTTCACTCGTGGTTTCTCAAGACCAAGAAGATTGCGTGGAGTAAGTAACGATGCTGATGCACGGTATGCAGATACCCGGTAAAATCACTCGACTGCGGATAACGGGAGGAAAAATTGATTGACGCCTTACCGCGTTTCTCAAATTTTCGACGAAAATTCGCACGCGCGCACCGCGTCTACGAATAAAGAATCTATATCTTTGAATCAGTCATTATAATCATTTCCAATGGGATACCGGAATGGTGAAAATACTGTGAAATTCAAACGAAGTATATCCATTGCTGACTTTTTTTGATTAATGGTGGTATTGAAATTCTTGCAAATGAGAAGATTAAACGAAAGGTTTGCGGTCAGGTTCAGTGCGCAATATCGTACACTGCAAATTTGTTAACAGCTTACAGAGAAAATACACCTCTTACCTCATACAATTACTTTCTCATTCAATAACCATCTTCGATGTTGGTACTATATACTCAACGATTTGTTACCGGCAAACGAAAGTGAAATGATAATCAGGGGACGCGCCTTCCTCATACATAGAACGTACAGACGTAACATCCGCGGACCGCATGGGTTTTACAATAACAATGATCATGATAATGAACAACAATATATTATTCATGGAAATCGCAGTTTTTTCTTTCATACATGATGCGATATGAGGTGTAACTTGACTAATTTTGTGAAACTCTGTCTTATACAAATGGATGCGTGAAAGTGTAACAACAAAAAAAGAAAAAGAAAAAAGAGAACAAATGGGACAAAATGGCAAGTGGTATTTGTTTCTTTAAATTTGAAACCACGTCGTACGATATTATTACGTAAAATCTCTGACCGAGAAGAATAATTTTGCGCTCGTTAAAACGACTGGTATTAAAATCTCCATGACAAAAAAAAAAAAAACTGAGTTTAAGGCCTGCGAACCGCTGACTGATGATCTTCGCTCGTAATATGAAATGGACCGGACGTTACCCACTTTTTATAATGTTCAAAGTCACGTAACACCTACAGCGGCGAGATGAGTCACGAAATGGAAAATCTACGTTTAATGAATCGGTAAAATTTCGGTGTACGTATTACACCGTTATTTTATTATTTGTAATTTTTGTTATTTTCGAGACCAAACGTGATCGTAGGAAATATTTTGTCCATCTCTTACATACAGCGTGTCTATATATTTGAGTTTGAAAAATGCCTACGTTTTGCGGAAAGTTTATTGTCAATATTTTACGCTGTACCTATGTGCCTGTAGAACATCATACCTATATCGAAGTGTGAAATGATGAGTTTTTCTTCGACAAATTATTGTCCGTGTGTATTACGTGTCCGGGGTATTATGCGAGTTGGGTGAAAGAGATTACGTGATACTCCTCGCGGTGTTCTCGAAATTCCATATTCTTGATTCGTATTTACGTAAAATTGGATAAGGAGATTTTTTATAATTAGCATTTTAGGTCGCGTAGCCTTGCCGAAAGAAAGCATTCAGCGTCCGGGCTTTTCTCTGTAATAATTCCGAATTTCGCGTGCACCACTTTGTCCACGCGCATGCGTGTAGAAATGTGCGTGAACGCGTGAATATATACGAATCTATCCAGTTTTATGCATATCTACAAACAAACATATATGTGGTGGCATATTCTCGGCAACGCGACTTGTTCCATGCGGCGATTAATTGGATATATCAGAATGATAATTGCAGTAGTTCTGGCTTCGGTCAAAAGTGAAAATGCATACGTGCCGAGTATTATGAATCTACCCGGTTCACGTTAGAATTAAATTGCAAACGTTGTATTATTACGGTTCTTAATTATTCTCACAATTGTGCCACATCATGTTACGTTTGTCTCTCGACCTGACGGGACCTCGCAGAGTGGAGTGCGAATGTGCTGCTGAAAATTTCAATTAGCGTATTATAATTCTAAAAGCGCGTCGTTGCAGGTATTAGATTACTCGGATCTGGCGCATCTCCTCAGAATGAGAAGGATATGATCTAATTAATTTTTCCAAATATCATTTAGGCGTGAAATTTTCAATCGTGATATCCGAATTTTGGTAATGAAAACCACATTCGACGACCTAATTGCTCACGAAAAATGGACTCGCGGGTGTGCGGCAAACATGCGTATGAAACAGTATTTCGAAAAGGTGCAGAAATTATACATCCGCCGTGGTCTGCAGTGTTATACGAAAAAATGTGTCTCGCTTCTTTGTTAGCAACGTTGTCAAACTCGACGTTTTCCGACTGTCGAACATTAGAAATTGAAACTCACCACGAAGTCCTTGAACTCATTTCAAATCTTGAACCCAACCGATTATATAATATGAACGAACGCACGGAATGTGAAACAGTACTTCTAGAACGTCATTGGACAATATCGGTAGAAAGGATTCATATTTTGGCAGAAAATTTGTTTGGATCCAGAGAAGATTCCGTACGGGCGGCGACTAAAGTACAAGCGAGCATGACTGTATATGATCTTTATTCCGTTTTCGAGCAGTAGCTTTCGAAGCTATTATTTCGCACGTGGGCCAGACGATGCGTTACGTGAACGTTACGTGTTACGCGACGTGTTACACCGAAAGGGATATCTAATTAACTTCTCCAAATATCATTATGGCATCAATTTTGCAATTGTAATATCCAAATTTCGGTTATCTGAACCGCATACGGCATTCGGTGGAGGCGAAAAATGTGATATATTCATAGAAAAAAGGTACCAATTTCGTATGAAATCTCGTTAGAACAATCAGCAGATATCTTGAATTTGCAATCAGATCTGGGAATAGGAACGAGTGGTGTGAGAGGGTAAGCCCGAATAATCAGAAAATCCGGATTCTATAAGTATATAGGACCCCTCTGTGATACGTGTCACGTGGGCGACTTTATTCGTAATCCACATAAAAATGAAAATCGTAAACCTAGCCACACAAGCCAAACTATAGTAACCACTATCGATGTTATTATATCTAATTTGTTTTTGCGAAAGCTGTATCGAAGTCTTTTGTTTCACGCGTTTCTAGGCGACTAATCAGTTATGATGATTATCATCACGTATTACTCTCATTAGCGGAAAGCTGACGAAAATTCACACGCTACTACTAACATCTAATAATACGAAAAAACACAAACTCACCTATCATTTGAACTGGTCTAGTGGGTTAATGATTCTCAGACCGCGAAAGCTCTTTAATACTAATAATAAGTTTAATAATAAGTTTAATAATAAGTTCAGTGTATTGAGCTAAGCATAAGTATTGCAGAATCTAGAGAATTTTCCCCAATCAAGGTGCTCAATGTCAATCATTCTTCCAGCGACGCATCGGATGCACGATTCTCAAGAGAGACACCATAGGTGCCTCGAAGAAAAGACTCAGGAAGATGGATACCACGTATGATGACACCGTGACGCCGAAGAAGAGCGTTGCCTACGGAGAAACGAGACTCTTTACTCTTGGATTAACGTAAATACGCAAACTTTCACTATCTCTCATACTGTTTCCTAGCGGCATCTAACCGAGGAAAGTCACAGCTCTCATTGACTACTTTGCGGGCCGAGCGGACGGCCCTTTGAAAGCTGAATTTATTCTTCATACTTTACATTTGAACAGAAATTTTGTCAAACCTTTCGACAAACATGCACGGAATAATTGTCCGATAGGTTAACGCATGCACAATGTGTGTCGTACATTCGACGGGAAAACTTGGTTGCAAATATATTGAGTCGCCAAGAACAAGAATGAGAAAATCTTCAAGTCCGAAATGTCAGTTAGCGTGCAATGTTAATTAAATTCTTACCACAAGATCGGGAGTCAGATGCAGGGAACTCTCACCCCTGAGAATCATGCTGCGCATTAGAGCCGGATGAACGAGATAAGCGCAATACGATAATCTGGAAATCGGGTAGAAATATTTCCACGATAGAAAACTGCTTATCATACCTGAAACATATTTTTCATGAGTCCCAAATTTCGGACAAATAGAGGTTGGTCACATTATTCCGTTCATTTTCTTCGCGATAGGAGATCAAAATCATCGCACACGTGCATTCAGTATTCAAAATTCGTAATGCGGTTGATAAAAAACATTGAACTTTGACCAATTTCAATCAGACATTACCTCCGTGCCTTGTAACGCAAGCAACCAGAACCCAGGCGACACTCATTGCCCATCCGGAATGAGACAAAGTTGTGTACATCGTTGATAATACTGGTCCAAACATATTTCCGTATAGACCGTAAACTATGCTGAGCATAGTGACCAGAGATATTATCCAGCCGAAGGCTACGGTGATCTAGAAATTGTGATCTGATAATTGATTATCTAAAACGATGAGATTGCACACGATGATCGATCAATTGTTTCAGCTCAGACTTCTCTCTACCTTATTCATCCTTATTTCGCACTTCGTCTTGAACAGGAGCCATCCCGTTGCCATTCCGATAAGATAGGGTCCAATTCTTGTCCAAGGTTTGTCGTAAAGGCTTTCATAATGAGCGAAAGGTTCTTCGATTCTAGAAGTGATCATTCGCAAAACTACATTTGAGTTCCGAACAAATTTGTATACGTATAGCCTTAGAATTTTCGAATTTCCCTTCAATTTTGTTTATCAGTCAACTCATCAGATTATCATTGTTATACTAACGTCGGAACGTGTTCCGTGTTCAATGTGACGATAGCCGTGACTGTCCACGATCCAACCAGGAAAAGAACTGCCAACGCAGCTCCGATGTAGAAAAAACTGGTCACAGATAGATCAGAAATTCATCAATCGGAAGCCCTGTTTCTGTCACGTAATATACATATGCATACGTATAACATACTCACCTAGCTGCAATGATCAGGATAATTATACCAATGGTATAAAATTGGGTATCGTTGGCCAAATACCAGCTCCAAACCATGCACTATGTAATTAGGAAGTAAGAGCACACGTTTGAAAGATAATTGATTTCAATCGATAGTCAAGAATATGAGGAGAGTACTGAGATCGGTTTTTATCCGAATACATATCGTGAAATGGATTTATCGGTAACATACTCTGTCCTCCGTTGGGAAATACGTATTCACGTACAAGGCGTTTCGCCACCAGAATTTCTCGCACGTTTCATGATCTAGGGCCGGCAGCTCTATCACGGAATGATCGTGGTACCATTTCATGGAAATTTGGATTAATCCAATGACTAATAAGTACGGTGGCGTTAATCTGGAACAGGATTATTTTGTACGGTTTGTAAAATTCGCTGAACCGTTTGGGGTTATTGTGAAATGAGGAGAAATTCTCCCGCGTATGGGAGGTGTGAGGCGCCTCGTAATTGGGGAAAACATTCTGTAATCAAGTAGGCTAATGTCTCGGTAACAGCGGAAGAAAAAGCATCTGATATACATATTTCAGCCGAAACAGTTTGAATATTACATCTAAATTTATTAGGTATAAGATCACCTGAAATAACGATACCACATCATTCCTAAAAATTGACAGAACTGCCCGACGATGCCTTTCGTTATTTGCAACTTGCGCATCCGCTCTTTTGCTGTCGTTCGAAAGTACAAAAACGATACTAGACATCCGCTGAAAAATATGAAACCATTATCTCATTTCATTGAATTTCGGCAATTCGGCTGATCCCATTTCTAACGGTCGTAATGACATTGAAAAAAAAAGAAGAAAAACCTCGAACTGGGCACTTCAACTTTCGAAACATTCAAACAATTCAATGTTCGCTTTGACATTGACCAAAATGTACCGGAATTAACCATCGACGCACTCGTTAATACTCACTAACTTTTCTGTCCTGGCGAATTTCATGATATTCTTGAAACCCGGAGGTTCTGCTTACCTTATAAAAAAGAAAGTATCTACGGCATAGGTACCATTACTTATAGATTGATACAGAAAATAACTTTCCGCTTCTGTCCTGAACATTATGTTATCTGAAAATTTGTACATTCTATTACGATGTTGCAATTGACAAGCAGGCCGTATAGTATTTTCGTAAACTCATGCGTGTGTTCCGTAATGAAACGGTTTTCATCCGATACTGATAACAATGATAATAATCACAACAATTCTACCGGATATCTCGTTGGCCAGAAGGCAGGTGTGAACCATTATAACCCACAAAAGCGAGATGAATCGTAATCCGTGTATCGGGGCCAACGTATCCTCGCCAACGTCCAAACTCACAAGTTTAGAAATATTGAGCAAAAGGCTGAACGACAAAAGTGCCTCCGACAATGGTTTTGGAACAACTTTTTCATTCGACACATCTGAAAAACAAATTCATAGAACAAAACCACGGATCAGCTTTTTTTTCATGTTCATTGGCTTTACTTTTTCGTGAACTTGAACAAATGCAGTGTGACATTTAGGTGAATACATACCTAATGATCCATTGTGAGCTTGGACTGACCACAGTTTCGAAATGTTAATTTCTTCATTCAAATCTCCAGATGGCTTCAAACTCATTATTTCCAAGATCACATTTGCATCATTTCGTTTTTCTTTCTCAGTACGTAGGACTTTATACCTCAGAGCTATGTCGTAAGATGTTCCCAAAATCACTAAAACGATGACGATAGCCGATGTTACCCTGGATATGAAATGAACAATCGCATTCTTCAGTGTAGTACAATGACTTTTTGACGCTTCGTTCTACTGCTACTCGTATGAACTTCAAAGCTCAAAATTGATTCTAGGTACTAGAAAACAGTCTGCAATGTGTCAAGTGGTCTATAAAGACAGATAAATTACGTTGTGCGGTTTTATGGTGCGAAAATCTGTAAGGTCTGAAAAATAGGGCAATAGAGTGAGAGAAACTTACAAAATGATGTAGAGAGTGGGATCACCCCAGACTATGTAACCATCTGAAAGATTTCGGATATGGTTCAAGATGACTTTTCGTGGAACGTTTTTTGCCGATTCATTCACAGCGAAGTTTAGAAGGTTCGAAACGTCGTCTACGGTACAGTGAGCCGGTAAGCACAACCCAAGAGTTACGTTGTGTTTCTGCATGTTTGATTACAATTGTATATTATACTTTGCAATTTATTTGGTATGATATGTATGTATGATAATATATAGGTATGGTGAAGAGATATTATAAAATCATTCGGTGAATACACAGTTGGCTTTGACTAATTACATACTTTTCACACTTGTCACACGATTATTCTAGAACTCGATGATACTTTCATTATAAAGGTGTCATAATCGCGATTGCAGTAATAACTGTAACTGACGATTCACGTGCTCCTTAAACCCGATCATGAGACTGTTTTATTCATGTCATGCGGAGCAAACTATACAATTATTATTACGCAAATCGTTGGGAATTCAATGTATGCTGGAATTGTCGGGTCATTTTTTCGTTATACCAAGTCCCGCGCGATTGATTATGCTCACCGGGTGAATCTGTCATTTGAATAAATTTACATCGATTCAGTAGCTATTGATCAATGGAATACTCACTCCGCTTAAGCCCGCTTTGAGAATATCGAGCTCCAAGTTTACGGAATTCACGTCAATTCTAAACGGTGGGATTCCAGTAGATTCTTTTCCACCATCTTCGATGAATTTCATAGATTTGTCAACCTCGTAGTCCATTTCTCGGCACAAATCTGGTGAGCCCACCCAGTATCTGCTACCCCGGAATACGCCCCCAGCATGCTTTCCATCTGCGTCCATCACTGGAATACGTAACAAGAGAATTCCGGTTCTCATATATCGCTGATTTCGAAAACTACAGCTATAGGTGATAGTTCTACCAAAGATAAAAAGTTGGCGATTGGGCGCCTCACGGATACCCAATCTCTCAGTCTCTATGCTCCGACTTTCGTCAGAAAGCCGTCTTTTGCACTTCAAAACTGACTTTTACCCGACATTTATAAAAGAGCGAGAGAGCGACGTCTCAAAAACATGAAACCAATTTTCAGTGACATTGGTTATCGATAAAAAGTCTTTTAGTCATCTTTTAGTCCAGCACTGTCTAGGAAATCAGACGGAACGTGGTCATGAATGTCAAGATGAGAGCTATTCCACTCCTTTAAGATCTGTATATACCTACCCTGGGAAATGACAATGTGAACGATCCAGATCTAAATGGTAAGGAAACAGTGGCAGAGCGTCTAATGCAGGGTGAAACCCAAAAATTCCACCGTTTCTTGTTATTAAATGCGCTAAGGTCGCGGCTATGCGTAATTTCCAAGCCTTCCACGCCTTAACACAACACGCGTGAACAATACGCAGATAGTTGCATCACTGTGTCTACCTACAGGTAGGTAAACCATATAATGGTAACGTGGGTATTCAAGAATGTAGCTGTAATATTACGCACACTGTACGACCGCGATCCACTGCAGTTACCAGCTACACACACCTTAACAAATCGCTTTCTCGCTTTCTACAGGAAACATGTGGTACCGCACTAGGCTCTCACATTGCGGATTATTCGCTTGAAAACTGGGTTATTTCCAAAAGTAGTCTTGAGCAGGTAAAAACGGAAAAAATTCAATTCTTATGTTAGTTAGTTGTAGCGATAGAGCGAGCCAGGGGTTATAGATTATTTTCTTACAATTATATACCTGTATATATAAAGAAACGAAAAAACGCCCACTGAAATTTCGAGCTTTTTATACGCCCTAATCACACATCACATCATGCTCGAACGTTTCATTTCTGGTATTCAAGTATTCAAAAATGCAGCTCGATCCGAGGAACCCATTTTTCAAAATCGGGGCTGACAAGAAATCCCGAAATTCCGAAATAACCGAAATCGTGCAAGATGGGACCAAATAATACAAGACGAAATGGCAGATGAGAAGATTTGCCAGAAAAAAGTTTCCGAGAGCATATATCTACAGTTGATTGCTGCGGCGTGGGAGACGTCCGAAATTTAGCACCGAGAATGCTTGATTTAGGTTTAATTTGAATTAAATAATTGATTCAAATTTTAGACTTAGCTCTAATTACAAAGCGATGGATCTAATTCGCTTACGCTTGACGAAAACAAATTTGCAGAAGCGTATGGTATCGAGAACGCTCAAGGGCTTGCTAAACGAACAAAAAAAGAGAAAAAGAATGAAAGGTTTACGGTATGAAATACACCACGGATTTTTTTTTTAGTAGTAGTTATGATTACACTTCTCTGCCTCATATATGTATAATAAGGTGAAGAGAAAACAAGTTCTCTCCACTTTAATGGAAATGGGGGCTGTTCTGTACGTTATCCAATAGAATTTTGTAAAGTTTTCCGGATTTTATCGAATCAACCGAATTCACGGAAACAAATGTATACCACAGAAATGATTGGTCCAAAAAATCTGAAAAGATTCAAAAAAAGGTTCCCGGTGGAGGACAATAACACAACTAGAAAATCACGGATTAAATCAGAGACGGTGAGGTTTGAAGACTAAGGAAATCAACGTAGACAGCCCCATATAGATGTAATTTAACGCGTGCTTCACGGATATAAGTATATCTTATATCAGCGCGTGTGGTTGACTACTAGTCCCGATTTTTTGAGTGGTAGGCAACTAGTGCCTTTACCCTCCACATGACGCAGACTTCCTTGATCCAATAATGACTTTCGCACATGAATTATCGATGTTCATGAGTTAGACATTTTTGTCTGTAAAGTTCAAGATGCGCGATTTTCATTGAATAAAACAGAAGAATCTGTGTCCGGAAATGTTATATTGACTTGTATGAATCAGTGTCTGGGTAACGAATGACGGTTCATTCCGTAGCATCGCAATTTTGTCCAGTTTCGTGTAATCTCAATTCAGTATCTGTTATGTGATATCTCCTCTGTGCGGATGTAGTATCTCTTAGAAATTATGATTTGAATATTTTTTACTATCATCTACAAATGATCTCGATTCGAACTTACGGCCAAAAGTCTAATCACAATAATGCTGTTCAATTTCCGAAAAAAGTTTTGTAGAGTATGTATTATACTCACTTTTTATCGCCCAATTATTGCCGTTCCTTACTGCTTGAAAATACTTGTCCAAAGCGGTCTCACAATTCTTCGATATTTTTACATCGTAATTGTTTCTCTGGTCCCAAATTTGAGCAACCGTTTTTGGATTCCAAATTTCCAACACTTTATCCAAGTCAAAAGCTGTCCTATTTCTCCTGATATTTTCAAAATTATCTGAATCTTTCATCTCTATGGGGCTCCTCGTTCTTAAAATTGCCTTTCTATTCTCCGACGCATAACTCTCTGTCGATTCGCTCCGAAAATCGTTATCCGTTTTTTCGTTGATCGAAATAAGATCACCGCCGAACTCTTGGGATATCGATTGATTCACTTCTGGATATGCAAAGGGACAATTAAGGAGCAGAAACAACGTCAACGAAACAAGACGAGCCATTGCGTGTCGCTTTTTTGACTTTTTTTTAACCGCCTCGAACGTTTCAAATTAATCCTACAACATGATTGGTTGTACCACGTTTCGGTTAATCGTCCTCCAAGTTTATTCAAATGAGTCTTCGGTATATTTTTGAAACACTTCTTCTGCTATACTTAATTCTGACTTGACCCTGCAATAACAAACCTATGCACTGTCGCCTCACGATCAAGTGCATGTCCTGATATATTCTGGGACAACATTCCCCCACGTTAGTCCAACTCACTAAGCTTCGGTCGAGTTCAGAAGAAACTTTCAGATATGAGTGCACTGAGCCCTGCACTTATGGTAGTTTGTTCATGACTCTCACAGATTCATAATGGATAGGTGT
This sequence comes from Phymatocera aterrima, assembly GCA_963170745.1. Lineage (NCBI taxonomy): Eukaryota > Metazoa > Arthropoda > Insecta > Hymenoptera > Tenthredinidae > Phymatocera > Phymatocera aterrima. The sequence continues at coordinate 14,358,766 of OY720662.1, forward strand.
GTATCGTGTATGCTAGGTGAAATAGCATCGGTATTTATTACCGCGAATGTTTGCGATTGACTTCCTGAAACTTATCCATGTGTAGCTGTAGCAAGAATAATTACTAACCAAGGTGGTAGAAAGGAATAATAAGAAATACTCAATTTAGTTTAAACTACGTGATAAAAAAAAGTGTAGCAGTTTTCCCGTGGAACGCGGAAGAATAAAACACTCAGATATGAGGATATACCTATATGGAGGATCGTTGGTAGCATCACATGGCATGAGAGAACGAAATATCTCCATTCGATAGTCACGGCTCGTTGATTGGATTTTTCAATAATATAACCATTCACATAACACGTGTGGTCGATTGCGCGTCCAGTTTTTTAAATGGTCGACAACTAAGTAGTGCCTTCACCCTAAAATCAATCAATATAATTCAATCTAAATGAAATCATCCGACTGATTTGATGCGTTGGAAAATCGTTAGCGAGAGGCCGCGAATAGCTGTTTAGTTTAGAAGCGACCAATGCATCAAGATTGTTTACGTAGCTTTCCGTAATTGCGAAGAGGGAATCCTCAGCCACTTGCATGCAAAATACCTGTCGCCCTATAATTTGCCATCATAGTGCCAATGAGTTCTGTGGAACTCCCACATAACTATAAATACTCAAGTATCGTCGTGGAGTACTTGAAGGTGTTTTCAAACGCATGCAAAAGCCGTGTGGATATAACTAGCAATACTTACTCCGGGAGAAATCCACAACCAACGCACTTCCTTGAACGCAATGAGAAATGATATCGACGGGAATTTGTAAACTTTCTGTGCAAATATCTACATAACGAATAACAATAATGACGATAACGATCTTACCTCGAATTCAACATGATCATATGACGAAGTTGATGGCATTGGATTATAATAAATGAACTTCAGCAACAATGGAATATTCTGGACAAAATTGATGATAATTAGAAGGAAACGCGTGGTAAATATTTCATCAATTTCGTTAAACGAAAGTAGAAGCGAACTTGAATCGTAGTGCCAAGATTTTTGTGGATCCAAATTCTCGCGGTGCGCTCATGCTAGTACGGCCCGTGACCGTCAGATGCCGCCACTGCTGATATTACCACTTCAATGTTCTCTAGCTTACCGGCATTATTACGGCGTTCTCCTCACTAAGCCCACGTGGTATCCTTGAAATGCCTTGAAATCTTTGTAAATACTCACGTGAAATCGAAATAAAAATGGATATTATTATAGACACAGAAGGCCAATCGGGTCTTTTGGCCAAAGACAGGCTTGTCGAAAGTGACGACGATGATCCCGACTTTGGAGATCTTGGTAATTAAGTTGTAGAGTTGGAAGAAAATGGAGAAATTATTGTACCTAGCAAGCAGCATAACATAACCTGAAATTAACATTCCAGATTTGGATCCGTCGCAATTTTCGACAAACTCACAAGTCAATAAATCCACGAAAGCTAAACGCGTATCAAGCAATGACATCGATCTCGAAGAATTCGAGCGTGATATGGGCTGGAATCATGTTGCCAAAAAACAACCAGCAAATTTGACAAACGTGAAAGAGATGACCAAAGAATTGACGCCGTTGGATAAAATATTGAAGAAATCTGTTATCAAACCAGGATTCGAGCAGTTGGAAACTGTTCCGGCATATGATCAAAGCGAGAAGAAATTGAAGGAGCAGAGACGAAAGGAAAGAGAAAAGACCAAGGGAAAGAAATGGTTCAATTTACCGGCACCAGAAATGACCGACGAAGTCAGACACGACTTAGAAGTAATTCAAATGCGATCGGTTCTCGATCCCAAACACTTTTACAAGAAGAACGACCTCAAGGTCCTGCCAAAATATTTTCAAATTGGTAAAGTCATGGATTCACCTCTTGACTATTATAATAGCCGCCTTACCAAGAAAGAAAGGAAACGAACCATCGTCGACGAGTTAATGGCTGATGCTGAATTCTCGAAGTTCAACAAACGGAAATACAAAGAAATCGTAGATGAGAAGAGGAAAATGCATTTCAAATCTCATCGGCATGCGAGAAGACTGAAAGGAAAAAAAAAATAACTGTGTCATTGGCTTTGTTTTATTCAACGATATATACAAAAATATTCCCCCGACTAAAATATATCTCAATTTACAATAATATACAAAATATCTCATTTTCTATATCTGTAATAAAACCATTTCACCACCAAACCATGAAAAATGAACGACGTAACAAATTGATTCAATGCAATTTCCTTCGGGAGAGGAATTTGCAAATGCTATTGAAATCCACCTGTGACTTCTATAGCAGCGCCATTAACAAAGGAACTTTTATTCGAACTTAAGAATGTTACAACTTCAGCTACTTCATTAGGTGTTCCCATCCTTCCCATCGGCGATCTCATCCTCATTATTTCTCTCAGATGTTCTGGGATGGCGTCCGTCATAGGACTCTTAATCAATCCTGGTAAAACTGCATTGATTCTAACTCCAAATCTGTGAATGATTCAAAATTACAGGACTGAAGTTCCATATGCTAGATCTACGATAAACTTCCCAAGATTCCATTCTTACTTCCCAAACTCCATGGAAGCGCTCTTCGTCAGGCTTACGACTCCTGCCTTTGAAGCACTGTAATTACATTGCCCAATATTTCCGATTTTGCCGATAATTGAACCGATATTTACAACGGAACCTCCTTGCGAGACTCCACCCTCGATCATCGCCTTCACAGCAGTTTGAGTGACCAGAAAAGTTCCCTTCAAATTCACATTTATTACTTGGTCAAAATCCTCTTCTGAAAGTTTCAGTAAATAATTGTCTCTAGTTATCCCCGCCGAGTTTACGACTATTGTCGGCGGCTTAGAGTAGTGATTGAGCGATGTTTTAAACACCTCGTTTATGCTTTCTAATGAGACGACGTCTACTGTTAACGCAATGTGATCAGAACCTGAAATAGTAATCAAAGTTGGATGAGTGAGCTTTGGCAATTCTTGATTTTCCTTTCAGGCATAGAAACAATCCTGCGAAATTCATCGGGGTGAACAGGTTTATAACGTTAACGTAAGAAAGTGGTGAGAAATAATATATGGGCTGAAATTTTCCTATTCAAGAAAATCATCACTTTTTCCGATTTTTTTTTCACGCAACGTCGTGAATTTCAGTCCAACGAAAATTCACCTTCTAACGCGGCTACTGTCTCTGCTACATTCTTCGTATTTTTATCAGAAGCTATCACTTTGGCACCTTCTCTTGCTAACACCTGGCATATTGCTCGTCCTATACCACTGCCTGCACCTGAAATTCAACACTCTCCGTGTTATGGAGAGATAAGATAAGAAAAAAAGCTGTACATACGTGTATGACTGCAGTTAATTGCGAAACATGCGTGAATTAAGAATAATTATAAGATCGTAATTATGAACCTGTAACAAATGCAAGCTTTCCGGCTACGATTCCCGACATGACTGCGCCGAACTTTTGTTTTATTTGTTGAAATACAACTGATTACTATTTTGATTTGAAGGTCGAGAGTCGCGATTGTACGGTACACAAGTCACGCACGTACGTATATACATGCATACAAGCTAGTCACTGACCTCCACGGAGATCAGTGTGTGTAGTAGATAAAAGAACTGTTTGTGTTTTCCGATGTGAGGTGTTAGATATGAGAAGGAAAAATATATTACGGAGGATAAAACGTGTAGGCACTAATGGTGGCTTGCGGTTGGATCAACTTATGAGCGAAAGATTATACGTATTGTGGTTGATTTCGAATTTCCCTTCGAAGTCGAATTTTATGTTCTTCAAATTTGATCACAATAATACAAGGTACTCGCAACAATTATATCCACTATTCCGGAGTGTTGCCGTGGCAACACGTCGTCTGCTAGAAAGTAGAGACGTCAGCGTGATACTCGTGATCTTGTGGATATATGTGACGCGCAGGTCGCGTAAATACAAACCTATGCCAGAATATCATGAGTGCACGCAAAGCAATGCAACTGCACACTGCGCATATATTGATGATGTAAATCCAGCTCATTTGTTGATTACGTAGCTAGGATAGGATCGCTAGAAAGACGTCGCATGCAACCCTTTTCGTTTTCTTATCTCGTATCCGCAATCCGCATTGTATATACTCGCATATGTACTCAAATGTCGGCAATCTAATTAGAAGATTCGAATTGAAGACGCTCTATGGGTATAACTTGAATTGTTATACATATATACACTTACGCTGCAGTTCTCGCTTCTCGATGTCTAATTGTTGTATCAGTTTCGAAAAATACATCGATACAGTTGCGCAACGGAGATATACGCGATCAAAATGAGCTAGTATTATAGGTATCATAACGAAACCATTGGATCGAATGATGGATATAACTGACGTAAAATGTATTCTTCTGAATCCGTCTCATAATTCGAAATTCTAACTATACAAGAAATGGAATTACGTCGTATTGGTTTAAGTTTACTACTCGATAAACAAATGAGAAAACGCAAGCAAAAGTGGTCGCTGCCGACACAAATATAAATTTTCCCTTATACAGTAAAAATGGCAGGTCGACTCCCCGGGAAAAATAAATAACATAATACCTCAACGTAATGATAAAGATCTCTCATATTGTTCAAGCTAGGGCAGGGTACATGCGTACACGTTCGTAGCAGGTGCAGGTATATACCTATACCTAATATATATCTATACCTATGGATGGAACGCGAGTGCAGGGTGGTCGTAAGCTGGCGGAAAATTTGGCCAACAATTTCAATCCAAAGAAATTAGGCTCGGTTCAGTCTTCAGTGGACACTACATTTAATGATTTTTGGCATTAATTTTGGAAAAATGTTGTATAGTAAATTCGTGTTGGTATAATATTCTTCATCGCCGTGATGAAAAGTATTTCATCAGATTATATCGAAATTTGGATTTAGTAAAATAGCAATAACAATAATTGAGATTTGTGGAAACCCTATCACCGCGAAGTTTGTCTGGACCAGTAGCATCGCAAGACCTTTATATTATTACACATGTGTAAAAATTCGTTGAAATGCATTTTCGAATAATATGCCTACTATACCTATATACATCGTGACGTGGAACGGCCACCCATCTACATCTTGGGTTACGGCAAGTATACTATACATTATACAATATACATGTTAGTATTTACCTCGGAAGTATTCGTGTTAGTTCGTTGGTGCTCGGGTTCTGCGCGAGAGTTTATGGTAGGCAGCGAAAGCAGCCGCCGTCGTTGACACTGGCCTATTGTTGAGTTTTAGGAATCGAATATCATAGTAATGAGTGATAAAATGTTGTGTTAATAATTGTTTAAGTGTCTTTAAAATAAAGTGCGTGTATTTATCCGTGTTATAATAACGTTGATATATATATTGGAGAGGTCTATAAAAGGGGGTTACAATTCGCAAGGCCATTTAAGCTAAACATGATGTCGCCGCCGACGTTCAATGCCAGCAAAACAAAACAACCTGCGTCAGGTGGGTCTCGGTAGAAAATGGCAGTGATTAAGGAAGTAAGATTTGTCCATGGTAGAGTACCCAAATTCACCTACGAAATACCATCCCGTGGTAATGACCATTCAAACACAATGTCGCAGGGATATTCAGGCAATAATGCCGACTTGGCCGATTTAAGTGATTCCGAAGATGGTTATCTCGAGACACCTCTAAGATACGAGTTGAAAAATATCCAAAGCGTTATTCACGTTACTCGTCAAAACATTGACGCCTTGAATAATAAATTTGCTGGATTCCAACATCCCCCATCGATCTACCTCACCGAATACCAGGAACTAACCAGCAAATTACACGAACTAGAATCGAAGGAACAAAAATTGAACGAACTCCTGAACTCCACAGTCAGCGTCAGCGTCAATGTTTATTACGAAGTTCAAACTCCGTCTAGACAACCAGATCCAAGAACTCCTCTGAAGTCGTTGCTCAGAGCTCATCTGCCAAATCAGCAACGAACGAGCGTTCAGGTCCGCGAGGGTCTTTCCCTGCGTGACGCTCTAGCAAAGGCAATGAAACTCCGCAATCTCACAACAGAGATGTGCGTCGTTTATGTAATAGGTCACAACGATACTAAGATACCGATCCCGTGGGATACGGATATTTCCTCGTTAGAATGCGACGAAATATTTGTCGAGATATTAGACACTTTTCCAATAACTACTTCGATATCACATAATTTTGTGCGAAAGACATTTTTCTCATTAGCATTTTGCGAATGCTGTAGAAAATTATTATTTCAAGGATTTTACTGCAGGACATGCAACTACAGATTTCATCAGAGATGTGCCGGCGGCGTACCCGCGCTTTGTCATCAAACGCGACTGCAAGACGCTTATTACCAGGCTTTGTTAGCTCATAATCCTGAAACTGCTGCTGGGATATTGCAACTACCTTCCGGTTGCGGTCTCAGTCGAAGCATGTCTCCGTCATTGGCTCCCGTCAGGAGTCACAGACATCCGAGAACCCTGGGGCAACAGGACAGATCCAGTTCCGCTCCGAACGTTTGTTTTAACATGGTCTTAAAACCAGGGAGCGATCCATCTTCGCTGGAAGATTATACGAGGTCTCAGAGCCTCGGTAGACCCGTCGGTAATACTCAGAGTCCCGTTTCACCTGGAAGTAGTCCAACTAAACACAGCCAATCGACTCAAGCGAGTCCGACTAGTACATTGAGGCCAAAAAGACCCAGAGCAAGATCGGCGGATGAATCGTCAAAGAATTTATTAGCTCCGAGAGAGTCGATCGAAGATTGGGAGATTCCGGCTGACGAAATATTAATCGGACCTAGAATCGGGTCTGGATCTTTTGGGACGGTTTATAAAGCTCATTGGCACGGTCCGGTCGCTGTTAAAACATTGAATGTGAAAATACCGACGCTTGCGCAACTTCAAGCATTTAAAAACGAGGTAGCGGTCCTAAGAAAGACTCGTCACGTTAATATTCTACTTTTTATGGGATGCGTCAGCAAACCTCAGCTAGCCATCGTTACTCAGTGGTGCGAGGGATCCTCCTTGTACAAACATCTTCACGTCTTTGAATCGAAATTTCAACTTTTAACGCTCATTGAGATCGGAAGACAGACCGCGCAAGGCATGGACTATCTTCATGCTAAGAATATCATTCATCGGGATTTGAAAAGCAACAATATTTTCTTGCACGACGATCTCACCGTAAAAATTGGTGATTTTGGACTCGCCACTGCAAAGACTAGGTGGTCGGGGTCTCAGCAATTTCATCAACCGACAGGATCAATTTTGTGGATGGCGCCGGAAGTCATTAGAATGCAGGAGGAAAATCCTTACAGTTATCAATCGGACGTTTACGCGTTTGGAGTAGTACTTTTTGAATTATTGACCGGGCAGTTGCCTTATTGTAACATCAACAACAAAGATCAAATTCTCTTTATGGTTGGTAGAGGATATTTACGTCCCGATTTGAATAAACTAAGATCTGATACGCCAAAGGCATTAAAGCGGCTCACCGAAGACTGTATTAAATTTTCTAGAGATGAAAGACCGATATTTAGACAAATTCTTGCTAGTTTAGAAGGTTTGATTCAGGGATTGCCTAAGATTACTAGATCAGCTTCCGAGCCAAATTTAAATCGAACTCAGCTTCAATCAGACGATTTTCTTTACGCTTGCGCATCTCCTAAAACACCGGTGAACTTTCAGTTCGGAGCATTCCCCTTTTACCCCTCAGGTGGGAACATATAATGGACATTATTTTAAACTTTATACTCTTGACATAAAGATATCATAGAATCAATAATGAAAATATTAAGCTACGAACAATCTACATAATCATGTTCTTTTTCTTATTATTTTTTTTCTTCTCCTTTTGTATTGTTTATAAATATATAAATATGTATATACATACATACATATATATATATATATATACATATATATATATATATATATATATATATATATATATATATACTACCAGAAATGTTATAGTTATTAAGAATATTATCGACTTGGCAAACGTGAAAACGTTGTGCTTTAAATAAACCAATTCTTATTATGAATGATGAGACGGAAAAGAATCCGTCATTGTATGTTTAAATATACCTATGCATACATATTTACATATATATATATATATATAGGTATATGAATAATAATTCGTTAATAATCATGTACTGTTTATGGTATTTTAGGAGGCATGTTGTGTGTTATCTAATAACTGCTCACGTGCATACATACCTCTATTTAGGTAAACCTATATAATTCATTTTCCACAAAGATATTTCATTTATGAATCGTATTGGATAGTGATTATATTGATTTTTTGAAATCCTTAAAAAGGATGTAAAAATATCTTTACCGTAGTCAAAAAATGTGAATAAAACAAATTTTATTTCGTCTTTATTTATCTATACATTCATACAATATATATAAATGAATACACATACAATGATATCCTCTATGCCTAAAATAATATTTCCTATAATATTTAAATAACTACTAAAATAACTAATTATATTAATTTAATACATTTTTTATTGTTCTATTTTTTATTATTATTACTTCTGTTCGGACTCTTTCATAGTGAGAGTATATTATACTATATATAGTGAAAATATGTATAGAAATATTGTACAGTTGAGTCAGTCCTATAATAATACTTTAAGGTGTAACGATTACTACGAGATAAATAACAGAAACATAATTATGAAATTACGTAACTTATAATATTAATAATAATAATAAGAATATTAAGAATAATAATAATATTATTAATAGTATTAATCAATATTACTGTACATAATAGTAACATAATCGTCGGTTTCAAAGTCAAGTTGAAAGAAATTTGATTTATTGTTAGTTCGATCAATTAATTTTGTATTTTGCAATATGTTCGACACAATATGCACATATACTGCATGAGTATATGTAAAAACAATAGTATAGTTATCAATAATTTTGGTAGATTTCATTTAACGTTACTCCTTTAAAATGTCAAATATTGCAAAATTAGTAAAGACCTACTACAGTAATAACTACATGCCGTTTTCAACTTTGGCACATATTAATGCGTGATTCAATTACATCCCACGCTTTGATCTCATTCAAGAACACACGTAAGCTGTGTTTCATTTGCATTATAACTGCATATATGTAATACAATAATTTATACATATTTTTATTGAATACAATTTTATAAACGAGCATTATTATAGTACACAGCGATCATTAGACGAGTAAAACAGTGAAATTAGATAATTTGGATAAAGTTCCCTAAAGATATTAAGTTATACTACATGTTTGGAACCGAGAATAAATTTTCGAATAGAATGAAATTTCAAAAATGCGTCATTCAATTTGTCCGATGATCTTGGCTTGGCTATGATAAATTTGAAGTCATGGAAACTCGTTTGCACTTGTCTATTGCTCACGCAGAAAATTGCAATGTTGATTGTGCATATGTATAAGAGTCCGTTTGCAGAAAGCTAACAACAGCTCGATGCACGAAGCTTGGTATACTTTGTACGCCTGAATGTATGCTAAAACAGCAGCGCACGACGTCGATATCGTGTCGATTATTCAAACTGGGCCAATTTATTTTCATTTCATAGTATATACAGGTCAGTCACTGTTTTGGCGGAGATCTCAATGACCCGAATTCACACCTTGCTTTGACGATCTGACGACAGTATTATTTCTAAAATCTACATATATATATCTACCTTTAACATACGTTAGAAGAATGAAAAGAAAACGAAGATATGATAACATAGAGTCGAATTTGCCTAATGTGTACGAGAGATGATGCAAGGTTGAAATTGATAACGTTATCGTGAGAAAATTGGGATGAATAATGTCAGCTGTTTCGACAAGGAAACCGATTTTTATTGTTAGGGTGCCATGGGACTTGCTATCTTGAATGTACAAAACCCGTTTTGTGAACGAGAATTGTGAATTCTGGCAAGCGACTCGATCGATTTTCACGAAACTTTGATGATTCATAGAGTATGATGGCAGAAAGTGACTCAGTATTTCACTTCTCCAAAACAATGATCGGATTTGATGAAAAATCGATATTCCCTATGTTAGCTGGGTTAGATTGCCAGCGGCGACTCCAATGGCACCTTAACTTCGTAAACTTCAATTTCGTAAGGGATGCACGTATGTATGTATGTACAAAAATATACGCACACACTCCTCGACCTAACTCGTAAACAATATTATTGTACGTGGGTACATTCTGTATGAAATTGATTTGAGAAAAGAAAAATAATTCTATTATATGAATAATTCATTGTATCACATACTTGAATACCTACATAAAAAATATCGAAGACTTTGATTTGGTAAAATCTTTTTAAGCACCTCCAACCTTCACGGTCTCATGACATGTAAAATTAATTTAAATTAATTAAATTAGAAAAACGAATAACAGCGTAACCTTGATATACATTATATTTGGAAATTATTAATGCTTTCACAAAGTATCAGAGATGAGTAAAAGCGAAGATGCGACTTTGGGTCACTGCTGTATATCTCCGTTCTCCTCGTTGATTCACAGTATCATACACGCCGTACATACATGTCTGAAGTTGATATGCTTTCGATATGTGAATAAATAACAAAAAATGAAACAAAATAAAAAACATACACGCATATTTCAGAAGTATTATACATACATGATAACAATTTCGTTTTTTCTCAGTTTTGAAGTAATATAGGAGAGAAACGGAAGAAAAAAACCTACTAAAGTATACAGATTTGATTCGTTGTGTACGATTGTGTGAATTATAATTTAGATAATTTTTGACCGATTACTATTAGCTGTACAATGTAATCTTACAATTAGTTAGGTCACCCATAGTTTCTTATGGTTAGGTATAATATATACTTGTTATACTATAATCAATGATTTTTTGTGAGCGAGCTATGGCCAGGAAAGTATCGAAGAAGATATAGCTCCGAGGTATAGCGAGATATTTAAATACCATCATTTTACACTACCTGTCCTACTTCACGGAATCATTATGCATATACCTGAAACCGTAATGGAGCAAGCTCCGCTTTTACTTATTTATTTATGTGATAAATTGCGGTGGATAAGGTTATATGAAAAATTAATAAATCATTCGAAAAGTGAGATATGGAAAGTAGTAGTAGGTAAAGTTAAACGGAAGAGAGAAGAGGAGGACACGATAGAAAATAAAAACGCTTATCACTATGACGCTTTCTCGTATGCCAGGGAAACAGTAAACCATGAAACATAATTACAATAAAGTGAGAGACAAAAACACGAACAAAAGAAGAGCAAACGATGTAAAACAATATTAACGAATGAATGAAAACATCAAATACTACGTATATGTATTATACACACCTATGTATAGGCGAGGTGTGACGAAAGAGCAAACGCAGCAGAAGAATAAGAAGGAAAGTGACGAAGTAAAAAGGAAAGATGGAATTTAAGCTACACGTGCTATAATGGAGGATGATACGGATCTTCGCTCACCTTTCATTTTATCACACCTCGTAAACTTGCATACTTAATTACATGATACAATTTAACCTTATATATACGATAATTAAAGATCATTCGTCTTTTATTATCATCCTCCGCCATATTATAATACACATAAGATATCAACAAAATTTCAACAAAATACATTGTATATGATGATTATAATGAAATACTTTAGAGAAATAATAAACATTCCTAAATTAGCTTCTTCATATATAATATATTTATATGTATTGCATATCATTACTGCAACTGCAACTGCAACTGCAACTGCAACTGCAGTTGTACTCTTTAAATTTTTTATTAGTGGCGGTGAAAACGGTCATTATGTGACTTGAAAGAAATTATACAGTAATTGGCTTATGTTAGAACTAAAGCTGCAACGTGCCTTCGTATGTATATACATACATACGTCGGTATATTTTGTTTTTCACGACTTTACTCGTGTATAACGTATCAATCGCGTACCAATATTATAGTAGGTCTCAGGCGACAAACATTGAGGAAAATACAATGAAACAGAAATTGAGATTAAAACAGATAAAGAGAAAAAAAAAAAGAAAACTTGAAAATGTGTTCTTGAAATTTTTCAAAATCCTGGAGCTACTCAATTCGTTTGATTATTACCTCAAGCTATTGATTCTTACCGTACCCAATATAAAAACCCCCGAAAATCAAAGTTCATCTTCGCGTATGTATACACATATATAATAATATCTATATATACCTACCCCAGTCTTTTTTTCATCATATTTGTCAATCGGGATCGTTATTATGTGTACGCACACAACACCTTCCTCCTCTTTTAATCAGAACAACAAATATCTTCTATCATTTAAGCTGTCCATGTAGATACATATTCTATATATACTATACCTTCATTATGTCAGACCAATTACACGTATTCCTCTTTTAGATTTTATATTCGGATCGGGCGAATCGCAATCGCGCTTGGATCCTCACACTAAACTTGACATCCGGAGCTTCAATCATGTATGTATGTACCTGTGCGAAAACCACAGTATGATTTGATTATTAATTCTTTTTTGCACAAATTGATATTCCCCGGCTGTTTGAAGTCGTCAAATTTCCCATGACTCATATTGACTGACAAATTGCCCCGAAGAAACACTGGTTCTAACGTACGTTATACCCGATGGGCTATTCACTCCGATTTTAGACGTACACGAGTGACTCCGATTTCCAAGGACTTCTGAAGACGTCCAGAAACTTCCGCAAACTTTCAAATAATATCAGGAGATTGCAAAGAATTCTAGAGAATGTCACAGACTTCCATGAGGCATACTCCGACTTCCGGAGATATTTAGTGACTACCAAAGACTTAACGACCGAATAGCCCCTCGATTATACATATATCAACCAGTCATGATTATGGGGTCTACTTCGCAAGCTAAATTCAGGTATTCATTATAAATTTAGTTGGTATCTCTGATGTATCCAATGTTATCCAATGCAGGCTTTCACGTCTTTCATTTGCACAATTAATTATGCATCATTATGCATAGTATATCAAGCCAGTTAAATAATTGAGTAAAATTGTCGAAATACGTAATAAATTCCAAACCTCCGCGCTCTACATCGTGGATGACAACTGAGGAAGCGAACATTTGTACGGATACAATACAAAATTCATAACTATTGAATCGATGGGGTCGGACCTTTCTGGCTTCATCCGCCTCGCTCCGAACTCGGGGGGAAAATAGACGTGAACAATATTACTGATGATGTAAGAATAGCGAAAATTATGGATTCAATTCCTAAACGTAATTCGATTCCAACGGCTATATCGATTATCACCGATCGGTTCAAATTCATAAGATGAAGAAAAGCTTGCTATTTCCAGCTCCGAATATTGTTACGGACTAAATCATGATTTATGCTTTCGCGCTGCACTATTCAATGAAATAGTCGTTATCGCGATATTTCTCAGCTGACTAAGTTAAACTAAACAATCCAATCATCTTCTCGTTCGTTGAATCACGGCATTGAAATATCGGTGTATAGGCATGCACAGTATTTTAACTTCTGGAGGTATAGGTACCTATTCGTGAATTGCCATTATCACAATTCGCTTTGTGTGAATAAGTCCCGAGTTTCAATGGAGGAATAACATCCGTTGAACCACGCAGACCTCGGCAACTATTGCCCAGAATATACTATGTATAATTAACGAAAAGAGTCATTTTCCATTTGCCCGCGAATGAGAAATTGTCGTTCACCCCCGGTAATCGATTTTATATTTCATCTAGAACCATTGACCTAGTCATCAGGTGGTACGTGAAATGAAAGAATAAACGGGTAGAGTGAAACTCGGTGTTCGGTAACAAAATTTGTTTGCCGCTGCGATCAATTCCACCTCACAATAACAGTATAGCAATTATTTTTAGATGTGTGCCCTCCAGCATCATAACATGCCCCGAGATGAGGATACATTGATTCCGGACCAATCTAGATCAAACCATATCGAACGCGCTAGTCTCACAAAGTATCTACAGAAGTTGAAAATAGTGATGATGAATGCATGTGCATAGACGCAGGTAGAATAACAGCGTATAGTATAGAGCTCGCAGAGCATTGACGTAATACGAAGCATTTTTATCGGCGAAAATAAACGCGTTGAATATGTAGAAGATGCAGAATCGTTGGAAGGATTGCACAGACGAAACATGAGATTCCCAAAATTCTTGGCTGCATGAAATTATGAATTGGCGCCAATGCGATCGAGGCTATTTCGAATAGGAATAAGACTGCTTTCATTGATGCTAATGTTCTCTGAACACGACGAAGTGAGAACTTCGATGCTGGAAATTTCCAGTGTTCTGAAGTCTTCGGAATTCCTGTAAAAAGTTGTTCAGTTTGAAAAATTCATCGGTCAAATTTGTCACCGAGGAAGCTTACGAAGAGGACACCTCATGCATTCCAGTTACCTATGGACTTTAGCTACGTTATAATCATTTATGCGTCACGTTCCTTCGCCACTACTTGCATTCACGGCTGGATAATAGTCTGAACAACATCTCGGATGGTTAAGTGAGTAAGTAAGTAAGTAGGTATACCTATAACGTGTAGACCTGTGAGATTTGTCTACGAGGAAAACTTGACATTGGTGTTAAGATATATTTGCATTGGCACACGACGTCTATATTGCCACAATATGAACATCGATTCGACCGAAGTGTATCAGGAATTGAGATAAATGCCTAGATACGAGGTCTGAGAGATAAGAATGCGGCAAATTTCGATGACAACGAAAATTTACCCCCCTCGATAACAGCGCGTTAAAATTTAATCATTATCGTTGGTATAGAGGCATACCAACCGTTCCTCGAGCGATTACTATACACAGCCAATAGAGCCATCCATACATGCGTACATACACACATGCAAGTGGAGTCGTGGTTATACCGCCATTGACCCTGGATCTACAGAGGTTCCGTAAGCTGATATGCCGGAAAATCCTTACTACTCAACATACGTTCGCTACGAAATAGATAAACCTGAGATTCCAGTTTTTCAGACATCGTGGAAACCGAAATTACCGATGGAATTTTTTCCCGAGTTATACCTACTTAGGTCGATGCTTCTATTCAAAGTTGTTCGGACTTCGAAGTTTTCGAAATATGTTTCGACTATAGCTAATTTTCATTCTGCTATACTATACTCATGTGTATCTAATATCATTGTTGGAATTGGGACACACCCACATTCTCGCTCGAATCTTTTCTCCCCCAAAAAAATGAATGAAAAAAGGAGCAAGTCTTTCCACTTGTTATTATCCGCAATCATCGCCGTCACTGTTTCAGGCACAAGGGCCAGTATTCGGCTATCCAGTTGATTGGGTTGCATGATCTAAACAAAACGTTGAGCCGTAATTGATCAGGGTTGCGTATACCTAGTATCACCATTTCTATACCCACAGTTTATTCAAGCACGCCCAAAACACATCGATGCGAGCGAATGTAGCACGCATGCAGAGATATACATATACATATGTTACCTGAACGGCAATCAAGCGTGTGTGTAGTACTCCCTGAAATTTTTTGCATAACGGTCGACGGAATCGTGCCATTGAAATAGAGTCAAGCTTTACTTATCGAATTTTACTTCTATTAATACTTCCGCTACTACTCTAGCTGAAGATGAAGATAGATCCCTGTGACACATGAATCGAAAACGTGTTGATGATGAGGGAAGAAAAAGAGAAGAAAACAAAAAAAAACAACCGTTAAACTTATATTCGCCCATGTTTGATACACCGAACATAGGTATACCTATGTAAAATAGTAATTGGTATACTATATAGCATAGATATATCGGAATGACCTCGCTACGACTTCCGATATTAGTTTACTTTCTGGCACAGACGTACGTAGGCATATATACATACATTAGGTATATCGTTCTGTGCGTAGTCGTAAAAGATATACCAATATTTGACGCCGTACGAATATTCTATACATTCTTCTAACTTCTGTTGATCCAATTATGACGTATGAGATTACGGCTTAATAATTTCAGTACGAATACTAATGATTTATCGGGAATTTGAACGGTCATTTACTTTCCAATTGCGTAAAACCTCCGTGCGGGTGCGACCAATAAAATTATTCAGGTATCAAGAATGTGACCTATGTATCTAATATACCTGTACCTAATTATTCAATATGACGCATTACATTTCTCGGAGTTACGCCCCTTCCGATAGTAGTATTGCCTCTGATTTAATAATAAACTGTGAGATTCAAACTCATGTACTCATTACATATATATGAGAAGTCGCAATTTCGAACTCTCCGACTAACAAACTGCAATCGACTTACACGAAATATCTACATAATCCACCGATGGAAACCGCTGACGTTAAATTCGTCTTTTTCCAATAACTAATGGCGCGAATTCTATGAAATTTCGACAGAACTGGATTATCGTATAGTAGGTATATGTTATACCCCGCATCTACAGATTGATGTTTATGGAAGAGTTAAAGAAACTGTGTTTTTATGCCATCTAGCTAAACCTAAAACGTAAATATATACCGCACAGCCTTCTTGACATCATCTCCAAGGCTCGTCTTCATTCCCATCATAACAAATTGTACAGAAAATTACCATCTTGTCTTGAGTTGATTAAACAATTATCAGCTCCAACGTGCCTACATCAATGACAAACCAAACAGGCAAAAGAACGAGAAAACTCTTTGGGCACGTAAGCTCACGCTACGTTATAAGTGTATCAGGTTTTTGAATTTTCATGCTATTTGAACAGCTTTAATCTCCGATATTGGCTCAACGAACGATTGGCTTGGTACCATCGCGCCCATGTGTCTATTCGCGTGTGTATATATACCCCGAAACCCATATATACATGCATATCCTTGCATACATCTCTATACAGTATTCAGGTAAACGCTTGTACACGTTATGTGCGAATTATATGACCTATAGGTATGCGTATGAACTATAGTTAATAGTAATTCACGGTTATGGAGACGGGGCCGCGGGGGTGTTCAAGCACCATCGAGAATCTGATTGATTTCTGATTCGACCCAATCCATTCTGCAACTGTATATTATATCGGTAATTGAAAATCTTTACGAAATCGGATTACAACGGAGGAATGCTGAAGAATTATAGAGTATGGTAAACGTTGATGTTCAGATTCATTTTATTCATGATACATATCCTGTCATGTGGAAGATTGAAACCGCGCCGATGTTTCTCTGTGAAGTGACAATAGTCTCGGAATCTTCTTCTCATCTTATAACTATGTATCAAACCAAGGATTCTCTCATAGCGCCAGGTGTACCTATCTCTTTTTAAAAAACGTGAACCAAGTGGCATTCGATATTCCGACGAGCAGGATTGCATGTTCATGTGCGTTTGTTACCTCAAATTTAAATAATTGACATGAGAACTTCAGTGCTTGTCAGGTTGCATACGCTACAGGCTTAATACAGGCGCCAATTATTGCGTTCGCGGTTGCGCTTCGTATCATCGTATCGTCGCACCAGCGAAGTTTACACACTTCGTATGTGCATACCAGGTAGTTAAAGTGTTAAACTAGTTAGTAGTCGGTTCGACACTACGCAGTATCTATCTGTCCTGGTATGTACACTATATATACCTACTGATAGTCTCTACGCGCCGTAATCGGAAACGCATCCGCGACTCCCAATCGATACAGTATGCCTATGATGCCAATGATTATTTTCACGTTCTTCATATAATATACGTATGTGCTACATACGTACATCAGCCGCGGTTTTCGTAAACTTGCTGATATTCTCACTACAAAATGACGAAGAGATCAATGGATAAAATTTTGAGTTCCGGCAAAGAACCTGAAAAATTTGTCTGATACTAAATTTCAAATTCTAATTCTCATTGCCGCCCTACAAGTGATAACGTGATCCTTATCGCGTTGAAAATCATATCCAATGAATCCGATGAAAGAGAGCTGAATAGAAATGAAAAAATCTTCAGATGTAGGAAAATGTGAGGTTCGATTATGAGTGCCAACTGCTGGTTCACAGCGTGGCCGTACATGCTACAAATGCCACGACATATCTGAGTACAGGTACAGGTATAGGTATATAGCTGCACGGTATGTATGTCACGGTTTAACCGGCCTGGAAATAAGTTCAACAAGTGCCTTTTATCATAGGTCGTGTAAGAATGTTTGTGTTCGCGGGTAAACCTGTAACTGCAGTAAAAATCGGCGGTTTCAGACATTGTTTCAAATCGCACGCGACGAAGCACGTTATCACCGTTAACGTAATACGTATTGTGGAATTCTTTATTCCCGAGAATCCCCCGTAAAAGCTTCGGAGATTGAATTTTTCCATCCAATGACACGTATCGCGAGATTCGAATTATTACACTGGGAATATCGATTAACAATTTGCCGCCTGCGGGCCTACTGTACCCATACTCTACGTTTTACACCTTTATTATCACCTTCTTCGTCTTTCGCAGATGCGTTTGTCTACGTTTTTTTCCCCACTTACCCATACTTCGAATTCAAATTCCTCACTTCTTATGTCGGAGTAGCGTGACTTTACGGTGGAATTATCAGAGCAGCGGATATAATATCGCTTTAAACTTTAACGCAAGCGGGAGGGCGGTGAGGATGGAAAAGGGGCGTCTCATTTCGCCCTCCGCAGCCCTCGTGACATTCAGTTTCGTCGTGATGCCTCCGAGCGTTACTGAAGTTCCGATCTTTCCGAAAATAAGTTTATCTCTGGAGAGAAACTCTGAATCTCCTCGCTCCTCTCCTCTCCTTTTTCCATCCTCTTTTTCGCATAGCATTTTTGCTCTATTCAGAAAGGCGCGACGCGATTTCGTAGTGTGTCTGTATAGAATTGTGACCTTTTCTCACAATTTAGATGTACCAAACAGAACGAGGTGTAACCGTAACCAAGATTTTTCATTTACCTTGATTTATATCCAACACTTTTCTCTTCTGCGAATGGTGGATGGGGAAAAATATACTTTCTTGAGAAATGGTTCACGAGCTCGCTAAGTAAACCTCCGGCGTCCACCTCGTCGCTAGCCCGTCGTCGCTACTCACTGAAACATAAGTAAACGTCGGTGGATTCATGGTCGAAAAGTAACTTTGACAATTTCCTTTTCACTCCTCTCTCCCACTCGGAATACAATTACCAATTAATCCATAATGGCAAGACGAAATATCTCCGAGATAATTTTGAAGTGGACAAAATTTATTCCGAAGGATTCTTCAGAACCGAGAAGTTCGTTGTTAAAAGCTTAAAATTTGTGTGAAATTCTGAAAATTATGTTGTCAGCTTTGAAGTATATGAATTTTTTATAAATAGGAGGAAATTCATTTTCGAATAAGCCACGCAGATAAAAATGTTGACTTCAATAGGTATGCAAATCGTTGGTAGAATTCTTCTTCTTCCGTGGAGTAAGTCGAACACATTGACCACGCGCAATTACCTATTCACGTCACATTCTGACGCGCGAATTACGGAAGTCCAACAATGCGGTTATGCCCGCCTATGCATTACATAACGCCATGTCGTAGCTTCCGTTTATTTTTTCAGGTAAACGTAGCTAGGGGCTGGAGCTTTACGCAGCGATGAAATTCGAACGATAGCGAAAACAGAAAACAAGGAATACATATGCAGGGTATACCTATGTATATCTAAATATATAACAATGACTAATAATAGTATACGTATTCACACGCCTATAATGAACAGCTTTGAACTATTATTCATGGAGTCAAAGGTGCTTCAAGTGAGCCTATAGATTAGTATTACGGGCGCGAAAACAAGATAGATAGAGACTAGCATTGCGAACTTCTCATAAATATTATAGCATGCAAATATAATAATGCGAAAGACTGCAGCGTAAATGGAAATATCTATTTCCTAACGGTGCGATATATTAATAACCTCGAAGTACATGGATCCAAACTCCATGATATATATGTATTATCGCGATTCCCCTCATATTCGTAATTATAACTTACAATTAGCTCATCACGCGCGTCACGAGTCTGCATCACTCTTACCCACATTCTCTAGTCTCATTACATTACACCATCTGTCGGCATGGTGCGGTGCAACGTACCCACCTACTACCGAGTAATCACGTAACTAACTAAAAACATAAGATACTATATTCCTCCTTTTCTTCTGCTTCTTCATCTCGATGTACTTTTTCCTAATAACAGTGATGATCGTAATTTATCGTTCGCGCGGAGTTCAGTCGCTCTCTCATCGCGCCACTTCCGTCTCACTTTCTAGACGTCGTTCCCCACAATCCCTATACAGGCTTTGTGTTCAAATTTCTACTTCCGTTTTATGATCGCGGTGATTATCGTTATCAAAGACCGCGTCCGTTGCATGGGATTCATTCATTCTAAATACTTGTTCTCCTCCATATATCCTGAATGGGGTCTGCCGAACTTCTATAATACAAGCTGAATCCATTTTTGAGCAAAAAGCATATCATCGCCCCAATCTGGAGATAACGCGATTTAGTAACTCCGCTAATGTCAAACTCGAATTCGAGTAGTTGTGACCCAATTCTATTCCATCCCCTGGGTGCTACCCGTCGCGGGACGTAATGGACGTAGGTATACACACATCACCCCCGTAAGGTTCGACACCTCTTCGCTGAGGTAAATTGCAGGGTGCTATGCCGGGAATCGGAGGAAACAAGGAAGGACGGTAGTTTTACGGGTCGAGGCACCAGGCACACCTGCCCCGTAACCTCGCAGCCTCGGAACCTCGGAGCCTCGCAGGGCCGAGTTCCCAGTTTCCCACAACCGGCGAAGAAAGGCAGCACAGCGAACGCAACTGAATGTATTTATATACCTATATATATGTAGGTAGGTATGAATGTGTATGTATATAGATGTATACAGGTATACGTATATACGTGTATGTATGTACGATGCCATATCGGATAAATGCGCAGGCGCTACATTGGCCGGCGCCACAGCCAGTCGATGTTGGAATTCCGAAGTGCAAGCACCGATGTAGTTCCATACGTATATTGTTCTTTGATATAAGACATTTGCAAGTATATATATGTATATATGTGTATACTCTATATGATGCACGTTTCGGTGAGGTGATGTTAGGTATACTCCGTAACCACGAATATATTACGTCAACGAACCAAAATTTCCCCGTCCACTTTAGGTGGGAAAAGACCGGCGAGGGTGCACTGACTTTTACACTTTTAAAGAATTTTCGAAATTTTACATAAATTCAAAGTGATTCTCTTCTGTTCCCCGGTCAAAATTATACATTAGAGAATATATATATATATAATATATATACACACACATAGCTTCGCGCTATCAACGGATTAATACGTAAACCTATCACGTATTTAGACGAAAAAAAGTATTCCATTGGAAGTTTCAATTATACAGGATACATTTTCTCATTCGTATCCAAAACACAAATTTCATATCTATATTATGTATGTGTATGATTGAAAAAGTGTGATTTTCATTACCGTAAAATTTTGTGACAGGGAGCCTAAACTTGCTGTTATCGAATCGATTGCCGCCCGAAAGACAGAGGCTTCACCTCACGAATAGAAGAAAAAAAAAAGAAGAAATTGAAAACTATCAATTCTCTGACCTAGAAAGTATGGCATTTTTCATGTAGATACCATGTCACGACGACGATCCAGTTTTTATATCAGTAATTCACTCCGAAATACATAAATACTCGAATGCGTGGCTGATTAAAAAAGCCCTGCAGAATAAATTGTGATCGTTGGATTTCCATAACAGCTATATATACTATTTGGATTTTTGAAGTGGGATAATTTACAAATGAACAAATCAACGCTATCTTTTTATCGAACCTCATACAGGCACTGAAGTGCTTCTATAGTTATAAGACTATAACACGGTTTCCTCGCGAATAATCATGAATCAAAAATCAGGAATGAAGAATCAAAATATTTTCCTCCATAGCAGATGAAAATTATGAACCATCAGTGGTCGTGTGACAATATTATACGATGTGAACTGCGAATGCCTATACATAATGCATCGTGATTGATTGTATGGAATTATAAATCTGAAACGAGTTAACGTGACATATACATTGATATCGAGTATTCATTCAAGCGAAATTATAACAATGAGCATGACTTCTGATTGTTTATGAAAAAATAACAATAACGCACCGTGTAGTACCTACATTTATCGTAAATTGATTGAAAGCGGGCGCTGATCAGTTATCAAATATGAAAATATGAATCAGGTATGGCAAAAATGAAGTTCATTAATAATGCCGATTCATGAAACACGCATGACGTGGAGATTGAAGTAACGCGATTGATAAAAAACTATGATTATCACTCGTCGATAAAAAAAAATCAAGTTCTTAACACTATCGGATGGCATCTATACTACCTGAATATTCGTTATAAGTATTCAGTCTTATCCGACGAGTATACCTGAAAATTGTCTCTGAACCATTAGAAAACGTTTCTCTGCTCTTAATGTGAAAAGGAGGCGGGTTCCATTTTTGGACGGAGTTATAACTAATGAGGTGGAAGAGTTCCGTGTGACTGTTCCAGTTTCTAATTGTTTCGAGAAATATATATTGCAACGGAGAAAGAAAACGAAACAAGATAGAAGAACCATAAGAAATTCGATGAACATATCGATACCAATTTTTTCAGATGAATATCGAAAGAAAAGCAAATAAATTCAGATAAAAAAACTGAAATTCAATTGCCGAATCATGTATCACACAAAAAGTGACCATGACACCTTTATTATGCTCGATGTCGGGTAGTTGATGTCTTCAGAATGTTAACAATCAAGTGTTTGTGATTAAAGAAATGGATTGGCCGCCTCAGTTGTTCAGGTAGCCAAAATAAGGAATCTATGCAAAAAACGCGGACGACTGGATGGATATACAAAATTGAATTAACAAATTTTCGATTCCATAATAAATAGAAAAACGACGCATGTAATTCACGAAGACGAGTGATGAACGTGTAAATATCAAAATTCTGTGTGTAATAACTTCAACTTGGACCAATCAAGAATTGCATATCAGATTTAAAGAAAAGAAAGGGAAAAAAACCAGTGAACACAAAGGTGATGATCTATAATTTCTCAAAAGTACAAGTGAGTCGTAACTAGCTTCAAAAGCAAATATATTTCGGTCAAATTTGAGTAATTCGTATTAAACTGCCGTTTCGTGAAATACAACGTGATTTCTCCATCGGTTTGATTCCAAACACAAATAACGATCCATGTGATGGATCGTTAGGATATATCGAGCCTTCAAACAGGGGCACGTATGTATCGAGTGAAAAATTGAACAAATAAAAAGGTAAAAAAGCTGAGAAAGAAAAAGGAAAACTATATAAATAAATGAAGACTAAATAAAAATAAAAATGTGATTTTGTCAATAGAGGAACAGTTCAGTGAACTAATTATTCGTCAGTACAGGAGGCCGGGGTGGTCAGGATGGGTTGCGGGCAGAGTAAAATCGGCAATATCTATCCAAAAAATAAAAAGAATAAGACGAACTCGAAGAAAAACGGTAAGTTTTATGTAGAGTTTGTATTCATATGTAGGTATACCTTTGCTCCAGATTTATTATATATGCTACTGGAGTTGCGTGTGGAATGTATTGTGTGAGGATCTATATAGATCCTCAAAAACGATTATTGATATCTCTGTCTGACTATCTAATCAGATAATTATCGAAATGCGAGTAAGGTTACAACGTATATACGAGCCTATATACATATAGTATGTGTCACTGATAAAATTTTTTCTATGAAAAATATAATCACAGACTCTTAATTCTATATAACTATCGATCGAAAATTTGATTATGCATTGAATTTTTGTTTTGCTAGATTGTTGCGATTAGATATTTGCGCTCGAAGTAATTAACCAAAAATGTGATTCGAGGCGCTTCGTAAATCCCTGGTTACCATTATCACTCAAATTCTTACTTATGAATGGGGTACATATCTATAACATACCTAAATACTTATTGCAGACGCATATTTCACGGCACACAAAAGCTGCGAACAGTTATATTTGTTCTCATGGATAGCGGACCGTTAGGTATAATGTAGGCGATGCATAAGTGTAATGATCGAAGTCTCCGGCACGATAGACCATTGCAAATAATGATATGCGATGATTATTAGCTTTGTTATTCTACTCGCGTAATAATGACACTATACTGTGAGCGAAGTCGTGTTCGAATTAACTTTGAGTCCACGACATTAGCAGTGTTGGTTGACAGTGTGAAAATCTTGGTAGAGATAGCGATAATAATAATAATAGCTCGAAGGGTGTTAAATCTACACCCTTGTGTTTTCAATGCCACGAATAGGTGTCGAAGTTTCGGTTGATAACTTCGCATGCTGTTGATTTGAATACGATAAAGCCGTTTTTCATTTGACAACATCGCCGGAGTGTTCCGTATCCACGATAAAAGTGTTGTTAGTTACTGACACCAAATTTCTCAACCGCCAACCGCGGGCCAGTTTACACCGATGATTTTTTGCAGTGTATTCTAAGGGTTTAGGAACAACAGCGGAAATGGTGAAGAACTTTTGATACAAGGATACTGTGATAGCAGCTGTATATATATATATATGCTCTAATTTCGTCCGGAACAAGGCTGGTTTTTCATTTTTATGATTTTTAGTTCATCCGTGGATTATAATTTGCGAGTATGTGATAATAATCGTACCGCTACACTGTGCTGGTACATAATGGAGAGATGTCGGTAACCCATAAGCTTATTGATTGAAAAAATTATATATGTTGGTATATATGCATACCATCGCGTGTTGTTAAGAACGTTCACATGTTGAAAAAATACACATATGTCAAGCATGATTAACGAATTAGATGTAATCAGCTTCATAACGTATATAATCTTGACGACGATGGTATATATTGTATCCAATAATCATCTCGAAGAATGAATATGATCATTTCAATGTCCTTCTGATATGGATCATTACAAATTGCATTATATAGTATAGTGAATAGAAACGTGAGTAAATTATTAATAACGTAAACTCACAATCAGATATTACATTCGAAAATGAGGATGAGAATTTGAGGTGTGGCTAAAATAAGGGCCTTGGGAGATCCATACCAAACCGGAAATACTTTTCCGCAATCCTTTCGATTTTTCTCAGATTTGGCAAAGCTGAAGATCTGGACGGAAGAAAAATTTCTGTGGTGTATACAAATTTTATCTTCCGTAGGTCGTTAGAAAAAGCGAGTCGAAAATTGGTGTCATGGTTTTTTTGAAACCACGATACCTCCAAAATGACATATACCGGATTGAACAAATTAAATACTTCAAAAGTTGCGTAATTCCACCTAGTTTATAGTGGTATCACGTAACTGAGTCCGCGACGAACCCGTCGCGTCGTATGAAAAAATATGTGTGATATATACTATTATATATGATATATAAAATATAATATAATGTTTTTTGAGCTCAAATTTTCATCATGAATGCGCGTCAATCTGTGCCAAAAATATCCACGTGTCAAAATGTTCCGGGTCTCATCTGTTTCTAAAGATATCGATTTTTTTCTAACTTGAATATATCTCCAATTCCGAGCACATGGCTCCAAACATTGAGAGTTTTTTCTCATGAGGATATACCGGATATCACGTAAAACAAAAATGTGGATTTATGGTCTTATCTCGAATATTCAATGGTTCTCCGGGTTTCAGCCAGAAAAATTCCTTGCCTGGCTGAAATCTATGTATGCTATTGACTTTTTTATAAATACCCTGTACGAATTTTGGTATTGAATCACAGATCTAACCACAGCTCGCGAATTCTCTGGTGGTCCCCCTATCCTGTGTGGTTTTGGCACCATTGAATGCCAAAAAATAACTTCACATGGTGTCAAAGTTACCAGCGAGTATTCTGTTAAAGTGGTCCCCACAACAAATTTCTTACGGTGTATTCTTTTCACAAAATGAGTATTTTTCGTCTCAATAATTATGGTTACCATTTCGAAAAATCTCACATATTTCACAGATTAGGAAAAGAAATGACAAAATTGAGAATGTATTCGACCATACCATAATGGCTTTTAAAATTCTAGTGATGACGCAGATTGGAAATACATCTCATGGCGAGAAACCGATATATAAGCAGATTTAGGCCGTTTTTCGATCGATACCCTTGATGATTTGTAAGATTTTGAATTTCCACGTGATTTGAAGTGTCCACGGATACGTATACCACTTCCGTGATGGGAATGTAGCGTCAAAAGTTTTTATTGCAAGTGACAATGACCTCGGTGCTCACAATCAGACGATCGAAAACGAAACTTATACTAGGTTTCATATAAAGCGTGCAGTGTGTGACGTCGGGGTCCAGATGAATTTCACGTGTATCGTACGTATATATATACTATATTGGTATAAAATACATGTAAAAACCCGCCTGGTGTAGAGAGAACCGGATTTATTTGGGACCGTATCAAATTTATCACGGAATAGGTATAATTTTTGTTCGAAATTTTTTACCACTACCTGATGAAGGTGTGTACTATCATATGAAACGTGCAGTACGGATCGATTTCGTACATAGTATGTTGACGAGAAGGTCAAATCGAAGCAAGTGTTTGCACGGTTTTAAAAGAGACTCTTATAGTTTGTGTCTAATAGACAACTTACTTCCTCCTCTCTCTTTCTCCGTCTCTCTATCTGTCTCTCCATTCTATAATATAAAACCCGGAATTATTTGCCATTGGTAACTATACTATTGGTGATACACCATACACCGTATTATCCGCCATTGTTCAACTTCCTCTACAATAAAACAATAACTTCTTACGACAGGTATCTATGTACATATATACATGCATACATGAATATACTTATATGCTATGAAGGGATCTTCAAAATTCAGACTCTCGGGATCTGTATGTAAGCAGTACCGGAGTTTCCTATACATTATATTCAAGTCGAGTTACCTTGTGGGTCGGGCTGTTTATTATTTCTCTTCCTTTTTCCAAAGTGAATATATTTATTCAAATCTCAACATCAGACCTCTCGTACGATCCACGTAATATGTACATGCCTGTGCACATCAAGAGATCATATACTCATTTTTTCAAGTAAAGAGGCAAATGAGGCACTCATACATATTACTCAAGATTTACCTTTAGGTTGCATCATTCACTTGATTAACGAAAAATCTTATTTCACAATATTTCCGCCGTGGGTTTGGTTTACCAACCGAATTTATTTAATGGACGAAAAGTGATTTCCGAGCATCTCTGTCGAAATCCAAAATCAGATATATCAAACCTTGAGCTCAAATTTTGGGGTAGGGCATAGTAATTCAATTAGTTTTACCGGTCGAAATAGGAATCGTTAGTACACATAAAATACCAGTTCATAAATTATTTGTGATCGTCTTATTAACTTCAGGCATGTACGATACATCAAGCCTATACAAATCATCGCAGCCTTCCGTAATATTGAGCCGTTTAATTTATTTTTAATCACGTAGAAACATAGTATACCTATGAGCATATATCTATAAAACCGTCAATTCTTCTAACCGTTCTGGAAAGCCTATGAGAATAATAATAACAGCTTTAACGATTAGCTGTACCTATACGTATATACGTACACACATATCGCGTGACTAATGGAAAAAGGGCATTGGCGACGAAAAGTGCGATTTTAATGGCAAAAGGGAGTATAAACTACCTTCTTTTGCCATTCGAAGGAAAACCGGTTGAAACGAAAAAAGCCGCTGTTTTCTACGAGTCTAAAATTTGGAGGTAAAAGGGCGTAGGCGCCGTGATACGCCCTTTAGGCATCAGTCGGCATGATTTTCTTCATAAGTGAATGCCATAAGGGTGTATCCACCAAAATGGTTTTTCAATCGCAAATGTTCAGAAAACTTCTAAAACGCAAAGATTTATCGATGTTTGGAAAGAATTGAAAATTGTTGCCTTTGAAAAATGCAAAAGAGCGTAAACATGTCGCTTCACACCCTTTTTCCATCAGTCACACGGTATATGTAGGTATACTACGATATGCGAAATTTTGAAGAACGAAGCTTACGGCCATTTCGCAAATCCCCCCGAAAGACAATCACTGTTCGAATCGCGTATCTCTGTCAATTATCTAATCACAAATTGTCGAAATTTTCGAACAAATTGGATTGAAAATACATATGATGCATTTCAAATTCCGCCGACTTCGAAGATGAATGCGAGTTTCGAAGTAAGAAATTTCCATATTATATAAAATTTGAAATTGATCGATCGATCGATCGCCATGCTATAATTAACGGTCGATATTTCAAAGCGAAGATATATCTTTGCGCGTGTGTTTTTGGTATATACATACATAGGAAAGAAAAATAAGAAGAAAAAAAGGAACAACGAACGGACATACCGTGTAATAAATGAAATTCCGAGATAAGCCATGCGGCTCGGAGAAGTTGTAGAAACCAGTTTCGTGCCGTCGATCTCTGTGAATCCGCTGTCTGTCTGTAATCCACGCCTATACCTATGTATATGTGTGTACGTCAAACAGTTTCACAAAATAGACATAGAGGAAGAAAAAAAATAATGCAATAAAATTACCGGGGAAACACAATATTTATGAAAACATATATAATGCTGTGCGTGGTTTTCTCGTACTTTCCGTCGTTCTCCAATTACGATATTGAACGATTTTACGGTTGATTATTACCAAGAATCAGAAAACAATTTGATACTTGAACAAAAAAATAACGTGAAACAAAGAAAACAAAAAATGGACTACAGATTTATCGCGATCCAAGAAATTAAGAATTATTATCATGCCTAATTCTCACTTCCTTAATCTAACAAAATACCTCTTTTTTACCTGCCAGTCGCCCCCTGAGATAATAGGCAGTGTGTAATATGTTACTCAATCCTCGCAATAATGATTCATTCATTCCTTTTATCAGAATGGTGTTTCGCATCTGGGTATCGAAAGCTTTTCGGCGGTTTGCAAATGCCTGAAGGCCTAGCTCCGAAAACTACCTGACCGGATAGCACAGATACTACTATATTTTCGATAATTCTTTCGATCATTCGCCGTAGATATATATATCGCGGTACCTAATAGAGAATAAAACTTGTGTCACGTCGAATCGGACAACTAATGCACGAAGTCTGCACTTTTCAAAGGGAAACAAACGACAAAACGAATGAAAAAGATAAAAGAAAGCCGAAAACAAATTCCACTATACGCCGATATGTTACGTATGGTCTTCGTATATATAAACACAGAGTAATATAGTATATATCTATGTGTATACATCTATTTAACCGCGTGAATAAACGTATGTATAGTTTACATAGTCATTTTCCCAAGGACCCCGCGAAGGCGGTTGAATAACTAAAGCTGCTCAGTTTATAGAAGAGAACAACGAACAACAGACAAATCGATGCATGGACTGCACGGCGCCAACGATGTCCTGCGGGTTGCGGGCTGCGGATTGCGGATCATGGATCGTGGGAGGCTGAACCGCTGAAACTGACAATGAGAGAGACGCCTGCGTCTGGTTGCTGCCGCTCTCGCTTGCCTGTTGCCTACGTGATGTTGGCCCCGTATATATGACGACGCGTAGATACATGTGAATTGTGAACGTAGAGGATTATAGTTTGGCTCAGGGCAACGGCAGCGGCAGTGGCAAGTCTCGGCCGATTCTATTTACCGGTTGCGTGAAGGCGTGAATCGACACTCGCCGCTCGCCAGTCAGTCGTCAAGACGCAGTCCTTGCGAGTGCATCTCTGTTATTACACGTACATAATCTCGAGAGTGATTGAACTTACAATTAGTCTCCGCTGGTAATCCGAAGATTATTATTCGACCTGTTTTCTCCATTTCTTCTCAACGTGGAGAAAATTCTCTTTGCTATTGTTTTTCGTAATTTACTCAAAGAAGTATTATCCGATCAATAATTTGTGATGGAGAAGACTCAAGATTGAACAACGAACCGTAAATTGCCGTTAAAATAATATAGACCGAAGTGCTTCGCTCTGATCATATACATACTGAAAAACATTGTCATCTTGTATATCGTTCATACATAATACTTGGTGGATATATACATTATATCAGCAACGGTTATTCCACTACTCGAAGCAAAATAGCAAGAAAAACATGTGGCTTAAAGTTTTGAGGCAGAATTTATCGCAGCTCGCCCGCAGGACTAAAGGTAATATTTTGACATTCCGATAGTATCGGTTTTCCATAAATTCCTTATACACCCTTTTTATCTCTGGGATTTTTCTTGTGTCGTATAGCATAATGTAGACTGTAGGCGTTACGTACATGTGTCTCAGGAAATATGTACACGATTTGTTAAACACTATTTTCTCAGAGCGTTCCATATATGACATGTCTTTTTTAATATGTCTCGCTTTCAGGCACTGTACAATAGCAATCGAATGCAGCAAATTTCTAACGTTCAATTACATGTAACAGAATGCGAATTATAAATTCGATAATTTTACACCAGAATTCGTATACCTGAATTTATCGATTTCAATTATTCAAATAGATTCGAGAAATTGATGATACAGCTATAGTTACGAAGCGCATACCTATACCTCGTGATATTTATGTTAAAACTATTCGATTGCGTAACCTCTATAATATATCTACACGTATTATAGCTACAAATTTTCTATAGATAGATTTTACTATTATATATATAACTGAATTTAATGAGTTGGAACAAGAATTCCTCTGTTCATAGCTGAATAAAAAGTTGATTGGATACACAGAATTATTCTATAATTTCTAATTTCTAACGCCCATACGAAGGCGACATTTTTCCTCGTTTCCGAAATTCCGTTACAAGAGGAGCTTCCCTCGCAGTATTGAGTTTGTCATTCCAACACACATGCAATACAGACAGCACCCACGTTATATATTCTTAATGGTGCAACAGATGGTCCTCCTACCCCTTAAATGTCGCTTCGCGGTTCGCACCGGCATGGCAGCTGGACGACATGCGTAGTTCCGAGTTCGCACCTTTAGGGTATAATTTTCAACGGTATATGGGATCACGGATATACATATACCTATATGTATAAATATAGAATCGGTGCGACCCACGCATACATACAATATACACAGATAGATAGAGTTTCGAAAGCCGTAGTATACGTATATGCACATATCTATTTTGTTGACAGTCGATTTATTTGAAAAATTAATAACTATAGGTATATAACACGTCGCGCGAACGTTCCAATTGCGTCTTTCATGGTCGCTTCAATAATTCTCACAATATCTCTGCAGTTATGTTATAAGTAAGGTACTACGCACTTTGCACTTTCCCACCCGGGTGGGTGTCTTCCGTAACCACGCATCTCTTATATTATACGTTCATTTATTCATTCAATTATCTTATTTATATCCTCCAAATATCATCGTATAATCACAGTTGTCCGTTTTTCTTTTTCCATTTTTTTTTTTCTTTTTTTTTTCTTGCCTCATTTACAAATACCGCGCATGTTATAAGAATAATAATGATAATGATAATGGTAATAAAAAAGAAGAGAAAGAGAAAAAACAAATTTTAATTATTTCGAGCTCGACTGTACCACGCAGCATAGAGGTATATAACGCGTTTGTAATGAAAAGGCAATGACACACTCCTTTTCCACAGTCTACTACGCATTATTGTTATGTTTTTTTTTTCCTTCTCTTCTTTATACATATAGGCATATATACATACTATGATGCGTTCATATGCCTTGTTTATCTTCACCTGAGGGCGTCCTGCAGATATGTGGGGAAAAAAAAACGTCAAATAACAGATCGAACAAAACCACGTGCAGTATTTATGCATGCCTAATATACATTATATATACATATAGGTATTGCTATATATCATTGCAGAAGAATAAACTGCTTACTACATTATTGTACTACTGTATATCGATAGATATGTATATACATGATTATATTACTGTAATAGCTGTAGTAGAAGATACTTGCACACAGAATCGAGAAGATCGAAAAAATAGAAGATAAAATGCTCACGAAGGACGATGGTTGAATGAAAAGTGGGTCCGGGTCAGAATAGAGTATATATGTATTCTATAATTAGAAGTATTTTACGCTTTGAGCGAGAAATATTTAAACGTTTCACAGTCGCGATATTTACATGCATGATATATGTATAACCTAATATATTTATAAATAGTGCAATCTAGTTTGCGTATGTCGATGCGTATGATAAAACGATGTTATATTTCGAGCACACGCATGCTCAACGTCAACATAAAGGACTTTGTTTTATCTAAGTATACGACGAACCACTCATCACTATTTGCCATGCTACTTATACTCGTATATATATGTTGTGTATAATATACAAAAGTCACTTCTGCAAGTTTATTTATTTTTTTCGTTTCTTATTTTTGCATTCTATTCATACGCCACTATCGCTAGACTAAAATATAATATGAACCGATAAGGAAATAAAGAAGGAAACAATAACATGCAAACTACCGCAAAGCAAGATTCTGTATACTCGCAGCAGCATATTTCATGTAAATCTATATATTCGATCTATAAATAGGTTATACACACATATTTTGCACACGTAAACAATTGGAATAGCAGTAAATAACTATTTCGATTTCCCTTTGAATCAGTTTCTTCAAGCAGCGTTTCTTCATTAACTCATGCATTGTAGATAATGCAATTGTAATTAATGCGTATGCTACTATACTGCTTGTACGGTCTGTATCAACTACTATACAGGGCGAGTCAATTGAAACTCCGAGAATGGGAGGAGCTTAGTTGATGAATTAGGCCCTACCCATCAGCTAATTGGGCGAATGTTTAGTATTATTTCTCGAGGAGTCAATCGCCATTACCAATAGCTCTGATACAATCAATTTCTCTGATCACACTGACTAGCCTATTCATCACTATAAACTATGCAAACTATGCTAGGCCTATGAGTGAACGTGATTCTCACGTGCCAAGCAAGCTTTCTTACCTCTTGCTTTCGTAGTCATATCTTCATTATTGTTTCCTATTTCGAATTTTAATTTTATATCAACACTCATGACTCCTCGGCGTATATACTGAACATTTGCCAGATTGGCTGAGGGGTAGAGCCTAATTCATCAACTAAGCTTCTACCATTCTCGGAGTTTCAGTTGACTCACCCTGTATAGGTACCTGTATGTATAGAGAAGCCGACACGTAAAGCTAAGCGCAGAGGGCAGCACCGAGTTTTCGGTCACGACTCCACGTGATTCGCGGCACGTGCTCGGCAAAGCTAGGTGTGTACTGTATTTGACTGAAATGAAAAGATAGATATGACCGTGAAAGAATTGCAAAACGAAAACGAAAAACGAGAAATGCAGCGAGAAAGAAAAGATTGACACTTGGACCGTTTGTTTAGATCAGCAGAGTTGAATGTAAAGCTTACGTTGACTGAGGTTAAAGATATAGGTGCTACAGTGCGTGTGTAAAAATCAGCCTGACATATCACGTCTTAACATGAATTAGGTGTCATGCATTTCATAATCTACTATTATCTTAACCGAATCGAATCCTGTTTTGTAGTCATCGGAATCTACGAGATGCTGCGTGCAAACAGCAGAGTGTTAGGTCGGGACGAAATTCATTCGTTTTAACGCGATTATCCATCTTTTACGCATTTCCAAGTTTATTGGAAATTCGTGTCTGCCTTTGTTTCCACAACCCACTGCCACGCACATGATACGCAAGTTTTCGCTCAATTATCACAATAATTGAAACACGAGGCAGCTTGGCAGCTATGCGACTGAAAGCTCGCTGGCGCTCCTGGCGGCAGAGTTTGGCAGTCGCCTTCTCTGTGCGTAATTTTCTCCATAACAATCGCGTTGGAGAAATTTATTCATATATACGTAGAACAACGGTTTGCATACTGTACCTACCATACACTCTCAAACGGAAATTACGTTGGTCACGACAATCGTTCGGTCAATCGGAGAAACGAGGTTCCGAGCACGATGCGACGCTGCAATTGTCTCCTGCGTCATTTGAAATACGTATACGTTTTATAGGCATATGTATATACATGCGATTTGTTTATACGGTGCTACTAAACCGTGATATGTGCCGACTATACATTATGCATGTAGGTACACTTGCACTTATCAACCGCAGGAAAGATCCGGAATATCATATATAGTTGTTCTACTTTTTCCATACGACGGAGTGTGTGTTGTATGTGTGTATGTATATACATATATACGTACCAGTAGGTGGGACGTGAGTAGACGACAGGCACTACACAACTACTTTGAAATTCGAATTATAATCATCAGTTCAAATCCGGCATTGATGCACTTGTAAGGTATATATACATGCTCGACCTACAGCGGGATTCACTCATATCATCTTTTAGCTTCTATTCAACTAACAATAAGACAAATTTCCTCTCGCAACGTTCGTTCTTATATTTCATTCATTCGGAGCTTGGAACACGATTTTGCGATAACCATTCTAATAATGAAAACGTTGGGGTTATGCATATTAGGAATTAGGTTAAAGTTCGTAATGGAAAGAAAAATCGTGAAGAAATGAATTTACAGGGGTTCCTCCGGGAATCCCCGACATCGACATCGGTAATTCCTCCGATGAAGATTTTGCGTCAATAAAAAAATAGCAGCCGACATTAATTTTCGTGATCTTGTTGAATCAGCTTTATACCTGAATAAAAATCATAAAAGAAGCTATACGTATGTATATATACATGCGCACGTACATTAGTTCAGCAGAACGGTTTGAAATGTCATCCGACCATTGAAGCCGGGTTGTTAATAATTTCTACTTTCCCGGATATTTTTTCGATGATTTTTTTCTTACGCATACTCCTATAATAATACCTATGCGCGTGTATCGTCTGTTTGGCAAATTGTGAAAGGGACGAAAAAAGAGGATTTCAACCTTCAACGCGTGTAGATATAGTAGCTTAGTAGGCAGGTATAACATTTCACGATGCGATGATCTATATATATACCTAATCGCGTGTTGAATGCTTGCCAATTTTTTTGTTCCTTCTTCATCTGCTTCTTTTTTTTTCTTGTTAACCTACATAGTGCCTATAGGTAAATTTTGTGCCCGCGTACTTCAATCAATGCCGGCTTCGGCACGAGCGGGAAATCACGTTGAAAACTTATTCCACTTCTCTCCCCATTTCAGTATTTAAAGATGAAAAATGTCAACGATTAGTTATACACACGTATATATATGCCCGCGCGCGCGAATTTCCCGTGTAACATATACACGCGATATAGAACTGTATAAGTATTATACGCGTGCATACCATACTGCGGGGTATATATTATAAACAATTTGTAGTACTTTATTATGATTCTGAAATCATAATAACCACATGACATACGCATATACACATAATATAGGTACATATACCCATGTATATATACATATAATGCAACTTGTTTCATCCTCCGGCACCGTTCTAAAATACCAATAAAATTCAAACCACAAATGTTTCCGTATACATTGTGTTATATTGTTATGGTATGTTATGTTATGGCGGAAAGGGGAGAAGATGCTTGAGGAATTTATCGATGTAGATTACCCACGGCCGCACAGAAAATCCTATATGAGCGTCACAGTGTGTGTTAATGCGTTACGTGAAACGTTGCAACGCATATATACCGATATATACAATGTACATTATCATTCTCATATGCAGTCTCCTGCATACAAGAATACGTGCTGCATGTATTATATATGTATTGATATATGTGTGCAATCCCTCTATAGCCGCCTCTCTTTCTACGTGCGTCAAATGGAAAGACAAATAATAGTTTAACATAACAAATTACTTATTCGATGGGCGTGAATCCGAGGGAAAACACATTCATTTCATTAGCTATAATAATACCTATGTGCTATTGTCTCTACGTATGTAGTACATGCTATTTACTGTGTATATATGTATAATATATGCCTCAGGTGTTCAAGGCTGCGTTAAACACGAAATTATGCCTATTTACCGAAATACCTATATATGTATGTAATGTTGAAATTTTGTTCAACCTCCCTTTCCCATTAAAGGCTGCTGGTATTTATTCATGGTGAAACTTATCAGCGTGCGATAACCTTTCATGCAGGCAATATTTTATATACGTATACGTATTCCATTTTGTTTGTTCCGTTTTTTTTTTCTTTTTTTTTTTCGTTTTGTACGAGTCGACCGATTCGACGTTAAGGAGAAAGAAAATAAACAGAAAGGAAAAAATGATGTAGATTACAAAGTTTATTGCGTCGTTGTGAAGATTTATGGGATATTAATTTTATAACAATTTATTTAGGTCACAGGCTAAAATATGAAATAGAAAAAATGTAAAAATTTATAATAATCATATGAAATATTTGAGAATCTGATCATCGCTGTAATCTGAGAATCTTGTGGCACGAGCATCATTCTCAACTGCTCCGGGATAGTGAAAATATGAACTCCGGAAGAATTTCGAGGGCACGTTGGATAATAGGATTAGAAATTGGTTTTTGAAATATGAAATTTTTAATTCTCCTCCCTTCTTTCCACACTAAACATAATTGTATGCACGACACACCTATTTTTGTCAATTGCAAATATCTTTTCATTTCTATACCTTTTGCTATTTTCTAAACTTTCCTTTCCTACGGGGTTTTCTGGGGTTTTTCCTATCCACCGGTCGGTACGTGGAAGAAGGGTAGCCTGCAGGCCAACGTCGCAGGGTCATATAAAATCTGGCGACCAGATTTCACTGGCCAGCGGACCTTCCTAGGTCCCGGCTTTCGCACATCATGCATCGTCCCCTCTTTTGGAAAAACCTCCTCTATCTTCTTTTACTTTAACCTCAGCAGGTATGCACTCGCATACCCTGCGGACAGTCTATATATATCACTCAATTTCGCTGAGAGCAGTACGTTTTTCCGACACGACCTCTTGACTTTTCTAGAAACTATTTTCTTACAAACTTTTCCCTCAAGAACTATTCTTTTTTCACCTTCCAATATTTGTAAATAAATTTGTATATAAACATATTCACCGAGTCCGAATTATTTCACCGGCGCGATCACTCGCACAAAAATTCATCGAGCGTATGTTACGATAATTGATTTTTGTTTTCATTATACTTGTGCAACCGAGTGCAACACTAACTAGTAAGGAAAATACTAATTATAACACGTATGCAACACCCAACGCAACAGATTGATCCACGGCATAACGTTTGCGTCAATCCATAGAGTATATTATACTTGCCTACTCGTTAATTTTGTATGGTTGAACGATTTT
This sequence comes from Phymatocera aterrima, assembly GCA_963170745.1. NCBI lineage: Eukaryota > Metazoa > Arthropoda > Insecta > Hymenoptera > Tenthredinidae > Phymatocera > Phymatocera aterrima. The sequence goes on from OY720662.1 coordinate 14,396,157, forward strand.
TGATTTTTTTCGAAGGTTCTCTCGGTCTAATTACCGCTGCTGCCGGATGCTGCGTGTATTTTAAGCGAATAAGCGGAAGTGGCTTTAAGGGGAACTGAATATGCGATCGAAACCTGCTATAACGAATCAGTTAACAAGTTATTTTGACAACCAACGTGGGCGTTGATCAAAGATCTATACCAAGATTTATGCCTATCTCTTGCCCCCCATTGTGTTTTCGGTGTAGATATACTGTATACTGTATACCGTAGGTTACATATCTATGGCAGACAAACTATTCTTCGACTTCTGTCAAGTCTCAAAACTTGACAAAAATATGTATGTATGATATATATATGCATGTTGACATAGAAATTATTTATGAATTCATTAATAAATTATGCCTAAAAATATATGATACCTATACTTTGCGTTACTCTCAATAATTGCTACGTAGGTATATCTTCTTATACATGAATAGGTATGTGGGATTTACAGTTCCGTCGAACATTATAATTCGTCATTTCCTCGCCTGGACTGCCTCGATTTCACTTCAATGCTCTCCCGAATCCACTTGTTCGTTTATTGTGTTAGTCTTGCAGGATTCCTATCTTCGTTTATATTCGTGCTAAATCAACCGTTCATATACTCTCCTAAACAGCTATCAAGAGGACGTAAATCATCCCAGATCTACCGACTTGAAACTAATTGAATTATCTCTGAAATTCATAACAAGTTCATTCACCGGATCACGTTTACCCAAGTAGAGGATCATCGTCGTTCCTCTTTCCTAACTTCGACACCAATCAAGAAATTTATAGTACCTATTACTCGATAAATTCAAAGTATATGCGCGACTCGGTAATCTCGGTGCATATTGGTCTGTATGAGACGATTCACACGAAGTAGATCTTTTCCTTTTTCTCTTCTTCTCGTATAGAGCTCAGATTTGCATCGTATTCACGGTATTGGTATCATGAGTCATGGGCTGTTTCTCGCGGTTCACCTCCGGGGCGTTAAAATTCCTCAAGGAATTTCAACATTTTCGGCCAACTCTGCAGGACCGTAGGTTTATCTATATAATATACCAAATATACACGTAGGTGTACGTACGACGGATAACAAAGCACGGTTCATAGAAAATTTGGTTGCATGTATATGCATGCATTCAATATACGTACACAGTAAAGGAGAATAATGAATTCATGTTATTAGTTGATTAGCATATAATGAATCACGTGGGCGAAATCCACAGCATCCTCTGCTCGCTTCCTCGTTGACGTTTGTCAAAGATCCCCTACCCTGGACTAGCTTCTATAGTTGGGTGAGCGCACTCGCGTATACGTTTACATATTATACCTATCTATTCGCGAATCGGTATACAGGTTACGTTACGCGGTTACATACATTCGCATTGACTCATGCGGTTGAGTCACTCACGCCGACGAATACCGAGACTTAAAGAAGCCAAGAATAGTTATAATAAAACCACCACGATCCCATATCCGAGAAGGCCGCGCAGGTAACATACCCGCCGAGTCTAGTTCATACATACATAGGTATAACAGTGAATGCCATACTTTCATGCGTCAATGTTCAGCATTAATGAGATGCGGCGCCATCGGAAGCTCATTCAGAAACTCACGTTTTCACTTTTGTCTTTCCGCTTTTGCTTACCTAATACAATACTTATGGTGATTTCAATTTTAGCTGAAGAATTCAATAGTTCTGATCACTGTTACTCGAGCACCAGTTTCTTTTTGTGAAAAAAGTGAAAATGAACATTTAGGAAGGCAGAAATTTTTCAAAATTGCGGAGAACTGTTTTCGAATAATCTCGCCTGAATCTGATACATCAAGTAATGCGCAATATTTTGTATCTGGAAAGGATTTCATCAATCCTCCGAAGTAACTAGATTTACAGATTTATTCAAATTTTACAAAATTAGTCTTTCGTAGGAGAAATTTTCGTACAGCGGGAACTCCCGAGTTAATTTCAACGACTTTCATTTGGTAGAAGGGAGATGGGGGTGGTCGGTCGGTTGCTTGTACCTACATAGGTACGAAAAGACGTTTCACACTGGAAGTATTTTCATCGACGATAAACTCCTTTGATAGGATCAAACCCTACTCAGAAGTTTCCTATGCTCGTATACCTATAGTCACAGTTGAGGCTTTGAGATGAATTTCTACCCATGAATCTCTAGCGACGTTGGAATATATAAACTGTTGAATGACGACGATAGCAATCCAGCAAAATTGATGGACAAAATTCAACCGTGTCCATACATATACATTTTATATATTCATCCATGCTATTGATCTAATATGTCGCGAAGCCGATAAGCCGAGGCATTTCAGTTGCAAATTTATCATTATACTGTAGAAATAATGATTGCGAACGATCTAACAATAAGTTAGATAGGTATAGGTTTACCTCCAATGCGAACTGCGATAGTTTACTATTTTGCCTCTACAACCAAAACGGGAGAACTAGTTCATTGCCGCGGCGTGACCAGTTATAGGTTGTACTCAGACATGAGGTTTATAATCCAATGCATACCTATAAAGCTGCGTGCATTAAAATTTCTAATTTATTGCGCGATGCATTCACGTACATTCTCAGCAATTCGAGTGAATATAAATTCATCTAACTATACTTACGGAGGCTGCTCTGCCTCGCGCCTTCTCTCTCCTCTCTCTCTCTCTCTCTCTCTCTCGATTTTACTATCAGCAAAAGTTAACACTGAATAGCCATTCTGACATAACTATACTTAACTATATTCCAAACTGTTTAGATCCCCATGTCGCGCGCGGCTATTTAGTCACGTAGACCGCCGCGAAAACTATTCTCAACGAAATGGCCAGTTTGTATTTTAGGCTTGTGGGATTTCAGGCTTGGGAGAAAACTATACACTACTAGTGTACGTGCACTTGTTTGTTTCTCTTTTTACCTATATCTTAGAGATTATGAGGCTTGAGGACGTTGTATATAGCTCTTTTATTATGTCAGCACGAAATTCGGACGTTTAGGTTCAACTACATTCACACAACTCCACGGCATGATAAGCGAAAAAAACCTTATTGATTGTTCCTTTTCTTCACAGCTATACCGTAGTCTATTCATAATTCTATTCTATTTATACACTTATTCAGTTATTTATGGTATCTGGATCAGATCAACTCAGGAGTTCAAGAGGAAGGGATTATACGTTGTGCTGCGGTTTATTAAACGTAATTTTTCTCTTGCACACGCAATTTCGGTTCTATATTTTATTTAATTTCTTGATTTCCATCAGTTACCTTGAATTACACGAAATTTTACTCCTTGTCTGAATGATTGCTCTTCAAACTATTCCCAGCTCGAATTATAATACAATAACCTATCATCGGCCGATTACCTGGATACATACAATTTCGAAGCAACTTTATATCTTCTAGCCTGAGACTTGATATTATAATATTATGTAGAACTCTACAATCCTATGCGTACAGCATAATCCTTCAATTACAGATCTATCTATCAATTACACACAACAATTTATTAAGGCCAATCGCAAACGATTTGATATGAATTATTAAAGAGCAGTTTAAGATCGGGATAAAGATTGCGAAACAAGTTCAGCCTGTTCTAAATAACGTTTATTGCTCATTATATTGTATCAATTAACTATATGCAGCCTAGATGTTCCATGGATTGAATCATCAAATCGAGCATGGTGCACACGAATAAATAAGTTAATTTTTTGCGGGATTTCGGAAATAAAAACTTTCTCACGCGGTATGAAGTATAACCAACGCCTTTAAGATGCTCAAAATTAAGTTCCGGGATGTAGAAATTCGCCATCAGCTGCGTTTATATTCGCGCTCCTACAGATCGATAGACGGCTGCTGCCCCCAGATTTCCTTCTACTAGTTGTTTTGTGCTGTCGGTGTCGTAGTATACGTAGGTATATACTTATTCGGAGGTGCGATGTATCGGTGTGTCTGCAGCTCCACAAGCAGCTCATTTTAGTTAAGTTTTCGTCAAGGATAGCAATTACGTTAATTAGTATATAGATACATACGCACGTAATTAGAAAATACTCTGGTAATTAAGCGGCACTTGTTGATTGCTCGGTGTAGCCGAGTCGCCGAAATGCTTCGCGGACAGACTGCACGTATACCCATAATAATATATGTGAATAATCAGAATTCTCCAAATCCTGCTTTTTCGTTTCAAATTTGTTAGTTTTCAACGGCACAACCAAATCTCAAATAACATAATATGAAAAACATAGTGTGCGGAATTCAAATAATTGCAATTTTTCATTAGAGCCATCCCTGAAACGAACGCAATCGAATGACAAAGAATAACAATAACCTCGACGTCGCCGTTGAGGATTCCTGAAATCAGCCACAAAATTATGAAGATGTTTCTTCGTCAAACAAATTTCAGCCAATATTATTTTTAGTCATTTCATTGCGTTAACGCAATGAACTTCAGTCCTGTATTGAAACACGAAACCTGCTCTCTCTCCCTCTATTTTTATTCGAAAAATACACGATCATTGTATGAGCCGTAAGATCAGGCACGTAGAGCAAAGTAAATGGAATCGACTGTATCTAATTTATGCTTACTAATCTACCGTGAAATTCCGTGCATGTAGATCACTGATCTAATTTTGATTGTATGCTTATATTATTTTTTCTCTGTTATATCAAACGCCGTTATAGCGCGATACTCTCATATCGATAATTAACAAGACCGTTTTATTCTAGTTCAGTTATTCGCGTATCATAGGATCTGTATGTATACATAGTTTTTATCGTGCAGGCGGTGAATTTGAACGTAGAAAAAATTCGCGTGAAAATGAAAGGAAAATAGGAGTGGAGAAATGTTCAACGACTATACCTGTCGCACAAACCACTACTGCAAACAACGAAAAGGCACCTATTTCTGACACGTGCGAATCTGCAAACATCGTGCAGAGAGGCTAAATTGAAGCAAGACTTGTACCTATATGGTACACCTATGTGATATCGAGACTTGGCTGCAATGAACGTTTAGTTATTTGGTATCGGAGAAGCTAATTGTATTGCATGGCACGAAATAGGCACCGCGTATATCGAAAGGCAGACTGAGAGAAAGACAATTTTTGAAGGAAAAGTAAAGCAGAGCAAAGCAAAATGAAACCATCTGAATTTATATGTTGCGATAGTCTTGTTTGATTTTTTTCATGTTTTTCATGTCTGTATTGTCTGAATAATTATCATAATGAAATTTATAGTTATTCACTCGAACGTACGCCGTCGAAACGATTGATAATTGCGGAAAAATATTGTAGAATGTGAAAAGAGAAAGAAGAAAAAAACAGAGAAAACATGAAAGTAAAGTAGGTATATACATAGCAACTTGCTTTGTATAAGGAAAAACTCGATCGCCATGTGCGTTATCTTTATCAGCAGCGGAGGGTCACCGACAGTCGGTTTAAAGGTGTTTACTGATCGATTTTAATACATTGGTAAACAATTAAATGATATAGCTTGCTACATCGTATCGTTATGTCAATTAAAAAAAAAAAAACACGAACGACGCGTAATTGAAGACTGAATCAGAGTCACAGAGTCGCATTTGAAATGATTTTTTCTTCAGTATACAAGTATAATGGGAAATAATATTTACGGTTGAATAATCATTATCGTAAATCGGGAGAAACAACGCATCTCCTGAATTCAGCTTCATTCTTTCATGAATCATTTTGATTGATTAATCATTATACCTACTCCTTCAAACATAGGTTGGTATTAAAGTTCATTTTTTACCGGCATACTCATCCTTCGCTTGATATATATCGACGACGACGACGACGACGACGACGACGACGACATGATCCTTCACTTTATTCATCTACTTTACATCAGACTTTGCAAAGCACTTGATAATAACGAACTGCAAGCGGTAAACCGACTTCCGCTTCGTCAGGCGAAAAGATCGACATGCATATATTTGTATATATGTACAATACATACACCGCTGCAGCTCACCGGACAATTTGATCACAAGTCACGTATTATGCTATACATGCTTACGAAATATTTTTTATATTGCATCGAATAATAATTTCTTCAATATTCCGGTACTAGACAGTATTCGGTTGCTGGTTTCACTTGCGGCTCGTCACGTAACACTATAAACAAGCTTTTCTCTTATTGATTATCTAGGTGTTCATACAGTGGTCTGGCTTTTACCTTCCGATCCTAAGTTCATCCTTATCTGAGTGAGCAGTTTCAGAAGAAACTTGATGGAGTTTGGGACTTTGGAAATCTTCCATTGTACTTCTATTGTTAAACTTCTGATCCATTTCTTTGGGACGTTTTTTTTTTTTTTTACTTCTTTTTTTTGCTGGCCAGAAACCATACGAAACGTAGAAATATAATGGGAATCATCTCTCCCATCTGACATTGCGTCGAAACACTCCTCGATTTTCACCCGCAGACAAGTTTTCAATTCATTGTTTTTGTGCTTTTATTCGTTTTATGACCCAATAAACCGGCCTCGATGAAAACAGTTTTGGATTTCTCCGGGGATTTCCCATATCTCCAAAGTTGTGGTTTTATATGACGAATATATAACAGTCGGATTTACGACGCAAATCGTTTCTTCCTGTAGCTCTGATTTTATGCATACCTAACACGTATACATATGTATATCATACGTACTCCCAATGTTTTGATACCACTTTGCGAATACTCCAAAATCTGGGTCTTCCGGCTTATCTAATTACTCGAAAAGGTCGCATTTTTCACTTTTGCCGAATACGTATTACATTATACGTTTCTCCTTGTTTTTCATTTCACGTATATTCACATTCAAGGTACGGTGTTTCACATTCGTTAATAATTGGATATTAAAAATTGATAACAACGACGCCGAGACTATACCTAACTTTAATGTATTCTCGTAATTATTAGGTGTAGTAACGTGCAGCGTTTTTATCCTGAAAATATTACGTAGTTATAGGTAGGTGCAGTATCGTACTTCGAACTACTGTACGTGCTGATAATGTTTTGCTCCTCTTTTCATCCTTTTCGTACTATATTAAGCTATTACCAGCTTCTTTTCACACTTTGAAAACTCTCATCGTTACCTACATAAAACATGTTTTAGGATGGGAAAAACACTTTAGAATAACTTTATACCTTGAGCTACGCTAGCTAAAACGACTTGGGGGTGTCATAACACACCCGCGGTACCTGTTTCGGTTAAATATATGTTGACACACCGCGCCTGGGTTGAATGGGCTTCGTTGGTGTAATGATTCTAATGGAGTAAACGAGCCGGATACAGACCTTTTCTGAAATTTCAGTTTATTCAGAAAGGGTAGTGGAAAACTACGTTCATCCCCTAAAAAGGTTTCGGTTTTACGGTTGTCGCTCCTACGAATTTCGAATGTATAGAACTCAGAGATTGAATAAAGTTATCGTTGGATTTTTTCTATTGCTTTTTCTCATCACAACTTCAAAAGTGACAAAATATACGAACAGGCATTATTTTATCAGTGCGGTGCGTAATGGATTCGTTTTTCGAACTGGGTCTGCATACGAGTTTATATTTTCATAGGGAACTTTGAATGTCGTCGTACCGCGCACATTTCCGCCTGAGCTATATTCTGTGGAGGTATAAAAAGAATTTTGTAAAAACATGGAATCGGGAGTGAGGGGGGGGGGGGGGGGCTAAAACAGAGAAGCATTATTTTTGGTACGATACTGCGAGGATTTGAGTTGTTGGAAATAAATTTATGGGTAATTTATGATTTGGAAATTTGAAAACATTTCAAGTTATTTTTGTGCATTCGCATACATGTTCCGTTTACGTTCGGAGCCGATTGCCATGCGGACAAATTTTGGTTGTGACGTTACCAAAAGCTTGAATGCCCACGCTTTGTTATTTTCTTCCTTCTTTTTTCATTTTGTTCCCTCTCTTCTTTGCGTTCAATTTTTCATTCATTGGCAACGGAGCTTTGAACGTGCGGCACTCGTTGGGAGGCTCGGTGCAAAGTAGAATGAACTCTGATTACAATGGGATATAAATAAACAAGAGCTATTTACTTGAGCTGCATATAGGTAGAGTGACGCAGAGGCGAGTACACGGGCACGGGTACACCCAGCGAGTTCCATTGCGACCACGCGATGTTGCACTCAGTTTTAAACAAAACAAAACAACAAAAAAAAACAATTATCGTCTCAGATCGACACAGAGCGATATTATATTGGTTGAATATGAGGCAAGCGATCGATAATATGCAGCTCTGCGTTGATCTGTATCCAAAAATTGACGTAAAAGGAAGGCGACCACGGTCGGCGAGCAGAATAATTTTCAGCGAGCTAGCCGATCAATATACCGCTTCGGCTACGAAAAGTTAGATCACGGAAAATTTCCCTGTTTATCACTCGCGGTCATCTTCTGTTCAAAATTTTGTGCAACTCCGAGTGATCGGACTCCGACAAGCCAAGTTGCACACTATATACTTAATAATCTGAAGCACACTGCAGCATCCGGTTTCAAATGTAGGTACAACGCCGTAGGTGAATCGTATACACGCTCGTTCACAAACAGCCATACTAACTTGACTTACTTAGTCTGAACTTTTGCTAGAGTTATTTAACATCTCGATATCCGTAGTTTGGAAGAGACAGCATTTCAATGAGTTGTGGATGGTCGATCTTATCAGCATGCGGTCAATGGTTGGCGGGTTTTTATACTGGGATAAAAAGTGACCCGTTAGTACCTACCGAAAGTGGAAGGGAGAAAAGGGAGAATGTATCGAACCTATTTTAATGATTATTTATTGAAAGAAATTCTTTCGATTGTTGTGTATTATAAAACCGCCGCGGTGAACTTTAGGCCGGCTCCGTATTTTTTAAGAATCATTCTGAAATTGGATGCGCAATTCGTTGGCAGGGTGTTTCGATAATTAGAGACGAGGTGATTGGCTGGACAAAAACAGAGATACTGATCGTGGGCGTGAAATTAATTCTCTTGTTTATGAGCTCACTTGGTTGATATAAACTCGCTTGCTCCCTAGGATTTGTATGTGTTCTTAGTATTTTTGAACGAACAGAGAAGAAAAACAACGAAAGCTCCATACCCACCTATTATACTTACTACTTCTTCCATTTATTTATAGTTGAACGTTTATCTTTCTCTTTCCAGGCTCCGCGTCGATTGAGCAAAAAAATGGTAACGGAAATACCAAAGGCAACAAGACTAACAATAATGGCGTTGAGGTGAATCGAAACGAAGAACAGAATGGACCTATCGATATCAAATCTCAAGCGAAGAAGAAACCCGTCGTACCAGGAGGCGGCCCCCTTCTACATCAAGCGTAAGTTTGTTTACTGTTTCCTTTTATTCATTCGTTTCAGACCTAAACCTAAGTGATATCTGTTCGTAAAACGATCGGATTTATTATATCCCCGCGCTTCTCTTATTTTAACGTAATTTCGGGGCAGAAGGACGAAAAAAAAAAGAATGTCAAATAGCCAGAACGACATCCTGTGAGGATCATCATTTTCTTAATTCGTATTTCACTATTCAAATGAATTCAGATCTATATACGTATTTATTTTTCACAATAGTAATTGGTTTCATTATCGCAGTATTTTGATTTCTGCGGGAAACTCGGCTCGTATAAATACAAACCTGAAAATGTGGATTATCGCTTTACTTTCACGGTTCGTTTCATTTAACGTGATGTGTACGTAGTACCTTATGTATTACGTATGTATGTATATAAAACGCAATTAAACCAATCGGATATATGTTCAATTAATCGTCGTTCAGTCTCTCTTTTTTCTAATTATTTTTTTCTTTGTTTTTACACATTAGTATCAAATGGACAGAAACAATGTCTGTCACTTTATACATTATCCACGACGAACAGATCTATCTTTTATTCTACTTTGGTTTTTCAAATAAACAATAGCGCAGTATATATTCTGTTTTCCTTCTATTTATCGCGAAAGAGAAAGAAACTTCGCGTATATATATATATATACACTGTAAAAATCAAGCTACTTTGCCATCCTGCAGAGTTTTGGGACATTCGATTATCTACTTCATACAGCAAAATCTGTTTCATGAAAATACTATGATCAGAAAATTCGAATACCGGGGATAAAAAAAAAACACACACATACACACACACACGTGAAAATATTTCACCATATTATATTCAAACTATTTTAACGATATCTCTATTCATACGAATCATTTTCAAGATCAGACGAGCATACCGATTTGTAGGCTTTAAATTTTGTCAATGAAAAGGATAGAAAGAAAAATAGATTTTTGCGAACACAAGTTCAATTTCAGAATATGGAACAATTGTTGTGGTTCTAGTTCGTCGAATATGCGTGGTGTAAAGAAAACAAATTATAAACCTATGTTCTCACGCGTGCATATACTATGTATCTATACGTATAGTATCTTTGACGAAAACAATTTTTACGAAGATGGAAAAAATAACGAGGTGCCCGCACAGTCAATATTTATATAACATGAAACTAGGCGAGTTTAAACCGTTTACAACCAGAATTAACAATTTTATATTCGCGTTACAGAGAAGTATCATCCAGCCAGGTAGACTTCTTCAAGATGCTTGACGAAAAAATAGAAAACGTAAGTTTTCTTGGTCATTTTTTTCTAATTTGCATTGTACTTAATCACGACTTCTTTTTGACATGCCTATATCCTTCTTTTGAAGAGATGGAAAGGAGATTGAGACAAAAAATATTCTTCGACCTCAGTATTTTTCACTCACAAACTGAAGTTCATTCTTATTCTATTGTTTTCTTGCTTTTCTCTAATTGCGAATCTTTCGGCCATCCTATGCAGTAAAAGAATAGAATTTCGAATCTCCCCGTCTCATCGTTTAATCATATGAAATTCCAGGGTCCAGACTACGACGAAAGTTCAGACCCGGCATCGACGGTAGAACGAGTTTCCGGTTTACTGCGTCGTTGGGAATTGGCAAGTGTAACATGGTCGAGTGTATCGGAATTGAACGCCTCTCCGTCAACCCTTCGAGGTCGTTGTTCATCTTTCAGTAATTCCCGTCAAAGTTTGAGCGCCAAAGATCGCGAAGGTATGCGAAACATAATCGGTGGTCGTCCAGAAAGCGCGCCGATTTTCGTAAGGAATGCAAACCGTGTCGACGGTCTTCAAGAGGCTCATTGTCCGTCGCCAAATATGCCGAGACATATTCTAGAGTCAATATCGCAGAGTCCTACACAGAGCCAAAGAAATACACCGCCGTCATCTTCGTCGCCAACCTGTCTTCGTTACGGTGAAAATAATACGACGGGTAATCAATCGCCGGGTAATCTCACGGCCAAGATTGGCAATAAAATCATATATAATCAGCATCCGAACAATCAAATATACAAAACACAAACGAATGGCGAATATATGAATTCGCATCAATTGTATAGAGAACAGTATCTGCAACAAACTGGTATAATGACCGCAGTACCAAGTCAATTTACCGAGGCGCCTAATTCCGGAAGTGCTGTTATGAGGAGTAATCCTTACGTCCAGGCACCATTCCAGATCACAACAAATCCTGAACATTTTGGATCACCACGAAAACGAGGTTTCAACGCTGCGCAAATGACGTGACTAGAAATCGGCTGCAAGAGTATTGAATGACGGCCAAATACGTACGACTCGGAATCAGAATCAATTTGTTTAACGGCGAATAATAAAGTCTGATAGCGTGAGTATCGAATACGGAATTGGTAATATTGATGCGGATTATTAATATAAATCCACGAATATCGAACTTCTGAGAAGGAAAATGAAGGAGAAAGGAGAAAGGAGAAAGACGTAGAGAATTAAGAGAGAATCATGAGTCTCTCGTATTTCGTTTTCACTGTAAAATATGATTCAGAATAATGATAGGTGAATTTTGTTTTGATCTATAACGGAATGCGAGCTATGAAACGCATCTATCCATACACAGTTCCGCAATAGACCTGCCATCTGAGATTTTCTTCAATTTGACGTATACGGAAACCAGAAAAAAATAGACAAAAAATAACAAACAAGAGAAAAATATATACGTTTTACACCTGAACAAGAAAATAGTAATAAAAAAAGGATCAAATAAAAGTGATCTTGAATACAAAATACTGACAGAGAGAGGAGGAGGAATTTGATTTGGTTCCCCAGTTAATATACTGCGCCTGCGCATCGGACATCCGCAGGATCTCGAGATGCTCTTGTGAAATGAGGTTGCAAATGGCGTTTAATGTACAACTATATAGCTATATGTATGAAGTATGAAGTATGATATATCAAAAATAGGAATCTGCATAAGCCTGTACAATGGATTATTATAATCGTGACAAATCGAAGCATGACGGCGAGGGCGGAGGAGGGATGGTGTATAATAATTATCAAGATAATAAATACATAATCATAAAGAGATGATAATTGAGTCATATAGGAATATATAATAATATGAAGGTCGAGGACAGAAAAAGAAAGAAAAATATTACTGCATACTATACGTATACCTATAATATGCATACAAAGAATTGCGACGGGGTCTGTCGTCAACAGATAATTATGATAGAGACCATACACGGCTATGTCCAGCCTAATAATCTTGTGAGGCTCACAAAGGCTTAATTGAGATGAGATTCTTGAAACGCGTCATTCGCGAGAGTATGATAAGAAGATTATTATACTCATAGATACACATAAGTATATTATGTTTATAAAATTTATTGAGTATTTTAATTGAGTGCCAAAAGGAAAGAAATTCAATTCAATTAAATTAAATTAAATTAAATTGAATATAAAAATTCGTACCAGGTAGTAATGTGAATGTTGTAAACTTGAAACTGTAATAAGAAATATGAAAACAACCAAACAAAAAATGAAGAGAAAGAAATAAAAGAAGTAAAGACACAATAATATTTTTCCTGACTGTACATTATTGTATAAGATTATCGTTATAATATTATAATATTGTAATATTAGAAACATGTAAACTTGTATTAGTATACAAAATACGCCTATGAAAAATTGTTTTCACGAATAATGTATGTAGAAAGAAAAAAAAAGGAAGAAAGGGGCGGGGGAGAAAGGGAAACAAAAAACCAAGAGAAAGTAGGAAAAAATACAAAACAAAACAAAACAAAAATCCCCAAATAAATCATTTGAATAAAACCGTATAACTACATATCTATATGTATATTAATTAAACTCTATATGTAAACCAATCAAAGTACCGCGACTTCACGTAAATTATGAAAATCATTATTATGTAGACTTTTGTATAAATGTTAGTACGCAGCGAGTCTGCGCAGCTGCTGCTGCCTCTTCAATGTAGAGCAGAATAGCGAAACAATTATCATCATCGTGTACACATACAGAAAAAAAAGAACTGACGAAAATTGATGGAAAAAAAAGAGATATATATATATATATATATATAGATATGTTAATGTGCATTAAAAAACTATACTGTACCACCAGCTACGTTATAAATATTGACTTATATTGCATACTTTTTACATTATACGGGGTAGGTGCCCAAGTTTGACTGGCAACAAGCTGGAAAATAGATTTCTCAGAGAAATCTGAGACCAATGTTTTCTTACTAAAAATTCATATGAGCGATAGTTTTCGAGGTACGAAAGTTTTAAATTGACCAGCCGTCGAGCTGCGCACTGTAAAATTATTGGCAAAGAAACTTTGGTCTTAGATTTTCCAGAGGAATCTATTCCTCAAGCTTCCGTCAGTAAAGATGAATATTTACCCTTGTACGTTATGGTTGATTGTATATATATACATATATATTTATACCTATGTTGACCATCGTTTTAGCTATCGATATAATATATTGTACAGGTATATAGTATACTTATTATTGTGTATGGTTGATGATGACACAATTTTATATTTCACACGTTCGTTGAATATGACGCAGCGAGAAATTATAAAGACACTAGTATACCTATGCCAACAATATACTTACATTATATCAGTAAACTGTGTCTCGATTATATATTATTTACATGAAATAATATACTATTTATATTCTGTTATAATATTGAATCGTTTTTCTTTTTCTTTTTCTTTTTTTTTTTTTTTTGTCTTTTGTTTTCAAATTATTTTTTTATTTATTTTTTATATATATAATATGAAATAAAAGAAAAACCTATTTGTCCCTATATACTTGCGATTGATACATTCCATTTTACTCACTCCCGGTACATCCATAATATTCACTCAAAGAAAGTTTCGTTGAGTCACACGAAAATTTTGCTGTTTCGCAGTCGAACGAATTCTTTGTCGAAGCCATCGGAAAATTTGTTCGATCGAAAATTAATTTGTCGATTCAATGAGAAATTTGTTCAATTTTATGAAATTATTCTTTGATTTTCACACGAAAATATGTCGAGACTGTAAATCTCGTGTAAAAAATGAAAATAACAATACATTTTCTGAGTGTAACATATTATATGATACATATTACATATTGTATGAAAAATTTACCTTCCCCGCCAAACTTCAAAATGATGTTCTCTTCATCCCGAAGGAGATTTAGCGTGGTTCATCTGACGGATCATACGTCCGGAGCCGAGCTTCCTTATTCATTGCTTCTATTTCTATGCCTTTGATTAGAGCTTGATGGAGGGGAGAGCGTGCCGCCGATCTCAAGGTTTATCCAAGACTGGACTCCGCTGCGGCCTTAATGAATTTAGCGCAAGCTATTTGGTCTCAAGTTCGTGGCGGACATCCCGGTAAAGCATTCCGAACGAAACGTTCTATTTTTTAATTGTACATGATAGAATTGAGATAAACGTTCGTCTCTGAATCTCAGTATCTTATAATTTTCTAGGTCGTAATCAGTGCATGAGGTTTAAACGATCAAGGCCCAATCCACTCCGAAAAGAACCTGTCAAAGTCGTTGCTTCAAGTCAATGGCTGGTTCCCAATTATTTGATCAAGCATTCGTTTGAAATTGGCCCCCATAATCAGCGCAAAACGGGTTGTGCGATCATATGTGCATGGTTTCTTAATAAAAGAATTGGCTCCAGGTTGTGCCGTCTCAGTGACAGCAGCCGAGTCATTATTTTGAGGAATTGGAGATCGAATCACACGATTTAGGTTAGCAGGAAATGGTCTTGAGGCACTGTTTATTCTATGACGATTTGTGTTATGATCAAATTAGCAAAAGTATCTTATTAGATCTCAGGGAACAAAACGATCGGTGGGAATGACTTGGCTGCTTTCGCCTATATCGTGATTTCACAAGTTGCATTGCAGGAACGTGACTGATTTCCTCTCGAACACGACCAGCATCTATTGCCATTTCATTAATTCGCAATATAAGTCTGTGGTCGGGCTGGAACTCGATGCAAATTTTCGTGTGCAACGGTTTACATCAATCTAGCATTTCCTACATTTTGAATATTTTGAGTATGTAACGATCTCGGAAACACTTGTCTGCATAGCACGAGGGCATACGTCGCATATCGGATTCTGCGGTCTAGTTACTGAGCGTTGAGCGTTGGTCCCGGTAACGCTACACTCGGTTCAATTCGTCTACAAGCTTTCAGAGGGACCCTGAGGGTTGCCTATTCCCAAAATGAATAGTGACCTTTGGGTAACTATGGTTACTTGTGGTCTTGTAACAATTACTGCGTACTCCCACGAGATAGAAACGACCTCGTCTAGACGGGTGAGTTCTTGAAAGACGCGGCTGAAGGACTCTGGATCTGATCTCTTGGTCCTGAGTTCTCAGGTCTGCCAAATGTAGAAGCAGTTCTCGTCGGAGTGTTTCTCGGTAGACTCTTGTGCAGTTTTTACTGCTGCACTATAAATGTATCATCGCGCATTTTCTGTTATTGTTCCCGTAGAAGGTGTTGCATCATTTGTAAAATCTGATGCGATTCTACTAGAGCAGATTCTCCATTGGAGTACGTATCAGTTTTCCATGTGCGACGCATCTTTCAAATAATCTGTTCTTTTTCATCGCATTCTATACACCTCAACAGATCACCGCTCCTATGGCGGGAAATCGCACTTCTCACACTAACTGTCGCGGGAGTAACTTTACGGGTTCCCCGACGAGAAATAAAACGAATTAGGTGCGTGCAGGGCAAAATAGTTTATATTCGACAAAATACGGGTCTCTTTGTGGTCTGATACAGAAATGGTTTTACAATGATTCTGGTTGACGCGGCACCCGTAAGATTCAGTTATTCTGATGATTTGCATTTATACAGCATGATGTGCGATTATAGTTTCCAAAGAATTTCAGTATCAGTTCTGAATATGACGAGTGAGGGATGTCCTCGTAACAATATCTCCTCAGTAATTTTTGTCTGTTATAATAATGTGTTTGCCGGCGTCCTTATACTCCGGTGTAATTGCATAGGTCGTAAATACGATCGGTATTAGCACGTCAGGGTCGAATAGGCCGTATATGTAAGCCGATTTGAAACAGTGTTAACGAGATCCGGGTGAAAAGAACCCTTACAATATACTGGCATAATCGCATTTGTAACGGGCTACTATACACATGCAGTTTACGAATCTGGCTCATCGTCAGCGATCGAGTTATAAATCCGAAGCGGGTCATGGCTCAATCAAGATAGTATACCTATGCATGCGCAATTGACTAGGTATATTTCTATTCCAATAAATTCACCATACAGATATAATGTATGTATATACATATAAATAGCTCTCGTGTGATTTTCGGCAAATTTTGGCTGTTTTGACACGTCTTGTAGTATTTCATGTATTGCCTCAATTTATCCTTCAATTTTGTCTTACACCTTTCGTTGGTACTCGGAAACGTACGTATTATCTTATTCCAGTGATCGTTCGCAATGATACGAAAACACCAAAGATATTTGGGAGCATTCTGTTGTGACCGAATTTTGATTATTTGTTTCTTCGTTTTTATTTTTTCATTTAGGAAATGGTCCTCGCTTAGTATCCATGTATATACATTAAAAATATTTATAATAACGTTGGTGGCGGCCAATGACGATAATAATCACGTCATGTAGGTATGTACTAGGGGCCTTATACATAAATAAGGTATCATAGGTACACGGAGTGTTCATTGGAAAAGTTCCCACCTTAATATTTCAGAATCAAAAAAAAGGAATTGATGATGTAAAGATGCTTTTCACGGGAGGTTTCAAGGTATCGAGGGGGAACAATTCCTCAGCTGTCAGGGATTTTCAGCGATTCATCCCCCACACTCCCAGCCACCCCAGCTTCGAAATCTCGTATAGCATCTCGCCGCTTGTGATACATCAAATCGAAGTTATTACAAAGTGCCAATTACCAGGATGCGCGCTTTTTGAATTCCCAAACTAGTTACACACCCGAGCAACACGTGGAAGGGTGACCTCAGGCTCGCGTTGTGGTAATAAACTGAATTGACTGAATTGTCATGTATCTATTATTTTTTTGACGAGTGTTTCCATTGTCATTGCGCACATATATAACATTTGAAAAATAAACGAGGATTGTCTTCTACCTTTAAAACATCTTTATCGATCGAGTACGAGTCTTCGAGTTTTTACATCTTGGAACTACTTCTCTACGACAAACTTGGAAACAAATCAACCGATTTTTAATTCGCTTCCGGCAAGAGATAGCATTTTTCCAGAAGCATCGATTTGATGCATCGCAATCGGTTTGGCTGCTATTCAAGATCGCATTGTTGCGGTGGCTGAGAGTGGCGGAGTAAATCGCTGAAGATCACTATCAGCTGAAAAACTGTTCCCCCTCGGTACCCTGGAATCTCCCGCAAATCGCATCTCAATATCTTTTTCAGATTTCTATAGATATTAGGGTGTGAACTTTTCAAATGAACACCCTGTATAACATCAGCGTACATAAAGATCGAAAGAAAACATTGGTAGTAAATATAATATTAGAATTGTTTTCGTCAAGGTAATCCTGACGACCGGCTAAAATCGCCTGTGCCGTATATACTATACGTATACCATAGCAGCAAGAACTGAAAATAGAATCACAATCCCATTGTGTGCTGAAGCTCTATGCCTACATACATATTCAAGTTCACTTGTGGCTCTAAGAAAATAAATAATAATCCCATACCTAGGTATGCACGTATAGCGTGTAGCATGAATACATCGCCCGGCGATTTCAATTCTTGTGCGGGACTTGCAAACGAAAGATATATGATGTAGTATTTATAGTCTATCCTGACTCTCGATGTAGCTATAGGTATGAGGTATGCATATGCATACAATATTGTATTATACTGCGTATAATAGTAGATTCATTTACACAATGATTTGCGCCCACCGGAAACCGATTCTTCACAATTCGATTGCGGGGAAAAACAGTATTTGAATGATTTGAAAAATTGTTCTATGATATTCTTTCTGCGCCAAGCTCATTTGAAACTGCATATGAATTTTATTCTCGTCATGTCTTTTTTGTCCCTCACGTCGCGACAGGAATTACTGTCTTCAAGAGATATATGTATATCTAATCGAAAACGAATTGATTGCTAAGAATTTCGATAGAAACTTCAATTTATCGTATTTTGGAAATGATGAAATTGAAATTCATAAATTGGTTTCGCTCTATTTAGATATAGAAAGGTACAATATAAGAAAAAAAACGAAGAAAATCGATGCAAGCATCATACGGACCACATACAAGATTTCAAATCGGGACGACGCCGTAAGTATTAACAGACGTATATAACGAATGATGCTCAATATAAGCTGATTAAGCGAATGAAATGGTTAGAACGAAAATTCAAATATATTGGTCGATCGCGCTGCGGCGCCATAGCGAGTGCCTCCACCTGGCGTCAATATAAACTCCAGCATGGCCGCTTCTGTCAAACACAAATCGAACTGTCAGGCCGATTTACTATAAAAATCGTTCAGGTAACCAAACTTTATGGAGGTTAGATACTTTCGCGAATCGCTCATACCTATTCATATCGAGCTGGTTCATATTTTAGATAATAGTCAATTGTGATTATTCACTATAAATTATGGGTGTGGCTTTTTTGCCACTGTAAATACTTGTACTTGCAGCTTGTAGTGATCACACGTCATGTGAGCCTCACGCTACGGCAAACTCGATTTTCATACGTGTGTTATTTTTGCCTACGTATTCCTCTCAAACTGTGATATGATATCATCAATTCATACAATTCTTGAAGCAAATATTTCATGTTCTATATCCTGCTTTTCGTCATACCGAAAAGATACCAAGAAATAATATGTACCGCCGTAGATGACAATCGCTCCATAGTCGTATCAGACAATTTAAATAGAATCTTCATCATGACAAGTTTATTCGTTCTTTATGAATTCATCAGCAGAAAGGAATCAAAGTATCATTGAATTTGACGATACATTCACAGTTACTTTCTTTCCAGTACTTTTGACAAGAATTAGGCAACTATATTTTCATGGTTTTCCCTCCTTATCTACCCCTGGTATACCTAATACATGACATGAAAAATAATTTGCAGATAAGAACCTCTGCTTCTAAATAACTCGATGTCAATATTGAGAAATGAGAGAATCATGAAACGCATAGAAAACTTGAAAAACATGTATAAAAATCTTGGATCTAAAGAAGCATTGCCAAAGTCCCAAGATGCAAAAATTTCCCTGAATAAAAACCAAAATCCAAATACTGAAGATCCTTTACTTGCTACGACTTCCACTGAAAAAACATTTGAAAACTCTCCAAGAGAGCCAAAAATGTTCCCAGAAACAAACCCGCCTCCTTTCTTTCATCCAAAAGGGTCAAATTCCAGAGAATCCATTCCTCACTCTAATCTCAACAAACAATTAATTAGAACCGTTGATTTGACAGATTTAGAGGAAACTTTAGATGCGCCAGGGGCAAAAAAAATTGTACAGGAGATAGTGGATGCTATTTTTTCTGCAAGCATGGAGAAGAGGGCTAGCGCGGAGCTATTAGGCATGGAGAAAAATAACTCAAAGAATGCTAGCTCAGATTCTTTGAATTCGGATAGTAAGAGCAGCTCGGTAAATTCGAAAATTGGACAGGAATCGGTAAGATATTTTTATCTAAGATTTTGGTATAATTCATGACAAATGGAGAATTTCGGTTTTCAAAGTACCCATGCCTCGTCTTTTACAAATATAGGAATGTTGGGATAAAGCATCGCACTCGAAGAGCTTTTCAACAAGCTCATCTTCAACAGATAATAATATAGTTTCTGCTTTAGAAACAAAGAAAGAAACTCAGGAAAAAGAGACTGAGGTATAGATACCAATTGTAGGAATCCGTGTTATAGAATGCTGTTCTGTTTTTTCATATTTAGTGTAATTTTACCTCACAGTTTGTTACCCCGTCCCAAACTTTTTCTTTCTATCCAAGTTAGCCATCACCAAGACTTGAAATTTGATTTTCGTTGCGTTTTAGCCAAAGAAATCATATCGTTGAAGAATTTTTACGTTCACCGCATGACCCTGTAGAATTAAAAACATGTTTCTTGTTCGTATTATACTTCCTTTAGCTCCTGGTGATTTTTTCATAAAGATAGAATGAATGTTGTAGTATACCAAGTATACACAAGTTATACTTAATTGTTAAATCGTTCACCTCCGACCTACAGCAGGTAGATTGATAATTTCACCGTAGTAACAGGATGTGAAAAGTGCCATTTCGTGTATTTTATTTGTTTTTGATCCCAATGGTAGAGGAAATCCGTTCAGAATAGAATCGAACTATTCACAGCTCCTTGATTAATCTAAAATGTTTTATAAATCTTATAGAATCTGTCGGGGAGTGATACAGGGCCGCCATTATTTAGTGGAGAACACGTTCATGGTCAAGCCCGAGAAGTGACATACCTTTGTCCGTATTCTGGTCCAGCACGAGGAATACTAAGCGTAACAAATTACAAGTTATATTTCAAGAGTATAGATCGAGAAACGTCTTACATCGTCGAAGTACCACTAGGAGTTGTGAGTAGAATTGAAAAAGTTGGAGGAGCATCTAGTAGAGGTGAAAATTCCTATGGCATTGAAGTGTTTTGTAAAGATATGAGGAATCTGAGGTTTGCGCATAAACAGGAAAACCACTCGAGACGCAATGTCTTTGAAAAATTGCAACAGTATTCGTTCCCACTCTCGCACAAACTACCTTTGTTTGCCTTCGAATATTCAGAAACTTTCCCAGAAAATGGATGGAACGTTTATGAACCAATTGCCGAACTCAAAAGAATGGTAACGCCTTTTTATTACCTGTGAAATTCACCTTGATCACAAAAAAACCACTGTTTTTCTTTATAATTGCTCTCATAATCATGATTGATCTTTTTACAGGGAGTTAACAACGATATGTGGAAAATATCAAAGATAAACGACACATATACATTGTGCGATAGTTATCCAGCTGTTTGGGCAGTACCAGCTGCAGCAACAGATGATGACTTAAACGCAGCAGCAGCGTTCAGAAGCCGTGGTAGATTGCCTGTACTTTCTTGGATCCATCCTGAAAGTCAAGCGACGATAACACGTTGCGCGCAGCCACTGGTTGGTGTCGGTGGTAAAAGAAGCCGTGAGGATGAAAGATACGTTCAACTCATAATGGACGCTAATGCGCAAAGTCATAAATTATTCATCATGGATGCCCGTCCAAGCGCTAATGCCATTGCAAACAAGGCAAAGGGTGGCGGATATGAAAGCGAAGATGCATACCAAAACGCGGAACTTGTATTTCTTGATATACACAATATTCACGTTATGAGAGAAAGTCTGAGGAAACTGAAGGGTCAGTTTAAGCTTCAACTTGCTTCTGTTGATAACAAATCACCAGACTACTCACCATGCTTACTCAAATATATGTGCATTTTTTTCCAGAACTGTGCTTTCCAATAATTGATGAAACTAGATGGCTCTCTGGTATAGAATCGACATACTGGCTCAAGCACATCAAATGCATATTGGCTGGTGCTGTAAGAATAGTCGACAAAGTAGAAAATCATAAAACTTCTGTATTGGTACATTGTTCCGATGGCTGGGATAGAACGGCACAGGTAATAAATTGATTAGTTGTCTAAAAGGAAGAGAAATGAACAAATCTGAAGAATTATCGTTAACTTTAGAATTTTGAATACTTTGTTTTACAGTTGACCGCATTGGCAATGTTGATGCTGGATCCTTATTATAGAACAATCAAAGGTTTTGAGGTACTCGTGGAAAAGGAGTGGCTCAGTTTTGGCCATAAATTCCAACAGGTGAATTTCTATGAATTGCATCTGTGAATTTTAGTTCCGCAATTATAAAGAAGATGACAAAATTTGTATACACACTTTATCTACCGATTTTCAGAGAATTGGTCACGGCGATGAACATCACAGCGACGCGGATAGGTCTCCGGTATTTTTGCAATTTATTGACTGTGTTTGGCAAATATCTCAACAATTTCCTAATGCCTTTCAATTCAATGAGCATTTTCTAATTACCATACTTGACCATCTTTACTCTTGTAGATTTGGCACCTTCTTATTCAACAGGTAAAAGCGACTCAAGAGTCACTTTTAATTAAATATACATTTCATTCTTCTTGTTTCTTTTCCATCACTTTATCGTTTATGTTCAACTGAAATTTACAATAAACTGTTGTTCACAGCGATCGAGAGAGAGTTCAAGATCAGGTGAAACAGAGAACAGTTTCTCTCTGGTCATACACAAACAGTCAATTATCTTTATACCAAAATCCGCTATATTGGGCAGGTCCGGTCCACCAGTTAGTATTAATGCCGATCGCTAGTATGAGACATATTAAATTATGGAAACGTTTATACTGTAGATGGAATCCTAGTATGCGGCAACAGGTAAATATTGATCTTAAACAAGTGATATTAAATAATTGAATTGATGAAAGAGTTCATTAAAAAACAGTAAAAATCAAGGCGCATGATTTTCCTGAGATATTATGTCACCTGCGAAAGCAGAATCTCTAAAAAAATTAACGCTGGATATTTATATGAGTGATAGATAATACATGGTTTGCTATTGTATTATTTTGTTTACTTTTTTCTCTCTAGGACCCAGTATACCAACGTACAAGAGAACTTCTAGTCCAAAAAGAACAGCTTGAGAAACAGGCAGAAGAATGTAGACGCGAGCAAGCTACACGAGCTAATAGATCATTGAATTCTTCAGCGCCTCCCAGATTACATTCACCAGTTCATTCATAGCCCGCCGAAACTCCATGAACTCTCACTCACGATATTTTGTAAATGAATTTTAACGCTTATCTATCCATCTATCTTTTTTTCATCGAACTTTGCAACTCCTCTTTGCAATTTTCCACACGATGATACGCACTATAAATACATTATATACATATACATAGGATTCTACCTTGACTGATACATTTACACCTATAGTGGCCAATATTTAAACTCAATTCTGTCCCTCAAACGTCGTAAAAAATAAATAAAATACGTGTTATTAAATAGGAAACAGTATCTTTTTAGTAATAAAAATTCATCTTTCAATACATTACTCTAGTTTTAGTGGCGTTAGCAGTTTATTTCTAAAATAGAAAATTGAACTTTTACTCATTTTCATTTTTTCTCCCGAGTATTTATTACGCAGAAAAAAGCCGGTTGAGCAGTTTGATAGATAATTTGGAACACAGATAATATTTATTCATTATTGTACCATGTTGTTGAAACAATCTAACGTCAGACTAAAACAAGGATTGAATTCACTAATACTCATAAAAATATTAATACTATGAAATAATTTACATGTATATATCTATATTACATAAAACAGGGGGTCGAACACAAATTGTTTCATCTTCTTCGTTCTCGAGATGCGATGAGTAGTCTCATCAACAGAACGTTTGGTGTTTCAAACAGCAGTGATAACACGTATGCACAGAAATAGGTGATGGCAAAATTTCCAAGGAAGAGTGCCGCCTTAAACATAACACACAGAATTAAATATACTTCTATATTGAGCGCTTATTGAATTTCATATTCATAAATTAATTAATGTGATCAGAAAGACGAAGAGAAGAGGAAAACGATGAAATTAAAAATGAGAAACGTTACGCAAAAATAATCGCTACATCCAGGCGTACTCACATTTGGTAAAAAGTCGATGTGTATCGCAGTTTCAGAATGCAAATAAACCGAATTTATGAGAAATGGGTTTAGAAGATATGCGCAGTACGTTAATCTGCTCAGTGGAACAAAACCTTTGAATGAGAGGATTTTGTTGACGATCCCTGAAATATCAAGATAAGAAAAAAAAAAGAAAGAACATTAGTTTTTCATAGACTGCTTTATGTCTAATTTAATATCATTCATTGTCACATTAGTACCTCCATGTTGTGTACTGCAGGCAATTAAAAGCCATGCAAGTCCAATTGCCCAAACCGTTCTGCTCAAGGCAACGTAAAATGCTGCTGATATAATTGAAATATGCCTCTCCCATAGACCAAAGAGGACAAATAAGTTACAAGAACTTCCGAGACACCAGCCGAGTATAATTGTTCTCTGTAAAATTTTGTTTCAATCTTTGAATAAGATATTCATCTTCGAGAAAACGGAAAAGCTGTTCTCGCTATATAGAAAGAAAAAAAAAATTAAAATAAAATAATAACTCTATCTTACCCTTTTTAGATCCAATTTATGATTTAACTTCAACAATATATACGCTGTTCCCACTCCTATAATATACGGTCCGATTCTCGTCCATGGAGGATCATATAAAATATTTAACATATTGTACTGTGCGTCCATTCTAAAAGGAAGACCACGAAATATGATATTTAGGATTTTTGAATGAACTGTTTCTTAGATTGGAAGTTGAAATTAGGAAGAAATGGGATTTCTGCAGCAGAGATTAGTTGTCTCATACAATGAACAAAAAAAAATCTACAAATCCGTGCTACAATTGAAATAGTCAGATTTTGTTAATCAGCGGATGGGCTCGGATGTTTAACATGAGCAAACGGAAAGAGAAATGTTGTATTTAATTTTTTAAGAAGACCAAAAGAAGAAAAGAGAGTCTACCATCATTGTTACTTTGTTTAGCTAGGGTTACACGTGAAGAATTATCAGAATCTATTTACCATCTACCTATATAGTAATAATAATCATAATAAGATAAGACAGTTATGTATAAAATACTCACGTTGGTACATATTCGTAAATGTATGAAATGTATCCTGTTAAAACCGTGGAGGTAATTAGAAGAAACGTAAATATGCCAACTGCTGTGTAAAAGAACCTGTAATGTAAATTATGCAAATGATTTACATACAAATAAAAGTATGAGGTTGAAGTTCATAACGTTGAGGTAGAAAGAAAAATAAGAACCACTGTTCCATGAAGAAAAATCTTTTTTTCATCTGCAAATTTCAGCCGATATTATATTTCCTGATTTTTTTTTTTTTTTTTGCCTTAACTTCATAAAATCTCAGCCTCATACGAAATTCACGTTTTACAATCCACTTATATTGTAGTATATGATAATCGATTGCAGATTATTGATTATATTAATAGGGATATTGACGTGTTATTGCTCAATAAACATTGTTGTATCAAATAGGCAGAATGTCTCGCCGATAAACGTATATACAACGCTTTTACGTATGATAATACGTCTTTCAGGTGGAAATTCTGCCCTTTCTCATACGTCGATGTTTATTAGGAAATGAACGCACTGAAATATAATTGTCACGTATTGTTATTATGATTGGTAGTTTAATGGTACCTCGACAAATGATTCATTCTGTACTTACACAGTAGACAAAATCAATGCGAAGGTTGAAATAATGAAGAATTGCATATCGTTCGATAAGTACCAGCTCCATGTCATACACTGAAAAATGAAAAAGTTTATGACAAAGAATGAATTAGTGTTATGAGCAATTTCTGTTTCCCTAAACACGTGAATCGAGAGATCAAAAACATTACAGTTAATATTGCGTTATTTTACAAAGATATAGCATCAAAGTTCAATTATTATGAATTGTAGAATATTTCGTACCATTGTTTCCCTCCCGAATAGATTGTTTATGTATAACAAATTTCGCCACCAATATTTCGGACATATTTCTTGGGGTCTTTCAGTCATGTAAAATTGTGATGTTTTCCCATACCAGCCAGCGTTTATTTGTAATAAACCCACTACCATCATGTAGGCTGGAGTCAATCTGGAATTATTCGTTTTATACAACAAGTAAAATTGGTTTATAATTCAAATTTAATCAAAAATTCAAAGATGTGGGATCGGAGGAAGCTTGATGTTCATTGTTATGGTACAAACATTTAGAATTATGGTTGTTTTTTTTCTATATTTTACAGAAGTATAGAGACTGTTGCCCTCTCGGTGTTATTTGTAACTCAGTACTGTTCATAATTCCGTACAATATTTTGTCAAATTTGTAAGAGCGGGAGACAAAAGAAAAATAGAATGGTGATCAGATCAGTCAGTCGTCAGATACTTGAATGGAAATTTACATGTATATACATGTGTTCAGTGAGCCACAATCGGTATTCGGCTCTTTCATGAAGCATAAAATATGGCGCGCTAATATGCTTACCTAATAAATCTCCGCAATATGGTTATCGTGAACTCATTCAATTTTGCTTTGTAATTAACCGGTGACTTGTTACCTTCTTTCTTGCCTTTATGACCGTTCAAATATAAATAAGATACTAAGAATCCGCTCAGAAAAAAAAACGTGTCAACTGACAACGTAGAGTTACTTATTACTTGGACTGCAAAACCTTCGGCCATTCTCCATGACCATGGTTTATTATCTGTAATTTTTATTAAAATTCATCAAAACACTCTACTATGCGAGGGAACATTATGAAGAAAAGAATAGACCATACAAATCGGTTATCTCACAATAATTACAATACTTCGTAAAAACAGGATATAGCATAACTCACCCGCATAATCACTCATGTAAAAAATCGTGTGTATCATGATTATCCAAATCATCCCTAAAAATCTTAAACCATGAATGGGAGGAATCGCGTCTCTGTTCAATTTCGTACTTAAAATGATCTTGGTGTTTGTATAACACGAGAAACAGAGTAACATTTTTGATAATGTACTTTGTTCAGGCTCTGAAATAGCAACTGCAGACTCTGTAGTATTCGCTGTTTTCTGGTCATCTGGAAGACCAAGACAAGATGTTGTACGTCTTTGAAACATGCCTCTCATGATACTGTTGGTAAAAATTAATATGGGACGGAAAACAACTCACATTTGTACTCGTTGTTATTACACGGTGTAACTTGTCTTGCTTGAATTTGTTTCTGGTAAACAGCGACGTCGTAGATTGTTCCCATGATCACCATACCGATAGTGAGGATTAGAAGTGTACTGGAACCGGATGTTTATAAAACATCAAAGAATTTTTATCACCGTATAAAAACTATCCCCTGACATGTCAAAACCAAAATTTGAGATAAAACTCACGCTACAAAAATCAAATTGCCATCCAGCAGCCATTGATGATCATCCTTTAAATCTCTTACTTCTAATAACTTGAAATCAGCGAAATACAAATTTCCAACTAGCAGTGTTCTTTCGTGAAATAAACTTTTCAAAATTGTGCCCAACTCATCCGATGAACAAGACGACGGTAAACATAGCCCGAGTGTTATTAAATCCTGGAAAGAGATAACGCAGAATGATATCTCTTGCATCGATTTTGAAAGAATAGTAAAAAAAAAATTGCTGTACTTGTTGAATTAACGAATGGTACGAACTTCATTTGGTAATCTAACGTGATACTGGAGAGTACTGTTGTGACGAAAATGCGTGACAAAGTAGTTTAGCCCAAACGGTGGGAATTCCTCCCGAGGATTTCGATAATCCGAATTATTATGAAGTTCAGAATCGATCAGGACCAGCGGACTCATATTTGACGTATCTTGACACTGGCTTCTACTTCCCAGCCAGTAGTTATTACCATAAATGAACCCCGGCTTGGCCTCGCCGCTCGAGTCTAACACTGTGAAATTGTTCTAAATTTGTTACCGTTTCTAATGTATAACCCTCCAGTTTGTATTCGTACGTTTTTTGTTGATTGCCGAGACAATATCTCTGTGTGAGTTATAAAACATTTAGAGATTAGGTGTACAATGTGGGATTAGATCGAAGGAAAGCGACCTTGATGGAATGCAAAGAAAGTGATCTGACCTCGTGATAGATGGAAAATCTAATTATGGCACGTGCGCGGGCTTCGTGATGCTGAATCCATTACGACATGCCGTGAATTCCTGAGCTATTGTAATATTACGTGAAACTATGGTTATCGAAACCGGTTCACTTATTAGTGATAACATCGACTATGTAATTACAGGTTCGAATTCACTTTCATACATTACGTGATACAGTTCCCCGAGAAATAGCATTTCAACGTTTCTGCGTGAAAAAAAAAAAAAAAAAAAAATATACATGGTGTTACACGGAAGGTACTTTCCTCGTCTCCTGAGAAACAAGTTACTTGCGTAACTCTAGACGTGAAAGTTGATCTGCTTTAACAGAATCCAACGCTTGTATAGGAGCTGTTTGGATCATCAAGTAATAATGACTGTACTTTATGATGATGATGATGACAGTTCCGATTTATTATATATCCAGTTTACGGTTTATGTAATATCATGTAACTCCCGTACACATCTACATCCGAGTACCGGTTCATTTCACTTTCAACTTGAGATCGCATTAAACGGCTATGACCTCTCGAGCCTTCAGACTTTCGGTAGATAGGTACACCCGAGTCTCTGAATTTCTCAAACTTTCTTCACGGTATAAAAATCTATCATTTGAATGCTCAGCTTCGAAATTGATTTAGTGACAAAATTTCAAAAATGAAAATGAGGAGGAATCAATTCATCAAAATTGTTAAACTGTACAGTACACGTAAATTTTTGACAGTAAGAACCTTTACTAACTTTTGAGTGCCCATAGTTTGCCTTGGTCAACCGCTGTCCTAAATGTTTCCAATTCCGTATGACAGATGCTGGAATTTAGCAAACTACCCCTCGACGCAAGAGCGTAAGCCGGAAGTGTTCGTTCGATAATTTCTGATGTTGATTTCCCTTCCAAAATTTGAACGCATGTCGTAGCTACGATAGCCAACAACAGAGCATTGGAGAACATTTTTAAGGGTGCCGTAAATTATTGTTGTATTGTATGCCGTGTTTGATTTCGAATGCTGAATCCACGAAATAGGTTCTGTTCTTTTGACTCACGAAAACATGCACTAAATATCGGTGTAATTTTTTCACGTCAAAAGTCAAAGACAATTCATTTAAGGATCATTAAAAGTGAACAATACGCGATGTTCCGTATGATATAAATGAGGAAAACGGAGTTCAATAAGATTCACATATCGTCACGGAATAATCAGTTGTCTTTGGGCTTCTGCCACGAAGATCTGAAATCTACCCTTTTTGCAGACTTTCGAAGTGTGCAGCAATAGATCACAGAAAAGCAATGAGACTGATGATGGCTTTTCGATCGATTCAATAGTCCAAAGAATTCGCACGGTTTTTGACTGGTCGCAAATTCATTATCAAGTTCCAGTGCAGGGATATGAAAGAATCACGAAATGACGCCTAAGTTGCCGGGCGTCCAAGGAATGACTGGTGCTGTAGAATTCTTTGCCGAATCCAGGAGAAAACCGCGAAGAGATCTATGGTGGGGTTTTACACCGGTCCACACTCGGGGCGCACACGTTTATATTTACGTAGTCCCGCACAGGAGTGCGGGCTAGAAACTTATGCCTGAAAACTTCCATCCACATTTCTAATTGACCAACTCTAGTTTTGACCCCACTCTCTAGCCCTCGCCTGAGTATTTCTGTTGGGGTCTCTCCGGCAATTAGCAAACATTGGTTCCGAATACCACGAGAATTCCTTTTATTCATCAATCTTAATTGATATAAACATTAGTCAAAAACTTGCGGTGTAAGGTGAGGATCACCGATATCTTTTTAAAAATATTATTCCAACGGTTTTGAATAATAATTATTATAGTAAATATATATTCACACGATCTGGACGCTCTTCTAGGCCGCAAGCAGTCTTTGTAATTTGCAAAATGACCGTAAATTGAAGTCTATTATTGTCTGTATGCCGAGGTTGCTTCATAGTGGCATAGATAGTGGGCATGTCAATGATATAAAATAAAATCTGTCAAAAGATATACCTATACTGACTTCATTGTTACATCCGAGGTCGAATTTCAACATTTAGATCAAAGTCAATGCGCACAGCGCTTAAGTCTACATAGCTGTCAAGGTCTCTTTATGTGCAAAACTAATTTGCATTTCAAAAAGATAAACTCCAGATTTTCATGTGAAATACGTTTTTAAAACAAACAGAAAATGGTTAAGTATATCTGAAATGTACGCATTTTTCGACATTTATTTAGCCTTCTTTGTGAACGAGTTCGGACTATATTAAGTACTCTTCAGTTATTAGGAAATGTTTTGTGTGTGCTTTTCTCATGTCCGCACGTGGTAATGGCTACGTACGTGGTACCAATGCAATAGTTCAGTAACGGATACCTCATGTTCCTGTAAAATATTTCATACAAACTATACAGTTGTTCAAATTGTTTTAATTTCCATTTGTTGGGGTTTTTTTTTTACCAATTCCTACTTACCACACCTACTCCCCAGTCCTCATTCTTTATAGATATTGTTTTGCAGTTCAGCATCTGCTACCACAGACATATTACTATTCGAAGGATGTATGCATCATATGGATGAATGCGCGCGAACCTATTATTTATTCAATGCAAATTGTATATCTCGTGTGTTCCAACAAAAATCTATAAATCATCTGTACCACCTTTCTTGTCACTCTCAAAATAATGACTAGACGTCTAGATAATCGAATCTGGAGTGTGATGTTAATAATAATAAATGGAAAAGAAGAAAGTCAATAACAATACGTAATTGTGAAAACTTATTTAAAGTTAGCATCAGTCGAGCAAAGAACTTGCGTTGCCTGTTCTAAAATCTGATACGAAATAAGTCATTCAATGAACATCCCTACTTCAGTCCTTTTTATTCCTCTGAAGCACGGCTAGAAATTCTCAGCTTCTATTAATGCAATTAGACTTTTACAAAAACGGATTTTTCTCCACAATCCTTCATAGTATACTTACCTATCCAACGATGTAACATACAATTATGCACGCACACACTATACCTACAGTGTAATTACATGGAGTCACAAGTTTATTGTGCAGACTGTGGAAGAGTCCCACAACTCGAGAAATGTGGAAATAGATAAACACCCATTTTCTCTAGCAAAACCCTATAACAGCGCAAACGCATTTGAAAAATGTGTCGTAACCACGATATTATACCACACTCGGAAAAATATTTCTTTATATCAACCAAATTTACAGTCGAACAAATTTTTTGTGTTAATAAAAGAACAATTTTTCATATTGGAATCGATATTTTGTTGAATTAACAAATCACTTTTCAATTGAACAAATTTTCCGGTTGATTCAACGAAAAATTTGTCAGATTATGAGACAATCAAATTTTTGTTTGATCCAACAAAACTTTTCTCCGTGTGTATAATTTTGTAATGGTGTCAGTATTTGGACAATGGAGGTATAAGAGAATAAAAATATAACTTTTCAATTGCCATATATCCGAATGAAATTGACTGCTTCAGCTCTGCAATACATACGAGGGAATGTTCCCGGGAATCATAATTACAAGAAGATGTAGCTTGAACCATCTACATTAAAAATGCACAAGTTATAAATAGTCTAGTTCGAAAAGTGACAACTTTTTCATATACGGTTTTTTCGTTCTAGGAATGAGAAGCGATTTCTAACTTATCTTAGAGAGAAAAAAAACGATATGAAATCAATTACAGAAGATAATATGCACTATTTTCCATGTCTCTGTATTACTGAGGACCCGGAAGTTTTCGAATATAAAAATACGAAATCATTTAGGTGATTATAGTTATCTATCAGTGATGGAATTGGAACTTTCCCATAATCAATATCTTATCGGGTAATAAACTTTGAGATACATTATACCAGGCCAATGGAAACTGCGGTGTTATCTTATAGAACCATGTTGTCCAGTCAATTTACGTATGAATACATTTCTTCCACAATCCATCTACTCACTCTATCCATGAGTCAGAATGTTTACTTTCTAATTGCAGTGGTAATTCTATGCAGAGTTTTGTCACTATTTTTCTAAGTTAGGTATTTACACTAATTCAATTTTCATAGGAAATGTAACACGACATTAGATCGTGAAAATATGAGTAAATATTCTCAATTCTGAATATCTTTTTTTATTGGGTCTATATTAGTCTGTATCAGTAACGTAGAAGGTTCATAGTTTTCATTACACATGCCTAACAGCTATGCATTATAAGTTTCAGAAACGCAGCGAAAGTAAAATTACATAATCATATGATTTCTGAAATGATTCATCGAAATGTATATCCGGAAACAACGTTTACTAGCAATATTTTGTAAGGTTTTTGAAATCTTTCTATAATATGATATGCAGTCAGGAAAATTGCTCGATCGCCTTTTCAATTTTAGAGCCGTTGAGCTGCTAGTGAATGTAACAGCGCTTCATCGTTTTGCATTCCAACTGCGACGTAACCAATTTTCTCTCCAATTATATGTTTTCATTTCACAAATTTGCGCGGAATAGCTCGCATTCATTGTGTAAAGAGCTGGATGCTGTTATTATACGTATTATGAAATAACCGGTTATCACAGCTGGCTATAACCATAATTACCTAATAGTTCAACATCCATAATGCATAGCAAGTTGTGGGTATCTTTAATACCAATTACATAGTAAATACGCATGCCAGTAATGACACTATCCAGCAAGGAAACCACCGGCCGCGATGATAGCATTCCGCGCTTGTGATCGTGATTGACGATTAAGAAAGCTAGCACTAAGTAGTTTTGTATACTGATACCTACTCTACGAAAGGCCTCATTACTCCTAAATGCTTTCTATATCATACGTCCATCCGATTAATAATATCTATGTAATAAATGCAGGAAAATGACATTTATTCAAGTTCAGTATGTTATTTAATACGCCTAAAATACCAAGTGGTTTAAACATACCTGTATATTATATAAAGACGTAGTTTAATTGTAAGACACCTACACTGAACACAGGACAGGGGTAATGATGACATAGACGAAAGCACAAATGCTGCAGTTGATAGATTTAATGGATGTTCGTTTTACAGTTGCACCGATCTCATCGTGATAGTTTTTACATATTTATTTTATTTCGGACATCGTACGACATAATAGACCCCGGATACCAGAACTTATGTCATTCCGGTCTGTCTGTGGGTATAGGCGTAAGTGAAAGTACTCTGCAGTTCCCGAAAGTTATATGCTCAATACAAAACAAAAGAATGATAACGAAATTTCGGGAACATACGTACGTACCGGACAATTAAGCTATTTAGAATTAAATGTCGACATTGTTATATACTATACTATACTATTTCTTCCAGCCGAAAGTGCCAATGATTTTCATAAAAAAATTTTACACGAATGCGAATTATACAGCTGTGCAAATTCTGCCATGCAGAAGACAAAGCTGTTCTGAAACACTATAACTTTTAGCCGAAAGCTGTGCACCTTTTGCACCTCGTGCATTCATAATTTCATTTTCTAATAACGAAAAACAAATCATACGTAATGCATATACGTATATATACGATGTGCTCCAAATTTTATTTGATTTTTTTTTGTTATTTAACGATCATTTTCAAAAATTTTTACTCCAAAAAACGATAACTTTCTACGAAGAGAATTACGTGAAGGACTCTGAAGAATTACTGAAAGCTACTGTAAAACGAATACGCGAACCTACAAATATCTATAAATGAAACTATGAAAATGTTCCAATTTCCTAATTCTTTCATACATTTTTTCGTGGACGTTTGTACTTTTTCATACTCTTTCCACAGTTTCTTATAGAAATTATTTCGACAGGGATACAATGCCACCGCGCAATTGCGAATTTAAATTATATTGCATAAATGTACCGATATGTTTGTTTCAAATACAAAATCATGAGGAATAAGTTACAAACATTCCGCTTTCCATCTTATGCCAAACCTCTAAAAATCGGTTTCTATAATCGAGTTTCAGATCGTAGAAGAAAGTACTACTAATTCATTGTACGAAAAGCTATACAAAATCAAATGAATACGTTACAAGCAGCATGTACTACTCGTATTATGCTGATCTTGTACGTACATACGATAGCGGAAGCTGAAGAGGCAAACGAAGAAAGTGATTGTATATTGTATCGTTATTTTGAGAATACGTATGGCCAAACCGCAAAATTTTGCGTCATCTACAAAAAATTATTTGCTGTGGTTAACATCAACACCCTTCTCAATCCAGCTTCGCATACTAAATACGTAATTCCTTGAACTTCAATTGTATTGTATTTAATATTGGGAGATTCCGTCGAAGAAAAAATAATCTCATGTTAATTCAAATAGATGATTTTTGAATTACTCATACACATAGACAGGATATTGCCAGATCTGTAGCCATCAATCTGGAACCGGCATCAATGTCGTACCCAGCTAACAAGTACATCTCGACGAATCATCGATAATGCTCTATATTTCTCTATATTTGCATTAATAAGTCGTAATATAATTTTGGTATTGATCATATGTACAGATATATCACTTTTTCACGAGGTATTTGTTATTGCCTTTGTCATAAGTGCGATTATTTATACTGCGGACGGAATCATAATGGTATACATGTCCATTTATAGCACCCACACCGCATCATTTGAATCATATTGGATGGAAGTTATAACGACGTACGCGAATATATTAAGGTACTTCGAGAAAAATACGCACGGAAAAACCTCAAACCGCGACCGGATCTGTATGCTAAATATGTATTTCCATCGATCTAAAGTATCATGACTATTCATTGCAGATGTCGTGTTCCAGGCCATTTACATGAATAGTAAGACAGGGCCACGAATTGCACCTACAAAATTATACGCAACACAAAGTTCAAATTAAATACAGAGGTATGAAACTGGTACGTATAATACAGCCATCCGTTTATTATTACATAGTACACCATGGGAACTTTCGTTCTACAGCCAAAAATCGACACACTCAGAGACACACAGCTATGTCATTGGTCTTTTCCGTTCGCTCGAGCCAATCATATTGCTGTATGCCTGAGAGTGTGTCGATTTTTTGCTGTAGATGGAAAGTTCCCTGTATCATGGTGCATTCACTATGTGCGATGTAGTATTATGTGAGTTAGCCCCGCAGCTATATTTTCTCCAGTCTTGAATTTTGGCCACCTTCTTTTTACATTGATATATCGCATTTATAACTCTCTTGCGCTATCGATTTCCACTTTCTAATGAACACCATCGGATTTCAGTTTCCAAACATAAATATGCATTCACATATAGGTATACTGCGTGCACATGCAAGTCATTCATGGGACTATAGGACAAATTGACAATACAGAAGAATGAAGAGTACCTCAAAAATCCGTGTCTACTTACGTGCAATTATGCACAATTATTGTTGGAATAAGGAAATTTTGAAATTAGGCAAAGTCAAATCATGAACATTGATAGAGACATAGACTTTAATGAAGTATAGAGACACTAAATCACACGTTTATCATCGACACAATATCTGATGAGACTAAAATATGTCTGTTCAAAGTTGGGGTAACTAATATTTGTAACCTATTGTTTTTTTTTCGTAAGTTGACACTTGATCCATGAGCAAATATTTGACTAAAAAGTCAAATACCTCACATTATGATATTAGTAATAATAAGTATTAAGTAGAATTTTTATTCTGCCTGAAAGTAAATGCCGTCGATTTCTTTGTGGGCTCATTCGATGCCGATGGAGAGATCCTGATACTACAGAAGATCGGTTCGTTTCCAGCCACAACGGAGCGTCTAGCCGGGTAAGCACGTCAGAATTGCCCCGAGAGTTTTCGGACCGGCATTCGAACCAACGTACTCGAGTTCAAAAAACCAATTTTTCCTAAAATGCCGACCTCCTACCCCTAATATTTCACGCCATCAGATGTACTTTTCAGTTTTTAATTTTCTTCTTCGTATCAGGCAGAGATTAAAATCCGGAATAAAACAAGGAAGCCATTGAAATATATACAAAAATATTTTGTTACAAGATTTTCAATCTGGGTTTTCATGGGAAGATTTAGATACACATCTACCAATAATTTTATAGAACACCGCCATCAATCGGTGCATCATTCCAAATTTTGACAAATTTTTCGAGTTGGTGCGCCATTGTAAAAAGAATAAAAACCTTTTTTTTTTGCCATTTCTAGAAGTTGTCGAACGTGTAAAAATTGTAACCCAGTGCTGGCACTTCGCACTCGTCATCACTATTACAATGAATGAATATGTCCATTCTATCTGACAAGAATCGCGTTATCTCGTTTTTGATTTCGAAAACATATGTACTATATCCAACTTAGGTACAGAAGAATATCCTGCTTTTTGTCACCAGTGATAAAGTGCGTAAGTAATACTTCTTGGACTATCACCGTTCAGGTTTGAAACGAAACAGTTTCATAACAGCATATTCAAATGATATTGATATGAGGGAAAGAATTAGAAAAACAAGTATTCGTCGCTCTTTGTTTTGTAAATCCTTTTTCTCGGTATCATTCAATATTTAAAAAATAGGATTCAAGACAGAAAATGTTACCTGGAGATATTGCGGTTTTGGCGCCGAGCACGAGATCCTATCAATGAAAAACAAATTCGATTGAACCAACCGAATATTGCTTCAAATAGTGCCGAGAGAGCATTTATTCCCTCTAAAGGAATATTCGTTCAATTTGAGTTATTATGTCGTTGCGAAGAAAATATGGCTTAAAATTGGAGAACCATGTATATGCTCCAAGGAAATTTCATTTACGTCGACTGAATGCTCTGTGAGCACTATCGCAGTAAAACAACAAACATTGAAACGAATTGAGTATGTAAAAAAAAAAATCTCTTGTTAATCACACAGAATTGACACAAAGGTCTTCTCAATTCTATCCAGTTCGTGTTAATTCCGTTTTCTACATACTCGATTTTTTGTTTTACTGGGATTGAAAATACCGTTTATTTGATTCCACAAATGTGTTATCCTAGTGCACGGTGTTAGAACCGAACCCAAGTTACTGCAGGTTTGGAGACGAGCGTGACGTACTGCGATTTTCCACCGGACCATAAACATATTCGTTCATTGTAATAATGATAACGAGTGCGAAGTGCCAGGACTGTAGTACAATTCCTACACGTTGACCAGCCCCCCGAAATAGGGGGAAAAGATGGTTTGAAATTTTTATGACAATGGCACCCCGACTCGAAAAACCTGTCAAAATTTGGAATGATGTACCGATTGATGGCGGTGTTCGGTAAAAATGTTGATAGATGTGTATCCAAGTTTTTCCATGAAAAACAAGATAAAAAATTTTAATCCTACGATAAAAACTCGTGTTCATTACCAAAATGAGTAAAAAAAATATGTTTGTATACATTCCAATGACTTCCATGCCCATGACGTATTTCGAATTTCAATCTCTGTCTGATATGAAGAAAAAAATTGAAAAGCGAAGAGTGCAATTGATGGCGTGGGAAAGAAATAATAGGCGGAGGGGGTTGACTTCTTAGGAGAAATTGTTTTATTTTAACCCGAGTATGTTGGTCCCAATCCCGGGTGGAAAACTCTGGGGGCAATTTCGACATGCTTACCCGGCTAGGCCCTTTATGAACTATCGTACACGTTGCATGTCAATTTATATTCTTTTCGCTCGTTAAGAAGTTTATTATGCAATGCTACGTGGGTGATCTACGATATGGTATATATTATCGAGTTTCCATAATATTACCTACGCTAGTTTAATTTTACAATATAAATCATTCACCGATAATCAATGTAATAAAATACAAATACATTGATGAATATATGAATCTAACCTAACCTGACCCAACCTAACCCAACCCAACCCAACCCAACCCATCACGAACTCCAGAACTGTTCGAAAACTGATCTCCGAACTCTCTAAAAAAAAAAATCGATTTTTCAAAAATGAGACGCCAACTCCACAGACACCTTTGCTACTTATAATTCTGTCTGATAGAATTAGGAAAATTGGTGGAAAATGAATGAACCTGAATTTAGTATGAGGTATACCATATACTCTAATAATGTGTAAACGAATAGCGATAGTAATGAACAAAAATTGAAACGAAGACATGATGAAACATCACTCAAAAGCAGGTTTGAGGTATACTGATTCACCTGGTGTGCGATTGTTCTAGAAGGTAGGACTTCGAATTATTATACTTTCGACGATGAGGAAAAACTATGATGAACTCTTTCTACGCGTTTTGTAGCATAAACTGTAGTTTGTATACGTGAAATTAATATTTATTCATGCATAAATATCGATCGCGTTCGTACTACTTTCATGTTATGTGTGTATAATGAAGAATCGTGCGCTAATGTTATTGGTATCGTTGAAATAGATTTCGATTTGAACTCCAATTTCCTCTGTATTTAGGATCACCGTCTACCTTCATGAACGGTTGAAAACGAGGAACGAACGAAATAAAGTATGTGATACAAAACTGATGAAAGATACCATTGAGATATTCGAAAGAATTGTCTCTTGGTATGCAATCTGCCTGATCTAGAATCTAGATATTTTCTCTTGAAAATTTTCAAGAGAAAATATCAGAATTATTGATCGATAAGAGAATAAATCGTTATCATTTAAAAATTATTGAACGCAACAAAAGTTCTCTGTCCTGTGTGTCTGTAAGGTTGGCGCCTCAGTTCTGATATATATTTTGTATCGAGAGTTCTGAAATTCTGTCAAATAGTTTCGGAGTTTCTCATAGGTTTGAAGGAGAAATTCGGTTCCGAGTCAAAAAACAGCACTGCTTTTTTTTCTAAAAAGAGGAACAACCGGAACTCCTCAAGCCTATCACGAACTCCTGAACTATTCGAAAGAATCTCAGAACTGTCGAGAAAAAATCGAATTTTCAAAAATGAGACGCCATCTCGACAGACACCATTCCTACTATTAATTCTACCGGATAGAATTATAAAAATTGTTGGAAAATGAAAGAACCTGAATTTAGTATTGGGTATACCATATACTAATAATGTGCAAACGAATAGCGATAGTAATGAACACAAATTAAAACGAAGAAATGATGAAACATAACTCACAAGCAGGTTTTAGGTATACTGATTCACCTGGTGTGCGATTGTTCTAGAAGGTAGGACTTCGAATTATTATACTTTCGACGATGAGGAAAAACTATGATGAACTCTTTCTACGCGTTTTCTAGCATCAACTGTAGTTTGTATACGTGAAATTAATATTTATTCATGCATAAATAACGATCGCGTTCGTACTACTTTCATGTTATATGTGTATAATGAAGAATCGTGCGCTAATGTTATTGGTATCGTTGAAATAGATTTCGATTTGAACTCCAATTTCCTCTGTATTTAGGATCACCGTCTACCTTCATGAACGGTTGAAAACGAGGAACGAACGAAATAAAGTATATGATACAAAACTGATGAAAGATACCATCGAGTTATTCGAAAAAATTGTCTCTTGGTATGCAATCTGCCTGATCTAGAATCTAGATATTTTCTCTTGAAAATTTTCAAGAGAAAATATCAGAATTATTGATCGATAAGAGAATAAATCGTTATCATTTAAAAATTATTGAACGCAACAAAAGTTCTCTGTCCTATGTGTCTGTAAGGTTGGCGCCTCAGTTCTGATATATATTTTTTATCGAGAGTTCTGAAATTCTGTCAAATAGTTTCGGAGTTTCTCATAGGTTTGACGGAGAGATTCGGTTCCGAGTCAAAAAACAGCACTGTTTTTTTTTCTAAAAAAAGGAACAACCGGAACTCCTCAAGCCTATCACGAACTCCTGAACTATTCGAAAGAATCTCAGAACTGTCGAAAAAAAATCGAATTTTCAAAAATGAGACGCCATCTCGACAGACACCATTCCTACTGATAATTCTACCGGATA
Source organism: Phymatocera aterrima (assembly GCA_963170745.1). Lineage (NCBI taxonomy): Eukaryota > Metazoa > Arthropoda > Insecta > Hymenoptera > Tenthredinidae > Phymatocera > Phymatocera aterrima. The sequence continues at coordinate 14,436,326 of OY720662.1, forward strand.
GAATTATAAAAATTGTTGGAAAATGAAAGAACCTGAATTTAGTATTGAGTATACCATATACTAATAATGTGCAAACGAAAAACGATAGTAATGAACAAAAAATGAAACGAAGGAATTATATGAATCTGACCCAACCCAACCCAACCCAACCCAACCCAACCCAACTTCGCAATGATCTCAGAACTATCTAAAAAAAAAAAAAATCGAATTTTCAAAAATGACACGCCAACTCCACAGACACCTTTCCTACTAATAATTCGACCTGATAGAATTATGAAAATCGTTGGAAAATGAATGAACCTGAATTTAGTATTAGGTATACCATATACTCTAATAATGTGTAAACGAATAGCGACAGTAATGAACAAAAATTAAAACGAAGAAATGATGAAGCATAACTCACAAGCAGGTTTTAGGTATACTGATTCACCTGGTGTGCGATTGTTCTAGAAGGTAGGACTTCGAATTATTATACTTCCGACGATGAGGAAAAACTATGATGAACTCTTTCTACGCGTTTTGTAGCATCAACTGTAGTTTGTATAAGTGAAATTAATATTTATTCATGCATAAATAACGATCGCGTTCGTACTACTTTCACGTTATGTGTGTATAATGAAGAATCGTGCGCTAATGTTATTGGTATCGATGAAATAGATTCCGATTTGAACTCCAATTTCCTCTGTATTTAGGATCACCGTCTACCATCATGAACGGTTGAAAACGAGGAACGAACGAAATAAAGTATATGATACAAAACTGATGAAAGATACCATCGAGTTATTCGAAAGAATTGTCTCTTGGTATGCAATCTGCCTGATCTAGAATCTAGATATTTTCACTTGAAAATTTTCAAGAGAAAATATCAGAATTATTGATCGATAAGAGAATAAATCGTTATCATTTAAAAATTATTAAACGCAACAAAAGTTCTCTGTCCTGTGTGTCTGTACGGTTGGCGCCTCAGTTCTGATATATATTTTTTATCGAGAGTTCTGAAATTATGTCAAATAGTTTCGGAGTTTCTCATAGGTTTGAAGGAGAGATTCGGTTCCGAGTCAAAAAACAGCATTGTTTTTTTTTTCTACAAAAAGGAACAACCGGAACTCCTCAAGCCTATCGCGAACTCCTGAACTATTCGAAAGAATCTCAGAACTGTCGAGAAAAAATCGAATTTTCAAAAATGAGACGCCACCTCGACAGACACCATTCCTACTATTAATTCTACCGGATCGAATTATAAAAATTGTTGGAAAATGAAAGAACCTGAATTTAGTATTGGGTATACCATATACTAATAATGTGCAAACGAATAACGATAGTAATGAACAAAAATTGAAACGAAGAAATTATATGAATCTGACCCAACCCAACCCAACCCAACCCAACCCAACCCAACTTCGGAGGGATCTCAGAACTCTCTAAAAAAAAAAAAAACCGAATTTTGAAAAATGACTCGTCAACTCCACAGACACCTTTCCTACTAATAATTCGACCTGATAGAATTATGAAAATCGTTGGAAAATGAATGAACCTGAATTTAGTATTAGGTATACCATATACTCTAATAATGTGTAAACGAATAGCGATAGTAATGAACAAAAATTAAAACGAAGAAATGATGAAACATAACTCACAAGCAGGTTTTAGGTATACTGATTCACCTGGTGTGCGATTGTTCTAGAAGGTAGGACTTCGAATTATTATACTTTCGACGATGAGGAAAAACTATGATGAACTCTTCCTACGCGTTTTGTAGCATCAACTGTAGTTTGTATAAGTGAAATTAATATTTATTCATGCATAAATAACGATCGCGTTCGTACTACTTTCACGTTATGTGTGTATAATGAAGAATCGTGCGCTAATGTTATTGGTATCGATGAAATAGATTCCGATTTGAACTCCAATTTCCTCTGTATTTAGGATCACCGTCTACCATCATGAACGGTTGAAAACGAGGAACGAACGAAATAAAGTATATGATACAAAACTGATGAAAGATACCATCGAGTTATTCGAAAGAATTGTCTCTTGGTATGCAATCTGCCTGATCTAGAATCTAGATATTTTCACTTGAAAATTTTCAAGAGAAAATATCAGAATTATTGATCGATAAGAGAATAAATCGTTATTATTTAAAAATTATTAAACGCAACAAAAGTTCTCTGTCCTGTGTGTCTGTACGGTTGGCGCCTCAGTTCTGATATATATTTTTTATCGAGAGTTCTGAAATTATGTCAAATAGTTTCGGAGTTTCTCATAGGTTTGAAGGAGAGATTCGGTTCCGAGTCAAAAAACAGCATTGTTTTTTTTTTCTAAAAAAAGGAACAACCGGAACTCCTCAAGCCTATCGCAAACTCCTGAACTATTCGAAAGAATCTCAGAACTGTCGAGAAAAAATCGAATTTTCAAAAATGAGACGCCACCTCGACAGACACCATTCCTACTATTAATTCTACCGGATCGAATTATAAAAATTGTTGGAAAATGAAAGAACCTGAATTTAGTATTGGGTATACCATATACTAATAATGTGCAAACGAAGAACGATAGTGATGAACAAAAATTGAAACGAAGAAATTATATGAATCTGACCCAACCCAACCCAACCCAACCCAACTTCGGAGGGATCTCAGAACTCTCTGGAAAAAAAAAAAAATCGAATTTTCAAAAATGACACGCCAACTCCACAGACACCTTTCCTACTGATAATTCGACCAGATAGAATTATGAAAATTGTTGGAAAATGAATGAACCTGAATTTAGTATTAGGTATACCATAGACTCTAATAATGTGTAAACGAATAGCGATAGTAATGAACAAAATTAAAACGAAGAAATGATGAAACATAACTCACAAGCAGGTTTTAGGTATACTGATTCACCTGGTGTGCGATTGTTCTAGAAGGTAGGACTTCGAATTAATATACTTTCGACGATGAGGAAGAACTATGATGAACTCTTTCTACGCGTTTTGTAGCATCAACTGTAGTTTGTATACGTGAAATTAATATTTATTCATGCATAAATAACGATCGCGTTCGTACTACTTTCATGTTATATGTGTATAATGAAGAATCGTGCGCTAATGTTATTGGTATCCTTGAAATAGCTTTCGATTTGAACTCCAATTTCCTCTGTATTTAGGATCACCGTCTACCTTCATGAACGGTTGAAAACGAGGAACGAACGAAGTAAAGTATATGATACAAAACTGATGAAAGATACCATCGAGTTATTCGAAAGAATTGTCTCTTGGTATGCAATCTGCCTGATCTAGAATCTAGATATTTTCTCTTAAAAATTTTCAAGAGAAAATATCAGAATTATTGATCGATGAGAGAATAAATCGTTATCATTTAAAAATTATTAAACGCAACAAAAGTTCTCTGTCCTGTGTGTCTGTAAGGTTGGCGCCTCAGTTCTGATATATATTTTTTATCGAGAGTTCTGAAATTCTGTCAAATAGGTTCAGAGTTTCTCATAGGTTTGAAGGAGAGATTCGGTTCCGAGTCAAAAAACAGCACTGTTTTTTTTTCTAAAAAAAGGAACAACCGGAACTCCTCAACCCTATCACGAACTCCTGAACTATTCGAAAGAATCTCAGAACTGTCGAGAAAAAATCGAATTTTCAAAAATGAGACGCCATCTCGACAGACACCATTCCTACTATTAATTCTACCGGATAGAATTATAAAAATTGTTGGAAAATGGAAGAACCTGAATTTAGTATTGGGTATACCATATACCAATAATGTGCAAACGAATAACGATAGTAATGAACAAAAATTGAAACGAAGAAATTATATGAATCTGACCCAACCCAGCCCAACCCAACCCAACTTCGGAGGGATCTCAGAACTCTCTGAAAAAAAAAAATCGAATTTTCAAAAATGACACGCCAACTCCACAGACACCTTTCCTACTAATAATTCGACCTGATAGAATTATGAAAATCGTTGGGAAATGAATGAACCTGAATTTAGTATTAGGTATACCATAGACTCTAATAATGTGTAAACGAATAGCGATAGTAATGAACAAAAATTAAATCGAAGAAATGATGAAACATAACTCACAAGCAGGTTTTAGGTATACTGATTCACCTGGTGTGCGATTGTTCTAGAAGGTAGGACTTCGAATTATTATACTTTCGACGATGAGGAAAGACTATGATGAACTCTTTCTACGCGTTTTGTAGCATCAACTGTAGTTTGTATACGTGAAATTAATATTTATTCATGCATAAATAACGATCGCGTTCGTACTACTTTCATGTTATATGTGTATAATGAAGAATCGTGCGCTAATGTTATTGGTATCGTTGAAACAGATTTCGATTCGAACTCCAATTTCCTATGTATTTAGGATCACCGTCTACCTTCATGAACGGTTGAAAACGAGGAACGAACGAAATAAAGTATATGATACAAAACTGATGAAATATACCATCGAGTTATTCGGAAGAATTGTCTCTTGGTATGCAATCTGCCTGATCTAGAATCTAGATATTTTCTCTTGAAAATTTTCGAGAGAAAATATCAGAATTATTGATCGATAAGAGAATAAATCGTTATCATTTAAAAATTATTAAACGCAACAAAAGTTCTCTGTCCTGTGTGTCTGTAAGGTTGGCGCCTCAGTTCTGATATATATTTTTTATCGAGAGTTCTGAAATTCTGTCAAATAGGTTCAGAGTTTCTCATAGGTTTGAAGGAGAGATTCGGTTCCGAGTCAAAAAACAGCACTGTTTTTTTTTCTAAAAAAAGGAACAACCGGAACTCCTCAACCCTATCACGAACTCCTGAACTATTCGAAAGAATCTCAGAACTGTCGAGAAAAAATCGAATTTTCAAAAATGAGACGCCATCTCGACAGACACCATTCCTACTATTAATTCTACCGGATCGAATTATAAAAATTGTTGGAAAATGAAAGAACCTGAATTTAGTATTGGGTATACCATATACTACTAATGTGCAAACGAATAACGATAGTAATGAACAAAAATTGAAACGAAGAAATTATATGAATCCGACCCAACCCAACCCATCATGATCTCCCGAACTGTTCGAAAACTGATCTCCGAACTCGCTAAAAAAAAAAAAATCGCCATTTTTCCAAAATGACACGCCAACCCCACAGACACCTTTCCTACTAATAATTCGACCTGATCGAATTATGAAAATTGTTGGAAAATGAATGAACCTCAATTTAGTATTAGGTATACCATATACTCTAATAATGTGTAAACGAATAGCGATAGTAATGAACAAAAATTACAACGGAGAAATGACGGAACATAACTCAAAAGCAGGTTTTAGGTATACTGATTTACCTGGTGTGCGATTGTTCCAGAAGGTAGGACTTTTATGATTATCAGTCTCGGTGACATTGGTCGGTTGTCGAATTATTTGGCTCCCCGGGTATATTGTGATTGGTCTGTATTTTGTGGTTCAAAATCTTCATTGACCTGCGAGAGCAGGAGATAAACGGAAACATTATTATCGGGAAAGCATTTTTATGAGCGATAGAAGCAAGAAAAATGACCAGATTTTTCAGACCTAACAAAAATGTATTGAAGAATTCTCATAGCTGAGATAATAAAGTTGAAAAAATATAATTCAATTTGGCTAAAGAATCATTTCCGCATTTCCAGTAGCTATGTTATTCTATCCGAAGAGTGATTTGATCACAGAGTACACACGATTAGAATTAGGATTTGAATTCAACAGCTACAAATAGGGAAGGTCAATGACGGCGCAAAGCATGAAAACAAACGGAAAATGAAACAGCCACGATGTGTGTTCCGTAATCGAGTTTTATATTCCATATAAATTGCACGAACCGGCTCAAATTAATTTACTATCAACGAAGACAAAAGATTATGATGCATTCTTTCTACCCGTTTTGTAGCATAAACAGTAGTTTGCATACGTGAGATTAATATTTATTGAGGCTGAATACCGATTGCGTTCGTACTATTTATTTATTTTCTTTCCACGAATTAATTTGGATAACTTAATTTTAGATGGGACGGTATTACAGTTTATATTCCGCACAGCAGTTCAACCGACAATTCTGAGAATCCAGCTTGTAGCGCCCCCCCCCCCCCCCCCCCCCCCCCCCGTGCCTGTTGGAGAAATCCCTTTGAATATAAACAAAACTCGCCGAGGAAAAAACAATTCGTTCCATTTCTTGAACGGTACGAAAATCGAATACACACCTTACATTATCACGTTAATCCTAACTCGATTATACAGATATTTTTCGATGCATGGATACTTCGCCCACGGGTTCATTAATAATAATTTCGAAAATGAATAAAAGAAAAGAGCGGAACGAATTATTTTGATCACCGCATTAGAGTACAGCACAGGAAAACCACGAATGAACCAAAAAAAATAGATCTATCTACTCACTTCATCTTGTTCATATATTTACAGTATTCCCCCCCCCCCCCCCCCCCCCCCCCCCCTTCTCATTTACTTCCATTTTTCTTTCGTTATTTTTCTGCACAGTCTATTATTCAGCTTGATTAAACCGTCGTTAATTTTGAAAAATCAGAGTTTAGCTTACGGGGTTGAGCGGACACTTGTAAACAAATCTGACGCGGAAAAAAAGAGCTCCGTTATTGGATATAGGAAATATGCAACATACCTATATCACGATATTAGAAATTATGTACGATAATCGTGGTTTTTCTCAACAGTTTCCTACACCGACGTTAATTGTTTCATTTTCACGCACACGCAAATCATCCGATACTCGAAAAGTACATTTTATTTTCACTATGATCACTTGATAATAAACAGCCGATAGAAAAAAGAACGAGTTTAGGCGGGCACTGATGTCGTGGTAGTAGACTGATTAACAAGAGAAGAGAACGCGTTTTTTCCTCCCGCCCCGTGAAATTAGCCAACGGTTAAACAACATCTGAGCATCGCGCATTCAAAAAATTCAACCAACCAATGTCGAATCTCGAACGATTTCGAAATAACTCTGAGATGAATAGAAATACCATTTGAATATTATTTGTTTTTTCGAACGAATTTGAAGCAGATTTAATAATTTGATAAAAAAAATTATAAACATAATACTCATTCAATTAAATGTGTATTTCCACTTGAAAATTAATTCAGATAGCACAACTGTTGACATTTTTTATACCGCTTCAACGGCCAATTCGTATGAACCGCCGCCCAGCTCGCTGGGTTGTTCTGCCGCTTGTAAACAAAGATGGCCTTGAAAAGACCCAGTCTCATTTTTCCAACGACACAAAACTATTATCCGGCAATTTCACGGTACCAACAGTTTGCGTAGCCCATACAGATATTTCTTCGGTACCATGTATTGTACCTCAATTCACGAACGAAAAGTATATATGTGGACACGAATTTTTCACATGTTTATACTAACCAGCAATAATCACCCTGTGTAGATTAAAATGTTTCCAACATCCCACTGTAGAGTATTCATACTTCCATTATGGGAAAAACTATTAGCGGGAATAATTCAATGATACCGAAGCTGTACGATCATCATGTCACTGTCAAACAATACGCGAGAACGACCGAAGACGATGTTATCCCTTCAAGCACCATCGGAGAATCTGAAGCTCTGAACATTTGCCTAGACTGTTCATTCGCCCCCCCCCCCCCCCCCCCCCCCTCGCGCGCAGCACGATCACGTCAAATTTCTTTGCTTTCAATTGTCCCGCATTAATAGCATTATATTAAAAAAATCATTATTTACATACTATTTCAGAATAAGCGATGATTAGATGATAATGATAATAATAAACAAAATTTACAAGCAGATATTGAGTAGAAAATTTTGTTTGTTTGTTTGTAAAACGGATAATGAAATAATTTAGACCAAATATTTTTCATGTTATATGTGTATAATAAAGAATCGTTCGCTAATGTTATTGGTATTACTGTCTACGTTCACGAACGGTTGAAAACGAGAAAAGACCGAAATAAATTATATGATACAAAACTGATGAAAGATACCATCGAGTTATTTGAAAGAATTGTCTCGGGGTATGTAATCTGCCCGATCTAGAATCTAGAACAATTTCGGGCGGACAAAGTCCTACATAACGGATCATATCTTCCGATTGTATATTATTGAGAGATCATGTAAACGAGTAATTAGGGTACAACGTATTTTACAAAAGGGAGAGAGTAGCAAATAATTACATATATATTTATTAAATATTGGAATATTCTACTCTCTGCTCCCATTTAGGCTTGAACAAAAACTGAACTACGTCACTGTCTGGAGAATGATTCTTCTGCCCGTTGTTTCAGCATAATCACCGTAATAACAATATAAACAAATTGGATACGACTTTGCCAATGTGATTTAGAGCACGAAATTATGATAATGAAGTGGAAAAATCTCCTATTCTAATTGATATTACACGGGTCAACGAAAGAAAAAAAATATCTCATGCCTGGGTTCGGTTCGTTATTTCTTGTTAGTCATCCTTCAAAACAATGGAAAAAATGCATACACCCCCGTGAAAGCCCCAAGTGGCGAAGTCGTTGTTCGTTTGTTTACTAGCAAAAGGTACGCTAACATTTAATAATACATTACGTAAGTAAATACTTACATGGAAGGATATTTCTAATGAACTGAGTAAAACAGTCTCGACATTTTTTGTATATGGACATATTAATTTCTCGTATCGGTTTAAGATTAGTTTCGAATCAAAGCTTTCAAATCTAATCAAGGAACTGTGGTGCCCTCGTCTCTCGCGCCAGCAGTGACAACGAGCGCAACCACATCTCGGCGCAAACAGTCGATAATAGTTCGACCCGACTTTTGATCATCGAGATCTCGTTCTTCCTTCAATGTCCGCGCCGCTTCACGTGTAGCAACAGGGCATTGTGGGCATTCGATAAATAGTCTCCATGACGCACGCCATATTGTCTCTCAAAGATTTCTGTTTCATTTACTTCATCACGATCTCATTCATTGTCTTCATATTGTAAAGTAGTGTGATCTTTAATAAACTTAGAGGTCCTTGGAATACGAGTGAAGAATCATTTCCCCCACACCCACTACAGAACTCCAACAGTACGCATGAGTCGACTGGCCCTGGGGCTTACCACAATTCTATGCTTTCGGTATAGTGACGCCCTCTGCTGCCCTTTTCTTACGGTGCGCTATGCGTATTATAGCTCACCGCAAAGAGAATGGACATATGCAAAATCTATGCAGGAGCGAACAAAAATAGATCAAGCAATCGAGTGATGAAAAAGCAATAGTGTTTTCAGTTTTGTCAACGCTCAACGTCCATGTCCATCATCCTATTGTGGAATTAGAGATTAGCCGTCGGAGGCGTTTGGCCAGCTTGGAGATCATCATACGATCTTCTTATTCTTATTATTCTTATCAATTTTATGTTGATAATTTTATTTCTCAAATAATACGATTGAGCAATGGGAAATGAACGTGAAGAAATATCATCGTTTGGTCAAATGCTTCATCTTTTTCATCATGCACTCGCTGCGAGTTGCCGCTCTCCGCGCGGCCCGATCCCTAATCTCTATCTAGTAATTAGTTTCAATGAATGATCCGTTGGCTATCAAACGTCGGAAATTCGTTAACAATTACCAGCTATGAATGACCAACGAACGATGGCACTGCGTGAAATTCAATCAATTTATTGGAGAGGGTAAAAATGAATCAAGTCGCGGACGTCACTCGCGTGCACCAGGCGCAATTCTCTAGGACCGATCGCGCATAATTGTAATCAACTTTAACGAATGAAAAATTATTTATCAAACGTCGGGAATACGCTATCAAACACCGTCCGACATCTGAAAATGTCCGCCGAAGGATTCTACGTCGGGAAAATGTGATTTCATGTCAAAATAGCGAATGAGGTGGTGACTTCCGGTTAGTGCGAACCGGTCTAGCGGAAATTCCCTAGGGCCGGAAAAGTTCCCAGGACCAAACTTTTCTTTTGATTTTTCCGGGAAACTGGTTGATTAGTGAGACTCGGGAATGAACTATTGAACACGATGGTCACGAAGCCGTGGACTACGGGCTGAGTAACTCTTTCGGCATGGAGTGTAGCTGCAATTCGGGCGAATTTTCATGCATCGCATATTACAGACCAATCGCACTGCTTGTCGCGGCGTCCGGCTGTCGCTGGATATATGACCTAACAGCGTCGGTAATGAAGTTATCTGCCGCGGTCCAACAGTATTGACATTGGCGCGAAAGTGACCCTCTACCGACAAGGTCGTAGATTCAAATTCCCGAAATTATCGGCAGATATTAACTCATGCTTCTGAAGCCGTTGCGGTACGTCCGGTCCGTCGATAAGATGACTCCTTGCCTGGGACTAACAATTTTTATGTTCCACTGTATTCACTAATTTCTCGCAATTTAGATTCCAAACCAAGTTTACACCTCGATATCAGCATCATCTTTGATATGACAGCGATTCAATTTTTCAATGAATTCGCTTCGATAATTATATATTTGAAAACATTGTCGGCACACGGAGAAACAGGGCTCCTAATTTGTGGGTGAGCGTCCAGTGATATTTCTTGAGTTCATTTACGGAATTGACACAACAAATGAACTGATCATCAGTCATAATGATGGTGCACAAGCTTCAAACTTATACATATATCTTCGGCTCTAATAGTTCAACGAATTCTTAGATCGTTCGTAATTGCTGGCATAGTTGAATGCTATTAATGATATCGAGTACACGTGAGATCGATGTCGAGACGCATCTATATGGAGATGAATGCCAACATGATCCATGAAATGAATTTCACGGTCGGTGGTCAATATCTTACAGGATGCCAGGATGCCGTGTGAAAATTAATTCATCCTTAAATCTAAAAATATATTTTTCTTCATACCTCGGTCGAAAGTACGTAGTTTCGTCTCCGATTTGGAGGAGGAAATTAGGTCTTTCACTCCCTGCTAAAACGTAGCGCGCGCCATCTGTGTCGCGGGACGAAAATCAAGCTTCTCTCTGGCTCTCTGGCGGGAGGAAAGTTAGTGAGTGACAGTTGGAGGTTAAATAAGCGTCTCTGTTTGTATCACGGACACGTGGTTTGCATTGAATGTCAGAAAGTGAAAATGAATAACAGACATGACCTCATCCGAGGATTCGGAAAATGAAGAAGAAATCTTAAACTATTTAGATTCCGAGGCAGCATTAATTGTGCGAAAGGAAACCTTACCGAAGAAATCGACGGATCAGTATTTATTATGGTTTACGACGCGTACGAGACCTGGCGACAAGAAAATAAAAATTCCTTATCCCAAGAAGAGGTGAATAATTTGATTGTTTACTTTAAACAAATGAGCCAAAAATTCAAACCGACGACCTTAGATTAGATTAGATTAGATTTGGTTTATTATGCCGCGGCCTAACAATGGGCCAAAAGGCAAACTGGCAATATACAAGCAAAAAATAAAAATAAACAATGATTAGTACAAAGCCACAATGCTATAAAGAAAAATAAACAATTGCTAAGTATGGAGAAAAATCATAAGAGTACAGAATAAAGTAGGAGCTAAGATGACGGTGGTAACGAGATGGCGATGAATGTGAAAGCTAAATTTTTTTTTTTTTTTTTTCTATATACAATTTAGCCCTAACTTTGCGGAGTGTATGGTCGATGTTGAAAAAAACGTTGAGTACAAATGAAAATCTCGATATTGGTCAATTTCTAAAGTTAAAAAGTTTACTAAAAACTAATGCTAAAGGTTATAATCCGAAAAAATCTCTAGTTCTCAAATGGAAAGAGATTGAGAAGTTCGTGAATGACGCTGATGATCAGTTATATTTGGGTGCAAAGGTTAGTATCTACATTAGTGTGAAATTATTGTTCTCTTCGATCATTTTCGAGGTTATAAATACAATATAATTCAACGATGAAAGAATGTATTTATTCAATAATTATTGGTTGTCAATGCCCGCCGTCGCCCAGCAGCCCTCGCTGGCGCTCGGGCTGCAAATGCCGCGAGCATTGACCACGAATTCGAACTCATAACCTAAACTTTTGGAAATAATAATAACGATTCAATTTCCACAAATAATCGCGTACTTTCGACCGGCTATGAAGAAAAAAAGTATAAGCTACACGGGACAAAAATCGAGCACAAGTTCCTGCGTGATATGATTCCCGAGGCGAACCGGAGGGGAGAGGACGGAAGTTCGATTTTCGTCCCTTGTAGCTTAATATACTATTTCCACTTCCCATTTAGTCAGGGACAAAAAGATGTATCCGAAAATATGTAATCAGATAGTTGAACAATATTATTTGGATGGTACTAGGATGAAAAAAAGCATTGGTCCGGCAATGAAGTTGATTATGTGTGTAGATAATTATGGAAATGCATATGCTCACGCCTGAAATTATCTCTCACTCCCTCCGATTCGTATTCACATGCATTTTCACTAGACTGCCATAATATTATGTTGATGAGAATTACTGAGCGTGCAGATTTTCACGCCAATCGCTACGGCTTTTTACTTAATTGCGTCAGAGATATGTTGAGTTCGTCATTCTTGAGGCACAAACTTGTAGAAAGAGTGCGTGGTAAGCACATAGAAAATTAATGGCACTTCTCGATGAACAATGTCGTACTCACACTCATGCCGTTTTCCAGGAATTGAATGCTCCTGGAGCGAAGGAACGTACGTTCTATAAGTTCTTGGTTGTTTGAAATGAGCTCTCGATTGAATTTCCCGAGTGGGATTTATGATCTGTGAAAACGACTTCATACGTAATTGGCTCGTATCTTTTCCAAGAATTTATGTAACATCAAACACAGTGTGTGATTCAAGAGATGAAATTTCTCCTGCATGAATCCAGAGCTCTGTTGCCATTTCTTTGTATTCACGTAACTGGGAGCAGCTTCATTGATTCTTCTGTCGCGATGAATTTGAATCAAGATACCGGTACGAATGTTCACGAGTAGTTGAAATACAAAAAAAAAAAAAAAAAGAAAAAAAAACTCGCACTTTTCAGTCTCTTATCTAAATCAAGACTGTATCGATGCGGTGGTACAAGTGCTGGAATTCCTTACTCGCACGGATTTCATCGATTCGCTTATGCTACTTATTTGAACGGAAAAACGACCTGACCGACATAAACGAAGTATAAATACCAAATTGTGAGTTGTTGAATTTCGGCGCATGTTTTTTCATGAGTCGGAAAATTGCTTAGACCGAAAACCGCTGGTTCACTCGATTCATAAAAAGTTAAGTGAAATTACCGATAGAAAAATATTTACCGAACAAAATGTTCATAGGTTAAAAAAGCTATGAATTTTCGGGTTTTCTATGATGAAATGTATAGATATATGAAAAATGCGTCAGATTCTGATAGGTCAAGACTCACGGACCATTAACCTATAATCGATGACGAAGTAGTGGAGTCGGCGAGTGTTATAGAAAGATAATTTTCCCCGGTAAGATTTAAAAGGAAATGCGTGGCTGAAGGCAATAAATAATTCTATTAGGTAAAGTGCGGGGTCAGCTTTATATTCGTCTCTGTCTTTTACGATCTCTCTGATTTCTTTTTTTTTCTCTCGTTTGCGGTCCAGTTTCTTTCCTTTTTTGTTTATGGTCCGTAGGTATATATTCCGGCCTCTTATTTGTCTATTTTAATGCAAATATATGCAGTTATGAAATAGTACAGTCCCTACGTTTGCGGTAGCACCGTAAAACTGGAGATCATGACGTAAATATTTTCGAAACGTTGACGAAAGAATTTGGACATTCCTCTCGTAACCGTCCAGGCGACCTCGCATTTTCGCGCGTCCCTAAAATACCTCGAGTTTTGGACCTCAAACATTTTCCTTGATGTGAAACGGCCAGAATGAAAACGAACTTTAGAGTCTATTGTATGTGACAGTTCACTTTCCTCTACCGAGCCTTTCGTCGAGCGTGAAAAGAAGAGGATTCTCACCCGTTGGTAGGAGCCAAGAGTTCAGTTTACTGAGAGCATCAATTTATTTGAACGAGTCGTCGCCTTAGGGATGAACCGCAAAAAAACTGAGCAAAGGAGGAAGACTTTAGGGTTAACGTAATTACTTTCCATTAAACAAGTCAAAAGTGGTAGTAGAAGGAAGTCCTTTAAACGTGATGATATTCAAAGTAATTTGTTGATTCAAGATTCGAAAGTCTCGTCTACTTAAAATTAAAACTTGACTCAGAGGGTTTCAACTTGCGAATATTACGGTACATAATCATACTACCAATTTTTGACAGTATTATATTATATACCAGGTAAGTTTCCGCAAAATAATTCCCTGAACTCGATAAAAATTATTGAATGGAGATCGGATCAAATATCATGTGGAGAATAATCCAATTTTTTTCCACCCTACCAATTGAAGTAATCGTGATAGGTGAGCTTGAATAAGTGTGGAATTCATAATTTCCGGGATAATTTCATAGGCTTCGTTAGCTCCATGACAGACGAGCAGATGTAAAAGGTGATTTCTGAGGCGTCGTCAATCCGTAATTTGATGGAATATCGAGACACGGTACTTCGAATTGATTTCAAATGGGCGATGATTATATTCAATTAAACTTTTGGAAAGGTCCGGTATAGATGCTACCAATGCCTATGCCATCTGACCAGCAAGTTCAGGACACGAAGCGGACAACTCAGGGCACCGTTTCTGAGTATTCTTCTCCATTTTCGTTGGAACGTGATCATGGCTCACCTGAGATTTTTTGGAATGGCTTCGCAAGATGATATGGACAGTTTTCGAAGATCCGAAAATAGCTCTAGCCGCGTAAGGTCTGACAGAACTCGAATACCTATTGCCGTACCCGCCATCGGTGTCCGTTAATATTGGCGAGCTCCAGACACTGGATAAATATACTAGAGGAAACGAACCGAACGCTGCCCACTTTTAGGTATATATGTACCTACACCATGGAAGTGGCAGTGCGCCATGGGCTGGCTTCCGTAACATGTATTAACCGCGATGATTTCTTGAAGCCCAGTGAATTCTGGGGACACTCAGTGAATTCTGGGAATCATTACATTCTAGGAAAGCCCGCTGCATTCCGGGAAATTCAGGCGTATTATTCTCGGGAATCCGAGTTCAATCTTACACGGTTGCCGCTGCGTAGGTCTTTTGCTGTATATACGGGTTATTCTCTGCCAATGACAGCTCTGACCATTTATATAGAGCATTTTCATACAGCTTCCTTATGTTTGTGGCTCGAAACTCAACAGATTTTAATGTTATACGAGTTATCATTCCATGCTGATCCAATGGTGTATTGAAATTCGCTATTTCCAAAAACTTAAAAATCAAATACAAAATCCCAAGATGTAGTATCGAGATGTTTTATCCATTCTCAACGAAGCTTAAAATTCATCGATCGGCAAACTAGCTTCGGAAGAATTAATGGTCCTATTTTGCTGCATGTAGTGGTATTATGTTTCACGCCAAAATTGCCGATATCACCAACGATAGTATGTTTTGAAGATCTCTGAAAACCCAGCTGCAATATACGGATGTAACTATTTTCGCATTTATTAGAGGAATTGGACATGTAGGTATTTTCATACCGAAATTAATTGAATGTGTAGCAGCTGATCACGTGTTATATTTATGTGTGACAATGATTCCTATTTCCTGAGGCTGAGGTCACGAAAAAATGCGTGTTCAGATTCGATATATTTGGTCTATCGCTGTTTAGACTGGCAGTAATTTATTGTCCCCTGTTTTATCGTGTAAACAAACATCAATATAACGTCAGACCGCGGAGGTGAGACTCAAAATTTTACGAATAAATGAATGTCACTCAGATTGATCGCCAAGATTGCCGTAATCGTTGATGAACCAAAAATTTGTACAGTCGCTCGTCGCTACAGAAGTTTTGTTCTCGCGGCACAAACGACAACACTAAAAATAGAACAAGAGAACTCTAGTTGTTTATCTAATACATGTTTATAGTTTCATGAAAAAGGTTATTTAATTGTAGATTGAGAGTTGGACGACTAGTTATTGCCCAAAAAGTTTTCATTCGTAATCGAATATTCTAATTCAACGTTAATATTGCGTAGAAACATCGAGGAATCCATGTCGATGTCAGTTTCTTGAAATATTGTGAAAAAAGCATTTTTTGGGAAATTTAATTGCTTTTCTTTTCTAGTTATAAATGAGTATTCCACGAATTCTAATTCATACGTGAACATCGTTGAGATAAAATATTCCAGGAGGCAGTTTTGAAAGTGTAAAAAAATTGAAAGCCGTGATATATCGAAGTGTGCGGTTTGAGAATTCTGAACAGATTTTAGGAGCCCGTCTCGGATGTATATACTAATATTGTAAAGTTAGAAACAGAATCCGAGACTCCACGGTCTAAAAGTATCCGGGATTATAAAGAATGCCCCCAAAAAGTTCCGAAACTTCGAACCGTGATGAATCGACATGCATACCTCATCGACGATGGTAATTATCCGGACTGTAAAATTATGAATCACACAGATGAACCCTATTCCATTGAATAATTACTCAATCAGAGTTTCAACTTCCTTCGGGATCTGTTATACTTGTGATTCACAATCCGCAGAATCAATTCTACAATTCAGCTCACTTACGGTTCAGCAATCTGCAGACTATACTTTTTTGTGGTGGGCTGCGAGTCACAGAAATTAGTTCGGCTATCGTACTATACGAACATCTGTTACGATTTGAAAATGGCCAGAAGTAGAACGACTTTGAGGTCATTATTCGATTCGGTTTTTCATTTCTGTTAATTAAATCCGAATCTCACAATCTCTAGCTTCAACGAAAATTCATTGATAAGAGTATCAGGGGGAGCTTTATTCTAGCCAATTAGTTTATGCAAAAATCTCTTGGTGCTTTCGAACTTGCAGGGTCATCACGTTGTTACATGGATCCTCATACGTATGTATAATGCATGCCTATCCCTGTCGTATGTTTTCCACTCGGGTCCCTTCAATTTTGGCGTGATAGTTTGCTTCTAAATATCCACAAAATGTAGGCAAAGAAAGTTTGAGGTTGAAATGAAGCCCGGTAATTAACCCTACCTGCTAGCTTGTTAATCACAGCGAGCAAAACCAGATTTAGACGCGAAGTATACTTACATAACTGTACGGATCTAGGTACGGATTTAATTGTGGTAGGTACATAGTTGAAACTGAAATCGGGCATCAAGACATCCTCGATTCCAAATTTACTTCGAACGATTTCATAACGCACAAGTGCTCCTACTAGAGTCTATTTTCGGCATTTTTATTGCCCTTCATTTGTTTTTTGATGGCTTGATTTAGTGATGACGTAGCATGAAATTCCTCACGTGTTTCCTGACCGATGTTACCGTTCGTTCCGATACTCCGGAAATCCGGATTGAAACATCATCAAGTATCTGCAGATGTGTGAATTAAAATAACGCGGGTGTTCAGCCAATTTTAAAGATTATTGAACTGAGCATACCTACCGCGAGAGTGTTTCTTGCGGTCGGATATACAGCGGATTATTTTTCCTGCTCTAAGTAGAGAATTTTGAGTAGAAAATCTATTTCTGTAGTGAAATATAATGAGTTACGATACGAGCCGAATACACCGATGAAAAGAAACCATTCTCTCCGTTCATAATTATTGTATCCACATGGGAGATTTTCGCCTCTAACTTATTTTCCCCATTCCATTCACCCGGACTTTATCTCACGTACCCCGACTTAACGCAATATTCGAAACGTCCAGGGTGTGTTCGTGCCCAATAATTCGCGGTCGTGTGCTCTCTATCGGGTCGATAACACATGTGAGCATTGAACGCCCTGCTAAGCTATAGAGTGGTCAGGTATTGCCTGCCGATGCAGCCGCTGCCTGCTAAAGTAGTTGAAAATATTCAGACCATGCTATGCAACGTATATGCTCTGTAATATCCCATTCGACGGTTGAGTCTACAGACGATCACATACCATTATCCGAAAGCGGAGGCGCGATCAGCCTCGATTAATCTATGAGTGATATTACGTTCGACGAAAGAAAGATTTCAACGTCAGTGAGATTTTGGAAAAATGATTTTTTGGGGGTTTTCTTCATTTTTCTCACATACTACCAACTTTGTAAAGTACATTTTGATCAGCAATTTTTTGCTCATTGCTGGAACAAAAATCAATCATTCTCCAATGTTTCATCACTGTCTTCCTTGGATATTGTAGAACCGAATGTTCGATCGAGGGGTTGATGGAGCGCAAAGTTAGAGAATGCGACAATTAACCTGGCGTCCGAAAAGTTACGTCGATAGTTATAGCTCCCGCTGGAATTATGTGTCCATTACGAAATATGCGGCACAATGTTCATAGGTTCGATCCGATCGGATCGATACTAGGCCTGAATCTACGTAAATGTGGATTATCGACGTGTTAATCAAGGGAATGGAACTCTTTTCATTCGATTGTGGGGCTCGTTCTCATTCAATGCTGTATGTATATATACAGCTCGAATAGATACTGTTTTGTACTTTGAATTTCCAATAAACAAAGAGTAGTTGAGGTGATTCAGGAATTGGCAAACCAACCGAGAGACCTGCAGACATCACCCTGCACGAACCACCATTCATCACAGTTATTCCCCGTCTGCGTGCGTCAATGCGTCGTGATTGTTAAACATGAGTATGACACTTATGCATACGTGGAGAACTGTGAAAAATGATCACCCTGGGAAAACCTTCCAGAACCCATCTTCGGGGGTGAACTACCCCTGAAGCTAGCAGGTTTTGACTGCATCTACGAGGGTCGATAGTAGATCAACGTCATCAGCGTACAATTATGTAATTTAAATATTATTATATTATAGAGAAAAATTTGGGCATACGTTTCGTTAGACTCTGAATCGTTAAGTTTCGAATGGTACTTTATGTTCACCTAGATATGTTCTCAAGCCGATACAAAAAAGTACGTGTCTCTTGGTTTTCGAAGCTCCGCAAAGTATTTCAATTTCACTGAAATCGGAGAGGGAAACCTAGTCACATGTTTCTTTGTCAGTAATTTGTAGAATATATACCTACAGGTGCGTGGGTGGGTGTAATTTTTCATCAGTGGATCTTGAATCTACCTTGATAACATTTTTGAGCGATTTTGGTACAAGAAATTTGAAGATATTGGCAGGTCTCGCTTCCGGTGAAATTTTTCGCATTTGCGCACGCGGGCGATTGGTATTTGCGATTTTGAGAGCACCGAATGTGGTCGAAATTGCTATCGCTGAAACTGATTCGGGAAAATGCATGTGAACAAATATCAAAGTTTTCTACACATTCTAAGGGGTGTCTGCCTCAAGGATTGAAGAACCATTCGTGAGCATCATTATGGAGAATGGTTTGAGGCTTCATCTTTATGCCTATATCGTGAAAACGTGAAGTTGAAATGGATGAAGTTTCCCTGTGCCAACGCACCCGTTCGATTTTTGTATTCTTGTGGTTGGCTATAGTTGCTATTTGCATAGACAGCTGTACGAGCATGTACAATAACAGAGAAATTGGCAATACAGTAGCATCGTCACGTCCATTAGATGTATTGAATTAATAGCTCTCGTAATCGGGTAACTTTATAATTCACTCAAGCTCTATATAGGTCTGTGTATAGGTATACAGGTATGCAGTATGTATTCACGTTGTTTGATTGGCAACCGTGAACGCTGAGCGAATTCATACATTCAATGAATTTATAACTATAACTCCGGTAATTTTGATTTCTTGATACAATCTTGTACAATCTTAAACTTGCTTATAGTTTCTCATCAAAAGTTTCGTCAAAACTTCGTATAGCATGAATCGTACAAATAGATGCGTCTAGCTAGTTGAAAGCTTGATCGTTGCTGTATAATACCAGGTTGAAAGTAAAACTAGCCAATCGCGAAGTGCCGGAATCCCTAATTATCCGGCCGATGCCTGCGTCAGCTGAGAATTAGTATCGACTGAAATTTAACCGTGAATATCAAATTTTTCATATTCATATATTCACTCGACCCATTATTGTGGGAATATGAAATTGGCGGTACTTCATCGGTGGAATTGAACTCCTTGGAACCCCTTGAGAATTGAATTAATTCTTCAGGATATTTCATTCATCCGCGAACAATGTCGCAATGAATTTCCATCGTCGGAGTCTAATTATTGTAAGCTTCTTAATGAAACTGAAATTCGTCAAATATTTCAGAGAAATATGCGTTCAAGGTGTATCGTGGCTCATCACGTGACGAAATTAGCTCGTTTTCTTGCTCGCCGAAGTACGTGTATGTATGATGTATGCACGCATTGCTTGAATGTAGGTGTTAATGAATATAAGCGTACGTACGTACGCTCACGCATGTCCGTACCAGCGTCGAGATAGGTAATCTGAACTTGCGTGCTCGCGGGAAAATAAAATTTGTCACAGGTCAAATGAAATGCTTGATGTAACTCGGGTCGATATTTATTGTATATTTCGACGATCTACGTACAGCTAATGATATTCCAGATGCGGATACGTATGCTATAATGAACACCTTTTTCGTCGGGTTCGTGATATTGATCCGCGAATGAGTAAATTATTTATAAACTAACTAGTTCGTTCTTTACATTAAAAG
This sequence comes from Phymatocera aterrima, assembly GCA_963170745.1. Taxonomy (NCBI): domain Eukaryota; kingdom Metazoa; phylum Arthropoda; class Insecta; order Hymenoptera; family Tenthredinidae; genus Phymatocera; species Phymatocera aterrima. Next base: position 14,456,941 of record OY720662.1, read on the forward strand.
AGGAATCCATTGACTGGCATTATTTCGCGTCTCGTTGTTTCATTTTCTCACAGATCGCGCGGTGTACTACGTGCGTTAGTTATTGCTATTATCACGATGATCGATAAGTATACCTTCCTCATAAATTTATACCATATATACATCATCCGTCTCGAGGTTCTGATGCGATTTACGATTGCTGCTCGTATTCCATCGGTATTTATTATCAAAACGTGAACGAAAATTCGTTATTTTCATCCCTTGAAGTTATTCATTAAATTTATAGAAAGTCTGTATATAAGTCTGACTTTAGATCGAAATTTACTGAACAAACGTGTCACGAAATTGTCTTCTTTTTTCATGCTATTTGAAAGAAGAGCAATATTGGCTCAGACTTTCTGACAGACAGGAACTTGGAATTGGAGTTTAATCAATCGAAGAACAATAATTAACGAAGTAGCTTGATCCACAGCGATCTTTGATATTATATACTTCAATAATGGCTTTTGCTTCAGTGATACTTTGACTTCGCAATTAGAATATACATATTTGAATATATTAATGAGCTAGTTGACCTCTAGTGACCACGATCCACGGATAACGAGGGAATAAATCCTCGCGACTTAGGATATGTGGTTGTCACGATATAGGCGTGCGTCGTAGTCAGCGCGGCGCGCTTCGGCGTCGCGACGCGGAATTCGAACCTCCAGTACCGTCGAGTCGGGCGTCCCGTCCGTGCGTCCTTTATGCTAAACTTTAACTTCGGCACACCTTTGCTCATTCACTGTAGCTTCAAAGTTCAAGGGAAACACTAGGAAAAGTTTCACACTTAAGTCACCCGAAGGTGAGTCCGAATTCGATTATAACTCTTGTTTTCAATTTTTTCCTCTTTACCGCCCGTTTCAACTTTGGCAGAATACAAAAGTGCGATTTTACGAACCCTTGAAATAACTCGATGAAAAATTATTTTTCACGGCGGAAATGACACTGTACAAATTGAATATGGCCTCCAGAAGTATAAGAAATATGAAAAAAAAAGGAAAGTAGGAGAATTTCCCACTACGGTAAAGCATTCTCAGAAGGTTCCATCGTCTTCCAAACTTGAGGAAACAGTTTCAGGAGCTGTTTCGAAATTATTGCTATTAAACAAGCAGCTGCGTCTGCGGAGTTTAAATGAAATTTGCAGTTTCAAATAGAATACGAAAAGGAATGTAACACACTTTGTTTCGGAAGTATGCAACCTTCTCAACTGCAAAAGTTCCGACTGAATCTTTCATAGGATATAACATACCTGCATACATATAAATATTTCAAGTTCTGACTCGATTGTACAGAACACGACGTCACTACGGCGTATCCACAGGTCCTTGACATTTTTCTTTTCCTTCTTTTTTGTAACTTTACATTTTATCGTGGCATTGAATTCTTAAGGTAACAGGTGAAGTACAGCTTTCATTGCGTTCGTTCAAAAGATCTTATCCATTTGAAGTGTGCGAAAATATGATTAATTCATGATTTTGATAGGCGCTCCAGGTCCAGTTTATGATATCATTACAGCCTTAGATTGTACGGATATAAAATGTTGATCTGGTGAGCTTAAAGTTGTAAATGAATGACCGATGGACAGTAAAAACTTCCAAAATAGCCGACGGCGCAAACGCGTTCAGTAGGAATTTCGCAGTTACAGTATATATAAACAGTGCAATCGCGGAATTTCAGCCTAAACGATGTGGAAAAATGTATCAGGTATGTAAAATAATATCGAAATATGCGGATGCAGGGGTCAATGCTCCAATTTTGGCGAATCAAACAATTCCAACATTCATTGTTCTTTTCGGCACAGTAGCTAGTTCACAGCCAACAGTTTAATCTAATGACCCGGTCGAATTGTCACGTCAATCTTTGCTCGAGTCTTTATAGCCCAATCTGAGAGGGCTTTTTCAAGCCGTCAAGTGTCTGGTCAATCCGTTAACTGCACAAAGGATGTACATAGCGGAAATGAGGCATCAAGTGTTGTGAAGATTGTAACAATTATCCGTGAATTTGAAATATATATGTGCGCAGATTGGGGAAAATGCTCGACGGATTGTATCTATCGACTGCACGCGTTAGCGACGTGCAATTAATGAATATCTGCACATGAGTTATACATACACATTCCGTGACATTTCACCGTGAGTATGAAATGAAAATTTCTTCCGCGAGTTTTTAACGCGTCTCGTGAATTTTTCAATGAAATTTTTCCCAGCCCCCATCCGCCGCTCAGAATCTACCCTAACGTCAGCTTATCACTCCACGTCGTATGTCACACTCAGTTTTGTTGAAGGAAAAGCTCATTCGTCAGTTGGGGACGCGCCGTGCCGCGCCGGTGAACCGAATTAGACGTGTAGAAAAAGCCAACACACATTGATGGTCATCGTAACGGAAAAGGAATAACAGATACTGTCACTGTTATTGACTCGTCGACGAAGGAGTGCCGTGCCAACTCTTGGCCGACGATGAGGTCAGGGGATAGTCGTTTCACCGCAGTAACTATCTCTCTTCGTTTTTTCGCCACGAAGTACAGGGAAGCAATTAACCAGTTTAATTACGAGAATGAAATTCGTGTTCCGCTCGGCAGAAAGAATACGGGCTCTTTGATAATAACCTACTATCTAAATCCCCCGCGTTTTTCGCATTCCTTTTCTCAAGCCAATCGTTTGAGATATTCCTAAGGATGAATGCTTGAGCCGCGATCGCCTTTTTCTAATTGAATTTCCAACTTATGAATATTGACAATAAATGCAGTCGGGGATCCAATTTTCTCGTGTTCTTAGCTGAAATCTACGTCATCGAGCTAGCGGCGGTGTTGTTCACATGAAAAAAAAATGAATAAATAAAAAACCCTACTCAAACTTTTGAGGCACTGGAGAGTGATTTCGTTACGGAGACTGTACAACGAAATCTGTTTCCAGCTTGATTAAAAAAATTGGTCTGTCAATATTACGGTAATAAAATTTTCTCCTCGTGCTGTGATCCCGTCGAGCTTCTGATAAAATTACAGTACATTTGGAGAAAAATTGTTTTTATATTGGGCAGAGGCGGGCGAAATGGGAACCCCTGAAAAATTGTCGTAGTTTTTCAAAATCCAACAATGTTCTCAATCTCATCATTGACTTGCTCTAGCTGACTTCAAACACCGAATCAACTATATATATCGAAAACTTAGGGAGAGACGAGCAAAATGTGTACCCCTGAAAGTTTCTCCTACCTTTGGAAAATTGATAATGAGAAAAATATTCGTTAGCCTTCTTTTTTATTTAGCCTCCTATACATAGCTAATCCCATGTTTAAAGTATTTTGAAGTACTTAAATACGGAAATGAATTTCAAACGTTATTGAATTTTGAAAAATTTCTAAAATTATTCAAGGTGCCCACTCTGCCCGCAATTTCCGGACTTTTCTGGTAAGGGCGTTCAACCCTTGGCATCGGTCAGGCTATCGTTTTTCCGTCAAAATTTGGATATCCATTGATTCAGATCTCCGTTTGAAGCCTTAATTTGTTAGGGTGCCTATTTAGCCCGCCCCTTTCCTTCATTCGCGACAAAAATTACTCTTTTCTACATGGGCGGATTTTGCGAGACGAAAAATTAGCAAAGTTTTTCTAATTTATTCACGCATCCGTGAGAGCGTCATGAGAATAATTTCACAAATTGAATTTACCGGACCCGCGCGGTCTGCATATGCGGAATGAGCACAGACCGAGCTTGGGGGCAAGTTGCGCGTTGGCTACCGTATAAGTTGTACAAAGGACAAATCCAACGGAACGTCGGCATAATGAATAATAATGGAAAGCTCTCTCCTTTTGCTGACGATCATAATGCAATCTCACTTCTGGAACAAACATTTTGTATCACTGCGGTTAATTAATGGTGGACAAATGGTTGATGCAAATTAACCCATCGCACGTCACGTTATCCCCACGTCTTCGAACTGATGATACAAAGAACCTCAACGATGTAATTTCACAAAATGAAAACAGTGAAAATTGTAAATGGTTTAATAGCGACTGAAGTTGGGATACAAATATGCGGTGTTGTTCTCGTGACAGTTGAATCTTGTTCACCATGCCACGGGTGGAAAAATAAGGAAGGTTGGTAGCAGAGAATTTCGTTTCAAACGTCAATTAGTATATCGAGCGTATACTTTTTCACTCAACTTGTCAAGGTGCGCCTTTTTATCACCCGAACTTCCGTAATGATCACCTTCATGTTTTACTGCGGCACGTTTCGAACCCGTTACAAGTGTTGTCTCATGAACCTGATACTGTCCGTAAATCTACCTCACGATTCCACGGATGGGCTTGAAATTATGCGAACGAAGAATCAGAGCTTTCCGTGCTTTTTGTGCTTCCGGCATGAGAACCGCTTGGGACCCGTGATGCTCTGGTATTGTCCAGGTTTCGGAGGGTATGGGTCAGAAATTTTATAGCTTGATGGTGCGGCGTCAAAGAGCATTGACCACGTACCAACTGGGTTACGGAAGGACGCGATAACGCATTAAAAAGTAATCGGTCATGCGTCATCCATTGACAGTCGACATCCTATTCATTCTTATCTGTATACATGTATATCTGAAGATCATATGTACAGGTACCTACTGATGTGCAAAATCATGTTGTTTCCGTTGGCGCGCTGCAGAGGAATTGACCGTGAAGGTCACAATTTGCGAGGGTGATGTCATGCGGGACATCTAGGTGTCTAGACCACTGCCTAGACGATTCGCTTATCTCGAATTTTGACCGTTCGGTAAATGTGGCATTGGCTCTCCGATACGTAGGGAATCAGGCTGATATCAGAACACTGCGGTTATCAAGAGCCACGAAACTCACGAGGGTGGAACAAAGGGAGACATAGTAATGCGGTCAGCCTCTGTTCTTACCTTGAAAATTTCGATATTGTCGCTGAGCAGTATATGTGTGTATAGGTAGTCACTAAGTTTGTTAGAAACAGAGAGGAATTGGTTTCAACGTGTACGTCAATTCCGTTCTCAAGCTTTTACTACTTTGGTGCCAACGTAAACTGTAAACTATAAACTATATCCTCTCTCTGTCACTCCGCGAAGAAATCAAGTCCGCCCAGATTCAAGTTTCGCGTCACTTGACGTCTGATGCTGGAGGAAGCGTTCGATAGATATTTACGATGATATTCAGAGAACCTATCTGTGTTTCCTCAAAATTCTTGATAACCATTTGGCAGTCCGTAATTCGGCTGCGTCCGACGCTCGTTCACGATTCCCCTCACTCGGAACGTACCGAGTATGATATTAGATATAAATTTAGAACATCCGAAGTTATATTGGATGAATAAATTTTTCTGCAAACTTTTCGGATGTAATAAACTTCATTCGAAAGCTCACGAATTATAGCCGAGCGGTCAGAGAAGTTATTTTATGATCGAAGACTGGCGGATTTGAATTGCAACTAAAAACCATATCACCAATACCATAGGTTGTCCTGGAAGGAAAAATTCATTGCTTTCTAGAATTTACAAGTTTTTTAATTCCATCGTGTAAGACTTTCCGACTCTCGGTTAAAATTATTACACGCTCGAGTCATTTTCAGACGAAAATTTCCCTTCAAAATAGGCATGCATAAATTGTGCCAAATATATCTCAGCATATATATTATGGCCAGCAACACCGTTTAGTGAGAGATTTTCTTTCACCAAAGTAAACTCGCGCCATAAGTATAAATCCCGAATTCTCATCAGTCCTTCACACGAAAATTCGATTTCCTATTTCGCTTCATCCTCGCCGTGCGATTTTTTTGCGGAGCTATACCGCGGGCACAAATTTCCAATTAGCTCGATACATAGTTTTTTTGTAATTGTGTCTACGAAGACCTCGTCTCTCTCGCGCTAGATATCAACAAAATCTCGTCGTGAGGCGAAGAACTTGAATAGAACCAAAAGGATCGTAACAATTAAGTTCAAGTGAGAGTTTTTTTGTTGAACACTTTGGTAGAACCATTTCTTCAGTCATACGTTATCTGCAACGTATTCCTTCCGTTAACACGACTCCGCTTTGCCATATTCGTCTGCTAGTTTCCGGTCTGATTATTTCGACTGCTTTACACTGAATTAAAGCAGACCTTCCATGAATCTTGCGGTAAGCGACTCGCCCAAATTCCAGATCCAGATTTTATGAATGCGTTTTGAGGTACACATGGTGTCGAGTCAGAAGTTGTACGTGTCATTATACCGATCTCTCATACTTTCAATCGGCTTCTTCGCCATACCATTGTGACGCATCAAAAAATTCTTATTATTTGAATCTTTTGGAGTCAGAAGTTGGTTGGATTCGAGCACAAACTATAGAAGCGACAGAATCCTTGACGCTTTTTTATAGTATCCATTGTACGAGGCGATAAAAGCAGCTATTTGTGCGTAATTTGAAACCGATGAATCACAAATTTTCCCTCATTTTACGCACGTCAAAACCGACAATCAATTATATTCGACGAGGAATAATAACCTGCGATAATTTGGGGCGGTGACAAAGACCGGGCGTCAGTCAGAGTATCCATAACGCATCTTCGCGATCAATATTGATCATGCAAACTCACACAGACCCCGGGACCTGGGGTTACCTTCAATTCAATTTCCAACAACATCTACGCAGAAGATGCTCCGCCTCGAAGTGCATCATACTATTAATTACTGCAGTAGGTACTGGTGCGGTACGCGCATCTTCATCGTATCAAATTAAAGCAGGCTTGACGCTCGTGTCTAGACTCTATAAGATCGACATTCTTGGGGTATACCTATATAGGGACGTCCCAGTATTCACATCACACAGAATCCGCTTATAAACTTATCAGACTCTTATCGGAATTGAATTTCTTGGCCCTAAAATTGGGATGCAGTATATAATAGTTTGTGCTTGATCAGGACCGCTCGACCGGTGTGAATTTGCACGACTTATAGTACTGCAGCTTTGTATAAACTATTAGCGGCGATACATAAACACCGCGATTTTCATCATTCTTCGGCCGCTTGATACAAAGTTCTGCTAACGAAGTCATTTCGAGCACCTGCAGTTAGATCGTTCGACATCGACGATGATCCGATTGTCATGGGGTAGCGCTACGATCACTTGATGAACGGATTTGGATTTTCGAATTCATATTACGGTGACACGGGAGTTCATGAATCAATTTTATTTCGTGAATCAGACGAGATTCACGTGGACCAGGCAAATTCTCAAAGCGATGTGTAGCTAATAAAACTACAGGTTCCGATTTATTCGCTCCGGTCTCATTTATCATTCAACGTATACGTTAGATGTATAGGTATACTTTAGTCTGAAGAAAATATTGAAGAAGCGAATTTGGCTTTTTCCACTCCTCGTTCGGCCGGTATACCTATTGCCAATATTGACCACACATCAACGAACGGATGCGAGATCCAACTGTGCGGCCGATAGAAGTTCATTTTTCCTCCACGCATGTGAGGTGATCAAGTGTTATCGGAATCAGCTATTTTAATGTTTATCAAGCTCCAGGAATGATTCGTAACCACATCGATTAGTTTTCATATCCGTTTATAATGGGCTTTCGCAATACCTCTGTGTATCATGTATATATGGCGCGAAATTGGCGATTTTCTATAAAACGGCAGACAAAATTTTACCTAAATTCTGCACGTTATGTATCTCTGTGTGGAATTTAGCTGCTTCCAGCGAGTTGGCTTCAGGCTACCTCAAGCAAGTGGGGTTCAGCTGCTTCCACGTGGAATAACAAACGAAAAAATTACAATGCGATTTTATAGTGAGCGTGGGTGGATGCCTCTTAAGCAGATTACGTATGGAAATCTTACTGTTTGAATTGGAAATATTTATGACATCGGATAAGATACCGGGCGGCGCACCGTTGTTTGCATAATTTTAGAAATTTATAATACTGTAAAATTACATCGTTGGGTTTTCTTGTATCTAGAAAATTTTCCAATCAAACAATGAAAATTTTATCGAATGGTACTTTTCGAACTATCTTTAAAATTTCGTTCGTTGCGAATGAATTCGCCGCGATTCCGCGGCATGTCACGCAATGTCACTGTATGCTGAAGCGTGGAATCTTCGTTATTTCATCTCCATCTTCGCATATCTAAACTTGCTGAAATATACTTGGTATTGCGTTGTCGTTGTGGCCATCCTGACAGAATGATCGCATGTAATATTTGTCTGGGATAATCTACGACGTAGTTGTGTCGCATCGTTATTGGAAAAGTTGATCAATCCTGACGATTATCTGCACCCGGATTTCAGTCACTGTGAAAATTATTTTTCGGTTTGCTAGTAGGTGTACCTATAAAAGTTGTTCGAGAAATCCTTCCGCCACAATTGTCACGTCTCAATGAAGCACGAGCGATCATTGATAATAGATCATCATTGTTGTATATATGTTACATGAAATGATATCATTTGAAGAATTCCTCATGAGCATGGCTAAGAAAATCGTTACAAAAATTTTCTCGCTCGTGGCAAATTCCGTTTGATCAAAGAATCACTTTGTCACAAGGACCTACCGATTTATGATATTGCTCATAAATTACAGTCGCTTCTCCAAACAATTACCAACAAAGCTGGCAGCAATTCGTTCAAGATTACAAACTTTAGTTGTAATGAAATAATGCATTAAGCAAATTTATTACTTTTCTTCAAGTGGTTCAACTATCGCCTCTTTCAGTTGAAACAATCTTTCTAACTGTTTGGCTTTCACGATTAGCAAAGAGAATCTGGAAGTACTGAGATTTGTGGGATAGAGAGGCTTCCGATTGCCCGACGGATAGAGATGTGTACCGGAAATTCATTCTCATATCATATCTACATTCAATTGGATGCAAGTGTGTATATTCGGATCAACCGATTACAAAATTCATAGTGTTGACCGAGGCGTATCGGAAAGAAAATATATCCGGCCTTACGTGCAGTGATTTCTCTAACTCGGACATTTTCACACTCGCAACGTTCCCGCTGAAAGATTTTACTGATCCCATGGATTTTCTCACAAACTTCCGTTATACGTCGCGTTCCGGCGCGCAGTATCACTTGTGACGGTATGTTCGTAAACGAACGCTTCTTCTGGAGATTCTCAAGAACTCGTCAAGGCCAGATGTTGTGTAAAACGTCTCGTAGATATTAGCCATCAATTATTGCCTAACGGAGTATAATTCGACTCGCATTGCTCCCGAGGCGGGTTTCTATCATTATTATTAGCAAGGACGACGAAATGTCGTACTCGAATAGGGGTTCGCTCCGAGTCGCGTTTTACTTGCAATTTTTGCCAACGGTGACGACGATGTATCTCGACGATGGATTTGCTCTCCAGATTCGAGATTATAAAAGCCTCGGAGATTCCGTGAGCTCGTATCTTTGGTAGGGAATTACTATTGGAGGAGGAAAAGATTTGATGTCAGGCTTTCTCGGAGCTGTAAAATGTTTTCAAGCTATAGACTGCAGAGTATATTTGAAAGACGTTCAAACTTGTATCCATTGAACTGAACGTCTGGGGACACGCTGGGAAGTATATTATCGCATAACTTCTGTCGATGTCCATGTCGATGTTTTGCTTCCAAGTTCAGAAATTTCATCTCTGAGTTATATTTGTCAACGGCGGAATCGCATTGTTCAGAATGCCATTGATACTGGTCATTGATATTCAAGACTGGCAATGAGCCTCGGCTGTGGAGGTGAGATTTCTTGACTCCGAAACACACTATAATACAGATAATTCTAAATCATGACAGTCGTCTGGGTCCTCATTTGTGTATCGCTCGTTAAAGTCTGTAGGCAAGCTCAGTGGCTTTCGCTGCAGACATTTTAGAACCAAATTAGTTTTTGATATTGCCTTATGGATGGGCCAGAAAGGTAGTAAGTTCTGTTCGCCCATTCATTTGCACATCCAGCCTTGATGTGGTATTCAAACTACCGGCTCGTTCGGATGATGGTTGTTTATGTATGATCGTATGAGCCTTGCGCCCACGTATTCACCTACGTTAAAAGTGCACAGTGCTTTGCAAATGTCAAAAGCAGTTGTGTGGCCGTGCTGTACTCACAAAGATTCGAGTATTTCATGATATTGTGATGGATAAACGCGGGGACTATTGATTAAGGGGAATTTGGAGTCATCGCTGGCAATCTAACCTAGCTAACATAGGGAATATTCATTTTTCATTAAATCCGATCGATGTTCCGAAGGAGTGTAGGTAATACTTAGCCACTTTCTGCCATTATACTCAATGAATTCTGAAAGTTTCATTGAAATCACTCAAGTCGTTGGCGAAAATTGACGATTTTCGTTTTCGAACCGGTTTTTGTACATTCAACGTAGCGGGTCCAAATTCCCCTTGAAGATTGTCAGACATCAATTTGAGAATATTTCAGTGGCCGAAAGGGGCTGAAAACGTATAAAATTCTCGCTCGGTATTGATGAATATTTCGAATTCTTTGTCCCCTTTGAGGAAAAATGCTTGCGGGAAGTTGTAGGGCAAAGATAGAAGAACGAAAGAGAGAAAAAATAGAAAAAAAAAACAGACACAAATTGTTTCCATCGAACACCGTCCCCTGCATTTGCTCCTCATCGACTTTTACTCCTTAAGGCTTTTTTTCAGTGGCCGACTCTTCTCGCCCCTCGATACACACACGCTCGTCAAGATCCCCCACTCTGGCTTCTATTATCTACCTAGCGTTAATGTGCCAAGGTCCTTGGTGGCGAGAATCGCCTATCCACCCCCCGCTGTAGTACTGATTCGACTTCTCTCGCCCAGTAGCTCGCTTTCTCTGGTTATCTATACCAAAGCTACATAAACCACGACGAAGATGACCGGGGCTCTCGGATGACCAATATACGTAGAGAGCCGGCGGTAGATATAAAGAATGAGAACAACCAAGGAGAGAAATAAACGAAGTTGAAAGACATGTGTGTATAGGGTTATCTGTTAGAAACGAGTCCGTATTCGGGGACGTCTATTGATGGAGTTTTTCTCGTGGACAAGGGTGGGCTTAAGGGTTATATTATCAGCCAAGGCTTTAGATCGAACGCGATCCGGGGTAGCCTCAGCCACAAAAACTCACATGGGGTTAGGGGCTTCGCGATATTCGACTGATATTGGAAGAGTGTTTTATTTTCCCTACTTACGTTGACGTTGTATGCGATCACTGTTTGATCTTTGTTACGGTTTTTAGGGAACAGCTTGCGCCCCGCGGGGCTTTGGGCTGCAGAAGTGCTCGCAATTATCGACTGCGAATTCTTATCGAAAATTATATCTCACACATGCAGGTAAAAATGCTCGTGTTTCTTACGCATTCGCCGCGAGGTGGACGGGCAGAATGCATTTTGAACAGCGTTCATCTCTGCCTGAGTGCCCCGCGTATAGATGTGGAATTGAGGCCATCGAGGTCGGAAACCAGTGAAACTAAATTCGTAAGCGTTGGCACACATTGCAGCAGCAGCAGCAGCAGCAGCGGTAGAGAGTAGTACGGCTGTACGGTTGACACAATGCGGTAACCGCGGTGACCAAGATTAAATATTGAAACCTGCGGTTTCTCTTCTCATGTGTCAACCATTTAATGCAGGGGATCTCTACAGTGTAAATGCAAAAACCGACGAGTTTCAAGTTACCATGTTTTCTTTACATTTGAACATGCACCATGCAGTGTTGGCCAGAGGAAACGAATGGCGGATCTGATCCGCGATGCTCCACGATTCCGATGATAATATTACTACTTTTACGGCACATTTCTCATCCCCCTCGTCGTATCCGCGGTGTCTTCTCAATTCGTGTCTTGATTAGATAACCCGATCCATCCATCACATATAGGCGATATCCAAAGTAATATCACGATTCTTGATAATGAAATGAGTTGCTTCGGCATCGATGATCCCTCTCAGATCCCAACCGCTACTCTATATTCCTGACTGGAGAGTATGAAGTGTAACTAAGCTGCCGAATATAGATAATACAAGGAGGAAGAGAGGCTAGCGGCATTATTTTCAGGTGATGATAAGTATAATGATGTTTATTGGAAAATTTACGAATCGATTCCATATTGAATAACTTCATATGAATAATGTGGATGGATTCGAACGGGGATAACTAAAAGACTAAAACAGAGATCATAACTTCTGAATGACCACAGTAGGTGAATGCGAGAGGTATAGGCAAGCAAATCAACGACGCGACGTTCTTCTATTGTTCTCTTAGACATTTCGCAGGAGCTTTTGGTTGGTCACAAACTTCGTGAAGGAGTTAAACTTGGAGTTAATCAATTTAGTTCAGTGTTAAGTAAAATAGCTGGAGCTGATCCGATAAGTCTACGATGGGTTCAACCTTTCCCTCAAATAGCGACACGAGACAATTCCGAGCTTCACTTTTTTTGTATACCGCATAGTCCGCATGGGGGATACAGAATTCTACCTTTGATAATCATCTACCGAGATACTCGCGTAGATGGTTCAGGTACTTTTCAATTACTTTGTGTTTCACTGCGAATTGAATCTAGAAAAATGCTCTAAAAGTTGCTTTTTCAAATTGGAGTTTAGACTCCATATACAGCATGACAACAGGCCTCAGTGATTTCAAACTGGCCAATTGTCCGGAAATACATCGACTGCTGTTGCAGTAAAAGCCAAATGCTATACATATTCGTATATTCGTGCGATTGGAATAGACGCAGAATTTTGTTTCCCCGACTAACTGTAAAGGTATATCCTATCGTTTTTGGTTTCAACGTCAAGTTGAGAACCGTTTCGCAATGACAGATGACACAACTGTCAAAGTGTCGGATTTTAATTCAAAATCAGATTCTTTCGAAATTAGGTCAAACTGAAAAACATCCAAAAAATAATAACAAAGAGTGATGCATCCGTCTCGGAGTATCAAGAAATTGAACGACGCGTGTGAAAAGTAACGAAAGTAATGGTTGAATTAACGAGCTGTATGAAAACTGAGGAAAGTAACATTCGTCGGATTCTATAGGAATAAGGTTGAACTGAAAAACATTGAAACAATCAATAATGAGGAGTAATGAATCGATATCGGACTACCAATGAATTGAAAATAGTGTATTCCGCCGACGAATGTTACTTTCCTCAGTTTTCATACAGCTCGTTAATTCAACCATTACTTTCGTTACTTTTCACACGCGTCGTTCAATTTCTTGATACTCCGAGACGGATGCATCACTCTTTGTTATTATTTTTTGAATGTTTTTCAGTTTAACCTCATTTCGACAGAATCTGGCGAATTCCTTCTGACTTTGAATTAAAATCCGACACTTTGACAGTTGTGTCACCTGTCATTGCGACACGGTTCTCAACTTAAAGATGAAACCAAAAATGACAGGATACGGTGAACGCTGCGTTTGATTAAAAATGGACCCATTCAGTTCGATAATTTGCCTTAACAGGCTTATCGCTTCCTCATAACTCCCCTGTATATTTCATTGTCTCCGGTGGAACATCTTGATGTGCTTATATCCACAGCCTCCGAGTTTTGGCCTGTAAGGAAAAAGAAAAAAGCCAATACCCGCCTACAGTCCGTGAAATGAATACATGATACCACTTGTATATCCGCGCCTAGAACCTTTCGGTAAAGTTCTATCCGTTTTCGTCCGCAGGAGTCTCGACTGAGCTCAGTACCGAGGAAAAAGAAGAAGCGAACAAAGTTCGTGTCATTAATCTCAACTACATGGCAGCACTACTAGGAATAGTGTGAAAGACATTTTACCCAAACTTATCCCGAACCTGACAAAATATAGCAGGACAAAATACACGCTGAAGTATCATGATTACAACCAAACTTGCAATTTGTATCGTCACCTGATTGCAATCGAAGCCATGTGATCGACAGAGGAAATGTCAGAATGGAAAAAATCTCTTCCGTATTCAAACAATGTTCTTCAACTTTAGAAATTTATGGCTGTCACATGACGCCATGATACACAGCAGCACGATCCTTCCGCGGTCTCAGAAATATTCCATCGCAATTTGTCTACTGAATTTCTTAGCTGATTTCCGCCCCGATACTTTTGACCAATTCACTGTAATGGAATGATAATTTGATTATTATCAAACTACCACGTAGCTGCAATATTTATCTTGGAGTGCTGCTCGTTGCACGGCAACGCTCATTGTGATTCATTACGGCGATTCATAAACGGAGTTTCGATTCGGGCTTTGCAGTAACGGATTTATACACAAGACACAACGGATATTAGCGGCGGACATTTCCGCCTACAATAGTTATCGGATTATACCGCCTCCATTTTCTCTACTCGGTATACACGTAGCAGAGGGTTTGTCGTCGTGCGGTTTTCTGGTTGAATTTATATGCATTATAGGTGCCTATATGTACAGGATTTATAACCAAGGTTAGAACACTGATTATAATCACGAAACATTGATTTCATAGGATTTCGAATATCCTTATCAACATAAGGATTCACTCCTTTGATTAGAAACGAAATGAATATCAACGACTTTTACACAGTCGAATATGAAAAGGGTGGAAGTTCATCGGGGTCCAATCAACGATCCCACCACTAATGGATATTGCGCAGAATATCTTTCCGTGAAGGAAACTCGATCCCCGTTTATGTTGATTGAGTAATCGATACTTTTGTTAGTTTCGTGGACACGCTGCTCCTTCCAGTGATAGAAACGTCACCTTCACCTTAAAGTTCTATCAGTCGGTTGAGCTATTTCCGAACGGTGGCAAGTTCCAAATCACCGATAAATCTTCCATCACGTACCTATTCCTCCTATTTTTATTTCATGAATCGAATTTCACTCGACACCAAGCATTGCCATGATACCTACTTTTACCTGATGAAAAATTCATAGTTCGAGTTATGCGGAAACTTTAAGACATGCGCGATAACTGGAGCTTCTACTCAGAACTTACCCTCGTCGTAATGACATAATCGGTTCATGCATTCATCGATTGTTAATAGTCAGCACTGCTGACTGATAATAATTGTAGATAAACGACAGCGAATCGTCGCAATAGGTACAACGCATACATACGGCGGACCGTGGTTCACGTCTTTTGTGGTTACTGGGGATGGAGAGATCGAAGCAGTGTGCAAGTTGGTGCAGATCATACCACAATACTGTTAGTCCATGATTGTTGTGACCACGCAACAGAAAGGCGACGCCAAATAAGACAGTAAGAATAAACAGTAGGATCCAACGATTCGCTGGTTCGTAAGCCAACGAGCAAAACGACCGAAGACTGAAGGATCGCCTTGATCAAATGATCAGGCGCATATGCGGATAATTAGTGAAAACGGAGAACGAACTCTGAATAACAACGATGGTCCTGTAGGTCTTTCATTTGTTGCCAGTCACAACATATTCAACTCGGATCTTGCGAAAACTTTAGTCACGATTCCAACGGTTGTTATGAGTCGGATATCGCGTATCGTGCATTTTTGTTCGAAGACCGATTGATAAATTGATCAATTCACCGAATGAGGGATAATCAGCTATGAACTTACTTTTCATCCAATACAACGTGCGCATTAACGCGCGCGACTTACGTTCCGCACGAGCAAATCTACCGGCCGCCGCCGCGCCGCAGGTCTCAAATTTCTGTCAATCCAACTGCCATTACACCGAGAGTGGTAGAACAAATTTCGACCAATTTACCCGAAGAAAGTAAATCAGTTTTCGAGGGAATGTCTCAACGAAATCAGAGACACTGCCGCATTCAGGATTCTAGAATCATGTTCATTACTTTGACTGGAATCGTATGTTTTCTGAAATCACTGCTTCTATAATCATGGATCGTTAAGCTTGGCCCAGCCTTTGCTATAAAATCGGTAGAAAGAAACACGTGTTTCTACCAAAAAGAAGAATCCAGATGGCCCGAAAATCTCTGAGGCACCTCCCCCAGCTCGGGGAACTTTCTTCAATCCATATACGAGATCTACTCGTTCTGAAACTAGATCACTTTCCTCATATTTTCAATACTTCAAATACACACTGGAGTGAGTTGATCGAAATCTACTGTCCCTGTACCGTCATTAGAAATTTGTTCATTCGGCGGCTTTCAATTTTTGGCGAAGGTACCGCGTGAAATTTTTCAATGGCCTGACCACGAGCGACAGCGTTTCTGAATTGATTTTACAAACGTCAAGATTGTTAGTGAGCTATTTTTGCCCTAGGCTATAAATTTGGCGTTCAATTTGGCGTTGGCGAACTCGTATAAATCAGCGTGTCGTTAAAGCTGGGAAACTTTATTGAAAGCCTATTGGCCGTAGGACGATAGTACCGAAATCACTTGTGGTGAATCTTGGCGCGGAGGGCTTTGATATAATCTTCGTCACCGGAGTCCCAAGACGTCCATTGAATATCCACTTCGAAAGATATACTCTCAATGAATTCTGAATGGACTAAAGATTTACATAGGTACACACAAAGCGAGTACCTAATTGGTATATGAAAAATAGTCCTTGAGCAGATTGCTCGGATCACATCTATTACAAAAATCGGTTTCGGTAAGCATTATTTTGTCACAACGAATCGTGAACAATTTCGACGTCGCCGAAGATGGCTTATCGAAAATTCCGGTCAGTATGAACCTCGCGAGAAACCACTGTAACGACTGTACAGTTTTGGAACACATGCACCTAAAATTTGCGCATACAGGCTGAGGTGTGGCGGTTGGTTGATAGGTACGTTTCGCCGTCGGCAACTCTGCGCAAATATATTAGCCTGGTTTTGCCCGGATGATAAGATTTATCACTCACACCAGAGCAGCCTGTATATGTACGTACTGCTAGTTAAGCGAGCTAGATATAACCCTGCAACGCTTGAAGGCGTTAGAGCTTTCCCGAGTCGAACCGTCTATCAAGAGTTTATCACCAGCAGCAGAGATTTTAGTCTGTACTGGATCTAAGTTTCCGGTATCGTTTTCGTATCATATATCTACCCAACGTGTTCCATATTTTCATACGACGTCCCTTGAATATTCAATAAGTCTTTTAACCTAGGAAGAAACGAAAGAATCCGAAACATCCCTCGTTTGCGATCTTCATTTTTGCCGGTTTATCGGTAGGAGTGGGACACAGCGGACGAAATAAAAAGTGGAAATGCTGTTTTAATTTGACGCGAGAGCGACGAATTTCATAAGGAGAATCTTGGAGAGTAAAACACAAATTTACGGAACTGGTATACTGCTAAAGATTCATCAAGTTTCGAAGATTATGTGATGGTAAGTACACTCGTGAATAGTTACTTACGAATGAAATAATCAACGGAATCGACGTGATTGTAGAAAATTCCAACTACGCGTTACTGAAAAGTTTTTGGTAGTATAACTTTCCGTCAATTATAGGCTAGCTCTAATTTCCAAAGTTATACCGAGTTTAAATATTTACTCGATTATTGGATGTATGGTAAAAAGGAAAGACTCGACTGAGTAGGTTCGTTATTTGATTAATCTTTTGAGATTTCATAAAACTTTTTTAGACTCGTCGAAACTGCAACTCGAATCGAATGCTTGATGAATATTTATCTTTCTAAAGCGCCCGTGGAAATCATGGCGAAGTGAACCTACAGTTTCAGTTATCTTAATCGCCAGTCACTGCTTTGAGAAGGCTCCGTAGTTCTAGAATGAAATTTGCTCGCATACTTTTCTGCGTACCTGAATGGCGAAAAACTTCCGTCGCCCAAAAATTTCTTTATGTATACATAGATCCAGTAATTATAGCATGAAGAGAAATTGAAAATATTTTTCATCGAGATTTCAGCATTTCGCCGTACTCGTAACTTCATAATTATGTAACAATGATCCCCTCAACTTCGTGATATCGGTACATACAAGTTTCCAGTCAAAAGCTCATATTCTCTGCTCCTGAATCCCACTGTCGCTTCGGCAAAGATCGAGATCCTTAATTGTTAACAGGTGAACCAACCCAATGAACTGAGCCAGAGCTTGAACCGTTACTATGTTACATGGAACTCAGAAGCGTCTAGGTGAATGAGATCACGAGCGGATACGACTAAAATGCGTTGGCAAGAACTACACTATCATAATGTTGAAGTCCAGATTCCGAACGGCCATAAAAGAGTTTCCAAGTTTTTTAGACTTTTACAACGTAACGCTCCCCGCTTTTTCACAGAATCAAACAGCTTAGCCATATAAATTCTATTTGGAGCCAGGTTCTTTGAAGTTCTATACCAGATTATCGGAGTATCGGGGTCAGTTTTCACATGTTTAAAAAGTAAATAGTAAGATAAGATCGCATCCCGCGGCTCTTTTTCCTGGGTTTATTGAACAGCATTTTACGACAAGGTGGAACTAAAACGAGTATATCGAATCACGAGAAAGAGAAAGAAGAAGAAAAAGACAACTTTTTTTTCTTATATCCCGTAAAAACAGCATTTCCGTCAGTATGTCCGGAAATTGGAGGGGTGGAATTGCCACGAGCAAATATGTAAATTTCACAGAGTTGCGGCTCCATCGGTTCTCCATACTTTCGTTGTTACAGGAAGTCTGAAGTAGCGTCACGTTACGATCCGGTATTGCAAAGATAGAAGGAATTTTGGCTCGTCGTTGTAGAAATGAACATATCATCTTCGTCAACAGATGCCCGTATGTGTAACAGAATTATTCGAGTATTAGCAACATTTTACGCATTCCCAGTAAGAGTCTATCAGCTAGACGCCGAAGTCAGACGAAATGGTCTGGCCGTCCTAAAGAAATGAACTACGAGTGAAAAAATTCGTAATACTTCGCCGATTCGGAAAATGGGAGTCCGGAAATCGGAATCGGTAGCTCAAAGATCGGAATGATATTTCTAGCCATAAAGGGCCTCGAGCTACCGATTTCGATTTCCGGACTCCCATTTTCCGAATCGGCAAAAAAACTACAAAGTTTTCGACTCCACGTTCATCTTTTTCGGATGACTTAAACCATCTTCTGACTCAGCTGATAGACTATAAGTACCAATTCTAGATTCGTAATGACCTGCATACGAGCGAATTGCGATCAATATATCTCCCTGTGAGTGGTATTCGGTTACGAACGTGCAGGGAGTGCTGCAAAATGCAGAAAATTTGCGACGATCAAGCGATAAAGTAGAGTAATTTTTAACACGCAATAATAACAAGGTTCAAATGAGGTAATAAAGTTACCACCGTTCTCATAGTAAGTTTGCCGTCTAGGCCATCTCTCTTATCGGTGTCACCGTCCATCACAAAGCACGTTTTAATGTAGTTAATTAAAACTTTGGTATGCTTCGTCGCACCAGCCTGTCATTTTTCGAGAATTATACTTATTTTGAAAAACGAAATTTTCTGTCGTTCTTTTTCTTCTTCGTTTTTCGCTTAGCTATACTATGCAATCCACGGTTTCAGTATATGTAACCCTGCAACCTGCATCTGCACGGAGATTATTATACTGAAGCTAAAACAGGAGGAAGAAGTACTACGTCAGCGACGTAGGCAATTTTTTTTCGCCTTTTTTGCCTTCTCCGTTTTTGTGCTTACACAGTTTAGTTTTTCGTAAAATTACCTTTTACACTTGAGCACACTTTTTAAAACGAATGTAATAAATCACCAACCACGATTTGAAAATGTGAATGCGGCTCGCGGAACAGAATCATGGGTTCCGTCGACGCTAACGCTAAGCGATGTACGTATAGATTTTTCAAAGTGTAGTCGCGATGGAATTAGAAATTTGTATCGAGTCAGTTGTTTCTATCCATCAAAATTTTAATTTGAAAGACTCAACAAACCGCCTAGATATCAGTCTCTGAAAGTGAGGAACGAAGTTAGAATTTCATAATTAAAATAGCCTACGGCAGTCGGGTCGTAGCTCGATGATTGTTTTCATCAGATATTATAATGCTTCATGCGGAAAGTATTAATCCTGATTTCCATCTTCTTTCGCAAAGTTCGTCCCATAATTTTGAAGAGTAGAAAAAAGTTGGTCCAACAAAGTTTTATAGGTATATATGTCGTTTGGTCGAAATAGCTCGTGCTCATGTGTAGCCACTCCGGGTGATCGTTCAGTTTAACGTCGGTAAAGAAAAATTTGAGCTTTTTGTTAGCTAAAAACGAAGAAGGATTAGGGCTGGCGGATCGCGTACTTGTAGTACGGTCACGTTTCCCTTTATGGGCCGATTTTTAACGTGCCTCATCCATCAGCAACATAACATCTACATCTGCTATGTAGTCGCGACAATAAATCTCGCGCTCACTGGACCAGCAGAAGCTGAGCTCAAGCTGTGAGCATTCAGGGGGCAAGTATCGATAAAGGAATACGACCAGCAGACAACAATAGGTGACCATTGTTGTTTTGTTTATCCTACTCTCGCAGCTGAATGAAACTTTCAAGTTTCAATAGCTGACTCGAGAAGAGGAATATGACGATTTGGAGAAGCGTGTAGCGCATCGCTATTGCCGTAACGTATATCGCCCGCACAATGACCGTTGTACATACGAGTATAAGTGTTCGCATTTCGACCCGGATCACTTTGCCCAAATGGGGAGTAAATTCCGCCGGAGTAGAGCAGTAAAGTACACAAGAACAGGGAGAAGAATATGTATCAATAGGTGCTATATTTCCTTTCACGAATTCCCGCTATTTCCTACTTGTTACAAAAATATCAAAGATCACCCTGACTTTGCAGGGTAGGTATATTCGAGGTACACGACACAGACGCAGTCCTTCTCCCTTCTATATGAAACTCTCAGGTATCCTGCTGCATCATTAATAACTCCCCTGTTTCCTGCATCATAGAAGCATGGCATGAGCGTCCGAGTTTAATTCCATTAGCTGAGTATATGAGACGATGAATTGGAGCTGTCGTGCGTTTTCTGAAAATGTGACACGAATCCTTTCTACTGGAGATTAAATCTCGAACCGAATGTTTCACACATGTTGATCCAGAATTCTAGTGTCACAATCCTGTGCTCAAAATTTAACCTAGGGGACTGCAAGACGTGCAGTTGATCTGTAGCGATTTCCCAAGGGCATGGAACGCGTTTGGCCACAAAATTCATGATACATTCCGTTCCACAGTAGCACCCGGGCGTCTTAGGTCTTTTGTCAGATTAAGTATACATGTGTCTTGGTTTCAGAAAATAACGCATTGTATATTACTTTCCTCAGTGACTCCTCCGTATTGAACATGACAGTTCAACTTCCACGCTCTAAATGCAATTCCATATTTCAGTCCATATTTCCATGCAATGAACAGAGCCTTCCATGACTGAACGCTCGCACAATTGCCACTGTCGGTTTCTTATCATCGAAAATCTGAGTCGCAATCCGTCAATGAGGCTCACTTGTGGTTGAATATGAGTCATGAATTTGGGCATAAAGTATACTGCTTTACCTGCCGACGGAATAGCATCCGTTTCAAACGGGCGCAAGTCAAGATATCATGTTTTCCGTATCCCAATGCTCACTCACAACGGATTGGCATCGACGTCAGTTATCTATTTCATTCTTCTCTCCATATTGAGGAAACTTTTTCCTCCGCGACGTGGAGCTGCCGGCTATGTTAGAGCTATCATAGTCCCTCAAAAGCTTGTATGCAAATCATTTTTACTTCACTGAAGTGAAAACCTTCAGCCTCAAAGTGTAAAGGAAATTCTCACGCTCGCTTATTGGTACACCAAGTTGCACAGGCGCACGTAAAATCTTCTTCCTCTTTGTTCTCGCGGTTTTCCTCCGCACGAAACCCCAGCATCTGCAAAGGACACGTGCAGAACGTCGCTGGTCATACACTAATACAGCGTGAAGCTTAATGTTGCGACGAGGAAATTATTTTCGCATGGTTTCCGTCGCGTAATGGGCATCGGCGTGTCAGCTGATTGTGAGCATTGGAATAATAACATGAGTATGAATTGACGATATGCAATTCTCTACATTGGTACTGGGGAAAAAGCTCTTACTCGTGATGATTTTCCATATCACATGAAATGTAGAGAGCCGAATACCGATCTGGGCACAAATGCAATTCATTCGACCTTAATGCAGTTCCTGATTTCATGGAACGAATTCAAATTCTTCGAAGCAATCGACGTTCTACAGTTTTTTCAAAATCTGTGTAATGACCGTTCAATGGACCTATGATGCCCATGATTCGGAACAGTGATTTTCAAGTCTTCCTCAAGTATATCGCAGCCGAGGAGGTAGCGAGCAGCTTTGGACCATTTCGAGAATAATGGAGGAGAACGGCAGTTTAATACCCCACTTTACCACATTGGCCTGCCCAACTTTCAACTTACTCCAAGGATAAATGAAATTCAAATCCGCTTATTACTGGCCAGAAATCGGGAGGAGTTGCGCGGTAAAGCTCTTTCCCGAAAGAAGATGAGCGCTGAATCACTTCCGAAAGATTTCATTTCTCTCTGCCAATCACAACTCAAACACAGTTTCTGTGTACAAATCTGAAAAAAAGTTGAGCCCCTTTGAAAACCGTCGACCGTTATTCTCGAAACCTTCGTCAAGCTCAGAGGGTTAATGTTTGCTTTTGAATCTCATTTTATGCTCGTATCATTTATATCATACTGTTCAACGATTTATTATTTGTACATCTCAATGATAGTATGATTCGTCTACTTTTTATGAAAAGTGTTAGTTCAATGTGTTGTACATGCTAAGCTAAAGGACGTAAGACTCTAGTCAGCATCTTGATATTGTTAGTCTACCACAATGAATGATTTGACTCAATTCATGGGGTTTAATTTTGGTAAATTGCTGGTAATTCGCTGGATGAAGTTTCAAATACTTTTGGGATTATGTGAAGTTGTGAAGTTGGCATATATCTGCGTAAGAGTAGTACATACCTGAGCGATTGTGTGCTTGGTTTACAACA
The DNA here is from genome assembly GCA_963170745.1 of Phymatocera aterrima. Taxonomy (NCBI): domain Eukaryota; kingdom Metazoa; phylum Arthropoda; class Insecta; order Hymenoptera; family Tenthredinidae; genus Phymatocera; species Phymatocera aterrima. The sequence goes on from OY720662.1 coordinate 14,479,795, forward strand.
GCGAGCGATTCGAGTATACAACTAGACACTAAGTAGAAAGAACAATTTCCACTGAAACTTTCGCAACAGAAGAATTCCCAATCCCTATAGATTTTGAACGAGTAATTACGCGACTCCGTCTTGAGTCTTTGAGGATATAACAACAACGCCGACATCCCTCGGGAACAACTTCGTTTCTAATTAAATGGTGAATGTATATATATATATATATATATATATATATAGTTTACCAAAGACAAATTATCGGAAATATTTCTTCTCGCCATTTCCTTGATTTCGAGAAAACCCCGCCCATGGGATTTTTCTATCTCCTCAATTCTCATCGTCTAAATGTATTGTGGGATTTTCGTTGGATGTGTAAAAAGAGTAATGTGTTAGCTGACCTTTCCCATCATCCAAAACAGACTTGAAACGTTGGAATGAAACATTAATCCGGTTAGTCTTGTCTCGCCAGGTCTTTCCCTTGGATGTCCAGCTGACAAAAGTGGAACTGTGCTCAGCGAAAAAACAAAGTAATCTAAAACAAAAAAAAAGAAGAAAACCAGAAAAAATAGCCATAACGTAGCCCGAAAGGGTTGTTGTGAACAAAAAGCATGTACCCGATTAACGTTTTTGTTTGAGCTTTCGTATTATAGAGCCTGCATGCGTGACTCGCTTCACGCAATATGGCCCACACTGGATTTCACGTACAACCGTAATTTCCGGCTTTTCGTGCCACTCATTTTTTATTAAAAATGAAGAGAATTCTATGTCGAATATTATAAAATCTACGATTGTAACGGCTCCATATTCCGCATGCTGAACACAACTCTGTGAATCCAAGCTTGTTTCAGTAGACAATCAAGAAGTCGTTAACACGGCGAGACGACGTTCAGATAATGAGAAAACTATAACCCGCGCTTGTTACACCTTCGGAATTTATTTGTTGGTGTGTATCTGTATCCTATGATTTTTTGACTCTGATCATTCGACGTTGATCAAAGCTCCGGGTATCTTTCATGTTCGCCAACCTCCAGAGAAATGAAAGATGTATCGAATTTGTTGATTGAAGTCATGACCTCAGGGCAAATCAAACATCTCATAATTCTGATATTTGAATAATTGTGTAACGGACCCAGGGTACGGGGGTTCCACTGATTGAATGAATCAGGAATTGTCAAAGTGGAAGACCAGTGCAATCAGCTAATAACGAAGTATTATTCCCGTCACACTTTTCCTCGTTTTCGCCAGTGTACGTGAATCGTGTCGAGATCGTGGTAGTATAGATGAAAGAGAATGTGACGAAAGTTGTTGGAAACACTGAGCGGACGGTTGGTTGTTGCATGCTGGGAGAATGCAACGACTAGTCGATCTCTGTTTTTCCAAGTCGTTCATCGTGAAGGATATCTGTTCATCCGTCTTACTTGTTTATCGGAAACGAATTCGTCTTTGTCGGGCAGCTTTCTTGGATGTCGAACACGTACAACCGAAAGATATACGTCATACTCTTCGACATAAAGATTGTATGGAAAAAGGAATCCCTAGATTTCCAGAGAGTACGATTGTGTGTACGCCTCCGCTTTGCTTTGCGTTAGGTACCTTCGTTCAGGTCTGTCCCGATGCTCGGCCATCGGATGGATTACGGAGAGCGGTCACAGTCCTCGAAAGGGAAAAAAATCTACAATTGTCTGTTACATCTGACGTCTGGACGACACGTGATCGTCACATCATAATACAGATCATAAGACAGTTTCACTTGGATGTTTTCCAATCAGAATCATAGGCTTCCAAGATAGGGTGGATTTAATCGAGGATAGGTCTACGATAGAGAAGTTTATTTTTCCATCCATCGAATGAATTGTTCGAAATTATATGTAGTCAGGCAGTAAGCATGCAGTGAGATCCAATGATCGAGATAACGGAGGGTGAATTTCTCTCAGGGTGTTCGCGCGTGTTTTGATACATTGCCAATTCAAGGATTTTTGACGAAATTTTGCGAATATTCGCTACGAGGTAGAATGTACGTCACGTTTTTTCGGTGTTTCGGCTGCTCCCGCAATTCTCCCTCCGCAGATGAATGTTAGGTGAATACCAATAGGTATCTGTCGAATTGTAGAAAAAATGTTCAACGGTATGTAGGTACGCGCGAGATGTTATACCTCTTCTGGATATAGCCCAGCCCCCAGGGTCCCCGAACTCGTTCGAGAGAACGAAACGCTTGAATTTCATAATTTTGTTTTCCGTTGTTTGCTTCCATAACAGCAACTTTTTCCAAGTTTTACACAGGAATAGGGGTAGCCTCAACATTTGCATAGAGGATGATCCGGCCGCAGAAGTGACGTGATCTTGTATTCAATTGACGCATAGATACTCGAAATGAATTTAGAATGTCTAAGCTGCCTCAATCCTGCTTGATCCTTCCGAAGCCGATTCATCCGAAGTCTTTACCAGTTCATTCTTTCTTTGTTTGTGCCTTGACGGGGATAGAGCGAAAATATACTCGAGAGATGAAGAACGAGAGGCGAAAGGGATCGATAGAAAAGGAGATCTCGAACCACCGTTCGTATTTCTATTATAACGACGAAAGTATGATTTCAAGCATTGTGCTCCCAATTACCACTACGGGGCGACGTTCGGTTTTCGGGCTAGACTTCCTCTCGATTATCTCATCTACGCAGTCAATTTTAATAGGAGGGATCCACCGATTCGGCGCTCCAAGGCGTCTTCCATACCGTCTGCCCTTTGAGTTGACTGAAGGAGTTAACGGAGCCGAGGCCCCGCGGATTTGGTCGAGAAAGAAGCGGGGATATTTTTCCACTTCAATACCTACGGGATGGGGCTAGCTCGCGAGGGGTACAAAGAAAGGCACTTCATCCGGATAACATACCCGGTGAATAACTGTCTTCATCCATACCTGACCTACGATATTGATATTCCACACAGAGTAGATTCACATTATCCATCGTGGAGATCAAGACGTTTGATGTGAGCCCTGTCTGTGCTTGCAGCGGAATTCGGCAACACAAGATATCAGGGTATTCCGAAGGTTGTGGATTCGGTCCAAATTTTCGGCCCCCCATCGTCTGAAACGTTCGGAACGATCTTCAGCAGTCCGCATGGAGAATTTTCCTGCAGTATTATGTCATAAGCTATAACTACTGACGTTATTCAAATGGGCAGCAATGAAAGCTCACTTTCCCTTCGCGTGCTCATCGATCTTGCGTGTACGGATATAGGAATTCTTCGTCCCGGTCGTAACACAGTCCGAGACTCTATTAAAGTGATATAAAGCTGAGAGAACATCATTTTGTTCAGTTCAACTTCTCATAGTATGTTGTTACGGAATATTGCAGCTTTTTTAACAGCACTGCCTTGCTCGACGGATACCTATTTTTTCCTTTTGCTGAATTCGAAATTCCATAGATTCGTATATTGATTAGAACTTGATTACATGAAGTCAGTTGGTACAGGGCCAAAGCTTCGAGACTAGGTATTGAGACTATATGTAGTACCTATACTCTGACCATTAATTGTGGTTCGGAATGTCATTAAATTTATGCGCAAGCAGCCCAGACGTCGTAAATATTGCGATGAATCTAAGATAGCACAGCGAGCGAAGCTGTACATTCAGTAAGCGTTTAGCATAGGAACAACAAAAAATGGGAAAGACCGAAAATTCCTTCGTCTAATGGAAATAAAGCTTGCGTGCTTCCGAGTTACGCCCTTGACCAGCATGTCGGTGACGCAAGTAATACTTTAGAGCGTAATTTATTAATAATTTTACCATTTAATGATATCCTGCAGACCCTGGAGATGACATTTTTATCATCGTCCTTCAATCGTTGAATCTTCCGATCAATAATTGGCGCTGAACACGTTATAGATACAGGCTGGTGTTCCCTGTATCGTCTATAATAACGATATCACACAGATGCGACGCGGCTTGAAGTACACTTAATTAGTATTCAGATGATTTAGCATCCTTGTATAACTATGTCGGAAATTCGGTATAAATCAGTTTGTACACGGTGAGAGTTTAATACAACGGTGTTCAAAAGCGAAGTCGAGAGGCCTTACCACAGTTTCAAGTATTTGTGATAACGCCAGTCACGCGGAGAGCACATCCCATCCAGGATTCACATCATAGATCCATTTATATTTAGCTCGCTTCGAATCCAGTGTCAATAGATCAGGCAGTTCTCGTCAAGAACTCGTCCCTTTCGGTAAAACAGATGAAGGAAAGATCGATGTACCACAATCCTATTGTTTGTACTAAATTTCGAACCCTTCTGAGCGAAAAATAATCACATAATGAATCTAACCGTACACGGTTCAGACGATAAAAATTCAGCGGGGGCTCCGTTCGTTGTTGGGAAAAATTTCTTCCAGCGAATACGTTCGTTGAATTCCTCTCGCCACATCAATGGTTGAAGCTACAACGTCTGCAATGATCGTGAAAAATGAGAAGACATTCATTGCGCGTACCTATGTGCAATATAGCATTGGCTGTCAGACGTATGTAGTCTGAGGCATCCCGAGTAGGTTTCCAGCACTGAAGTCTTAGCCAGCACTGGACCAGCCCTGGCCAGCGCCGGCCCGTGAGTTAAAACCTACCTGGGATGTTTCGATTGGATCATACCGACAATTGAATTTATATGAACTGATGAAGCCATCGATTCCACGGTCAATCCTACACTGCGAGAAATTCCTTCAGGTTTGAAGTAGCTTGAAATCAGTCAGCTACATATTTGAAATGCTTCACAGGCAGTCAGTCTACGACAAAGTGTAACTCGATGACTCTTTTTTCCTTTACTCTAAAGGATTTCGTTATACAATGTTCGTCAGTTTTATGTTCCACGGATTTCCCTTCGTAGTCCATCGTGAATATTGAGTCAATTATACAGGAGCAAACTAACCACGGGGCTGGATTCCGTGGATCAGATATTTCGTGAATCACGTTAGAATTTCTGCGCGCGTACGGATTGTCTGCTGCATTTGGGTCTTATTCGGTTCACGACTTAGTCTCACGTTTCTCAAAACAATTATTGGCTTGCGGTACCCGCTCGCGATTATTATCACGAGCAAATGCGATGTAAAAATAGGTTCGAAAATATCCATAGGTGCACAGTAGCTTGCGACCAGAATCGTCGTGTCACGAGGAGCTGTAGGGAGCCTCGTGCCTCTCACTGACTGGGCTTTTCTGGTTTCCGCAATGGCCAATAGATAATTTATCTCTGTATCTATGTACATATACATGCATGCCTACGCGTGATACATCGCGGTCACGCTAACAACCTATCTCCAAGATTCTTTGATATTTCATAACCACCATTCACTTGTCATTCGCAAATTCTCTTCAATTGAAATACGCATCGTCATGGAATAGAATTTAGGGGTTGGACCCCGCGGCTGCCGTTAAACCACTGATGAGACAAGGTGCCATCCACAGGCATCAGAATAATTTGTGTGTTTCGATTTGGTTACGTATACGTATAATAATACGCGTAGTAGGTACCCACGTTTGCGACAAAAAGGGGTCCACGAAATTCAGCCGACTCGGCAATATACTGTCCGTGAAAAACTGATGAAAATTATCATCCATATTTGTTGCTGATTGAAAGTTGACTGGAAAATAAAAGTTCACAGACGTAATCGAATGCTTTCCCTGCGCTAACCTGCTGCGGCCGCAATTCACAATACAATACATAATCTGCCCTGCTCGCGGTTCTCTCGGTGATTACATTCCATCAGCAGGCAGATCGTTTTCACATTACGGAGCGAAAAAAAGCATGGCAGAACTTTCTATAAGCGCCCAATCACGAAATACGACTAGATCGCTCGGCTTCCCTGCTGTGCGAAATTTTCGGAACAGCTGGAAGTAAGTCCGGTTCTCGATTTTTAATACGATTACTTCACATCCATGCAGTGGGCGAACTGACGACGGTGTTGAAAAAACTCACGATCCAACAATTTCAATACTATTTTTCAAATTCAGCGCGACTTCACTCATTTTCTACGCTCATCCTTCGTAGAAGAATCACGCTCCCTTCATATCAACCCTGCATCCCGTCGAGAATTTATCACGACACGTCAGACCACAAGTGCAGGGGAATCGGCTTGCTGTGTGTATAAGTGGTGCAGACGTAGCGTGCGCTGCATAGGTATGTACATCTACCCGGCAACGTCTCCTTTAATGACTTATCCGGGCACTTTGTTTCTCGGTCTTGGTTTCGGCGGTGGTTCTTCAAGGGAAGTAGAGAATCTAGTTCACTCCTCCAGGAAACGTGCCCCGAGCGCGAACTTCTGAAAACGCCCTTCCCCACAAGGTTCTCTAGTGCGAATACTGGGTTGGACGAATCTCTCCACCGGGTGATTCCTCCTTCTCCATTTTCATTCTCTCCTCCGCGCTCAGCTTTAGCGCATCGCTGTTCCATACAGTCGAGAGTAGGGCATTAGCAAAGAGGGGCATTAAAATTGGGGGAGGATTGTTATCGGGGGAGTTTTATATCAATGCGTGTAGATTGGTCCTACAATTCTATCTATTTCGCTGAGACAGACACTGGAACGTAGCCGACAATTCAAGTTGTTTCATCTCAAATTGGTCTCGGTTAATTAATGTTAGACGTATCGTTATAGTTATTTCCTCGGATGGCAATCGCGACGTCTTCTCGTGGGAATTTCCTCCGGAGCCATCAGAAGTAACCGTACCCAGGTATTGAGTCAACTAACCATCAAGTTTCCTCATCGTTTCGTCAATCCTGTTGTACATTTTGATAAATCCGCCGTAGAATCGCTTCGCGCGTACAGCTGTGGACGCGTGAAATGACTTGGAATTGGTATTGAATATTTGTAGAGGCGGTTGGCTCAATTCCAGGTACACTATAAGGTGCGAAACATACATTTTATCGCGGAGCGAGCTAGAGAGTTCAGTTTCCACTCCTCGCTTGCCTGATAGATGAGGGTTATTCAGGTATAGATTCTATTCTGTAATGTACCTACAGCAATGTGGATATTATGTGTAGCTACCTTCATAATTAACATACGCTTGCTATTATAAATTTATTAGCTCGCCAACTTTATCGAATTAATTAATGGTAAATTACGCAGCTGAGTGCTCAGAGCTTCGGAGCTTTAGCATTAATTCAAAATATTGTATTTTGGTCATTCCATATTCGCGAGACTCCCGGGAACCTCAGGGTGACGAGAAATAACACGAATTCTTGAAAATTTGTAAAGAATATTCATAATTTCATTAATTTCTGTTATCTTTTTTCGTTTTCATTTTCAACATTCCCATTTCGGATACACATTCCCACTCGCCATCGAACAAATTTACGGGATTAAATTTTCATTTTAAGGGCTCATTATCCCTCGCTTCATTCCCAAAGTACATTATCCCATACCCGACGCGACGTGCTCAATATGATCGCGTTAATTACCAAACAGGCGGACCCTTCTGCGCGTAATTATTAGTCAGCTGGTTTGTACAGAGGTAAGAATCAAATTGTAATAAATAATGAAAACAGTAAATGAAATGAAATATCAGAATGACTTTGAATTTAGTATTTTAGAAAATAACTCGGGCTATGTTTTTGTAACTCGCTTGAGAGGCCATCGGAGTCACCGCCGGCAATATAACCTAGCTAACATAGGGAATATTTATTTTTCATGAAATCCGATCGATGTATTGGAATAGTAAAATGCTTGGCCAATTTCTGCCATCATACTTAATAAATTATCAAAGTTTCATCAAAATCGATCGAGTCGTTTGCGAAAATTTACGATTTTCATTTTCGAAACGGTTCCCGTAGGTACGTTTATTACTGCGAGTTCTATGGCACCTTAAATCAAATGACAGTTATCTTCATGACAGTTTTCAGAGAATTAAACCGCAATGGGAGCATCCGATGAATGTGATTGAAAATTGGATGCAACGGAAAAAAAGAACCGATCAATAGATGGATGAATCGAATAAATTGTAATTGAAAAACAAGACACTATGTAATGAAATAACGGAGCTGGTTGACCGTAAAGATGAAAATATAAAAGTTAATGCATGTTTCAACACTGTAATATTTATTATACATGTTAAAAATGATAAAGTGTGGTCCACTGCAATAAATCAGGATAGATAAGGTAATGTAATTTCATATTTGATGTTCCATAAATTCGCATTTTTAACTTTATAATATTACCATAAAGATTAACGACTTAGGAAAATATGATATGCCAAGGCGGTAGCTGCTTGGCGCATCCATATTACTAGCCGGGTCCGGTTAATACGAAGCCATATATTTCAATTTGACTCGATCACCGCGTATACATTTTCGCGATGATAATTGAGACTGGGAGGAAAATACGAGTGACAAGCAAGCCACTGGATCACATTTTAATTTCATAACTGGCACGTACACATGAATCTCACTGGAAGCAATTGCCGAACTCATATTATACGAACGTCAGAAGCAAAACATGTTGATTGCGGTGCGAACAGAGAATTTGTGATGATTGAAGCGTAAGAATAATCATTATAAATCGAAATTTGAATAATGTGAGACATGTGACATGTGACACAAGATTTGCAAAAAAAGAGTTATATCGATAATTTTATACCAAGTGTGAATAAACCAGACATACGCGAGTAGGTATACCCCTAAAAAGAAGTACATTCTGATCGGAAGTGTTTGTTGGTATAGCTAATGGACTTCTTCCGTTCGGTTGGCAGACGCCTTCTTAAGTTACGTCTTGATGCCATGGCTCGTCGACCGTGAAACACGAAATTTGTATTTCCTGGTAAAGATGGCTTTCTTACGCGCCGTCTACGCACGCTAGAAGGCAAATTAGTCTGTTCGTTAAACAGTCATACCTAATATATCAAACCACGTCATCTCAGGATGTGCCAGGCCACCCAAACAAGTATGCGCAGACTTTGCCTGTCCTGTTTCAGGCCCTAAGTATGCAATGACATGTTTGTAGACACATCATTCTACAAGAAGTCAAGGCCGTAGTAGTAAGCTTATACCTTGCAAGAGATCCCCCCGCCCACCAAGCTTCTAAATGGCGAGCTTTATACTTCCAAGCCGAAGAACTTCGCCTTGGGAATAAACTGGCGGAGTTTTGATATTAGAGACTGATGTAGTGTTTGCCGCAGTCTCAAATATCCCAGCTTCACGAAGGGCTCATTTTTCAAGTTTCTGATTTCTTTCCGCCACACCTCAGGCAATAAATTCATCCATATATCCCCCCGCCTGCGACTGACTACTTGGAACCTAAAATGATGGACAAACAGGCACATCTAAACGCTGTTAAGATGATAGTAGACTTTCATGTGCCTCTAGGGATACAATTTCATGCGCGGTGCTCTCCTTGTGTACCTACTATACGTTATATCCGGCCATGTGGAGTATTTATATATACACTTTTATAGTTAAAGGCTCGTGAAATCGAGACATTAAGTTTTTCTGCTGACTTATTTATCAGCTAAAACGAGGGACCGAGAGCGACGGGGGGGATGAAATTTATACCACTGACGCTAAAGTGTGACTAATATCTAATTTAGGTGATGCTGAAAATTATTAGCACTTACCGTAATACCGCGTCGAGCAAAAAAAAATTTTTAATTGAAAATTATGAAAAAAGAAAAACCGTGGCCGATTTTGTGACAGTTTTTTGTCAAACCAGACGTCGAAAAACATGTATATATTTATATATTATGTATTATATATAATCTATTATATATATTTTGCCAATGTATTCTGCGGCACGAAACGAGACATGGATTGAAAGATTCTTATTCCACGGGCACAAGATGAAACGCCAGACGAATGAAATAACGTCAGAAAAGTGTTAGAGCGAAACATTCCTCGAGAATAGCTCGTCATAAGACTTGATTAGTCTCATTTCGAGAAGCACGTTTTTCCCAAGTGGTCTCCTCATTCATCTAGACTATCCTGTCCTAATTTGAAAGGATACACTAACGATTCCTGGATTGAAACGATATCTTGTCGGTATTTTTTTTGTTCCTTGCTATTTTTTCGTACTGTTCTATGATATTCGAAATTCAATGGCTTGCTCCGATGAGTCGAATTTAGTCGGCAAGTACAAAAACGACTATAAGTTGATATTGACTCCCAACTACGGAAAGGAGAGTCGATGATAAGTCGGAGTTCTATTTTCTACTTGGTCTCTTCAGGGAAAACGTATAATCCGAAGTTGAGATATCGCGCTCTATACTACATATTTCTATTTTCCTTGGTCTTATTGTGACAGACTATCGAGCTTATACCTCTTGAACGTCCCGATGGCGGGGAAATATTTTGTTTTCTACCTCCAACGATTCATGATCCGATGAATTCCAGTTACAAGTTTTAATCCTTTACCAAATTCCTTCCTGTCGATTTCACGATACTAATACTCGCCGCTATCCTGTGCAGACGCATACGGTTCGCAAAATTGAGTTGCTTATCCAACTGCCGAATCAACGTCCTTTTCCAGCGACATTACTAATAGTCAAAACCTCGCTACGGCGCGTAGTCGATCCATTGATTATACATGGGTCACACACTTCCTCTCTCGACTCAATTGCCAACTTTGATAGCTTCCGTCACCCGCTCGAACTTCTCACAGGTCTCGAGACGAAGCAAATTTTCAAGCAACTGTACTGTACGTCATTTTTCCGACGCACGAAAGCTTATTAAACACTCACAGACCCATGCCATTACGAGACACACGATCATATTCCGTTACAAATATAATTTTTCCAAATTTTGTACGTAGATTTGTTCTGACCTGGTCATTAAGTTGGTCACTATTTCGATTATCGGCAGTCGGGCAGCTCGAATTCCTGTGATACTTCCTCTCCATTATAAGACTAGAAAATTAGGTATGTACGCGGATATCCATAGACTGCAATTGCCGAATGAGCCTCAGCTTGTGATCGTTGCGGCACGTCGCGTCGTATCTCATCTTTGGATATGCGCCTGTATAGGTATATCTTAACACATAGGTACATGCGCCGAGGTATATACAAAAATTTAAGTGTGGAATGAATTTTTATGGGTATGGGAATAATCTATTAAATTTATACATCCGTACAAAAACAGCGCATAAATTCCCCATTAACGTTTCATAGTCTTTGGTCGTTTTACGAGTTCAACTTTGAATAATTCTCTGTTATTCGTATAACCTACGCGTTGAATAATCCCCATCCATTGGTTTCTTCGTCGGGAAAAATGATCCTTCAAGTATAATGGCGTCTTCTTTTTTTTTCTATAAATTGTAACAATCTCTCGAAGAGTAGTCTCGCTTGTTGCAAAATTCTTCTCCGACAAATATACATGCAGAACACCAAGCAAAGCTGGTGAAGGAGCGAACCACATGCTCACAATTGTTGTGGCACGCAGGTACATACGTATGCCCATACCGTACATACATACACACATATGCGCGATGTAGCTGTATTATATTGCGAACGCAAGCCGGCATCGTGTTCTTCTCATCGTAGTTCAGCCGTCGTATTCTCCGCGAAAGCATGAGGCACACTCACATTCCCGAATTCCAGTGCGATTGGGAGTACAACGGAAGTCAGAAAAAGACATTCCGATCGAAATTCTTCTCTTGCGAAATTACGGGAACTTTGGATGACCTGGAAAATTGCGAGTCTGGATACCGATTGTCACGAGAGTTCGTTCTTCTCTCCACCAACCATCTTCGCGATCGCGGGTCAAATCAGATCAAAATATGTAATACTTCACAAGCAACGAATCCAATACGTACCTTCTCGTAATGCACGCGATTTCGAAATAATGTTGACTCCCAGCTCCTCCCCGAAACATGGTTCGGGTTCATGACGACCTGTCGGTGGTGTAGGTACTCAACGCGCGAAAGTTCTCAATTAACGTGATTAAAAATGCAGCCCGCGCTAGTTGTTGGGCCAGCTTCACGAGAGGAAACCCGCCGCGGACTCAGCCTATACGTACGTAAGTAGATCGATTGTGAATCGTGGAGTTACTTCTATACTACCAACAAATTCTAGATACAGAATGCCTGAGAATCGGCTGGTTAACAACCGTGCAGAGTTAATTGAATCCGTGTCAGCTATCATTTAACGATTTATCGCCAGCGACCAAAGCTCAAACGATAGTACTTCGAGTTCAACGCCAAATACAACTGGAAGTAACGGAAGGAGAAGAGACATAACTGCCGAAAGAAGATCCGCTATTTATGGCAGAACCTCGAGTCGGAAACCTGCATCGATTTATTCTGCCCAGTGCTCTGAACGTACGAAAGCAATGATTGAAAAGTCCCGTTATCCCAGCGCGCATACTTTCCCACTTAACTCCAGATTCCCTCGACGTCTTTCGACGATTGCAGCCCCCATTTTCCGGTTGCTAAAACTCTCTGTGACTTTTCCTTCTCTCGAACAGAGCTTTAGCATTGTCGCTAAAATCGGTAACATCGATACTTGATTTCCGGCGCAATTTCTCTGATTCCAAACTGGACGACGCTGCAGGAAATATATGCTGGTGATATCTACGAGGTGACAATACATTGTAGGTAGTCATACGAACCGCATTTTCAGAGCTCGAGAATTTACGGACAGGATCTTGTAATAAGCTCCGCGGTGAGCTGGTTCGGAAATACAGTTTACACGACATCGCCGGATTTTCCGTTTAATTTTCGTTGCATAACCTCGTATGTTAGAAATTCGGGTACTTCGATGCTTCACCTGCACGGTTAGAAATTTCGGATCAATCTTTCACTCTGATAAGTCGTTATGGCAACCGTCAAAACTTGAAATGAATTCTTTTTGTTTCAGATGAATGATGTATGGACTTAGCCATGGTGAGTGATTGAAGACCTATCGATAATTCGTTATTCTAAATTTCAGTGATGATGAGTTTGTCAGTGGACGGAGTTACCCGCAGGGAGGTTCGAAGTTTTTATTTTACACTTTCATCCAAAATCGTAAAAAGTTTTATTCAATTTATTCGAAATGATCAGAGAACGTTTCGCCCATCATCTTATGTTAGTCTGGATTATTATCATTGCCATTATTATTCCTAATGTTATCATTATCATTACTATCGAGGTGGGTTGCAGAGCGCCCATACGAATAGAATCTCACGTAGCACGTGCTTACAGCGATATAGGAATCACTTGATTCATCTAACACAATTCGAGCTTCAATTGTTCATGGGCATTACGTGAGAGTGTGTTTGAAATTTGTAATTTGCTTGGAGCGCTAATCGTTACTGATGCGCATAGCATCCAATATAACCAGTGAAACATTGTAAATTATTTTATACAACTCTGCGTTATGGCTATATTTTCCCCGATCTATTGAATCGTATCAATTTTGCAGGGCAATATATGTTAGGCAACCACGTACGTGATAGAGTTCATCAAATTGTGATGTTAATCTCATTCAATTGTTCTTCATTCCTACGCGACTGTATCTCGAAAGTTGTATTTTATAACCAAACTATTGCCCGCAAGCTCGCAAGCTCTGAGAGTACCGCCTAGCGCCCCTTAAGTGACTCGGATCGAAGTATCTTCTCAATTTTATCCATCTAGATTGCCAATTTTTCGAGTTTATTCTCGAGTTATAAAATGTCTCGAATTCACCATTTCGAGGTGAGTTATATCTTCCACGAGAAAACGGAGAAAAAAAAAAAACGATCCATAAAGATCTCAAAGTGTTTGTCCTACCGTTGAATACACACAAATTTACCTTCTGCGTAAAGTGTCTAATGCTTCGAACTCTCTGGATATATATAACCGGATAATCCATTTACTATGGTTCATACCAAGCCAGGCACTGAGTATAAGGTTCTTTTATTTTCTATTGTCGTTTCAATAATACTTTCCTCCATTTTGTTACTGATAGGATTAAGTTGAAGGAGATTTTGCACAAGAAATTCAATGCTGTGTCCACAGTATATGTCTGCTATAACATCACGGGCTGAAAGTTCGATTAATTTTCTCTCTGGCAGAGAGCTGTCTCGTTTTCTCAACACTGTCACATTTATTGAACAGGAAACAGACTGAACAGAAATTTATTTTCCCACAGGATCTGCGCCGCGTACATATTGCGCGTACATACATATCTACTTCCACTTGCTTTATTCTTGTGCAAATTTCTTTCCCAAAACCTCACATTTTTGTATATTTATCAATTTCACGCCATCTGCGGCTTCTCTTTTCTTCTTCTTCTTCTGCGCCTTCTTCATTTACTCTACAGTATCGAACTATCTATATAGCTATTGTTATCAAGCTTGTTCTTAGACATTTTCTACGATACAGTGCAATAATGATAAAATGAACACAATCTGTCACTGTACCACTTAGAGAACCTATTTGTCATTCATAGGTCAAAATTCGTTCGGAGGGAACCTTTGTTTCCCGTGTACCTATACCCACAGGCTCAGTGAAATCGTGGTCGGTTGACTGATTTTGTACTGTCTGCACGAAATCCACTCCCATTCCTCCATTGCAGACCGAATTCTACAGTTAGAAGTAAACCGGCAGAGTAAATACTAATCAAACAACCGTCAACATCGATATTCGAATTCTCGTTATCTACTACCTACACCTGCGCTGAATCCAAAGGGCGCTGATCCCTGAATAAATAGTTGAAATTAGACGTTCTATTGCTAGTCCGATGTATACACATTCCGATTATTCGCCACCCAGGTAAAGGTGTGCAGAATCTGCATGACTCATTAACGGATCTCTGTGAAAATAATAAAGGCGTATAATTTGAGGAAATCAATCGAACCCCGCGGGAGTGTCGAGTATCCATAATCGCTTACGCACTCATCGGAGACATCCATTGTGCGCAGACAGTGCATCAGACTTTGCGAAATTCTGACATAGTCTCACCCAAAACCGAGCAATTGCGTCGATTTCTGTGGTTTTTTTTGTCTTCTTCTTCTTTCCTGTGATAAACGCTCATCCGCGCAGGAAAGACTATCGGCTTTGGTTCATGAAGAGCGTCTACGCGCATCAGGATGTACCAACGGCAATACAGCAAGAGCAGAACGGACTTGAAGTGTCACGCTTGGTTGGAGGTTTTGATCAACAACGGTGTTCGAACGGTTATTTTCATTGATATAATTGAGAACGATCAGTACCTCGGATCTCGTGTCTCAAGCAGAGCAACCTGCGAGGGATTTAATCAAGGCATATTTTGACACGTAACGTGATGAGTTAATAACAACGTAACACCAGTTTGAACAGGGAACTGGGTAACTGTAAGATGTCCGTGTCAATGATGTGACGGGCGAGGCGTAATTTCGCGTTGTTGTGACTCCGGATTTAATTTGCCATCTCTTTCTTCGACGCAGTGGCTCGAATGGTAGCTGAAATCTGTCGTTTCACGGCTGAAAATGGTGAAATCAAATCAGCAGAGAGAATATGCAGCAAGTACCTATACCGCTTTATCTATACTGCTTTGGAAAAATCTGATGCTGGATACGATACACAGAGCCGCGCGACCCATACCACCAACGAGGTTACCTTTTTTTTGGGACAAAGTTGGCGCAAATTTAAATATATATAGGAACCTTCGGCCACGAATAAAATTGCGGAGATGTAAGTACATCAAAACGCCGAGAAGTCGACTCGGCATTGTGAAGAATTCAAGCAATTCTCGGTTCGATCTGCACGGTTCAAATGGGATACGAAATTTTACATTTATGGAGAGTCCTTGATTCTATGTCCGAGGGTCTTTGGTTCAATCGACTCCGTTCTCAAATTCACCAGAGAAATGCGATGTAGGTGAAAGGCCCGTAACCTGTGTCCTTCGTCGTAACTCCTATACCTCCATCAGCGCTTTCTTCGTCTCATATTATAATTCTTGCTGAAAAATGTGACGTGGGTGGTTAAGTTGTACGTAGATATCTAGTGTCAGAATGTGAGTGAAAACAGATTAAGAGGAAAAATGGAGAACAATACCGGGACGGAGAGTCATATCCAACGGAATAAAATATACATCTATGGAGCAGAGCTTCCAGTCTGGAGACCTGCACGTCTTCCTCCGCGTTCTATACCTGTATTCATGTACATACATACACGTACACGGTCATGTGCACAATAAGGACAATCTTGAAGCAGTGAAACACCGAGAATTTGGTATCATCAGAGAAATTCCGTTGCAAGGATTTTTCATCACGTAATTGAATCCAATTGCATTCAATATTGCACGTGAAACAGGAGGATCCTCGCACTACGGATGAGGTTATCAAAATATATTTATCGAACTTGTTATCTAAACGTAATTTCTCTACTAGGTGTTGAAATTCGTCTGCGGAGGCACACAGACACATTATATCTATTCGCCATTGTAAAAAGTATGAGCGAACAATATTCTCTTTCAAAGTTTTCTAGAGAGGCATTGTTGTGTCATCTTGTCGATACGTATTATCGGTTTACAGATTGAAAGCTTTGCTTCGCGCAGAATGGACGTGTGCATCGTTTCATACACCCCATACACTGGAATAAAGACTTGCCTTGACGTTGCGAGAACATTCCGACGAATGTGTTTTGTGCAAATTTTTTGTCAACGACATTTTGCCTTTCTCGGCCATTTTGATCATAGTGCAGGCATATTGCGTAACAAGTGGAATCCAGATTCAATTCTCTGACTTTTCAATGAATTCCTAAGTTTCTCACTATATATGCATGCAATACATATAGTTATGGGATTTTGAGAGAGCTATGCATTCGGCATCCGGGCAGTAAAATATACTCAGGAATCTGCGCGCGGTTTTCAATCGTTTAGGTTCAAAATGTGAATATTTTCCTACCAAGAAGGATTAAAATTCCTAGAATGGTTTACAAGAGCGAAACATTCGCCCCAGAATCTGAGCTTCTACGTGAATATTTCCCGGCTGCACAAGGCGATATTGAGGCCCAGAATTTATTAGTAATTCAAAAATGCTGATATGAGAATACCCTAGGGAGCGAAAAATTTCATGTATTATATAGGAATCCGGAAATTTCTTAGGCATCTCATCTGAGATAGCTGTACGGTCCATATAGGACCGCAGGTATTATTAATGGAAAATACGCGATCGAGCACACATCTGCCAACCAATAATATGTGCGAATCCACAACTCTGCAATACGACATGCAAAAAATGTACATCCTACTCTGCAGGCTCTAAAGAACAGTGAGAATACTTTTAAACTTTAATTGTTCATCGAGGCAAGAGTTTGCAACGAAACTTCTCCAATCCGTATCATATACTTACACCGGAGTGGAATGGTACTCTGCATATTGAAGAACTGTAGACTGAGATCAAAGTCTAGTCTCTGTGAACGTTAACCTCAGTTCAGTAATTGATTACCAGTTAATTAACTCGGGTTGATATACCTATAAATTTCATGATAAAGTGAAACGAACTTCTGCGGAAACTACGTGCGGAGGTCGGGCAATGCGATGTTGGATATCCCTTGATTTTTTATTAAAAGGGAGATAGAGACTGGAAGGATATGAAAATAATATCATTCGATGAAAATTACTTCGAATGTAACTCTGATGAACAACGTATCTTACCAATGGGGAGTAAAAAAATTAGATATTCCCGTTATATCATGCTTGTTCCGACTTATAATACTCTTTGCTCGATAATTTCGTTCATAACATCCTTCGTTACGCGGATGCCTGTTAGCAATCAGCCCGTCATTACCGGCCGAATCGAAACTCAAAAATTTAATCATCAATGTACCGTGTCAATTGAAAATTATGAGTGGGTTGGCAGTAGACGATCACGCAGCCGACAAAGAACAGCCCAATTTGTATTACAAAGCGCGTTCGAAACGGGAGATGAGAGAATTCTGGCAAAGAAATATGTTTTTTGGAGTATGCAGCTAGACTGAAGGATACACTTTATCTACACAGCAGCGTAAGCTTCAGGTTCATGTAACGTAATTGTTTTTCAACTCAGTAGACTGACGAGCAAGTTATTCACGCGTGAATAACTCACAATCCGGTGTTCTTCGTTGAATTTGAACATTCAAATGACGCCTAAAGTTCAGTCTTTGCGTGCTCTCGTAAAAATGGTAAAACGCCTTTCAGCCAATCCCGAAGTAAATTCATGCCCTCGAAACTTCAGTTTCAAGATATTCCAACGAAGGATTCAAATGGTATCGAATGCGCCGTTCGGTACGGATTGTCGAATGGAAATTAGCCGAGCATTCTCTCGCGCTGTGTTTAAAAATGAGAATATACGAATAAGAAAACATGCTGGGCAAGAAACATTCCAATAATCCGATAAACCGATACAATCCGGAGAGAAGAACCCTCCAGATCTCTTCACGTACTTTCAGGTCAATGCCAAGTATGCCTCGGGTCATTATATTGTAGCGAGTTGGGTACCCGAGTCCTTGTCGTTCAAACTAACACGGGGCAAAGGATACCACCCTTCATTTCTCGGTCCCTGATTGCTACGTCTGTTCGTCTGATGGGGGTTTTTTCCCAGCTTCAAGTCTGGAAGTAGTCTCAACTCAATTTGGCTAATAGGTATTGGATGGAACATTGTATCGTATGGTTGATGTTGCGATCCTCATTGTTAATTGGGACCGGCTGATCACCCCGAGCAGACGATTCCAAGCCACTTATTGGCTATTTCTGACTCAAGACGCGAAGGTCCAAGCTTGTGCAAGTGAGACGAGACTTTTGTCAATCGAATGGAATTAAGATTCGTATGCACATTCACATCCGCGGTTGATTCTGGAAAAGTGTTGGGCTCTTAGGTATGTACCTATACCAAGTCGCAAGTTTCAACGAAGTGGAACATTTTACAAGACGTAAATTTTGGTGACGAAGCTCCGAAAGCCACCCGACAAATAACGGGGGAAAGGAATGGATGTTGATTGAAGCTTTTTTTGATTATTTCACGACCGCGTATCAATTTCGTCGACAATCGTGAACAACTATGTTGGGACTAGACAGCGAGTAAGTGAAGTGAAAATAGAAGACGGAGGAGAATCTTTGATCGGTCGTTTGCTGGTTGAAATAGATCCAGACAATATATTCCCACTTTTCCGCTTTCATATCGGATTTAGACAACTCTGAACTGATCATAGGTGACAAAAAATATATCATCTGTGCCTACGTCGGAAGGCGTGACAGAAAAACGTCTTGATCATCAGAAGTTAGATGGAATGTAACGAATAACAGAGATCCAGTCGAGGCGGAGTGTTTCTCTGTCTATTTCACCCTTCGGATTACAAAATATAATCTATATCACTACGCATCATGCGTAATTATATGTCTATGAACGCATACCTGAACAAGCTGAACTCGTAGCTCGACCACAAGAGCGTCGAGACGAGACAGAATGTAGTAGAACCAAAAAAGGCGGGCGAATCCCGTCTCCTCGGGAACAACAAATTTATGAGTGTTTGGCCCCATTCTTGTTTACGAGAAGACAAATCGCGAACTGCTATATTAGAGAAACTAAGTAATAAAGACGAGGGGGAGAAGGAATTCTGTGGGAGGGCATATAAAAACTGATAATTCACGGCAACACAAGTTGCACTCTGAAAATGAATAGTCTGTACTAAAGGCGAAAGAATTTTGCAGCCCCTTCTCCCCTTCGCTGAGACGAAGAATTAAACGAGCGGCATTCTCCAAAGGCCGAAACCTGCGGAGTCAGAATTAAAGAATCCACAATACTAACCGGCGAAGTATTCACTGACGATGAGCATAACTGCAATGCCGTCAGTACAGAAATTCAACGTTGGATAAATGAAGAAAATTCACAGTCCTGTACGCTGTTGTAAGAAAATTCAACTGATTGCGAGTAAGAAAGATGGGGATTCGATTCCGGCTTTGAAGCTCGCTTGAAAAGTACGAAGCTGGCATAGTGTCATACATCACTGGGAACTGTGCTATCCGATAGTTGAAAGGGGTGGCAGGATATTTCGAGGGATATTCAGTCTTTTTCTACAGCGTCAAAATCCTATCTTTCATCAACTTTTCCACATTTTGCTCATAAACAATCAAGCGTTCACATATTATCTTTCGATTCCAAAGCAGCAACGTTTTGACCGTAAGTTCAAAGAAATCAATGATCGATATAAGTCAAATGTAGATTGAAAACTGCCGGAGCGGTTTAAACGGAATTGAAATGGGAGACAGTGATTTACTACAAAGGTAAATTACATATAAATGAGATTCGTATCCCGAAACGATACGTTAAGACGATTCCCGGCTCCGGATTTTCCGGTCGTAGCCAGACTCCTGTGGTACGCGAAGGCAGTAGAATTCAATGATATTGCATCCTCGCACTCAGAAGATATACTCTGTTCCACCTTTTCGCGGTTCACGTATTGTAAAGTGAAGGTATTATACCAACTCGGAAATTTTTCCCAGTGCCTGTATAATACGAGCTTTTACATACTTTTACTGGCTGAATTACATTAGTAATTGCCGTACCTCATCGCTCATTCACTCTTAGTATCAACCGTGGAACGTGTTTACGCGTATCAAGGAGATCCCGGAAATGTAAGAAGATGAAGAACAGTAGCGGGGCTCCATTTGCCATTTTTCACTGAAATATTCACAGGCTGAACAGCCTGAATACTTCCCCGACAATCAATAATCCTTTGAACGCTTCGAAATTCGAGGCTATCGGCGCTTGTCGAAAGCACGGGACCTAGCTTGACGAATGAACGATGCTGTACCACGTACATCGCAATAAGTTATTGCCGAATACTGCATGTTCATTTCTATGGTGCTGAAAATGTCGAAAATTGAATACATCTATAAAAATGGCCATTTGATTCGCCTCTGCTTCGAGGAGAAGGTTTTGCAAGGGAAAGGGGGGAAAGAGGAGGAGGTGAGCAGAGTTTCGGGAGAACGGGAGGTTCGCGGTAAGGGGTGAGGACGTTCGATAGGGAACTGGAGGAAAAGTGATGGACACTACTCGGCGAACTTGGGGATGGCATGAGGATTTCATAATTCAATTCAAAGACACGATTTTAACAAAACTGATCACACTCATTCGCCCCTGAGAGCTAGTCCTCGGGGTTGCGGTAGAGAAAGAGAGAATGATAGTTGTCGGTGGTATAGGACTCCGGCTAAGTCCGTCCACGAAGGAACCGTGTGGATAGAGGTAGTTATCGGAAGTAGTGTCGAGACTCCGGCTAGGCTCGTCAAACTCCTTCTCACTGACTTCTCAGGGCCGACATCCTCGTATTTATACTAAAAATATGCCTATACACCTACCCCCCTTGGAGGTGGTCCAAGTCAGGGGAGGTTTTATGATCTGGAAAAACCGTGGAGTTCCCTACCTTGGCGTGCCGGCTGCAGGGAAAAACTCCGCTGATCGGGGCGAGAAGGGTCAATGTGGGCCCGCTGGCCTTCGGCTGTCTTCGGGTGTAGCGGTACCCTGGGCAAAGGGATGTATATTTTAATTCACTTGATTGCGCGGACGCGCAATCAAGGATACCACATTTTGATTCTATTTTGAAATCTGTTTTCTCAGGGCGACATTTGAACTGGCACAAATCCGTCAAAGAGATGGGAAGTTATAAGGTTATACGCATCCCGGGTCCAAGCTTCCTACACTCGCGGTATAGAAACTTCTTCGCAAGCAATTTCCGGTTGTTCGTCCGCTCAAACGTAATGACCGTTTGCAAGTTTAACGAGGTTCAAAAAACAGAGCTCATTCCCATCGTGGCCAAGAAAATCGCACGGTGCAGCAACCCATTTCGAATTCATAAACATTTACAAACGTTTCAACGCTTCAAAATACCTTCTTCCGTAAAACTCCCGAATTTTTTAGCTTTCTCCATTTTTTACGTATCGAATTCTCTTGCATTCCGGCAAATGAACCTGAAGCTGGCATACAGACCCAACAGACGTGGCCTGTCGGTAGCCACTATATGTTTTGCACGCGACTGTACCGGGCTTCACTACAAGCAGGTCGGAGTTGGGTATACTGTGGCCGCCGTTTGCGCTCTGCAGCCACAGCTTTCCGTGGATTTCCTTCGGTTTCTAATAATTAACTAAAGCCGCCACCCGGATAAATCGAACGTGGTTCAATTCCTATCGATCTAGCGTAAGGAATAATCGTGCGAATCCCCAAGTTTCTATTGCCATCCGCGTTCATTTCGGCTGAAACTAGCTTCAGATATCAGGTTTCATATTCCGGCTCCTGTACGCTCTCTCGAATCGGAATATATGCGATTTTCCCCGGTGATGGGATTTTTCAATTTTTCACGAGTCAACGAAACTGACAAAGACCGATTTTTCGCGGACAAATGCGACCCTACCGAAATGTTTCGGAAATCTTTCAATGTTTCTGCCTCATGAGACAACTGTTGAAATATTTCTGAATTGTTGCTCTCACAGTGACGCCTAAAACATATAGTGGCTACCGGCAGGCCGCGTCTGCTAGGTCTGTCTGCCGGCTTCAGCTTCATTTCCGGTAATCAAGTGAATTTAGTAAATAGTCGCTGGCTCTACACGGAGTAACCTTACGCCGTACGTGTCGCGTTCAATCTCGATAATGCTCCACTATCCGATCACTTCGAAGTCGCAAACTTATCTTCAAACCTCACCGAGGCAAGTTCTAAGCTCGAAGTTGGGACGTGAAGATAAACAGATTCGACTCTAACGTGGATTCCCATCCATATATATAGAAGATACTTTGGTGAAAATTTGTCCTCTTCGACCTCTCTGATCTCCATCACCTGATTTCTGTCTCCATACCTCAATGTTCATCGACTGTGCACCGGCTTATCGAAGTTAAGAAACGGGTGCATGTCGGAGTGAGCACAATGTCGACAAGTCTATTGATCCATGAGAATTGAGGTGTATCTCTATCGCTCGGGTTCAAGCCACCCTCGATTAATCAATGGCCATTGATATTCTGTAAAGGGTTTCACGCGTTCTTTGATATGCACAAAAAACGGCACCCGGCTGCGTTACTGAATCCGAACTTGTGACCGTGCGCTGCAAAGAACTTATAAAAAGTGCTGTGCAGGCAAAAAAGTGTATAGGAGTCACGGATTTCTATCCTCCAGGATGATGAATCTCCGATCTATTTCATACACGCGTTCGCGTAAAGTTATACCCAAATTCTTCACGAAAAAATATCCCAATCCATTTCAATTGAGTTTTCAAGCGACCCCATGCGATCACTGATTTCAAGATTCGTCCTATATTGCCATTGCAGCGAGAGATGAATTCTTTCGCCATTTTCCATACGAATCTAGAAACATGCGGTTATACACTGTTTGATATATTTCCGTATCATCCGCTCTTGCATACATGCGGGAGAAACCTTTCGCGAAAATAGCAACCGTGGAATATTGATGGTGGCGGTCTTGTTGACACTGCAGAAGATCTATTACTGCAGAATCGGCAATACATGTGGCTGTGTCGGTGGTAGAAGGAAGGTATTGTTGAATTAGCGATACGTCAATTTGGCTGTATTGAAAAACGTGTTGTCGAATCGGCCATATCAATTTCAACGACAAAACAAACGAAAATACATTACACAAATTGTGGCGAGGAGCTCGAAGCACATAATGCGGAAAACGTTTCACTACTCCACTAATTTGCAATTAATTATCGGAATGACGGAGGGAGGGGTTATTACTTGAGTAGATGCTTTACATTATCCACGGTAAACGTTGACTCTTCAGTGTTCGAATTAATTAACTTATTGGATGATCCATTAAATGATAAACGACTTCTGTCATGGTGCGCGTAAAGGAGGTGTAAGTATTACTCGATTGGATATACATGTGTATAGTTTGAGTATATACATATGTAAGCGTCATGCGTAGGCTACACACACATATATGTATACAGACGTGTAGCACGTAGGTACGAGCTTTTATTCATATCTCTATAAGTATTGCACGGGATGATCTCTTGAAACGGCTCGGTCAGAGTTCAGCATCGGCTGTGAATCGGTCGATCGGTCGACGTGAATTATCAGAGCAGACAAGTGAGAGCCGACGCGACGCTACGGTTTCATCGTCCCATTCACAGTGACGCGGACTGTCCCGTTTCCAAAGATTATATTTGACGTTGTACTCATGTCGGTCGATATTGCCAAGCGCACAAGACCGCATGCTCGTTTTTTCAAAACGTAACTCACGCTCGTCGCGTGTACTATATACGTATGTCCGAGTATGTACGTATATTGTAAACATTGATCGTTTGTTAATCAATGTTCCTATCATTCATGATGCAGGCGGATCTGAGAATCCAGAAATTTGTGGTACAGCGGGACAATTGAAAAAATGCATCGCTACTTTGAGTTCCGATTTGTGCCAACCCAACGCGTTCAAAAATGGGGAAAGGCATTCGCTGGGAGTACAGTATAGAATTTGTCGAACTGCCGCTTCTCTGGGCTCCAGGACTTCTGCATACGTCCTGTGTCAGAGCGTCGAAATGAGGGATGGCTACAGATCGTGAAAGGATACTTCAACAAGTCGGGGGGCGACACATATGGTTCGAGAATTTCTATTGTATGAACAATTTTGTGAAATTTTTACGTGTTTCACTTCACCCCGGTCTTTTGTATATCATTTTGATGGCAGCTTCGATAATTTGCGACATCGGGCCTATAACGTATGCTCCCCTTGAAGTCTCGGTTTCACATCCTATAAAAGTTTCGACATTGTTCTACCGAGTATAAATCTCTGAGTAGGTTAAACGGGGCTGTGAGATTCTTCCGTTCCCAAAGCGGGGCGTGTATAGAACCAATTTTGTGCCAGGGCGTAGCAACGGTCGTGTCCCTTGTCTGATAGTTTGATACTTGGTTGCCTACTGAATCGACAAGAAGCTTTCCCAGCGGCTAGCAGAAACGCGAAATACAGCCATCGAGGCCATCAATCTTACACTCAATTTTGATAATAACTCCACGATGACAAAACACCTTACCACAGTATTGGGGTGTAATTTTTAAAGTACACTGCAGTTTCCTAAGTGAGATTCAATCTTGGCTCAAGCTTGTCTATTCCCCTGACAATAATTGAAATTTAATTACTCACCTATAATCCCCGAGAGCATGATTATATGTCGGTTATGAAGCTCCAGACAATCTCCAACCCGAATATTGACTGTATTTAGCTGAAAATTTTTCTGCAGTAGGTACCTCTGTCGGAGCGGGTATAGAATATACAATTTTCCGTTTTCCTGCCATCGATAAACAATTACCGCGACGATAATCATCGATTATAATTAAACGATTGCATGTGGTCTACGAGATTCTGGTTATGTACTTTTTTTCGCTACCAATTGGGCTGTTCGACGGTATCGGCGTCACTAGTTCTACAAACTCGTGGGACGGCTCGTGATCCATCCGAGCGATAATCCCATTTCCGAAACAGACACTGAGCACATCTCTCAATCTTATAACAAATTCGCGTGCGCAGTGTTTCCGTGCAGGCATGTGAAAGATAATTCGATGACGTGAAACTACGATTCGCCGGGTGTGAAAATTACGACCTCTAATGAGAACCGTGTCATCACACTATATCATCCACATCCAGTTTCTCAAACGTGTAGAATTTTCCACATGGAAATATAAATCATATGGACGCCGAGCGAGCCATCGTTGTGTAAACGTATGAGTTAACGATCCACCATTTCTTCGTCGGTTGCACGTGATTTCGAGAAAAATCGTCTGCGTTGTACGTATTCCGACCTAAGGAACGGTGAAGTAGGTATATAGTCTAACACGCACTAATTGCTCCGCTGGTCTACTGATCTCACTGTCATATACATAGAAAATATCGTTGTGAATAAAAGCAGACGAAAATTAATGTGCCCGCCGAGCAGTGGCTGTTCGATATTCCGAAATCACTAGACGAATCAGCAAAGTCTGACTTCACATAATTGTGGAGAGATCGCGTAGCGCTTGGCAGTCTTCCCTAGGATATCGCATCAGAGACTGGCGATGAGTTTTGCTTGAATCTTCATCATGAGATCGTTTTTGTACCTATTTGACGGATTTCCTTGGATTTTTAATGTTCTTGAACCGTTCGCATGTATACAATATACAATATACGAACAATAGTATACAATGCTCGTTACCCTGCACTGTACCCAAAACAGAAGTTCGTACCGTCTAGCTAAATAAACTACCGACTATGGAGATGAACCGCCACAGACGTTTTTGCGACTAATTGGTTCCAACTACAACTACGCTGTCCGGATTTCTGCAGATTTCAAAGTACGCGCATTGCACGGGTTTCACTCGGCGGGGAAAAGAAACTAATCGGAAAAGATATACGTCTGTGTGCGAACGAAAAAAAAAACACCTCGTCCGTTGCTTCGAATGAAGATTTGAATTGCAATCATAAACATAACCATTCGTGAAAATGAAAGTAACGCTGTTGTGTCTCGACTCCCGTCGTGCCATACTCGGGTTTCGGAAAGAGTATTGCATTACAGGCAAGATTTAATGAAATAGAAAATGACTTGAAGCAGTTGAAATTTGCTGTTTAGGGTATAAACTAACATCTTGGGGGGGGGGGGGGGGGGGGGCTGTCGGAAAATACAAATTTGCCTGGGACGAGCGCTTGTCAACATAAAATAAAATAACCAGCTCTCCACACGGAAACCGCCCATCGCAAATTATCTGCGATTAAAAGCTTTTGCAAGGATCTTCGATACAAGTTTAAGCATTATTCCATTAAACTTGATTATCGATTCTTTGCAACGTATATGCGGAATAGAGAAATCTACGGAGATTGTATTTCATGAATCGCGGACACGCTTTTTCCTCTTCGACAGCTTCTCAAGTGCCGAGTTTCTATTTCCCTGATTTTCGTTCTTTTTTTCTCACCGCTGTCTTACCTCTTCGCATCTGATTACCGGATTCAATTAAGATATCAACGATACGTCAATTCACCACAGCTGGTATTGATTGATTCGCTGATGTAGTATATACCACACAGGCGTACAATGAAGTCATAGAACTGGCGACTTGTTTGACGTAACAAGCACTTGAAATGGACGTAAAGTGTATAGCTGAGTATATTATTCAGGAAATTGATATGATATGGAATCAGGTAGAAGTTATATGAAGAGAGAGGGAGAGAGAGAAAGAACGAGAGAGCGAGAGGAGGCGGAAAAAAATTGCAAAAATATTTGTGACGAGTAAACCAAGCAAGAAAAGTAGATGATACGAGAGTTCGTTTAATTCTTCGTTGTATCGTTGTACCTACTTATAAGAACGCGTCTGGACCCGACTTTCGATCCGTCATCCTTGGGTCCTCGGGCACGTGGAAAGATAGAAAAATGAACAGTGTGGGGTATGATAAAAGAGGCTGCAAAAATCAATATGGAGTTCTACCTGCAGCTGTATTTTATTTCGGAACATTAGAAGTCGCACAATCAGAGATGTTTGATTTGGAATTTTGCCGCAAGATTCCTAAACATGACTTTCAGAATTTACGGAATATATCAGTGATAGTTGAAACGAACTATTTCTGATGAAATATTCCAGCAATACCTATGTCCGGAACATCCTGTGCCGCGTGAAATATTGGATTCTATTATATGATGTACACATAGATTCATTAATTTTTTTCGAATATCACGTTTTAATCGACGATCTGATCACCGGCTGAAGCCATAATTCGTTGATCCTTCGATAGGACGAGCAGAAAGATAATGAAAATTGTAACTGCATGTTATGTGAGCTCGCTACATCGCACATATTTGCATTTAATAATTAGATTCGTGACGCCGTGTCAGGTATGACCGAATCACTTGAAATGGCGCATAATCTGCAAAAAGTAGCAATAAAAAAAAAAAGAAGGAAATATCGCGGAATAAATGTACACAGATTCGAAACTTTTGAGTACGGTACCGCAGAAATTCTATAGCGCCCACAAATTGTATTGCAGTTGAAATTTGTGTGAAGCGATTGAACTAGTTATTGCTCAATTCGTAGGTAAACCTGGGCGAGCATAAATATTTCTGAAAAATTACGGACCGTGTAAAATTCAGTTTGAAACTTTCAAAGAAATTCCAGTTTATCCGTATATAATGCGAAGGTCGAATCCAACGTGCGCGCGAATCTAAATTTCGGAAAATTTCAAATGCAAATGTAAAAACTTTATCACCTATCGACACGTGCTGAAACTTCGCGCGAATGGTTTGTTTGAAACGCTCCGGCTTGAACTTCTACAGTGTTTCAACTTTATATTTGCACGAGGAATGGCGAGCTCACAAATAAAGTTAAAACTCAAACCTCTCCCTCTTACTAGATTCTTCTTTTTTTTTTGCTTTTTTTTCTGCCGGTTTTTCTTTTTTTATTCCCGAAGGAGGAAAATCTTCCGAGTATTGCCTCCGAGTATTTTTTTTTGTTTTTGTTTTTTTTCATTTTCTCGTGACGTACGTCGGAGTAGATGAAGGCCCCGTTTCACATCTCTGCGGCAAGCTTCGCTCTACGGTGTTAAATATTTATTGCCACCACCAAATGTGAAGGCTCTTTTATTTCCGTGTCTTGAATAATGCTGCGTGCCGTAAAACTGGCGTTTCAAGCATAATTAATTACGTCAGAGCGAGTAGATGAAAGATTGGATTCTAAGTACGAATTTTAAAGATCCAGTAGCCTACGATCTGTATGAAATTGGATTCGGAAGACAGCTCTAATTCCTTGAATAACATTTTATCAAAGAGATACAGGAAATCTCAGATTCACTCGAATTACTTGAATAACAGCGCGCGTCCTTTCCCACGCCCAGTACGCTCCACCTTCGCTCGCACTTCTACCCCAGTTTCCGGACTATACCTTCTATCCTTTTATTAAACATTTTAATTCTACTGTTCCATTCCCGAGACGAATTAATAACGGCTGTAAAGATAACGCGAAATGGCAAAGGCGAGGTATACTTTAAAACGATATGAAATTTCTTATTTTCCACAAATTCTACAGTGGCGAATGCTCGAGATTATAAGACTGAAGATTTTAGAACCCCGAGTGCGTATTCCGAACCCGTTAATCGCGGCATTATCTTGGTACGTAATTTGCTCTGTTTTGTAACACAGCAGCGTTGCAGTTGATATCTTTCATTCCTCCGACGGATAACTGCTGGATTAACGTGAAAAAATGCAAATTTTTAATTATTCGCGAAATAATGAGTGCGCGCATGATTCCAAGTTTCAGATAAACGGCGGAATATACATATACCTGAAAATATGTACACGATACATCGGAGCCGAATTTCAACTCTGTATGGAAAATTGATTTCAATGAAATTCGTTGTTCATTGTGTATAACCGGCCAATCATGTGTCAGCTTTATCGAAATTGAATCGATGAAAACAATTTGAATTTTTCAGCCGTGGCGATGTTTCTAAATAATGCCATTAAAATAATGGGCAGACAAATCAAGCTCGTTTACAAGTTAACTGAAAATTGATTACTGGGATTTTCCACGGTTTTCAAATGCTCGAATTTGGGGGCTCCCGTATTCACGTTCCATGAGTACCTACCTACACCAAATTCGGTTTACGTTTTATTTATCACTCGAAGAATTGTATATTTAATACATAGGCACGTGTATACAAGCATGAGCGTGAAGTTCTGCGGCTGGCTGTAAACCTATGACAATGGTTAGAAATTGAAATGGTATCGACATTAATTAAATGAAACCCAAGCGCTATTTGGAAATTGAATCATGCCCAACTCTGTCGGAATTGGACTTACCGTATCGCGGTGTTTCACTTGTGCTAAATTTTCGGCTCAAAATATTCGCACTGGCATAAATGCATCATTAAACCTCGTTCCGGAAGTTGGCTAAATAATTATATTAGCCGTTGAATTGGGGCAGCTAGGGCCTGCCATGATAACGAACGTCAGTGTCAGCTGTTCTGGAAAATAATTATCAATTCGGTCTTGAAAACGTCATAGCCGAGTCAGAGTGTGTTTTTTCCGCTCAGAAACATATTTATTGAGATGAAAAAAGAAATGGTAAAATGGTACAGAATTGGCTTGATAGACGTGCTTCACGCTCGGATCCACTCCAACTACATGATGCCACGGTGGACAGTTTCGCGGACAGATGGTGGCTCTGAAAAACGAAAACTGCACACATATTCCGAGATTCGGAGCGTGAGTAATATGGAAGACTACAGTTGTCGCGAGAAATTTAAGCCTAAACGAAAATATCAATCAATTCCGTGCTCGCAGACACGTTTTTTTTTCTACGGAAACTGGCGATTTTTAGCCTACCGGATAGACAGATATATGATATATGCGATATTGCCTTGAAGATTGGGAATGCATCGTAACCAGGGATCAGGAGTCATTTATTCCACCATCTGCCGAAAAGCAGGCTTTGAGGAATGATCTTCGAGCTATTTTTAAGATAAGATTCTACCAACAGGAACTTTTCTATCACGGTCTGTCTGGTGTGAAGTAGAAGACATAATCTCACCAGAATATAATGTTCTTTAGACTCATTTCGTTTTCATTTTTCGAAATATTGCCCTCTAGAGTTTGCTCTTCTAGGGTTCGTATAACTTCTCAAACTCGCGGCTAAGCTCAACCTACAGGAAGCTCGATCCATTACATACGTACTTCAATTTCTTACAGCATTCTGAATAACTAATCTTATCTCCCTTCTATCGATGAAATATTCTTCGGTATGAAAAGGATCAGGAAAAAATAAGAGCCATGTATGGCAACCGGGTGGAAAAACGTGTATCTCCGAGTACCTATCTCTGAGGTAGATAGGGCGGTGTTATTAGTTTGAATTTTGATGTCAGATTTCCCATTATCTGTAAAACGGCTTGTTACATTATCATACACCATGATTTCCGTCGCTACATATCCAATACTGCTTCTGTATTGGCTGAGATACGTTTTTTGATCGGAGAGATAAAGAATCCGTTTTTTAGATTGTAAAAATATATGGAATAATCTGTATACGAAATTGTACGCAAGGTATCAGTCAAAATATTCTGATGGAGCTCGAAACTGTACCCATATCGGATGTGGATTGAATCTTCGGTAGATTGTGTCTCAGGAATCTGCAGGCCTGAAGCGGATCAGGCTTCTGATTCCGGAGGGGATTGAATCTCCATATTCATACATCTACATCGTGTTTTTTACCAAATGGCAAATGCTCTAAAGGCTTTTCAAGTAAACGTTTCATTCTGTTGCACCCCGACGTCTCGTTGTACGTATCGAAATCCCACATCATTCTCCAAGACTATTGCAGCTTCGTTAGGGTACGAAAAACTTCTAACGAAGACGCAATTCGGCTTTTCAAACGGTACCAATATTTACATAGTATTTTTCGGCCTAGCTTTATGTAGCGTGAAGCCATTATGAGTGGAGCGGAAAAGAGTACTGTCGGTCATTGAGGATTTTGGAAATTACAGAACAATCGTATCCATCTCCGCGAAATCTGACCATCCTAGAATTGAACGTCGTAATGAAACAACTCGGAGTAAAATTCTGACGGTGGAAATTTTTCACAGTGTTTCCTACCATACGCGTAAGCAGATGTCCACAAATTCTATCGGAGGTATACCTGAAGCCTCCACGCCAGCGTCAATGCTCGTCATTCATATTTAAAAAAAATACTATTATCACACTTTTAGCTTCGGTCGAAGAGTAGAATTGAGTTTTTATGCTCCCGACAGAAAGTAGAATCTCGTTCTGCACTTGA
This sequence comes from Phymatocera aterrima, assembly GCA_963170745.1. Classification (NCBI taxonomy): domain Eukaryota; kingdom Metazoa; phylum Arthropoda; class Insecta; order Hymenoptera; family Tenthredinidae; genus Phymatocera; species Phymatocera aterrima. The sequence continues at coordinate 14,511,438 of OY720662.1, forward strand.
TTCGGACACACATCTCTGATGTAAAACAGGTTGACGGATGAGTTTGCCGATATCGGAATATCAGAGAGCACAGAAAAATCTATTACTCCGCGAAAACAATGCGATAAAACGAAGTGCGAAAACAAAGCCGAAACGGGACAGTCACATTCGAAAGATATCCTAGACCTTAGACTCTTTATAGAGCCTAGAGAGATAAGAAATACGGAATTGAATGCACTACTATGTGCACTATAGGTATATATAGATGGCAATCTCATTCGAATCTAGCCGGCAAGATAAGCCTCTGTAAAGGAGCGATGGAAACGTATTGCTGTACTGGATGTCAGTTGCGAATTGATTTCGGTCTTGAATATCGTCTACCTTCGTCTATTCATTGGAAAGCCTCAAAGATCTCATTGACGAAACAGACCAATAGTGAATTCACTCCGAAGATCTCAGATTGATCACGATTTTCAAGGTTCATACACGATATTATATTCCGTAAGGGATATAACCAACCTGAAACCTATCAATCTTAATTTTACCGAATAAAAAAACAATAATGGTGCTATTTATCAGCAGCAAGGGAGAGCCTGCATTAATCACCAGCCCTCGGTCGCGTCTCAACTCTTCCTCCCTTCCTCGGGTAGTCTTTCGCAGCTGCGTATTAAACAAGACTGCATGATGCGGCTAGTGGTCTGAAAGAAAAGGACAGGGGTTCACAAGGTTTATTAATCGCATGCCTGTGTCACGTCCCTCGGGAGTTCTGCAGGATGAAGAAGAAATGTGGGAGTGCCAATATTTGTGAACGATACGTGAAATTGATAATCCACATTATTTGCAATTTTTTTGAACCGGAAACCAGTCAGGCTGGGCAAAGTTACTGCTGCACTAATTGCACGGAGTCGGCAAACGCTGTTCAATGACAAAATAATAGGTTAGGGGTTCAAACGTTCACCCGATCAAATGTGTCCAAATGATTGATATCTTTGTTTACCCAGAGCCTGTAATTCCTGGCGCCCAACTCACAGGCTACGTGAGCCTATACTAAATGTATACCACTCATTTTACGGTCAGTCTCGAACAAGAGCCATCGTGGGAATCATTTTCACGACGATAACAAGCTGTCTTGCAGATCTTTCTCTAGAAAAATAGCAGCCGTTTAGTGGTTGATGATCCAAAAGAAGCTGGTCAGGAAAGGCAACGCTGCCGGTGAGCAGTCGATCACGAAAAAATATTGAAATTTACGTAAGAATATACACCTCTATCTATACAACACGTCGAGTGTGCCTAGTGTTTCTGGATGGTGTTATAAATTCTTCGATAAGATATTGTAGTTATAAACTTGCCTGCGAGAAATTGAAAACCGATGGAAAATTGATCGAACTTAGGTGAAGTTGAAAGAATAATATTTCTAATGGGTGAAGCTGCGAGCTCAAATCTTGAAGAGTCGACGGATTTTTGTCTCTCAGATTTACAATACCGTATTATGTGATGCAATCTACGATCGTAGAACAACAGTTTATGTCTCAATGTGAGTCTCCTCTGTTGCCATGACCTCAAAGTCCACCTAGTTTTGTGTCTTTGCTTGATCATTTGTTTTTACGACCGGAAGAGATGTCTCTGTCTTTCTGAGACTTGAGAATTTTATAAAATACAAACAGATACGAATCCGTTATCAGGTACAACAACAGTTTTAGAAGTTGCCGATTTTCGTGTGTCGTGGGAGTCCCGAACGACCGAACTAAGGGAAACAGCGATGTGTCGGGGCAATGATTGCACAGATGTTAAAACATGCAGATTTCATTACTGAACATGAACTAGAGTAGAAGTTCTCACCGGGAGTCGACGGAGCACTAGCGATAACATTACCATGCAGAAAGTGGGTTACCACCGAAAACAGGAAACTACGATTCGCAGAAAATATATAGCGTTTAATCTCAATGCAGAATCTGTACCGTTAGCTCCCCGAGCTCTTTGCCAAAAGAAGCTCGACGGGTCGGGTTTTAAATTGCCCAACCTTAACTTTCTCCAGAGTTTAGAATTTCGGCTTGGGTCTGTAAACTCTGTGCAGTGAATTTTGTTAGTTTGCCATTTTTACCTCTGGGTTTGAAGTGATTAGAAAGGAGTTACAATTTTCTCATCTGTTTATAGAGACGGACCTCGTATCCGCGTTCCAACTTCCTGATCTTGTTCCCTAGTAGAAGCATACCTTCGTCAATTCGAATACATATGATATGATTTTCGTGGTATAAAAATATGAAAAGTTTCGAAAGCTGTGAAGTTGTGCCGAAGCAATATTGTTATATTATAGGTATAGTACCAGCCACTGATTTTGCCAGTGATGGATGCGGTAGCTTTCTTCCGAATAAATATCGAACTTTCAGGCTGATGGATGTTTCAACATACTCAACGTTATAGGTACTTATATTTCCATAAATTTCTTGAAAGTGGTGTCCCTCATAGCTGATGCATCACTCGATTCTGCGGTGCACTTACGATGCAGTATGAAGCCATAGGGCATTCCACGTCGACTGGAGGTAACCACTCAGAAAAATGTAGTCCTGCAATTTTCATTCTATGTTAGTAAGAAATAGAAAAGTAATGAAACGATTCACGATCCCAGGATAAGATAGTGTCCGAGATATAGTTCGTATTTTATTGTTTTCATCGGGAATGCTCAAAAACTGAGTCATCTAAATTGAGACTTGGCTCTACCTATTTGGAGACTAACGTTCTATTCTTCACGTACAAAATTTATGGTCGCGAACTAGTCCGAAGGGTTTGAAAATTTGTTCCAAGATAGGTAACTATTGTAGGACTCCTCAGTTTTGGAGATTCATTCAATAGTACAGCCGAATAGTTATTAAATGACGGATGCTACTTCAGAATCTGTAAAATTTGTAGATAATATTTATGTACCAGACCACGAATTCTGTAACTATGACGTGTGGGGATGATAGCAGATAACTTTCGGGTGAAAATTACGTGAGCTCGAAAAATTTGGAAGCAACCGGAGATTTAATGGAAGCTTCTGAAAGGCCGCGTAAATAGATTTTCATAATCGTAAAATAATTATGATATTCACTGCGAGTATATAGAATTCCTCTGTAGAAGGAAAAAAGAAAATTTATTTCAGGCATGTCGTAAATGGAAGACGGAATAAGATTCAAAAATATGCTAAAATATTAGCGTCATCAAGTACCACGTAGAATCTCTTCCAATTACACCGTTTTCAAAGGGTCGTTTTCATCCCTTTTACTCGGTTCTCCTCTTCAGTTTACTCGCAGATATTTCAGTAATTCTGGTACACACACACACACACGCACACACACACACACGAAGAGACAGCGATTATCAACACCCTGAGGCTATTTGGCAGAAGATGGGGCTTAAGTCTCGCATTAATTTCGACTCATTAGATTCGTCTGGGTAAATAAATATTAAACGACTCACCTATATTACGCATGCCTGCAAACTTTATGGCATAGTTCAAGAGAATTCAAGACAACGAAATTAACTTACGTCAGAAATGAAATATCCTCAGAAATTACTTCACGGGGCAGAGTCACCGGTTCCCGACCAGCTCCAAATTTTCGCAAGTATATATATATATGTCATTTTTCGTCGTACCTGGACGAAAAGTTCAGCCTTTCGTGCCTGTAGAGCGGGCGTAAAATGGCCGATTTCCGATTGGAGTGCGGAAAGACGTTGGCGCATGCGCACATTGCAAGTGATACGATTATTACCGCCCTAGGGCTTCAATTTCTCTGGGCGGAAAATGTAGTATCGACGCATCCGCCAGCATCGTTGCTCTGTAGGCTATTTCCTTTAGCCTTTCGCGATATACGTCACGCTCTGTGTGCACGAAAAATCGTGCCGGTGTGACGACGAATATTGTATCTGGTTCGGGAGGAGAAGCAGTTTCCGACGAGTGTGAAGTTCGACGCACGAGCCGAAGGCGAGTTTCTTTCCGCCCTCACCACACAATTACACTGTAACGCATGTGGTCGATTACAAAGTTCCGTTTTCCAAGTGTTCGGCAACTAGTGCCTTCGCCCTAAATACAAACGTCGTATTTCGACATTGTTCATAACACAAAATGTCATTGAAAAATGTCGAAATACATTGCGATTCCCCACGTACAGCAAATTTTGTTATGTCCGAGGTATATAATTGCTTGGCCATCACATTGCGATTCTCTGGTCAAGAAATTCATCGAAATTTTCATTATCCTGAACAATAAGATAAAAAGACATATGCGAAGGAGTTCAAAGGCGAGTACAGACCCGCTCCGAGCGGGTCTACAAAAAAGCGCATTATCTCGATTATCGGAAGTACGCGATCCCCCTCGTTGAAAGGAAAATTGTAGCTTGGATCCCGTCACCCGTGACCACGTCTCTCTCGGGTAATTTGATCTTGCTTTTTCGAAAATAATTGTGCACAATAATGTTCAATTGTTACGGCAGATCCATTCGCTTCGCCACATCTCTTGGAAAAAATCTGGGGGACACGTTTCACAATTAGTATCTAGTATCCGAGTCTACAGGCGCAGTCGAAACAGAGTTCAAAAAACTGTAGATCGGTCGGAGCGATGGAAACAAAAGTTATACTGAAATCAGACGACTCGTCAGTATTGTGTGACACGTCGAAAATATATGAGTCAGTTCTCAGAGATTATCGTATGCATGGAGTGAGTATACGGAGCCTATCTTTGATGTCGCACTGAAAAATTCAATCAATTCGTGCATTATCTGTGCTCACGTTCAGCCCAGCTCATCCCCACTGGGATTAACTTCTCAAAAGCCGTGGACTGCTACTAATATCAAAGAAATCGCACACGAACAAATGTATGTACAGGGATTGGTGTGCATTTGTAACGTGTATGCCAGTAGAGATGACTTGAATCTTTTGTCGAGATTATTGTGGCGAATGTCAATTGAACGTATGAATTGTAGTAACAATAGTAACACGAATTGCTGTATGTTCAACAAAGTCTCATGTATCACGAACTATCGCCGTTGAAAATAGTCAACTACAATTGAGATGTAATTTCGATATTGGTGGAACGCTACTCGTATATATTTATTACGGATTGTGGTAGAATTCACCCCAATTCATGTCCCTCGGCACTAAATTTTTCTCTGTTTTATAGTAGGTACATATACCAACATATTATGTATTGAATGAAAAATATCTAGATGTCGTTAACGTAATGGTCGTAATGAAATTGAAAAAAAAACAAAAGATCAAATCTGAAAAACGTTGTCTTGCCTAATTCGAGTTTGCGTGAACTATTTCGTTCAGTGCATGTAATGGAATATACCAGAAAATGAACAAAATTGGAAAAAAATACTGTACGCGTTGGGATATTAATTTTCCAATATATAATCAAACACTTTTATCTCGTCAAATTCCCATCTCAATTTATAGTCAAGTCTAGGTAGAATGCTTTAGGAGTCGTTGAATTTGAAACTTGGTGTGGAGAAACGTCGGATCATGTGAAAAACTGTTCTCTTGTGTCTAGGAAGGCGTGGTTCGGCGTGAGAAGAATCAGTCGAGTCTTAGATATATTGTTTGGTATTTTCTTTCCCACCAATTGTAGCCATATCGATTGCCCTCGTAGCGGAGCCAATTGTTAAGATTCCATTCAAAAAATTTGGAATTCATATTATTTAAATTTAAATTTTTTTCTCCTGTCATTGTAATAACTTGGTTATTATTGATCGTTTGGATCACAGGGACTGTCTAGTTATTATTCTACGAGAAAAAGATGACTGATCGATAGGGATGAGCAACAAATGAAACAAAAAATTCCAGAATATATTATTGTCAGTTTTTGACGTATTGATTCGTGGCAGAAATTTTGCTCCATTTGACAGACGCCACAGACTGGAACACAAAGTAAACTTCAAGGTGTTTGAAAGCTCCCAGCAGATAGAAAACATCGTTCGAGGGGTTCTCTTCTTTCAAATTACTTTTCATAAGTATTTGAGGGTGACTGATTCTTCGTTGTGAGATTGACCACATATATATCCACATTCTCTACGCGAGAAAAATGCGTACGTGTCTTCTCGTACATTTATGATAACGGTGAAAAAATATGAGCGCTCACGCAGTCGGATTTTGCGAAATTGTTTGCGTCGAAAAGTGCACTTAAAATACACCTTCATTTAACTTCCACGCCAATGCACATGATGAACATGCTACGCTGTGTGCCGATTCGAGCTCTTGTTCACTTCATTCGGTGAATGTAGTATTTTGTATTATGTCATACAAAATTTACTCGTTTATTCATCCTTATGCTAGCTCATTGGATGCGAAGCTAAAATGTCAAGCCTTATCAATATACAGCTATGCCCAGAGGAAATATTCACGTTCCTCTACTCTTTCCGTTGCATTCATCCAACTGCATCAAGGCCCTTTCAGAATCATACGATCCTACACAAAATTCATACCATGTATGAATCCTGTGTGGCATATTCCTTGCTTTTTCATCCTAATTTCTTCATGTGAGCATGTGCACATGCCCGGAAACTATACACGCGATCATTGTGACATGTATTTATAATAGGTCATGCCTGTATTCGTATAATTATATCACAGGACATGAATCCAGAGCTTTGGATACATTGAACCGCCATATCTATCTACATGTGTTCGATTCAAAATCGAGTAGCTTTCCACGATTGGCCAGTAAGATTCGGCTAGCAAATGACCCTGACCTGTTGTCAATGATTAATGATGTCGCAAATCGCTTTGGGCTCGCACACTCCATTTATTAGCTATCGGCGTGTACGTCAATGGCTTACATCGGTTCTACTCTGGTGCCATAAACGATCAGTCTTATGAATATATGGGGTAATATCTTCAGATGTCAGACGCGCGTTTTCTATCGGCATGAAAGAAACATGTCCCCTATTCATTCTCATTCGTGTCCATGATTTATGCCCATTTCACGCTAAATCGTTGGAGAAAGTTTGCATTTTGGTTTCATTAATTTCATATGAATTCGGTGGATTTCACGTCCAACAGGTAACAAAGAATCGTTGGTGAATTGTGCTGCCTATTTTCATCGGACTCAGGAAGTTTCCCAAGCTGTAGAATTTTCCAGTTTCTTGTTCTCCGTAAGGGACTTGCCTGCTTGGGTATGGAAATCATTTCTCCATCGAGCTTTCTCACTTTCAATCGGTAGAAAAAGAACAGCATTAGTTTCTGTTTTTCATAACAACGGTTACGTGAAGTAAATGGTACAGAGTCATTTTGTGGAATGAGAACAAGAGAAAATTGAGAAAAAAACGAATTGGTAGATGATTGCAGAGTTCGATGAATCGGAAGCTCAACTTCCACTTTCAAATCATTAATTCGAGGAGAATTGGGCCAAAAGTTACGGGCTAACTAGTCCCTCCCTTAACTCGATCAAACCTATATGACCGACGTCATCAGCTTTCCGCATGGCGTGCTGATCGATCGTGTTGAATGTTTTTCGTCTGCTACCGGTATACATATACCGATACCGATATTTAATTGCTATATTTTCAGAATTGCAACTCAATTGAAGCACTCAACGCAAGCACAGCTGTAACTCATGAATAAATTATATTTAAGCTCCACCTACGAGGAAAGTAATTGGAATTTGAAAGTTGGTCAATTAGCATAATGGGCTGATCAACTAGCTTTCACACAGGTTTCGAATATCCACTGCGACACGTTTGACTTTCTTGGGATATTTTTGCAACAGATTCATCGTCAACTTAATGGATGAAAAAGAGTCCGGCCGGTTCGTAATGTGTGATACGTGAAGTTCGTAGTTTCTGAACGTCTACAAAATTGTTCTGAGAAATCTACAATTCATGAACTCATATTCATATATTTTCACTTCCAAGAAGCGCTGTGCACGTTTATTCGTAGAATAAATCTGTCTCAAGCTGAAACAATTGAAACCTTTGTTGGCCGGGAGGTTTCATTTCTAGTGGGTTACTTTATAACATAGAGCAAAGCCAACAGCTACACTAAACAATGGCTTATGGATAGGGAGTGTGCTTTCACGATTCGCATTTAGAAGAATTGAATACACTTTCTTTCTCTTTCTTTCATTCCTCTTCTATCTTGCTTGCTTTGCACCTTTTGTTCTTCACAACTTTATTATTCTCACACTTTTCTTCGTAATGCAACGATCTATCTCTGTACTAGCGCAGTCAGAGTTCTTTGTACATACATACTTCAAGAATCTCGTCCAGCAAGTTATGAACCGAGATTCTCCAATTTTTCAAAGATTCGTTTTCGCTCGTAGAGCGTTTCTCTTGGAATATTGCAATCTGGGATCTTCAGGTACATACATTCCGATAAAATACTGTCACAAATTTCCATAATAATCGTCAGAGATTTCGTTGCCTGAGGAACTTTTCGTATTAAATTGAAATTTTCGAACCTCTCTTATTTTCAAGATTACTTGACGGGTCGAAGACTTATCACTGCAGTATCTTGGTTCCGTCTGACATGAATGTGCACAAAATCAAGTCGCATTCTTTGGAGAGATCTCATTAAAAGTCTGTCATCTTCAGTCCACGGCAGAATTCGTTGTCTGCACGCTTCGCACTGTCTACTCCAATTTGATGCAGCTGGTGCTACTAGCCAGCCAGACGAACAGACAAACAGGACATTGGGTCTGAGAAAGGGGGAAGACACGAAGGCATGGAGGGTCCGGGGATGAAGGATTGTACTGCAGGCTGTTTGCATAAGCAAGATCTTTGTTACGAATCACGAGCCAAGATCATATAGAACCTTACTGGCAGAAGACGCGTCTGTTTCCGTACTCTGTGTTAATAATAGCCTCCGTAGTAACTTATTCCTTGTGACAACGGAAAGAGCGACGAATATCCTACACATTCGCGATCCATCAAAAGAGTCAACATTGCACGTACATAAGTATGCACATTTTCGTTTTCTAGGTCACGATTCTCAGTCTCATTGAGTGATGTACGAGTAAATTTGTTATATCCGTACTTCCGCAACCCCAGATTTTTGGGACTGCGAAAGTAGTCAAATTATTGTTAGAATACCGATAATCATGAGGTCAACTTAACGTTCCAGGTTACCATTCTTCGGCACTCTTCATAAATTCGGTAAACCTCCTGATGATTCTCAATAGAATAGTCGTCCTATAGTCTCACAGGCCGGTCCGCGAGAATTCCGAAACAGCCTTCCCGTATATCTGGCCGATTGATTTTTTTTTTTCAACACTATTCCGAAGTCACTAATATCATGAATTTGGTGAGATGTTCCATGCCAAAACTATAATCCAGCGAAGACCCGGCCCACGCGGCTTCCCCGTATCCTGACAAATCAATGGTGATGAAAAAAATGCAGCTTCATCATCCTCGACGCTCGTCGGTAGTGTGCAATAATCGATCAATCAATTCCTGAACGAAGATTAGGAGATATCTCTATTGTTGAGGTTGAACCCGCCAATTTATATGCTAAGCTGCGTGAATCACACGTGTCTTCCGCTGAATAATAAAACTAATTTCTGCGAACACAGGTGGTCAGGGTGAATGTGTGTATGTATTAACATCCGCGCCTCCTATGGAGATTAACAATAAGACAATACGGTTCATGCTTTATGCAGATAAACGTGGATCTCGTGATTTATCGCATGTATGTTCGATATGGTTCAGCATAGATATCAACTATTCGGCGATGATCAATTGAACATCGAGTAATTGCAAAATGGTGGATAATGTTCTCAGTTTTCAGTGGTACTAAGCATACGGTATGTAACTCGGAATGGCTTGGAGAGAATGAATGACAGATTTCAGCAGAGGGAAACACTCGTGGTCGGAGGGTGTAACCAAAACCCTGCTGTGGGTTCCATGTCGTTCCGAGTTTTATCCTATAAGCTTAAAGGATGGTGATGGTACGACACTATCGTCGTTGTAGCGATCCGAACTAAGCTTGAAAAATACGCCCTCGGGACTTGCATGAAAAAAATCCAATGACCTGCTCTTGCCACACAGGGTCACGGAACACCCAGCTGAGACGCGGTACTTTTATCAGAAAAATCATTATACACCGATCGATCGATATTACTCTTTGAAATGTGATACTGAGCTCACGGAAGACCAGAAAACTCGTAAACTATTCTGCAGGTAGGTCATGCATCACGTTGCAGGCTCTCATCTTGATGCACTCTGCGGTTAATGGCGGAGAGTAATTAAACTACCAATTAGATAACTATTTGTTTCCCGTAATCGCCCGGGGCTGAGCGCATGAGTGCGTCCAATTTGAAATTCGGTCGTTGCAATTCGTCAACAGTGCTGATTGCGTTGATGAATCGAACAGTTACCTTGATCAGCATTGTGCGGCTGCAACACAACAGCATCATAACTTTTACATCAAAAGATGCATAATGCTTCTGCGGAATGGAACGCCATGCGAGGGGACCATGAGCTGGTCTCGGGTTCCATGAAACACAGTTACCTTGTACCCACGAACGGGTACGATCCATAGAACTATTTGATCGTGTTACGGAGATACCAAGATGTTCGGCGAGGGGGTAAGTGCTCAGGTCGATGCAGGCGGCAGGATAGTTCGCTTGGTGCATAGAGTATTTCAGTAGGGTATTCTAAAAGGTTCTCGCAAATATGACAACCAGCCCCCAACGCTCTGACATCGTCTTAGGTTTGATAGCGATGCCATTAGTGGTTCTATATTATTTGTCCTAATCGTCAAACAACGTGTTCAGGGTTTTGAACATACTGGAGTAGGTATACTTGAGCATACGAACTCCATATATAATGATGAGATCCTCCAAGGTATCACTCTGCTTGAAAGAGACATCTTTGACGTATGAGTCATGAAATTGTGTGGTTCGAAGTCACTCTAACACAATCAATTTCTCGTCGATTATTATTCTTATTGCCGGTACTGCGGATAGTTGGATATTTTGGTGATTGTTCAACGTCGAGTTTGTGAAAGATTGAACCGCAGACGCGAGATTGATGTCTCAGATCATGGTGACAAATGGCTACATCTGCTCCAAAGAAAATAAATCATAGGATCAATAGTCGCTTTCAACTACAGAATGTGAAAACTAATTGGAAGCGTACATCTTCCAGAATCTCTTGACTGCTGCTTCCGTAATTACGATAATTACGGAGCGAATTTGAAGATAAGAGACGGCCAGAAAAAGACCATTGCTTCCTGGAGATCGTTTCACCTGGAGATCTACTTCCCATCAACTTTGCTCCAGCATGTAATGGTAAGAGAATTGAATTTTTCTAATGTCGAATAAAATCATCAAAACGGAAGATTTCGAATTCCCGTTCATCTGTGCATACCCGAGATTTTCTTTTACGGAACTCGCAGAATTGTATTCTTACGATTCTATGATAACCATCGGACAGTTTCTCGCCTTGTAATCAATACAGACCACTGAAAAAATCAGAAGAAAATACACGTCGAAGTTTCGCGAGGTGATGCTATACTTTGTGGAAATGATCACAGTTCCTTTTGCGAAGGCTGTATACACCACGATCACTCGGTGAGCTTGTAGCTGAAAAATTGTAGCTAGAGCCGGAAGTAACCCAAAAAACTTCGTATTTCGTGGGGTAATAAAACTAGTGAAAATAATGTAATGACTTTTTCGAGGTTGAGTGGTAGGAAGTGGAAAAGCACACTGAAAACTTTAGTACTCCAGTAAGGTGATTCCTTTGTTCTCTGGGTGAAAACCTTGGACGACGCGCTTTTCACTACGTCACGTAACCTTCGTTTACCGTCATATACATACATCAACGTATCTCAGTACATGCTCCGTGCATTGAAGTGTGGCGAAAGGGTTGGGTCAGCATAAAAGAGAACATGAAAGGAATGGAAATGCATGTCGCGTCGTGGGTGAAATGTAAAGAAAAAATGTACAGGGTGACGCATGTGAAGTGTGATAAAACATCGTACCAAGAAAAGTATGGAACAAAAGTTGTAGCGTTTTCGGTCCAACATCTAATGCCAATAAGTACTAGTTTTACAATAGAAGCTCATACTTTTGAAAGATCGATATGATGACCATTTGTTGCAATCGGTTTTTGTTTCTCTCAAAATATAAGCGCGAATGCTGGTATCTGTGCAAACTTGTTACACTTCAAATGCATCAACCTGTATAATGAACTACTCCCAGAAAGACCCTTCGAAATTGGACTTTGTTACAAATTGGAAAGCATTGAGCACTCCGGAGGAACTGATGGACCTCTGAATCACGTTGGCACCTTTTGTGCGCGAAGTAGGTACATTATATTGTCATTACATAATTTATTCTAATTTATTCGGGAAATAAAAATTCCGGCGAGCAGGTGGCTCTCAGGTACAACCAGCCCTGGGTATAATTTTTTAAATTGACTCGTAAATTCTACATCACAATTGCCGAAAGTGCTATATTCTCTGGTTCTCTTCGGAAAATTGTTTCTCAAAGGCCGTCGTACCTACTCGTAGCTTTGTGCGACACGTTCCACTCGAAGTAATATATTGTGCTGCTGATTCGAAGAAATGACTATGATGACTACGATTGAAATTCATTCGAATCATGCTCTTACGCCACAAGATATATTCCGATTATGGAGAGTACCATGGAAAGGCCTGTCAATGTAATTTTTACTATACGTCTGAGACGCACATCCAGCAACGACGACAGACGATTACGCTGATTTCGTGGATGGGAATGAAGATTTGTGATTCTTCGAATAAGTCAAGGAGTGCTTCGAAAAGGAAGTAACAGATGTAAAGCACTCTAGACAAGTGAGTCACTTAGACCTAATTCCAGCTCATAAATTGAAGGTTTTTCCGTGACTTTCATATTCTGTCTTTCGGCATCTCCCTCGATTCTTGAATGCGTTAATTTCGGTTTCTACGAATTATTGGAATCTTTGTCTTTCTTTGAAGTTGACGTATCACGTCAAATCAAATCAATTCCATCAAAAATGCTTCGGACATATCGTTTGGCATCAGTTATATGGGCGCTGTCAACTGTGAAAATGTAATAATATGAAATTGATTTCACAATTAATAGGACCAACCGTTGGATTTTTTTTTCAATTTTCAATTCCGAAACATCGACGATGAGAAATAGTCAGCACGTATGTACCTGCTACGTTATTCTCGAATGTAAAATGTGGAAACAGTATTCTCATGCAAAAATCAGTTGGCGCAAGCGAGTACGAGACGACATAACGTCAACAGTATTCCTCGTACCATATCCACGCTTATAGTTTTCCTACGGAAAAGATGTTTAATGCAACTTGTTTGAAAGTAGTAAAAATGCTCTCGGGTCAGACAGATAACCTCAGTAGAATATCTCGCAGTATAGCCGGACAAAGCAGTCCATGTGTGGCTACAGTTCTAGTTTCAGATTCTGTAGTTTACAATCGAGAGTTTTCACTTGGAACTCGTAGACTCCAGACTGCAGACTCCAGAATCTAGTCTCTACTCTCTTGAGTATTAAGTTCATAACGGTGTCCATATCTTATAAAGAAAGTCAGGTGAACGACGGTAAAATTTACATTTATACAGTCACAGTATTTTAGTATCACCTATGCACCTGAACATAGCGCTAAAACTTGATAACATTTTGTCTCTTACATCTTGAAGAGCTCCCTAGTACGAGTAGGCATCCAGTTAATTTTGCAGATTCGGAATGCTCACCTCACTCTAATGTCTTCATCACGGAATGAATGAGTCAGAATAAGTCATGGTTGCCACCTATTAAAATATTAATATCTGTTTTATGTTTCAGGGTGTAAAATGTCATCGACAAGCAATGTTCTGGGAGGGCAGAGTGGAGAATCATTATAGCTGATTGAACGAACGATTAGCGAAGAGACTGAGATCAAAATTGCCCAACGACATGTGGCGTACAAAACGCGATAGCAGGAAGGACCGACACGTTTGTTGAACAAGAAGAAAAATCATTGTCGTAACTACAACGAATTGATAACTGAATAACGAAGATTATGTAAATCACGGAATAGTATAATCGTGGTGAAGTTTTATCGAAATAATTCTAGACTAAGGCATAAACAGACTGCGGTGGAATTACGTCGAGAGAGTAAACAATTGCCGTATAAACTGAAGAAGAAGTTTTAACGCGAGGTAGAGGAAGAAAAAAGTAATAAAAGAGTATCAGACACAGCACTGCTTGCGGCGGCTGGAGCGGTAAGCGTAAGCTAAAAATGTATAAAAAATGAAAAACGAAACAACAAGAAAAAAAAGAGACAAGTGAAAAGTAGTGAGAGCTTTTAAAACTACGATATGCATGCGAGAGAAGCGCGAAACCTAAAAGGCTTTGGCGAATAGACGTGGATGTCGTGGTGAAAACTTTCGCCCTAATTAAAGTAGTGAATGAAACGGGTTTACCTTCCCCGCGGAATAATAATGCGATCTTCTTTTTATCACGGCCGAAACATCGTCAAATTCATTGATCGAGTTTAAACTGACCGTAATATACATATTCTCGAGACAAAAAATGGAACGCAAATATCAGATTTAGTATCAAATGGAAATAACTGGAGAGATGAGAGCGTATGGATTGTTTAAGAGAACCAAACATCAATAACAAACTGGATCGCAAATGGTAAGTTTAATGGAACTCAAGCTCGGGTCACGGCGCGGTGGCTTGAAGAATCGTTCCTTGTCAATATCGGAAGTAGGTATCTTCTGTAAGAATATAATATATATATGAAGCTGCGGCTTATCGCGCGGTGGTGGTGAAGTGAGTGTGGGTGTGTATTTGTCTCGGTGCAAAGTTGCAGGAGAGTCGGAGAGAGTGGCAAGATAGCTTCAGCCAGATCTTGTTAAGCTCGTCGATGCATGAAACGCGGAAGCAAGCTTCAACGGTGCCGGGTGGATGATGTTGCTGTATGTGCGACTGTTCGCATTCATCCTGGTCCCCAACCGAGCCTCATACTCTTTCCCAGATCTAATGAAATGCTACGCTGCGTGGTAGGGATATAACAAACATTTTCGGAATGTATGTGCTGAAACATAAAGAAGGACATAAAATTCCGAAAACTTACAGTCCTTACGCTTTGAGATATTTTCAATTCGTCGCAAATAACTCGCCGAACGCAACGAGCGATTGATCTCTCGTCACTGTGGTCTGAAAAATTATCAAAAACTGGACGGAGGGTCATTTATTGCATGCGGCTGCTATTGAATTTAATTGATTAACAAATGAAATGTAGAGCTGAATAGATCCGTCAGACAGGTTCCCTTGTGACTTTTATGAACATGGTGGCGCAATTGAGGATACGAGGATTAAATGCGACACTAATAATTGGCGAGGCAATTTATTGAGAGTCAAAAATATTTCCCGGTGACCATGTGAATAGGATATGCATTTGGGGGATTTTCCCCGATTCCAAAAGATTCTGTTTTGTTCACACTTTTTCGTATACATATGCTTAGGGATTCAATTCAAAATTGCAATCTGTGAAATGGACCGCGGTATCGAAAAGATGAAAATCTAATCAAACTTCACGATCAATTAGCGAGACCGATTTAGCTTTTTTCGTCGGGTAATCATCGCTGTATCCATTCACTCACGGCCGACTACAAGTGTTCGTTTTAATTCGGGGCACTCAAACATCATTGATTCTGATTAGCTGTTCTATCGACAGACTACCAAGTGATATACTTCTGTTGCAGTATTAAGTTCGTGCTAATAATCCTATCGAATTAATTAACGACCTCAATTGACCAGGAATAAGAAATCGATGTACGATTCGAATGCACAGACGATTCGGCGAACTGTGAAGTGCAAGTGTTTCGAGCACCGCGTATCATTCTGTGTATGTAGTGAACTCTGAAGTGGCTCCCGAATCTCCAGATCGATAAAACCATTCGAAATGCATTCCCTCGAGGATATTTTTTACTCGACATCCTGGCCCCTGAATTACAGTTCAACGTTGATCGACAACCTCACTTACAATAACACGAACGCAACGGAGGTATCTTCGGGTGGAAATCAATGGCATCTTCCTTGGTGGCGACAGATGATTTGGACAGTACTTTTTGCCGGAATGATTGTCGTGGCCACTGGCGGTAATCTAATAGTTATATGGATTGTACTAGCCCATAAAAGAATGCGTACAGTCACTAATTACTTTCTGGTAAATTTGAGCATTGCTGACGCCATGGTATCCACGTTGAACGTTATCTTCAACTACACGTACATGCTCAACAGTCACTGGCCGTTTGGAAATTTGTACTGCAAGATCAGCCAGTTCATCGCAGTCCTCACCATTTGCGCCAGCGTCTTCACATTGATGGCAATTTCGATCGATCGGTGAGTACCTGTTGTTGAAAATTGTATACTCATCATACCACGAATGCGAGAATTTCGCTGTGCTTCCGTCTTATTCGTAACAATCCGTTGCTCGTGTTACGGAATAGCTTATCTTCAGTAGGTACCGCGTCACCTCTTTAAGGAGTAATTGGTTTTGTTAAATTGAAAGCACCATGGAGCACCCACATAAAAGGGATAGAATTACGGCTGTTTCTCGACGAGACGGAATTCCAATTCTATCTCCTGTTTCCTCCATCTCTTCAGTGTACCTTCTCGATCCGCTTCTATTCAGCCCTGACTTTTACCACTGAGGTTTTATACCTCTGCGCTACCTTTTCTCCGATATTTCCAGCCGTTGGGTCGGATCGGATGTTTGCAAAGGTTTGCCACTAACACGAAGAGCTTCTGCGTGTGGTCAACTTCTTGGTGAAACCAGAGAATCGAAGTAACAAAATCGCACATTATGTAAACAGTCGAGAACAACAAAAATCTACCCTCTAGCTCCTGATAGTCTCTAATACCGTGATTCTGACCATGGTACTGAACTTTATATACCTTCACTAAAACAATCTACCGTATATTAAGTTGTAATCGTGAATTCAAAATTCAAAATTTGAACTAAGAATATTAAAATAAATTCCCTATTCTAAGCATTCTTTCTTCCATTGATGAAACATCTTCGTAGCTTTCAGATAAATTATCGAAACGAATTTTTTCGATGCTTTAATCAACGTGAAAACAGTTTCTATCAGTTAAAGACCGTTTTATAAACCATGATCGCGGGATGCGCATCGAATATGCGTCGATTCTTCAGCTATCTCGGTTCTTTCATCTCGAGTATTATCATTACCAGACAGAAAAGAAGTCTCAAAGTAATTGTACTGCGGTATCTGCAGACATCAAAAGACTTTGAGGAATGGACGGCATAAGCACTGATTTCGGTCAGCCTGCTGCCAAAGGCTTTCAGATGAAGTAAAATTGGTTTCGAATGCTGTACCTATACCTGCACATAATATCTCATCGTGTCATCCGAGACGTAGGTATAATATCTACCCTGCGGGCGACCCAAGTAAATTTATAAAAGGGATAGGAATAGAGTAAAGTATACGTCGACTCACATACCTACATGGGAAACAAGAAGAGACGCAGGCATGCGCAATGGTTTGGTCATACGCGGTTGACCTCGTCAGAGCCGGAAATTCTGCTCGAGAATACGCCTCGACAAATACACGTCTCTTTCCGGTCTCTCTCCCACGCGCCGTGGGCGTGAAGCAGGTACGTACTTATGTTTCCCTCCCGTTCAGAGTCGGGCGAACAAATTTTATTTACTGAAACAGTAACATACTGGGTAACGAGGGAGAACCGCTAAGATTACCGCTAACGGCTACCACGGAATTTGATCTACGAAAACTCGACGGGATATCAACGGTGGGGTTGACAAGGATCGAGGGCACAATAATGATCATTACAAGAGAGATACTGCTTCCACAAATTTCTCCAAAATCGCTGGAGCCCGCTAGCGGTGTACATTTTACACGCGAGGTATTGTCCTTTCTAATCCAAATTTGGTAATTTACCATATCGCCCAGATCTGGCGATAAGACCAGCTGCTCCTAGTCCGAGGGCTACCGAAGGGTGAATATCATAAGCTGCGTTGGAAGTCACTCGCAGTGTGTTAGACTGCGGGCTCGTGTACACTATGTAGTTACAGGAATAAGCGAACAATATCACGTCTTACCGTAATTTAATATTCCTACAAGCTGTATGTAATTTGCATGGTATAGGCAATCCACTTTGTAATATGCTGCGCCCGGGTGGTAGCCAAACGGATGTCAAATAGTATCGAGAATCGAAATGCGACGGGAAATCTTATTTTCATGAAGTCAAAACTGCCGGTAGGCAACTATATGATCTACGTTGTGAAATCGAGGATTTTGCCGGTCGTGCGAACATGTGGTCTAGTTTTTGGTTCGTGTACTCGCCGCAATTTCGATCGAACAACCGTCTGCAAATTTCAAATCAATACTGTTATCCGTCCGATCAATTTTCCTGTTGGTGTTCCCGAATCATCAGAAAAATTCTGCGATACATTCGTTGAAGAAATTTGTCAGTCCATGATTTATCAATGAACAATAATTGAGTACCTGCCCCACTTCTCATAATCGCATTAACACTCTATCAATGAAATGTAGGGCGGTTGTATACTCATTCGATCATCAGTCTTGAGGTAATAATTATAGGGTTGTTTGTTGATCCATTTATATGGTGATTCTGGAGTTGTTGGCAGTTCACAGGCCTAGGCAGAACAAATTCAATTTAAAACAAGAGGTCCCAATGTTATCATTTCGGATGAATACAGCGATAATTCGCGATAAGACACGCTCCCAAGAATATTCGTGGCATCGCCACGAAGGGTTGTGATAATTGAGGACCTTGTTGTCGTGTGTAATTTGATCGTACGGCATTAATATGAAAAAATGAGCCGTTCAACGAATCAATGTCCTTTCGATTCGCAGGAATATTTCATTCTCTGAAATCTGAAGTTTCGATCGATCGAAAATAAAGAAGAATCGTACAGTAATATGTGTCTATGTGTGTCTCTAGTAACGCTGTACAGCTTCGCCCTCTGAAACGGCTAATTCGGCTGATAAGCCGAAGCTAATCCGGCTAAGGTGAGTTAGCCGGCTAAAAAACATTAACCGACTGGCCAGGGAATTAAACGGCGGCCAACGTGTTCTGACGAGGTAAACAAAATTAGCTTGCTAAAAACTGTTGGCCGGCTCAGCTTCGGCTAATTAGCCGAATTAGCCATTTTCGCCGTACAGCTCTAATCTGTAGTAGTGAGGTTCCTTCTTCTTTAGATTGATGGTTATTGGTTCACGCGATTTACACTAAAGTAGATATAGGTATACAGGCTGACCCCCGCCCACGACTGCCGACGTCTTCCAACGGAGGTTACATCGCAGGCTATTTGTCCCTCGGCAACACGAGGCAATTTCATTCACGCGTGAGCAGCCAACTGAGTAATTACCCTGGACTTTCATCCCCCTACGCGAAGGAAAAATAATCTTTAGCCGACCCAAAAAAGAGGAAAGATTGTCTGGTGAACACGGTTTACATCCAACTCACTCAGAAGATGTATTCAAAATTTCCCCGAGAATACTGATCTCGGGAACAAAAATTCAAGCATTTTTTACCTCCCCTTAGGTATTCGAGTTTCCGTACAAAAGAAAAGGTATTACCCTCCCAAATAATCTCGGCTGAAGGAACCTGTCTAAAACATAAGTAGGCATATCCGAAATTTTATACAGCACTTCGAACACGTCGTTAGATGGGGTCCTAATTTATCTGAATTAATTGCGGAAATGAAACCTTCGCGATCGATCAGATGTAGGTACAGATTGATCGGAGGGAAATGTTCGGGCTCTGATTGTACGTCTAATGTGTATAGTTTACCGTTTACCACTGTACATTCCTGGCTGTATATTTCAGGAGAGTTGTATAAGAGTTACAATTCTGTGAGGAATCCTGTGACGACGAGGTTCGGGATCGAAGAAAAGGTCGGAAGCTTGATCGAATGGAAGAAATTAAACGAATCCGGGATATCTCGGAAAAATATTATCGTCGTTTATTGTCTCCGCTGTACGCGATCTCTGATCATACCTATACGCAATACGAACGAAAATCCTGTTGATATAATTGTGTGCTGCGATACGGGAAAAGTTATCAAATTGTCCAACACTAGTTTTCCCGAATCCCCATGCACGCATGTGTTGTGCAAGAACGAAAATCAATAGTTTATAAGTATAACGCTTGTGAGTTATAGGTATATCAAGGAAAGTGAGATCGTCGATTGCAGAGTATCGCTATCGCAAAATCTTCCGGTTTTTTTCTTCTAATTTATGTTATCCCTTGTTTGAACGGTGAACTGCACTATTCCATTGTATATTCTATTGGATTCTATTACGAAGGTCTATTTCCTTTCGGTAACGCGGTCTTTCTACCTAATACTCGGTTCGCCGGTTCGAGATATCTGTCATTCGATTGCGTCTTCTACCCACGAATAATGTCCGTTCCTGTATATATGTAGGTATTAGGCTGGAGATTTATCCCAATTCTTATACTACGGTTGGAGAAAAGCGTTGAATAAAACTGTCTTCTAGCAAAGAGAACAAGAATCAGGAAGAGACGAGGTCAGCAGAAATTCTGGTATGAAGCGACAGACAAACATAGTATATGTTGCATTTTCGACCGTTTCATGGGTCGCAGTAACGGATCAGATCAATTTTCGGCTCTTCTTCTTGCCGTTTCTCCGCACTTTTATCGCTGATTCGGCCGCTTCGCGGATCAATTTTCCTCACGCGCGTAACCTCGAGGAGTCGTGGGAGTACTAGAACAGCATTTGGCGTAAATCGAATGCTGACGAATGTCGAGACGCGTCGTGACCACAAATTATGACGTTGACTTTTTCATCCCTTTACCCCTTCCGTACCAGATTCGTATACGTAAACAAATAGGACTTTTACGACTCTCTCGCCCACCTGGACTCGGGAGACCGTAGTCTACTACGGTCAGCAGTTCCACGGACTCGATAAAATAACGTGGGATATTTTTTCAGTAGATATATGCGCAATTTTTCCTCCGTGTTCAGCGACCAATTATCGGAATACGTAAATTTATAGTACTGGTAGTTTTGCGCGGAGACAGGAATCAGACTGAAAGTATAATTTTTCGTTTATTCCGTGGAGAAGGAAGAGGTCGCTTTCGTGTATTGGTAAATTGCCATCAAATCCAGTGATCGATAGTTCGTTTGATGAATTTTTACATCTTCTGTACAGCCGTTATCACTAATTACCAAATGAACTGCCAATCGGCCAATCTTATGAAAATTTATCAGCAGAGTTTATCAGCATCGTATTCTCAATTATCGAGTCCATACTTCTATGCAATTGTCGAGCAGGCTATATCACAATACAGTTGGTTGTTAGTAAGTAATCGAATCACATCCGGTCCATTGTGGCCGCGTGCTCTTGGCCGAGGATTTGAACCGACGATGACCAGTTGCGTCATAATATTGTTTCTAATGAAACAGCGCGCGCTACCTTTTTGATAGAAGACTTAACCCGCACGTACCATACTGCATTGAGAATAATTGTAGAAACATGAAAACTATATTGCTGCAGGTAATCATGAATCTTGAGAATTGCCTCGAGGCTGCAAGATTTTCCGACGAATAACCGCGAATTGAGAAGTGAGGCTGCATGAGCACCTCTCACTTCATTATCTATCGGAGGTCGGACAAAAAGTTCGCGATATCACAAAGGAGGAAGGATCATCGAAATCAATAGTTATAATCGTGCAAATATCTTCTACTTTCTACTTCATTATTCACAAATCAGAGGTCTCTCAGGCGAGAACAAACTTGCGTGACAAACTATATCGAGAAGTAGTAGTATACAATATATAACTGCGATTCTTCTTGTTGGAAAAATAACCGCGAAGTTAGAAAGCTCAAAATACTGTATGATCAGAGAAAGAGGAGTACTCAATGTTCCTCAAAAATAATACGTAGATTCAACAATTTTCCTCGGCTATATAGTGAGACATCGAATCTTGTTGAGTTGATCCTGAGTCACGTGTCATCATTTCGGGGATTGATTACGCGGTGCCGCAGACAGACCGAGGAACACTGCCGTTGAGATTTACGTAGATCTCGTTTTTGGGAGAGCCTTTGTTGATAAAAATGTACGCAAGGTATACCTACGTGTGGGGGTTGTGGCGCGCATGTGTCAATTATGGGAGATCTGAATCTTGTTCTACTTGACATGTATCCGAAGCAACACCGATTCAATTTTTCGAAAATCTCGATAAGTTTACGCGTCTGTAAACGGGAAGAAAAACGTAGTCCTGGGAGCATTGATAGTAGCTCTAGTATTGTTGAAAAAAATCAATACACACCGATCTCCATAAAATGCACGTAGTTTATAGTACAGAATATCGATTAGTTATGGATGCAAATGTGCAATCCCATCATAACCGGCAATTCTGAAATCTCACTCCACGCAGAGGCGGGCTTTACCCTTTTTACTCGATGCTACAATTCACGCCTTATAAAAGAGTCGCGTGGAAGATCTATTTCATCACTATTTTTAGAACAACGAAGCACCGAGATAAGAAAGCGCTGACTTGATCAGAATTCTTATGGCCCTCAGCTAACGCGGGCTTGAAGGAATCTCCAGATAAAACAAGAGGTCGGGACTATCGTAGGAGTATAAATTGAGAATCGCAGCATCCTACCTCAGATGATTTTCCATCATGGAACCACACGAAGTGAGACGTCGTCCCGATTTTATAGCCCGACTGAAAATCGTCCAGATCGAGTACGGCAGTTAGAAAAATTACAAAATTTTCCAGTTCACTTTTTCCACCGTCCTTTGCATGATGTAACCGTGTGTCGCGCCTGCAATTTTCGCCAGCGGCATCACACTACCTGCCCGTTTCGGAAATACTGCGTATCAAAGAAGTTGTGGAAGAGGAACTATGGTAACGCGGCAGGGAGAGAGAGAGGAAAGACGATAAGCGACAGTCGATTAGGGAGTCGAAATGTGCCATGGCTAATACCCCTGCGAATATCCTGATAAAAGTGGCATTTACATCGCTAGCAGCGCTCACGCCTCTGGCTTGGATTGACTTACGAAGAGTATAAATTGATAAGACCGTGGCTCGCGCCGCTGACACAGCGATGTGTTCTCTCACTTTGGTTGCTCACCTGCTGCCCGTGCTTGCCTTGGTAAATACTAGAAACACTTTTTTCATCTGTTCCCTGATTGACGATATTTTATATCGAACAAAAGATCTCATCATTGAACTGTGCTACTAATTACCGCCCAATAGAGCGCAGTCGAGGAGATATGGTGTAGCACCATTGAGAATCTAATTGACAAAACTCGTTTCTACGCTCGCTGGATCCATTGATTGCCGTCTGAATTTCAATTCCACTTACTATCCGTGCTGATAGAGCATCTCGTGGGTAGCTACCTGCAGTAACTGGATTATCAACTGACTACTAACCCAGCGATTGCTTTGCTTCAAAACGATATTACAGAACTATATGTGAATCACTTAACTCTTTATTATATTAGACAAAATATCAATTACCTTAGCCGATCGAATAGTTGGAAAGAGAAAATTATGCTTCATGTTACGAATCGACCCAAATTCTTTACCCAAATTAACATCCGGGTCATGATCGGGTCGTCCATAATCCTCGATATACTCGAAGGTACTCATCATCTGCGATAAAGTGTATTAGAGAATAGAAAAAGTGGGTCATGTACGAGGCAAAAATTCATGACCGTGCTCACTAATGGCGAACGCTTTGATCTCGTCTTATCACGTTGATAATGCCACCGGTAGATATTGCATCACCGAATTTATAGGACCAGCTCAAAATCTCATGAAGCATCGTCTAAGAGAATTTTGATGTATTTTTAATCCAGGGCGGGCTGGTAAGTGGCGAAGATATTCCAAGTGACAATCTTCACGGTCGCACAATCATGAATTCTATGATCTTGGCGAAGAGCTTTCCGGAAACAATCGTTCGAATCCCGAGCATTTACTCCGGATAAATCCATCCGAATCTCAATCTACGACTGTTTCGGCAATTCAAACTACTCCTGGTGAACTAGTTCTGCAATTCCCTGTCGACGAGTGGAGATTGAATTCAACCGCAGACGAAAACCGCATTGCAACGACTGGACAAACAGGCAACATGAATAGCGCGACGTCGAAGCAACTCAGCGACGAAACCGATGGCAATATTTTTGATGAAACTGAAAAAGCAGCCGGACTCCGAAGTGAAGCTAGTGAGTTTTTTCCCGTAACATGAACACCTTCTCAAATTTCCCGCAATCAGCAAAAGCAAGCAGATTTAGGAACAGCCGTAAAGGCTAACGATCCAAGTCCCGCAGGACAAGAGAACTTCATCCTTGACGATGATGTACCGCCATCATCACCGCCGCCACCGTTAAACGATGAGCTCGTAGACGAGGAAGGAAAAATCAAACTTGATGTCAAAAGTATCCTAGAACCGATAAGTGACCTAATTTCTGATACGGAGCAATCAGCATAACGTAGATCCGTTTTAAGCACAGACGATATATCACCTCGCAGAGAAACGATTGACAATCGGAATTTGAAATCTAACGAAACGATACAGTTAGATTCCCAACTATCCCGACAAAGATTTCCAAATTCAAAAGTTGCTGAGTCAACCCTGGAAGAGGATATCTCAGAGTACAATTCACCCACGGATCAATACTCCGGGAAATTGGATAATGATTACGCAGCTGATGACGAAAAACTCGGTAGAAAAATAAAAAATGCAGCATTATTCGACGCGGGTGCCGAAAATTCGAGCAATGAAACATCCGAGAATTGGCTGTCTGTTTTACAATCGATTATCCCGAGTCAAAAGGAACGACTGAATTTTAACGAGAAAATCTTACAGTCCATACAAAATACCGTGAGCAATTCAAACGTGAATCACAACGTGATGAATAATGCTCCAGTTGTACCGGTTGTGTTCTCATTCTGCGCTCCCTGCGCCATCCGATCGCTTGCCACAATTACCTCCTGTAGCACCTGTCGATGAGTATGATATACCGGACAAATACACGGACTTTGAAAGTGAGCCCAAATCTTCGTACACTGATTATGCGCACGATAAAAGAATCTTGAGGCCGAGTGCTAATCAATTTATTGATCCAGTTGACGGATGGGGTGTTCAACCAGTTGAAACACAGTTTACTCCGATTATCCATTTCGAAGGGGAGATTATGGTACGGGGTCAGTCCCAGCTGGCGAGACTGAGCCATGAATGCCGTGAAGTTTCAGTGGAACCGAAACGAATTTGCAGTAAGAAAAAATCGAGGTGCCACACTATTTGGCGCGACTGCAAGCCTATATGCAGACCTGGGAGGACAGTTTGCAGAGAGTCTCCCTGCCGAAGGTTGGAGGTCAAGTTGGTTTGCGAAGAAATTTGACAACCGATTCCTTGGCAAGAAATAATATTCCCAACAAGAAGTTACGGAACCTATGAACTTTCCGGTGAGCAACGTACCCCATACCGTGAATCAGAACGAGAACTGCCGGTATCAGAATCACGTGAAGGTGAGCGCGAAATAGCCGACTTTGAAATTTTACCAAGTGCAGAATCGCTTGCAGCAGTTTTAGAACCTTTCTCTGCGATGGAAGACATAGTGCCGGAAGACGAGGAGCATTTAAGAGTACCCGAGCAAATCTTCGGAGAGGCAATTCGAAACGCGATCAGTGAGGAGCCAGACACTTTAGCACCGGAACCTATTGGAGATCTGGAGAAAGAGATTGTACAGAACCGAGAACCAGTACCCGCACCATCAGCGGCAGAGCAAGCTGCCAAAGCTGCAGACCCGTCGAAAGGTCCCGTGAAACGAAAAGCCCCGACTCCAAATATTGATTGAAGCGAAAAAGTCGATGATAAGATCGAAAAATTATCACCCGAAACGTCCTCCAAGGCAACAATCAGAGAGGAAACGTAACCGCACGATAAATCGGGAAAGAACATTGATTCTAGGAATGGGAATGCGAATCATAATGCAAATATGAACGCGAACTTGGATCGAAATGTAAATTCTAACGGTAATATTGTAGCTCAGAAATCTGTACTCCCGGATATTCAAGTACCGATGATATCACCTGTGATTGAATCCCCGATTCATCTAGAATCAGAAGACAATAGGAATATGAACCAAAATGCGAACGTTATTATGAATCTGAATATTAATCGTGATCATGATGCCAATATCAACCACAATAAGCGGTTGCCGGAACATCCTACTGTGGAGCCGAAAGTTGAAGGAGCAACGGAGATACCAGAAGTTGAACCAACTATGCCAATATTTGAGCACGAACCTGGGTCAGAAAATGGTCTTGATATTACTGGTGTGAACCAGAATGCGAATATCAATATAAATAAAAATACAAACCTGAATCGAAATCGTAGCATCAATAACAAAATTGGAATACTTCGTGAGCCAGATATTGATATCCCGGAAGTTAAAATTATTCCGCAACCGTGACAGCCCGCTGCTTCTCAAGCTACCCAGGAAGCAGAGTCTGAGCCCGCCGCAAATAAGATTCAGCAAAATGCGAATACGAATGTCAATAGCAACGTTAACATGAATCATAATAGTAACGTAAATACATCAACTTGAAACACCGTATGTCAACGTTTGCGAGAATGCTGAAATTGACAGTAATCCTATAAAGCTACCAAACTTTGTCCTACCGTCGCTGAAACAAGGAAATCAAAATGCTGATGTAAATGCTAACGTGAACTTGAACGTAAACAGTGATATCAACGGGAATATAAACGAGAATGAAGAGGCTGTATTACCAAAAGTTGCGGAAAACGTTCCGAACATAATTCCAGAACCTGTCCAAGTAGCCGAACCTCCAACTGTAGTTCCAGCTCCAGCGTATGAGGTGCCATTATTACCCGCTACGCCATCGTCTCCGTCTTCTTTGAACATCAGTTCTAACGTGAATCACAATCTGAATAGGAACGTCGACTTGAACATTAATAACGGCAGGAACAAAAACGTAGTACAGGAAGAGCCTCGACAAACGCCAATTAATCAGCCCACGCCTGCGCCTAAATCGACCGAAGCAACGCCTGAACACATTCCAGTGCCTGATGTGACTGACAGCGCGGATACGAAAATAGAAAAGAATGAAAATGTGAATGAAAATTTGAACAGCAACGAAAACATTAATCAAGAAACGACGAACCAACCAACCCAAATGCTTCGAGAAATTGTTCCAGTTATTCCGGGAACTGTGCCAACCCAAATTGTTTCGAATCCACTCGTATTCAATGAAAATGGAAACCAGAATTCGAATATAAATCACAATGTTAACACTAACGTGAATATCGACAGGAACGATAATTCTGCAGCGAATTCACCTGAACCAACGAACCCTGGTGCACCTGTAATTATTCCTGAACCCCGACCCGTTGCAGTAATGCCTGAACATACATTTCCAGGAGTTCTCCCCATAGCGTCAGTACCATCTCAAGTTGTGCGCAATCATAACGTTAAGAGTAATGTTAACTATAATACGAACATAAATAATAATGTCAATCATAAGATCGCAGCAGCATCCGAGCAGCCTGTTTCAACAGTTATTAAACCTGTTGAATCTCAACCTGTTGCAGTACCTAAACACTCAGAAATAGCACCTCTCACTCCCGTTCACACTGAATCAAATCAGGTTTCAAATGGAAATGCTGAAGTAAATAACGATGTTGATACTAACACGAACGTCAATACGAATCATAATGTGAACAGCAATGTCAATGACGATATTGGCGTGGAAGAAATGGCCGAGCGTCTGCACGAGAGAGCGAAAGAATCTGACGCAGCGCCCACATCACTAGAGCTAGTTCCGACACAAATTTCTACACTTGAGATGAACGGCGATGACAATGTACCCGTGACCGAAAAAAAGGGGAAGTGAAAACACGGAATTGAAGAAAAACTGTAACGCGATGCAAATCTCAATTATAATTCAAACGTTAACGTGAATCATAATTCCAATTCGAATGAAAACCGTAATATCAACGGCCAGGGAACAAGTGTGTTGCCATCGCCAGTAGCAGCTCCCATTATTCCCCGACCGATTGTATTATCACCCCAAGCCCAAACTACAATTCCTCTCGCATCGATTGCGGAGCCTGGGATTCTCCCGAGCGTCAAGTCAAACGTGAACTATAACACGAACGTGAATGTTAATCATAATCTAAACTCGAGCGCTAACTTCAATCAAAATAGTCGAATGAAGGAACAGGGAGCAATGTTATTCCCACCATTGGCTCCTTGAATTCAACAACCAGTGTTATAGCGCCAAACGATTCCAGTTGCTGGACTGAACTTGATTCATAATGCCGATGTGAACTTGAATCGCAATTCGGATGCAAACGTTGATCTGAACGTGAATTTCAATCAAAATCGCAATGTCGTAGCTCGTGGACCAAGTGCGCCAACGGCACCGGGGGAAAATTTTAATGCAATTAATTATCCTTCCAATTTTCAATCCAGTTGTCAGAGAGCCTGTCATGATAGCTGCACCCACTCGTACGATCGGAGAGAAAAAAGGATCGATACCTCAGGCCGGGAGGAATTCACAAGCGAAGGTTAATCAGAATGCAAACGTAAATATGAATTACAATTCTAATTAGAAAAACAACGGGAATTATAACGGTAAAGAGGTCACAAATGAAAATGAAAAGGGTAAATTAGCCTTGATAAAACCGCCGGAGAATGTTGTATTACCGCCCGTAATTGTGCGACAGTCGTTGGATCGGGGAGAGGAACCGTGGGACGTGGAGAAGAATATTTCAACGTCAACGCTAATTATAATTCTAATATGAACTACAACGCAAACGCGAACGCAAACTCTGATTACAATTCAAATCTTGGACAAAGTGGCCTCGAAACTCTAACACCAGGCACTCGTGGTACTCATGAAAGCAGCCCGGGCGTCCAGAGTCCTACTTTTGATGGAAACCCCGCTCCCACTGCACCGTCCCGATGTTTCGCGATACTGTAATTAGCACGAGTGCAAATCCTGCTCGGATTGGTCCTGACGCAGAGCAAAATATCAATGCCAACGCTAATTATAATTCGAACTTGAATTACAACTCAAATTATAACTCGAATTATGAGTACAACGCTAATTATAATGCAGAGCTTGCGAACGAGCAGAAAAATCAAAAGAAAAAAGGTTCGTACGAATTGCGGTACAACTACGGCGAGGACAAGGATGGACGGACTGAAATTTGAAACAATAAACAATTCAAAAGATTTTTGTAACGACGGTTGAGAGACATGAAAGAGCGTGAAGATATACAAGCTCAGGCTCAGGTTCGAGCCCAAGCTCGAGCTCAAGCTCTCGCAGCTGCTAGATAAAATTCTCACGTTGATTAGTCATCTGAACGATTGAAATGAAGATTCATGGAAGTGAAATGAAATTGCAAGATATTACCAGACAGATTCATCTCTGCGGTAAGACGATACCCATTCAAGCTAGATAATTGCGGAGAGGCTGAGGCAAATGTTGGCTATCGGATCACGGCGATTCGTCAATTGAACTACAAACAACATACACGAACCTAAACCACACGATATACCGCGTCGAGGGACCGATGACTGCGAAATGTCTTTATAGCCTCCACTATTAGTCAATATAATTTATACGAATATCTCAAGTTTCAAATACAGTGAACAAAGTCCACGAGCGAAATCTGGATTTGAAGTCTGGTTACTAAAACTTAAGAATCCGTCAGAGCGCATAATCGTAGTAAACGGTCCGGTAAATAAAACTGATGTCCGTTGGTTACAAGGAAACACGAATTACTGATCACCTGCAGGAAAGAGTACTCGATAAAAATTCTCGAATGTTTAAAATCTGCAACTAGTAAATTGGATTCCGCCTCATCTTCCTTTCTATTTTTGACAGTGACTTGAGAAAAACGGTAAGATTCATTGAAAACTAGCAAAAACCACTGTATATAGTCTTCAGGCCTTTACCATTTGGGACGACAGGTATTTTTAATGACATGCAAGTGACGAACCCTCGCTGCAGGACAATTGGCCGTTTGACAGACAGGCTGAATTTTGTATGGGGCTGACATTTGATCTCCATATCAATAGGTACCAAAGGGTTACGAAATTAGTTCATCGGGGTAGCTGTCAACCGGAAGACGGGAATGGGGAGAGAACAGGTCCCACGTATCAAAGAAATCCTTTGATTTGAAAGGAAATTAAAACCTCACGCTTGACTTCACTACCTCTTCACCGAAGCCCACCCCGTTTCGCTGAACACATAAGGACAATAATGTGAAGGAGTTCGGACCGAGGTTCACACTCTTCGCGACCATACACATCAAATATTCGACCTATTCATGTTAAAACGATCCTTCTCCATATGCCGAATTTTTCCCAATTTCTCGGCATTATCCTTGGGAATTGAGAGGCTGACATTTCGAACGAGGGGGAAATAAATATTAATTCACTAGCGACTGTAGTCGTCTGGGCCAACGGGGTGGAGTCCGCATAGTGTGAATTTACGCGCCAGTAGGTGTACGATGGGATGAAATTCTGCGACAAACGTGTTTTTCCCATTTCCGCGTCTGCATCGGTGAATTGATTACGAAAGCCTTAACTCTGTCTCTTCAATCGTGTAAGTTATATACGTGATTCTAGTTCGCATTTGCTTAATCTGAGGTCTGGGGACTGGAAAAGGTAAGAAATCTACCCGCTGAGAGCACAATCTCTTGAGGAACCTAAGGAGAAATAGGTGAGTGGTAAAAGCTGCTAATAGCTTCTCTCACGACAACGAATTGCCTCCAACGAGGCCAAGACGTCTTACGTTCAGAATTTATTACAAGTACCTTGCTTCACACTTTGAACTTCCCGCTGACGAGATTTAGCTCTCTTCTTCAGCTATACGTGGCTCTTAATTTGTAGTATCGGCGGGTTACGCCGATTGTAATATGGGGCAGAGTCCTTCATCCTCACCTACGTCTCGGCATAGGTTCCTAGCAGTTGAGTTAAAGACGATACGATAATTTGTACCGCACATTTTCTTTCTATAACGCGGCTTCTTCATCCGTCAGATCTGTTCCTAATGCCGCAACACGAGCTGAGGAAAAGCCGAGGTAATCCTGAAGCAATTACTCTTTGGGACAGTTAAGTGATTGAAATAAAGAATCCGGAACGTGTTCTTGATATAAATTGTTAGATGCCTAAAGCTTCTCGTTCAGCGACACAATTTTTGTGTCACCGCGCAATTTTTCGACTTTATTAAACCTGCCATGATTTAACAAAGCCACCGTTTCAAATATTTCTAAAATGTGCACCATCGGAGGAAAAAGCATTTCGAAATGGAAGATGAATTTCTTTCACATCGGTATAACGCGATGGTTTCTAATAAACTGTATTCTTCATTTGAGAGAAGTTTTGTTTTTATCGAATATCCGTGCCGAATACGTTCGATTAAAATCAGTCCGAATTCAGAATCACAGCTGCTACGCTAGTCATATTTCACAATGTAAGATGGAAATTGGTGAATAAATTCCATGTTGATATACTGACTTTACATTACCGATGAATCGCCGAAACGGACAGACTCAACGCGATTTGCATAGTGGATACAAACGTGGAAGCATTACGACGAAGACCAGCGCCGAAATTCTTGGGGTTGATTCGTCGAGATAGGTCCTATGTTTGTTGGGATGACAGGATGCGACTTGGCTCTCAGAGTAGAGAGGCACAAATCACTTGTCCCCTGCCACCCATAAATTCCTTTGGCCTAAACTCGAGCCTCACGACGCACGTTAAAGTTTTGCGAATCACCATCAGGAGACCTACTTTCTTGCCGAGGTTCGAGGTCTCTTGGTGCACCGACGGTATAGTGGCGATGGCTTCTATTTTCTATCCCGCTCTGTTCAAACTACGATGCCGTATCGGCCAGGAAGTGGGAAAGGAGAGTTTGCTCGAACGTTCACCAAAGTATTGCAATCGATAATTTTGGTTCCATACGGACTAGAGAATTTCATACTAGATTGTCCCACTCGTTGGAACAGCTACAGAGTCACAACGCGATTAGGATTCTAAATTCAGTCTTGTTTTCAGCTATGAGGAATGCGAATCCACAAACTGCAAAATACTCCAGAGTAATTATAAAATTCGTATATCCATTTTTACGGCTAGACCACCCTCCTTCGGATTTGCGTAACCGGGTTAACCGTGTTTTAATTGCGATTTACTGTTACCCCATTCGTGCGGGCAGTTAACCTAAGCATAACAATTAAATGTAATTTGTAAGGCTGGTTGGCTAGCATCCATGACCATAAATGCAGAGATTATATGAAATTCGTTAATGAGTTTTTCTTCAAGAATAATTATTCACCGGAAACTCCGGAAGAAGTTAATGATACGGATATAAACGAAGGATTAATTAATCATTCATTCTCTCAACCCGAGTCTGTCCGATGAGAATGAAATTGTGCCTATATCTTCGTATATTTTTTGTCAGAAGTTGGGTTACCGCGTTACCCTTCGAAAAAACCGTCGGTTGCTCATTTCACCTCGATACAATATCTATGCTGAGCTCGGTAACGAAAAAGCTCAGGAATGTTCGACCTTACTGAACTGAATTCAGTACGATATCTAGTATATTTTATATGGGTTCTTGTTCAGATGGATAACTCTCTCGCCTGGGGAAAAAATTCAACATACCCTTCAGAATGCCACTATGTAGATGTACACAAAATCTGCATGAGCAGGAAATTTTTCATAAATATTTTGCCGCGGTCAATTTATTTGAATCTGTTTTACGAGTCGCTTCATTGATAGATACAGCTCACATGCGAAACACGAATCGCCAGCATAAACTATCATAACGTATGCTCGTCACGTGACTCTGGATCGCGTGACGGTTGAAAAATATTGTATCCGAAATTTCGTGATTAAGTTCGAACGTGGGAGTCTTTGTTTTATCAACATCAGTCGAACAGAGAGGAGACAGAAGAGAAGTTGTCTCCCATTCTTGCGGGCTGAACATGAACCCGTTATAGAAAAATATGTACGTAGTACACATACTTGTAACCCAAACAGATAAACTGACTTTGAATATTTACAAAAGAGCACCCTCGAGCTTATCTCCATTTTTATATTTGCAACCTGAAAGCACGCTTTTCCTTTCACTTTGAGCTTCGGCATATTCCATCTCATAGAGACCCTGAATTTTAGCTCCTCGTTCACGCGCGCGGTGAACGAATATTTACCCGTAAACAAAATTCGCGGGATAACCTCTCTACTATGTTCATGCGTGCTACGTATTGTACGTCTTTTTACGCGCGCCATATTTTTGTATACTCCACGGTAGTATTTACCCTAATTTCCATGCTACGATATTCTTTTTGGTAAAACATGATAGGACCAGATGCTCTTCACCATACTGTTATGTTCTTCGGCTGTTTATTCCGCCTCCTCCCGACGGAGGTTCTTCTCAGTGTCTAAATTTAGCTCAGGCTCACAAGTATAGAACTAGCGATTTTCGGCACGCATTTTATCCCCACCGAGAACCTCCCGAGGCGAAAAACTTGAGAAATTATGAAGAATAACATGCGTCGTAGCCTCAAAAATGTGTACAGAATTTATTATGATTACATCTGAGCCGGCCCTGGGTCTCATTTGCTCCTCTTATAGAATTATTACTTCAAAGCCGCCTCTAAACAAAGGCCGTGGGATGAAATCGCGTGTCTTTGTAACACAAATCCATTACGCCGGCGGCGGTAGTGCGTAAAGAAAAGAAGAATTAATATTCTACGGTAAAGAGAAAATCGCTGTATAGGAACTCAGCCCTTAAGCACCGAGCTGTATGGGGAGTTTGCTAAACTCTGGTATCACGTGAATTGGTAACGTCTCTCCGCACAAACGACTGTTCTCTGTAACCGTTTGACTTCTATTTCCGTCAGAACTACTTAACCGAGGCTGTGGGGCAAAGTTTGTTGGTTCCAATTCTGTATACT
Organism: Phymatocera aterrima; assembly: GCA_963170745.1. Taxonomy (NCBI): domain Eukaryota; kingdom Metazoa; phylum Arthropoda; class Insecta; order Hymenoptera; family Tenthredinidae; genus Phymatocera; species Phymatocera aterrima. The sequence goes on from OY720662.1 coordinate 14,545,385, forward strand.
GTCACGCAAGTTGCCCCCGTTGCATTTGCACGCTATGTAGATCCTGTGAAATCAGTGATGTTCTCTCCGGTGGAGAGAAACCTGATTTATATTCCAACTTCTAGCGTGTATTTTAATCTCAACGATTTTCCTCGTCCTCCTCTTCCACTCTTCTGCGACCTATGTTTAACCTCTCTCCAACTATAACCTGCCAAACTATCCCACCGTTATAAGGGCGAAAGTTTCGTCGGAAAACTATCAAATTAATTGCTATCCGTAAGAGCGAAGGATTAGTCGAGCGATGTCGTTTATAGTTTACCACGTTGTCGCTGCACCTGCTACCCCTGAATTTACGAATACAACTTACATTCGCCGTAATTTATACCCAGAAAGCAGCACTCCCCTTTCGCCGACGTTCCGAACGCCCACGCGCAGTGTCCCGTTCGTAGGCATGCAGAGAATTATTCGCGGCAAGCCACCAAAATTTTGCGTCCTTTCCTCGAGCCCGTCCATGACCTCACGCGAAGTGCCAAAATTTTTCTCAGCAGTTTATGGGTCTCGCAAGGATACTTGTTTTCCAAAGTCTGATACGAATAGGTACTCCTTTGCGACTTGAACCAACCTTCCGGTAGGCTCGAGTAGATCTGCCTCGTGAGCTCCGAGAGCCGCGAACCAACTGTTGGCTTTCTACATTACCACTCTTAACGGCTATCCTTACCGTATATCTTTGTTACCAGCTGACCTTTCCCGGTAGTATGCCCACGCACCTCGTGCATTCACTGCGATGGGTTATCAACGAATTCTCGTCAATCTTAGAAACGTATCGATTCGAAAGTGCGGGCGAGAATTGACTGTAGATTTGGAGATATCTTCGTTCACAACGAAAAATCTGCCTACGTTGATACATCATGGAATATAATTTCAGTACACCACACAGATGGCTGATGTGCGAGTAAGTCAACCCGGCATTCGACTTACTTTTGGTTATATATTCTCAAATTCTAAATGAAGTTTCCAGTTCAGCGTTATACTTTTATGTTCTCGCTAGTTCAGAACCGTCAACATATGCTGCTGGTGCCCGAGGGCAGCTATATACCTACGGTTCGATGGCTGAATTTTTCAATTTTTCACTTAGAACATATATGAACTAAAGTTAACAAGTGGCTGCTGATACTCAGCCGTGCAGGTATGTGTTTGTGTACACACCAACACTGCCGTCACTGCTTGAAAACTTTCGAGTACCAAAGTTGACGCGAAACTTGAAAGCTGGTGTGGGTACGATATTGAGAAGTCTTGATCTACAATGTGTGCCATTTTCTATTTGCTCTCATTTATCGTCTTCCATCTAGATTCTAGAAAGAATGAAATCAGGCATTCAAGCCTCTCTTGCACACCGAAAGTCTCTTAGACCCCATAAAAGGCGTCGAAGACAGGTCAGTCGAAGTGTGCATTACAAATTGCACTCATAGCTATACCAGGCTTCAGCTATAGCTATATGGAACAACCAGGCAAATAAATGAGAAATTTAAAGCCCGGATCAGATGAGACCATGTTACGGCGTTTGGGATTCTCATAACCTTGCAGTTTCATGCTTCTATAACTTTTCCCCGTTAACGTGTACGTAGAGATAGTAGCTGTTGGGCTTAAAGCCTAGCTGCCTATTTGATCCCGTTAGTCTGGTGTGAATTAATCATAAAAATCCACGCTTCTGCAGCTGAACGGAATTATTTCCTCTCTCCGTGAAAAACTTACATGCGCGTATATCTCTGAAGAATTTTCTTCGTAAAAATAATAAGTCCACGGTGAAGAGCTTCCAACGTTCAGCGAGAGGTTTCCGGGGAAGGATAATATTTCATTTTAGAAAACGCGAATTCTCAACGGCTAAGACAAAACGACATCGAGAGAGCTGATGTAAGACACGGCGGAATGAATGCCTATTTCGCATCTGATAGGTGCAGAGAATGTAATCGGCCTTAGTGTTTCTACCGACCGCGACGGGCTTTCATTGCCTTTTCTTCTGTTTATGAGACGAACAGTTGACCGGCACCTGGTCAATTTATCGTTGATTGCTCTCAAGCTGTGACTGAAACTGAACGGGTCACGTGAGACAATAATCATTTCCGATCGCCGATAAAATTATCTTGACGATTGCGATTACGAATCATTATAGTGTGCACCTTGAAGCCATTCGTTGGTCAGAACTCTGAAGCTGAGATAGCGGTAAATTCATTTCACTTAGGTTATTCGAGCTCCAAAATGACGTAAAGCTGACCTTCTCAACGATTTAGTGACAGGTAATGGTCTAAGATCGTCTTCCCTTGTTCTACGGTGTCATTAAATTTGGAAATCTACAATGGTTGAGACTGGGTTGTCTTTGGTCAGAGTGTCATCTACATTCCAAAACGTTTACTTTTGGGTCGAACCAAGTTTCGGATGGATGAGGCAACTGTTTTCACTGTATACACTCGTTTGAGCTCGTCAGCTACAGCTTTCGGTATATTATAACCGCGTGGAAAATATTGCAAAAAATATTCTGAAACATTGAATCCATCCATTACTCGCTAAAACTGATTTCTCTTTGAGCCGAGTTTCGCATAACTAAAACACATATTGCGGGCTCGAAACTACATCGAATGCAGATTACAGAATTCTGCTCAAAATATGAGAGGAAAAAAAAAACTGGAGGAAATATTTGGCTAAAGTTTGGTCAATTTCAAGGACCGCTCCACGAAAAATTGGCATTCGGATAAACATCTGTCCTCAGGATTGGAATTTTCAAGTTGGAATTGTATTATTTCATTCAATCCTTCGAATATTTCACGAACGAGTGTTTGTTCAAGAGAACAATGGTAGTTTCGGCAAAATCGTCCGACTCGAATTCAGGAATATCCAAGTGCCAAAGTTTCCGTGTTTGAAATCCTTTGAAATAAAAGTGGCATTATATTCTTCACGAAGATGGACATTATACCGGCGGATTAAAAGAAGAGAAATGAAGAATCTCGAAAAGTTTCATATCAGAAACAAAAGCTGAAATGTAGGTGACATGAATCACTACTCTATTATGAAGGGCAGCGTGCTCCAGCGGCTGAAAAGTGCAAAGGGCAATTAAGCCTGTCCCAGATTTTCCTCGCTATTCAGAGTTTTCTGTGAGCACACAGTCATCGCTGAGCCTATTGTATTTCTCGGTCAGAACTTAAAGCTGGAGCTTGAATGGTCTCATGCTAGTATACAATTCGAAATTTGACTAAGTCACTATTTTCAGTACTTACAATGGGACAGAATTCTGTTGGTCGATTTTCGGCAAACACAAGCCAGATTCTGACAACAGGCAATTCGGCGTATCGGCTATAATACCGGAGAAATCGATGATCTCAATTCATACGAGCTTTCCAACCGTTCTCATAGAAACCAGAAAGAAATGTTCATGAACTGCCCTAAGTGTAATCTAATAGTAACGGCGCTGCGAAGAATTGCAGCAAGAAAATACAAGTATGTAATTGCTACTTAATAAATCAGCAACAAAGGTTAAAAGGCGCCTGGAAGATCGGCAACAGAAGGAGGTATGCTCAGGGTGCGCGAAATGCAAAGTTTTGAAAGCTGCAAGCCGCCAGCTTGAACGTTAAAACTTGAAACTTGTTGTCAAGGCATAGAATTGCCTCTTTCGCCCTTCACTCGACCTCTTGCTAGGACATTTCTCTTTTCTTAAAACCTACTCCAAGATACAGTTCTCAACGAGATCGTAGGCTTATCTACAAGGCTGCAGGTACACGTTTTACCTACACAAAGATAACCTACGCATAGTCAAGCTAGGATGTGATGCATGGTAAATGGTGACGTGCATCCAATCCCTCCGGTTCAGTAAAGCCATTTACGTCACCAATATAGCTTTCCCCTGAATCACAAAAGCCAGACTTTTCTCTTTTGTGGTAACTGCGGCTATACCCAAGCTCACAGAGTTCCACCCACCACACCCCATTCAACTCGGTTTGTCGTATGTCTGTTCGCTTTTCCGAGGCTCACTTTTTTCCCCTGGTATTGAATCGCCTCGCCAGGTTTCCTCTCGCCAACCCAGGTTTTTGTCACAAACAAGTATTCTTCCTATCATTTCAAATTTTAATTATTCCTATCTACATACCTATACCTATATACGTATATGAAGCCAGCCAAAACTAACCTTCTGACATTTCATTTGATTCTCTTGACCACGTTCGCCAGAGCGTATTCAGATATTTTCTAATTATTTATTGAATTATTCATGAAAGCTGACGAATCTGGGATAAATTACGCGTTCGGTGATACCATCGACCTAAATCTGCCCCAATCACAACGAACCCACTGCGATTCTACTCTGCATAATTGTCTATGAATTTTTAGAATCTATTACCATAACTAATGAAGTGAACACGATTATCCATTTCCGCATAATCATGCTTATACCCGAAAGAGAATCGTCGTATAAGTTTCGCAACAATTCACTTGCGTGTCCTACGAGAAGGGTAACCACGTCGGACGAAAAACGAACGAGAGAGAAGTCAGTGGCAACTGTGATACAAATGTCAGGAAGTTATACCGTGTGTCAAAGTTACATGTGACATTTAATCGGGCCTATTTCCAACATCAGGTTGAATCGTGATCAAAATTTATACCACGATATTTCTGCTGTTCATTGCTAGACCGGATGGATTGGAATGAAAACTCGCAATTCAATATCAGCAAACGGAATTGGTACTCCATATGACGAACCTCGCACGGGGATCAAATGTATTCTGCCTGAATCCAATCCTACAATTTCTTGCTAGTGCCGATGTAGCCTGACAGTGAAGATCAAGATCTCGCGATCTCGTCAGGTGGTCCGAGCCCGCCAAGCAGATGTAGGTCAGAAGTTAGCTGCGGATGATTAATGCCACTGGATAAAGGAAAATATCAATATTGCAATCAGTTCAGATTAAGGGTTGGCATTACGATCAATGTTGATCTATTTGTACGGTGTCATAGGAGTTGAAGAATGAGCCTTTCGGCGTTTCGTATCACTTGACGCGTCGGCTTAAGAGAATGAAAATGGAGACGAAAAAAATAAAAAAAGATATCAACGTATCTGGAAGAGGAAATGGATGAAACCAATCGGCCAATGGGGATGAAAGACTTTTACGAGTTGTATAAGCTTCTAAATACACGCAATGTAGGGAAGAACAGATGATTTCGTGTGGAACGTAGTGCAGTGCTTGATCTTCACGGTCGAAGATATATCGTCGGAAACCTAGCTCTCTGGTTGTCCCACGAGAAATACTTGATCGTTCGAAGATACGAGAATAGACAATAGACATGTATGAGGCATAACTGTAAAACTTGAAGCCGTAGATTAGCGTAAAATTCACATAAATTTCACGCTTCGTATGTTATCCGGCGTGAAGTTGATCGATAAGAGAGAAGAGAGAGAGAGAGAGAGAGAGAGAGAATATATTTCATTGCCTAACTTTGAAGATGAACGAGGAGGCTTCGACGAGAACTGGGGTGAGCTACGCGGGGAAAAAGTATCATATAAAGTTCGCCGTCTCACTTTCAATAATTAATTGGTTCTGTTAATATTTATATGAAATTTTGATAGCAGATATTCCGTTAATTCTTAAACAAACGAAAATCGTTTTTCATCGTCACGATGTTAATAAATGATGAATTCCGAACTTCAGCCAGTTTTTTTCTTACAAGCCATTCCGGAGCACAACGATTGAGAGAAAAGTAGTTATTTCAAAAATGTAATTTCCCGCATAAAATGCGAGAGCGGCGATATACGGATAGCGCAGAGTAAAGGGCGAACACAATCCCACATCATATAGTGGATTTATCTTCGCATTTTCTGCGGGATTCAAGTGGAAATAGAGTAGCTGAGAATGGAACTGAATTTCACCAATAGATTTCCGAGCTATGTATTCTGCTGGGTCTTTTCAATTTTAGAATCTCGCGCTCCAAGAATTTATTCCAACCTTCGGCGCTCTTGTCTTACAGAGCTGTGTGGCTTTACTGTAAGCTCGAAGTTCCAATTCAATGCGTGTTTCGTGAATCAAAACTTACCAGCTTCGTTCCAATCCTTCGCATGACAAGATCCAGATCCGTAGGGATAAAAAAATTACAAAAATTTGTTGCCCTTCTCCAAAGCCTTGGCAGTCTGAAATATATTTTCAAAATATGTATATCTATCCAGTAATTAACCAAAAATTTAACTCTCTCGATCGCATAACTGCAGTTTTCATCGACTACAGTATTTCATAAAAATCGCCAAAATTTCGTATCAATTTCAAAATATTGCGGTGTCATATTTAAAAAAAAGGGAGTAAACCAAAAAAAGAAAAAAAAAAATGAAAACACAAACTACTCAGTCGGAATGAAACGAATCCTGTTTCTGTTTGAGCGTATCCGTATGCCTGCACGTCAATGAGAATTTCAATCAACCGACGATAAAGTCATTTGTCTCCGAAATTGTCAAAGGCGGGTGAATAAAATGTTGGAAACTTTCGGTCGAGACGTAACAGCTTATTGTTATCCCGTTGAAAATGACGTGATTATTCCGACTGGAAAGAAAGGAGGTAACAGAAACGAAGAAGAGAATAAGAAAAAATCCGATAGAAAGCTCCAGACAAAGAACAATTGGTTCACTCATTAATTATCATCGTCTCTCTGAAGAATGTAAAACTTTTATTCGGAGATTATTCTGTTTTCTGAATTGATTATAACACTGTATAGATTATCGAGCGGTACAGCGACTCCAGAGACTTCGATGTATAAGGTACCTATGCCTTGTGTACAAATTGTCCACCGCTCCGCGTAATTATAACATCCTGCATATTCATAAGCTCGATACGTTTCGTATTACAACGAGCTCGAGCGAGTCCCGTTATAACTAGATGCTCTATTAGCCCAGAGATTTGGGGAAAATGAGGGAAAAATGAAATGGTAATTCCCAAATATAACTACCCTGCGAAAGTTCCGCTTCCAGAGCGTTTAAACGTTGGACCCCATTTCCTGCATGGTCCTGCCTAATGGCAAGTGCGGGGTACGGATTGAATATCAAGTCCTGCGATATAACACGCGATAATCGTTGGTCAGCTACTGTTTTTGAGTTTCCTTTTCCATTCCCGTATTCATTTCTGGACAACAATTTCAGAACGACCCGTGTTATTTGAGATACGCGTGATTCTAGTACTTCCACCCGTCTCCACAAACGAGAATATAGTATATGCCCTGCAGTTTACGGCTGGAAATTCATAGTACGCCTGATAGTGGCGGTTTGAATGCCTATCTATAACGCCGTATTAATATCGGCAATCAACGAGCTCTGTTGGCGTGACGATATACATGTGTGCTCACATATGCCCGATCGTAAATGTGATATACATCTGTATATTACGTATACGCATCGGTTATAGACGATGCATTCAGCGATGGCGTATCGGCTCTGAACACCGGATACGTAGACACAAATTTAATAAATCCTTTGGAGCCGGCCAAGGGGCTTAGTTAGTTTATTTCCTAGTTGGCGATGAAACTGATAATTTTACTCAATCTAGGTATGTACCACGTACATATGTTATGGCGCTCGTGTAATGGAGTTGTAATAATCAGCAGTAGCCCGGCGCGTAAGATGTCGTCCGGCGTTGTAATAAATTCCAAAAGTTTTAATGAGATGACGCCGGAGTTTGAGATGAGATCTGCACATACTTCTTCTTTTGAGAGTAACCCTGCTAGACACGAAATCTCATCCTTTCTCCACCCAAAATCCTGCTCTATAGGTTCAACAATCATCTGGCGATTGTAAAATCTGGTGAGGTTGTAATTATATGGTTAAAAATCACGATTGTGTTAATTATCCAGCGAGATTGACACTGTGTTTCGTTCATCGGTTAGGCGAATGCCATTTCTCTGTGATAAAACATCTCCGAGTCTGAGCAGGACAACCGATCGTGGTATCAGGACGAAAATTTTGTGGCGGGAGGACGAGGTTCAAACATGAACTAAAATGAGTTCAATTGACGGCGTTGACGTAAAATTTCATAATTCCACCAGTTAGGGTACTCCGAATTGTAATCCGTAAATGGTACGTACGGCCACGAAAATCCCCCTAATTGAGGGAGTTATGAATGTATGGAAAGGAACGGAATATATTTCAGCCCAGAAAGAGAACCCAGCGGTTCAACCGACCCTCGTCACAGTGGCCGATAAAATACTTATGCGAAACAGAGAGAAGTTTTATCTGTGATTCTATACTTCATGGCTATCAGATTAAGATGGTACCGAAAGTTCACAGGGCAAATGGTTTAGCGAACGAGATAGGGAGATCCCGTCGATCGTTTGTTGCCAATATTTACAGCACCCTTGAATCGACCTTGGAGCCCTGTCGAAATTCCACCATGAGCCAATATCTTGTTAGAGCGATCCACCTCTGGCCGTACCTTTTCCCTTCAGGCCTTGGTTGGAGATCTGCTTTGTCGTGTGCTTATACGAATTCTTGTATGTCCACGCAAACTCCGTGTAAGCTACATACACGTATCGCGGTTCTGCGGACGTAGGACGTAGGATATACCTACCTTATATTTTCGTGAAATACATATGCGGGTGGCCCATATAGTACACCAGTTGAATAAATACGTATATACAGTCGTACGTATCCGTGCCTTATCTTATACGCACATATGTATCGTATATAAAGATATATATACAGATCTGTGGAAGCCCGGAGTACGTGACCAATAATTTTCCCCAAGCGGGATGGTGCTATCGTGTGACTTTGATTCATTTATGTTCAAGATATGTGTAGGTGCAGGGGTAACACGTTTTCCCCGGTTCCTGCACCCAGCACTTTTCTCCTATTCATTTCAACGCCTCGAAAAATTATTAGCTATTTCTCATATTGCCACCTTCTCAATCGAAGCTTCGTACTAATTAATTAACGACCATTAAACACTGCGATGCAGGTCGACGTGAGTCTGCTCAATTGTCTGGAATAATTTTATTGATTAATTCCTTGACGACCCTTCGATCATTTCACTACTGAAACGCAAACCTGAGGTTGGGTCGATTATCGGATCTTTTATCCTATTGGATAAGACTTGCCACATGATGTCTTGTACAAATTTTCATAAAATGTCAGACGACACCAGCATACTGTTTCAATCGTTCCCCCAATATTAGAATCGATTTGGTTTCAATCGCAAGCAGGAAGCATCCAGGAAATGGCGTTCGAATGAGTACTCTTTTTTTTATGTACATGTACGATCTACTTTACATCAGCCTGAAGATTTGAGTCTAGGTATGTGAGACTCACATGGAGAGATCGCGAATACTGGGGTAGGCATAATAGACAGGTGCGATTGGCAATGTTGCTGATCCGTTGATGTCATAGTTTAAAATCTCAGCTCAGAAACGGTGCGTTCGTATTGCTCTAAAAATATGATGCTTCCAATACACGGTCCGATATACGATATCTATTTCGAGACTCATTAGCCAACTTGATTATACTCTGGTGGTATAAATGTTTATATCGAATGTGTGGCTGGCACACCGGAAGACTTGAAATGTGTGCATACACGAGTATGTACCAGACATGAGTTCCGTTTGATGTGAAACGAGTTGTAACCGTGGAAAAAAGTAATAAATACTCAGAAGTATTATTATCTCAGGTTCGTACATACGTTGTACATACATACGTATATGTATACCTATATACATACTTGAAAAATGTGAAGAAATAATGGGGAATCGATCGGACGTGTGAAATGGCCACGACTTTTGCCGATTAATGTTTGTAGTAGTTATGAATCCAGTGGACATAGTCTCCGACAGCCTAGTACCTGCCTATCGGAAGTGATTATACTCAGCGAATCGAGTAGGGATGACAGTAACGTCAGCAGCTACACTCACGACAAACTATTTCACGTTTATACTTTTCTCCCCCTTGCTGATCGAGTTTATCGATTCCGGCAACATCGATCTTCTCCTGTGCTATTAACGGCTGTTACCTAGCTTCCCTTAACGAGACTGAAAATATGACAATAATAATGACAACCAATGTTTCGCCATCAATTGATCGACTCTGCTTTCAGGTATATGGCGATCATGAACCCCCTGAGACCGCGAATGGGCCGAAGAGCGACCTTGTGCATTGCGGTCGCGATATGGATGGTCGGTGCAATTCTGTCCTTGCCAATGCTACTTTTCTATACGACCTTCACACAGAATTTCGTCAACGGAGAAGTTAGAGTAATCTGCTACAGCGATTGGCCAAACCGAAGCGACGACGGCCTCAGTTACGGAGAATATTTGTGAGTACCGATTTCATAATCCAGGACATTCACGTAGCGCCCGTAGATATTCACCGAGTGTATAACGCGAACCACCCCAGTCACGAAACAAATTCTGGGCACGTTACCAATGACTGAGGAGAGACCTAATATAATTGAGTCAGATGAATCCTCATCAGTTGAGCTACGTGTTCAGACGAGACAGCCAACAACCATATATACACATCTTCGTACAATATGGAGTAGGTATGTACATACTCGGGAAAGAAAAATATTGCTTCAATCAGAACTAACAATGAGTTATCGCTGTGTGTAATATAAGCTCCGAAGCTCGCAGGGGTAGTGCTGTCAAATTCGGCCTGCCCTTGTGAACCAAAAAAGTATAATTGGTACATGCATACGGCTGTTTTCAAACTGTCTCTACATACGTAGAAGAAAAAGAAGAAAGATGATCACTTTTCGGAACAGCTTTTTTCAATTTGTAATTACTTACCGTGGACCGAGCTTACTGGAATATATCTGTCGTAGCTTTGGCAAAATATCAAAGCTAGGTCTCGTACTGCCATGCTGCCTGGCACATCGGAGCTGCAGTTCAAACGTTTCACGACTTGAGATACTGCTGGTTCGTTCAACGCTGCTTCACCTAAACCCAGTTCCAATTCTATAAATGATTTTCCCGATTCTGAACGTTTTCCCACACCATGCACTTATCATGCCCAATTCAAGGTGTACAGTATCACCAATCCGTTAAATATTGTATAAATTGCACTACGCCCGGACAAATATATGTACGTCAAGTATGGTAGAACATAAATCGAATAACTTTTCCATTCCCTCGAGTTGTCTTGTAGCATAGTTTTGAATTTATTTGGACATACGGTACGGAATTTCGTCCTAGTTACGTAAGATTTTCACTCTACGTACGAGTGTTACATAGACTCTCTGTTCCGAACAGATGCCACTCGCAGGTTTTCACTGGGGCGCGACGACCAGACTTGGCGAACATTTTATAAATTCCACGCGAAAAGAACCAAGTTTCTCTATCAGAGACAAGTTTTTTTTCTATGCCTCCTCTGCCCTGTTTGCGGTTGTACGCGGTTTTCACAGGTCACAAGTGTAAAAGGCGTGCTGAAGAGGTTTATGAAAATAAAAATAACTTCATAAATTCTCTTTGCTCGCTATAAGCGAGTTTGTAAAGCGATTCGAGAGCTCGTGTAGGGGCGAGTTTACATTTATTACGAAACGTTCAGTTTGTCCTAGAGAGACGTATAATCCGTGTGTTTATTAGGTAGTTTTTCAAAGTGCCGCAGAGATATGCATGATGGCGCTCATATGGATAGCAAAGGAGTATTTTTCCGGCTTTAAAAAGCTCCCGCGAACATCGCGTTTTATATTTCTTTATTACTGCAAGGTAATAATTTTAACGACGCGTTGATGTACCGCCTAAATTCAACATTCACGAACGATTCAGCAATGTCGTACCGAATTTTTAATGTCAGCTACTTCCTCGGATATGAATCGATAGAAACGCACCCAGAATATCTGCTCTTTCGTTCGGCTGGAATGAATTACAGGATCGTAGAAAACTGAATAATTGCAATTTGCTTGGTACATTACTCGCAGGATTATTCAGGAGTGTATAACAGACGTTCTGGCCGCGGTAATATTATACACCCGCAAGTATCTCTCGTCCTGCTATCGTACCTTTTTGGAATAGGTACACGCAGATCGAACGAAAATTTGTTTGCCTAAAAGTCGAACAAATTTTGTGTCGAACCAATTGGAGAATGATTTGTTGATTTAACTAAAATTTTTCCCTCCCTAAGCAACGTTTTTCTGACTTGATCCAAAAACTTGTTTGACTTGGAACTTCGTTGATTCAAAAAAATATTTTTCTGGGTGTACGTATGATGATGATTTTCGTAATAATTCTACGACTCGTTCGTTGGATCATTTCGTGTATTCGTATACGCCATATTCAACAGTGTTTCACGAAAGCAGACGGTCAGAAATTTAACCAACAGTTCATAGAGAGTCCTGTTCCGATGGAAACACTTTGGAGACCATCAAGTTTGGAATAGAATCGCGGCCTTTGAAACGCTTAGCGAAGTATGAATGCGTTATACAGATATATATATACGAGTTGGTACGGGTAAGAAGTGTACGAGGGGAAATCGCGAATGTAAGAAATTCTATGTGCAAAATTATTCATCGTTTCCCACACGGTATGCCGTAGAGGGGCCGGGATGTGTATCAATTTACAAAACACGCGCGCAAGAGGGTACAGGATATGTACAGCGAAGAAGACGAAAAGGAGAAAAAAGAGGATGAAATATATACAAGAAATTCGAATATCCAGAATGTGGAATCCGGGAAAAATATTCCATCCTTATATAACGTGGAACACGACCGGACTCACGGGTGAATTCAATTCTGAACAATTTCGGAGATTCCTGTAGCCACTGATACTTCCGCTATTCGATTGTGAGTGAGGGCTGGGTCATACGATTCTATGCGCCTTTGTCGGTGATTGGTCGAGAATTTAATAGGGCTTCGCAACGTTTCAACTTTCAAGCTTGTCCTCTCAACTTGACACATAATTTTACGTATAATTGCGAGCGACAAATAGTTCTCCATTTTCCGACCACAGCAGGTATGCCGAGGCACATAGTTTCCTGCGCGTTCGCCCGCGATCGGAAAAGTTTTCATGAATCTATTCTGCTGGCACATCGATTCTATACGGGCCAAATTTTTGGCAATGATTTTTTAAATTCAGCGGAAATTGAAACAATTTTTCAACGTTTGCGTATCGGCGAAGTGAGTCATTAATGACGAATTTACTTCAACCATCTGCCCGCTCATTTTGAAACAAAGTTCCCAAACTCTCATTTCGTTCTATATCTGTAACATCAACGGTGTATCTTCAGGATATCGTGTTATGCCGCCTATTCTCTCGGGATTCGAGAATCCGTATTCAACTCGTTCTCTCTTTTTCTCTCTCTTCCCCTCGCTCTGTCTAGGAATCACAAAAACCCTCGAAAATCGTATCAAACCACGTAGAATATATTTGACAGTTTGATTTTCTCGGGATTCGATTTGTAGGAGTTGATAACTTGGGCTCGAGCTTGAAAATTCGATAAAGTTTAATGGCGCTGTAGGAACGATTTCTCTCTTCACTCTTCGGTATCTTACAAATCTGCTCCACACTCATTTCTCCGTGAACACAAGGGAGAAAACTTTTTTTATTCTTCATTTTATTAATATTGTATACTCGTGAGATAACAGAAAAATATGGGATATTTATTCAAGAGCCTTGTGATAAGCCTGGTAACTTCATGCGCCATGCAAGCGGTATACCTACGTTCTGCCTATCAGCTGAGCAGGAAAGTTCGAACTTGACGTTAGATAAATGGAGAAAGTTACAAATCTTAATCTCGAAGACATTTTTTCGGCGAAAATAACTTTCCGCAAAATATACCTATACGCTACCGATAAACTTTCGCTATTTCACTTCTTTTTGAACAGAAATTGAGAAAAAAAACATGGACGTGTTCACCCACGTCAACCCCCTCGGATTGCGAGCTATATATCTGGTGCGGTAGGATATATAGTGATGGAATTCAAAAAATTTTTCTATTTTTGCACGAGACTTGGGATAACGTGGCGTTCATTTTTCACCCATTAGCCTCGGGCCTAAAGAACCTCTCGCAAGTTCCGTCCTGTGACATAACAGTGGTCTCACGCTCCACCCAACATTCTTGGAACGTTGGAAATTCGATGGAATTCCATCTCAACCGGACCGCAATATCCACCTCATCTTGCCCGCCTCTTATAAACCTTGTGCTCTGACTCTGCATTGAACTAAATCGATTGATATAGGTGTAAGAGGTGATAATTCTAGAAGAATTGAATTGGAAATTATGGATTCATCGTTAGCGTAAACTTTCTTCCGGGTCAATACACCGCCAGTCGATTTCCCTGAGTGTGATTCATCGATTCAATTTTCACCCGTCTATACCGAGAGGTTAATCACTCGTGGCGTTTGAAATCTCACGAGGTCCCGTGAAAACTTATGAAATTCTATGAACTCCCGTGAGATCTTGTGAAATCTCGTGAAATCCCGTGAAATCTGCTTATCCAATCTTTGAAATCCCATGAGTTATGAAACTTTTGAAATATCGGTGTACGGCGTAGATGATTCTTCAGAGTGAAACAACCTCTCCATCTACAGTATACATTTCATAGCGAGTATATTATCCGCTAGAAACTGCACCATTCATGTTCGTGATTCGGCTGTAACGACTTTTATTCTCATCGAACAAGAATTGATCGGCGCACAACTAAAATCGGAAAAGAAAGGGAGAAAACTACACCAAATGAAAAATGCGATTGGAAACAAACCCTTCCCTCTTACTGGCGGTCGAAGCTTATGATAAAGCCGTAGTCGTTGCTTAATTCGGAAAAATCTGTAGCATACGATTCGCCTCTTTTCATTCCCGAACAAGTTAATCACGCCATCGATATCCGCGCGGTGATCAAAATGACAATTCCACTTCCTCCAGCATAGAATTTTCCCACCATCACACGATACGGCGGTATCCAATTCTCAAGTACCTACACTAACTGGGATTCAATCAAGCCGCTTAACGACTCGAATATATACCCACACCTACTTTCCACACCCTCAGCTCAACTCACAGACAAGATGCGAAAAGTGCGTGCCAAATAACGATAAAGGCGTAAGAATATCCTCAGGGTTTCCGAGATTTTTCTCGACCCCGCGGTACCCTCCGCTCCACTTTTTCTCGTCAATATTTCAGGGAACGGGGTGGCATCGCTCTTAATTTACCGTACCCTTGGGCAGCGGTTATCTCGTACGTGGGCATAACATTGACGCGGGTTTTTGTCCACCTAAATGTACGAGGATCAAATATGTATAACCTCATACGCTAACTGAGTAAACAATAAATTTTCCACCCAAGATAGAGGTACACGTATGTATTCGTTACGTTATATTTAACGCGAAGTAAACACCGCACTCACGATCAGCAGAGTATTATATTGCATAAACGCGCGACACGAAATTATATTCTCTACAAGGCAAGTTTCCACAAAACCGCACATTGGAATCAGTTTTTATACTTCGGCAAACATTTTTTATCTACGCGTACACAGCTAATGCAGTTGACTTGTAGCCTGCAGAGCAAAGTTTGCCTACGTGGCAGAAAAAAATTAAATTAAATTGAAAAAAAAACTACCTAAGCAAACACTTGTCTCACGAGATCAATTTCTTATACCGCGCTCTTCCCTTTCACGGGTCTCACAATCAGCCTAGATTACCTGACACGTCGGCTGAATCCTTTTCACTAGCCAGCTACTTTCGAGTTTCACCTTCGAAGAGGATCATACGAAGTCAACACCAGGTCCGAATATTGATATTTGCTTATTCGTAGAATAACAAAGAGCCTGGCCAGGTAAGCATGTCAAAGCATGCCCTAAGAGTTTTTCGCCCGGCTCTCGGACCAACATACTCGGGTTGAAGAAAACAATTTCTCCTAAAATTTCAATCCCCTACCCCTATCATATGCTCCTCTACGCGATCGATTGCACTTTTTGGTTTTCAATTTTTTTCTTCATATGAGACAGAGATCAAGATCCGAAATAAATCGCATTGAAGTATACACAAAAATATTTTTTTTACTCATTTTAAATCTTGTTTTTCATTGACAAAATTTGTATAGAACACCGTCATCAATCGATGCATCATTCCAAATTTTTACAGATTTTTTGAGTCCGTGTACCACTGACAAAGAAATTGAAAACGGTTCCTTTTTTCCCTATTTCTGGGGGCTGGTCAACGTGTAGAAATTGTAATCTACTCCTGGCACTTCACACTTGGCATCACTGTTACAATGAACGAATATGTCGATGGGCCAGTGGAATCTCGCAGTAACTCGCGTTCAACCCCAAAACCGTGCACCAAGACAGCCAATTTTCGAAATCAGATAAACCAATTCCAGTTAAACAAAACTTGTCCGGGGTTGATTTCGGATCTTAATCTCTGGCTGATACGAAGAACAAAATTGAAAACCCAAAACTGCAATTGATGGCGTAGGGGGTGAAACAAGAGGGGATGAGGGTTGAAATTTTAGGAGAAATTGTTTTTTTTCAACCCGAGTACGTTGGTCCGAATGCCGGGCGAAAAACTCTGGGGGCGATTTCGGTATGCTCACCCGGCTAAGCACTTTCTTTCGCTCAGGTATCGGTACGAGAGTCTAATTCGCCGTCACAGATCCTGGTTTAATACCATAAACCGTGTGTATACGCCTGATGATCGTTCGTAGCCCATATACCAAACCATGTTGTAGGTAAATGCTGCTGCGCGTTTTATGTTTCAATCAATTGGTATCAACATCCTGTTGCCTGAATATACCTCCCGCAGTATAACCTAACACCGAGAATTTCTGTGCAAAATCCATGTTTTTATGAAGATACGCAATCCTTGAGTGGGATACAGGTGTGTTTAGATTCTGAACACGTAATCGCCTCCTCCGGGTCTCTCTCGTTTGTTACAGCCAAATTGGTGACTTATCACAGTGAATCCAATGAACCTGAATGGATCTAAAAATATCGATGCGTTCCGGATCCTGTGAGACTGGATTACCGTGGTTCAAGCGAAACTCGTACAAACTTTACTTTTTTGCTACTACAGGGGTACAGCTATTTGCAATGAATTATAATGAAGTTTTGCATCGGCGGTTTTCTCGACGTCTGTATTGTCTGTCGATATTGCATCATCGTTGAGAATTTTCCGCATTAACTTTGACCTGAGACCAACTTGGGCTACGACTTACCGCGGCAATAAATTTTCCGGAATTCTCAAATTGTACGCATCCAGAAAATCATGTGAAAAAACAAAAATCCGCAACCTGATCGGTGTAATCGGTTTGATTGTGGTTAGGGAATTTAGACAAACGCTATTATACCTATTACCTTCCAGTTATTGGCACGAGTTATCTCCGTGGGTCGTACCTCGCGGAGTTAGTGTCAATTAAATAATCAAGCCTCGAGTTACTGCTCGACGATTTATTGTTAGTCTGAAAACTACATCCGTGCGGGTTTTCAGATGAACGTTTTCAACTACGGGGGAATGTCAGTGGCACAGAAATTTATCAAGATGTAGAAGCTTGGATGGAAACCTATATGAAGGATGCATGAAGACGGGTTTCGAAGACCCAACGTAACTGATATCCGCAAATCTACTTGGAAGTTCTAAGTTTGTTTGAAACCATGTACATATAACAACGGGGAATCGAATTTTCGCACTCACAGAAGACGACACACAAGAACTCTGTTAGTCTGACTGACGGTTAAACAATAGAAACGATAATTGTTAATCCTCGGAGCAGAGAGAGATTGAGGCGGAAGATCTTATCCAGGATCTCAGATGAGCAAAGCTTTTCGCAAAATAACACCTACCCATCCTGATCCAAACGAACGAATCCTCGTGGTGCGATTAATTGCAGCCTTAAGATGCTAAATCCTGGCTTTATCCTCTCCCCTATAGATCATGTGGAATTTGTAATATATTACTATAGCAGATCGTGGTTGTCACAGGATTCCTCGTGCATCAAGTTTCCATGACTTTATATGCCTAAACATTATTAGCTAGTTAGGGGCTGAAACGATTGACGAACTATGGTTGTGTCTTTCCTTTATCTGTCTGTCCTCCGATGCCAACAAATTTCTCAACTATATTCCACGCGGTTGGAGACAAAAATATGGTTATCATTAGTTTCTCCGATGGTTCCGCTCGTGCACGTTCAGGATTACGTTTTCGAATGAGAAATCGGATCGAGAATAAATCGATCAATAGCACTTTTCGCAATATCGAAATCCCGCACAAGATTTTTATCTTGTTTTTTGGCGACAATAAACGACGAAGCATTATTATAAGTATATTGCAATACGAGGAGAGGAGAAGACCGTAACGTCGACTCTCGGTCGAAGGTGAATGTGCCGATGACGATTAGCAGTAGCTGTATATCCAGGCATCTGCCAACTCCGGCGATTATGATACAACGAGTAATATTTCCACTAGAAGCATCGTATCGAACAATATTATTCACAGCTCGTGGTCGATATTTTATGATATTCGGGTAAAATCGACGTGCTTATTAAGGTATAATTAATTTAGTTATAAACAAGGGGTTCGTTACTTGTCAAAGAGTTATTATCGGCTGTTATTCGAAACAGGATCTACTCGCTCTTCGCATATTGTAATAAAGCAAACATTTAATTAACGGATATGTGAGCGGCGTATAGTGACATATCCGTCCACGTTCCTTGCCACGCAAAATTTTGAAAGGACGAATATACTTCCGGTAATTTGAAATGGCGCGGTTGTAAAATCCCAATTCATACCTTGGTGATACTCTCGCTCCCAAAACCGACGGTGCTCACCTGATTTACATTCAATCGCTGGAATTAGCATCACTAATTGTTCCGCGAGAACCGAAAAGGCTTAGTTCGTGTCTCCCGAGGTACTCCGAATTGAAAAAGCTTGGAACTTTACCTTTACCCGGTCCTCAAGCTTTTCTTCAAATCGTTCAAGAAGAGTAAAAACCATCAGAAGAGAATGAGGAAATGATATAATGATATAATATGATTATCATGATCACGATTGTGGAGAGATAATCGGTTCTACTTCATCATCGACCAGCTCTAAGCTGAATTATACTAAATTGCTAAAAATTTTCTGAATCACGGTCCGTAGTGCGATGAGTGAAGGTTATCCGCGAACTGGTGGATTTTCTCGAAACCTCCACTTATCCATAACTTAAGGATTTTTCAAATTCTCCGCCGACATTGAATGTGGAACTAATGCGACGTGTAGTCGAAAAGTGATATTCGAAAAGGATAGATGAAACTTCGTTTCATCATATTGACCCATGTACTCCGGATCAGTTTTATCACAAGACCAGTAATGATTCTGACCTTTCTTCGTTTCGCTCATACTCTTCTTCTTACAGATACAACGTGATATTCATGATACTCACGTATTTCCTGCCGATTGGTTCGATGACGTTTACATACGCCAGAGTTGGTCTGGAATTGTGGGGTTCCCAGAGCATAGGGGAAGCGACGCAACGGCAATTGGATAATATTCGGAGCAAACGAAGAGTAAGTTATCACTCATTTGAATATTATTTGAGCTAATAGAAACTGTGCCAAACTAATTACGCCTGTTGGAAACTGTGCGTTTGGCAATCTGTAACGCATGCAAGCCGCACAATACAGGTAGCAACCACAGAATCGATATCTAGAATTAATGTTCGATCCAGTTTATCCTGCAGTGATAGAGCAAATTACCGAGCACATAGCAGCGTTTAATTAACGTTATTACTTGCACTTACTGCAGCTATCTCCTCTAAAGATAGCTAATAGATACGAGGATGAGCACACGAGGAGTAGCAGCGGTACAATGTTCTGACTAGATATACAAACGGGAATTGATATCGCGTAGTGTAGGCTCTATCGGATAAAATTTCTCAAAGAACAAAAGTAGAACGAGGATTTTACCATCTTCGTTGAGGGTTCCATAATATCTTGATATTCGCTTCAATCCTCATCGGCCACAAACTGTGGTGGACGCAGTCATGGCGGCGTAATCTTGTACGAGAAAAGAAACTCCACCTCAAGGATAAACCTTCTATATCTGAGGTTAACAGACACGTAATAACGTTAAGATCGGCCCAAGGGAGCTGGCCAACAGTGCGACGCCGCGATGCCACGATGCCATGGACCCAGAGGCCACAATATCAGGATGATCCAAACTCGTAAACCGAGTTATCATATTATTATTTTATTACATCCGTGAGATTCGGCGTTTCAGCAGTTACTCCATTTACGGCTATGGCCGACACCATCAGAAAGAAGTTTGGACGAGTTTATGGCGTTTGTAAAGCTCACCGTTTGATTGGCGGCAAGTTACTCTTATACCAAAATGATTTTCTTTCTATCATACCTAAATTGGGGTGAAAGACCTAACGACTTTACCTGCCTTTCGCTCCGGGGTATGTACAATTGACTCCCACGGAAGACTACTACGATACTCAAGAATTTATCGTGCCATCGAACAAAAGCGAAAGGAACCTCGTAACCAATAAAACTTAGCAACGCACGAGCATTCGCAATGTTTTATAAAGACCGCACGAATCATTCGTTGGACTCGCAACGAAATATATAATATATTTATGTATAATAATATAATTAATCTCTTTTTCGGCTGCTGACTCAAAAAACTGTTGTTTGTGGTGAAAAATCGCGCTCTCCAATTTTCGATTCACATTTGAAAAGCACGTCAAAAATTCGGACATGAATTTTTTGTCGAATTACACTCGAACCACGCGTGATGCGGAAAAATACTAACAAGACCTTTTTTGTAGGAAATTTAATTTTCTTCGTAGAGAGTCTCTTGACTGTGGATGTTTGAAAACAGAGTTGAGCAGAATTCTTGGGCAGACTTCCGCGGACATTTTTCAGTCAACTTTCTTCGTGCTGTGGGTTAATTTCGGATTGCAGCCTCGCAGGAAATATGGAAACAAGATCCGCGGTGCTGTTTGACGAAGTTTCGATGACAAAACTTGAAGGAAGTATGACACCGATCGGAGGTTAAATGTACCCTTCGTATTTCCGTTTATAGATCTTCAGTTATAGTATTTGAGCAGTCTCGGCGAGGCGTCTCTCGGCGAAAAATTTCCGGTGATCAATTATTTCGGTGAAAAACGAATTTCATACCTTCAACGCCAGGAAACCGTCTTGGAGTTGATTTAACCGTTGATTGAATTGTTTTCAAGAAAATTCATCCAAGCAATCGAGAAATACTTCGGAAGGTGTATATACATACCTATGTAAAGCTTTTACGGATGTGTTAACTCACGGATCATAAGCGATTCGCTTATAAGCGATTGATTGTGGATTTTATCGCTCGCCGTTCCACCAACAAAAATTACGGATATTTTCGCAGAACTAATTGGTCTCCGCGCCAAGTTCAATCGCATTACGGTTAACCTATCCACATACACCTACATATGTTTTTGAGTATATACGAAGGTAGACATGTGGCCAGGAAGCAGGTTGAACGTTAAACTCGATTATAACTTGTAATTAGGTGATTCTCTTGACTACCCGCGTAGATCCGCGGCGTTATCCGAAGCTTCCTTACCATTCCTTGTCTTGCATTAATAAGTTAGCCGAACCCATTCCACCTTTTACCACTTCAACTCGGTTTCCAACGATCTTCTGTCAATGAAGTAGTAACACAAACCGACATCCCTACGAGTTTACTACAACCCCCTTCACCAAATGGTGAATGTAAAATGGCTACATGAAACTTCCGGGGCAACTGAAAATCGGTACACGTAGGTATACTGATAGTATATACATGCGGCTGTCGAATGAACATCAGAGACATACATAGCTACCGCCGGAATAGATCTTGTCAGAAGTTGAATGAAGTATCTATCATAATTTTACTGCGGCATTTGGCGCTGTGTGTTCACACACCAGGGAGATTATCGCAATCCTATCTGCCGCGTGCAGACATCTGTTATCTCTGTCAACCACGCTTCTGACAAGTACACGCATCGCGGATGATGTTCTTTCATAACCGCTCAAGTCGCTCTTGGAATATCGAAAGTGCCGAAACATTACCGTGCGAACTTCCAGCAGCGAAATCCTGTGCAAAAACCATTCACGACACTTCGATATTATACTGTCTAAATGTTATTTCTACGCGCTATATCGTTCTCACTACTTTACATTACATTGGTTCATAATTCGATGAACTTCACACTATGCTAATCAAGCATCGTTGCACAGCGAGCCACTGCACGCTTCAGTTTTCTCTCTGTGATGAAATATCTCGTTGACGCAGCATTCGGTATAGACTTCCAAGCCGAAATATCATTAAATTTATCGCACGTCAAGGCGGGTGATGTATGTATCTCTGCGTGTCCACACGACTGCCTACTGCATCGTATGTGTAATTCAATTTAATATTGGTTCATAACTGCTCCACGGATGTTCTCTTTCATACAGTGACTCCATATTTCGAAGAAAATGAACTTTCTTGCGTGTTAATTAATGATAATGTCCGTGACTGCAGTACGCGGGAAGGGGGGGGGGGGGGGGGGGGGGGGGGGCTTCGTTTATCCGCTCTAGTAACGTACTGTGGCGTTTTACGGTAGATACAATAGCGCATAATTATGTTTCTACTCAAATTTATTGCGACACATTCCATGCATGTTTGTCTTTCCTCGGGAGTACCCTGATATTAAATTTTTCGTGTCAAAACGACTTAAATCACTCTTCAAACTACTAAAAGAAATGAGAAGGAGACAATCTATTGCTATAATTAAACTGCTGCCGTGGTTCATTTCGGAACAGAATATCGCGAGGTACGAAGAAATAAACCCAAAAATATTGAGGTGCAATTTTTGAATGAACAAGGTGGCAATGCTGGGTATCGCGGGTTCTTAATTTTCCCTTTCGATTTCCCTTTTGCTGGTTTTACCATATTATACGTTGCTTGCGAAGATGAGAATACTGAGTGCAGAGCATCATTTTCAGATTTTCATCCGAAATAATTGCTGCGATATGAATCTTGGAATCCTTACGATTTCCGATGGTCAGCATATTTTCAATCGACTGTAACACTTTCGGTCCTCAGGTCGATTCAGAAAAATCGGAACATCGAATTCCTCGTCTTGGCACGTACTGATTTCTAAATTCATATTGGCGCTTTCATTCTCGAAGTTTACGACTATCGTAACTGTAAGATAGCTGCTGCTGTCATTGGTAACATCCAATAAATTGAAATCCAAACAGCCATGTTGCTCGGAGAATTTTCGACTTTTGATTCTTGAGTCCAAAAATATTCAGCCTGATAGGTTAGGATTTATCGTGAAATTCAGAGAAGCAAACTAAATAGAGTGGCCCGCTTGAAATTGAATGCCGCGTGTACGATTTCGGTTGAGAAGATTTTCTTCCGCTTCAACGACAATCGCCTATCTTGTTAAATAAGGATTGTGAAAATTCTTTCCCTCTTCATAATCGACGACGAAACGAAGCTCTTTCAGTCTTCATTCGAATTCCGTTGCCATGGAAATACCCCACAATTATTTTTCCACTTGGTTAGCGTCATTAGAATTCTCCGGGATAATTAGAGATGACAAAAGACGTGATATAATTATTAAGTAAGATCCTTAATACGGCGAGGATCACTAAGAAGAATACCTACCCATCCTCCCGGGAAGGCATGATACAATTACGTTCTAACCACGGCATAACAGTTTGTAATTCAAAAAATTAGTGTAATCCTCTCGATCATAGTATTAGCCTATCGATTCATTTCAACGTCCTCGTTCGTTACTCAAATTAGTTATTCTTATTCGCCCGAAGCAAACGGCCGCAGTCCGAAAGTTCAATATTCTCGATTTCTTCAGCTCGAGAAGGTCGGGTACGAAGCAAAGCCCTGAGAAACCCCGAGGAACACGTTCTCAAAGGCCGATCCAACTTCTAACAAGATGTGAACTTAAAGCTCATCGTAGAATCGTGTTATTTGAATCGATTCACGTATTCTCTATGCCCAGCTGTTGATGTATGTAGTACATACATACATACGCACATACGTGGATATAACATCGCGTATGTGCGTTATACTCGTCTACTGGATAACAACTGGATCCCTCCACCCTTTGAGATCCTTATCACGTTACTAGCTCCGGGTTACAGTCCGGTCGGTAAGTGTGATTAAGTTTTTACGTCTGCAGAAATACGCGTGACCGAGCTCACTACCTATTTGCCGTGTCTGATTTACCTCTGACTTTTTCTACTCGCTCCAGCGTTTCTAGTGATCGTGTTGTGGGTGCCCGAACGATTCACGACGGGATGAGATTTGACCTGTAATTCTGGGTTGCTGATTTGCAGACTACCACCTCGGACAATTGACCTTGGAACAAAGTGCCCTGATCTCGGTTTGTGATAATTGGCAGTAGGAGGCGACGTTCAAGATAATAGTTTTTCAGCGCCTATGCAGAGTAGGTAAGGAAAACGGAATGATTGCCTGATAAGCCAAAGCGAACCCGGTGGATCCAACGGGAAAGAAAGTAGCCCCCATTAATATAACGCAAGAAGAGAACCAAAAAATAATCGTTTCTAAATGCAATACAAGTCTCTTCCTTCGATTGCTTCTTTTCGTTCACTCACTGTTTCAGTAACGAAAGTTAACGCGTAATCATGCCGATAATGAAACATTGAGTTCGTATACCGGATCTACCCGAGTTATTGTGAGAACAAAATTTTCGAATTTCTTATTTCGAATCGAATATTTCAGTAGTTACGTATAATTTCAGTACGATTCTAATTTGTTCATGAACTGTTTTTCAATACCGGATATCTTCCGAAAAATTGTAGAAGCTTGCGCTGCAATCCGGATTACGGGCTAGCTAGTGTGGAACAGTAATTATTTCCGGAGTTTAGTGATTGGACTTTTCGTTAATTTTATTCACAATTCACAAATTGGTAGACGGATACAAATTCCCGCATATTTCACGTGCTATCGATTGAGTTTCCACGGCATGAATATAATGATTACGAAACGAATTATTGTAGGATTTGATTGTATTGGCATACGCGACTATAGTTATTGGGAGCAATTTTTACTTCCGTTCATACGATGTGGTTTTCGGATTACATGCGTAATAGCTTTGGTACTGTATTTCACGACGAAAGAATGTTCGTGAGGAGATTATTCCAATCCACAGGATCCAATAAAGAAAGAAATAAGACGCCCGGGAAAACGTCGGGAACTCGAGGAGAGATATGATATTTCATTTTCTCGATTTTTATTCAATTTCAATTTTGATATTATTTTATTTGTCATTATCGTTCTTCAATTCCATCTTATTTAATCGTGTTTCTTTTCTTGTTTCGGACAGAATTTTCCCACAATTTGGGGGGAATAAGTTTCTTCGCGCCGAAGTGTTTGCTTCGGAAGTTGATTCGTTTGTAACTTTTTTTTTCACGCTTTCGGCAGCATTCCAACTTTTATTTCTTATTCATCCCTTGACGATCGTAGCGGAAAGTAAGCCGAACTTTTTCTCACCGACTGACAAAACCAGTTTGTGGAGGCAATCCAACACTCGTACAATATAGGAGATTGCCAACTTTACAGCGCTTCGTATACATAACTATACTCGCGCGCAAAAAAAAAAAAAAAAAAAAGGACAGTGTCAAAAACTTCATTGTACATCTACGTGAGACTGCTGTTTTTTTTTTTGTAATCATGCAAGAAACTACAAAATGTCAAACAAGATTATAGCGAAGATGAAAATTCGTAACCATGTCAACTTCGCAGGTGAATGCATGAACCTTGCGATTCAAAGTCTCTTCCGAAGAATTTCGCAATAAGATTCTTCTCCATTTGGTTATTTTATTTGGTACTCTCGCCCATGAAACATTAAGATGCACTAATAACGACAAGTTTCCATCAAAGCTTTCGACGTATGCATGCATATAACTACGTTGGCACTGTAACGTATAAATCGCAACATTTTTAAGGTGATAAATGACGCGAATTCAACATAACGAGGCGCTCAGCAGCTACTAACGATTCTATCTAATGGAGTGGGACTTTGGTATAAAATTTGTCTAAACTTCGCTTGGCGGAGGACTCAAAGGGACCCAGGGGGACTGACGCGTGCAAATTGCTGAAAGAGATTTGAAGGATCTTGAAGGGTTCTGAAGGGATCTTGATAGAAGTCGCTTATTTCGATCGTTGAGCACGTCGGCATCGATAATTGAAGGTCAAATACTTTTCGATCCCAAGCTAACAGAGGGGATGACGTCGATGATCCAGTTTCGCATCAGTGATGAAAGCGGCGGAGTAGAAACACTAAATATCAATGATATGTGATTACGCTAACATCTAGCCGAACACAAAGCACGATAATCTTATCGGCGACCATATTATATCGATTTTCGAATAAATTTTTTTACGGGCCGAGTACTAGACTTTAAGAACGGCTCGTAATCTCTTTCAGATTGTACGTCTATATTGATAAGAATTATTAGAAGATCGTTCATTTTTCAAATGGTTTTAGTAGGCAACGAAAATATGGTCGGGAAAAATTGTAAAATTATTCATTCAATCACACGGTGAGGTCTAGACATGAAATTGAACGTTTACGACCGAGTAGTATCTTCCCGTTCCACTGATAACAAAATTGTTCATTAAATTTCATAATTTGTTCGCCTTTACCAGTGACTATACAGGGTGACCGCGAACTAAGGGTTTCCTTGGCGGCGGCGGGAGGGGGGGGGGGCAGGGGGGGACTAGCTCGCTACTCTGCCGTTAGAAGTAGTGGGCTCCGTCGTAGCGTCTGTGAGATACAGCGCATTTAGTGAGTCGCGCTACCGATCGAAGGAGCACTAACGCAGCTGCCCTATTGAAAATGTACGACGGTAATTTCGGAGGGGAACAGCATATCGCAGAGCTATACTTAGCGCGACACGTGAATAATTTTTGTGATTTTCGAAGTGGAAAAGTGTTGTGGGAGCCCACTGAACGCCTCTGTGTTGTTGACTGCCTACTTGCAGTCGCCGGCGCGACTTTTTAAATGTACTGTATCTTACAGACGCGGCAACGGAAGCCACTACTCCCAACGGCATGCTACCGAGCTAGGTTCCCTCAATCACACCCTTGACTCCCTTCCAAAAGCACTTAGTTCGTGGACACCCTGTATATAACCGTCATATTCATCGATACAACTGTGACTCCATATACCTGTGATGCTCACAGACGTGTTAGCGCGCATGAAAAAGCTTTTCGGTTTTCAGTATCGTGAGCAATTTCAATCCCGATTGGAAATATTGTGGAAACTATTTGTTAATAGAATAGACAACAATTTGTTACTGAGGGCATGCAACGAGAGAGAATAATTGGCGAGCTTTGTACTCTGTGAAAAAAAGGTGCAGGCTATAGCGAGAAAAGTAATAAAAAGGGAATTGTCGAAGTCCACCGAGATAGAGAGATAAAGTTCTAGCACCTTTACGCAGACCTTAACTATAGCCCGCCTGATCACTGGCACGCGGGATAGGTTGAGGGCAGAAAGGTCGCACTAGATACGTCAAGTTCGAATTAACTCCGGGATCCTTACGATTCCGATTCAATGGTTGAGTTAATCTTACTTTTCACCCCGTTGCCTCATCTGACGAATGTTTCTATCTCCTTAACGATGAATGGTATTACAGTAACGGAATCCTGAATGTATCAGTACACTTGAGATACAATTCAATTTATAGGAGACAATAAAATGATGGAAATAACGGAGAGAGATCGGAGTCGACCATAATCAATTTGATGTATGGTCGGAGCGCGACTCCTGAAAGTGGAATTTGCGAAAGCTGGAAGCTTTTCAATGCGACGTTGAATCTTCCAGTGTAGGTACAGCTCAGCCCGCTGTAGATCACAAGGGAGTAGAAAAGCCCACGAATTTTAAGACCCCGAGTGTCTTAAGCTCTCTTAACCTAGAGGAAAAATCCATTCTGAGGTAAAGTCCCCAGTGACGGTAGCAAATGGAAATTTATTATATTATTCAACATGCTGAAACGATACGATCTGGTGAAAACCAAATTGTTTATAGACTCGGGAAGCACTCGACCGTATAATCAAATAGGTCTCCGAAATTCAAGTATAATCCAAACTGTATATAGAAAAAATGATCAATCATTGTCACATGCAGGAAATTTTTCCATCTCGTACATCGGAATAGCCAACAAAACTTCGAGAGCATTTTTTATTTCGCCACGATGCATAGTCCATGTACATCGATACATCCAAACCGATAAAAAATCTATTCAATTAACTTCTCAAACTACATTGGCAAAATGCTCAGTTCTCGATTACTTTTCCCACATTTTCACCACAGTTCCATGTTCAGCATCGATGTGTAATTTCGGCTACAAAAGAGACCATCCTATATTATCCTATATATATATGAACCTCATCGATGTGATTTCCACACGGAAGAAAAAAATGTCAAATTTACATTTTCAGTTGTGAATATATGCACAGCACTTGTTTGGAGTGACATCTACAGCAATTGTGTTAAGTTTTACGAAGAATTTGGTCAGAGTTACAACATGTCATATTGACTTTAAGCAAAATCGGTGCAGATTTTACTCCAAGCAAGTACTGTCCACATATTCACCACTGAAAATGTAAATTTGACATTTTTTTCCCCCGTGCACGAGGGGCCGTTCACTCTCGAATCAACCGTTTTTAATGCTCGAAATCACTATGCAATCGACTACATATAACGTCGAGTTACGGAAAACCTGCATGTAAATAATGTTCGATACTTAGAAATCAAGTGAAATCGGTATAAATCTTATGCCGTGCGCTGAAATCACTAGCGCAATGGGCGAGTCAGTACGCTCAACGAGCGAGTCAATACGCTCAAGGGCTGACAATGAGTCGGAGAAAATCAAAGTGCGTTACCGCGTTTACCATGAATTATGCAGTTAAATAGCGTGGAGCGTTCCTAGTGCAATAATTCCATTTTCCCATCGAAAAGGAAGCTCGATTCGGCAACTTGCAGTGGATGAGAAAGATAACGTTCGCCGAATATGCGAGTCGGCGGGATTGGTGGAAATGAAGAGCGAGTTGGAGCAAGTTAAGTGCAATCGTTGGGCATAGCTAACTAATGAAATCACAACGTTGACCTGCCTAAGGGGCGAGTCTGGCGTTTTCGTTATTGCACGAAATGAAATCGTTTAAAATCACATGAAATCGTTCGACAACCTTCGTCTAATTCGAGAGTAAATGGCCCCTCGGGTTTCCATTTGAATCTTTACCCTTGCGAGGGTGGATGACTTCACCAGAGGGCAGCTGTCACTACCAGAAATTCATGGTTTAATATGTTCGAACGGTACATCCAACTAGCCAGAACCAATTCATGTTCCGACGTGTACCGAAATGTGTATGAAATAATTATTGCATGTATACACACATGAATGAAAAACTTCACGATAAAACGATGACTTTTTCTACGATAAAAGCTCGCTCCAAAGTTACTACGCTGCGCATGCGCTCGTGCAATATGTGTAATGGATAGCAAGAAAGGTTGACTGCACCGTGCGTTTGACATAACGGTCACACAGATGTGTTCCTGCAAATTAGAAATCGAAAACTTGTACCAATTGATGCACGTATGTATCATACCGCCGGAAATAGGTATGATCAAATTTACGATCCGTCCAAGGAGGATCATACTGCAGTAGTAAACTCCAGCGAAACAGTTGAATGTTTTATAGGATACTGCACGCAGCGAATAAGAAGGATGGATCGATCAAGCTACTTCCGGATTTTGTGTAACGATCGAATTCATTCCGCCAGAAACAGGTTGCAAAAACATCATACATATTCGCAAATTTCCGAACACATACAATAGTCGATTGAACTGAAATCAGCTCACGCACACATTTTAGCTCAGGCTACAATTTTGCAAAGTACGTATTCCTCGAATTATGATCGCTTCAAGCTACACGCGGAGAAAAGTTTTGTTGAATCAGAGAAAAATTGCTTCGACTCACAGTCGAGCAAATTTTTTGTTGAATCAACCGAGAACTTTTTTCGGTTCGAAAATGACTTGTTAATTCAACAAAAGATTAGTTCGACTCTAAGAAATTCTTCTTTAATTTTCACTCAAAATTTGTTCGACGGTTAATTTGGTTGATTCAAGTAAATATTTGTGCGAGTGTATGAGAAACATAAAACTTTATTAACGAGCAAGTTGAACTCAAAACCGGAACAATAATCGATTCATCAATTGTACGAATTCAGATATCACATAGGCTTGCTAATCAAGGGGACTGAATCGCCAATCTATTACTCAAACTTGTTCTGAATTGGAGATTCCCCCCAAAAAATACTTCAATGTGGATTTTTGAAAATTCGACGACTCGCAGAACTTGAGAAAATAGATTTCGTTCACAATTATACATACAGAATGCAATATCATTATCAAAAACGTTAATTTTCTCTCTCCACTCCGACGAATCTTAATCAATCGACAACGTGGTATGATTTTTGTAGACTTGATTTGATCAGAACTTAAAAAAAATTCTATTACAATTCATGTTTCGCGCATTGACATAAGAAGCAATTTTCGAGGTTTCATGCGTTCAGTATTGCCTGAATATCCAGAATATCATTCAAAGAATTTCTGACAGACGACACTGAAGGTTCATTGACACATCGGAGACTCGGGGAAATATAGTTTCAGAAACGATCGACACTGATGAAGTATTTTGTAAATAGCAGTCATTAGCAAATGTATCGGAGGTGATTGTACACGGCATTACGATAGTTATTATACACGGAGTATCAACGAGAGAATCCATCCCTATTTCATGCAGAGAAATTCATGACAATGATTATTGATCATTGGGTATAATAGGTACACAACACATCCCTACACATTGCACACACCTCAGATTGTATTGAACAAATACGACTGAATGATGGTATACGGCATAATTAATAATGTGAACATCCATCCTAGGGGTTTCTTCCCGCTGTATAGTATTATCCTCATATTTTGAGTTGCGAGCGAAAAACGAGGTCGTTGATTTTACGAGAGATTTACATCCCCATAAACATACGGGGTCCATATTCATTGCGTGCATGAAATTTCAGTGCCAAAGTTATTAAAATGTCGAGGTTGATGTTCTTCCCCTCGGATTTATACGTTCCCGTTCGATGATAAAAACGGGAAAGAAAAACGAGCGTCCACATGATCATACATGTTGTGTCTAAAACACGAAACGCTGAAATCCAAGCTTTTTACTTCGGGAGGCATACTAATGTTCAATAAGCGACAGGATAATGCTCCCCGAGTGTACAAGAAATTCTACTTGAGGTTCATAAAGCAAAAACGAGCTTCACAGCGGTTAGGAACCTCTAATCTCGCTGGAAAACATAATGGAGGGGTCCACCGCGGTCGTCAGCAGTCTTTCGCAACTATGCAGTCCTCCTGGTATTTCAAATTCTACTAATTTAGTGCCCGATGTAAAACATGATCCACACAGAAATACGACGGAATAGTGCGACACGCTTGCACATTCTCTGTAAAATATTGGAATTTCAAATTTAATCGACAATATGCAAAATAATAACATGCGACAACACGTGGAAATATGTTTGCAGCATAAAGCTTTGCCTCATTCGCCTATTTCTTTCCTCTATAAATTCACTGACTCGTGAAGGAAATTTTCATATTGCCATATTTGGTCCAGGAACGTTTTATCACGCTTTCGACAACAGAACCTGTATAGATTGCAATGCCTAACCTCACGAACCAATTTCGACCATTTCAGCCACTATTCAATCTGAAACTATTTCTGATTGGAAAAAGTTTCTCAGGAACTGTGTGAAAAAATATGTCGAAGGGTAAGGTTCTATCACGAAACCACTGGCCACTAACCATCGCTTAATTTCTTCTACGGACGCACCAATCTTGAAGTGTTGGAAAAAAGCGGCTTGATCACACGGCCAAAAACTTGTTCTCCTCGACGCAAAGGATGGACGGATACAAACAGTCGAATGCAGTAGAAGTCGTTAATCTCCGGGAGTAAAAACGGCGAAGTATCACATGCAGCACGCTCGTCGACTCGTCAGCCACTCTTTTTTCTCAGCCATCCGACAATCTATATCGAGCAATCTCTCCTGACGTTCAATCCTTTCCTTTTTTCCCCCTTGTTACTTTATAAACTGTTCCATTGCACTTACTCGGGTGGTTTTCACGTATGAAAGCTCTCTACAGTTTATTTGTGAACCTCCGAGTTTTCACGGAGTTTGGGGTAATCGCTTGTACCGGAATAATATGTAAATTCTACCAAGTACTACCTACTCACTTCCAGCTCTTGGAACGAGCCAACTTTGGCCGTAGACGAGGGTGACATATCGGCCGCCACTTTCGTATCCAAATTCACGATTAAAATTCTCGCTTGCTAACGGAGACTGAATGAAAAATTTTCACCATTCATATCGGGTCGAGGTAAATGTTTTGGCAAGGACTGCGCACTCGATATCCATAACTGGAAACAAAGCTCGTGGCTATAAGTTATAGCTATTTAGACTCGAACCTAACTGCTTCAGACAAGCAACATTTTCGTGAAGTATAATTCAGGCTTTTCGTACGCCATGATTTTGTGCGAACGTATTATAATAATGCGAATTTACACACGGAGGGAAATATTGCCGTTAGAATTACACGCGAATAAATATATACAGGGATCGCTATATCTGTAACGGAAATTCCAGTAGAAAGGAGCCGAATTTTTCGTCGATTCCAGATTATTCTTGCCAATGTGAATTTTAGTAACACACGAATTACTGTGTGTTTAGCAGAGTCGTGTGTATCGAGGGCGGCACTAGTCGGTGACTTTTGCATCTGCAAATAGTGAAATGTCAAATTGTCCGAGTAACAGGCAACGAAAACCAAACCCTGATGTACTGGTTAGCGAATATGACACGTAAGCAGTAAATTCGACGTTTCGTGAAATCTATGGCATACGTTTACGTCACGAATTGTGACTGTTGAAAATAGTAAACAGCAATTGAGATGTAACTTTTACAGCGACGAAATGCTGTTCATATACATATAATAACTATGCGGTATTGTGGTAAAATTTAAACCAGTTCATGTACTTCCATCACTTTATTTGTCTCCGTGTACAGCCCATTTTTATGAATGAAGTTTTCCATAAATTCAAGTCATCTGTAGGCTTTCATCCACCTCGGAGAATAATTTTATAAATCTGTGACTGAAGAACGATTACACCGCCAAAACGGATTTTGAGTCTGGGATTTGTGTACGTGATGATTATAGGTTTAGTCATACTCAACAGAGAAAAGCTACTATTTGTCGAAAAAGTTTGTTTTCGCAGTGAGGAGAATGCTGCTTCAAATTTTGAGAAAATATGTGATTCTAATTATTCAGCTGATAAAAAACGGAAACAAATATTTTCGTATATTCTCACAATTAATTCATGAATTAACAAAACAAAACAAAAAGTTCAAAAATGAAGTTGAAGTCAAAAATTAAACTTGTTTTCAGTTTCCTTTTTCATGTCGGTGGATTGTCCTCTACAATGCGAATTGGAAATGTACGTCTATCTCTTTTCTACCGCCGTTCCGCGCCATTGATTATCCCCTGTCTATAAGCGCTCCACCGTTTCCATTGAGGCTTTGATGAATTCGTCTCATCCGAGATACCGTTCCATTTTAGTGTATACTAGGGCGGACGTTGGAGGCATTTTTTTCGAGCCGCCCACTGGATGCTCTCGAAATGAATTAACGAAGACCTCCTTAAAATTCGAGCTCTTCAGCTCGATTCTAAAACATCGCCCAAGAGTATTTTCTTTTCCCGTAAGGATAATATGGGTTGTTATCAAAATGACGGATTCCTTTTTTTCCCTCGCTAGTAATTCACAAAAAATCTGTGACGATTAGAAATTATTAGGAAATTGTGGTGCTTTTCAGAGGAATTCTTTATTCTTCACATTCCTCATGTATCATTGGAGTTATGGTCGCACATGAAAATTTACGAAAATTGACTTTTTCATAGATTTTCGCGAATTGACGTTTCTGCTCGTGAAAAGGCACGAGAAAACTGGTGGGAGTGAGGATTTTTCAAGAATCCCAAGTGATTGCGCGGATTTGACGTATTGTTAGTACACTGTACTCAGTCAAATGAATAAAAAAAAGTAAGAAAACCACGTAATTACTTAGAATTCTCAAAAAATCCTCACTCCCATTACTTTCTCGTGCTTTTTCATGAGCAGAAACGTAAATGTTTGATAATCTATGAAAAAGTCAATTTTCATAAATTTTCATTGTGTTCATTTGACAATAACTGCGATAGTACGTATATGAGGTATGCAAAGAATGCAGATTTCCGCCGAAAAGCACCGCGGTTTCCTAATCATTTCTGATCCTTATGGGGAAAAGAAAAGACTCTTGGGGAACGCTTTAGAATTGAGCTGGCGAGCTCAAATTTTAAGGAAATTTTTGTTTATTCATTTCGCGAGCATTCAGGGGCGGCACGAAAAAATGCCTCCAACGTCCGCCCTAGTATACATATCTATAGTTCAGTTTATATTTAAGTCAAAATAGGCCCTCGCAGCTCTCTGATCTGTAAAATCTTCTTTCTTTTCTTGTTGTTACGATATTCTGGCAAAATGTTAAGGAAAAATATCACAAGGTTGGTCATATAATACGCCTATTCTTCGTCGGATCGGATCGAAATATACGCATCCCTTCCCCTTTCTGCGTGAAACTTTTTTATCGGAGGTATTTCTACCCCAACATCGTTATTCCGGAAGCTGATTCAATATTCGACCACGGTGCTGCATGTTCGCGTTATCTTTATTTACCAGAAATGTGGAAAACCTGTTCTGAATTGGTAGCCTCTCCATCATTCTGCATGTTTACATAAAGAAAAGGCTCGTGAAAAAACGGGGCTCGGGGAAGTTATATAACTTCTTTCTACAAAGGTATACGCACTTCGTTGTCAGCTCCTTCGTTGAACATTGCGGGTAAACGAGCGCGAACGGATAAAGGCATACATAATTGTAACGAGCAGAAAGACCGCGGCAACACGTAGATATATATAGTCACACGAAAGCAGAGGATTCTTTTCCGTATAGAGAAAAATTCCACTTTCGGCATATTCGTCTCCTCTGCAGTTCGGAGTTGGCAGACACAATGACCGCGTCCGGTTGGTAGAGGAGCGCATGCAGGGCAGTACCAATTCACATGCACAGTATTAAAAGCATGGTCATTTACTTATCTGAGAAGCATTGACAGCCTGTAGATGATGGATATACAGCATATACTAAATATGAGCTAATGTTTGCATGGCAAGGCCTACGAAGTTTGCCATTCAAGCTTAGGACACTGTACGAGCGCGAGGCGACTCGAAGACAAGCTGAAGTGCAGCGGTCCAACACACCTCAATTTCCTGTACCGATCTGCAAAATTTTCGTGAAAGTCATTAGGCTGACTAATCTGAATAATAAATACCGAATGCTAATAAATAATGAATAAATGGCGAGGCTCCAAGAGGCAAACCAGTGGAATTAATTACGTTTGACGATCGGTTTCGAAAAAGCTCGGGGTTCCGTGAACACCTGCGTGTAATAATTACTGCGGCCGAAATGATCAAGTTTTTGGATTTTTCGGCCGCGGAAGGCTCAGATTTTTCATCACGTAATTGTACAAGGAGCACGATATGTATGTACTTCGATTTATACCATATTGCAGACTCGTAATCGCCTGTGTGGGGATCTAAATCTCAGAGATAAATAAATACTCTTGGCTAAGATCCGAAGGATCGCTCCGACCGCTCTCGTCAAAGATGATATCATTCCGCGTCGGAAGTGGTTGGATCTTTTTCAGCGATAAAAAATGTCGAAAAGTTGGGCGAGGGCTGTATAAAATATAAATTCTCATTTCGTTACAGGTGGTGAAGATGATGATCGTGGTAGTGGTAATCTTCGCGGTGTGCTGGCTGCCATTCCACGTATACTTTATAGTAACTTCCTATCTACCAGACATCACGAACGAGCCCTACATTCAAGAAGTGTTTCTAGCAATCTACTGGCTGGCGATGTCCAACAGCATGTACAACCCAATAATTTATTGTTGGATGAATTCAAGGTGGGTATAGCTAATTGGTCGTATGGACGTGGCCCATTTTAATGAATTATCGAACGGCGCAGCTTACGTATATATACCTGACTTAGAAATTTATTAGGGATTGTCTCTGCGCCCTCCGCTATGTACTCAAATGAAACTCAGCGGGCTTGGCAAACCGATAAAATGCAATCCCTCCGTAATATTAAGCTCTATTGATTTTCCCAGGTTTATGATGAAATTTAAAGAGTTTCGGAGAACATCGAGGTTCCCTGCGGTAACGATTCATGAAAAAAGTGCCTTGTGTCGTAATATACAATATATGCCTGCGGATAAAATTAAGGGATTTTTCTATCCTCTTCGACTCACTTCATTCACGAACAATCTTCGAATCTCCGTATGCCAACATTTAGGCGCGTGAACGCACCTTTCGACAAAAAATAACGTCTGCTCTATGTCCGGACTGTTTGAGCAGGTGACTCTATCGACTATAGTAAACGAGTTGTATCTGCTCCCAAAATCGGAGACGAGAGAATATAGATTGGTTTTTTACTCCAAATTCATAATAGT
This sequence comes from Phymatocera aterrima, assembly GCA_963170745.1. Lineage (NCBI taxonomy): Eukaryota > Metazoa > Arthropoda > Insecta > Hymenoptera > Tenthredinidae > Phymatocera > Phymatocera aterrima. The sequence goes on from OY720662.1 coordinate 14,581,991, forward strand.
TGTACTGCGGTACTCGATATTTTCTCATCCGGTTTACGAGAATATAGATTCGAGCATATGACAATGATGGCAAATGCAATCAAATTATAACAGATGCGTGCGAAATAAATTCAAGGGCCTGCGCGCACTGAACAGCGTCGGACCGCGACGATGCGACCAAACGATGCTAATCGGCGACGTTCGGTGCGCTTGCTGGCATTGAAACGATGTAATGGCATTGTTTGGTCGCTCGCCACGGTTCGCCGTTGTTCAGTACGCGCAGGCACTTCTTACGGACAATTTCCAAGGATATCTGTACCTCAGGATTAGAAAGATCGTATTTTATGGCTGCGGCAGAAATCCTCAAACAATAATTCATACTTATTTTGATACGCGAAGAAAAAGCTCAGAGTTGCTGCAATTTAATCTGAAAATTCATCATCTTGTCACAGAGTTTATATATCGATCTTTGAAATTCAAGGCGACGATTGTTTTATTATATAAAAGTTTCTGTATCAGAGGACAGAATTTAGAGTCTATCTAATAATTTAAATATCCCATGCATACGCGGTAAGTTGATATACGGGGTGAGTCAACTGAAACTCCGAGAATGGGCGGAACTCGGTTCATGAATTAGACGCTACCCCTCAGCAAGTCTGGCGAATGTTCAGTATATACGTCGAGGAGTTACGAGTGTTGATATCCAAGTAAGATTCGAAGTGAAAAACAATGATGAAGATATGACCACAAAAGAAAGACTACAGCACGAAATGTAAGTAGTAAGGTCTGTCTTGGCCTATGCGATGGCCTGATCATGTTTACCCATGGGCCCAGCATCGTTTACATAGTTTATAGTAATGATTAGGCTAGTCAGTATGATCAAAGTAATTGATTGTATCAAAGCAATTGGAGATGGTGATTCACTCCTTGACGCATAATATTAAACATTCGCCAGATTGGTTGAGGGGTAGGACCTAATTTATCAACTAACAATAAGCTCCTCCCATTCTCGGAGTTTCAGTCGACTCACCCGATATAAACTGAACTATGTATAGTATGTAATATTCGCGTTGAATTTTCTGAGAAGTTCGCAAAGGACCTAACTTTATGAAAGCGCAAAATGCGCGAGCATTTTCCTGTATAAAACGGAATGGAATTTCCAACGGTGTTTTCTATTGAACTCACAACGTCACGTGGATGTGTTCCTGCGAGAACTTTCTATTCGCTGCAACTATTCTACGATACCATGCAGGTGCTTTATCGAATTGCAGGAGACAAGCGTCCACCCACACGTATATGGGGTAGTACAAATGAACGTGAACAAAGTCTGACCTCGACCTTCGCTGAATCGGTTGCCATTTTTTTACTCCGCAAAAGGAACATTTTCTAATATTTCACGATTTTTCGTGTTTGCCTTTTGAGTGCACCAAGTTTATGGAGTATTTTCATGAAACCAATATAACTCGAAAACCTTCCGTTTGATCACGAAGTCACGAATGGAAAACAGTTTTCTCTTTCCTTCAGTTAGAGGGAAGTATTTGTTATCGCATTTTCGGAGCATCCCAAGTCGTTGTTTTCAACGCAAAACGTACAAAAATCGATTTTTCTGGAAAACTACGCTTTCAAAAAATGTGAAACTTTTTATGAATATTCTTTCACTAAAAAGAAAATTTTTTGATCACGTGTCAAAAGTTGGCTGTGGCCCTCGTTTGGTAGCTACGCTTCTTTTCGCTCGTCAATGTTTATTTTTTCAGAAGAAAATTGATAACCGTACGTGATAACACGTATATACATATTTCTAACCACACAACCATTAAAGTCTGTTAAGAATTTCTATACTCTATACTTTGATGTATTTGATCGGTTTATGAAAAGGTCGACGGAGGTGGTACGCCTACATTCACAAATTCACAAAACGTTCAATGGATTTCATCAAGTTACCAGAATATTTTATACACACATCCGAACAAGAAAATTCTCATGAACTGAACCACAGACAATAAATAGAATCATACATACTGGCATGCTGACATGCTTATTTACTGATTGAACAAAGCAATCGCCCTGCAGCTACTGTCTCGAATTATTCGCTGATTGAACAAAGCAATCAGCTAAATGGGTATATATAAGGATGTATACTGTCTCCAATTTCCTCAGAGAACGAAACTGAGACTGAACTTGCTGATAAATGCCTGAGGTTCATTATACTCCTTTATTTTTACTTTTACACTGATTCCGAATTTTATAATCAATTATACCTTATGTGTGTGATGTATCGTCAATTGAACAACGGAGAACAAACAAGTGAGCAAACAGCAACGATTTGTCGTCGTAGGGCCTCTGTAAATTAACTGATCACACTTGAACAGGACGAGGATCCTACTTCGGAATCGGTATGAGTAATTTATAAATTATAAATCGGGGATGGGCAATGACTTGTAAGTTTGTTAGCACAGTTCAATTGAGGGGTTTGATACGCAAGCCATTGGAAACCTAAATTTAACCGTGATTCATGAATGGGATTTGCCTTTGCCCAAAGCTCTTAATCTCTGGGTATCGGGAAATTATCATACTTAGGCGTTAGGCGTCGACCTTCCCCGTTTTTATTCAACCACCGGATGAATTTTTTGTTGGAATATTTTTACGCTCCCTTTACGCGATCGTTCAACTGATTACCATAATTAACATTCTTCTTATTCAATTTATCGCGGTCCCTTAAACGCAACCTTCACTCACGGGGGAGAAATTTAAACAGGACTCACCCAATTTCAATTCAATTAATCATAAGCACAATTATAAACGGGGCTCACTCGAAATCTATAAACATCGCATAACAACGGGAAGCTGTGGCTGCACATTTCTCGAAAGCTTTCTCACGAACTCCTCGAAATGAAACGAACCGATAAATCAACGGATGACGGAGACTGCAGTGATGAAAATAATCGGTCTGTAGTTTTTAAAATTTCACCAAATCGAACATTTTTTGTTTCTTCCAGATTTCGTCGAGGTTTCGCCCAATTCTTCTCCTGGTGTCCGTGGGTCAGAGTCGCACCGGAGCCGTCCTTGTCGCGATCGGAAGCCGTAACGTCGCGCTACAGCTGTACGGGAAGTCCGGAGGGTAACGTCAGAATATCACGGAACGGTACGTCTTCAACGTCCGAACGACCTTGTACTTCGTCGACAACACCGAGTGAATCACGTTTCGATTTCAACCTCGATGCCGCATACGAAAACGCGACACAAGAAGCTGCCCTACGCCTACGCAACCCAAGTCCCAATCAGTTCACAGTCATCTAGATTTCGTTTTTCTGTTCACCGATTATTGGATTTTCTTATTGTTTGTCACAGGTTCGTAGTTATGCCGGATTTAACCCTTTTATTTATTCACCACTCATTATGCAGCTTCCATATTTAGAACAATTGTTTTTCCCCGTTTCTGCATAGCCACACGCTTTAACCAAGATACCCGCAGTCTGCGCCCACACCTCATCCTCGCTATCACGACCACACCGATCGCACATGATATTAATCAACAATGATATTAACGATGTTGACAGTGGTAACAATCCATAAATGTGCCATTGGGAGCGATTTGAAAAGGAAAGCAAAAATTTCATTCGAGAAGAGTGTGAAAGCATGCGTTGTTTACTTATTACTAGAAATCAAATGACAGTTTCACGTTCGGCAATTTGTAATATCGGTGTATTTGTTATTATTCACTAGCCTTTATACGACGAGTGTTTAGCTGGCTTCTGCATTTTCAATGGCAATTTGTCGGCTATTCACGTGCGGCATTGTATCCACACAGTTCCATATTACCCGATCCTTTGCTTCGTTAGGTCCTGCGGAATTGTTTCATTCGTTTGGCTAACACAATAGTTGGAATTTATACGTGTCGGTGTAGCGCTACGCTATCATCATGCACACAGCTGCAATTCAGAACTAAAAGTACGTTGTCTTTTCATTTTTGTATGCAGTACTACCTGTCGTAACAACGCGGATATTAGAGGTAACTTCGGCGGAGTGTATGAATTCGATTCTCGCCGATGAAAACAATGTGCGGATTGGAGTTCGGTAAAATTGAATTGAATTTTATCCCGTTTTCGCAAAGAGTTTCCACCGTTAGATCTCACTTTGTCAAGAAAACAAAAAACGACTAGTCTCTTGCTGGTTTCGTACATAGGTATATACAATGAAGATCATTTCCTTTGTGCAATCTTAGACAGTGAACAAAAACCCGAAGCCAATTTCCGCGGTAAAACTTGCTGCGCCAAAATTTCATTCCCGGGCGAAAGTTGTCATCGACTGACATTATAAAACTGTGAAATTATCACTCTTCATCTTTTCGAAAGTAATCTGCCGTATCCGTGGGATGCACGGCATGGATAGAAGACACAGGCGAAAACTCATATTCCGCGACTAAATTGCGTAATTGATCAAACCTCTGATTTTTGTTGGTCTCTAATAACTTTATTTTTCAATTCAAACAAACAAAAATCAAGGTACGGTACGGATTCCATTACATCTGCAGTCGAGCCGAGGTGCCATTGGGGGAAACGGTGCTGGTACGAGGTTTCCGGTTCATCACCGTGGCCACGGTAAGAGATGGAGAACGTCGCAGAATCGAGGACACGTATCCTGACAAGAGCAGGACTCTTCGCAGCTGCAGCAACAACAACAACAGCAGCAGCAGCAGCAGCGAGTCCACACTTGGATATGAAAGTGTAATTTGGTGCGCTGGGTTTACGTATTTTACGCATATTTTACGGCCAATTTCAAGAAAATAATTCGAAAAAAATGGTCGGTGAAGATATTGCTTAAAAATGAACCGATATCGTCAAAAGAATACGTACGGAAATCGTTTTCATGATGTTTGCAAGCTGAAATCACAGCGGTAAAAGAAAGGAAGAACTAGAGGTCTTTCTGGGCAATTCATTCATCGTAATTTATCGATTTTGTGTACATAACACGTACTTCCAGAAGACTAATTGCGTAGATATACGGGATATTTTGGGGTGAGAAGCCTTGGAAACCTTGTGAACAAGAATTGATCATTATTCATTAACAAATAAAGAAACGTAGCGAACTCATTGTGAAAACACGTTGCTCACGTAGGTATATGTATTGGGATTGAATTGGGGTTTCAGCACAAAAATGAATTCCACAAAATAAATACATACAGTCACGGTTCGTACCTGTACCGGCTTCTTGCCCTGATAGTATCAAAGAAAAAACTGACAAAGAGGAAAAGAAAAGAAGAAAGAAAAGAGTTGACGCGGAATAGTATATTGTGTTACAAGTGCGGAAAGTAGGCGATTTCCAACTAATGTGAGGTTAGCGTCCCGAGCCAAAGGCGGATGCTGTACATTCTCACACGAATACGAATGTAGTTTGCGCAAGAGCCGAGGCAATTGTGCTGCTAACCTCGCACTCATCGGCAATCGCCTACTTTCCGCATTCGTCACACACCGTATTTTTTGTAATTCCTGAGAAGGGAAGTTTGATTTGCGGAGTAAACGAACCATATAAAACTCCTGTTATTTTTGTAGGTGAGAGTCATTCTCAGCACCAGTGCGTGAAGTACTTTCCAACTCTGTTCGTGAGAGTAACTTTCCGCACTAGTGCGGAATAGGGTGCTTTGGGCACGCTCGACTCGCTTCGAAAATCAAACCTAATCCAAGCAGGTGTGAAGAAAAGATAATTCCAAATACAAAGACTATTGGACCAATCATCTACCTAGCTATTCTCGTACTGATAAGCTTCCATTAAAATTAGATATCCATTTTTTGTTTATAAATTTCAGAAAATCGATGTTAGGACTATACGGACTATGGTATCACTTGTTATAATAATACGTGCATCGTGGCATTACTAATGAAAATTTGAAGCATGGTACTCTTAAGCAGTAGTTTGTTAAATATCCAGGAGTAATAATTCATTACCTATTCGGTTGTTCATATGTCGACGGATATCAATTTTATCGAAATATATTTGTTCAGTCATATTGTTTCAGCGCTGTGTAGAATTCTAGACGGCAGCACTTTACATTCAACTTTCAACAAATCTGAATAATACAAGAATCAATCTAATGATAAGAGTAGTTCGATGAAGTGTATAAAATTGATATTTGTATCGGCTCGTTCCACATTTCATACTGTTAATAACGTATCCCTACCCCTATTTTTCATCCCTCGAATCATTGTTATTTCAAATATTGAGCATATCATAGATCGATGGGAAAAATTGAATGAATGGTCCATATTATCAGTTCATATAATCACGTGAATGAGGATATATAATTATAGAAATTAGGAAATTCGAGGCGTATAATATTCTCCGACCGTAATTAAACTATAATAACCATTAACCTCAGGCGCGACTATACTACGACTAATGATCATTATCACCTGAAGTCTTTTTTATGAAAATTAGATACCTAACATGAATCCGCTTCTCTAGCCTGAAAATATGTAACACAACTTATTTGTCCGATTATATTGAAATGAGTGTAAGATGCGGCTTATTGAAGTGCATTTGGTAAAATTTTCACTACAAATTCTCAGCTAGACATATACTGCGGAGCAGAAATACTCTGGGAAAACCAAACGCTTTTTAACAAATAATTGAATGTATAAAGAATGGTAATATAGGAATTTAGTGGATGAATTAATGTGAAATATAGTCACTCGTAAAGTTAAAATTAAGTTACACGATAGTCCGATAAGTACATACATCCATACGTACTTTGGAAGACAAATGAATGTTCCATATGATAATACACATACCGAGTTACCTGGAAATATACGATATTTGTAAAAAAAAAAAAAAGGGATGAAATCTTGTACATCATCCGTTCGAAATGGGATTTCCGAACGTTACGCGGAGAGACTTTTCCTATAACCATTAATTGATGAAATTCCGACTAGATTTTACCATTCTTTTATGTCATTTAGCGATACACCGGCATTGTTGTTGAAATTCATAGTCTGTGTAGTAATTCTCATTTGCCAATTTTATCGGAATAAAATCCAAGATGAGTACGAAAATTATCGAACACATTATGGACTCTGCCAGCGAGGACGGTAGGATTATTACGGTTGTATTCACTGACATGATAATTACCATACTGCCTCATACAAAATCTGATGATATCGTTGCGAGTTCTAACAGTCACTCTAGAGGGGTCGAAAATTGAAAAAGATCGTCTCAAAAGCCGGAGTCTCTTTCGTTTCTGATTCCACTATTTCAAATTGAATCCGCACTTTCCTGTACGTTCGTAGTGCATTCCATACCATACTCGCTGATAATTTCAGCACGCGGGATCAACTCAACTTATCCTAAGTTTCCTCACTGAATTCCCATCAGCTTTGTCATATGATTGTTTCTTCCTGTGAATGGGACTTTTTCGAACTCTCCGAGCAAGTTACACACTGTATAGTTAGGTTACTATTTCTATCCTTTTATTATCACCTATTCTATGAATATTACTGTCATTTCTCACCACTCGCATTTTTCCTGTACATACATCGGATAGTCACTTTGCGGTCGCTCGTATGTACATGAAAACCTGTCATTGGAAGGACTAGCTCTCCCTGTAACGGTAGGCAATATCGTCAAAAATGCGGATATATTCCAAACTCACCGGTTATCATAGTAATTTCGACTGGGAAAAGTTTCTCCATGTATGAGTCATTTTTATCACGGCCGTGCATGAACAATGATACGATTTTTTATACGAACTTTTTCATTCTACCTACACTTGCATAGTTTTTTTATTTCCATTTCGAGTGTCGTATGAACAGACCCGCGTACAGATCCATACTCGAAATTTTGATGTCCAAAATTTTACTAAAATTTAGAGTTATCGATCTCGAATGGACGATAAATCGATAATTCGTTACGGGTTATTTATTGGCAGATGGGTTGAAAAGGAAGTTCTCTGTGACCCGTCCGCCAACAGGTTACCAGATTATCTGCACATTGAGGAAGAGGTAACATCGCAGCTCTTCACATGATAGGTACCGTTTGCTGGCATTCGGTATAAACTATGTTGAGTAAACTATTCAAATTTAACATTGTATGACTGTGTATAAAATCATTGGGTGCTTCGTGCATTCGCGTAAGAATGGGGCCCCGCGTGTTTCTCATAGAAAATGGCTTCGCGGCAAATTGGCTGATTTATTTTCTATTTCATGGAATATGGTTCACATGATATTGGTTGAAGAAAAACCGCTTTTTTCGATGATTAGATCATGAAGGCGATTTTTTTTTACATCCTGCATTTAACACTTGTTGCCGTGTTCAGAACAACTTTCATGGAGTCGAGATTGAACGATTGATTTTTCGTTGTTCTGGTAATGGAAAGTTTTAATCAGCATACAGTGTAATGAACTAGAAAGGAGCGAGATATCAGCCGATTTGTGGGAATACAATGTTCGTTGAGAATCGTGCTCCATTCTTTACCGCAAGGTCTAATCTTAAATATCATTAATTTATGTATAGAATGATATGTGTAAGTATTATTATTACGTAAATTGATTATCTCGATATATTATATGTAAATTGTAAAAAAAAAACAAAGAAGGAACTGGATCTAGTCTCCTATTTAGCATAATTAGACGGTGAAACAAAAAGCGCTATAGTATTGCATTAGACGACAAAAGTAAAGGCTCTTTGTTTCGCGGTATTTTCGAAGCTAGGAGTAGAGAGTCAAAATCTGGAAAATCTATCTACAATGTGTATTTTCGATATTCTCGATTCAAAGTTGGATTTTTTTCAATAAAAATGCATCTGAGAGCGAGGAATACGATGTACATACATCCAGGAATTGAGGATACAATCCGGTTTTGATTCGCCATTATTCATCAATTTCTATAAGCTTTCATGATATTATACTATACCTAGGTAAGTACTAAATTCTGTACCTAATTGTACTCAGATATCGTGTGCTACGTGGACTATATGTATCCTGGAAGATGCATCAATAAAATATCTTATTTTTTAATTCCATTACTATGTGGCTTTTGATGCTATCGATTGCCGTAGCAGACTGATACTACCAACTATCCAACATCATTCCTGTAGTATGCGAGACGAATGATTATTCGTCGATTATTGAAGTAAATTGGCGATTGACAGTTGCAGTGCTCTTTAAATATCTCATATTGTCATTCAACCTGGACTTGTTTTTACATTCAGTTCTGTAATTTTTTAACTACTTTCCATTTGGCCCTATAATGAAATTAATGCTTATAAATATAGTATTCAGGCTGCAGGTATCCACAGCTTTGACGATAGATGGTGATTTCCATGTTTGGAGGAAACTTACCATGAAAAAATCTAACTTCTTCTAGGGGTTATAGCTCTTCTAATGACTCTAAAGGTCGAAGACCTGTAGTATGAAAACCATAACTTCTGAGCTCAATCTCTCGGGATGCCATAAAAACGCGATCGGCAAAATTCCCCGATGGCGAGGAACTCAAACTCCGAATATCTTTCTTGATTCAATGCTCTTCTTAGTCGTTGTGGCCTGAGACTATTCTGGATTTTTGAATTTTATATCTTTTTGAAAAGTTTGAGGGCTGTAATGTATTGTATAATCGAGGACGCATGATAAAGGTAGGTGTATATGCGTGTTCGGTCCATGGAAGACTACCTTTTTTTGTCACAAAAATGTATGAGGGAACATGCAATCAATTTAATTTCAATAATCCAGTTTGCAATATTATTGTTCAATGCTCGGATAATGCATATGTTATCACATAGGGAGCGAAAACACGATATAGGGATACATTTGAACAGAATTATTCTCAACGGAAAAACCGATCGTCAGAACAAATGGGTACTGTACTTTAAGTGTAATCAAATGTCGTGTGATATATGACTGTAGCCTGGAACACGTCCAGAAAATATCCTATTTTCCGTCTGAAGTGATGAATTGGGTTTTACGATACACGTTGAGATAACAATACTTTATCCATCTAAATTACAATATTCTATGTTTCTGTTCTTCAGTCTTGAATCAGTCGAATCTCAAAATTCAAGCTTTCCTCGTGCACTGCAACATGTCTCTTTCCAGTAATCGTGAATCCAGATGTTATTGTTTGTTTTCGTTTACAAAGAAATAACAGAGTTTGCATAAGTGCTTATATTTCTTACAGTTACACTAATTATAATATCTTAACTCCATTCTTCCTCTATGTTGGTTTATATCTTGCCAAGCACTGCATGTCAAAGTCTTCGAATCCATTTTGTCTGTGAACACCGTGCCCTGAAAAAGTTCATTCATGAATCTCTATGATTAAAAAAATGTCCTCAAAAATCAATTGAAAATCCTTCGTGAACATAGATTCCATTTCAATGAGAAAGGAATACATTACGTACGTGTAGGTGATCGATTTCATGTTGGGCAATTCTAGCAGCCCATCCCTTAGCTTCCCAAGTATACATTTTGCCGGTGGCATCGAGGCCCGAAATTGAAACCGCTCTCGCTCTCGGAACTTCGGCAGAAAATCCACGAATACTTCCGCAACTTTCAGGAAACTTTAATACTGAATAATCTTGAACTTTTAAAGTTGGATTGATGAATACTTTCATTGGAAATGTTTCAATTTCTCGTATTCGTATGAGATCTTCATCGTAATGTTTAATTTGCTTCTCCGTCAATTGTGCTACAAATATTTGCAAAGCGAGCCCTATTTGAGGCGCGGATAAGCCTACGGCGTCGTGTTTTATCATTACATTTTGCAAGTGTTCCAGCAACTGCAATTACAAAAGTAAAAAAAACCAGTGAGACCGAAGACAAGTCCACATGTATTTGAGCAACGTATGATAATATGTTCACCGAGCATCAAAACACAATTCACTTTCCGTTTTATCGAATTTTAACTATAGTCGTAATATTTGTACCTTTTGAAAACCTCGCATCGTAATGATTTCTGGGTCAACGGGAGATGCGCGCGCACGTAACACAGGATCGCCAACTTGACAAATGTGACTATACGGGGGCTCAGTTGGCTCCTGTCGCCAATATTTTTGATAGGCGTTTGTAAATTGACGGAAACTCAAGTTTCTTCTAATTTCATTATTTGTTGATGATAAACTACGGAATATCATGAGGTTTTTATAAACCGTTGATGACATATTAGCTGCTACTAGAATACCTTGGAATATCTGCTATTATGATATATCTTCTGCACTACTCTTGTTACATGCTTGTTACCGGCTACCAGTAGTCGCCAACTGCTGACTGGTGAGATTTTTCTGGTTATATCTAGATCCGACCCCAAGCGGCATAGAATAAAAGGAATCAAAAAGCTGTTCATGACGTTGTGTTCGTTATCGAATATCGGTTCAAAATGACCATCGCGTCTTTTAGGTATATGATATGCACCTAGATGACAGTATCTTAGTTCGGATGGACATTTGGTAACGAAAACGACGTCTTCGTAGAGTGCAGTCTCAATTTAAGTAGCGCGGTTACAGCCGAAGTAACCATGGATTCGGTTCCGTTCTTTTGTGCCAGTGTTACGTAACAACTGATTTTTGGTTCTTTTCATTTTGTGACGCTTGCAACTCTAGCCACGCCTACGTTGCCACGATACGAGCGGAGCCAATGAAATGAGTGGTGCTATGAAAAACACGTGAAGTGTCCATTGTTGGAAATTGTTGAGCGCATTGTCACCCATTGTTGAATGCCGTGAGTTTTTAATAACACCTTAAAATGGGACTGGCGGGAATCAAATCAATTGTTTACCATTACGTGAACGGTAACGTTCAATGCCCTTCCTGCGCGCGTGGTTTGACCTCATATGTTTAACCAATCAGCGCTCCGATCTAACTGAAACCACTAATAACATTTGTCCTCTCAGCTAGCCCCGAGCATTGATTCGTTAAGCCCAGAAGGTTAACGCCCGTTTCCTCCGACATGTTCAAGATTTGATCTCAGTTTGAATCGCTAGAGGTCATTAATGATTGGCCAATTCTGAGTTAACCTAGAACAAATCCTGAACCATGTCGGAGGAAACGGCAGGAAACGGGCATAAGTGTCACATGAACACAACACATTACTGGTGTAGTAATTACATACCTATAGTTATTATCGAATCATGGGAACAATATCTTATCAGAAGGATTGCGTGATTGAGCATTTAAGCACGAGCCAGTCGTGGTTTGGCTGTGAAAATAGCATAATCAAGTAACCAACGATTTCGTTCGTGTAATAATTCTGTTGAAGAATATTATACTATATCGCAGCACAATACCCTAATGGATTAAAAAAACAAAGAAACAAAAAAGAATATTATACTATGGTAAATTTGGACCGTGTATAATACAAGTTTAATGTATAATGGATCGAATTTTGATAAATATATATACTCATTCTGTTCTATTTGAATTTCAGATGAAGAACATAACCTTCAAATTGGGTGCGATCGGCGTGAGTAAAACCGTAAATTGGTTTAATTTGAGGATAATGTCGGTTCATTGTTCAGGTATTTATCTATATCAAAACTACTTCGCCTATGCTTTAACAAGAATATTTTACACTAGAAAGTCAGCATAACGGATTTAAGCTTAAGGGGGGAAAATAAGTCGGCATAATATGTATAATGTAATATTCTATATTCGTTGTCAATTACATGATTATCGTAACCACATTACTATAGGATAACTTCTGCGATCATTATTATTGTGAAGCTACCCTGTTTGGAAAAGCTTCAGAAAAAATGACAGAATATTGTTGAAGAAAACTAAGAAACACCACAAAAATTGTAAATTCTAGCTGCACTCAGGGAAGGGGTGGCGCGACCAGATTCTGCAGATGAAAATGATGTTCTGTTGGAGAATGTGAGTATTCTTTCTGTAAGATTTGAGATTTGCATCACCATAATTCAGCGGAATAATAAAAAATCGATATTCATACTGGAAAAGAATTTTCAAATTCAATCGGTGGTCAATTGTGGACTTTATATGTTCAGGTAAAGAATTCGGGAATCATTACACTAAATCGTCCAAAAGCTCTGAATGCGCTAAACCTATCGATGATTCGAAAGATTCATCCAGCTCTGAAAGATTGGGAAGGTTCGAAAAAATTAGTCATTATAAGGGGAACTGGCCAAAAAGCTTTCTGCGCCGGTGGCGACGTCAAATCTATCATCTTAGCTTTGGATAAACCTGGCGGTGAAAAGATTGGACAGACTTTCTTCCGTGAAGAATACACGTGAGTGTCGATTGAACCTGCATAGTCTTTAGCCAATCTAAGTGAGAAGAATTTGCATGGTAGATACCTTGAGGCGAATCTACAATCTTCCATTGCATAAAGCATTCTTGAGATAGACAGAAGCGAACTACTTTATGGTTTATGGTCATTAAGTAATTGGAAGCAGGGGTTGAAGGTGCTGTTTTCTTAATTGGATTAGAATGCACGACCGTAAACACCTGAGGTTTCGCATATCACGTCAATTCAACCTAACTTATTCGAGCCTCTGATGAGGGCAGAATATCACTGCCGAAACGTCAGGCAACATATACGTAACTGACTCGACTTGATTGATTGGGCCCTTTCCCTCAACTTTATGGTTTATTTTGGTGCTTCCAAATAATTCGTTCTGAATTGAATAACTCTATCCAATATGGAGCTGAAATAATTTAGATTTAAATATTGAAAGTTTCTGATCTTTCATATTTTGTACATATTTCATATTGTGTTCACGCAAAAGTTCTCATTTGAGCCCTCAAGAAGCCTTCCATAATATCGAGTCATTTGATCTGGTATATGATTTAAGCCAAATGCAAGTCATGTGCCTGGCTTCAGTATCCGATTTCAATATTGTTTTTTTTCATGAAAAAAACATTTTTTGGGTGAGTAATTCGAAAGTAAACGCGCATGGTGGATATTTTCGCATCGGATGTGCTCTTCGGTAGTTATTTTTATCATTAATCTTAGTAAGACTTTAGAGACGCTAAGATGCGTGGGATCCGAATATCCTATAAGTGTCTTTGCGGGCAGAAACGAGCGATCCTACACCTATACAGCGCAAAATGTTTAAAAAATATTCACAACATAAAATTTATAAGAAAAATTTCAATTCAGACCATTCCATATTAAAATGATTCGAACTAGTCAAAATCCTCGAATTATTCGAATGAGTCGATTTGATTTACGGTTGAGTGGCTCCATTCGATTTGATTCGACTACTGTTCACATGGTACTAGTTGATTTGTGATAAACTCTGAATGTTGGCACATGATACGTATGAATTTTTGTGTATTTTTTATTGTACAATAAGTGATTTGTCAATTATTCGACATGTAATTTAACTGAATTTTATCTTAGATTAAACCACCTCATTGGAACATACAAAAGTCCTTATGTAGCTGTACTGAATGGTATAACTATGGGAGGTGGGGCTGGTCTATCTGTACATGGTCGATATAGAATAGCTACCGAAAATACTCTTTATGCTATGCCGGAAACGGCCATAGGTTTGGTACCTGATGTTGGCGGTACTTTCTTTCTGCCTAGACTGAAGGGAAAGCTAGGATATTACTTGGGCCTCACAGGCCATCGTCTCAAAGGTGAGACTCTTGAGTCTCCTGATTGAATTGTCAATCAATTAATGAATCGAATAATTGTCAATCAGCATATCAAAAGTATTAATTTTCTTTTGTGAAAGAGCTATTCAATCAACTTTTCAAATACTAGTATTCCCATTTCAGTTATTCTCTGCTATATGAATCAATTACATCATGTATTTTGATTTTTTCAAGGCACTGACGTATTTATGGCCGGCATCGCGACTCATTATGTTCCATCTGAAAGACTTGAGGATTTGACCAACGAATTATTGGACTCGAATGGCGAAGACATTGATACCACTATAAAAAAGTATCAGCCGGACAATTTCAATCCTGAATTCACACTCAACCCATACTTGAAACAAATTGACGATTGTTTCTCCGCGCCAACAATAGAGGAAGTGGTATGCAGGTAATTTTGTGTAAACTCAGTCATTAGTTTAGCGTGAAAATTGTATCGACATCAGAGTACCACTCTCTGTTTCAATCTGAAATGTATTCGTTCCTTCAGGCTTGAGGCAGACAGATCAGATTGGGCAGTTAAGACGCTTAAACTACTGGACAAGATGTCCCCGACATCTCTTAACGTCACTTTTCAGGCTATAGATAAAGGATCTCGCCAATCATTGGCAGAATGCTTAAATATGGAATTTAGGCTGGTATCTACAGCTCTGACAAGGGATGGTGACTTCTATGAAGGTGATTAACTGTTATTTACAGTTGTACCTGGGACCTCTGTGATCGCATGATTACAGGAAACTGACTATAATAAAAATGAACTTTTCTTTCAGGGGTTAGAGCTCTTTTGGTTGACAAAGATCAGAAACCAGTATGGAAGCCGAAACTCCTGAGCCAGATCTCTCAGAAGGCTGTAGAAGCTCGATTCGCGAAACTCCCCGATGAAGAGGAACTTAAACTTCAATAATTTGTTATTAATTCAATGTTTTCACGATTTTTACGACCCCAGACTACTCTTGATTTTCATATTATACATCTTTTTAGAAATGTTACAATGTTGAAATATATTTTATAATAATAATCTATCGAGGACGCATGGTAAAGTTAGTACCTCTTTGTTCGATTCATGGAAGACTGCTTTCCTTTGCCACAAAGATGTATTAGGGAATGTGCAATCCGTAATTCAATTTCAATATATGATGATGTATATATTATTATACATGGAGTGAAAACATGATTTAAAAATTCATTAAAGTAAGGGTTAGTCGTAACACAAAAACCAATCAACAACACAATAACAACTGCGCTCCAATTGCAATCGGTGTCGTGCATCATGTAATGGTATTCTGAAAGATGCATCGATGAAATATCTGTGTCTTAGGCGGAATGATGAGTACTGCATACACGGTGAAATGTGAATACTGTAATAGTCTAAATGACAATTTCACATCTTTCCGTTGTTCAGTCTTAAATCAGTCGAATCTCAAAATTCAAGTTTCTCTCACAACTCAACGTTTTCTGACAGCAGTCTCAGCTATCCTAAATCGATACGTTGTTCAGTTTTTGGTAATAAAGAAGTGAAGGAGAGTTTACATGAATTCTTGTGTGTATTGCAGTTACGCTAATCATAGTATCCTAACTCCATTTTTCCATCACTTCTGTGTACATGTTACCGAGCACTGTGCGCAAACGCTCGTTGGAAAGGCCTTTGTCTTTCGAACATCTATAATATTTCGATCACCATGTTTTACTTGCCTTCGGTCATTTGTGTCACAGAAATGTACAGAGCCTTATCACAAATGATCCTGGATGCTTATTTTACCGCAATGATATGCGTCACAAAGTGTTACTGCGGCGATAGATGTCTTAGGTGTGGCGGCGATAATTTCTTTCACGTGTAAATAATAACTAATCGTCACATTATTGAAATCAATTTCTGCGAACTCATCAACTGATTTTCTACGCATACTCCATGTCACTTGTAGTTACGCACTTTGCACATACATTACAAGCCATAAGGTTTGTTCGTTGGTCTTACACTAAGCTACATCAAGCTACACTTTCTACACTTTCTACACTAGTGCAGGCCTCCCCCAGGTGTCTAGAATTCTTAATTTTCCTAAAATATACCAAATCTGTCCTAAAACGTCCTAAACTACATTTCTACTACACATGATAGCTCACGAAAACATTTCAAACTAGAAAATATCATGGAGGGCAATACTGTACAAAACCACGTTCGCTAAAAGGTTGTGAGACTAACTTTCTAAACTCAGCATTATATTCGCTACATAGAATTTTTTCAAACCGATCTCCGTACTTGAATACGGTGCAATATAGCGAATAAAGATATGCCTGAAATTCTGAACGTTCAAATGAACGAACACAATCTGTTTATTATAAAAATTGACTAGATATGTTGAGTATCCACATTTCATCTATCTTCACGCTAATTACTAATGACGATCAAAAAACTAGAAATATGATTAGATGAAAGAAATAAGAAAAATAGACAATTCTTCAGATATCCAAATAATTTTCGTTGATTCGAACGGGCAAAACTTCAGGCACATGAATAAAGGATACTCTAATGAAGCCATAATTGTCCTAAAAATCTCCTGAAATTTGATTGATGAATTTTCTAAAATCCGAAAAAAAATGTTCCATCTAATGCCGGGAGGCCTGCTAGTGTAGGCAGGCGCTGTGCATATCACACCTCATTCGTTGTTTCAGTACAGTGTATTAGTAATACACCAGCGCTGTCTACATAAGTGTAGAAAGTGTAGCTTATTGTTAGTGTAGCTTATTGTAGGACCAACTAAAAACCTATAACTTACGAATTGCGTATCTCTGCTCTCAGCGGAATCATAAAATTGCCATAACTGCTCATTTCCATACATACGTTGAGCTGCGGATCGGATACAGAAAGCGGTATGCGGTAACAGGTTCAACCAAGCAGGAGTGCACCGCGAACTGCCGCTGGTAAGTTAATTTTTTTGAAATTAACGCACAACCGCATGCTACCGCATTATCTTCGGCTCCGTCCGGATTCATTCGGGCATTGCCGATTGTCAATTTGCGGGGTTCGGGATGCCGCGATTTAAAAATTATTATTGCTCATTTTAAAACGCATCCATGGAAATCGAACAATGTTTCCGCGCGCCGGCTGGTATGGGAGACAAGATACCGCAGCAACGCATGCCGCGCCGCAACGCAGCTTCAATTACGCATGCATGGAAATGAAGCATTTCACTTCGAGGTGCTATTAAAGACGTAAACTATTCATACTTACAATTTTGCACAAAAAATGACGAAAATTTTGCAATTTCAGTATAAAAATTTGTAGTCGTAGAAATTTTTACCATGTATACCCGCGAAACAAAATTTTGTTAAGCAAGATGGAATATCCCGAAAAAATTAGGAACTTCAAAATAAATCGACGTTTACAAGATAATATATTTCGTGCCTACTTCTAATTTGAAAAAAACAAAATCAATACGGACGTTCGAAATTTTCCGAATAATTTTATTCCATGGGCTTATCCCATCTTGCCCCCGGATCCCATTTGGTTCTGGCATACCCTGGCATGTAACCAGGCACTTTCTGTTTACTCTACGTATCAACGGACGGAAGTTGAATCAAGGCTAAAAATAAAGATTAAGTAATTCATATGTTTGATATTTTGAACTATGAACATCAGCGACAATAAGTATTGCTAATCGAAGATGAAATATTGGTCGCGAGTTGACGTGAGCGCCAAATGTCAATCAAGCATTTCGGAAGGTCAAATGGTGACATACTTTTACAGCAGAATGATCTTTTTCAAATCCTTAAGCTGCTTGCAGAGTTTAGCATATTTGCGCGCACGAATGCTCAAATGTGTACGTCGTTTTTGCTCTGAACACGCACGAATACGATCCGTCGCTGGTAGGTCCATCAAAGGATTTTCGAGTGATACAGTGCTCAGTCTGGACGACATTTCGTTGTAGACTAGCTCGCCTCAATTACCATGAATACCTCAAGCGCAAGTTTTCGCGTACGAATGCTAACGTTCGTCAGCCGTGAATTAGCTCCAAAGTTTACACGCAAGAAAAACGGCTCTAGGTTCATAGATTTCGGCACGTAGCCCGACAGCAAGATAATACCAATCTTCTGTATACCACTGGAACATCAGTACATAGCATCGCGGTTTGCTGGGTCAGACGACTTTGAAGCTAGTTCTATTTCTTCTTGAATCAGGATGAACCACATACGGTCGAAGCTGGGCATGTTCAACGCAATGAAAACCGTAAATCGGCTCAATTTGAGAGTAAAGTCCGTTCATTGTTCAGGTGAGCTCACATCTGTGATTTTTTCTAAAAAAAACCTCGTTCTATGAAACCAACTCTCATTTTCTCATTTTGTTTTCCTATATACCGTTGAATTCTTGAAGTACAGTAGTTCAGTCATATTAGACAATAAAACGGGGGACTTCCATTCAAGAAGAGTAGTTTGGCCGATTTTTGTACATTTGCACAATCACCCCCGTGAACACAACCCTGAGTCATCATGAAAAAAAGAGCGGGCTTGGCCGAAAAAAATTGTTAAACAATTGAAAACCCGCTTTTTCCAATCAATCTTTTTTCCTGTAGGTTTTACAGCGAAATACTTCGGGCAAAAATTGTTCGTCTCGTCGCCTTTGAAAAAACAAGCTCATAGAAAAATATTTCTTAACTAATTTAGCTGCAGAATGAAAAAAACCACACGTTTTTTTTTTTATTTTAAAATTTTCGCTTTTTCGCAAGTCATTCGCTGAATTTTCAAGATATGGTTTCGAAATTCATTCGACATGTTACTCAAACTGCCCCCCAAAGGAATCCGTAAACTCGACTTAGCTATGTCATATAGTTTTCTAGTAATACACGTTTTCCGAAAATGCGTAGATACATCGTAACTTCTGAACGGCTAGTCTCACAAGTGGAAAAAAAATCGACGGGTAGTCCTCAATACCCCACATTTTGAATATAGCAAATTTTTTTTCTATTTTATCTCACATATAGCATCTATTCCGAGGAATTAACATTTTTTCTTATAACAACTAACTCCGATAATTGTCGGGTTACCGATATTTTTTCGCAAGATTCTTATTTCCCTTTCCCAGACGAGTACATTGGAAAAAAAGTTCCGATATCTCCATTAGAACCCGTTTTACGTATTCAGACCTTGTTGCCGCTCTAATCGATATATAAAACGAGAAAAAAAAAAATAAAAATTTGCATTCCAGAGACCTTAATGAATGAGCATTAATTTTCTCCTAAACCTCGGCCATCCGGTGCCTCGAAAGAAATTATTGAATCGAAGTGAGCGCAAAAAGTCTCGCGGGTGTCACGTTCCAACTCACGTTTTCGAAATTTAAAATTCATTTATCTGTTTTAAACTTATTCCTCATTGCGAAATTTATTTTTATTCAGTCGTTTGAAAAATCTATCACTTTACTTCTGGGCAAGTGAAAGATATTTATTCTTCCTACGCACCTTATATTGCTTCACAATATAGGTTGGTCATGTGTTTCAAATTTGTTTATGTTTATCCCTGTCGGTGTTGAATGATTACGTCTAGAACCGATAACCGCTCTTCAATACCTCGGTACTGGAAATCATATACCTATGATCCTGCTGACCAGCACCTACAGTCTGTCCACCGAAACTCCTCTCGTCGAAATTCATAATTTTCAAGACTAGAAAGCCTTAAGTCATCAATATTAAGAACTAAAAAATCTAAGACAACTATGTAATACGGAATGGAAGAATGTGTTTGAGCGTCATTTAAAAGTTTAAAATTATATTGAAGTTAACATGAACAGACTATATAGCATACGCACAGAACCGAAGATCGCATTTACATCCGCGTTTCTTGAAGAAGCCATGGCGAGTCGATTTCAGCTGAACCAGGCATTCGATTGGTTAATTGTCGCGCGGAGTAATACACAAATTGTCCAAATGCAACCACCTCATGCGTCTTCAAATTTTCTCTTTAGCATTATTCATCTGTCAAATCGCAAGGTGCGTTGATCGCTGGTTCCGTAAATCGCGTAAGTCCGAGAGTTGGTGTCCGGATGATTTGAATAAGTGACGGCCCAAAAAGGAACTTGATATTCGTTAACCACCGAGAGTGCATAGACGCTATACGATTATTTAAATTTTTCAAATTCTCTAAACTACGTCATTCGTCATCTACTTATCTATAAAATTAAGTGAAACTATTCAATTTACGCGCTAAATACGCTATCGCTTCACGAATTTCCATTTCATCCGCTAAATCTGTTTCTATCAACATTCGGAACCTCATGATCCCATCTAAATTATTAAATTTCGGTTTCAACCATCGTTAAGTGATTTAAATACCTATTTTTCTTCTAAATTTCTACTTCAGTTTGTGAAAACGTCTGTCAAATCGCATAGAGCGTAGGCGTGAGCGCGAGTTACTTATATGAGCTAGAGTTGGTGTTTGAATGATCAGGATAAGTGACGGCATCAAAAGTCTCAGTGACTTGTAAAACTGACGTACTGTAAAATTCGATTATAGCATAAATTATTGATCATTGACTATTGTTATTTCCGAACCGAAATTCAAATCTTCAATCTCCATGCTAATTGGTTGCTCCAACTAGTGTTTAACCGATTTTGTACGTAATATTTGTGTGTGAGAGAGAGAGATCAGAGAGTCCTTTTTCGTCTCATTTGCAATTTTCACATTGTTATAATCCCTACTTGATTTTGTTAATCTTTCATTCACAAATCGCTCACAGAATATATTTTTATTTACCAGACGATAAAATTTCTGAATTCTAGCTTCTCTCAGGGATCGGATAACACAACCGGATTACGCAGACGAAAATGACGTTCTCATCGCAAATGTAAGATTCCTCGCAATTTGAAATTTATATTGCTATAGTGTGATCAAATGATAGAAAAAATATAATATACAAGGTGAATTCCTAACGTCTCTACACTCGAAGCAGCGTTGAGGTGGCCGTGACACCTGCGGTGTGGAATCGTTTCATGCAAAGGGGCCAATTTGGATTCGATCAGACCGGCAGCTGGTTGGTCTGACCAATCAAAGACTTTTCCAAATTTGTATAACTGACCTGTCATCGATAAAGGTGCATCTGCGGAGGCAAGTTATGACCGATGTTGAATATAACTACAGATGAACATTAAATGTTATGAGAATAATACTATTCTATTATTTATCATCTAAAGAATAATCCACACTTGAAACAAAATTTTGCATTATTCTTTGATGTTCCGTCTTCTTACATCACAGCTACGCAATTGATCATGAGAGAGAAACCCGAATACAATTAGAAGATCAAACGAACTTACCTGTGAGGTTCGATCTTAATTGCACGATGGGTTTCTTCCGAAATGATCAATGTCACCCAATCCCGAAACAAAATGTCAATACAAAATATCAAACCTAAACGCTGCTCCGAGTGTACAGACATTAGAAATTCACCCTGCATGCGTATGTGGTATCCTGAAAATTTTGCAACTGTCGCGGACTCGTACGGATTGAAATTTTTAAATGAATCTCCATGTAATTTTGCCCCCAAAAAAATACTCACGGATTATTTTCAATCTCTTCAACATCAGGTTTGAAAGATTGGAATTATCACAAAACCCAGAGACTTGAATGTGAATGAACGTCTTGCAACAGTGGTTGCTGGATATCGGTATGCCCTGCAATTGAAGAATTATCCATACTGAAATTCGTAGGTCTTCAGAAGTACTTTTGATGAAGAAATTGTTCGAATTCAAAATACTTTTGTTTACGGAATATCCCGTATGCTACATATGTATACATTTATATCATACACATGTTATATGAGATATAAAGAATTTCCAAATATGATGATAAACGGAAAGTTGAACTACAGACTACTATGGATTCCATATTTACAGGTGAAAAGCACTGGGATTTTGACGTTAAATCGTCCGAAAGTTCTAAATGTTCTGAATGGATCAATGTTTCGGAGGATCCATTCAGTTCTCCGGAATTGGGAATGTTCGAAAAAATTAATCATTATGAAGGGATCGGGTCAAGAAGCTTTCTGCGCCGGAGCTGACGTCATATCTGTCGCAAAAACTTTGGACTTGGCTGGCGGTGATAAATTGGCACAAGATATACTCCGTCATGCATACACGTAAGTGTCAATCGAACCTACGTACGTAAACCGTAGCCAGGCCAGAACTAAGCAATCGTGAAGGATACAAAGGATTCATCGTTCAAAACAACCGAATTTTGGAATAATCCTGAAGCTGAAAAAATTGAAAATGAAAATTAGATTAACTCTATTCGATGATTGAATTGAGAGAAGCGATTGTATTAGCCAAAGTAGTTGAAAAATTGTATGGGATAATATATTTGGATCAAAAAAACCATTGATCATTCAATTTAGTAATTTCGAGCTGACTAACAACCTTGTTATTATAGATGATCTGAAAAATTCAAACTTTCAGAGATTTCGCCTTCTAGCCTGGTGAAAATCACGCCTTCCATTTCCCTGCTTTGTCTCAGAAAAATCCTGCGTATTAAAATGCAGGGGAGAGCAGAGTTTTTCAGACTTCTTAAATTTGAAAAATTCTGCCAAAATCTATACAAAATCTATTCTGGTCACGACGTTTTTGTCGTAAAATACAGGGGAAGGGATAGTGCATAAAGGCAGATCGTATTAAATTCTAATGATAAGAACACCATTTTTTTCCGCTGTAAAATTTTTGCAAAACTTTGTTTTCCGGCGCTGTGTGTTTCGCCACCAGCCATTTCAGCGACGAAAAGTTTTCTAGTGGTTGCCCAGGTCTCTTGTAATTAGTTGAGAAGTCAAATATGAAACGTAGAGTAGTGAAATCGGAATGAGAATAAGAAGTCTTGCCATCAAGAAAAGAAGAAGGATGAATTCAGACAAACAGTGTGTCACGTATTCATGAAGAAAGATCGATTCATACGAGGATACAGAGTATATCGATGACACATCCATTTCCCTCTCAATCGTACTTAAGAACAACTGGGTCCAAATACTCAGGCTAAGGGTGACTCACCTTGGCCAAATGCTACTCAGCAACAATTAAGTACTCCATTCTCAGTTACCACCTTAGGGCCATCGCTTGGAAGACATATAGCCGAATCGTACAAGCATCAAGCTATTCCGATTTTCTTACTATGGCCCATCATCGGCCTCTTCTTGTCATTTCGTCTTTCGCGCATGCTTTATTCGTCCCATGCATAGGCTGGGCCTGTGGTAGTACATGCACACATGGGAAGAGATCAGAATGATACGTATGAAAAATAATCGAAACATGAAAAGCTACACACAGGGTCATTTTCATTTATTGATTGTGAGAGAAGAGACAGACATGCCTGCAGACGTCTCAACGTCCCCCCAAGGCTGTGGCCGTTTCAGCCTTACGGTTGATCGGGCTTGTATTCAACTCATGTAGTCTGGAGAAGAACTTGCATGGCATAGTTCCTCGAGCTGAATCAGCAACTCTTCATGGCGGAAACCGACCATCGAGTACGTTATGCAATTATTTCGTGTCAACCAGTTCGTATTTTGTCTTAGATTGACCCATCTGATTGGAACATACAAGACTCCGTACGTAGCTATAATGAACGGTATAACGATGGGAGGTGGCGCTGGTCTGTCTGTTCATGGTCGATATAGAATAGCTACTGAAAACACAGTATTCGCAATGCCGGAAACGGCTATAGGTTCAATTCCTGATGTTGGCGGTACTCACTTTCTGCCTAGACTGAAGGGGAAGCTAGGATATTACTTGGGCCTCACAGGCCATCGTCTCAAAGGTAAGACCTTTGAGTTCTTTGAACATGTATCACAATTGTAGATTAGCGTATCAAAAGTATTAGTCTCTTTTCAAATTGTGGAAGAGGCATTCGATTTATTTTCTAAATGACAGCCATTTCAGTTAATCTCTGCTATGTATATAGATTAAATGCATCACGTATCTTGATCTTTGCAAGGCACTGACGTACTCATTGCCGGCATAGCAACTCACTATGTTCCATCCGAAAGACTTGAGGATTTGACCAACGAATTATTGGACTCGAATGGCGAAGACATTGATACCGCTATAAAAAAGTATCAGCCAGACAATTTCAATCCTCAATTCACACTCAACCCACACTTGAAACAAATTGACGATTGTTTCTCCGCGCCAACGATGGTGGAAGTGGTGCGCAGGTAACTGCGTGAAAATTGTATTAACAGCTGACTACCACTCTTTGGTTCAATTTGTAATGGATTCGTTCCTTCAGGCTCGAGGTTGACGGATCAGATTGGGCAGTTAAGACGCTTAAACAATTGGAAAAGATGTCGCCGACATCTCTTAGCATCACTCTCCAGGCTTTGGAGAAAGGTTCTCGCCAGTCGCTGGCAGAATGCGTAACTATGGAATTCAGGGTCGTATCCACCTTACTGAATAAATATGAAGATTTTTATGAAGGTGATCAATTATTATTTTCAGTTGTACTCGGGACCTCGAATGTCACTCGATTCCCCATACCAAACATAATAACAACGTTATTTTTTCTAGGCGTTAGAGCTCTTTTGATCGACAAAGATTATAAGCCAGTATGGAAGCCAAAATTTCTGAGCCAAGTCTCACAGGAGGCCGTAGCTGCAAGATTTGCTAAATTGCCCGACGAAGACGAGCTCCATCTTGAAATCTCTCACTGATTTAATACTTTTCCAATTTTATAATTCAATATAATATGAACGAATGATATCCATATTGAAGGCAACCTTTGATCCTGTAAATTCTGTGGAAAAGTCCTAACCAATCCAGTCGAGTCGATGTTTCAGAAAAATTCGCCTAACGTTTCGGCGGTCATGTACTGCCCTCATCGGAGGCAGATGCGATGACTTCGTTCACAGCAATCATTTGTTTGTATTTTACGTAGAGTCGACCTGTCGCATTTACTTTATTCAGATTGACTTCTGCTTTTTAACTCTCGATACTCATTTGATGTGAGTTCATTGTTGTACTGTTTGACTATTTTATATATTCCTTTGACCTATTTCGATTTTAAATTGTGTTTTTTAATAATATTGCCTCCGATGGGGACAGTACGTGACTGCCGAAACGTCAGGCGAATTTTCCTGCAGCATTGACTCGACCGGATTGACTAAGACATTTTCTCAAAATAAATCAATAGTGTTCCAAATCGTTGTTAGAAGATATTGTATTTGAATTCCCTCTTTGAATATCCTCATCTCAGAGTCCTGAGCACAACATTGAAACCCGAATCCCTCGCAAACATTACTTGAGACGCAAGGAGCATTTTGAAATTTTCTATTTCCTAACATGTAACGGTGAACAGCTTCGCATTTCTTATCCAATTTTCAATCTTAGGGTGTCATTCAGTTTGTTTTGAACAGCACTTTCAGAATCCAGAACTGATTTCAAATTGACAAACAAATTAGTTTTTTTTCAGTTTTTGGATGACAATTACATGATAAATGACGGATTCATCGTCATCACTATATCTATGTCAGCACACGAGAATTGTGGGCCCACTTTTCACATTTGCGGCACGAAATCCAACCCTCGGTCGGAATATAATTCAATGGAATATGATTTACTGCGATATAAGCACTCTGCGTCTGTGCAGCGCAGTCCGAGCTATGCAATGGTCCATTCTGCCCGAAACGCATAGTTATTAAGAAAATATTCCGCAACCACGCTGAGCCATATTTTTTGCCGATCGCATTAAACGGAGAGATGGCTAAGAGCATGCTGAATTCAATGGACCGAACGTTGATTGCGAGAAAGGAAGTTACATTTGACCTTCCTCAGCCGAAACCCTTCGGAATATTACAACATAACACAAAATTCAACCACTATTCAACGACGACGTCGCGAATGACGTGCGCCAATAACTGCCGCCTTACTAAACAATGATGAACATTGTAACAATGATATCTCGACAGTTTATATCGCTTAGAATGATATCAAAACTTTTGTATACTACTGGGGAGCATCAATACATAGCATCGTGGTGTGCTGAGTGAGACAAATTCGAAGCTTGTTCTATTACATTTCGAATCCAGCGATGGACCACATACGGTCGAAGCTGGGCATGATCAACGCAATGGAAACCGTAATTCGGCTACATTTGAGAGCAACGCCTCAAGCATTTTTTTTGACGGAAAATCTCGATTCATGAAACCAACCCCTCATTCCCTCTTTTTGTTTTCTGATACGGGTGGATTCTTGACGTACAGTGACAATTGCCGTGTTCCGAAACATTCACATTGTTACTGTCAATCATGAATGAAGTTTTTGACTTAATTCTCAAGTCGGTCGTGTTGTATAATTTTACACCTCGTTTCTTATCGCCGCCGGGCTAAAACTTCCTGGACAGACAATTTTTCAAACCAGAGATAGGTCTCTGCCCACGACATCACTGCTAACCCTGGTGAAAATTTCCGCTACTACGAATTTTTACTGAATTCGGAACATTTTCGTAATGTTCTGTACGAAATTGTCAATATGAATAGTTTTTCATAAAGAAATGATGGATTTTCATTGAAATTTGTGGTATGTTGTGGTTTGTTTTAATAATGAAGAACTACAAAGTTTTATCGAAATTTACAATTTCTCATGAAACACTATGCATTTCTACAATTTCGTAAAAAAATCTGCAACGTTCCAATTTCCATAAAAATTCGTAGAAAATCGTGGGAATTATTTCCACCAGGGAAGCCCTTGGAGGCGGATAATAGACTAGGAGATAGTGACAGCTAGATCATGTAGATTATGTATGCAGTAAACCGACCCTCAAAAATTTCGCTCGGGCAGTAGACACACCCTCGGGACTAATATTCGAGCTACTCCCTTGTGGCATAATGTGCTATTTCGGGACGTCTCAATGGGAAACACATTTTCCATATCGACTTGCCTTTGCCTGCTGAATCTCTGTTCCAATATTCATTTCAACACGTTTCATTGCATGATATTTGCATCCTCAACTGATAATGAGAGACCCGGGCAATCTTTAGAAAACTTTCCGGCGCTGAAACGTCCTCACGCCAAAGTGGCCGCGCCGAAATGTTCAGCTCAGCCTTACGGTTGATCGGGCTTATATACAACTCATGCAGTGGCGAAGAACTTGCATGGCACAATTCCTTGAGCTGAATCAGCAACTCTCCATGGCAGAAGAAATCAACTATTGAGTACGTTATGCAATTATTCCGAGTCAACCTGAATCTAATTTCTTCTTAGATTAAGTCTGATCGGAACATACAAAACTCCGTGCGTAGCTATACTGAACGGTATAACTATGGGAGGTGGCGTTGGTCTGTCTGTTCATGGTCGATATAGAATAGCTACTGAAAATACAGTATTTGCGATGCCGGAAACGGCTATAGGTTTAATTCCAGATGTTGGCGGTACTTTCTTTCTGCCTAGACTGAAGGGGAAGCTATAGCCGCTATAGGATATCATTTGGGCCTTACAGGCCATCGTCTCAAAGGTGAAATATTCCTGTTCGCTGATTTGAACATACAGAGTCGTCTTTTCCGATCGCCCTGGGCAAATATCACGGAAATTATGAGTGATACGAAATAGTATATTTCGATACGAGAGGCCAAACGGACGGTTTGCATACTACAAGTGTATGAAGGCGCAATTAACGAGCCGGAGGGCGAGTGATGTGCCTTCACACTCGAGTAGTGTGCATTCTGCACTTTTCGCCTCGTGTATCGAATTTTTTCCTCCAACATTTTTAAGATTTTTTTTTAATTCTCTCGTATAATAATTTTTGGATTATTTTGTGATTAAACGTTGGTTATAGTTACTTGTATACGTTCCAACTGGGCTTATCTTTCAGGGTGTCATCCACCCTACTGACAATGAGTAAAGATGAAGATTTCTATGAAGGTGATGGAATCATTATTTTCAGTTCTACTCGGGACCTTGTAGTCCGGGAGCCAATTAACGACACTGTTTTTCGAAACATTTGCTCAACAATAATATTTTTCCGCGTCACATTAACGCTTTGTTAACATAAAATCAATTCATGCCGGCGCACCGGCAGATTGTTGATGATGTTTAGAAAAAAGATAAATGTTTCAAATGTTCGAAGCCGAAACTTTACCGAATGTTTATTGACATTCCATTGAGAAAACAAAAGACTTCCTGCTACCGCTATTGTAAACGATGTATATACTCCTGCCGTCGACGTATACAATGTGAAAAAAATCAATTGATGCAAGGTGGTGACGGGGACTTGATCTGGGTCAACGTTTTCTCGGCGTTTGGTGCGATTTCGAGTCGATTCCGAAGGTCGACAAAATAGGTTTGAAAATTTGCAATTTAAACATTTAATTCAATTGATTTTTGTTTTCACATAAATACGTCGATGGCAGAAGTAAATTGTTCGACAATAGAGGTGGCAGGAAGTGATTTTTGTTCTTACTGAAATGTCGATAAACAATAGATAAAGTTTTGGCTCTGAACATTTTCAACATTCACTCGTTTTTTAAAACATATCTGATGTATCACTAGCTGAGTTATAGTTGCCCCGCGATTGAGGTGGCGGGAGTTCATTCTGTCGATAGGCTACATCATTACGACAAATAAAAAGATAAACCAAGCTTGAACAAATACAGCATCGAAAAGTGTCGCTGGCTCCCAGACAATTGCGTGTTACATGAGTTTCTGAAACAAACGTAATAACAATGTACTCTTTTCTAGGTGTTAGAGCTCTTTTGATCGACAAAGATTATAAGCCGGTATGGAAGCCAAAACTTTTGAGAGAAATTTCACAGGAGGCCGCAGCTGCAAAATTTGCTAAATTGCCTGACAAAGAAGAACTCGATCTTGACACCTTGCATTGATTCAATACATTCCCAATTTTCTAATTCAATATAATATGAATAAATAATGTCACAAATCTGTGTTAGAAGATACTGTATTATTCTATCGAGGATGCCGATAACTTGCGTGAAGATCTGAATATTATCGGTCCTCTACTTCATTACTCTTCGGAAAGTTACTTCCTTTCGTCGCGGACATGTGAGGATATACTTATGTTTGTGCGTGCAGTATAGTCATGACGGATGCCAACCTCTCTGAATTGAATTTCCATGATCTGGAATTGAACACTATCGTTTAATATTACTGAAGTGATGAATAATTGATGAAAACATGATATAAAAATTCAGTGAATTGTTTATTTCTCATATAAAAACCAATCAACAGAACAAATGTAATTAACATTACGATCAATCGTGTTCAAACTTGCATTCAAATGAGAGGAAAATCTGAGAGTACATTTTACATTTGCATTATTGAAACTGTATTCGGTCTTAACCGAAAAAAAGAATTCTAGCTGGATAAAATGAGTACGTTAAACACAAATAATTCAACTAACAGACAAGCAATGAATCTTGGTAATTATCATCGATTCTAGAACCAAGTAAAAGATAATAAATTTCGTTCATTCTTTTCAACAACGTATCAGAGATCGTGATTCAGCGGTTTGTATTTTTCAACACAGGCAGATTTTCAACATGCTCACGCAGTGAAGTGACCTCGCTATGCAAGCTATAATATGTATTGATACGATAAGCCTAATGTAACGGAAAAATATTTACATCAGCGATATATTGACAACAAAACACAATGAATAGATGTGAGTGATAATGCGGGCAAAACGTGAACGATCAATATTAAAATAATAAACGAAAACAACGAATCGTCACATCCGATGTTGATGTAATAAGTTTGGAAATAGTAAAATATCTACATAATACAATTATTCATCTTTGTACGTTATTATAATGGAAGAAATCGAGCAAGCACAAGTGACGGCAAAGACGTACATATTGCAATACAAAAATCAAAGATCAACGTGAGCGAAGGGCCACAGTCAATAATTACAATGGTGTCAATGATTTTGAAAGCATGATTGTGATCAAATCAACGATGATCTTGCAATGATTTCGAACTGTTTTAGCGTGGAAGAATAATTTTGTCATCGCGGTAGGATGTGTAGATACTGATAAATTTACCAAGGAATGATTCCTATCTTCCAGGTGGGTGAGATTTTGACACCATGCTTTGTTCAATGATATACAATAATGGTAAACCGAGAGGAATGCTCCTACACCCAATTTATCACATAACAATTTCGATCTTAGAGATACACTGCTAATGCTAAGCTGTAGTTACCTCATACTTTATGTTATTAAAGTGAGAAAATTCTTGATGTCGAAATTTCTGTGCTTCGAATTCTTGGATGTGAAGCCCATAAGTAGTCGATATCTATTTTGTTTCGACAACATTTCGACCTGAGTGAGGGCCCTCCTCAGGACGTTTATTTTATGAGTGTTTCATATTTAAGTATATATGAATCGGACTACAAAGTATCAGTAAATGTGTTGCAAATACCTGTGTTGTATGTTTGTGTGCATAGATGATTAACGAGAATGTATTAGGTATAGAAAATGCTGGTATTACAATTACATTGAGTATAAGCTTTGTACTCAAGTTATATCGATGATTGGAGACAATTTATTTATGCGTCATTTCAATTACTACTAATTTATTATTGTCTCTATAAGAGACTTGAAAAAAATGAAGAGATACCTAGTTCCTATCATTAATTATTTAATTATTATCTAAGCAAAGTATCGCCTGGTTTCCGATGAATAGCAGTACAGGGGTTCCAAGAAAACTTTCTGACTTTGTATAGTGGTGAAAATAACAAACAATCCATTATACAGCCTAGTGATGTTTACGGTACGGTCTTCAGAATTTTTCATTCTATAATTTGCAAACATGACCGTTATGAGTCAAATTGATGACAAAAACAAGTAAAATGTCACAAAGTTTGGAAACTCTGCAGTGTTAAGATGATTTACGGGTAATCTTTCATCTTGCAAAAAAAGAAAAGCAAAAAGAAATACAGTTATGTATTCTTTATGTGTGAAAAATAGTTTATCAAAACGAAATAATTTAGAAATCTATAATTCTTAAATAGATACTTTATTTGATTTCAATCGTTTGTTTGTTTCTCTTCCTTCTTATTGTATTTATTTATCAAAATGTTTTATATTGCTTGTTATTAGCGTTACCGTAATCCCATAGCACTGAAATATATGAATCCACAGGATAAAGTTCATGGGATCTATAGAGTTTATACGAATTTTTATAAGTCAGGTGAAAAAACATTTCGTTTAGTTGTATCATACTGAAAAAGTGTTGCCTCTATCGATCAAAAGCCGCTCCTGACTACACAGGAAAATGGGTTTAAGCCATCGTCACAGAAACAGAATTATTAACATAAAGTTTTATAATGAAATGAAAATCATAAACATTATTTTCTTGAATCGTAAAAACTCTCGCTCTCTCTATTTTATTTTTTTTCATAAATGTACGATAAAGACAACCTTTCGATTTAAATAGTAGCAGACGACTTCAGGGAAACAGTAATATCTCATTTCGTGTGCATTTGCTCAGTCGATATACTGTGCAAGCCAGCGGAAACCTTCTCCATATCCTTGTCTCTTCAGCACCGAACACATGAAAAGCTCCAATGGACGGCCGGGGATATCACTGCGCGATACTTTTCCCTAAAAAAATATATTTTTCTGAGTAATATAAGATACTACAATATAAAAGTCCGTGTTTAATTGCAAAAAAACAACTAACCAAATTGTTCAGACATTCAATTTGAAACAAAGTTATGTAGCATCGTAACATAGATATTCACCTTGCCAGTGGTTTGCCCATATAAGTTAAAGAAGTTCCTTAGCTCATCCTCGGACGCAGCTCCAGGCTTGTCTATTTTATTACCGAGAACGAGAACAGGGCAGGCACTAAGCTGTTCGTCGGTTAAAAGTACATCGAGTTCAGCTCTAGATTCCTGCAGCCGAGATCTGTCACTGGCATCAACCAGAAACACTATAGCATCGACCGCAGGAAAGTAATCTTTCCACACTCTACGTGCTGCAGAAAATAATTTGGTATCAAAGAAAATCAATTCAAGTTATATCTCATAATAATTCATGTTAAATCAATTCATGTTGGTATCTTGCTCGTAACAAAAATTGTATTTTCAACAAAACTACTTGCGATAAGTTGATCAAAAGATATTATCCTTCGGGTTTTCACTCATCATCGGCATTATTATTCAATGAATTCAACACAATTATGCAAATGAACATGTTTTCTCACCTTGAGTATGTCCACCAAGATCAAAGGTTGTAAATCTCATGTTACCAATGGATAATTCTTCAGAGGCTGAAAATAAGCAATAATTCTAAAATTTCTGCTTGTAATATGAAACTCGTATGCCTTGAGTTACCGAAAGAGAACAGAGAATATTTTTTACATACATAAGCGCTATTAAATGATACAATGAAATCTCTAGGTCACGTTTCATTAGGGGACAAATGCTTTCCTAATTTATGTGTACGTACATATGCAAAATAAAAAGAAACAAATAAATGTATGATCAAAATTCAGTGAGACACTTTTAACATCACTGTCCACTGAGCATCCTATTTAAATCACATGAAACGTATCTCTGTGCCAAAAAGCTAATATTGTAACGTAGCTTCTGAAGCAAAATTAAAACAGGGCTGGTTAAAGATGAATCTTGATAATACAATGACAATAATCGGTTGTTAGTTCATTGTTAGTTACTTGGATGCAACGTGGGCACATGTTGGGCGAGTCTATCATCCTTGAGCATGTGAAGAAGCGTTGTTTTGCCGGCATTATCCAAACCGAGGAACAGTAGCTTCCCACTTTTCTTCCATAGTCCTGAAATAGAGAAACAAACAAACGTCATGCATTTGTTATACATACAGAAACTCACGGTTCAACGAAGGCTCTACTGGATCTATGAGATTTTCATCTAGCACTGTTTTTAGCAATGATCTTCGGCCAGATTGAGGCAGTCCGATAAACACGAATCGTCCACGACACACAGGAACAGTTATACCTGTGAAACTGAACTCTTTCTGTTCTGCTTTTTGTCCATACCACATATTTTGCTGTTTATTATCGACTCATTGAAAAAATTGTACACCTCAGAGTTTTCTCAGTGTTATTGAACTTGCGTCAACTAATGAATAAATCCTACGACCAAAAAAGAAGTGAAAAGTTTCCACATGCTTCAATAGAACAAAGAACGTAAAAGTAAGCCGAAGATCGCACTTCGGATTAAGAATGCTCCACGGTAGATGTGTTAGAAAAAAATCATGATTTCTTTTATGAAATCGAATCGCCTATACGAGTAGGATATGAACTCGTATGTGAATACATTATATCAATATCCCCATCGGAGTTTGATAAGTGTTTGACCGTTGGTAAAATTTGTTCATTGGAAAGAACATTCAATAAAGATCACGACGGATCACTGCGTGGTATTGAAGTCTATATGTTATCACCATGTCTCTTTGTATCCCGATATCTAGAATTATATCAGTTTTTGAAATTCTGCCGAAGCGTACCTGACGTATGAATTGTGGAATTTGAACGGAGACAAGACGCAGAATAACGCAAATCGAGGCTCAAAATGATATTTCAGATAAAATGGAATCTAATTTTAATGGCATGTGGAATTTTTGTTCAGTTTTTTTGAGATAACATTTGACTATATGCTCCGAGATTTGGAAAAGAAATGATAATCAGGGAATATTTAGCCTTGTGTAATCTGTGTTTCAATCTTTCGATATATAAAATATGATATTCGAAAACGTGTGCTTACCAAGGTAACCAAGAACTCCTGTGAACCAGTCCCAAATGAACATGTTGTGTGTGGCGTTTACACGTACTAATAACTAAATGACTCTGCAGAAAAAGAAGAATCATGAGATGACGACGTGAAAAGTATTAAATACCAAGCTCATAAATACAAACTGCTACACGTTACATATGATAGATACATCTGCATACGTCGTAATATTAACCTTGTTCAAAAAATGGGCATACGTCAGAGAACAAAAAAACTCCCCAAAAATCGTCTAATAATAATTTATATAATAATTTTCGAAGGAATATAAGGATTTATTTGAGCAAATCCGGTAAAATGACAAATGATATTTTTCAGTAACAATTATCGATTAAACTTCTCGTGATGAAAAACTAGGCTAGCTTCAACAGACGAGCTCCAAAAATAACAAGTGTAATCCTCACGTCGATGCAGTTGATTGTGTTAAATATTAGAAAATATTTCACGATGATAACACTTTCGTTGTTACCGTGGATGAGATATTCGTAAGACAAAAGAATAATTGAACTCAACTCACCCAGTGCAAAAATGTGCGGAACCACTATAAAACAGTGAATAATCTTTTTCGTTCAACGAAACGTCTATCTCAAGGGAGAGCCAAATCAGTTGGCAGTTGGCACTAGGTGACGTCTACTTCCGTCCGCCATATTGTCCAGTCACTGTTATCTGTAGCGGGATATTTGAATCGTGTACGAACTACGAACATTCACGCGGATGGTAAGTTTATTTTACCACGTCATTGATCATCGAGGTAATTCATTCAAAGTTTAACCAGTGATTCAACGAACGACGATCAATGCCATGATTCATTTTTCGCAAATTCATGATTTACGAAGCTCACGTGTATAATGTATACCCGAAATTATAATAATAAACAATAGAGGTAACTATAATATGTGAGTTGTATTGAGGGAACATGAAACCAGAAGCGAGACGATGATTAAAGTGTTGATTGCATTGTTATACATTGTTGATTGAATTGTTACACATTGTTGAATTCGCTTCTGCAGCTTTCATTATTCCTTAAAGTGCTATTAAATACCCATTTGCACCGATTGTTACTTATTGTTCAAAGTATTGTTATCATCCGGAAACGCGATTCATCAGTACTCCTACACCACATATCCGATTTGGATGAAACTTTTTCGATTGGATGCAGTAGTTTGGCAGAAAGTGGCTAAGTATTTCATCTCCACAAATTGTGGGAGAGTTCTACCAGAAATTCAAGTTTGACCAATCTCACCTACCAACAAACCTGACCTAACAATTAGAAACTCCCTAAAACTCTGAATTTTCTCAAAGTTTTAGCGAGATGAAATAGTTAGCCACTTTCTGCTAAAATACTGCATCCAATCGGAAAAGTTTCATTCAAATTGGTTGTTTGGTGTAGGAGTGGGGACGAATCACGATTTCGAGTGACAACAATGCTCTCGACAATGAGTAACAATGGCTGCAAATGGATCTTTAATAGCACCTTAAGGTGAGCTATTAAGGTGCTATTAAGGTGCAATTCGTGGAGATGAAATACTCAGCCACTTTCTGCCAAAATACTGCATCCAATTGAAAAAGTTCCATCCAAATCAGATATGTGGTGTAGGAGTAGCGACGAATCGCGTTTCCGAATGATAACAATACTTTGAACAATAAGTAACAATCGGTCCAAATGGGTCTTTAATAGCACCTTAAGCCCAAGTACAAGTTCGTATTGATCGATCTAATCGTAGATTCATATCAAAGATACTTATACATATTGAATTTAAATTTGAATCTTGAGAAATTGAACATGCTGATTGTTTTTAAATTCATATTTGTTTGAGTTTTTGTACGTTATTGCCACTCGATGTGTCGATAACAGACATTATGATGGATGATAATTCGTAGAATAAATTCCGTTAGTACATGTTTGTTTCTCCTGTTCTGTACAGTACAGTACATTCATGCCTCGTTAAACTCCGTTAGATTCGGGAAGTCGATTACGGTATTGTATCACGTCACCGAGTTTATGCGGGGCGGCAGAATGTAGCCATTTTCAAGCACGCGCAATGAGTTGAAAACAAGCGCAATAGAAATAATGTATACACGCGTTTGTGACAGCACGGAGCGTTTGCTTTTTCCTACGAAATTGAAACTCACTGTCGAAACAATTATAATAGTATGAATTTATTTATCATAATATTCAAATGTTGTATTTCAATTTTACAGATCTCAACTTCGGTGAGATCATGAAATTAGGTGATAATCAAATAATCAATAAGTCTCATGACGTCAGTGGACACCTGCCTCAGCGCTGACGTTGCTCCAACAAGCATGCAATGCATAGAAAGACATCAAAAAGGAGCATGTACGTATAGCTCAAACTCTAATCTACTCCTATCCCGCAGTATTACCAATTGAAAATCCGATCACAATGAAAAGAATGATTATAAATCAGTATGTTAAATTATACAGTCAATCATTCAGTCGTCACGGTTTTATTTCAAGTATGTAGCCGAATGCTGAAAGATTATTTGCAATCTTCTGTTTACAGACTTGCATCACAGTACTCTAAGTAATTCAACATCAATTCGACAATTTCTCGCCGCCTTTAGTACATAAATTTCGCGTCTGTAGTTCATACGTAGCCCTCGGAACTAATTACCAAATTAATCGCTCGAATGTCTGGTCAAATATCCAAATATTGAATATGGTTGAATCATGCCTAATTAGCTCTGACATGAATATATATATAAACGCGCGTTTTATCTAAATACATTTTTCACCAAAAAACCAAAACGGATAACATTTTTTCCTCGCTGAGATTCAATCGGAACAGTATGGTCAATATTGGATTTTTTCCTCTCACAGACAGCTCCTCGATTTTACGCGAAAGGAGAATATTTTGTCCATAAATTCATCAAGACTCGGTTCACTTATTCGCTAGCTTGACGCTATACATAACTGCAAAAATTACATCAAATTCTGCCGTTGAATGGCTGTTGTCATTAGAAACTAACAAAAATTCAACAAATCAACCATGAAATTGCGCTTTCTGCAGTTATTTCACAGTTACGATAGCGCCAAGTTAGCGAATGAGCGCGGTATCACAAAAACGAACATTTGACGTCATTTCGTCGTTTTTCAGTCATCTTATAGGTAACTCTAAATAAGAACGAGAGCGTTTTATGCTACTTGGGAACGGAATTGAAATTGATATAATACCTACATATACACGAAGAGAATTTGTAGGAAAATTCACGATAATTTCCTAACACTTGTGAGATATACTTGATTATGAGGTTCGTCCTATACTGCAGTTTTGGAAACGTTGATACAATTCTGACGAGGTTTGATACAAATATAATTTTTCCCTGTATTTTGTATGGGACAGAATCTCATAATCAAGTATATCTCACAATTGCTATGAAATTATCGTGAATTTTCCTATTAAATTCTCTCCGTGTACCCGTGAGACATTTCTTATGAAATTCCAATATTTCAATATTTTACCTACACACTCGTTCATCATGCGCCACGTATGTAAATCCCAGGTATAATTGGGCTACCAAACTACGCCTACGGAAACTTAATGGTATATATTCAATAATGTAACGATGGTTCGGAAATAAGTCGTACGATTCAACATTATGACGGAATATTTGCATACATACATTTTCGCTGAGACTGTAGGGTACACCGTGGTGACACTATTTGCATGAGTTCTGATTTGTAGAATTCTTTTTACAAGGAAAGCTCTTGGTAATACGGTAGAATTATACACAAGGCCACCGCGGCGACGCGCGTGACTTTTGATCTCAGCTGAGGTCAAGCTCAATGGTTACCAACGATCAATTATTTTTCTTCCTCAATTAAGGGGAACGTGGAATAGGAAAGTCCACTCGTGCCCGGTTGCATAAAGGCGAGTTAACTCAAGATGCCGATTTGAATTCTAACCTGGGGTTGCCGGGTTAGAATTTAGTTCCCCATCGAAAGTTAACTCGCCTCTATGCAACCGGACATTAGATCTTATGAGGAGTTTGGCCCTAGTCAACATTATGTTCCATCTGTGTGCACATAGTACGAGTACATACAAGTAAATTTATATTTACGACCAGACCACTGACGGAAAAAGTGAAACATCCCCACCCATCGAGCGGCATGACAGTGCATGAAATTGAAGAAAATGGTATCAAAAATCACTGCCCCATTTTGTCTACGAAAAATCCGTGCACCAAAACGGCTGCCGATGTTCCACTGCACCGCGGAGAATATGTCAATCCTTGGCCAAGAGTGGAGGACGATTCTTGGAGTTGGGATCGGCGTAGCAGCGGCACGTCAATCTCTTGGCCAGAAGAAATGGAAGACGTTGCTACTAAGAAAGTGATCGAACAGTGGGAAGCTGTCCAAAGAACATTGTATGACGAGAATGACCAAGTTTCATCCAAGGGCTTGTTGGCTGAATGCATACAGTGGAGGACTCAGCGTCCTCATCTACGGGTTATCGGCAGAGGATTGCAGGGGCATGAGACTACGGATAAAAACCCTGAAGATCCCGGTTCGATGAGCGTTGAAAAGCTCAAGTACGATTCCTCGGTGGCTGAAGAAATTATTAAAGAACATAGCGTCGTCCCGACGAACGTAAGTCAATAATTTTATTCTCGATCCCGCGATTTACAAGAATTTCTGTAGTTTGATAGATAACTATCGCATTCGTGCACTTTTTACCAACGAAACTGAGCTTCATAATTTTCCTCTACACTTTTGATCTGAGTATCATTGTTGTAAATCAAATTTATGTGCTGTTCGCTTTTTTTGTCAAACACGGGTATAAATTTATGAGTAAAGTGAACGGATGAGCCCCGGTGTATCCTATTGATGGCCCATGCAGATACCATTGAGACAAACTACAGAGGATTCCCCGAATGGAGAGTGCCGAGAACAGATGGGGAAAGAAGTCCTGGATCTGATTCTTGACTTTATGTGCTCTGAACTATTAGTGAACAACGAGGAAGAGGAATCCTTGAGTCAAAATTTAGACACGGTCCTAAGAATCACTCCGGCGCCGACTTACAGCGGTAGAAATCATCTACGGAATCACAACACCGTGAATGAATTTGTTATCCCTAGTCACCACAGAACGAAATTGAACAAGGATGAGAAGAGAGACGAATCCAATACCTCTGAAATGCCAGAGCGCTTGCCGGAAGTTCACAAGCACAATTTTCATGTTGATAAAAGCCCTAAAGCGTTTGTTGGGTAGGTCGAAAATCAGCTTTACATTGAAACTAATTTACAGCTGAATAATCTTTGTTGCTCTTCGTTCATTTTGATTGCTCATCAATTTATCGTCGATCACTTTGTGCGGTGGATCGAGAAATGTAGCCGAGTCTGTAAAAGCCCGGTATGAAGGGATGTGGACTGATTATTCGTAAAACATTTCTTAGGAGGAGCAGTGTAATGTCAGTTTCCGCTCGGAGGCAAAGAGATATAAGAGATATTGCTGCTGATGGTACACTAATAAACAAAGATAGACTTTATACTCCACAATTATCCAGGAACGCACTTGGTACTGTTTTTACTGAAAAAATAATCGTTAGTCCTGTACCGTTTGCAACTAGTACCAAGGAAAGTTTTTCAACACTGAAAACTACGCCAATTAGATCCATGAGATTATCTCTAGAAACTTCACTGTCGCAAAGTAAGTAGGATATGAAAAGTTGCTTCGTAAAAATGTACATCGAACATCGGGCTATGGATATGGGATCGCAATAAAATAAAAAAATTGAAAAATACCGACAAACTCTCAGACGTTGAGTATTCTGCATTATCAAATTCTCCCTATTCCCAGGGTCAGCTAGAAGCATGAATTCCGGTTTCAACGCAACCGCTGCTCAAAGGGCAGGTCTCCTTCAGATACCGCACGCTCATTCCGCATGGCAAGCACCAGTGTGTCCAACTGTATGGCCTAAGAATGTCAAATTGGATCCTATAGATATAACGAGGCTGCCCAGTACCCGGCGAAGGTCCGTGTATGAGTCAAAATTACTTTTCTCCATCTCTCTTTATAGTCTCTCGAGATTTTTTTAAATTCCTTATACATTCCGTTCGGAAAGTGAGGTATCAATGCGGGGCGATTTCAAGAGTCAGAGCGAGAAGGCTGCTTCGAGAATCATGACTAATTCATTATTTTTGCGTCTTAGATCCTTGGCCACGTCCTGCAATCAGCCACGAAGATATCGTAACTCTTTGAGTCCGCTTCCACGTGAAATAATGCCAGTTTCACCTCTGACCATTCGGGAATCGGATATACAAAGTCTTGAAATTCACGGGAAGCAAATAGCTAGACAAAAGTCGAGGCTGAGCATCACGAGTGCCGGTTGGGACACGAGTCCACGAGATATTAAGAAATTGGGGAAAAAATTTCAAAATAATAACGAGAGATGATGAGGTTCGGAGATTTTCTCGATATAAAGGAATCCCGTCTCGTTTTGAAGTGGAGTCGAGTACGTCGTCCATGATAATCATGGAGCAAGATCGCCGGTAATACTCGGCAATTCAAGCTCCACGGAAACGGTACCAAGATTCGTTCCGAGATATGCAAATGTCGGGGTGGATGCTCGATGCTTCGGTCAAGTTTCATCCAACTTCACCGTTGTGTTGGATCTCTGTGAAATCGGTAACGCTAGATATATATCCCATAAGATGTTGGTAAGTGTTGAATATTTCGTATTCTAGGTCTAGATTAAATGCCTCCGATATTATACGTGTCTATTGATTGAATGTATAATCCTCTGCCGAACAAAGTGGCTCGAAGCAATCGCAAACATCGACCTTCTCTTTATCTGGCCGATTATTTGACTCCTCTTGCCGCAGAAAAAGCCGCAACGAAAATATTTGTTCAATGAATTAGTTGGAATAACACTCACGACCTCGTAACCATAGTCTCGAGTTGGACCATGGAGACGCTTGTCTGAGCTTCCCGTGTATTTGTGTACCGCGAGTAGCCGAGGGGTAAAAATAGAAGGCCTCGAATTTATACGTAGGTACACACATGCATTCGCTTCAGCAAGCATGTCGATTAATACATCTGGAAGTATAATACAGGGGAGACGAGAGATGGGGGAAACTGGAGGAAATCGAGGCACTGAGGAGGAGAAAATATTGACGAAGGCTCGTGAATCCGTTGTCAATGAACTGATCATATTGCAAATATTTGTACATGTCTGATCTTTCGATTCATATTGCATCAACTTTCCCGCTCCATTCTGTGATCAAGAGCTTTTTACAAGGTACATACTCATATCTGTCATAGTTTACCTATAAGCACGTCGCGTCAGTTGGATTTGATTGATTGTTATTAGTATAATGGATGCGAAAGCTTCTTCTCTGCATCGTCTGAAACTCCCACCAAGTGTTTGTACGTGTATATCTGTGTAATGAATATGTAAATGATATTTTTCTAAACTACGTGGGTGTTAATATTTTTGAATAAAATACTATGTCGTAACTATTGCGAGTGCCGTGATTTATTAAACCAAGATCACACATCGATTCTAATTTTATCATTAGTGTTGGGTAAACATGCTGTCGCTAAACATACTATGTTCAGATCCTTATCGGTCATTCAAATTTTGTATGTAAATGGCGCCCCAATTTGCAAAAATTATTCCAAGTATCGGATTATTATTTTCTCTACAATGAACATGTGACGACAAAAACGTCAGCTGAAGCACGTGAGAAGAATGTGCAATTACCGTTGAAACTGGGGGAATTCGAATCGACGATAATTAGATCCAAAGATACGCAGGTGGAGTACGAAGAAATTTCCAAGAGTCTTCGCGGTCAAATCCCAGAGGTAAAGAATAAGGTACGTCAAGATGAAACGACCTCTGATTTCTGAAGTACATCTACGTTCAGGTATTGGTATAGCGAAGTTGGAAGCGCCGACGCGAGCTTTCGGCGCGTTGAATTGCAAAAGCTCTAAAACCTCACGACCGAACAGCAGTTGCGCGCGAACTCGCGGTGTGTCAACAACTTGACGTCAACTTCATCTTCCCCCGAGCCCTTACCCAAAACCACCCCGAAAAATCGCAGTGATCTATAGCGTTGTGATAGTGGTTTTTTTTTATGTTGGTTCGTCACCGATTTCTTCACGTGGAATTGAACAACGAACTTCCCCATGGTGACTGATGCGAAGGACTTCGAACTCTTGGGAGATCCTTCAAAAATGACAGGGTACAGCAGACCACCTGAAAACAAATTCACCGCC
This sequence comes from Phymatocera aterrima, assembly GCA_963170745.1. NCBI lineage: Eukaryota > Metazoa > Arthropoda > Insecta > Hymenoptera > Tenthredinidae > Phymatocera > Phymatocera aterrima. The sequence continues at coordinate 14,624,559 of OY720662.1, forward strand.
GTAACTAGGGTTTTGGGAGTATGCACTGCTGTCGGTAAGTATAATACTAGTAACAAGATTATAATTATGAGAACTTGAACTCTCGATAAATCGTTTCAATCGCGCGGACTTTACTCGTTATATTTCACTGTATGTATATTCGTTCGTTATTAATTATACCTATGACGAACGAGCCGCCGATATCCGTTTGATTACCGTTCACGCGTTCGCTTCGAAGCGAAAGGTATAGAAACTTCGTTGGTCAATCCGTCCTCGATGCATCACTTTGTGCATCGCAATTATATTGCACCGTTGATTTAAATAGATTTCACAGCTGACCACAGGCGGGGGTTACGAAGAGCTGATCTAGTCGAGTAATTATCTTCCTCTGAATTCGGCGGTGTGTAATTTTCATTATCGTGGCTTTGGATGCCTCGAACTTATGTTATGCGGAAACTCTAGGGATCTCGCCGCATACATGTCACACGAATGAACGACGTGTGATACGAGTGGTGTTCAAGCCGGTGTCTTGGTGTTATACCTCACTTCGCAGGACAATGCCTGCTAATACGACGACATACATGAATAGGACACCGGAAGAACCAGGCCTACGAATCGACCGAGTCTATTGCTTGCGCGCTGAAACTTATGGATAGCACTCCAAGAGAATGTCCTCAACTCCATTCGAATGGCAATTTCGATTTAGAACTATGCAAATCTATAACTACGTATAACTTCTGGCTCATGCATATCAATCGATGAGTGACATTCGTTAATTGACCGAGCAAAATGAGGATCGGTATAGTATTATAACTCCTGAATCAGCGAGTATCTCGTGAAAGAATTATTGTGCAATTCATGGCGTTAGCGGAGCATCGAGGTTTCGTATAAAAATCCTTGCGGCTTTGCAGCGCCCGAGGGATACAGTCATACGAGGCAGGGGCGAGTTCGAAGTAAAGATTATTCTATGTTTTAATCTGTTATACATATGCGCCTATCTACGAATGTGAAGGGGGATGATAAACAGAGACAGAAAATATAATACAATTCAAATTTTGCAAGCTCGCATGTGGACGCACACATTTGTGCCATCGGGTGCGATTCCTTCGAAAGCTAAAATTGGGCTCATATTTATACATCGCCGCCTCAGGTTGTTTGCTGGAATCGAGTATAGACGTTGTAGTACGTGTGTTAAATTGTTGAATATGACGTATATGCTATTTTCCTCCGTTTGACACGTACGCGCATACATACAGACTAGACACCTACGGAGTCAAAGTTTCACAGCTACCTCCACCGACCGCCTATGTGTAATCAAGTTCCAAACTCTGCACCACTGCTCCGGGTAATTTGCGTCCCCAACACCGACGTACATCCCGAATGCGAGTTGCTGGATCATGACGCGTTGAATGCTTCTTAGTTGTTCCAAATTGCATTTGATAGTTAGATTATACACATAGTGATCATAGAAACGTCGACTTCCAGCTTACTGAAATGTACTCCGAGAGAGTAAAGCTTGTCGATGTTACGAGTATTGTAGAGTCATGAGATGTGGGCAGGTATACGTTATACAAACGTAAACTGTGATGAGAATCTTACACATTTTAAGAAAATGTTATAATCATGACGCGAGTCACGATTCTCATCGAAAACTTTTTGACTACGTGAACAAACGCTGTTGAAATCTATATCACCTATATATTATAGTATATGAATCAACATCTTTGAGTTTTATATTCATCACGCGATTCTGTTGAATCTTTTCTCATGGAAAAAATCTGTTGATTATATGCCGCCCACGTACGCCGTTCATGATGAAGCTTAACGAGGCGACCGCGACGTGTTGATGACTGAGGGCGGAGCATACTTTGAGATTCATCACTTGCGCTCCTCGGGAGTGAAGGGGCGAGTAACGTTGCATGTTGAATGATCCTCGATGAATATAGAAACCGATGATAACGGAAAACTCTTTCGTTGTCTTTGCCCGGAACTCGTGAAATTATAGTGATTTGTAATCTCTTTGGTTTCAGTTTAGTGTTTTGGATAAAAGATATAAAAAAAGATATGTCAGTGAATCAGATAGATAATACTCTGAGTCGGGTATATAACTAATGAAACTGGTGTCTCGTGGATAAGCTTCAGCATCACGTGGATCAGTTTGTCAACATGACAATCGAGTTGAACTCGCCCAACAAGATTGAAATTTCTAGAGACAAGACAAGATCGTGCGAAAGTCAATGATTTGATATCTGTAGGATGGATGAACTTCGGACGCGGCAGCTGATCGTCACTCATTTTGATTCTTTGGATATCAGGATGCTAGAATTTCTGGTATATCCGAATGAAATATGGTCTGAACTAAATCAAACGACCTCTCCTCTGTCCCTGTCAACCATCTTTACTGCTGAAGTTCCAAACAAGTTTCGAATAAATCAGAAAAGGTCGTATTTATTATACATGGCGCGTACTACTACCCTACACCGGCGTTATTACATGAACCAACCGGTGGCACATGGCATTCTAGATAAAACGAAGAGGGAAAAAGAAGTATAAAATGGAACAGAATCAAATGAGTACAGGCCTCGGGCCATGACCCTCTTCTTGAACCCTTTTTTTCTGAAAAATGTGACCTTCGAGGGCAGAGCTCTCTTGATTTGGTGCACGCTCGCGGTCGCTTTTTCTTTGTGCTTTTACGTCATTCTATTTCTTTTTCTCTTGACATTTACATGAAATCTCATATATATTTCCTTTGCTTCTTCTATCCCTAACTCAAATGTAATGACTGTGGTATAACACTGTGGCCAGAAAAGTTGGTGAAACATGTATGAAAAGTGTAGAGCAGGCCGTCACAACGGAATAAAGAAAAAAGGAAAAACAAAAACCGAAGAAAACAAAGTTTTGTAGTTTAACTTTCTCGAAAGGATTAAGGTTCACGTCTTAACAGCGGATCTCCCACGTGATACTCCGGCGTCCTACCACCCGATATAAAATCTTTCCCTACACAGGGTTCGTCTAGGTGTTCACGTGAGGAAATGAAATATTCATGGAACAGCAGATGTATCGGCTTGGGGGACGTCAGAACTTTCTTCGAAATGAGATATCGATGTAGTACCTACCGGGGCGAAGCGTCGGGTGACATTTCCTCGCTCCGAAACTACATTAATTGAAAAATCGTCAAATTTTTCATGAAAAATATTTTCCATCACTTGATGCTCTCGCTCAGCACATGAATAAAATTAACAAGCACTGAAATTCGTCGGCCTCCGACGCCCGAGTACCAACTCACAATCAGTAGCCAATGTAATAAAATTTTGCTGAATATTCGGGAGCCAGAAAAATTGGTGGAATCGGAGAAATAGCACATTTACGCAACGTAGAACAATTTTTAAGTTTCTTTCAGCCAGTACAGACGACGAGGATCACTGATGAATAAATCTTTCACGAAAAATCAGCTGCAGGCAGACGAATAATTGATTGGATATCATCAATCAAGTTTCAAGTTTGGACATCTGTCCGCAGTTTACGCTATTGCAAAATTACGCATGAAATTTGATTTGATTGACTACACATCGAATGGCATGATAGTACCTACTGCAGCCGAAAGTACCCTCGACTGTCTATTTCAAACAATGTATGGGATAAAGCGTTAATTACATTCCCATCGTAAGTTATCCACAAAGTGAAATGGTATGTTCAAGTCTACCCCGTGCTGTATTTCCGATTCCTAGTGCGTGTGGGCTGCTCTGCAGTTACCAGCCGTACATGTACGTGTGTCTATTAATCGCTTGGGCCTGGGCTTCAGCTCTTGAGCACGTGTGCGTAACTATGCTGCTGTAGACCCCACCGGTCGGTGGCTAGATAGAGGTGTTCGGGTACATCGATAAACCACTTTGATTTATGCGTCTGAGCCGAGCTATTTTCTGCATGTGCGGACATGTACGTACTGCGTACTTATCGCCGAAATTTGAAGCGTTTGAAAATTTCACGGGAGATTATATCTGCCGCTGCACTCGCATCGGATTGGAAATCTTTTTAATCGGCACTCCATTCGATTGCTCTCGTTATGACATCATACGGATTGCATAATGGTTCAGCAAATCGATATTGAACGCTCTGTAAAATCTTCTCAAATTTGATGTGTCGTCTGACGTTCAGTCGCTCGAGTACCTACACGTTCGCGTTGCGGTGGGCTAAAAAGCGTCACGATATCTGTTTTCCTTGGTACCACCTCGGGAACCGTTTTAATCATGCGAAGGAGTACATCTCCACCCGGAAGAACGATATCGCTCAAGATTTAGAGGTGGCTCATCTGTTTTTACGCGTTTTCATTTGATTATTATGGGGAAATACAATTTGCGCTACTAATCATCGGATAACTTGATATCGACAAATTATCACAAAAATCCCGAGAGCATAAACTCGTACAGGATCGTATGATTCCGCTACGGACGAAAATTCTGGGAGGCAATTCGATAAATTCAACCGTTCAATAGTGGTGACAAGCTATAGTTCAGATATCAAACGGTTTGGCTCATCGAATTGGTGACAAACGACTTTGTTCGTCGAAAATTCAATGCTTTACAAAATCATGTTTTCTAGACTTCTGTGGTATAGCAATGCCAAGTTTAACAGGGCAAATTGCATTTTCCTCCGCTAACCAAATAGAAAATCCAAAAAATTGACGAACTGCCTCTAAATCTCAGACGATATCGTACTCTCAGTGGGAGGTATATGTTTGTGCATCGCTCTAACACTTCTTGGCTTAGCACCAAGAAAAACGAATACTTCATCCGCAGTGTTGCAGTTATACCATTGCATATTCTTGTGAGCCGCAGTGTTTTTTTGAAATTTTGCTACGCGTTTGACATGTGCTTCACCCGTTGATTTTCATGTACATCCAACAAAGCTCTTTTCTTTCGGTACCTACACCATTTGCATTTCTTCAATTTTCTGAAGCATGGTTTACACGTTCGTACCTCGCATTTTCGTTGCTTTCCTCTAATCGAATCATTCTATTCATATCTTTTCATGGTAATATAAGCTCGAGTTATCGTGTTTCACGACAAGGGCATTCCGAAATTCCATCAACTCAGACAGGGATGAAATTTTTGTATAATTATAATTCGTATATGACGTGAGGTAATCTAATTCCACAGAAGTCGTATTCCCTACCTTGAGCCTGGATGGATATTTTTAAACAATATTCCTCTCTCACTCAGATATTCGTCCGAACGTCGACAACACGTCGTCTCAAATCGCAAGGTATGAGAAATCGTTAATTGAAAAAAATGAAAACAATCCATTTTGTTGTTCTTAGACGAATATAAAGCTGTACCAAGGTGCCGAGAATGCGGAATACAGGTAGAGTGGAGTAGACTGATCTGTGTTATCCCAACCGTAGCTCCTCTCCTCACCTACGGATATTCTTTCTCCCCAATTTCGTAAAATTCTTCGTTGAAACGCCATCAATAATGTATGGAGCCGTTAAACAAATGCTGCTGTTGATTCACTGTAAAATACGTAACTTAATTGATACGGTTTTCCAGCACGCTAATCGAATTGGGAAATTATTCCAACTTCCGTCACCTTTTTCTTCTATTCGGAGAATGTGAGTTTACAAGATTGTAATTGTAGAGCATGGTACTTAAAATTCGTTGTTCGAGTTATCGATATTGGCTTTTACATCGTTATCGAAAGTAGTTTGATCTGTTGCCGCGTGCTCGTGCATATATTTGACTGTGAATTAGAGAGGCAATAATTCTACCGTGAAGGTTTGGCTCGCGAGTTGATCTGTTATATTTCCTCATATTATTCGGCGGTTCTTGCATCGATTAATTTTCCTAATGGATAATAATTCACCGTGTATGTACACCTAGACCGTCTAAAATATCTAGGAAAATAGCGTGGGAAGTTTGTTACTAATCGTAGGATATAGTATGGAAAGTGATTTTGAAACGATGCGTGAAATGATATTACTCCTCAAAGACAGCAAGTCTCAGCATTTGACGAAAAATTGAATACAGAAAAAAACAAAATATTATGCAAAAGAACTTCGCTTTTCTCAATCGTCTTATTCCTAATTCGTCGTTTTTTACTTCGGTGCTTCAATGATTTGTAGAAAAGTAAGATAGCTATATCAGTAATCACGTTTTTTGTGGAAAGTAGAGCGGTTTCGAAATGCGTCATATACCTACAAGTGATTCTCATTCGAAATGAATCTAATCAACGGGATTAATTATGCCACAGCAGTGGAGATAATGGCGAAAGGAAAAATACATCGATGCAATAGTGCAGTTTATAGTTTTGTTCTAGCATCGACGCGAAAAAAGCAACTCTATTTTGAAAAGGCATTACTTCTTGTGACGTGGCCGAGCACTTAAACCGAATATACAAACTTTTCGCACTCCATTGACGCAACCTGCACAATTATCTGATGACTGTGTTGCATAATGTGGCCGTGTTATGAGTTTACCGATATAGCAGTCGTAGTAGTTACGGTGGTCAGACGTATCATGAGCTCACGGAAATTTGTCATTTTGAAGTATGTATTATATTCAACTTTACCGGTTGCGGATGGCAATATTGCGAGCGAAATGTAGATAACGGTCTTCAGTATTCAAAATCGATTGCTTATTTGTGACACGAAAAAATCGTGCTTCGAGTTGGCGTAACGTTCACGACAGTCAGAAGTAATGGACAAAGAGTACCAAGGTATTTTTGCACATCATTTGTTCGAGTTCATTCAATGGTCGCAATACTTATAGGTATCTACGTACTGTGTTATATCCTTTTTTTATTCGCTCAAGACTTGATTCCAAAGTGCCTCTCACATTGAGCATTCGTCAAATTGACGTCCGGCTTGTCTTTCCACTTCAAAGTTCAAGAGTTATTGATATTTTTTCCAAAGTCTGAGCGTTTCAATTGTTCAGTTCGCCGCGAAACCAATACGAGTAATATTTTTGTCATAATCTCCGTTGATTCGCGTACCCCAGTAGCTCAAACCTCATGAAAACCAGTGGAACACACTTCATAGCAGACAGGACCCCTGAAGCTTAAACAATTCATCAATTCACTAAACAATTCATTCATCAATTCATCATTTCGAAAGTACTGACCCCTAGCTTTCGAAGCGTATAACTCGTAGGAAAAGAGTTACAAAAATATGGTACAATTATCCTTCTCTCGGTAATTGGTTTGTTATTTATGTCCGTTGACGTGAAAAGAAGTTTGATATTTTCGGTGCTTTTTCAAACGATCAACGTCTGGCAGCTGCTTGCCATTCGGTGAATAGTTCCTGAAAAAATATCTGGATTTTTCAAGTGATGCACCGACTTTTCGAAACATTCAGCCGCAAAATAATTGATAATATGTCTAACCGTTCGGATGTTATCAACAAAGATATGCCGCGGTGCTATCTCGGCAACGAAAGACGATCCGAAATTGTGAAAAAATAACAATAGTTTTGGGTACTTTTAACACAAGTTCGTTACGATAAAGTCTATACGTTTTACTCCATAGCACTATCTTTTCTTCTGTATGTGACCTCTACTTTTGCAACCTATTTCACACATTGCTCCATATTATAGTCTTCTTGACCAACAAATGTTCACTAATTAATGTCGCCTGTACCGAGGTAACGTTATTTCCGTTGATTAGAAACGTGGGCAGTGGGTTCGTCAAAAAATGTTGACACGCAAAATCTTCAAAGTCTCACACCATTCTCGATTTCAGTACTACTTGCGCCGGATTACGATCTTCAAGGGTGTCGCGAGAATCAATTCCGTGCCTGGATTTCTCCGCTATGACATGTGGTTACACTCGTATCCGCGACTGCCACGGTATTCAGGTTTCTGCCGAAATTTGTTGAGGTTACTTCCTTACGGAAACTGTGCTTGGGTGGTCATGTAACACCACTTGAGCGGTGCACTTTTGAAGCGAGCAAAAATGCAAATAAGTTTTCGTCGTTAGTAAATCAGAGTTGCTATGATTATATATATATGTTAATAACATCTGAACGGTGAGACAAATTATCAATTTATTTGCAGCGGAATGTTCCTGAAGAATTGGTCCATCGCTGAAAGAATCGGCATTTTTTCCAGTAGCTATCAACCGAATGGCAGGCAGTTGGGGTTGAGCGTTTGAAAAAGTACCGAGAATAACGCACTCGCTTTCACTTTAACGGAGATGAATAACAAACCAATTATCAAACAAAAGAATTGCATTTTCGCGAGGAAGTGTAGAAATCTTCAAACTCGCGGATGCTTCTTTTCCTATATTCTTGTGATTTTTTTTCTGCGAGGTATACACTCCGAAAGCTGGGGGTCAGTGCTTTCATCCGAAGTCGAAGAGCGTGCTGCTGAAACTGAACCTTATACACTACTGTTCTCGGAGATTTTATGGTTGCCACGGATCTGAGGGGCTGCAGGCAAGTGCAGCGGAGATTATAAAATAAATTACGTGAAAATTTCGTTTGGAAGCAAAAACGATCCGTTTAACTAGTCCGTTTTGCAGCGTGGCTGTCGATAACCGCAACTGGTGCGCCGCGTGCATATCGGCGCGTGATTCTCGCCATATTCGGCTCAGTAAGTAATTTCTAATAGCTGTGCCATTCTTATAGCTACAGTCCGTGAACTTTTACACACACTTTTCCTTAGAATCTTATACTTCGATCGGTCGAGTGTAAGAAAATGTAACAAAAGCGTGAGCAGTGTAGCTAAGAAGAACAAACCTCGTGAGAGCTAATGCAAGCCCATGCGGTTCTAGGTTCTTATTGCTGAAGGAACCTACTTCACGTATTCAACAAATACTGCATATTGCCTACTATTCTCCTCGCGTCTTGCATCAATGTTGAAATGACCGAATTTCAGTATAACTCAATTCGGCATTCCGGCGATTGTGATGACTATACTTTATCTTCAACTAGGATAAACGATACACGCACGTAATTCGGGATGAATCAATAAATGATCCGTGAATTTGCTAGTTTGCTAATCACAAAAAATTGTTTGACGATGGTGAGCGTGTCTTTGCTTGTTCGGCAGATGAATCCGTCGAACGGAATTATACGGCGTATCAAAACGTGTGGAAATATTTCCGGTCATAATTTCCATCATTATTATATATCCCGTACCAGGATGGAGCGTATAATACACCTATGCCGCCTGGATGATCAGTGAAAATCTAGATTAACCAGGCAGGTCTCTGCACTAACAGGGCAGAGAGTGCATGTCACCGTGCACGCGTTCTTTTGATGATATAAAATTGTCATCAGAGCGTGTTGACGTCAACGAGACTCTTTGTATGAAATAATGATCGAGACTTGGGATATTGACGGTAGTATGACAGTCGAAAAATATTTCGTTCCATACGGCTCAACCCCAGGCATCGATATCCAATCAGCAGCCCGAGAGGTAGGGAAAAGCTGAAAAATTGGGCTTTGAAGTTTTCAAAGAGTCAATTTGTTGTAGAAACATCGAAACGAATTCAAACTCGAGGTTATGTATCTGTTCCAGAGGCTTTATTCTCCTCCACGATCATATTTGGTTTACTTATGTATGTCCGTTGCAGGCAGAAACGTCTTCGACTTTGCCTATGCTCAATACACTGATGATTCAACCATTTGCTCATCGAATGTATGAATACTGGGGCCATAGACATAACCAGGAACAGTATTTTCATCTACCAACATCGAATTAGTGGTTTGCATAATTGAGCGACGTGATTGACGATTGGCCTATTTTATACATGTGTATAGCACGACAGCCACGGAAACAATTCGATCACACTTCTGTTGTGGAAAGGTAAAACAAGCCACCAGTCAGATTTTTGTGACAACTGTGTTATTACTGTAATTGAAAGCCATGGAACAGAATCTCATATATTTGTGATTTTATTCCCGGGTACATCCGTGAGGGAATTTTGGTTTATTCGAGGGTATGTAGCACGGTGACCCATGTATCGTGGAAAAGGCAATTTGGTTCTGTGGTTGAATTTTGATGAACAACCGACGGTTTGTTTGTCAAAAATGGATTAAGTTTGGCTGCGAGATTTTGATCGAATTTCTTTTTAACGAAATTCAATGTGCGCGTATACTTCGTTGAAAAATCAAGCCCAAAAATGAAAAATTGCGTTTTCATCAGATATCCACTTACGTTTCGAGGTTTGGAGAATGATTCATTCCGACCATTTTTAAACGGACGTCGGAATATGTGTGTGTGCGATCAGATTTATATCCGACGATATCTCGGGAAGAAATGAACGGATTTCGACCGTTAATAGACCAATCAACGCTGCAGGGTTGCGTAGCTTAGAACTGGTCAGACTTTGAGATTAATGGCTTCAGCAGTTTCTCGGTTATTCGAAAAAGACTAGATGGTGGAATGTTTTTTCATTGATGATATCTTGAGAACGAACCGACGTAGTTTGACATTTAATAGACCACTTGGTGCGGATTAGGACCGATTGAATTTCGAAATTGATCTGTTTATCAGTTCACGAGTTATTCCGAAACGAAGATGTCGACTTGTTATTTTATTTCATTTTTTCAATTTTATTTGATCGATGCAATTTGAATACCAACTCGAGACTCATTGAATTTCTAAATTATTCGACTCTTGAGTTATTTGTAAGGAAAACAGTGAAATATTATAGGCAAAAATCACACATTAGGGCTGGCCCATCAGGGTCTGCGGAATTACCGGATCTTTTTACTTCGTTGACAGTGAAGTTTCATGTCATGATTCTTTGTGCAAACGCCTCACTTGAAGCCGGATTCCTATGTCCACTCAAAGCATTTTTGAGGTTCCTTCTAATCCCATATTGCTTAGATGAGAGTCTCGGTGTCAACATAGCCCAAATGCTTTCCCACACACAGAAATAGGATTATTTGTTTTATAGACTCCAAACTGATCTTACATCCCAGTCTGGTAGCTGAAAACATCGAATAGTATTTCATATTTGAGAAAAGGTCTTAGTCAATCCATCAGAGGCACAACCCAATTTTTTGAAGATCTTTCTTTTTCATCTAAAAAAACTATTTTGAAACCGAATATCATATTATCCAGAACTCACCCTCCACCCTTCGAACGAACGTATCACTCGAATGGCCTCACGTGCGTTTTCGCAAATTTTCGCAAGCCCAGTTTTCGTGAAGTTGGAAATTTCTTCCAAGTCGATTATTTCGGGAATATTGCTTACAGTTTCACATCAGTTTCACAATGACAGCTACGTTAAATTACGCACGGATACCTGGACGCGTCACTTGAATATTGCGGAGGCTCTATGAGCAGCTTTTAGATCTTAGACCATGCAACATGTTAGAGTAGGGTAAATGCAATTTTTCTATGCAAGTTTCGTGTTGCACAGACCAGTGGTGGAACACACAGTAAAACAAGACCTAACACCAGCTTTGACTGACCATGAGTCTAGTGAACATCGGTTTGTTACTTTAACGGAAACGGTAATTCGCTGATGAAGTTACTGATGCCGTATCACTGGGTTCAAAATTTTCCCCGCCAACAGACTCAGATCAAGATACTTTGATCAACATTGTTAAGAATGGGGAAGCTCGATTAACGTATCATCTGTTCCCGGTGAACATAAAAACGAACTTAAATTAGTTTAATAACATAGATCGTTCTATTCGTGAAAGAAAGCATATCAGTATGGAGGACCGTTTTGCCGCATAGAAACTCAATAGAACACGCCAATTTCTCTGAAATAATAATAATATTTCCGTCACCACGGCGGATGAAGATAATGTCACAGTAGCTCTGAACGTAACTATCTTCGTTTAGAGTCTAAACAGAGTCTAAACACTCTCAAAATCAGGTCTCTATTCACCGACACTGCTACACATAGAATAGTAAAGGTCGTCGCCCACTATGCCACGACGCGGTGAATCGCGGCGAATCGTTGCGAAGCGCTCGGAAATTTTTCAATTGTGCGGACACTAGAGCAGTTCATTTTTTCCCTTCTCGAATAAATCTCATCCGTTGATACGAAATAAAATCATGAAAAATTTGTGCACGGATAGCTCCCGATCGAGACGCTGCGGCTAGACACAGAGGAAAAATGTACAGGACCGAACTAGCAGAGCAGAAATTGGAAAAGAAAAAAATTGCTTTAGTGTCCGCACAATCTAAAATCTTCCGAGCGCTCCGTACGGCTTCGCAACGATTCGCCGTGATTCGCCGCGTTGCTCATCGCCGCGCCGCGGCATAGTGGGCGACGACCTTAAGTGAGAATTCGTTAGTCTCGTTACGTAAAACTTTTTGTATAATATTAGACACGTGGAATACCAATCGTTTCTTATCAAAACAATGCAACGAGAATGAGCTAACGCAAACCAACTCTCATTTAGCTGAGGGATATGGTCTACCAAAATTACGTAAAAAAGACATACCAATCAGGCCTATTATCCCGGCCATAGGTGATCCAACATATTTTATTTCGAAGTTTTTAGTTAACTTATCAACTCAGAGTATACCGACAGCGGGATTCTCACGTTTGGGCTGGATTCTTACGAACACAGTCGGAAATTGATCGGGAACTTAATGACTTTAAAGTTCGACACACTCTTGAACTAAAAAACGAGGGATGGTGTTTAACTTGGTCAGGAGAGCTATTCCCTTATCCCACTCCAAGCTCCATACCGACAATTCAAACTTGCTACGAGATAATAACTAACCGGATACATTTTTTTAAGGGTTTGTAACTAAGAGGTCGAGGCATGCGAGATCTTGGAATCTATATATTATAGTGATGTTAATAATTGTTACGTTGACTAATCCTGAGCAGATCACCTCGGTCATCTATGTGGTCAATGCTATGCCTCGGAAAAGAAACAAGGTCGTTTGTCTACGATACATTAAAGGTTCTATTTCGAGAGATTTGGTCGTTCCCTTAAAAATTTGACTGTACCCCAGTCCCACGTGTTAATAAATGGTTGATTGTAAGATCGAAAGCTACCAAGAGCAAATGCTGTACCAGCGAGCAAGATCAATGTAATGCAGTTTATAAGATTCAATGTAACGACTGTCCAGCCTCCTATGCTGGTGGAACTGAACGTGGTCTTGGGACTAGGCTCAACGAGCACAAAGACAACATAAAAAATGATGCAGAGGAGCTCTCGGTGGTTTCCTTACATCAAACCCAATTCAGTCACTCATTACAGTTGAAGAGAATCGCCTCAGAAATGCCGCACATCAACCTGCAAGCTGATGGCCTTAATGAAGAAGTAGAAACCAAAACATTGCATATACCCTATTCTAATATGCTGCATCGTCTTCTTCTTCTTTCCTTCGTGGCTATCACCTCCTTTGAGAGGTACGTGCCAGTTATAATATATACTGCATCGTCGAAAATCTGAAAGTTGCTCATAACCTCTGTTACAGGCTTTCTTGTAATGTTGGGGGTCTGCGTATTCTTCATTCTTTGCGTTTCGAACTATTGCTGATACGATATTGCGTATACAACTTCGTTGACGTCATCCGGTTTTGGTTCTCTTTGGCTGTGACGTATGTCAACACAGTCCAATTCATATATAACATGAGATGTCACACCTCATCTCATTAACGGACTATAATCGGAAGAGGACAGAAGTTGTCTATTATCTCAGTTTTATACTGGCGAACCACAAACAGCAGAGTTTCGCTCGCGTAATCATTAACCTAGTGCATTTGAGGTATAATCATTCATTTGTATTTTGTGTAGTCCTGCACCCGTTACATGTATTTTATTCGATTTGAATTTTGTTTTTGGCGTTCGATACTCAATTGACGTAAGTTATTTGTCGTATGTTTTGTTTTCCTACTCATTTTATATTTTCTTTGACTTATTTGAATTGTAAATTGTGTTTCTTATCAATATAGAATTAGCTTATAATCTGATGATTAGAGCGATTCACGACCGCCGAAACGTCAGGGGAATTTATCTGAACCATTGACTCGACTCGATTGACTAAGACCTTTTCTTAAAATTGACAGGTTCGATTGGTAACTTCAATATGTATATATTTCATATTTGAATGTGCGAATTGTCTCGTGAGTGTCTGATTGGAATGTCAAACGGTGGAATTCCGTCGTGAATTGAACCCACTGGGTTTGAATCCTCATTTTTTCATGCATCTGTAGTTTCGTGAATCGTCCAATGCATACAAATGTATATGAGATACGGGTGTTCTCAAATTGTTGGATAGAGTTTGAATTGATGATCTCCAATCGACCATGACGTCGACGAAGAAGTTTATCCCTTATCAGTAAATCATTAAAAGGTACGAAGAGAATTACAGGTTTGAACGGACAAGCCTCCAGATTGTAAACGCGTGGTAGGCAGCGATTTGTGGAATCAAAGGGCGGAAAATTCGAAGATATCATTATGAGGCTATATCAGTACTTGATCATACCAGAGCGACACAATTCTATAACCTTCGGCAGAATACGAGATCGAATATGCCGAAATTGTTTGAATTCTCTAATTAGTGAACAATCAAGATGTTTCGTAAGCCAGATAGCACACGCGACAAAATATAGTCTCTTATCACGCTCATCCGCTACCCCCACCACGGGCGTAATGGTTTCAGTTTTATTTTACTTTAATCGTATTAATCAGTGTCGAGAGTTGGTTCGGGGTTTCGTAGTTCTTCAACGCCTTGGTCCTTCTGTCAGAGGTAACATTTCGCAGCAAGTTACTATATATTCTACTTTAATACAGACCTTTATTATGCTGCATGCAATTCGATATTATTATCAACACATGATATACCTCTGACTCCTCCCTTGCAGAAAAATCCTATTGAGCGTCCCAATTGATCATTGAGAACTATTGATGCTGAATAGTTTTCAATAGTTTTCGACGACGAATAGTTAGACGCGCGATGGGATTTTTTTATACGGGATACCATACAGGACGGATGATTGCAGAAACATTGTAGCAATATTTTTGTATTCCTGCATCGTTGAAATATTGCAAAAATATTGCTGCGTTGTATCTGCAGCAAGTTCTGTGCTCTGTGCAGGGAAGTTCAGATTTATAACCTTCAACTCACCTCACTCATGCAGCAGCAGATAATTGGATATATTCTCCGGATACCTAATGCTGGCAATTCGGCTCAATGTTCGCGATAGTTGATTATACGTTCAGTTGATCCAAGATTTAAAAAATGTGCGGAGTCAGCCATCTCATTGATCTCATCATTCTACAGCCCACGAAATTTGTAATAATTATATCGAGCGATTTCAGAATTCCTTAAATTCGGACAAGGAATGTTACGCCGGAAAATATTTGCTTTTTTGCTAAACTGATAAGAAGTACTTTGAAAATTACGAACCTCCTAGTTCCAATTTTTAAGATTTCAGAGAAGGAAGAGAGACTGTTAATTCTTTGTAGAAATAGTTCAGCGGAACATCAAGCGAACTTTTTTCGGTGTGGAAAATAATATACATCAACAATAAGTACATATGTATGTAGATTAGATAAGACTTTTCACGAGAGGTTTTTGAAATAAGGAGGTACTCGAATCGAGTTAGTGGCGATAGCGCTGGATGTACCTGGATACCATGCACACATTTGTTTTCATAAATTTTCATCACATTTATTCCTCATGTTTTTTGCATCGAAATACCGTCCGGAATGTGGGCTCTAAAAATTGATATTGGAATCTTGAAACCACGGCAAAAATGAGACGAAGTCCAAACGAAGAAAAGTCGAAATCGAATATAAGTTGGATTATGCGATCCGTCGAAGTACAACTCTTTCCAAATTTGTTTCGGAGGTTTTTGTGTAACACAATAAAATATAAAAACAAATTTTAAATCTAAGAATTATTGACAATTCAGTTTGACAATGAGCAGTTTTTGTTCATCTATTGCTAACCTTATATAAAACATGTCCAAATGGAGTCGGACTCGGAATCAGTGCCGTCTTTAGTCACAGGCTCGTGGGGCCCCGGCTCTCGGGGGACTTCAGCATTGAGCGGTAAAATGAATTTTCTTTCGCAAAAAATTCAATTTTTCAACTATTTTGGAAATTTCTTAGCAGAATCGAGCTATTTAAACGGCAAATTTGTGTTTTTGTTAACTACACGTGGAAAGAAATCATACCACGGGGGCCCCCCGAAAAACTTCTGGCCCGGGGCCCGAGGTCCCCAAAGACGGCACTGCTCGGGATCAATTGTATTACGCATATACAACTTAAGATAATTCAATCATGATTCTACCCAACTAGCGAAAGCTTACGCAATTTACAGGTGGTTCTCGGTCAACAAATTCATATCTCTGAACAATTATATGTCAAACACGCAAGCACATCTATATTTACAGTTGATAGACCGTCATATAAGGCCCGCGGAATCAGTGCCGACTCGATCAGTGGTTGATCTTCGAATTCTGGTAAAATTTCAGAACAATGGTTTTGAGTCCACGTCAACGATTTCTTGAAGGAATATTGTGGGTCCAATGGATCGCAGGGGGAGCAGGTAAATATACCATAAAGTGAAATAAGGCCAAAGTGAGATAAGGTTCACCGTACATAAGTTAGTTCTTCCTTGATGTCAATTTGAATTCATACGTTCCACAGCGATGATCATGATGTTTGTGATCGGTATGTCAGTCGGCTGGTCTTCGCCGTATTTGGCGCAGTTCACATCCGGAAAATCCCCATTTCCTACCACGGAGGACGAGGTTTCGTGGATGGCGTCAATTTACCAGCTCGGCAGATTACCAGGAGCAGCCTTCGGAGCAATTGGTGTCGAATACCTCGGTAGCAAAACAGCAATGTTTGCCAACGGATGCGGTTTCCTAATTTCGTGGATTCTTGTTGGCGTAGCAAACTCTGCCGGGTGGATATACGCGTCGAGGTTCATTTTTGGGGCATGCCTTGAGGTATCGTGCATCTGCATTCCGCTTTACCTTGGAGATATTTGCAGCTCAAGGATTCGAGGTGCTTTAGTGAGTTTTGCAATGAATGGGCTAGTCATCGGCATCGTGACCGGCAACGCTATGGGTGCTTATCTCTCCCTGAAACTCTTCGCCTGGATCGCGCTCATTCCAAGTCTCTGTGTTGTCCTCGTGTTCCTCTGGCTACCACATTCCCCTTATTATCTGACGTACATTGGCAAAGTTACGGATGCTGAAAAAACAGTACTCAGGTACAACCCAAACGCGGACGTTCACCGGGAGTTAGAGTCCATTAAAGAATACCTCGCCATATCAAACTCAATGACATTTGTCGATCGGTTAAGGGAGCTTAACCTCCCCAGAAACAGAAAGGCCGTATTGATTTTATCCATATTGGGCGCATTTTCGGCGTGCAGTGGTATAAACGCCATGACGAATTACCTGCAGAGTATCATGACCAGAAGCATGGTGACCGTGATTGCGCCATCTACAGTGCCCATCATAGCGAACTCGATTGGAATTATAGCTGGATGGCTTATAATGTATTTGGTCGAAACATTCGGGCGGAGGACGATGTGGGTTGTCTCAAGTGCCGGACTATGCTGTGCCGCGACCGCCCTTGGAACTCACTTTTACCTCATTCGTCACGGATTTGACCCCACCGACTTCCAATGGCTACCACTATTCTCCGTCTTTCTAATCAAACTTTCTTATAATATCGGACTCAACTGTGTTCCGGCTATTCTCTTGAGCGAGCTTTTCGCGTCAAACATACGGACGCTAGCCGGCTGTATAACCATCACTTCTTCGGCCATTTTCGGTTTCTTGTCAATTTATGTTTACGATTATTTGGTAGCGAGCGTGGAAGAAACTTATGCCTGGTGGATTCATGCAATCGGCATGGCGGCATCTGTGATTTTTGGCTTAGTATTTGTGCCAGAAATGACTGGAAAAAGCTTGCTAGAAATTCAAGGTGAATTGATGAAGAAATGACGCACATTCATATCCTTGCTGAAGATATCCTGTCTTGTAGGCGCGCCACAATTATGCTTGCATGATGGCGACTGAAAAATTATTCAAGCTGATCCTAGTCCGTTGACCTGGTTCACCAGGCTCACGTCCAGGATACATCGGTACGGCATTTTGCAGTGACCCATCATTTACTCCTGAAGCGAAATGCGAGCACGAGGTTAACACCATATGACCAGGGCGATGGAATCTGCGGTGGACAAATGTTTCAGTATTCGTTGTGAGTGTATCAATTTATTAATTACTGAATATTTCGGCTCCGGTCTTCAAGTATGTCAACGAGTGGGCTCGATAATTTATATAATCATAGGAAACTGGATAAATACTAGTGAAAAATTACAAATATTTTCATATACCTACTATGTTCGTGAAAGTGAAATATGAATGACTTTCTATTGGGTTCCTTGTCGAATTCCTCTTTCAGTGCGTAGTCAATGAATCAATTATCGAAAAGTCTATTTCATTTCACGCCAAACGGCATGTAGTATATTTGTGAAAACCGATAATGTCATCGGCTGGGAATTTGATCACAAAGGGAAGTTTTTCGCTGAAGCGCATGTTCGAAATATTTTCTGTACGAACAAATTGTGTTGATAAACGATTATCAGTAACGTTCGAACATTCTATAACGTATTGTAGTATTTTATTGAATCTGGCTTTTGTTGCAATTTGAATCTAGTATAATTTGAGCCATTTAGGTATGTATTGGGTGATTAATAACATTGTCAGTATATATACTGCATATATGCAGATGTGATCATATTAATGAAATTGTTTCAAGTATCACGTGACAATTCTTCTTCAAAAATTCCTCACAACGTTGAATACTCGACGATCTCACATTCATCGCGTACAGACGGTGGCAGTCCGTATGTTTCTACTTCTTCTTCGATTAAATTAACAATAAGAATAATAAAATGATTGAAATACTTCATTAGAGTATTCCTCGTTTCTTGGTCTCCTTATTCAATTAGGAAGCAAAAAATTAAACTTCATTTGCAGGAGAATCGAATAAGAGCTTTTCGATCAACTCGAATCAAAAACGGTGTATTCCGGTGCGTTACTGATACATGAAATATTCTTGAGTAATTTTTGGATTCAAACTAATCGGATGATCTCGAACACGCGAAAACACAATTCAATATGATATTCTCAGGGTTTTATATTTGAGTTATGGGGGTCGACAGTTCTGACAATCCGTTTCTATTTTTTCATAGATATTTCTATCCCACCTGAAAAAATTCCACTTCTGATTCACATTTTTCTATTTGTCGTAACGCTCTTGAACCCACAAAAAAGTGAAAAAAAAAACAATCGCCTCAGTATTTCACGATGATTTCTCAGATCTTAAATACGTTTTTGTCCCATTGAATTTGAGTATTTGAGTAATTTCATCGAAGTGAAGTGGGCTATCCTATTTTCATACTTGGGGTAAAGTCTCGCATCGGTTGTATGTTCGCAGTAGACGGCGGCGGTGCGTGGCGATGCGCGGCGCACCGCCGAAATATTCTCAACCTGGAATTCGCACATATTCGTCGCGGTGCGCCGCGTTCCGCCGCCGTCTAGTGTGAACACTCTTATGGATAACCGTGGCAGCAAAAATTCCGGCGCCAGTCGCCGCTGCCCGCCGCGGTGCGCTGCGGTTTAGTCGGCGTCATCCTTTACTCAATAATTTGAGATCCTCCACAGAAACCGGAGATTTTTATTGTGTCACCTTGAAGACCGTATAGGTCAGCTTCGCCACTGAACAACCAAACTAGTAGATCAGGGCTTATTTCAGAACTATAAGGATCTTGTGTGAGAGGCTCCTTTATAGATGGTTCATTATTGTATTTACCAATATTCAAGTTTGACGTCAGAGACGAGGGAAATGGTATATATTAGGCTAATATAAATAAGAAAAGCTGACGTTCCCTATCTAATATTGGGAAAAATAGGAAACAGGATGTATAAGATTCATACCTATGTTCATCGTTGTCTTCACGAAGTTTGAAAGTTTATTAGAATAGGGGTTGATGAGTGGATAGCACAACAAAATCAACTATTTAATACTTCAGAGATAAACCTGTAATGAGCTACTGGCTTCGCGAGCGATAAATATTTTACGAGCAAGATTCAGAAGAGCCACGACAACCAATGCGCATACGCATATGTATTTGCATTTAAGTTTTTGCCAGCGGAGAACGTCCACATATCTCAAGGAACACGGAGGTACACCAGGCAATATTGTAATCGTTCATGTGTATGTTTGCGATTGATTGGTTTAAAAAATCAGTAATCAGTTTCAAAATTCAGATACCCGCGAGACCACGTTGTACTTCGAAACCAACCAGTGCTGAAGACCCGTTTTGAGTTACTACAATATTGGCATCCGGAATGGCACACACATTCATATTTAAACGGCCCGCATCGTTGGTAAATAGCAACAAAGCATACATTTTTGAATAACGTCGAATGTTCTAATTTTTCCACGATCTCCAAAATATTATGCCTAATCACCTCAAATCGAGTCGCAACTCTGCGAAAATTGATAGTAAAAATCGCTTGATGGTGAAATTATAAATAATACAGCCTCACCAGTTGAGAACTATTATTACATGTGCACATCCGACGGTATTGCAAGTGCTTATCGGGTTAAGTATCATTGAGAAATGCATTATGATAACTGAAGCACAACAAAATTACTGATAATCGTTGGAACGAATTGAAAGTCGTGGCTCAAACCTGGCATGTCGTGCATAATGTCTATTCAGTACGTCATAGTCGTGGTGAAACATGGATATTTCACAATCGTGTTGTAAGATGATTACGAGAAGATTTGTTTCCGAATAGTACGACGTGAAACTAAGCTGATATGTTTTAGTTGACACGTCGCAATACAAGTATCCATAGAAGTGCGTGTCATTGGATTCGGAGTATTTTACAATTCTGGGCACAAATTCGAAAAAATGGCCTCAAGTCTGCGGTTTCTCACAGAAACGTTGTGGCTGCAGTGGTTCGCAGCGGTGACAGGTCAGTCAAGGATCAACACTTCATAGTTTGTATTATCTGTAATTTGGATTTATATCCTGCGCAGCAATGGTCATGATTTTTGTGAGCGGTCTGACGTCGGGTTGGTCTTCGCCGTATCTGGCTAAGTTCACATCCGGAAATGCTTCAGTCCCCGCCACACCAGACGAAATTTCCTGGATGGCATCGTTCAACCAGCTGGGCAGACTACCTGGCGCAATCCTCGGCGCAGTCTTCGTCCACTACCTCGGCAGCAAAACCGCGATCTTTGTCAACGGTTGTGGTCTTCTTGTTGCTTGGATTCTCATCATCCTGGCAGATTCAGTCTGCTGGATATTAGCATCGAGGCTGATTTTCGGCGTAACCACTCAGATAGCGTACATCAGCATTCCTCTCTATCTTGGGGATATTGCTAGCCCAAAAATTCGTGGTTCTCTAGTTTCCCTGGCACATAGCGGGCATGTCTTGGGCATGGTCGTCGGCAACGCTATGGGTGCTTATCTCTCCCTCGAGCGTTTCGCCTGGGTGTCCCTAGCCCCAAGTCTCTACGTTGTCCTTGCTTCCTCATGGTTACCACAATCTCCGTATCATCTTATAAGCAAGGGAAGAATGATGGACGCTCAAAAGTCAATACGCAAATATAACCCAAAGGCAGAGGTCCAGCGCGAGTTGGAGTCCATGAAAGAATTCCTCGCCGCATCAAACTCAATGACATTCGTCGATCGACTGCGGGAGTTCAATGCCCCCTGGAACAGGAAGGCTGGATTAATTCTCATAACATTGTGCATGTTCACGCAAATGAGTGGAGATGCCGCCGCGGGGACCTACTCGGAGAGTATCATGATCAGAGGCAAGGTGACTGTGATTTCACCTTCCACGGTGCCGATCATAGCGAATTCGCTAGGAATCATGACTGGATGGGCAATGGTGTATCTGGTCGAAAAATGGGGACGAAAGATATCGTGGATGGTATCGTGTGCCGGACTTTGCAGTACTATGTCAGCTCTGGGAACATACTTTTACCTCATTGATCACGGATTTGATCCTACCGGATTGCAATGGGTAGCGATAATCGCCATGGTCTCAGATAAAACGTTTTTCCATGTCGGACTCAATCCTGTCCCCCCTGTCCTCCTCAGTGAACTTTTTGCGCCGAAAATACGGTCACTAGCTGGCTTCATGTTTTCCCTATCCTCGGCTGTTTTCGCATCCCTGTCAATTTACTTTTACCAGTATCTAATAGGCCACATAAACGAAGCTTTCGTCTGGTGGATTCATGCAATCACCATGCTGGTGTCTATGATATTTGGGTCGATATTCGTAAAAGACATGAAGGGAAAAAGCTTGAGAGAGATTCAAGGTATACTAACGAAGAAGTAATGCTTACTGATTGAAGATATAGGGAAAGTCTAGTGATCAGCGGCAAAAATATAGAGTATAACATCGAAGAACGCATCGTAAAATATTTATGTTCGGGCTTATGCGCTTAAAAAATCCCCGTGTGCAATCTACAAGTCATAATCTTCGATGACATGTGAGTGTTTTCCTCATAAAATTATTGCCTTGAAGTTGTAAAATATATCGCGGACAGTGTCATGCGTTTTATATAGTTGGTGGTACGCATGCGACAGTGAATGCCAACTCACGCGGCCCTGACTTTAGAAATGTCTTAGACAATTGAGGATGCAGTAACAAGTTATATCTATTAGTGATCAGTACATAATAAATAATCATTCGCCTATCGTTTGCAACATTGCGCGTACCATAGAACGAAATATTGTTATTATTCCTGCCTTTTCCTTTTTTCTGACCAACAGTTTGCTGTTCTCATTTGATATTTTCAAATAAACCAACGTTGAGCTAGAAACCATGATTTTTTACACGATGTGAAAATCAGTATAATGTCAAGGTGGCTGTACAACACGGAGAATGGCTGATTCTATGTGAATCAAATTATTGTCATACAAATTTTCAAACAATTCTCAGGAGTTATGAGTTGATCAAATATTGTATGATGATAGAGTCAAAAATACAACAATCGAGCCAAAATTTACCCCGCTGAGATATTTATCGAAAAATTATTTGGATTTCATCCAACTAAGCATGTTCCATCCAGAGATAGCGGTCCATACGATTTCCCGTTTAAGCAGGGCCATGCCAATGACTGTTCCGACATCCAATTGCGATCATTGGCAAGTATGTGGCAACGATCGTATTCCCACAATTTGGCAGTTCAGTGCTGGGAATGTCAAATTTTTCGGTTAGGTATCTAGGGTTGCCGACATTCGGTAGCGAGTTTGGAAAAAGCTTACACTTTGTGGTTCCACGAGTTCATCGTGTTGGCTCCGTTGGTTTTTCACTTCTCGCTTGTCACATAGATGGAGAAAAATTTTCATAGAGATTCGCGGTGTGCGTATATTGATGAAAAGATAATGCGTGCTTGACGGAGAATAGATTTGACGTAACGAACGGGTAAGGTCTTATACGTATCTGAATAAAGATCATATCCAAAAAAACGAGTGATCGCTGTGAAAATGAGGTTGAAAGTACAGTGAAAAATCGAGTGATGTACGTGACTGCCTGCCTGGAAGTCAGTATGTAGACATGTGAAATCCTCTTACACTGCACAGGTGCCGAGACGCGAGGCAGTCACATGCAAGTACCAGAGTTATCGACGTGAATAACAATGGTATTGTTCGATGTGAAATTTCCTGCACATCAGTTCATGTTGACGCAGAGGACTGAACGCTATTCTAAACAAAGAATAATGATAATCTCAACAGTGATGCAGGTTGACCTCGATGCAATTGATACCTGTATCAGTAGATTAGCGTTCAGAAAGCAATACTGATAAACAGATATTATGATTTTAATCCGATATGCACCGTGCCACATTATCTACGTGTGCGCGGTACTGTAAGTCGCCAAAATATAGCGTAGTCGTGAGATATGATGGCTTAGACGCGCGCCACTCGCACATACAGCTGCTCATGTGGAAAACCGCCAATTGGCAACTACTACTTCATACAGTTAGTCATTTAGTCGGCAGATTCCCCGACGCAATTAAACTATTGCACCGAGTGGGTACTTGTACGATTTGAACACACCGTGCAGTCTTAGCGTGAACGATGTTCATCTGAATATAAGCAAATGAAGATTTTTGGAAATGATCAAAGTTTTTAGAATGTGTCTCTGAATCCGCATATTCTATGCAGCGATTGAAAGAAAACATGCCCAAGAGTATGTCTCTACCAAAGGACGAAGTGATCGGTCCAAAACCAACGCGCAGAAGATTTTTTTAATCTTACTCATGTTTACTGTTCTAAACTTGTCGAAGATTACTGGAAAGATCTATAGATCGGAAAACATAATTTTGAGATAATTTCGGGACCGCAAAACGTTTGAAAAAACCACAAATCTGGCTTATTATTGACATTTTGGCATTATATTTATCAATATTACATTCAAGATCAGACTCTGGAGACGAGTAATATTAATTTACTGAACATATGCATACTGCCCCGCTGCTCAAATACTCTCCCTGAAACATAACAGTTGCAAAGGATGTTACATTTGTGGCGAAGTACCTACTCCGTGTTCAACTCTGTTGTTCGCAGTTGTATTTTGTTTCTTATACCTATGATTCTGTCCCTCGCTAATTTCTGCCTCGGTCAATTTCGAAATCCAATAGTTGTTTTTTATTCGTATTATATCTAATAGTCATCGCCAATTGTAGCATTTAGTATATTCTCATCGATGGCCAAAGAGGTGGAAATTTTCATTTTTTATGGGGGGGAATTCGGAAGAGATTACAACTTTTGCCTGTCACGGAATACGAGCGAGTGTAGCGAGCGAGGAACTACTAAAATAAAATCCACGAGCGCAGCGAGCGAGTACAATCTTTAGTTGGTCAAGAAAAATCCCACAAAAAGTACTGATATCAACCACAAAAAGCACCTCCGGTGCAACAAAATTCGCTGAGTACATTAATGTTTGTTACCATCAAAAGTACATTCTCAACGAAAACGAATAATATATTTATTGACTAAAAAATCATACCAACTCAAAATAAAAAAAAAAAAAATAGAATCTCATAAACTGCTTTCTACAAAAGTACCTATTTGGATCAATTGATGTTGCCAAGTCCACGTTCTCCTCGTACAACATTGATACATTGATGATCTAACCGATACTTCAGCTGTGTGAAATTGTTTTCAAATGTGACATGTGAAACAAAACAGTTAAGCACAGTGAATATACACAAAATTTGTAAGAAAACAAAAATTTTGAGGCAGCAGTACTCGGCGGGCTTTTGGTGAATAATATTGAAAATATGCTTCGAATGTGTACCCCTGCAATATTTTCATACTGCATAATACAAACGTCCGCCCGCCAAGTACCACGTACTCCAAATTACTTTTTTCCTTCAATACAAATTTTGTTTATATTCACTGTGCTTAACTTTTTCATTTGACATATCACATTTGCAAACAATTTCACATAGCTGAAAAATTGGTTAGACTCGTTTAGCCACATAATCAATGTTGCACGAGGAGAACATGGATTTGGCAACATCAATTGATCCAAATACTTTCGTAGAAGGCAGTTTATAAGATTCCATTTTTCTGTGAGCTGGAATGATTCTTTAGTTAACGAATATATTATTTGTTCTCGTTGAGAATGTACGTTTGTTGGCAACAACATAAATGTATTTGGCGAATTATTTTGCACCAGAAGTGCTTCTTGTGGTTTAGTACACATATGCGCAAGGAATTTCAGCGCACAACGTAGATGCATCGTTCTCAAATCTCACTTATTTGTAGACTAGCCGTAAGAATTGAATTCAATTGATTTTCTGTGAATCCCACTAATAGACGGAGAGCCCACGGCCAAAAAAGGGTGGTGAAATGACAAAAGCTCGTATTTCGATGTTTCATTATCTCAGTGGTGTACACGAACATACTGCGGTCAGTCAAGCCGCTGTTAAGACAGGTGTCATAGGCGCGCTGTCAAACGTGTCGTAAATACCGGGGTAGTTGCGTGAGTTTACAAAAGCTCAAACTTTGTATGCAGGTTACATATTGAATATAATGAATAAATATCTTAGTCAGTCGGCTGTCCGTTAGGACAGGGCTGGTCAGGCTGAGTATGCATTAAAAAAAAAAAAAAATGGCGTGGTTTTGTAAAATCTAAAAAAATTTTTACAGGTAGGTTATATAATATAAAACACGAAAAAAATAGTCAGCCAGCTATCTGATAGGACGGCGCTGATCGTTAGTCAGCGATCAAAGAGTGAAAATATCGCTGTTGCGATCGGCGCGGCGTACGGTAAAGAGAAAGAGATACCTAAAGTTACCATATCAACTTTGGAGCTTTAGAACTTCGATTATTTCTTAATTTGCCGCTAATTAGTCGTAAAATAGTCGTGAAAACCATTTTTATGTCGCTCTTTTTTTATTATTGTTTTTTCCTCTCAATTAGACGGTCTGCTTACTTTATCCGAAATAAGCAGACTACACCTGATAGAATCGGTTGGAATAATCGTACGGTCCGCTAGTTGAGCTCAGAATTTGCCGTTTTTTAGTCGCAAACTAGTCTTGACAACGTCATTTTTTTCTTTCCAAACTTGGCCATTCTTTCGACAATATGGATCAAATATAGTGAATTGAAGAAGCTGAATGTCGAATGCAGAATGCAGATGTTTCGAATGGGCCAAAATCTTCTCCAGAATTTGTCGAAAGTTATCTAATATTTTGTGGTGACTGCGGAAAGAATCACGGAATTAGTCGAGCCGGTTCAACGAGGAAAAACTATTTTCCTCGTGCACAGGCTGGCTCGCTGACTTGAAAAGGCTGTTGCTCGAAGGCCGAGGGTCCAAATCGATCGAAGTCTCCTCTGGAATTTGTTGAAAGTTGTCTACCATTTAGTCGTGATCGCGGAAAGAATCGTGAAATTAGTCGCGCCGGTTCCTCTTGTTTTTTAATGAAAAATATGTCAAACGAAACTTGACCTTTTCATAACACATCGATTTTTTGTTCCTGTGCACGAGGAAAATGGTTTTTCCTCTTTGAACCGGCTCAACTAATTTCACGATTCTTTCCGCGATCGCGACCTAATGGTAGACAACTTTCAACAAATTTCAGAGGAGATTTCGATCGATTTGGACCCTCGGCCTTCGAGCAACAGCCTCTTCAAGTCAGCGAGCCAGCCTGTTCACGAGGAAGATGGTTTTTCCTCTTTGAACCGGCTCGACTAATTCCGTGATTCTTTCCGCAGTCACCACAAAATATTAGATAACTTTCGACAAATTCTGGAGAAGATTTTGGCCCGTTCGAAACATCTGCATTCTGCATTCGACATTCAGCTTCTTCAATTCACTATATTTGATCCATATTGTCGAAAGAATGGCCAAGTTTGGAAGGAAAAAAATGACGTTGTCAAGACTAGTTTGCGACTAAAAAACGGCAAATTCTGAGCTCAACTAGCGGACCGTACGATTATTCCAACCGATTCTATCAGGTGTAGTCTGCTTATTTCGGATAAAGTAAGCAGACCGTCTAATTGAGAGGAAAAAACAATAATAAAAAAAGAGCGACATAAAAATGGTTTTCACGACTATTTTACGACTAATTAGCGGCAAATTAAGAAATAATCGAAGTTCTAAAGTTCCAAAGTTGATATGGTAACTTTAGGTATCTCTTTCTCTTTACCGTACGCCGCGCCGATCGCAACAGCGATATTTTCACTCTTTGATCGCTGACTAACGATCAGCGCCGTCCTATCAGATAGCTGACTGACAATTTTTTTCGTGTTTTATATTATATAACCTACCTGTAAACATTTTTTTAGATTTTACAAAACCACGCCATTTTTTATTTTTTTTAATGCATACTCAGCCTGACCAGCCCTGTCCTAACGGACAGCCGACTGACTAAGATATTTATTCATTACATTCAATATGTAACCTGCATACAAAGTTTGAGCTTTTGTAAACTCACGCAACTACCCCGGTATTTACGACACGCTTGACAGCGCGCCTATGACACCTGTCTTAACAGCGGCTTGACTGACCGCAGTATGTTCGTGTACACCACTGAGATAATGAAACATCGAAATACTAGCTTTTGTCATTTCACCACCCTTTTTTGGCCGCGGGCTCTTGGACTATAACGGAATTCAGAGAGCAGAGATGTGAAACTTCCCCCTTGGACGAAATCGTAAGAACATCGCTCCGTACATATCCGAACAGTGTTCAGTGTGAATCTAAAGTGCGACGTGGGGAGACCTGCAATTTCTGCTATGGAAATGTACTATCTGGTATGCGTCAGAGATAAACTTTAATTGGCTGTTAGCATTGAAAACGATTGTCGAATGCAACCAATATCCAGAAGAGTGACAGCTCCCGACGCATACGCACGTCCAGCAATAACCGTTTTCACCGTAGAACTGCTAGATATCTGACAAGAGGAAACAAAGGTATACCAAGCAATATTGTCAATACGATCATTTAACAAATCTTTTAATTATAACTTCAATTTCTCACAACGGTGTGAGGAGGCATCTAGAAATTATGCGAAGGGGCTATGATCAATGATGGTTTTTGAAAGTATTCTCCATTCGTTGCTGTCTTGATTTACATTATGACCCCAAATCACCATTAAAGTCATAATTTGGAGAGGAGCTTTTCGATATTAGCGTGATATCATCTCTGAACTGTGATGGGAAGCTACGAACAGTATGATCGGTTCGCCAAAAATTTGATTCTTATCATGAAACGTTATTCAAATATTTGGGGGCAAGATTCGGTTTCCATCAATGTCGTATCTGTGATTTCGTTGAAACGGTAACCAATTTTTATCGAATAGATCAGATCTGAAGAATCTTTTTCAATCACACGACATTTTATCTTCTTTCGAAATACTTTTAGCGTGCATGAATCGACACAACATCCCGGAAGTCACTATGATATGATTTTCGATTATTGCAATTTCTAGCTTTTCAAATTATCTTCTGTAAGACTCTCTATAGCTCAGTCTCTCCTACCTGGCAAAGTGACTTTGTAGATATTATTCTGCATTATGAGTGCCGGGATCAGATGTATAAGACAACATCTCGTAAATATACTGTAGGACTGGGGTCAGCATACTTGTCAGGCCAGAGAGCCAGCACAGATCCGATAAGCTGATCAACATTTTCTATCTGCATTCTATTATTTTCGCAAGAGCAGTAAAAGTTACGATTTTTACGCGAAACAAAACTCAAAATTAGTTTTCAATCAGTATCTAATGATTACAAAAAATTACGTAAAAGTGTCTGCATATATTAAACGAGATAGTTGGCTAAAAAACTAGTTTCGTTTCCGAAGTTTAGAATACATTTCCGTGAATTTGAAAATGGAGTATGGAGTACCCGACCACTTTGTTCACTTTTATTTTTCCTCGATGCCTTGACTTCGCGCTTTCGCACTTACTGGAAGGATTAGTGAACCTTTTCACCTAAGCCGAGATTCTGAACAGCCAACTATAGGTACCCTGATAGACGCTTGTTAGAGCCACGGCGCGGTGGCTCACTGGAGCCAAGATTGCCGATCCCCTGGTACAGGATGTGATATCTGTGGGATATCGCCTTATGTACCTATCTCTGACACCCATAATGCACAATACTACAAAATCACTGTGCAAATATAAGATACCGCACTATCGTTTCCTCACCGTGAATTGTAAACTTGTTAATATCATGCGTCTTCGTTATCATTTTATGCATTAACATCAGCCAAAAATGAGCAGCCGTGCATTTCGTGTAGGCAACGATTTTTGGGGGGGGTTTTTGTAGGAGAGTCAGCCGTGAACATAAATTTGCGTTTTCGAGACTGGGGGTGTTGTCGTTCGGCCGCCATCTTGAAAATACCCTATCAGGGTAAGGATAAGGGTGCAATAGTTTTTTCTATTTATCTTCATAACCACGAATCTGAGGTAAATTTTGTGAATGGTGTTTTAGTAGATAATGTAATTATCTACAACTTCAATCGGCAACTTCTTCGGGTAACATTAATAACAAAAAAGTTATGGAGCATTGAACCTAGAAGCTGGAGGGCATTTATATGGTCGGATTGAAAACTCGGGAGTGATCTTGCTTCAAAAATTTGCATCCTCTCCATCATTATCTTTTTCGCTCATAACCTTTTTTCTATCAATGTTGCCCAAGAAAGTTATCAATCGAAGTTATAGATGATTGTATTATCTATAAAAATGTTGTCTACAAAATTTTTGTCAGACCCACGGTTACGGACATAAACCAGAAAATCGAATTGCATCCTTATTTTCAAAATGGCGGCCGAATGACAAGACCCCCCAGTCCCGTAATCTCGGACTTACGCTCACGGCTGACTTCCCTACAACCCCCCTGCTGCCCCTCAAAATCGCTGCCTACCCAAAATGCACGGGCTTGTGCCGGATTGATTGTACTACATGTATATGAGGGAATGAGGCGGAACTATCCGAACGTAAGACAGTGAAAATTGGTAGATTCTCAGTGAATCAGTGAATAGTCACTGGAAAATAAGAAAACGAATTTTAATCAATTGAGCTATCAAATTAATACTTTCTAATACCTGTCTAATATGCAGTCATATCTACCGCCAATTGATAAGTCGCGATAACATGTCGATGAACTGAGAGCCGTTTAATTGCTGACTCGATACGGCTAGGGGACAAAGTCTCGGTAGGAGTGGCTCGTAGGGCAGGAACGGGCTGTAGGTACCAGTCTTATAGCGTATTCGTCTGTTGAGTGGGAGTCCTATACTCTATCGCGAATGATAGACGTAGAATGCAGTACTGTAAAAACTGACTGCAGTATTCCGCATTAATGCGATTAAGGTATTCCGAATATACCAACTTGGTAGTGGTTCCAGTGGGGCAAGTGTTTCGCCAGGAAACTTCACGAACTCGATTGTTTTGATTAATGGGTCATCGTAAATTACACGCATTAAGAAAAAACAAACAAAAAATATCAGTTTTGATACACAAACTTATGGCCCACGCAAAGTACTGCCTGGACACAGGTGCGCCTCCGGTGTAGGGAGTTAAGAGGGATTTGAACTCGCTATCTTGTACAGAAGTGTACAGAAACCGTTTCGAAAACGAGAGTCGTAGATTTACGCAAACGACTTGATCGATTATGATGAAACTTCGAGAATTCGTTGAGTATTATGGGAGAAAGTGGCTGAGTATTTCACTTTTCCAAAACATAGATTGGATTTGATAAAAAATAAATGTATCCCATGTTAGCTAGGTTAGATTACCAGCGGTGACTTCAACTTCCCCTCAAGGGCGAGAGAAAGGGGAAGTTGGCGAGAAAGGAGACGCTTAGGCCCTGGTCTTACGGGTCCGGCGAAATAAGAATTACTCTGATTGCGGAGGACGGGAAAGGTGATTGAGGGCGTGAAGGTCTTCAATGCTGGAGTTGCGTCTGAGGAAGCTGAGTCTCGAATGTCTCTGCTGACCCACTCAGCTGACAACGTTTGTGGTTCAGTTCAAGCTTGCGTTAGATTTGACCGAGTAATATTTTACATGAAAAGTGATTACACAAAAGTGAAGCTAATCTTTACAATATCGCAAACTCAAGACTACCGAACGGCGAAGCAAGCATCTAAGGTTCGCGAAAGGAATTCGTTTTTTATTTAAAACGAATCGTTCTCATTGTTGAAGTTCTGGAAGTTCACGATGTGTTTGGAGCTGGCTTGACAATTCGATACGTAGATGTGAATTCCAGCTGCGCTTTGGAAAGCTGGTTCTAAATTTGGATTCGGAGATGAAGTGAAAAACGCCATCTTGGCTCTTCCTAGTTGGGGGTGCCGTCGCTCGCTGACTTGCCTCTTTGATGGCTTGCACGTCTCTGCTGCGGTACAATCCTAGTTTGCTGTGCGTTCGGCTGCCGTTGGTCGCTTTCGAGTGAACTCGGGGCTCACAATCAGGCACGAAACGGCTTCAACACATGTGACGTAGCGAGGTGATCACTTACGAGCAGAAAGACGCTAGGTACTTCCAGCTCGAGGCGGGAAGCGCGGTAAATCTTGAGCCTGGATAGAAAGAGAACGAAAACGAAAAACCAACTCTTTCCGCATGCGCAGTAGGTTTAAAAGAGTTGGTTCTCATCTTGTATCTCTCTCTACGCAGGCTAATGCCAATATACAGGAGTATCTTTACCGTCTCGCCTCTAGTTATACCATCTCTCTACTCTGCTTACGAGTGGCCCGTGGGTAACTCATTTTTCTACGTTCAGCAATCAAAGGAATAACAGTCGACTCCGCACCGTTCTACCGTCTTATATTACTGCACTTGAGTTTTCGTTTCTCTTTTGTATTACTGTTGAGATTCATTTTCTGGAATTATTCTTACCGCTCAACTGTTACTTAATTTATGACTCATGAGTAGAGCTAAGTAGTACATATTGAATTGCGAAACTTCAGTGTGCCGGATATTCTTCACCGCGGTAAGTCAATCGTTCTGACTTGAATTGGGTGCGATTATTTTACTATGTAGTTCCTAGGGCACGAAGTTTCTCTCCAAGGACCGAGCGTGGATGTGAAATGGCGAAATAGTAGATTCAAGAACACTTGTTGCCAACTGCCACGTAATTAGTCCTTTTTGGTTAGAAATCGAAGAAAAAACCTCGTGGATAGCGTTTACCTTGAGCTTTGATGTGGAATATTATATTCAAATTTTCAAACTTATTTCACCGATTTACTGAACATAGTCGTCTAGTGTGCGTCGTTATCCCACTTTTCCCGTGGAAAATTAAATGTAGATACATTAGATTAATTGTAAGTTAAGTTACATCAGATTACCTCACTGTAATGTTTCATACCGATCTATTGCGTCGTAATCTTCTTAGTATATTTCGTATTTCGCTTGGCTCGTTTTTGTTACATACAGTAGAACATCAGCATACGTTGGAGGCATCATGCTGAAAGAATGAAATAATGATCTGACTGTATAGATCGAAATAGTAAGAACATCACGAAGAAATGAATTAGTTATCAAGACCTTTGTTTCACGTTATATCATGTTCTGCTGTATGGCTCCACTACGGCTCTAAATGATGTCATTTTGTTACGTCACAGAAGACCTTTACTTTGCATTGCCTTTTGAGAGGAACTTCTAGTGTTCCGAATTTTTCCTCACCATCAGTTCGTTCCGGCCCTTCCACTATAATAGGCAAAACTGCAGAGTAACCGTCATGTCTGGCGCCCAACAAAATGTCGCTAGTCATTTCCAGTTGTGAATTGGAACGCCGTAGAATAATGATCTCGGTACATGGGAATGATTCATATTCCTCTGTGAGAATGAGTCCTATGCTCAGACTATGGTGGAACAGTTACAAGAAGAGTTGAGGATGATCCACGTAGAGTATAGTACTTCTATCGCCAATTGGCTGATAAATAGAGTAACCGTTACCAGAATGGTCTCTCCGTGTTGAAATTCAAGAAAGAGTAGGGTATATTGGTCCATCAGGTAAATCGCACTGTCCATACGAAGTACATTCATTGTCTCGCCCCATACTTTCCTATGTACGGTCTGACTTAAGCAATGTACTACACTGAAAAAATCGGATTCAAAATCTCGACGAACGGTATTTGAATACAGCTGCGTTCAACGCAGAACCATTATACTCGTTACTATATTATAGTTGGGTGTGAATATAATGAAGCCATGCGTTGAACGATTCTATCTCGTCATTGTTATCAATTGTGATAAGGTTATAGCCGCTCCTGGTGCTTATTTTCAATACGAATACGTATAGCGCCAGATACGCTCAAAAGCCGGCATCATGCGCCTCTCGCAGATTGAGCCGAGGCAATTCACTACTCAGACTTTGGATTATTGTTAAGAATGTCTCGAATGATATGGCACCGGTGGAATTCATATGCTGATAAAAACTAGTTATACTCATTGTCAGTCGTGTAGTCATTTCTTGTTTTTTTTTTTGTTTGTATGTGTTTCAATGATTTTCATCACTTGATAGCCTTCTTAATATTCACTTTATCGTTACGATGGTCTGATCTCTAAATCTGCAGTCTTACGTGGTAACTATGGATATACGACAGTCACGTAATACGGATGCCCCGTTTTCCTTCTTTCTTACTCGCAAATGTTTACAGGGTTCCTGTCCAATTCGTGCATGCCTGTCACCAAAATGTGTATACATCAATAGTTGTCGCATCGTAATAAGATTATCCATCGGAGTTGGCGCTATCGGAATCAGAGTATTTGGCAATCATAGGGTGAAGTTTGAAAAAAAATGATCTCAAGTCTACAGTTTTTCAAGGGAACGTTGTGGCTGCAATGGTTTGCAGCTGTAACAGGTAAATATCCGTCGAAATCAAGCGGTCTACAGTTTCATTTTTTTCCGATTTGGATTAATATGTTTCACAGCGATGATCATGATGTTTGTGACCGGCCTATCGTTGGGTTGGTCTTCGCCGTATCTGGCTAAGTTCACATCTGGAACTATCGCATTCCCCGCCACGGCGAACGAGATCGCCTGGATGGCGTCTATATATCAGCTGGGCAGACTACCGGGAGCAATCCTCGGCGCAGTTCTCATCCACTACTTCGGCAGCAAAACCACGATCTTCGTCAACGGTTGTGGTCTTATCATTGCCTGGATCCTTGTTATACTGGCAAATTCAGCTGGTTGGATATTAGCGTCGAGAATGATTTGTGGGGCAAGCTTTCAGGTAGCTTCCGTCTGCGCTCCTCTCTACCTTGGAGACATTTCTAGCTCAAGGATTCGTGGTTCTTTAGTTTCTTTGGCGCAGAGTGGATTCATCATAGGCATCGTCGTCGGCAATGCCATGGGTGCTTATCTGTCACTGAAGCTCTTCGCCTGGATAGCTCTTGTCCCAAGTCTCTACTTTGTCCTTACTTCCTTATGGTTACCACAATCTGCATATTATTTGATCAGCCAAGAAAAGTTATTGGACGCCAAAAAGTCAATACTCAAATACGACCCAAAGGCAGAGGTCCAGCTCGAGCTAGAATCTATGAAAGCATTTCTCGCCGAATCAAACTCAATGACATACGTTGACCGACTACGAGAGTTTAATATCCCCCGGAACAGGAAGGGCGGATTGATTCTGATCGCATTGTGCATGTTCAAGCAAATGAGTGGAAATTCCGCCGTGGCAGCTTATATGGAGAGTATTATGATCAGAGGCAAGGTGACTGTGATTGCACCTTCCACGGTGCCGATCATAGCTAATTCGCTAGGAATCGTGGCTGGATGCGCGTTGGTGTACTTAATCGAAAAATGGGGACGAAAGATAATGTGGATTGTTTCATGTGCGGGACTTTGCGGTGCTATGTTAGCCCTAGGAACACACTTCTATCTTATTGATCACGAATTTGATCCCGCTGGATTTCAATGGCTATTGATAATCGCGGTGCTCTCAGACAAGACATTTGTTTATATCGGAGTCAGTCCCATTCCTGTTGTCCTCCTCAGCGAACTCTTTGCACTCAATATACGAACACTAGCTGGCTTTGTTTACTCCTTATCTTCGGCTATTTTTGGGTTCCTTTCCATTTACTTTTACCAATTTTTAATAGCTCGTATCGCTGAAACTTACGTCTGGTGGATTTACGCAAGCATTATGTTGTGTTCTTTGATATTTGGATCGGTGTTTGTTGAAGACATGAAGGGAAAAAGCTTGATGGAGATTCAAGATATATTGAGGAAAAAGTAACGATTGCTGAGGATGACGATGTAGGATATTCGCAGTGGTTGGCACTAAAGGACCTGAAAAATCCGGCGTGGTCAGTCTACAAGTCATGAACATTGGTGACATATAAGTGTTCCCCTGATGTAAC
Organism: Phymatocera aterrima; assembly: GCA_963170745.1. Classification (NCBI taxonomy): domain Eukaryota; kingdom Metazoa; phylum Arthropoda; class Insecta; order Hymenoptera; family Tenthredinidae; genus Phymatocera; species Phymatocera aterrima. The sequence continues at coordinate 14,660,341 of OY720662.1, forward strand.
GCGCTCATCTTATAGCCATGAATAATATTTTACATAATTTTGTGCATTCTACATTATAGTAGTTGGCACCCATGTGACAACGAATGCCAACTCACAACGGAGTAATTCGCACCTATTGTGAGAATGGCTTCTGCTTTATTTCTGACTATCAGTTTTCTGTACTCTATCCATATCCTGGAATAAATCAACGATAGGCTAGTTATTACTATGAATTTTTACACAATGTAAGAATGAGTGTAGGTAATGTGAAAACTGCTGTACAATACTGTATCTGGTTGACGACAAAATTTCATTTCTACGTGAATCAAGTCATAGAAATGTAATATTTCAATTAGTTCTTCGGAGTTATAAGTTAAGACCATGCTATACTCTTACTTGCCGCATCATTGCGACCCCGGTGGAAATGATTTCCACGCCAAAATACGAAAAATTTCTACGCTAGAATACGGACATTTTCTACGATTCTTTATGAAAACTTTCACGATTTTGTAGAGAAGCTGGAACATCGACGTAGTTGTGGCGTCAATTTTTGCGTATATCATCGTATGTTTTCCTAATAAATACTCCACCGCATCTCATGCTAGTCGAAGCGATGCGAAAGTGGATTCGTATAGGAGAATCTCCATCTACCAAATGTCCATTAATTATTGACCGTGAAAAGCTTTGCGCTCTTCTATTAAAGTCCCTAGCCCGTAGTTGCTCACAAGTTTTCGGTCGGAGGGTGATAATAATATATTATGAAACTGTGAATAACTTTCTATCGCGGTATCGGATTTTATTTTACCCAAATAACTAGTTCATAGGTATAATTAGTTCGTGGGAGTAAAAATACGTGATCGAAAGAACAAAAAATTGTTCATAGGTTAATTTTAAGTTACATTCAGTATAATTTTGGTACAGACAGGACCTTATTTAACAAATTATGATTTCGGTTATGTTTTTGGTCGGGGGGTTTCGCCCTCCCGAACCCCGGGTCGAGGATCTGCCATGAAATAATTCGATTTTTTGTCGGATACGTCAAATTTTGTATTTGACATTTCTACCCGGATCAATTTTTCTTCATCGATTCGATTCATTTTCTCTATACACAAAATCGAGCCTTTTGTTCGTGCGAAGAAGAATATCGTGTGATTACGGGAGTAAACAAGTTTTCTGTCTACTTTCTGTATATACATACCTCACGTGACGTCACCAGCTGTTCGGATCGTACGTATATACATACATGAGTGAGTGTATGCATGCGCGTATGCGTTGCGCTTCGCGGTTATTTTCGCGAATAACTTTTCATCGCGATGTCGAATCTCGCCCAAAATCAGTAGGGATCTAGATCCCGATAACAATGATCTTTGTGGCGAAGCGCAACTGTTTTTATCGTGTATTTCGACAGATATCGTGGTCGTGAGAAAGTGTCTGCGAGGACGAAGAAGAAGAAGAAGGAGGAGAAAAATATTGTGCTATATCATCAAATTTGACCTTAAATAACTCGAAAACTACTCGACCGATTTCCATGAAATTTTTTTGTCAAACTGAGTTTCACCCGCAGTTTACGATATGTAAACTAGAAATCACAATTTTCAATGGTTTGCGAGATAATGCACAAGAAACTTGGCGGCGATTCGCTGCCGCGAATCTTAATACATGGCTCTTGCGCCGTGTGCGGTCGATGTAGTAGGCTCGGGTTACGCCGAAGACGCAATCTACTCACTTTGAATTACATTCTGGATCAGGCCGACCAGAAAAGGAGCGACACTCCGCTGAGCTACCTCTCTCTACGCGTGAATCCACTCATTGCCAGTAGTAGTAGCGTGATCGCGTGCGCTTGTTACTCGATACAGTTCCTTTTCGCGGTTTTCTTCGTCAAATTCTATGCCGCAATTAGATTATTACCGGAATGGGAAATTTGCACGATGGTTCGATACCATGCAGTATTAGCGTGGGAATCAGGCGAAATATTGCATTTTCAACAAAAATGAACGTGGGGAGAATGCGTCGAAATGACTGTAAAATATAATGAGAAATTATGATATTGACACGTTGACACAGACGAAACGCCATGCTCCACCGAAGAACTACAAGTCAGACAACTTCATCAACGAATTCTGCAAGCGTTTCGTTGCATACTTTAGCTTGTGATATGGTAATTATACCTATAACAAATCACATAACGAATCATAGCATAATTAAATAGATTGCAAATCGCAATTAAAAATGGTTTGATTTGTCGATCTTCAACACATTTGATAGATTATGCTATTGGTCTTATCATGTGATTGGCTTATATAATTATCAGATCGCAAGCTGAATTGTATGATAAACCACATTCAATTATAACATTGTATGATTTATCAGATGTACTTCCTCAGTAGCGTATCGATGTGACGTCGCTCATGAGAACCTGCGCAAGGTTTTCGAATGAATAATGTTCGCATGCAAGCTCTACGCATCATTTCGAAGTTTTATTGATCCGGAAACTAGCCGGAATAATTGGATGCGATCAATTTTTCGTGAATTATACTATAACTGAATTCACAGGAAACGAAATGAAATTTTGAGACCAACAACTTCACCTGTACAAATTTACTATCTCATGTACTCCAAAGATAAACGGTAATGTACTATAGGCGTTGCGGGTGTTGGTTATTTACGAGCAAGGTTCAGAAGAGCGACAACGAGCAACGCATAAACACATTTAATCACACCGACGTTTCTGCCTGCAGAAAACGTCCGCACGTCTCAAGGGAAACGAAGGTATGTATTGGCGATATTGTAATCATTCCTGTGTCACGGTTGGTTGGTTTCAAAACTCAATGAGAACAAATCATTCCGGATAATGCTGTTCCGATCTCACGAGCGAGCGCTCTTCAGACCAGAATGCATAAAGCTATAACAATAATTAGTCACTTTCTCGATAAATCTCGACTCGTTTATCGGGAATCCTGATTTTTCATTGCTGCCGAGTAATAATTTCCGCCTACGCTGGTAATTAGTGAAGATTATCACTCCAGAATCAAAATTCGACAACGTGGGATAGGCTACGATTGATTGCTCATCACTACGCTTACAAGAAAACACGAAACATCGGGATGATATTTTATACTTTTCACTGGGCTTTGAAGATATTTCAACTTCCAGGATTTCAGTTTCATCCGCGAGGAGCATCACTCGGAGATTCGCACGAGCTAGGATCAAATTCATTATAAAAGCAAGTAAAACAGTATGTCTTACCCTATCCATGGTCATGTTTAACGGCGCAAAAAAATGATTATTCGCCAGCAATGAGGAATGAGTGCGTGATGGAGAGAGACCCCGGGTGAATTTCTCTTCTCTTCTAATTAGTCTCCTTTTCTATCACTTTTACGAAGATAAATCACTCTCTCAAAATGTAAATCTCGATGAAGCTTGATGGGTAATCATTTTCTAGTATGATTCTCAAATGTAGTTGAGGTTTTGATACGGAACTTTTCACTCATAGTACGCTATTCCTATTATTTATTCAACCGGGTGGTGAGACTTGAGATTCGGGTACCTCCGAGACCACGCGTTGTCCTTCGAAACCAATCAGTCCCAAAGACCCGGTTTGAGTTACTGTAATATTGGCATTTGGAATGACACACACACTGGTGTCTATTCAGCCCGCGTCGTTGGTAAATAGCGACAAAGCATACATTCCAAAATAACGTAATACGTTCTAATTTTTCCACGATGATCAGAATATTGTACTTCGTAGCTTCGAATCGAGTGGCAAATCTCCGATAATTGACAATAGAAATAAGCTGATGACAAAATTATCAATTATACATAGCTTCGCCGGTTGAAAACTATTATTACATCAGCCCATTCGACGATATTGCAAGTACTTTATATCTATGCAAGTACTTATCGGTTTGAGTATCATTTCCAATTGAAGTATGATCAGTGGAGCACAAAAAAATTACTGTTGATAGTAGAAACGAATTAAAAGTCGTGGCTCAAACCTGGCATGTCTTGCATAGAGTGTCTCTTCAGTACTTCGTAGTACCCCATTGGTACCGGCGGGGGTTGCAGCGTCAGAAACTGATTGTAAAACTTTATTCAAAAAAAGTTCCTCCGCGCCCCCGCGTTTGAGAAATTTTCGACAAACATGAACCAATCACATAGCGCATTTGAAATTCGGCACGAGCAAGTCTCTTGACTGTTCGGTGGAATCCAACCAGGCGCAAAACAATAGATCGCGTTATCAACTGGTATTGCCTTGTCATTTACCATGGATTAGAATTTATAAAAAGTATACCGAATGTTCAGGCTAGAATAATAATATTGATAATAATAATTTTAATAGGCTCTACGATAGACGGGGTAAATAAAGATGGAATACATACTTACTACATCATCGCTAGAATTGTTCTACCACGCAGTTAGTCACAAATTCGTTACCAAATTGAGAATTCGAAAATCGTGACTACGATTTTTCGCAGATCGTAGGTTTTTGTGGTGCGACGTCGAAACGGTTAGGTGCAACATGTCCGGAGATTTATATTCTTCTTGAGAAGAATAGCAAACATTCCGTTCCGAATTCCATGTTTATCGACAATTTGTCAAAAACGGGGGCACGGAGGACTTTTTTGAAAGAAATTTTACAATCAGTTTATGACGCTACAACCGCCGGCACCAAAAGGGTACGATCTTTCAGAATCACTCTGTATATATATTATATACATCGCGGTGCTAATGCCAGAGGTCCTGAATCAAAATTGCGTTGTCAGATACGTAAAGCCAAAAGGACCTAAGCGACAATTACATAGGTCCTTATGGTATTAGTAAACCGGATTTTTACGAAAAGATAATGCCAAAAATTTCCATGTCACTGTCACCTAGGCCCTTCTGACTTCATCTTTTTCAGAAATCGGAAAATCTTTGGATAAAAATAGAGCCAAAAGGTCCTGTGTGCCAGTGACATAGAACCTTTTGGCATAAACTTCTCGTAAAAATTCGGCTTACTGATGCCATGAGGACCTAGGTGACTGTTGCTTATCTCTTTTTGGCTTTATACGTATTCGACATGGCAATTTCGACGAATCTACGCGTTTTCATCGTTTCTAGAGCTGATTACGAAGTTTCGAAAAATATGGGACCCTTTGGTTTTTACACGTCCAAAAAGGCCTATGAAGGCGCTAAGGCTCTTTTGGCATTAGTAACGCGATATAGATATAACGATATCATGCCACCGATCACCGGATATGGAGAGAGAAATATATAATTTTGTTTCAACATGTTTCAGTCACATTTCACTCATTGCTCAAATGGGCTATTCCCCTTCCAGTATCAAAGTTCTACGGTTACAGCACGAGAAATTTACAATCGGGTTGTAACATGATTATGAGAAAATTTACGTCCCGAAACTAAGCTGATATGTTTTAGTTGGCACGTAGCAATACAAGTATCCACTGGAGTCGGTGCCATTCGATTCCGAGTATTTCACGATTCTGGGCACAAATTCGAAAAAATGGCCCCAAGCCCGAGGTTTCTCACGGGAACGTTGTGGCTGCAATGGTTTGCAGCGGTAACAGGTCAGTCAAGAATCAAGGCTCCGTAGTTTATCTTTTCTGTAATATGAATGTATATCCTGCGCAGCAATGGTGATGATTTTTGTGAGCGGTCTGACGTCGGGTTGGTCTTCGCCGTATCTGGCTAAGTTCACATCCGGAAATGCTTCATTCCCCGCCACACCGGACGAAATTTCTCGGATGGCATCCTTTAACCAGCTGGGTAGACTACCAGGCGCAATTCTTGGCGCAGTTTTCGTCCACTACGTCGGTAGCAAAACAACAATCTTCATCAACGGTTGTGGTCTTTTTGTTGCCTGGATGCTCATCATCCTGGCAGATTCAGTCGGCTGGATATTAGCATCGAGGCTGATATGCGGCGCAACCACTCAGATAGCGTACATCAGCACTCCACTCTATCTTGGAGATATTGCTAGCCCGAAAATCCGCGGTTCTCTTGTTTCCTTGGCACATAGCGGCCATGTCATAGGCGTTGTCACCGGCAACGCTATGGGTGCTTATCTCTCCCTTGAGCTGTTCGCCTGGGTGTCCCTCGTCCCAAGTCTCTACGTTGTCCTCACTTCCTTATGGTTACCGCAATCTCCGTGTCATCTGATAAGCAAAGGAAAAATGGTGGACGCTCAAAAGTCAATACGCAAATACGATCCGAAGGCAGAGGTCCAGCTCGAGTTGGAGTCCATGAAAGAACTCCTCGCCATATCAAACTCGTTGACATTCGTCGATCGACTGCGAGAGTTCAATACTCCCTGGAACAGAAAGGCTGGTTTGATTCTCATTACATTGTGCATGTTCAAGCAAATGAGTGGTCATTCCCCCGCGGTAGCCTATTTGGAGAGTATCATGATCAGAGGCAAGGTGACTGTGATTTCACCTTCCACGGTGCCGATCATAGCGAATTCGCTAGGAATCATGGCTGGATGGGCAATGGTGTATCTGGTCGAAAAATGGGGACGGAAGGTATCGTGGATGGTGTCGTGTGCCGGACTTTGCGGTACTATGTCAGCTCTGGGAACATACTTTTACCTCATAGATCACGGATTTGATCCTGCCGGATTGCAATGGGTAGCGATAATGGCCATGGTCTCAGATAAAACGTTTTTCCATGTCGGACTCAGTTCTATTCCCCCTGTCCTCCTCAGTGAACTTTTTGCGCCGAAAATACGGTCACTAGCTGGCTTCATGTTTTCCCTATCCTCGGCTGGTTTTGCGTCTCTATCAATTTACTTTTACCACTCTCTAATAGCCCACATAAACGAGGCTTTCGTCTGGTGGACTTATGCGATCATCATGTTGGTGGCTATCATATTTGGATCGATATTTGTGAAAGAGATGAAGGGAAAAAGCTTGATGGAGATTCAAGGTATACTCATGAAGAAGTAATGCCCGCTAAGAGTGAAGGTCTAAGAATAGTCTACAATGATTTGCAATAAAATTATAGAGTGTACACCGCAGAACGCAACGTAGAATACCAGCCATAATCTTCAATGACACAATAGCGTTTTACTCAATTTTGGTCTTGTAGTTTGTACACGGAGCGAATTTTATAACGATAATTATAATTATTATGCAACATTCTCAGGTGGTTCGACTCATGGAGGCAGTATTAGCGTTGCAATCGTGTAGGTATATAGTTTTGGTCCCTATTACTATACGGATACAAATATTTCTCACCACTATGGAAATGATTACCAAACCTATCGTTCCAACGCTTATACAGCTCAAACGCATCGTAAAATATTTATGTTCGGGCTTATGCGCTCAAAAAATTCCCGTGTGCAATCTACAAGTCATAATCTTGGACGACATGTGAGTGTTTTCCTCATAAAATTATTGCCTTGAAGTTGCAAAATATATCGCGGACAGTGTTGTGCATTTTATATAGTTGGTGGTACGCATGCGATAGTGAATGCCAACTCGAGCGGCCCCGACTTTAGAAATGGCTTGCAGTGACAAGTTATATCTATTGGTGATCAGTACAACAATAAATAATCATTCGCCTATCGTTCGCAACATTGCGCGTACCATAGAACGACATCTTGTTATTATTCCTTCCCTCTTCTTCTTTCTGACCAACAGTTGGCTGTTCTCATTTGATGTTTTCCAAATAAACCAACGTTGAGCTAGAAACCATGATTTTTCACACGATGTGAAAATCATTATAATGTCGAGGTCGCTGTACAACACCACGCCCGGTTAACGGCAAACGGTTGATTTTAAGTGAATCAAATTATTGGAATGAGAATTGCAAATAATTTTCGGGAATCATAATATGATGAAATATTTTATAATGACGAAGCTGGAAGTACACACAGGCTATATGTTCCCTTATTCACCGTCAGTACTGCAAGCTGGTGTCAAAGAGAGATAGCTGTACTGATGAACCTACAGGCGCGAGAAAGAGTCGGGGAAAACTCGCAGTACTGCCAGTTGAAAAAGGAACACGGCCATAGTCCCGCCGAAAGTTACCTTGCTGAGATACTTAGTGAGAAAATCTTTGGATTACATTCACATGAGCGTGTATCAAGTTCAATATGCCTTAACCCGTTAAGGCAGGGCCATGCCAATGACTGTCTCTACATCCAATACGATGGTTGACAGGTATATGCCAACGAATCTATCCCCACAATTTTGCAGTTCAGTGCATAGCATGTAATATTTTACGCTTATATAGTGATATTTTCTCTTTATGATGCAATATGCATCTTCATTTTTTCTACAAATTGCGAGCTTAATCTGACACGGCTCGTGAAATGATTCTCACGATCAGTCCTATGCTGTGTAGCCTCTACGCTAATGAATGCTGAAATTATTGAAAATCTCGAGCTGCAAGTTCTTCGGAATTCCCATCTAATAAAAATTCGAGCCGTTGTTTCAACTACCGGAAAAGCAAGGTTATGCATAAAGTATTTTCCGAAATTGGAGCCCTCCCCTGACTTCAGAAACGGCCAGCAGCTGACAGCGAGTCTGTTTCCAGACTTGGGTACCATTAATCTGCCTTCCGAAATATGCGCCGTAATTGAAGCTCAGCGAATATGATTCAAGGCCTGACAACTCAACGTGATACTAAAGCTATTTCTATTCGTGGACGCTTGTCTTTCGATACATCAGATCTTGTTCGTGCTTTTTTTCACCAAATTTTCCGTCACGATTGCATGATCATTACTGGAATAGGGAATTTTCTGCACGAATTATCAAGGATCAGTATAAGATCAGATGATTTCTGATAATGATTGTTTCAAAATCAAATGACGAAATGTGAAAATGTTCACGTTTCACGGAGGGAAGCTGCGAATATCGTATCGAAATTCTCGACTATGCTTTCGGGTTCAACCCGCGGAAGAAGAAAGACAAACGAAGGTTCTGGCGCATCTCAGTTCAGCTAGTACACGTTGAAGTTCCAGCATCGACATCTTGGAGGTTACCGCATATTTGGCGTATGATCTCCCTCCGCGCTTGAGCTTGCGACTAACGGTGGCTGTGAAGGAAACGTGCAATTTTATTCAAAGATTACATCGAATGGTCAGTAGCTGAAAACAGTAGCGATGGAAGAATGTGGCAGGAAATCGTTACTTCACTACATGAAGGCGAACTTAGCAGCAGTGTCTCGGGTGAGGAAACGAGATTTTTTGATTTTGAACTCTCAATTTGAAGTTTTCCCAAACAACTGTACCCCATTTTCATACGACTGCATTGGTTGATCGCGACAGGAAGCGGTTCTTCTGCTGATTATTCAAATCCATTCTAACTGTTATGATGAGCACAGGGAAATATCCGAAAGACGCGAAACGAAAGTCGACTTTTCATTGCCATATATTTTCATTCAGTGGATGGTATCTCTCTCTTATTATTTTCTCGATTTATTACTAGTCTTCTATCAGAGGTTAATGTCGAATTCACACACGAGCATACCGTATGATTTCGTAAACGCGCACAGCTTCGCATTCGATACTTCGTCAATCGATGCAATTGTGTGTGCAGACGAGTGATGAGCTGCCAATCTGGCAAGGCCTGCGTTTCTGCTCTCAATTCGTACGTGCTTGAAATTTCTAGACAACGTTTCTGCAAAGGATAATAATACTCGGACGCCACGAATCTCAACCCCTTGAACTTGTTGGCTCGCATACAAAAATCATTGATTCGTCGATAGCCGATTACGTCGATGAACCTATCACTGGTTTACTGGTCGTTTACAAGAATACATTCTTTCATATTCTCGAGGTAATCTCCAAATGTTTTTTTCATACCGTCTAGGCAATGAACACGTTATCGGTGCAACAAATGTAGAAAGAAAAACCGAAAAAATCATTTTTCATTCGCTGACGGCTAACAAATTTGAATAAATTTCGGATATATCATCAATTTTATCAAACATCGTCTCTTGCCCGGCTTAATTTAATTTTTTTCCCAACTCCATTTCAGATAACTGAATACACTTTCATTAAAGTCTTGAAGCAATTACGACAGATGAATGGGATATCAATGAAAATATTACCACCGATGCATCACATTAATCAGGTGATGTTTATCATTATTTTGTCGATTTTTGAAAGGATCTGCCGATTGATGTTTGGCTGAAAATCACGTTGACTCGAGTGACTCGAAACGAAACGATATAGTGAGAGTCCTTGATGTGTTGCATGAGGACGATAACGGCGGGGGCCAGTAGTGTAGCAAATCTTATGCCCAATTCATTTAACAGAACTCTTCTATAATCTCAGAGATTCATTCCGTTCAAGTGGGTTGGAAGGATGTCACAATCTCCGTTGCTGCTGGAGCACGATCTCCCTAAAGGTTATGATTTTGAAACGGAAAGCACGACCCTCTCGAGCTTGGAAAATAAAGTATACAAGTTGTGTCAACATCTTCATGGGTTTGAAGATAAAGTATGTAATGCACTTCTATCTTGGGATTTTTTTTCCTCGTAAATAAAATTCCAATCAATTTTTCATCGATCGGACAAAGATTCTGTATGAAAAATGCTTTATATCTTTCGCTTTCTTATCTTGTTTCAAATTCCATTCAATTTCTACTGATCCCCAACTTCGTTTATCTCAGCGAGAGAGAGAGATTGTTACCAATTTCATCCCCGTTCTCTGATTGAATTTATTTTAATTTCATTGCTGCTGAAATCTTCTTCGACAACGTCGTACGACTGAAATTGTGAAAAGCACCCGACCATGTTCACCGCCGAGGTTGACCACCTTTTCGAACGCGTTCCCCATCTTTTGCCAGAAGCTGCTATCATTGAATATATCATGAATGGTCGCTGCGTGGGAGGGTTCGACTTGATCGAAAAATTTAGTTTCGACAGCCGTACGTATAGCCGTCGAAATGATTCGCGGTCTGTTCAACCCTCAACGAAATTTGACTTCACGACCGAAGCGCAATATCGCTTTTGCATTTTTATGACCCTCGCAGTTTACGATTTCCAACTTTTCTTTCTCTATCGCCGAACGTTTTGACAATCGGTTCTTATATTGACGTTTACGGTATTAGATATGCATACTTTCTGGAGGACCTAGTACTCGTATTCGAAAAATGGTCGAATCTCCTTGAAGGATATTTGCATTGTATGACAAACAAAAGCTTCTCGTTACTTTTCATACCGATATCGACGTATCTGCGCCAAACACGTGTCATGATGCTTGATTTATCATTGAAATATATCTTTAAATGGTGGTTCTTCAGAGAAGGAATGGCCACACAACCACATACCAGATCCAATCGATGTCTTCGATCGCAGAGATGTGAAATTTATTCAGCCACCAAATCGTGGAGGTCGTTGAAAAGTGCCATCCGATAAAGCAACGGCCATCGACTGTTCATGGCTGTTTCAAAGTCAAGCTATCGATGATCTGAAACAACATAACAAATCAAAATTTCTTACGGTATTTTCAAGGGCCCAAAGTTCTATGAAAATTGTTCTTTCGTCTGTGTTGAATAAAGAATTTCCATCTAACTTCACGAAATATCTGTCTGACCGTTCTGTGATAGGACATAGAAATTCTATATTGTAGGTACGAAAGTTTATAGAATCATGAAGTTCCAGACTTGAGCCGACGTTTCTCTTGCCTCGCTTGTATTCGATCCATTGATATTGATGAAATTAATTATGAACAGGGTGCGATCATTTCATCTATACGGATTAATTTGCCACTAATCGCTTACATGTTAATTCGAGCAAGACGTATCTGCTCTCTATTATTTGCTAAATGGTATGCGAGCACCGGTTTATGGTATATGAGACTAGGCTCCAGAGCATAGTCTGCAAGTGGGATTCACACTGAAGCCAGAATGTAGCTGCTGCGGGAGTCGAGAAATCCTTTGTAGCTCAAGTGACTATATACACATAGTATATGCATCTTAAATGTACGGAAGGATTAGAAAAATCACTTTTAATCTCTCGAGCGGTACCGTGATTAGGTAAGAGGTATTCAGATTGTCATAATGAATAATATATTGACGGAGGAGAGAAAATATCGAAATGAGTTCGGATGGGGAGCTATATTACGGGCGATGAGCGGAAGATGAATAAATGTAATACGGTGGAACGAATGCAGTTTGCTGAATAATACTGCCAAAAGTTTTCCACAACTATATTGTCTGATCGAACTTTTCGCGCACAAAGAAAAACCACTATACTTACAGAGTAACAGACAGAGACACTGGATTCCCGCGCTTCTTTAGAGCTATATATAGTACATAAATACCGGCGAAACTTGCTTTCTGAAACTACAGTATCCAGTTTCTACAAAGAGATAAATGCTGCGAGGAAGTGGCCGCCGGAATCGACCACCGAGCAAAAACCTAACAAATGGTAAACTATACCGGTCGTGAAATGGTAAAGCACTAACGTTCATCGATTGAACAGTTTACGAAATAGAAGCTGCCTGGCAAACTGCGCCGGGAATCGGAACGCGAATATGATATAATATAGTCTTATCCCTTGTATAAGATCGTCTTCTCCTTCATTTCTCATCCGCTGTATTCCCCTCAATGACATTTGGATCTCTCGCTCGTATGTTCCTTGCTACTTGCATTTATACCACGTGGGCGAAAGATAGAAGTCGGATCAACTTATCAGTTTTGTACGATATGACATTGCAGCTGCGACTTCGTTTTCAGTATGACTCTGACAGCGCTTTTCCTGTCATTGGGTTGAACTCCCGGTAAACTTTTACAGAACCTAATTCATCCTTGTATTGGAATGATTGGAATCGGAATGGCAAGGCCAGTCGCCTTAAAAAAACAGCAACCTCACCACGAGCCCGCTATTATGGTACTACGTGATTTCACGTACTTCTTCCGGAAAAAGTGCTGCTCTTTCAAGTACGAGATGAAGCTAGTGGTCCAAGTGAGAAAACCAGCCAAACCGGTACTTTGGTAACTTTGGATAATGACGGGAGGGCGACCTTACGACCTTTGGGAATCAGGGAATCAGGGAATCGGCGCATGCTATCCCACCTTTAAGGAAGCTCTTTAGCTAAAAGGAAACAGCCGGTGGTCTGTACGCTGCTAGACCACTTTTATCGGATGGACAAAGTTTCTTCAAGAAGTTTCTAAAGCCTTCCTGAAATCTTAACATTAGACGTTTTCTACCACCGGAATTCGAACACACTATCACTTCATTAAACTAGTACCCTGAAACAAAGTGCTCTGGCATTTTGAACTACATTCTATCGTACCGTATAAATAATCGAGAAGCGATGAATTCTGTGTTTAGCAAACGCGGGGAAACAGGGGATGAGTAAGTGCTGTGCCCCCGGCTTGGAAGTTTTCAAATATGATGCAAGCCGTGCTATATATGCGGCATGAACTCGTGAGCTACATTCTACACCAAGATGTATACGAAATGAAGCAGCACGGATGCAAAGTGAGATGGGAATCGCTATCCGGGGTGGATAAACACGAGGGCAACACAAATTGGATGGCCTCTTCATAGACATGAGATTAGGGTGCACTACGTACGAGGAGTTTCCAAAGATTTCCTTTCCGCGAGACATGCATCGCTGTGTGGGTCCAGCTGCAGTAGATCCCGCAGAAATTCTTGAATATCGTTTTAAGACTCGATTTTCAACAACTTTTCGAAGCTTTTTTTAAACATAGGTATACCAGAAAAAGTAACACATGTTCGATCAATAAATATGATTGATAAGATACATACATCAGGTTCTAGCCGCTGTAAAATATTCATATTTGAACAATTGTGTAAACTTTTCAATCCGAGCGATGCGTCGGCAAACACTCAACATCTTTTCAAATACTTACGCCTCGAATTTATAGATTTGCTAAACGTTCGTCACGAACAACCAGCCGAACGGAGTAACAAAATTCATGTGAATGATAGATATATAGAAATTCAATTCGATACCTGTACGGCGTGCTATATGAATAATTATCTTCAATCGGCTATCGGCCATTGGTATAAAATTTTGTATCACGTTTTGTGAAAAATTGTAAGCTTCCGTATCTCGAAATTTAGTTACCGTAATAAATTTTCGTCGATAATATTATCCGCTTGAAGATGAGAAATCTGATTTTTATGACCATCTGATCTTAGAAGAAGTGTCGTATTTCATTCGCCTTTCGATATAGATGTATCGAACGAATGCGTTTTAAAATTAGGACCTAGGGGCGTGTATAGCTCGATCTGTAATAAAATAGTACATCGTAGAGTTCTGTGAGGGTAAAGATCGGTTGTAAAGTGACACATATTTCATTTCTCCAATCCAAAATGCAGTTGCTCCCGACGAGATGGCTTTATGCTAGTGGGAATTGGGATTTGTTGTAGTAGGTACCTACCACCGAGGAAACCGGCAGAATTGCAGGAGCAACTGTGAATACAAGTGGGAATTTCATGCGGCGCAAGCAAACTCATTCAAACTTTTATTACCAACACTAGAAACGATTCCCCAGTCAAATTAGCTATTGGCCATTAGATAAAATTTTGCTATTATTCGGGTGGGCGCAAGTAATTTTCATTTCTGCATATACCTGTACGAGGCGAAGAGAATAGCACCCCAGATTCATATGAAATGTAACCCCACTGAATCGTAAAGCGTATGATTTCATCACGATTCCATGACGTATGAGAATACTCGCCCGGTAGTTTGAAAGCCTCGTACATAAATTGGTAGCCACCGTATATCCACGTATATGTGAAAAAGTTTAATGAAGAGAGTAATAAATTGAAAAGGATAAAATAAAGTGCAAACTCCACTCCACTCCACTCCCCTGGGCTGGACCGCCGCTGTCTCGTTTTCGCTGCACTAATTTGCATTGGACGAAACTATTGATCGAAATTTTCGTGGAGAGAATCTCTCCACTCAGGGAAAACATTTCAAATACTTCTGAAAAACAAAAAATACTCCGATCTTCTACTGAAAAAATAATGAAATCAGGCGCGAAAAACGAGGGATCATGGTTGAGTAAATTTGAGCCGGTATTTTCCTACTTTTTGGGGGATTTTTTTTTCTGTTTTTTTCTTTTTTCCTTTTATCTTTCAACTTACGTTCATCTCTCTGTAATTTGTGGCCACTCGCGTATAATCTCGCGATGTGGCCACCGTGCCGAGATCTCGAGTCTATTTTACTGCGAGAAAGGTTTGTTTCAGCGGGACCTCGCGTCGTCGTAGCGAAGCACGGTTACATATATACATACTCATACTTAGGTTTATCCATATATGCGACCTGCTACATATCCTGCCGCTAAATCCCAAAGGAGCAAAAAAGTTCTTTAACAACCTGCTTAACGGGGATACGGGCTTAATTGTGCAAATTAACGTACGTATAGTAACAAACCGTGCGACCGCCGAAGCTCAGCTAATCCGGTAAGAACTTTCTGAAGTTAATATGCACGTTAGACTGTTGGTAACGTAATCGTCAAATTCAGCCGCTGTTCTCTCTCTCTCTCTCTCTCTCTCTGGGCATGAACCTTTTAGCGAGGCTCAACGATTTTCAAATAAATGATACCTACGTACCTACCTGCCTACCTACCTACCTACCTACTCCTCGCCGAGAAACCTCGCGGCATGTTTTGAATTGAAATTCTTCCTCTCTTGCGGCTTGTGGGTTATTTTTTCATATTTTTTTCCCCCACTCTAAGCTTATCTCCAATGATTGCCGGGCCACACCGCCGCTGCACCGCCGCAAAGTACGAAAGTGTATACGTGCGTTACGTTCGTTTGATGTATAAGTTTGAATACTTCAACCGGGCGCGGCGCGGCGTTTGCATTCCAAAGTAGAAAAAGAAAAAAGAAGAAGAAAAAGTAAGAAGGAAAGAAAATTCGAAAAGCCTTAAATATCGCTTCACCGTAATCTAACTTGAATAAGATTCAGATGATCCCTGAGGTAATGAATATTAGCTGGTGTAAGACCCTGCCGAGGATATCTGCCTTCTAATTGACGACTGGCGTAGTCCTGGCTCAGCTAGACGCCAGTATAGCAGCCTCTTGCCTAGGGCTTCCAACCTCCTTCGTTTCCTTCGGACCCCGGCTTCATGTCCGGAAAGGTTACGCCCTTAGGGTAGATCCGGTTGAATTTACTTAGGGTGTGCCACGCATGGCTATAACTGTTAGTTTGGTTATATATGTACGTCTACGTTTCCGAAACGGCTTAACATCATTTTGAAAATTGGTTTATTTTATAGATCATTAACCGTCCGACACCCCGAAGTTGAATACACGGTCATTCGAATGTGCTGATTTGAGGATCACTGTGTTACAAAAAGAAAATATCGCGGGTCGGATACAAGAATGTCACGATTCGGAAATTGGCATTTTTCAATATGAGATGTGATAATCGGCGCGCTGTGATAACGACTCTTCTGCACCGCGACTACTAATTTTACAACTACAGAAATGTTACTTTGCAAGCTTAAAGATCCGAACTTTGCCGACACAAATATGGTCTTGACTAAAAAATGCCAATTTTTGAGTTATGACGTTCTCGTAGCCGACGTGCCAAGTTTTGAAAATTTATACTAGACTAAGAAAGTACGAGCGTAGGTACAGAATTTTGTGTTCAAGACCATATTGCATATCGTCCATCCGCTGTTCGCTGATAAAGCCGTCACCTTGAATGATTGATGTATCACGATGAAGTGGAAGTTTGTTATTATTTATGAAGCGAATTCAAGGACGCTTAGCCCTCATCCTCTGTTTCGGATGGTAGATAAACCACAATAAACTTTATCGGGGGTTCGGATATGCCTAATCGTACGCACAAATGCCGGCCATAATTTGATCTGATCTCACAATCAGAATTGGCCGCCGTAAGCTCCGGAGGTACCGAACTCTATCGAATATGGTCGGACATCTTGGTTCAGAAATACGGAAAAATATAAAACTCACGAAAAATGAAGTTTGAAAAGTCGTGACATGACGGTGAGACGTGTGTTGCCTCAGGTGCAGGTAAGTCATACTGGAGAGTTCGGCATTTGCAACATTAAGTACAAAGAGCTTCGCCGTGGCAACGGAATAGCTTTCGCGAATCTCCGTTGAAGGTATAACCTTTATTCGTTTTACTGCGACTGAATTCACATTTTCATGGGTTAACGGGGTGTAATAAAAATTGTGAAGCTCAACTCCACGTAGCTTTCATTGCTGCATTGTATACCGCGAAGAGTATACTTACTATACCTATATACGGAAAATTTGAATTATGCGCGGTATTCATTTGCCTCGGATAGGTGGGATACCACGCGAGGAACGTTGTACCGATACGGTTGAGAAATTTCAGTTAATAAAAATAATAATAATAACGAGTAATGGTGAGGGTAGCAATAATAATTATGATAATAAGTCTTTCATCGCGGATCTGTATCGCCCCATGTGTATTGTAGTATCGCGCAGCGATTTTTAGCGGAGATAAAAGCTCAAAGTTTATATGTTACGAGGTTACTCCGCACGCGTTGCCATCGAGTCGAACAACCGCAGGACATGGCAACAAGGAACGGAAAACATTGCTGCTTGTTATATATTCTGAACCAGCTAAAGAGAGCACGAGGACCGATAACGATGCGGGGTTTTGCAAGCTATAGGGTACCAAAAGCGAGATTCACATTGTGTGAGGCACATAACCAATCCAATTACATTAATTGGCGTGGCTACGGCAATTTTCACTCGGTGCAAATTTCTTCTCCTTCTTCCCCCCCCCCCCCCCCCGTTGTTTGATCGCCGAGCGTTGTCCCGAGCAGACACACGCAAAGAGATCTACGTTTGCCTGTAAATTTTGGCTCCATTAAAGGGAGACCTTTGATCGCTATCCCTTTTTAGAAATGCTTCGATGTGCATACATGTATGTGCAGTATAATACACCAGCTACATCTACGCGTGTACCAATTGGCCACAAATTCTCATACGCGTGGGCTACGGCACGGTGTAGGTAAAACTTTTAGTACAGCTCGGATAGTTGACCGTAAATTCAAAATTGGTGGAATTGCTTTTATCATACAGCCACGTAGTCAAAGTGACTTGATCCTCGTTAAAGAGCTTCCGCGTACGAAGAGCTTGGCACAGTGCCGAATGGGTACTCGAAGGATCTTCCGATTCAAAACGCGGAAATCTTTGCGTCCGACGAAATCATTTGCAATACAACGACCTATTTCGGTGGGGCATCAACCTGTAACAACTGCAGATAATACAAGTTTGCTCATTTCGCAATGAAACCGCTGCGCTTATGTGAGAATGTAGCTTCCTTTGGCCTTTCCTCTCCGATACTTCTCGCCGGTTGTGAAAGGGGGATGGAGCCACAAATGCGCAGCGAAGGCCCCGCCCGTCACACCGACGTCAAGTGACAGCCTGCAGAAAACCAAACGGAAACAAAATTGAGGAAAGAAAAACCTGGAAATAAGAAAACGTAGAGGAAGAATGAGAAGAAACAGGGAAAGGATAGCAGTGGAAGTAAGTCGAAGAATTCCGCCGAGCATGGAGACGCCGAACAAAAGATCTGGCGGGTGACATCTCTCGCTCCGAAGCACCGGTGAAACTAGCTAGCCTCTTCCCATTTTAAGTTCGGTTTATGCTTCTTCTCGTCAAATTGACTTCGATTTGAATAGATTCGGAGCTAATTGAATCAACGTTTCAAGTCGCCAACATGGCAAACTTACGTAATTCAACTCATACAGCCAGACTGTTAACGAACAACAATTCTTGCCTCGTTTCCATCGCCATCTTATCCTCCCAAGTTCATATAAACTTTTACTTCTGTTCTATCCTCATAACCGATATACCGCGGGCCGTCTTTCATCGAGTAACTTAATTGTTCCTTCAATAACTCTCGGTCTCAATCTTCCGTTTACTTCTCTGCGTTTCTCAGCGAACGTGAATCTGAGTTTCGAAGACTGTCTTATTGTGATATTATCACGTTTTTCATCACTTTTTTCATTGAACAAACTTTGCCAGATACGAAACATTGCTCGATAACAAGTCCTCCGGTTTACGTTCCGAGCATTACTAGTGGGGTTGAATCGCTGGAAAATTCAACGATTTAAAGCCAGCTCGTGTAGCTCCACGTTTGAACCATAAACTGAGCTTCACGAGGCGAGATTTAAGCCGCGTACCGTGTCATCCGGTTCGACGTATCAGATTCCCGTTTGCATAATCAATCTTGGCTCGTGGAATTCCTCCCGATCGTGATAAGCAGCTCACCTATCACCCTCCCGAAGTTTGCGAATGGGATAGAATTCAATGAGAAGCGTTGTAGGTACCCATAGATATAAACTGGGTTCTAAATTGTTTTTATTCGGTGGAAAAGATCGATCTTCTCACAGCCCGGCCCGTCCAGACTTGGCACATTTCTTCGCCCGTCATTATCTTTCATAAATTTCATACAAATGTTGATGCGTAATCAAAATGGTACCTACCTACGTATAAAGTATCCAAATCGAAGAAGACGAAATTTACTCGCTAAAAATTTTCACAAAATTATCGTCGTGGGCTCCGAAGAGGACATACCGCGTGAAATGACAATGGCGAGATGATTCGGAGTAGATCTTCGGGTTCATCGATGAAAAACTCGACTTCTCAAGAACGAGCTGTGGTAAACGGTGAGAAAATGAAACAACTTGTGTAAGTGTTTTTGGGCCCGGTCAAAGAGTACCGCACATACATTTTCAACCGCTGATACATGGTAGGTGAGTCAATTAACGGAAGATTATCTGTGTATAATTCAGTTTACTCAGTTTACTGGCTCAGAGATGGGATGTTCCTCGATTCTCCATAATTAGGTAACCTTGCGCCCACGCATAATCGTACGGAGAACAGAAATTCGTCAATGTCAGCAATTTGGTCGAAGCCATCGGATTCTCGTCGCGCGTATACGAAGGGAATATAAAGTGGAATACAGGAGACGAGAAGCATTGGGAGGAAATAAAATAGGAAAGAAGCACCAATAAACGCGGAAAAATCTTCCCGCACAGGTTCCCACGTCCGCTTCGTTTCCGTCGTTCGAATCCCCATACGCGTAGGTATATCTATGTGAAACAGATTCACAAGAAACGGAATACCACGTTTGATTACGACGAAGTCTCTCGAATGTTAGTTGAACTTCCTAACTGGTATACTCGCAGGATGTTCGAACGTAGGTTCGCTCGTCGATGGAAAATTAAACGAGGCATGACTGCATGCTTGGCGAATATACGGCACGATTCGTCCGTCTTTCGTTAGTACACTAGTTGGACTGAACCGGGTGAGGAATCGTGCGTAGAAGCATTAAGTTAGAAGAATAACAATCCAATAACGTGGATTGATTATAGCCGGCAGTGAAAAACTTGCACGAGAAAAACAGAACGTGAGTATATATGTATATATATATATAGGTACTATACCTTACGAAAATGGGCAAATAACGAAAACAAAAACAAAAAAGAACGCAAGTTGGTGGATTTTGTGAAGAATAACGAATCATACTGCTTCAAGTGAAATATCACGAGGTTCTTTGGAATAGAAAATTTTAACGAAAATATTATTCCTACTTAGGAAAACGAGTAGCCTTCGTTGTACGCGTTGTTAATTTACTTTCGGGCAATTATGGGAGGGAGGAAAGGCCACGCGGACATGAATTTATTCTAAAATGCCTTCCTCCCTGATACCCCTTATCGCGAACCGCAAACGATGGCCAATTTACTGCCGAAGAACAATGTTTTATATCGGTTCACGAGGAGCGTTAAACATAATTTCAGTGGCTTATAATCATCATCGATGCAGAGATTTTGCAGAATATACTGGAAACTTATCTCTCCTTTCTTTTCCTGCTATTCAACTCCTGGCGAATAGTTCGAGAAAAAATTGAAGATCAGGGAAATTAAGTGTCCTCGAAGGATGTACTGCTCAATTTTTATGCGCCAGGACTGATTGAAGTTCTTATACGGCCCGGGTTAGCTCACGGGAGATAGCAATCGCCTCGGAAAGTTCAATGTCTCCGATTCAAGAATTTTTGATCCTGCTATCCACGCCGGAGACGCTTTTCATTTCATATATGTTCAACGTGAGACTCTCCTATCGGAATAATTTTCAACAATCATCCGATTCCAAGCTCCTTTATCTTCTTCGATCCGGGTTACTGCGATTGAGTGAAAACAGATGCTTCTGATTCCCAAATCATTATTTGCTAGCGTAAGATCAATGGAAAAAGCATCACCCGTAATGACTCACATCCGAATAATAACACAGCAATGAGAATCAATGTATCGATGGCTGCTAATTGATGAATCATTGTCTAATTACAACGGACTGTTAATGCCGGTTAAAGTCAATTCGTCGATGTTCCTGACGTGATAATTGGACATGGTTGGACGTTCGGAACACATCTTCATCAAAGCAATTGATTTGGTTGGCTACCCACTTCGCGGATGTCACCTGATCGTCAGTCAGGCCGGGTTTCCCCAATCGCAATTTGTTCCACATGCAGATGGAACAGTGAATCCGATAATCGCTAGCGCTTTGGCCATTGATCACTGTATAATTCGGGAACTTTTTCTCTTCGTTTTCCAAATTCTTGCCATATCCCTGCGAACAACACAATACGACACAGGTATCGGAATTGGATGGTAGAAACAATCAATTCTGGAACCGCCATAAACGGGGGCTTCGCAGTAAAACTCAAAAAGACGTTTACATTTGACTACCGTGTAAAGGTGAACAGAGATCGTGCCAATTACAGCTTTGCTGGCAGTGAAAATTTAATGAGATTGCGAGGCGTACGAAATTCTCGTTTGCTTCCCGAAGTTGTAGAAATTTCCCGTTGGGTAACACAGTCTTTCTTGTTATTCTCCTCGGTTCGCCGCTGATTATCGCAAAAAGGTGAGAGAACAATTAGAGGAAATTTCGTGACTACTCCCGTCGCATGAGAAAACGCCTCCTGTTCCTAGGGAAACAACAACGAGATAAAATAAAAGCCGCCGACTGACGCAAATAAGAGCCAGAATAAAAGGTGGGCTGGTGAGAGATAAATTAACAGGCTAGGGGTCAGAATCTAGTCAGAAGTAAATACCTTCTCGCGGAACGGCGAGCTGAAATAGCATCGTGTATTGGCGAGGCATGTCTGTACAACTCAACACGGAAACACAGGCAATATACCTATATTTTCCGTCAAAAGATTCGAGGACAATGAGCCGTTGTACGGTCTCGTCTGTAATCTACGAACAATATATCCACGAATTATTGGTACACGAAGATTAGCCAGGCAAAGAACCGCTATCTTCATTCTATTGGCTCCTGAGATCGTATCATATTTCCAATACTGAAGGATTTGAACTAAATTGAGCATGAGCTACGTGATATTCGGTAACATCTTTCACGGTCTGCTGCTGTGGAGGTTGCGTTTCGAGAAGGACCCGTTCGAATCTTGCAATATTTTCTCGAGCGGAAATATCGGCAGATAAAAATATTCGAATACAAATGAGGATACTAGTACGTCGATTCCATCTGATTATATTTTCGTGTAGAATTGGAAGAGCTAACTTACGGAAGGTTATGCATTATGGAATGCCCACAACGAGCATCGATTCAAAGAAAATTGGAGCCAAGACCGCGAGGGATTTGCACTATCCGAGGCAAAAAAAGTCGAAACAGAAACGTAATCCAGGGGGGTGAAAGTGGGATAAGCGAGAAGTGGATATTGTTAAGCCTGTGCAAAAATTGAGACTTTTCTCGGGCATTAAAAGAAGTGGATTTGCTTTCTCGCGACCCGTATCCAGTTTTTCCCTGAGGAGCTCTTGAGCGTACGCCACAAAATGAAAAATACTTGGATTATTACGAAGCATGAAGTTAAGACGGGACTTGATATCACCGCAAGAATTTCAAGAAATGTTAATGTTCTCAGTCATGCTGTATACTTTCATGTACTTCAACGTAATCTATCTCATAATTAAACCTACATGAGTTCTGTTCAAAATTAAACAGGAAAACATCAAAAGTTTTGTGTGTATGCTACGCTAGTTAATTAGCATAGCGGTTTCACAACTGTATACTTGTGTTGGATACGGATTTCTACATTTAGTAACTTTAGTTTCTGTGATGCTATGAATTCCGGATAGCTAAACACTCGAAATCTAAAGTATTCGCGCAGTTCGTCCCAGGCATTGGATACAGTGCAGGGCGTGGTATAAGCTCTACCGAATTATTTTGAGTTCAAATTTCTCAGGCAGAAATATGTTTTCATATGGAAATGAATACAAATTTGCTTTATCGGCGTGTGCCTAAATCTCCATTTCCCCTTTTTCTCTAATTTCAGTCTCAATTCACCGAATAGCAAACCGGAAAGCTCTAATTTGAGGTTTAGGGTTCCCATTGTTATATCTACGTAAAGTGTTCCATAATATGATATGTATCCTGGGAACCAAACAATTCAGTCACTCGTAAAGCAACCTAATGTCAATTGCTTTGGTCTATAATTTTACCAATATCAAACCACGAATTTTGGTTTCGGAATACGCAAGGCTTCCGCGATCCATTTCGACGGCTATGATGTAATTCATTTCATACACTCATATAACGGTAGCCACTCATTTACGGAAGTCGTTATAAATTGCACTTGAGCACGGAACGTTCAAGCTCCGGGGCCAATCGTGTCGCAAGGATTCTCTATCTACTTGATCGCGACGCGTGATCAAATGAATTCCCGTTTCTGCCACCTCTCTGAAACTGAAATTTGTCTCAGCTCTCACAATGTATTGGCAGAACCCAACGACCGAGAACGAAAGCGTAACAGGATTTCCGAAAATCCCAACATAGGTGAGACGATTGAGATCGGATTCGAGGACCTCGTGTCCACTTCAATAATTCCCAGAGTATCAAAATAAACTACAGAAGTCAACGATTTCCACAAACATGGTATATAACCCACGTCGGCGAATCATCAATCAAAAATTCAGGACCTCTTGAAAAACGACTGTTTATACATTTCGGATGTTATATTTAAAAAAATGATGAAGCAACTTTCGATGAAATTTTTTCCGATAAGAACGACCGACTTTCAAATTTGGGAAAACGCTTATCGTTTCAAGCGCGAAATATAATCAATTCATTCGAGCCGCTGGCCACGAATTCTGATTTTTCGTCCCATCGTCGGAACGCGAAGACATATTCTTCAGCTGAAGGTAAAGTGAAAGAATATTCTGCCGCTACGGTTGGGAGTCGTTGTTTAACTTCAAGAACTATTCAACGTTCACTATACTTGTATAGTAAAAGTTTCGTGGTATATTTGTAGCGCCCTTATACCATGCAGGGCTTTGCTTGGGGCAAGTTAATATTCGAATGTCAGGATGCTGGACGGACGTAACAAACGAGCCGCCACTACGCAGAGGCCGAAGGATATACAGTGCCGGGCGAAAGCCGAATGAATACGTACATAGCCATGAGAAAAGTGGGCAAATTTTTTTACCAGTCACATGTAAAAAGCCAATGAATAGGAGATTTTATAAGCTTCTGCCTAGACACTGTAATCAAGTTTACGAGACTGTAATCAAATTCCGTTTCCATGAAAATCGTTCGCAGCTTGCCTCCTTTCGTTTACCTTGTTAAAGCTTGCTACTCAGAAACGAATCGAAGCTGCTATAACCTCCAGCAATGAACAGTGATTGAATATCGTTGAAAAAAATCCAAGTTCGAAGTTTCGAAAAATGTGAAACTCGATTTGAATAATATTTCACGTCAATTTGCATCCCCGACTGAATTCAATCATCTCACCGTATTTCAGCTTCTATACACAGTTCAATTACTCCGCAAAGTAAATTTCCACTAATTTCACCTATTCGCGACCTCCGCTAGGTCACCGAATGCTTTTATTCAATTCCATCCAAATTCATCCAATTCCAATCGAAGCTTATGGAGGAGATTTGGTTTGCAAGCTGGTTAAATAACCGACACATGTTTCCAATTTAAGGATCAAGTTTTCGCTGTCTCGATCTATCGGCAGATCAGTTTCCCCGATACGCCAACATCCAGTCTTCATACGTGGGCGACAAATCGATTGATAAATGAACATTGTTACTTTAAATTCAAGTACTCATGTCTGGATCGTTGATTTAAAGAACGATCGATCACGACAGAGACGTATCTCGAGCCCACGCAGCTCCAGAAAACCATTTTCTGATTACTTTATTGTACCAACTTCTGTAGTAGGTACTAATGCAAGCTCAGATTTCCCCCGAAGAGAAATTTTCATGTAATTGACAAAGCTATTCATACGTATATAGTCGAGTACATAATTTATTCGAAGGCCGCACCTGAATCTGGCGTATGAATAGCTATATCAGAAGTCTACAATTATTGTTAGTGAGTAAATTCTCGCAGTAGGGACTCACGAGTTTCCGGTTTAACATCATCGAGGGAAGAATATCCGGTAATTTTCGGCGTGAAAATTTGTCCAGTACTGATTGTAAGACTGAAAGGTTAATGGTATTCAATTCTAAACTGTACGTACTACCTACAACCCCGACACACCAGCGCCAACCAACTTCTAGCCAATGTTCTTGTAAATTAGAATTAACTTCGTAACTAGAAAAAGAAAAAGAGAAAACACAAAAAACAGCTATCGGCAGACATGCCGAGTAGTGATATTCTTCCTAGAGAATATATATCAATTAAGGAACCTGTCCGCATCTTTCAGTGACTCCGGAAAGAAATAAAGGAGAAAATAGGACCGGACGAGGGAAAGTATAGAGCGCAGGAAAAAGCGACAGTGAATCAAACCACGGGGGGGGGGGGGGGGGGGGGGGGGACTTATATTACCTACGACCAGGATTGTACGTGCGCGAAAAACGTTAGCAAGGCCTTAAAGGAATGAACAGAATCCATTTCCGCTCAATGAATTGCCCTATGCTCATGCTAAATTTATTTCTGGATAAAAAAAAAAAGAAAAGGAAGCAAGCGAGCCCGGGGTTTTTTGGTGCCAGAACGGCTCGTTATGCGAAGAATGTTGCAATTGGTTTGAAATGACTACAGAAGGTCGATGGAATTCAGTCCTTCGAAATCTACTGTCCGGCGTTATACGGGTTCTCGATAATGTTAACTTTTGCCATTGCTGATGCTTTCGGTCTGTAAGAAATTGTGGTTTAATTACAGGAGTTCTCAGGCACTTCTCTAAATGTTTTCATCGAAGCATTCAATTGGATTAAACTGCGGAGGGAGTTGACTAAAAAACTAGGTATTCCGTATTTCCGTCCCTGACTTTTTCAGGGATTCGGTTAGGACGAACGCGACTTCGCAGCGGCTTCGATGTTTTGAGATGTTTTACAGGGCACTGAAGCTACCGATGTCCTAAATCCTCCCAGCAAATTTCTTTCGTCTGATGATTTCACAAGGATTTTTCTAGAGGGATATTTTGGAGTTACTTGCAAGGCCGAACCTGCTTTAGCTTCGATCCGCCACTCGGTATCGATGGAACGTGATCAAAGATGAAAAAAAAAAATCCGTTTCTCATACATCTGTGCAGAGAAAGATTTTTGCAAATTTGATCACATTTGTTCGAGTCCGAGTAATCCCTCGTCTCCTGATTTGAACGGAACGAATAATTTACAGGACTATCAATCCCCGTGGCACAACTGCCTACTTCTCTCAAATGACCGTAACGGATACGAAGTTTTGGGTGGAAATATGTGTTAATAAATTAATATATATAATCACGTAAGTACAATACTGTTGTATGAAATTAAACAACGCGAAAACGAACATATTACTCAATTTAAACGGAAGAAACTTTTTATGTGGGTGTAGCTCAACGTGAAATGTTCATACAACGTGATTATTATTTCCCTCCAGTACGAAATATCCGACAAACGCTTCACACGCTACTGAATATCGGATGACAATTCCGATTGTATCCAGTATCCAATTTTCTGCACAATACTGCATAAAATCGATGACAGAGCTTTTTGCGAGCAGTTCTATCGGCTGTAATGTGTAACTGGAGTAATCTGAACGATAGTCACTCGATATGCACGTAGATACAACGGCGGTTAGCAATCATCAGCCAAATTGGCAAACAGTGGCTAGCGGTGCGCAATGAAATGATAAAAATACTGATGAGGAACGCGCGGGGCAGCGGAGGAAGCAAGGCCATTGATTTGCTGCGACGAGGAGAGCTCCTGGGCGTGAAAACGGCTACGTTTTATCACGTCCGTCACGTGTCCGAAGTTCCAAAGAATATCTTTCAATTTTGCGGGTGAATTGTGGGGCTTGAGAGGATTTCCAAACAGCGATTCGCTCCGTATTGATTTTGAAAGATGCGTGTGTGCCTGAAATTTTCTGATACTGACAAGTATTGTCATCGTCGAAACAACGTCGAGTTCGGCAATTGGAAACCGACGAATTCAAACCTCGTATCACAGGAAACATGAAGTTCTCCTTATATATATGGAATATGTTACGTCATCTTTGACGTGACGATACGTATGAGCAATTTTGAATTATACCGCCAATATTTCCCACTCTACATTCTGGTGCGGGACAGTCGTATTTCATTCGTGCGAGCCACGTTCTTAACATTTTTCCAATTTCTTCGCCCTTTTCATCGCCGAATTCTCAGGATCTCTGTCGTATATAGGCGAACATGTGAAATAAAACCAATCAGACGAGCGTGCCAAGGTAAGTTCAATTTCGATTAGAGAAAGACAAACTGAAAAGAAAGAGTCGCCTCATGATACATACCTGTTTGACGGAGAGATATTTGATCGAATTGAACCGGATGCTTGATAACGGTTAGAGTACAGTAGACGCCCATACCTATGATGCGAAATAAATTTCATAGAAAATGCTCATCCGAGGAGGAAAAGTGCACGCATATAATGCGCAATAAACGTGGCGAAAATATTCATGCATGGAAATATTTCAACCGTAAGTACTACATTAGTTTGAACACAAAGAATAGGTACTATTCCCAGCCCGAATTTGAATTTTATTCCGTAAATGAAACAGGTCAGTATAATGTACTACGTAGTACATACTGGGTATTATTATTCACAACGTGAACTGTAATATATGCAGCTGCCCGAGTAATCCCTCGTGCAATACGTTGGCAGAAGAAGAAGCAGGTGACATCGAGACGTCAATGATTCTGAGCATGACCACGAGCTCTCCTCCTGACTGCACGAGGGAAAACACTCGTCGACGAGTCACCATGGCAGCAAATACTCACCCCTAAGGCCTAAGTATCTGTCTCGTGTTTCCTTTTCGTCGGATGAATCTTTGTATGGATCCATAACCCGCGTAGTTGAGGGGGCGTTGATTGTCGTCTGGCTTTGACCGAGCCAGCGAACGATCTACAACGTACCCTCGTTTACTACCGCGGACTAGGGTGTTATGGCTACAGGCTCACGGAGCGTGTTTTGCGACATTGGCTATTATCACGGATCATTCGGTTGCTCTTTGCCCCGTGACAACGGGGCGAAGCTGAGGCTCGGAAAATGAGTAATGGCCCGGCAAGACTCTCGATTTGATTTCATTGATTCCGCACGTTCTCGCTCTAATTTTTTCTCCCGTTTAGGTTCCCTCTATTCCATTATTTTCGGGGACTATCATTCTGATTGATTGGCTGATCTATAATACGCGCTCAGATAGCGAAAATGATAATTTTCATACGTATTTTGACATGGGTTACAAATCTACGCGTCATGCCGCATTTTGCAATTCGTTTTTTCATGGGAAAACACCAAATCCATTGGCACTGCAAGTCTCGTATACCTATACTCATTGTAGATCGTCCCTTGCGGCATACCCGCTTCATACCCCGACGCCTTGACAAAAAGTTTACGAAAATTTTCAAACCTCACAACAATCATAAGTTCTACTAGATAAAAACAGAAGAAATACCGACGCTCAATTTTATGTTTATCACGTGTCTGAATCGCTTCGTACGTTTTAACACGCGGATAAAACAGTTGTTTGTCAAAAATCAATGTGACTCAAATTTGATTTATGTACCATCCTTTCCTATTATCCTTCTTTTTTTCTTTAACTAGGACATCCCTCGAATAGTGGTTACAATAAGTGAGATTTATTTTGAATATCACGGAAGTGAAACTTGGCCGTAAGTCAAAAAGGGAGGCGAATGCGGACGCCGCTGAAAGAAAAAGCCAAGTCAAAGCGAGAAATTTATTACACGATTCGTTACTAGCCGTTGAATCGGGCTGAAAGAAAAGCTTCGAGTTTATAGTTTGGCCTGGAAGATGTATAGAGCATAGACATAGAATATAGACCGTAGAGCGCGGGATGGTACCTACTCGCGGCTCTAAGGGCACGGAGCATAATTGTAGAATGGCAGTGGACAAAAAAAAAAAAAATAATAAAGAAAAGAAAATGCTAAAAACTGCATTGTCTTTTTTCTGACTCGTTCTCGGGGTTCCATTTTTTCTCCTCTCACTGACTCTCCTTTACCTCCCGTCCAGGTATACAAGAGAAAGCGTCGCATTTCACTTTTTTCGCCAATACTTCGTCGTGTTCGTAGTTTCCTGTTCAGGTATCTCCTGGTCCCAACTCAGAAAGCTCGACGCGTAAGTGTCAATAGATTCATCCATGCGCGAATTCGATTTTATTTGTAGGATTTCTAAGCTGAAAGGAAACGCGTTCGTGACTCGTCCAATACACTCGTATAATTGGAATTTAAGCTGATTGAAACTGCGACGAAGGTCAAACTATTCGCGATAAATTGATAATGTGATTACGGGGGGAGAAAAAAAATTTGAAAAACTGGAAAAATTGCATGAAGTATATCTTAAGCTACGAGGTTACACCGACTAATTGACATTACGGTGTTTATATCTACTCCTATGTCATAATAATGCATGCAATGCATTTTGCATTTAGACAAGGGCGAGTTTTCCAAAGCTTTATGAGCTTACGAGTCTGCAAGCGCGATTCTATACTCTTGAACGGACTGTGCTGTGATACATACGATAGAGGAAGAATGTGAGAAAAATTTGACGTTGAAATATTACTCGTCGACCTGCGCCATCGTCAGTTTACGTGAGCAAAAATCTAAGATCAAAGCTATTCTACAAAATGAAGAATCATTATGGGCGTAGATTTATACTTGTTAGAAAGGAATTATTATCACCGAGCAATTATATCACAGAGGAATGGTTATGGTTTCCAAATATTTCAACAAATCTGAAAAGAAAAGTGTATTGACCATATTTCAACCTGTTATTGACTCACAATCAAATCAACCACTTTGGCTTGTTCAACCGTTGGAATACTACAAACGATCCAATCAATTATTAGACTAATGTAAGATAACTGAACTTTGGCGGTAAACATCAGCTGGAAACTTTCGCGAGGTAAATTGGGAAAATATATTCTTCAGGTAGTGACTGTAAGGAAATTGAATTTTTCGAGCCCAACGTTGGAAATAAGTCACCCCGCCTACGACATCCGCAACGTAGGTATAAAAATCCATTGTAGATTAGATTTTCCATACCTTGGCAAATGAAATCCCTAATTCGAGATGAACTGGTTTTCCATCTCACGAAAATAGACGATAGAAAATGAAATTCGGAAAAGTTATTTTCACCCCTGTCACGTAGACACTGAAAAGTTCGGAATCAAGTTTTTGTTTTATAAGAATTTTTCTCTGACAGGATGCGCACGTAGAGTAACAGATGGTGGCATCGCGAGGTCTGCAGCTTCCACCCCGGCATAATAACATAAAATGAACAAGCTGAGATATTTTCTTGCAATAAAGATTCTACCTTTCCGTCTCACCACACTATACGTGATGCGTTCACAGGGAATTACGTCGATATGGGTAATTCTCTCAATTGTCGTAGTGGTTTTGGGCCGCGAGAAATCGCCTCGCGTCAGTATTTGATGCTCGATTGGACTCATACAAAGTGACAATTTTGTAGAATTCGAAGCTTCCAGCATTTAAAATAGAGGAGATACTGCACGTAATCGTATTTTCACCTGAGCGAATGAGAGGAATGTTTTTCTTCGTTATTAACTAACTAAAAAATCGAAAGATTGAAAATTAATGGACCACATTCCGTCGGAAATTTTTGGAATTCACCGAGAAACGCCTCAATTTTGGTATCCCGAGTGAGTAAATATGAAATAATGTATTTCAAGAAAAGAAGTTGACCGATTTTCATGAAGCACCCCCAAAAGTTAGATTTTTTATTTGATCATCTTGAAATCTCGTGTGCTTCTTGGGTAAATCCTGAGAATATGATCCTGGGATCCCTACGGGATCACTCTCAACAAACAAAATAAGACATGGCATCGTCAAATATGATCGAAAAAATGTGCATAAATCGATTTTCTGTCTAATTATATTATTTGCAAACGTTACTGCACAGTTGTACAGAATTTGTCAAACACAGGATATTCCAATGAAATAAAGACAAAATTGTATTTTTACGTTGTAATCGGAAAATTTGGTGTCTTATTTCGTTTATCCAGAATGGTCCCCTGGCGATCACAGGTTCATATTTTCAGGATTTACCCATAAAAGTTGTAAAAGCTTTCAAGATGATGAAATAAAAACTCGAACTTTGGGGGGTGGTTCATGGAAATCGGACATTTTTTTCTTTGAATGCGATTTTTTCCATATTTCCCTGCTCGGGACATCAAAACTAAGGCGTTTTTCGGAAAATTCCGAAAATTTCTGACAGGACATGGTCTTTCTATGTTTATTCATTCAACGATTTCCATTATTCACTCAAGTGATAATTCGATTACATGTATCTCCGCTATTTTAGATGCCAGAGGCTTCAAATTCTACACAATTGTCATTTTTCATGAATACAATCGAGTATCGAATCGTGAGACGAATCGATTTTTAAGGCCCAAAACCTCTACGGTAATTGACAGAATTACAGATATGCAAATATGCAGTTCGGTAGTTTATTCAAATACCGAAGTAGAAATGAATGTGTTCACGAAGCGACAGCCTTCTGTTCTGTCCTGAATTTGTTGCCAACGTGTAAATTAGCATACTTCAGAACAAGTTAACAAGTTTGTGATGATATGATGACACTTGAGACTATTGGCATTAAAAAGAGTTGTGAAACTGGTTGAATTCAAGATGAGCTTTCAACAAAGAGTGGTACGTTTGATCAGAGTTTTTTTCCCCTCAAAGATTGAGGCTTTTATGCTTTGTCTTGAGTGAAGTATCAAATCTTCATCTGTCTAGGCACTTCCGTAGTGACTTGAAAAAGATCTTCGGATCGGAATACTCGATAGAAAGTATGTACAGGACTCGCATTTGAGAAAGCTTTCTCAATGGAGCTTGAGAGCACTTCGTATAACGTGCCACCCTCGGTGACTTAATTCGTGTGAGAGACGCCACTACGTTCACAATTCGCAGTTTTCTTTGTATCCCTTCACCCCCGGTATATGGAAAGCGCAAGAACGAAACAGAAAAGTAAATTAAGTTTAATACGAGGATTGGATCTCCAGACGCTCTTGTACCGAATATGACCAGCGGTTTTTATTTGTTCATTTGTTTATTCATTTTTGTAACTAATTGAGTTCCACCTTCATCTTTTTAATTGGCGCAGCCATTCACTCCGTCCTTCTCTCTGAGTTCAGCACAATTAGTTAGACAAACTCAAAGGGGCCCTCAAAGACTCTCATTTTAGTACGAAGTCAGTGTATGAGACAGACTCGCTCTTGCAACACACGATATGCAGTGCCAAAATGAGTTTCAGTTTTTTCAAAACATTTCCTCCCTCCGCTAACAGATTAATTGTGTAAACCTGACGCTTGTTTTATTTTCAATCGTACGAAGTTCTTCTCATGAATTCGTTTGATTCCATTACCCTGAAAAGTTTCATTTCTCTCGAGTGAAATTTTAACGGTAAATGACCCCCGTAACTTTTTGCGACGACAGGAGGAACTGTATCAAACCGACTGAACATCACATATCGTCATTGACTTGAATTCTGACTTAGAACGTACTAAAACCAGACCGAAAATAAATGCGAGGAGATTTTCTTCGCTCGATATTACGCATTCAAGTGATTTCATTTGTAGTAACAGCTACAGCTGTGAAACGGTTTAATCCAGTTGAGTGCAAGATGACTGAAAACTTACCGTATATTTGACCAAGTTTATCTGGTACGGTGAACCGAGGCCTGCTTGTGAAGTTTCTATTCAAAAAACGAATTCTAACGAAGATTCGAAAGTAGGGCAAAAGGAGGACCACTTTGATTGTTCCGAGCCACTGAACCCTTTCAATGGCAATGAACGATGTCAGGGTTAAGTCTAGTCAGAGTTTCCTGGTTCGTTGTTTCCCAGCAAATCGCTGAAGGCTCGATTTAACGTAGACGTGACTTGATCCGGCTGCTTCAGGTTAATTAATCGAACTTGCAGGGTTCCTCATCATTAGACTCTGTACCCGACAGCACCCGTATCCACCAATTTGATACCCATGTCGAAACTTCGCTAAAGATGACCCTGAAGATATCTGCATCAGACAAAATTGTATTTCTGGACCACCGTAACTTCCGTGTTTTTTTTTTTTTTTTTTTTTGCTACAGACTTGGCTGAGGGATCAGTTTCTTAATTTTCGAATTCTCTAGGTAAGCTATGCGTTAGTTTGAAGACATCGAAGACGTTTCCTCATGCGTACGTATGCGTATGCGAGCGTATCGCATACTATAACATAATTATATAACCCAGAAGCAACGTATTCGATTAACCTGCGCAATGATTATACGCAAAAAGGTGAGTCAGGGAGTCGAATCGAGTATAATTTTTTGCAGAGCACATGCCAAACGTCAAAATCACAGTCCTCCGCGGGTACACGGACACGGATTGATTTATTGTGAATATTCGATTGTTGATTTATTGGTATTCCGAAGTGGGTGTACATTAATCAGTTCGGAATTGTTTCGGGCAATAACCTGCCATCTCAATGATGAGATTTTCATAAGGAGAAGAGTTCAGGCCTGTAGTGTAATTCACAACGAGAGGAATTCAAGGGCTTCGCTCGCTGGCAATTTGATATGAAATGAGACGATATATGAAATGAAAGCTATGAGCTCCGTCTTCAGTTCCACTTCATTTTCATTTTCATTTATAGGTCCTTTGGTACAATAATCTTGACGGTGTGATTGGAATTCGTGATTTGTTCTCTTTTTTGAATTATGAGAATGCATTTTTTTTTTTTTCTCATTTATTTGGTTAAGTAAATGAAAGCAAAACGGCACGCTGATATTTTTTCACCGAGCTTTCGTTTCACCGTGAAGTATATTCGATGAAAATTTGAAGCAAATCGGTTCACCCTTCTGGTAGTGAACGAACAGAACCGAAGATTTCGTTGATTTTACATGTTTGAAATATTTCGAGAGTCAAATATGTCGAAGGAGCTTGGTTTTCCGCGTGAAATGCACTACACGAAGTCACTATTCGGTCGATGCCTAGCTGAGATATTCAGAGTTGAAAATGAGATTTGTGAATTACTTCGTCCCTTTCAAACCGGCGATGTCTCTCAAATCAATTGATATTCCGGCCTACCACTGCCAGGGGCTTTTTTCGCGATGAAATTGAACTGAATTCTATAAGGGCGTCGAATTCGGTGACCGTCGTCGGCCAGGAACCGGTCCACTTCACGCGGTGTACCCCATATATACGCAAAATCCAATGTTACTAGCCGCGTGTCTCAGAGAAAAACACGTATATCTTACGATAAGAACTCTCCTTACTTGCTCCATTGACAAAATAGTTTCGTCGCTGTATAGTAGCCATAGTAGATATACACCTAGTTATTGAGAAGGATTCTGGTGGGACAGGGGCACGATGTGGGGTCGAGTTACGTGAAATGATTAATCACACTTGAATAAATTTAACAACAATGCAAAATTCTCTGTGTGATACCGAACTGCTACGGTGAACCTCGGTGAACAATATACATCGCTGTATGCTGCGACTATAACAATGTCATGTGGGTTGCCCCAAAACAATTAATATGTAGCTCCTCGAATGTTTGAGCCCGAGTATTTAAGCACAGCAAATTACGAGACTAGCCCCCGGTGATGAATGTCCTCCCGTTTCCTTCCGTCGCCGAATTTTCTCACTTTCTATATAATCTTATACTTTCCTATTCTGCGATGATATACAAGCATATTATGTAAATTCGCGTATATAACCGGGCGCCTTGATCAATATCGAATTGCCCGAAATGTCGTCGACACATCTCGAAAGCCGTACCTTCGTCTGCGGATGACGTTCAATAAATATTTAAACTCCGAGTTAGCTTGCGACGTAGAAATCAACGAATGTGTTGGAAGAAATCGATGATTCCATGTCGATGTGAGATACGGCCTATCACGTCATTGTCACAGTGTCCACAAAATCGGTACTCGCATTTTTTTCTCCTTGATCGTTTGTGCGGTTTAGAATGACGTTCGGTGATACCGAATCGCTTGAAACAATTTCCCCGGCGTGATTCTGAATATGAAATAAACGTCGGATTGAGAAAACTCGCCACTATATCTCCGCGTCGTTCATTCGGGTCACGCGATATACACAAAACGATTTTTCCACCATTTTAATGCGAGCATATAAATTCACTTGGATTCCCTTTTGACGTGCGTGAACGTAAATTATACATATATTGTCATCGATAACCAGATAATCGATACGGTGGGATAAATCGACCGATGAGAATAAACAAGCCGCGCCCTCGTTAGGAGAATTACTTTCGACTCGAATTAAATTGTAACTCATTGAATATAGAAATTGAATCAGTTTGCGCGAGAAATTGCATTGAAATTCCGGTGGAAACTCGACTCGGCAACAAGATTGCATGGAAATTGCTCACTAATTTTAATATTACCGCGAGCAAACTCCGATCATTCGCTGAGACGTGGCAACTGATTATATGCGTGCTCATAATTGAGTTAGAGGTATTCCTAGACCCCGTGGGAATCCACAAAGTAAACCGAAATCAATTAATGCAACGACATGTTCTCACGCGAGCAACATCTTCAAGTCGTCGAAAATCACTGAACTCAATTACCTCTCTGGTGGGGCTAGTGGCACTATTCTGCGGAGATCGGGCTAATTGCTAATCCGACGAAACAATACTTGCTGACAACGAGTAAATTGTCTGTCCGCAGGCTGCCGCATCAAGATATACGCTCAAAATCTGATTCCAAATCCCCTCCGAGACTCTGCCCACTTTAGGGGTTCAACAACAACGGCCTAGAACGCAATAGGTATAGCTAGGAGACTGTTAATTTGTTATTTTCGTCATTTTCCACGCGTTTATCGCTGTTCTTAACTCTGCCCCTATTTTCCTGGCCAGTTTTCATCTCGCTCGACCATCCTCCTCTCTATCGTCTTGGGAGTCGTTATAACTGCTTGACTCTTAGAAGATCCCAAGTGGCTGGCATGAACTTTTAAACTTCGGATTTATATGTCATTTTATGGTCTTAGCCCGCAAAGATTTCGAGACGAAAGGATTTTGAAGTATTCTACCTATATAACCCACTTCGATGGGTCTGATAAATTGCTATCTGCAGACATTACGCGCGGATGTAATAGCTAGGAGAATAGAGGTCGGTGCGGTTTGCGACGAGTCGAGGACACGGTTACGTCTTCAACCACGTTAAAGTGATCACATTTAAATTTTATAAATATCGTTGCCATCGGTTATTGCGTCATTTGATCAAATTTCTAATACGGTCATCCAGGGTTCGATATTCCGCTTGTCGCGTTATAGCCGATATCGAAAGCTTCCTATGCAGTAGATATATAAACCGAGTTCAAACTTCGAAGTAACCAGCTTCAGATCTCTACTGATTTTTCGTATTTGTGAATTGTATTCCAGAGTCTGTAACGATCGATTGTGTATCCATCCCTGACGCAATCGACAGCTTTTGAGCTCCAATGAGCAAGAAGCCACGAGTAGGAAGCAAATGGAACGTTAATATCGCCGGAAGATGTTCTACTCAAAGCTTTTTTCTCACGTCCCGATGCACTGTCAAATATCTTCAAGTTTTCTTTTTCAATGAAAAATCTTCACCCGAATGACACTATGAAACATTTCGCGCTGGACGGTCTCAAGAGCGTCTGAACTTCACTGTCACTTCCGAGTCACTTCATGCCTTTGGTGTCAGTCGGTCAGTTTTATTTCTCCTTCTTTCCGTTTCGTTATTGCCCACGTTCGTTCGTTACCGTTCCTCAGATTATTTTGCAGGAGAAGAATAACTATTTCACTTAATCTGCTGTCTTGGTCGCTGAGAGAGTAAGCTCCTTTCTCTTTTCAAAATGTTCGATAATATTAGAATTATAATGAATTACTCACAATATTTTGGTTTCATGGGTATAGATATAGCAATATTTTACCGGCTGAGCCATGGCCTTAATTTTAGAAATTGCCTGGACTACGTACGTACTACCTTCCAGGCATTTCGTTCATTTGAAACGCGAGAAAGTGGGAAGCTAGCAGGAAACATTGTATGTATATACATACATGCATACGTATCATGAGTAGCTGTATGAATGCGGCACATGCATGTATGCATACATCGTAGGTATACATACGTATATCCATCGGATTTCGCCCCGGGCGTATAAACTTCCCTGTCTCTTAGGTCCTCATATACACTCGCGGTCGGGGTGATTCTTTTTCTTTTATTAAAGTTTCGCGATTTTGTTCTTTGAATAAAACATTGGCCAGTAGATACAGCGACGAGTGTATAGCGAGCAGTTGCGGCTATATCACAATATCTTCACTCGCAAACTCGGAGTAACCGCAAAACGAGATAAGACGTGTCAGGCCTTCTTTTCACCCCGGGAACCAGCTTGGTATTACATGGATATCTACATAAGACTTCAGCCCTGTTGGCTCCTTTATACACTCTCTGCTTCTGATTTTGATATATTTTATACGAGGAATCGGACTCGCTCGGGAATGGGACTAAAGTGACTGCAGCTTTTCGACTTACAAGCCCGAATTCAACGAAAGTTATCCGTAGGGAGTCTGGCTACTTTAATATCTTTGAAAAGTTTTTTTCACGTGAAAAATATGGGCAGAAAAAGAACACGCGAACCAAACGGGACTCAGTTTGGAAAGTGACACATGTACGTACATACGTTCAGCTACATACCATATATAAACTTATCTATAATGGCGTAAAATTCGATTCGACATATCATTTGAGCCAAAAAATAGAAATATGATGCTCACGGTTAGAGGAAGATGTGATTCGCGATTACATCCTACATCCTACTTCAGGTGCTATCGAAGACGCATGAAATTCCCATTGCTACTCACCGTTGAATGCATTGTTGACATTCAGAGACGCGAATCGCCGCTACTCCTACGCCAAACAACCGATTCGAATGAAACTTTTGCGACTGGATTCAGTATTATACCGGAAAGTCGCTAACTATTTCATCTCGCTAAAATTCCGAGGAGATTCAGAGTTTGTAAGGAGTTTCGGATTGTTAGGTTAGGTTTGTTCATAGGTTGGATAGGACAATATTGAATTTCTGATAGAACTCTCCGGCAATTCACGGAGATGAAATACTCAGCAACTTTCTGCCAAGATTCTACATCCAATCGAAAAAGTTTCATCGAAATCGGATGCATGGTGCAGAAATGGCGACGAATGGCGTTTTCGAAGTGATAACAAAAGCTTTCAACAATAACTGAGACTGCGCGCAAATGGGTCTGTGATAGTACTTTAAGGCACAATTATGCTCTTTACGTATCGTTATATAGATATCTTATACGCTGGTTTACCGCGGTCAGCTCGTTCTCGGGACGGGTTCAAATTTACGGTTGCACTTTGCGCATTTCGTTCGGAGTGTGAACTTGGACGAGCAAATTCGTCCCAGGTGTAACAAGGTTACGTGGATCGAGCTTTTAGACGGAACGGTAACAGCGCGGCGCGGGCGTGAGGTCGCGGAGCAAGAAGATAGATGAAGGACGGAGATTAGTCTTTCGTCAATTTTGTGGTTTTCATCTTCGCAGCACGTTTCATACGCAATCATTCCAGTCTGCGCGACCATTCTCAAGGGAGACAGCTTCTACTCTCGAACTTCCCACCGCGGTATATTATGCTATCTAATTTTTTCAGACTCTGCGTAAAGTCGTTCGTGGCATTCTCAACATAATTACAGTACAATCCCGACCCCAGTTCCAGCAGATCCAGAATAAGAGATATATAGCGAACGGAATATTTCAGCGTAGATATATAATATGCAATGTGCTGGAGATTTCAGTTGACAAAAATTGAGCAGCTTCACAAATTTTATAATTTTTTTCCTCCCATAAAAACGACTATAAACACATTCTATCCAGCCAATGAAACTTCCGTCCAATATTAATTTCGGACGCAATCATCACGTTCGATTTTTTTTTTCTAATATAATACCTTTACACCAGATTTTAAGGTTGTAAGGGAAATTTCAATTTCACCATGACGTACAGAATATCAAATATTCAGTGAATCCGTCATGATCTCGAGTGTGAAAATTTTCACGATTGTAAAAATTAGGTACCAAAAATTTTGGTACTGCTGTGTTCATCCAACTTTCTAAAACTCACTTTTTTTCTTTTTTCGGTTGCAGTTGTCTGCGGCGTTGGAGTGGACGTTGCTTATCATCGACACGTGATGGGCTTCTATGTGACGTGAGAGAATTTCACGTAATCTAGTTCAGCCAGTATAATATATATCGTGTATAAAGCCGAATATTTTTAGTCCGTAAACGAAGCCCATTAAATTAGTTTCCCTCAAAGTTACGTAGTGTTATACGACTCTGCAAACTCTTGCCTAACAACGCTCAGAGCTTTCCTTGAATGAACCACGATCTTAGCGAAACGTATTTCAATTTATCTCTCGCGCGATTCAAATCTCATCACCCTCGGTTTTCCATTTCATTCAACAAATGCAGCACGTGAAATAATGAAATACTGATGACGATTTGCGGACATTCCATTCGGCCATGCCCGGGATTTTTTTTTCAAAACTATGTCGACAATAAGCATATTTTATATCAGCTAAGTGTCAGCTTCAGACTAATTTTCACCGTTTCCATACATTTTCAGATACGGATTAGAAAAATGATCCATAGTAAGGCTATAGGTAATGGAATGATAATGAGAACCGTGACGTTATAAATGGCAATTGCGAGTGTCGAATCAAAGCATCACGAGATTGAAAATTTGTTGTCGAATTTAGAAAAATCAAGAAGAATTTATTGAACCAAATGATACAATAACTCGATCCACCTGAATTTCGTAGGATAGGATCATGATATTTCTAAACTATCGAGAATATATCACCTGAGTATCGCTTTTCGTAAATTAGAGTGCCCGATAAAAGAGGTGAATTTTCTAGATATTCTGTCAATAACCGGTTATATGCGCTTTATATACAATATATACGAATATGTCAATACGCCAGCTGCTATGAACGTCCAATATCTCTTGCAGTCGAGGCTCTCCTGTATCAAGAAATATGAACTTATGAAAATATGGGGTGAAAATTCAGGACTGAAAGTGCCATAAAACCATTGTGATCCTGAAAAATGAAAAATAGTACCTATCTGCGGTCGAATATCACAAGAATTAAGGTTCTAGGGGATTTTGTGAACGAGCAGAATTCGCCGAGAATTATTGATTACGATATTTTTTCTTTCCAGAACGGCATCGGCGGTGATTTTTTTTCTGGAAATCACATGGGCGATTTCCTTGTTCATTCAAGTTTGCGTCAGGCAAGTAATAATTGTGATTTCATTACCCAATTCATGAGGATTTTCTGCTTATTTCTTTCCAAACCAACTAACAATAAGAAATTATATCGAGTAGCTGTAAGCTTGCGTAAGTGGTTCAAGTCTTTTCCTTTCCGTTATTCTTTCGCGGTGAAATTGGTAAAAGCTGATATTGCGAACGCGTGATTGTTTACAAGGATGTATGCGAATCTCATAACGGAGTCTTTTTGCTCGGTGACAGACAAATTACTGGGAGATCGATTGCCCACGATGTTTCCTAGTACATAGGCATATGTATACGCCGGTGGCTTCTGCAGGACAGAAAATAGGCGAGAGACGAGTATCTTACCGGGATTTGCTAGCTCGCTGTTTGTGTGTCGTCCGCACAGAAACGATTTTCAACTAACGTCGAGCCAAGCCAAGATAGAAGCAGAACCCCGATAATTAACTAATCCAACAGTCGCAGTTGCCCGATTACGCTAATACAGTTATTTCAATTTGGGGACGTTCTATAAATCCTCGACCGTTGATTAGATCGACAAACGGGACTTCTATTAAACGTCTATAAAATTTCCGTACGATTTGTCATCTAGATTTCCAGTTTTTCTAACTTTCCGCGTATACTTCTTCGGTGATCATTTCTCGGTAGAACTCTCGCATTAATTAATACGGTAGAATTTACGCGCGAACAACTCCGCCGTAAGCTAGGTACCAAGTTTTGCTCGAATACACCTTGATGGGGTTTACGACTTGAGTTACCTAATTCAAGTCAGGTTTTACTTGCGCGGAACTGAATCTTTCGTACGCGTGTGGATTGAATTACCGAAAAAATATCCGCTTACTTGGACAGAAAATGTTCATTATCGCTATTCCATCCGATGGGGCGCTGTTGACTCGTCAATTGAAGGAGATCCTTCTCACCATTTCAAATTATTTTCCTCGTCTGTCGGTGAACTCCAGTGATTTTCTGCCTGTCGAAGTCGGGAAAACAAAATTTCGACCGTTGAGAGAAAGTCGAAGAAGATCAGAAAAAAAATCACAGGAATTTAACGAAACTCCGCAGAAAGGTTCAGTAACCATTTGCATTTCGCATTCCGGTGTCGATGATTCTCGAAAATTTCCTGTAGATTTTTCCAGAAATTTATGGGTAATTCCTCGAGTGGATAGCGCCTGGATTTTGTCCCCGCTTATACAAAAACCGTTGTTCTTTTAAAATTCCATTTCAATTGATGTTTCTTCGGTAATCCAAATGAAATGGAAGAAGACGGATACCGTAACAGGGTTGATTACGATACCCCCTGAATCCCGTTCCAGCTAGAAATTTCGCTTCAAGTTTACGATAAAACTTTGACCTAAAACCTGAAGCACTTTGTAACACGTGTAGCGGCACTAGCTCCTTCTAAAAATATATTTACTTACAGAAACGATGATTCTCTATGCTGGGGCTGCTGGTCTGGAGTGTTAGCAGTAACTAGAGGATGGCGGAGGGCTATTCTCTACCTACCATTATCGTGCATCTTAGCGTGGAAGCCGCACAGGCTATGGCTCTCTTTCGTAGCTGGTGGGGTTTTATTTTCAATTGAAAATTGTAGCTTCCATTTGCGCCGGGCGAAAAGAATTCACCTTTCCTCCCGCTCGTTACCATATAACGACAAGAGCTCTAGAACCGGAATGAATATGCATATTCCCCCGCAGCGCCGAACGTTGCTCTATACATTTGAATATTTGCACCGCATGGATATGAAATGATGATTTCAAGTACCTATAATCATCGTCAAGATCGTTTTCGTGAATTCCCTTCTTCAAATAATCCTCGCTATCGGCATGCTCATGCATCGCACAAATAACGTTGATTGTAATTCACTTAATTTCAGCTGCTTTACTGGCTGTTCTTTCGTTACTACACATATTGTCCAGCATCCTTTCACGCCGGGGACGGCAAGCCGGGGGTGGGCCAGGCTCCGTTGGAGAGAGTCTGCTTAATACGCGACCGGAAAGCTACGATCGCTTCGAAGACGTTTTGGTAGGTATATGTATATATGTCGAAGCAGGCATAATGACTCGGGAATTATATTAGAAATTTTTCGGAGTCGCAGAATTGAAATTCCACGTTCTGCAATAACCAAAATTTGGAACAGCAAATCCAAAATAGCGATACATTGGTGAAAACCTCATCAGACTTCCGTGAAAGTCAATATTCGGAGGTTTTTCTGATTGCT
The DNA here is from genome assembly GCA_963170745.1 of Phymatocera aterrima. Taxonomy (NCBI): domain Eukaryota; kingdom Metazoa; phylum Arthropoda; class Insecta; order Hymenoptera; family Tenthredinidae; genus Phymatocera; species Phymatocera aterrima. The sequence goes on from OY720662.1 coordinate 14,703,267, forward strand.
GAATCCAAATTTCGTGTTGAAAATCCGAAATTCGGAACGGTGGTCAACTCAATTGGCTTATCGAATTTGTGTCAATCTTCTCTGCACAGTTCAGGTTCAGGTACGAATTGATAGAACTAATTGCGCGTATTTTCCGTCTCTTCGGTATTCTAGTACTTCGTTCCTTCTATCTGACAATTAAAAATGAACAATCGCCAAAAGATGCAGTTTTTCATAGCAAACTTTCACTGCGGACAGAGCCGGTAACTCCGAAATGAAAACGAGCGTCCCCATTGTTACGGCAAAATAATCGTCTCTTAACAGGCCGTTTATTTGTTGATCGAAAGGTGACGGAAGTCCTAGACGACGGGATCCCAGGATCAACCTGTCGAATTGCAGAGAGTGACGGAGAAATGTGACAAGAGCGGCAGCCCTCATGGGCAAGTGAATCCGACGAGGATAGCGAACCGGAGCAAAGGACATGCCAAATCGCCACTTTATCTTAGTGTACCAGGCGATTTCAATGTGCGTCGAGTTTCGGATAAATGGGACTCGGGATACTCGGAGTGGGAAACCAGATGAATTGCACGATTCGGTTCCGCCGTGCCGCCTGAAAGCTGCACGCCGCGAACGAACCTCAATGAGGAAGGTGAAAAATCGGATGAATTCGAACGTATTGCGGTATGAAATTCAGGCGGCATGGAATAGCGAGATGGGCAGTGTAAAAATTTATTAATCATCAATTATAATTGATAAATAATTTATCGAATTGGATATACCTGCATGCCCGGCACGTACTTGCATCAGCGGTATTGCGAACTATGTGCGTGCATTGCGGGCATATGCAGGTTCACCTGTAAAATGAGGCCATACGATGATTGTTAATCCGAGTGAAAGATGTTTGTGGTTTTTTTTTTTTCTTTTTTCTTCTTATCATTATAGTATTATATATCACTGTTATTAATTAGAATGAATAAATATGTACTATAAATGATAATTATTTATATTATAGTATTGACGAGGTGAATTTAATGTGCCAAATTGATTGTGTATTTCGTGGCGGCCGTGTGTCAAATTCTACAATTGTTCAAAGTATATGCTGGTTTATATATATATATATATATCTACAATTATACCGCATTGCCAACGGGGTGAATAATATAATATTAAAATACACAAAATTGATATTAGTAAGAGTTTTTGTACGTATATAACCTCGATTCTCTATGCTCCATAAAAAATTACGATATACATTGAAATTATTGTTTGAATATTTATATTATTGGTAAATATTTATTTATACCATATTATATGTACATAGCTATAACACACGTATATATAATTCCGCTACAAAATTCGTCTTATTAATTATTTTTATCGTTATTATTATTATCATCATCCATCCTCACTGATGAATTGATGAATCTAGATTCATCACACATATATATATATATTCAACTGTTGTATATACATGTATTATCGTTGATAATAAAATTTTGAACAAGCCGAAAAAAAAAACAAAAAAAAAACAAAAAAATGAAACAAAAAAAAAGAAAACAAAGTAAATCGTGAAAGGATATTATTCATTTTAAGCAGGATTTCATTTCGAAGTTGCGACTTTAGAATTACATTCGAATATATTCGCGAATTGATTTCTATCCCTCGGTTAATTGTTTAGAATGAAAATAATTACATTCACTAATTACAAATCAGAGTATATTGATCAAGATACATAGGTATCCCCGCGGAAGATAATAATAATTAAAAAAAAAAGGCCAGATTAAAAGTAAAGCGATCGATAGGATGTACGGGCTCGATTCGACCACAGTTAATCGCAGAATATGAAAATATTCGAATGATACTTGAAATGTTCAGCTTCGGCAACTCGTGGTTATTATTCCGAATACGCGGATCTTTATCTCCGAATGGCATATAGGGTATACTTTCCATACAACATGCATATGCATACGTATAGCGCGTGATGTAATATAAATTAGTACCGCAACTATGTGAAGAAACACCTGGAGGCTGCGAAATTTATTGAAACCAACTCGCACGTTTGCATGAATTTATAACTCATTCGTATAACCGCAGTATTCTTGATACAATGAGCACCGTGTTCTTGTTTTCTATCTTTTCTTTTTGTTTTCATTTTTTTTATTTGTTTTCCTTGTATACAAGCACGTCGGTTCTCACGACGAACATATGAGAACGAAGATGAAAGTGAAAATACATACCTGAATTCGCCCGATCGAATAGAGAATTAAGTTCTACCGATATACGGTTCCCTGGATCCGGGTATGGTTTACGTAGTTTGGCTTTCAAACCGTATAGACGTATTTGAAACTTGATTAAATATATTACCTATACCTATATATTGATCTAAAAATCTACACGAACGATGCCCTGCACTCTATCCTAGATATATATACCAGTCATCTTCGGGTCAGGGAACATTCGGTTCCCACAGGTATGTATATACATACCTGTGACATGTACCTACGTACCTGCATAATCCTATACCTAATATTTGTACAGCTCAAAGTTCATCAAGTTTATCTACTCGTAATAGGTATACCTCTACCCATCGATAGATTTACTACCTACAATTAACTTTGCGTAACAATTGAAATACTTTGCTACGGATATTGAATAAAGCTTCTTCGTAAGGGAAATCTGTTATACGAATCTGTTGTAAGGATTGTTAATTCCATATCAATTATTACTATTTAACTCGGGTGACGAAACAAACTTTACGTTTAGGTATGTGCCGCAGTATTCACGCCGCATGATCTATATAATATGATCTGTAATTCCATCGTCCACAATCTACATGAACCCACATTTTTTTGTTTTGTTCTAGCTCCGATATAACGTAGATATAATTGCTGTATCGTACATGATGAAGTTAACACTTGAACTTGGAATATTGAAGGAAAGGTCTTCAATCAATCGAGTCCAGCCGAGTCGGGTCAATTCAATTGAATGACTGAATTGACTCGACTCGACTCGATCGATTGAGACCTTTCCTTCATTGTACTTGCTATATTTCGTATGCAATAGGTATACGACGGATGTTGAGGCTGAAGTTTATAACCTCGGCGCAACGAAATGTCAGGAGACAATATCGGAGATAATTGTTTGATTGAGAAAAATCTTCATTCTTTTGTTTATTTTTGTTTTGTTTTTCTGGGTTTTTTGTTTTTTTTTGTTCCTTCGTCGATATCTCCATTTTTGTCGACCACGTTCGTCGACAAATTTTTTGCCGAGATTGTTTTTCGGCATTTTGTTGCGTTGGAGTTATAAAGAATTCGGGCGACCTCGCCGTCGGTGAATATGTATATCACGTCACGAACGAAGTTTTCATACATACGATACTGTGGATGAAGCGAAAGGGAATGAACAAATTGCGGGTCCGTCGTTAAGTTATTCTTAATACTAAAAGTGACCATCCCCAACCGATCGATGTGGCGAGAAATTTCTAACTCCTTCTGTTTTCTCGCGTCAATCGAATAGTCATTTCGTGGGATAAAATTTGCTAATGAAATTTGACAAATTATTACTGCAGTATACGTATACATCAGGTGTAACAGAACAGAACGAATCCCATCGACATTATTCATCCGAACGACCGTTTTCGCCGTCGAAAGGTAAAAAAAAAATAAAAAATTACCTTTGGTGAAGATAAAATAATGAGAAAAAACAAAAAAACCAAGAAAAAGAAATACGAGGAAAAAACAAAAATAGAAAATTAGGGCAATCCCGGTGTCGTTCGAAAGGGAAAATAACATTTTTTCGTTATCGTCCTCGTACTGAATTTTACGTACGAAAATAAGAAAAATATGCACGCAGATTTTCGAATTGATTAATTAAATTCGAGAAATTTAAGTACCTCGCTGATCGTACAAATTTACAATTACATACTATACCTACGTGTTCTATATTCACTGGAGTAAAATATATGAGATTCCGATGAGATTTAGAAGAACGAAGAAAGAGAATCAATACAAAAATGACGAAGAAAGATAAAAGGATAATCCGTGCCAGTGTCTCGAAAACTCTTCTTTCTTTGGAATCTATGAGCGAAACGAGAAGCTGTCTCGAATCTTGACGCAACTCGTGACGCCGACACGTATAGCTGGATCCAATACGCGTACGATCAACATCCGCGGACGAAACATTTGACTATGAAAAAAATATTGTCATATCTAGATGGATGAACAAATGTATAATCACTGCTACAAATTGTGAATAAAATATTACTCGTCGTTCGACGATCGACGCGCAAAAGTTCGATCGATTAAAAATTTGTTCCCGAGCAATGGAGGAATTTTATTGGATTCGGGAAAGAAGAAAACAGCCGAATTCTTTCATTCCCCTGATACTTATACCTACTGATAAATCACAAGTAGATACGATCGCAAATAATTGACTAAAAATATGTGTATAAAACAAAAACAATAAATGACTGTAATAAACGATACATTTTTATGTCTCGGAGTTTTAAGTTGGACAAACGAATGTCGGTTGAAATTATTGTCAATAATTTTATAGGCTAAGTAAACAATTCGCTCGACAGCTAATCTTCATGTTCTTTGCCACGAGAGAAGCTCGTCGAGAATTTTGATCAGCAGTGGATTACCGCCGAGCCTTTTAACCTCGGCCCTCGCCTTCATGTCAAGATCGGCTAAAACTTCTCTCGTGTGACTGAAAGATCCAAATTTTTCCAAAAGCGTTACGCAGTAACGTTTCACCTCAACGTCTGTCGTCCGATGTCGTAGAATATCTTGAAATATTTTTTTTTTTTTTTTTTTCATTTGTAAGGAAAGATATGCAAGTCTAGGTCTAAGTACATGATACATTTCATATTTAAGGAGGTGTCCAATTTCGCAACGATCTGGACGAAAGTAATTTTCCATGTGTACATGGCACGTGAGAGAAAGTGAAAAAGAGAGAAAGAAAGAAACGAAAGAAATCAAAGTTCGGAAACCTCAGACGATTTCGATCGAGAGTAATTCAACTTTTGCCTTCTTCTAATGGATGAGACAAAATAATGGATGACGAACGTGCAAAGGATACTCATGATTTGTCGGTCTTCAGGATGCGTCTGTATCGCGTGGATTATCGGAAAGCTGAATTTCCCCTCTGACAAATCCTCGCAGAAGCTTTTATTTTCCATGTACTTTGAAAAATGGGAGAATTCGTTAATACAGCGGAGGTTTGGCCGGAGATATGATCTATACTAGGCGAGCGTGCAACTAAAATTCCAATACTATAGAAATATGAATTGAAAAGCGGAATGATTTGCAAGAAAATGTCATTTCACAGATATTTCGAGCTTTTATCATAATCGTACGTGAGCATAGATGGCCTATCTCTGCCTGAGAAGGAACAGAGCTTCGATAAACATCCGATGAATTATGAATCAGTGATACGAAGTTTGTGAACAAATTTTCGACAGCCGGTAAATATTTAGCCTCCCGTTCAAGCTCTCGAAAACGCTTTGAAAATGAGAACGGGGAAAAAAAAAAACGGAGAAGAACTGTCTAGAAATAAACGCACCTATACAGCGAGAGTCTAAAGTAAGCATGGCATTATAAAGTTTACATTGCACTCGGAGATTGCGTGGATAACATCGGCCATGATAAATATAGTAGACGGAAAACTGTTATGACAGACTTTCTCTGCCGGGAGTAATTTTGTAACGTGAGAAAAGTGAGCGGTGTGAAGAATGATTTATCGATTATTCGTTATCGGGATTATTATCGTTATCACTTAAATACTGGAAAAAAGCTGGATTATTTTTTGAACGATGATAATTGTAATTATTGTCATTTTTACCTCCTGTAAACACAAATTGCAGTAGTCGTCCCTGACTTGGAAGTACAATCCCAAAATTCCGGCCAGTGGTGTGAAGTCCTCTTTGCATTCGGAAAACAATTGCATCAATCGGACAGCGAGATTGAAGAGTCCTCCTGTTTCTGTTTGTGGATTCGACAATGGCGAAATGAGTTTCCAGGATTGAACGTGGTAGTACATACATACATACATACATACATACATACATACATACATACATACATGCGAGTTTGAAGTATGACGAAAAAGCTTCACTCAGATTTCATGCCAGGCAATTTATGAGGAACTAATGACAGAAACTTACTTCTGATTGTCATTTCCCTATATTCTTCTTCAGATGGGCAAACGTAGTTGTCTCGCCAGTATATTTCCATACCTTGACCTCTGTGCAATTCGAGTAATTGTTCCGTGTAAACTTCGGTGGCCTGTCGAATACAATGATTCATTCATAAATTTCGCCGTGTATGTTATGACGAGAGACCGAATCATTCCCATTTCTATTCGAATGAGGTCTAGCTGGATATTATTGAACAGATGCTGATCTCGAGAGGCGAAAAATCACGTAAAAACTTATAGAGATCATAGAGTTTATAGAAATTAGAAAGAAGTCTGATCTAAAGAATAAACGTCATTTGGAATATTCATACTGGGCTTAAAAATCTACATTCTTTGCTTCTTCTCAGTCTTTTTTGTTTTTTCGTTTTCTTTGGTCTCCATCGAATTTATTTACCTCCGGATGATTGAGAGCCAAAACCTTTTCCAAGGCGATGAAGAGGACGTAGTTTGCGGCATTTATGGTGCTGGCAACGCCGTAAATAGAGTGAGCTACCGGTATCCCACGCCTCAGAATCGAGTTGTCTTGAATGTCGTCTATCCTACGAAAAAAGCACGACGTCTTATACCAAAATAATCATTCTCGTTGACGCGGTGAACGGATCGTGCGAAGATTACTTCCAGGCGGTTAATCGCAGGTAACGACAATGAGTCTCTCTTTGAAGTATCTGTAATGTGGTATATTCCATGCCGATTCAGTGATCGATTGATCATTCGATTTCTTCATTCGCTTAAAAGAACCAAGAATTTTTTTGTGACAGTACGAGCTCTGAAAATCCGCAAACGAGGTTTACAATTTATTTTTTTCAATCGATCGGCTTTTGGTCTATGGATTTTTTAAAACCAATCTCGGAAAAGTGCTACTCGATGTTCATCAAATGAAAGGAAATATTCGGTTTGGGATAGAAAACTGTGACACGTGAAACATCAGTATAAGAATAAAAAATACGACGAAGGAATTGGAGGAAACCGCTCTGCCGCTTTGGAATTTGGACTCCGGAGTTTACGTAATTATATGTTCTGCAACAGGGAGCGAAAAATTTCTTTCGTGTTTCATGAAAATCAGGTGCGTTTTGTTGAAATGGGTTCGAACGTTCGTAGCCGAAGGAAGAGCAACAAATGAAAAATTCCAGCCTCACATAGGACTGACCGCTGAATTTATTAATTTTCCACTCAAATTATGAAATTTGGCGATTGTAAATTGCATGAAGTATAGTTTTCAGGGTGCGAAGACTTGGTTTTATTCAAATTTATTACGCGCGGATAAAGCGATAGTTCTCCAATTTTACAAAATTTATATTCGCCGGTCATTTTTCTCTGCATAGTTTTTGACGGACGACGAAATACACGAATAAACGTCTACAGATACGTTTTTTTCCTCGAAAATAGATACCGAGATCCAATTTTTCAGTTGTTTTCTTGGTTCGGTTACGAGACGAGGACAAAATTGTGATCCTTGAGACGTATTGAACTTTAACTTTCGATTCTCTATAACTTTCTGATCCCTAAGCGTTCGTCGATCACGTATCACGTATGTACAAATCTGGGATCTATTTTTCGGAGAATGATGATTTAGAAGAAGGTAGGATGAGCAAATTCGCGAAAGAATCGTTAATTTCCTCACGTTTGTGCTGCGTCGTTTTTACAAGGAAGAATATAACACACGAATCTAGACAAGAAACGTTGTAGATTCGATGATTTCACTATCAACCAAAATTCAAAAGTCCCCGAAATGACAGAATTTGCAAAAAATAAAGGGCAAGGATTTTGGAATTCAAACTTCTTACAACTGTTGGATTATTATCTCGAGGGGAATCTCGCATTACAGGGTAGGTACAGAGAATCTCGGCAACGATAAGGAAAAGGATTAGTATTGAGTTGAGAGAAAATGCAGATAACGAAGCTTTTGTACATCTACTTAGTGCAGAACTGGAGGAAAATTATTAAGCGAGAATAGGTATAAATAGGTCATCATTCATATAATAGATAGAAAAATAAGTAAGTATACCAAATGAAACTGTTTTGTCCGACAGACATGACGAACTGTGGAATCATGTCACCTGCTCTACGTGAAGCGAGCAATTCTTCTTTTCGAGGAACAAAACTTGGGGGTTGCCTGTTTAGCAACACAAGTTGAAAATTCATTGTCAGGCGAAACGAAAAGTAAGTACCGAACGTCCTAGTAGCTGCACCAGCAAAATCAGCCCACACAAAAAAGAGTGGGGGGAGGTTTTCTTACTTTTTTAATACTAATTTATGACCACTTTGCCAAATTTTTTACTCCTCACAGTTTCGAGTAATCGTCGTGCGGCTCAGCTTTAGTCGAAGCTGCACCAGCCACATCCTAACTTCGCTATATTTCCCGCTACAAAGGTGTGCTAGACGCCAAAATTTTGTACTTTTTTATTACCTCCGATGGTTATCAACCAAAAATTTTCATTCGTAATTCTTAAGGGGGCAAACGACACTTATTCCCTTATTTCAGGCACAGCGATCACCTAACAAGATTATTGGACCGAAATTATTAGCAATAGGGACTGGTTGCCACCTGAAGATATGCAAGTATACCTTGAAACGATATGAAACTTTCGAAAAACAGCAGATTGTGATGATGAAAAAAGTCCAGCCCCGAGAACGCGCGTATTCATCGAATTCCATCGACTTCTCGCTTGGCATATATTTTTTACTCGGGTTTCGTACTTTGGGCGATCTACAGAAACTGGAGGTCATCGAGCTGGAGCGATGAGAAAAAAGATGCGCGAATATTTATGTATTCCGAATTTGATCTACTTTCCGCGGTGATGACATTTTTGACTCACCGTTCTTGGATGCGCTGTTTTTTCGAACAAGTACATACCTGTACTCCGGAATGATAAAAAACATTTGGGGGGCATAGGACCGCGGCAATAAAAAAATAGCTGGGAAAACACCAACGTAGGTGTACTTCGAAACGATAAAAAATGTTTGGGGGGCGTTGGGAAGCGGTAATAAAAAGAGAGCCACGGAAACATTCGTTTCTGTCGAATATCATCCACTTTTCGCTCAGACTATGTTTTTCAAATCAAGAAAGGCTTTTCAAACTATTCTTCATCAGCACAAACGCAAATGTATATTTGTTTCCGACGACATATACATTCCATACATAGAAAGATGGAGCATATTCAGGTACGTGTGGAGTCATATTGCGAACTGTTTATTTCTTAAGAATATCAGTCAATTTTCCTTATTTTCATGAACAATAGTAAAACCGGAACCACGTTTTGTGTTTTGTTCAATTTATACGAACTTGTTCCATTAGAGTCATCATATTTGCACCATACTCCATCTCTCCTCAAAGCAAATGTCATATAATGTCCACTTGACTGTTCTTCTTTCCTTCTTTTTTTATGACATTTATAATCTACGAAACCTATCAATTGCAGTTTATTTTCGTTGTCTCCGGGGATTATTATATATTTGGGTAGATCATGTAATGAAATTCCGACGTCGGTCAAAATGTTGTCCACTTGTATAAGAACAATGTCACCTGAGTGTAAGAGGAATACGATAGGTACACCTTTAAAATGGTTCAACACAATCATAGGCACGGTATCAAAAAATGCTATCCTATCGGAAAATAGCTCAGTGGAATTTTGAATATTAACGATAAGTATATTTTTTCGTTGTAAGTAATATCCTTACAGTATCAATAATTATTTATGTTGTTTCGTATTGAATTGTATACTTATTCAACAGTTTAGTTGTGGATTCCTCTAAAAATTGTCGTTAAGGCGATGTGGTCGTGGCGTCAAAAATCCCTAGATTGCAGTTTTACTTCGCATTTTAATTCGGAGCGACAAAATCCATTTTAATTTGCGCCAACCGATGTACTATAACGTCAGGTATTGACCTCTGGTCCGATAAACGTGCAACGTAACCCAACCTAACCTAACCCAACCCAACCCAACCCAACCCAACCCAACCCAACCTGACGTTTTAAGACATCGGTTGGCGCAAATTAAAATTGATTTTGTCTGTTTCATCACCACGGAAAGTGGATCAAATTTGGAATACATAAATATTCGCGCATCTTTTTTCTCATCACTCCAACTTGATGACCTCCAATTTCTGTAGATCGCCCACAGTACCAAACCCGAGTAAAAAATATATGCTAAGCGAGAAGTCGATGGAATTCGATATTATATTACATATTCTCGGGGCTGGACTTTTTTCATCACCATAATTTGCTGTTTTTCGAATGTTTGATATCGTTTCAAGGTATACTTGTATATCTTCAGGTGGAAACCAGTCCCTATTGCTAATAATTTCGGTCCAATAATCTTGTTAGGTGATCGCTGTGCCTGAAATAAGGGAATAAGTGTCGTTTGCCCCCTTAAGAATTACGAATGAAAATTTTTGGTTGATAACCTTCGAAGGTAATAAAAAAAGTACAAAATTTTGACGTCTAGCACACCTTTGTAGCGGGAAATATAGCGAAGTTAGGATGTGGCTGGTGCAGCTTCGACTAAAGCTGAGCCGCACGACGATTACTCGAAACTGTGAGGAGTAACAAATTTGGCAAAGTGGTCATAAATTATTATTAAAAAAGTAAGAAAACCTCCGACCACTCTTTTTTGTGTGGGCTGATTTTGAGGGTGCAGCTACTAGGACGTAAGTACCGATCAATTTTACGACTCAATCAGGTATTCACAGGGCAATGAGAAACCATTAATGCAAGTTTCCAATTTTTCAGCGATATACTAAAAAGGAAAGACTATTCATTGCAGTATACTGCTACCCTCTCAATTGTAAGATTCTAATGCAAGATTGATATATATTTGTCTATATTTTATATTTGAATACAGTACGAAGACTAGGTCAGAGGAATCAGCGCTATAATAATCTGATTCTATAATAAACGATAGTCATGTAATCCTCTGCATAGGTATAGAATAAATACAATCAGAATTCGCGAGGCTTCTGACATGCAATTTATACATTGAATAATTGTGTAGCCATTGCTATCATTCGAAGTGAGAACGGATGAGGAAAATATGAGTAAAACAATGGGAGTATATCATTTCCGTATACTTATACTGCGGTTCATCATAGCAATGAAATAATCCATTGTGATACACAATGATTTGAAAAATTCATGGAAGACACATGAAATGTTGAGGATTTTCTGCATCGTGTGATTAACATGGAACGCGGAGAAGAACAGTTGCATTAGGAGCGACTGTACCCGTTCATCAATCCTCGGGTGAAGATGATTTCGAAAACGAATGAACAGGTATACTGCGCTTTGGAATGCATATGGGTACGATCGAGCCCGCGGAAAATGAACTGATGTGCACACATTATTTCTAGAATATCATGAAGGTTGCCGAAAACAATTTGTATACGATTGAAAAAATAGACGCATGAACCGCAATATTTCTCAGAGGCTGAGTCGCGCGTGGGAAATATAATTTGATGGCCGAACGAAACGGAAAATTGCCGGCGATGAAATGGGGGATCGAGTGATCATAGGTACTTCTTTTCGAATTCGCTCTCAGCAAACCGATGGAGACGAACTTTCGCGATGAGGGACGAAACTTTTTGAGTATAGTATATTACGGCACGATGGAACATCAACTGGATTTTCCAAGCGATCCAATTGTTACTTGGTATAGGAACAATAACGACCCATACGAAAATGATAAATGAAAGAGTAGTGGTAGTGGTACTCACAAAAGACTCGAGTTATGAAGCATCTGGGTTATGTCGCCAACAGCATGGAGTTTGTCCTCGCGTATATTGAGCCAATAATTGAAAGCATGAGCCAGTTTTGCTCTTATCTGTTTTCCGGGTACCTGCAGAATGTACGTGAATGGCTCCAGTAACTTCTGCAATTCGATAAATATCTCATGGAATATAAACCGTCTATCCGATATATCTCGAGCTCGACAAATTTCAGTCGTCTTTGTACGGAAAACTCGCAATCTGAGCGACATGATCTCTGAATTGATAAACTTTCAAGAGAGCACACGCCGGGAAACGATTCATTCACCGTTGTTGAAAGTGGTTTTGAATATGTGGCGAATCGAATGTTCATCAACAGATAACGAATCGAGGGAATATTTACGAACAGTTACCAAATCAAAGTTGAGTCGTGACGAATTGAGTCGCATCGAGTATTCTGGACTTCAAACTATCTCAACTTAACTTGACTTGATTTTATTCAGCTCAACTTGGATTCGTTAATTGTTGATAAATACTCGATTCGCCGTAACCAAAACTACCTTCACTAGCAACAAATGAACGGTTTTCTCGGCGCAGAAAGACACGCTCAAATTGGAATTTCACCAAAAAGCAATCATCTCCCGGATCGATTTTCACAAAAGCCTCATGCCAACAATTTATTACCATCGTGGTAGTCGATGATAATTTGCATTTTCACCTGAAATTCATTGACCAAAGTACATACAGGCGAGGAGACATGGCTGGATACACATGATATACCGCCGAGGTTGAAGTTCGTCACGTTGACGCAACGCAATCTCGAGAAAAGTACTTTGAAAAAACAAATTTTGGAGAAAATTCGAAATTTTTCGCTGCCGTTTGAGCGGGGAGGGGATTACCGAAATGGCCAAATTTTCTGTCACACTTTTGTTTTCATTGCGTTGCGTGAACGTTATAAACTCCGGGCTGATCTACATCTAAGATATGTTACATGCATCTGGTTAAATTTCCACGTCTTATTATTAGAATCCAGAGGGCGGACGTAAAGGAACAGAAATTGCAGGGCAGAGAGATAAAATTTGTCGACTTTTCCTTATATACAGGTATTTTGTCGAACTAAAGCTAAATTATTCGCGCCTCAGGGCGAGGACGTTCTTTCATTTATTTATCTGAAAAGTATCCGAAGTAATTGAACTTTTCACTAGGTAGCATTCTGAGATTTGAAATTGCAGTTGAATTGTGATTTCCTCCATTCTTTATCGCGATGAGTATAACATTTAAACAAGGCATAACATTTTCAGAATTCGAAATACTAAAAGCATGCAGAATACTAACGCTTTGAGATACGTAGATACCGGAAGTTAAAATAATCTGGCTATCTGAAAAAGTAGACTCATATAGATCCGCATGTGCATAAAATCTGCACTCCGTCCTAAACCTTTGCGCTACGGTTACAAATTCCATAATTAGACAATTGGATGTATGATTAGATGAGAACAGTGCGAGAGAGGAGCGGATAATTAGGCGGACAAATAAATGATATTCTTATATCCGGACGTTCAGAATTCGAGGAAGATAAAATTGCATCCGCGTGAATAATCTATTAAGACTCAAAGCGAGTATCGTGGCTAAATACAAGGATGTTGTGCTTAGAGCGCATTTTTAAGCGACAATAATTAATACGATAAAGAAATTCATTGTTATCTGACGTGAGCATGTAGTAATGTATTATGTCGTGCACGCATGAGTACCGGTATACTCGAACGCCGAACGCGGGCGATAATCGTTAGAATTACAAACAACAAATGACGTGTCGATTATTATATATACAGCTGCTACTATGAAACCTAGCAATTTCGGAGTAAGCATAGGACATCGCGGCTGGTATGGATTCATAATAATAACAGAAAATCGATCAACAGAGCTACGAAACGATTGTCAATTGTTATTTGAGAATTGGAAGAACGTGCGAGTGAATAAATACGTCGAGGGTGTTAATGCCAAGGAGGTAAAACAAGAAAAGAAACTGGAGAGGAAAGGAAACGTAATAATAATAAACAATCACAGCTGCGCGTGACGTGTATGTATACTCTCGCGATGCGAGCGTGAAAAACTAACCTCATCTTGCTTCTTGTCTCCGCTTTGAGAATACGGCACGCTCCCTTTGTCCGTATCCATGATAAGTTGAATTTGTTCACTAAATATTTATCGGAATTGGAGATAAAATTGATCTGGACTTTGAACCGGTAACGAATTGTCGAATTATTACCGCCTACTACGGACGAGTGAACTTCATTTCGACCTAATTAACGACAGCAGCAGTCTCCAGCAATGCCAAACGAACACAGTTTACACCGTTTGCACGGTCCAGATACGTCGTCTGCTCTTTTGGCATTACATACGAATGAGAGTGCCGAGCGGATAGGCGGCCATGCTTTGTTTTTGGTGGCGGTAATTGCAAAAGATTTATTATTGTTATCGATTGGAACAACTCGTCGGTTGGATTTTAGAACGTAGACTACGACATCACAGATGAATTTTCGACGATACGACTATCTCAGACTTAGATAAAGTGAACTGATAATTCTGTAACGCGTTGAAACGACAGCGATGCTCGGACCGTGATGTGGAATCTTCGACACGCTCTCTCTCCCAGGCGCAGACTTTTGTATCCATATTATGCCGCATGTGCGCGCGCACCTTGTAGATTATAGACACGACGGCGCATGCGCGTAACGGGTCACGAAGAGAGAATGATTGAATTTTTCGCGTATCGCACAATATTATGCTCGTAGTGAATTCAAACAAACCAAACGCTTGTAAATAAACCGTTAGAGCAGAATAGACTGGATTCTTAGTCTTATGGTTTCCTGGTGGGAATCGATCACGAAAAACTTGTACAAAATTTCGCAAAATATGTAATACAAAAAGTCACACGTATATATCTATCAATTGTTTTTGTGCAGAGTAGATCGGTTATCGGTTTCGTAGTTTTTGTTTGTCGGTTATTCGTTTTCGTTGACTTTGTAGGTGTATTTATCGTATTCATCGGCTCCGTTCACTAAATTTGCGGACGATGATTAGGGATTCAGGGATGAACATTTAGATCTAGGTAAAATTGAACATACACGTACGCAGATCTCGTACATTCCAGTTTTAACAAAAACTTTTATTGATCAGGCTATATAATTAAATGTCTGTATCGGATGTTCGATACATATTTTCTTCTCTTGGAATTCAATCACGGCGGTATAGATCAGTATTCCGAAAAAGAAAATTAACGACGTGGTTTAAACGAGTTATAATTAATAACTCAATGCAGGTACTCTATATTATTCAATAATTATTCATATTCGTTGTATAATCGTTATAATACATTAATACAATGACTTATTGTGAACTGACATATATGGACTTATCTGATATATGATGTATTATATGATTTACGTACATCGAAACTTTCGAAGCATTACTTTAATTACGTGTATGTATACGTGGATCGTTAAATATGAAGTGAAAATAATGGAATACGACGTTTGGAAAGATGTTTTCTTCATACCTCGGTCAAAGGACGCAGTTTCGTCCCCGATGTGGAGTCGGAAAATAGGTCTTTCGCTCCCTGCTAAAACGTAGCGCGCGCCATCTGTGTCGCGGGACGAAAATCAAGCGATGCGGGAGGAAAGTTAGTGAGTGACAGTTGTAAGTTAATCCATCTCTGTTAAATAAGCGTCTCTGTTTGTATCACGAACACGTGGTTTGTATCGAATGTTAGGAAGTGAAAATGAATAACAACATGACTTGATCCGAGGATTCGGAAAATGAAGAAGAAATCTTAAACTATTTAGATTCCGAGGCAGCATTAAGTAATTGTGCGAAAGGAAACCTTACCGAAGAAATCGGCGGATCAGTATTTATCGGTTTACGACACGTACTACAAGACCTGGTGACAAGAAAATAAGAATTCCTTATCCAAAGAAGAGGAGAATAATTTAATTGTTCACTTCAAACAAATGAACCAAAAATTTAAACCGACGACTTTACGGAGTGTATGGTCGATGTTGAAAAAAATGTCGAGTACAAGTGAAAATCTCGATATTGGTCAATTTCTAAAGTTAAGAAGTTTGCTAAAAACTAATGCTAAAGGTTATAAACCGAAAAAATCTCGAGTTCTCAAATGGAAAGAGATTGAGAAGTTCACGAATGACGCTGACGATCAGTTATATTTGTGTGCAAAGGTTAGTATTTACATTATTGTGAAATTATTGTTCTCTCCGATCATTTTCGAGGTTATAAATACAATATAATTCAACGATGAAAGAATGTATTTATTCAATAATTATTGCTTGTCAATGCCCGCCTCGCTGGCGCTCGGGCTGCAAATGCCGCGAGCATTGACCGCGAATTCGAACTCATAACCTCAACTTTTGGAAATAATAATAGCGATTCAATTTCCACAAATAATCGCGTACTTTCGACCGGCTATGAAGAAAAAAAGTATAAGCTACACGGGACTAAAATCGAACACCCGTTCCTGCGTGATATGATTCCCGAGGCGAACTGGAGGGGAGAGGACGGAAGTTCGAATTTCGTCCATTGTAGCTTAATATACTATATTAGGGAGAATCAATATTCGAGATAACGATATTGGTGCAGTATAATGTTTTTCCGTTAATGACAAATTCATACTAAACTATATACCTATTATACATTATTACTTTCTATATATATCTTATATGAAAATTAAATAAGTAGGTACTGTAAAAATGATCCATCTACTGATCGTTTATGTACAAGCTGAGTATTTAGAATCCACTTGTTGATTTATATGTTGTATGTTCGGTCTATATTGACGCTATAACATACAATATACGGAATAATAACAAACTATCGTTTATTCTCATTTCTATATCAATATATACGTGGATTGAAGTACTCATGTGTATGATATTCAGTGGTCTCCATTACGATGATCAGACTATTACAGTTGATGCAGGAAATCTGGTAAAATTTCAGGATTACGTATTCCTTTATGGACATTCACGAGCCTCATGACGCTTCGGAATACGGGAAATTTGTCCCCGTAACGCAGAAATCGTGCCCCACGATGATAAAATGAATTTTTAACTAATTCGCAAAATTCGTTGTAACCGTGAATAATATTGATCGCTCTTATTATACGCGTACGTACGTAGCACGCGGCACGAAATTGAATCTGTCGTAAATATTTCATGGAATATTTCAATTGAAATATTGCCGAAAGACTCCCCAAATATTTCATGCGGAATACAGTTTGGAAAATAT
Organism: Phymatocera aterrima; assembly: GCA_963170745.1. NCBI lineage: Eukaryota > Metazoa > Arthropoda > Insecta > Hymenoptera > Tenthredinidae > Phymatocera > Phymatocera aterrima. The sequence continues at coordinate 14,720,442 of OY720662.1, forward strand.
TTTGGTTGGAATGTCTGGAGTATAATATTTCATTCGAAATATCTCAACAGTGTTTCAAACCAAATATTTCGGATGACATATTTCAAAAACGCTCGAAAACTAATCAAAATAATAGCGGCACAGAAATTTATAAAATAAATTAATGACACGCAGTTTGTTAGTTCTCAGGCACAAATTCAAGCTATTTGAAATATTACAATTTCTCGCCACTGAGGCTGAGTACGTTGTAGTACGAATGGTCGGGAAATCTGTCGAGCTCAATGTAATCAGTTTCGTCAAGTAGCAGACCTTCGGCAAGGCTGACTAGCTCGGTGAACGAAGGTCTGGTAGCCGGGTCCTTGTCCCAGCAATAATACATTATGTTGTAAAGTTCTCGTTTGCAATGCTCAGGACAATCCAGTCTGTATCCTTCCTTGATTCGCTTCATCACCTGCGGAAATTAGATCCCAAATCATTAATCGACGAAAACGTCCGATGTATGATTCACAATTCATAAATCTCAGGTTCAACATTTTTCTCACTTTCGAATACGCGTGAATTAATGTTGGTAACTTCGACGGATGAATTCGGAAGAATTCACCGCGTTCTATGAATATTCAGCGAAAATCTACCATAAATATATTGATATTATACCGAAAAGCGTAGGTGAAATATCTTTGATTCAAAATTTGCGGTGAGCCCAATGAAAAATGTAATTCCGCTTTCCGTTAGCCGTTGTTTCGTTCGATTGAAACGTAAATTGGTGAGCTTATAGCACACTCATTATCCCGATTATTCCTACGAGTGTTGTAGCTATGCGCGATTTCAATAGCCACTATCCATACTACTATTGATTGCGAAACTACTGCGCTTTGTTCGTGAGTTTATAAGGTAGCCAGGTATGTACGCATACTCGTAGTAGCGAACGTCTGTTTTCATAATACATTTGTGTTTTAATTCCTAACGGATTCACAAACCGTTATTGCGGTTGCCATAGAAATAATGAGCAAGTCAGAAATGTCTTATTACGATGTAGGTACAGTATTGTGCAATTCGACACCGAAAGAAGCAAGTTATGAATACGAAATTTTCCGAAATATTGATTGAAAAATTATTGCATCAGGGAAAAAAGTTTCCATCAATCTTTAGTCCGGTAATAACTACAAATTTTCAATTTATTTATTTCTCGTACCTCAGCTGCTGCGAGGCCAGGATATGGCGTAGATCCTAAAGTGACAATTTCCCATATGAGAACTCCGAAGCTCCAAATGTCAGATTTAACAGAAAATATATTGTCGTAAAGGCTTTCAGGGGCCATCCATCTGATCGGTAATCGGCCTTCTGATTTTCGTTCGTATATTTGATTGGCTGCTACATCTCTCGCGAATCCAAAATCCGCAACTTTACAAGCCCGGTTTTCGTCTATCAAAATATTTCGGGCTGCAAGGTCTCTGTGAATAACTCCTTTCGTCGCGAGGTATTCCATTCCACGTGCGATCTGTGAACATTCATTCCTCACCGTCACCAATGATCTCAATTGGGTATAATTTATAACCAAAAAACGAAGAAGCAAAATTGGATATGCATCAGAAACTCGTTTTCTCAACATTCGATCAAATTACATAAGGATTCTGATTCAGTCCGTTGAGTTACTTGTCTCGATACTAGATAGATCGGAAATTTTCGATGCCAAGTGGATTTCAGTCAACTCCACACACAAAGTCGATAACTTTTTTTTGCAATTTCGGTTACGAACCTGATAGACAAATCCGGTGAGATCCCGCGAGGTCAATCCAGGCCCACCGTGATTTCTCTCCTCTCGGGAGGCTCTCAAAAAGCTTTGTAATTTGCCGCCACTCACGTATTCCAGGATTACCAGCATTGGCCGCGTGCCCGTACAGCACCCTAATAATCTAACAACGTTTGGGTGTGGTTCTAACGATTTCATGACCTTCAACTCTTGGGCAAGGTCCAGTCTCTCACGTTCTGTTGCATTTTCTTTCAAGGTTTTTACCGCCACGATATTTGGCCCAGACTTGCCGTCGATATGAAGTGCTTCACACTTCCAAACTTGGCCGAAGCAACCTTCGCCAAGGATGTTGAAGAACTAGAAGCAAAATGGAATGAAAAAATGAGCTCCATTCCAGCTTTGATCAATTTACAAAAGTCAAACCCCTTAGTGAAGTATTCGAATTACATTGCTTTGGTTATTCGACGCAATGTATGAAGAATAACGTTGAAAAATGGAACGCGTCGAGGTGTTCGAATGTCCTGGTAAAGAGCTAGAAGTCTATCCCACGTACCTTGAGATGATGCCTGGGAAATTCCCAATCATCGATGGTTGCTTTATTTTGTATCCCGGGCGCGTTTTCTTTGTCAGAACTCTCGTAGGTATTGCTACGTGCCTTTGGACGCCCCCATCCACTGATGACAAGCGACGGGTTGTCAGCAATATCTGAGAGAGTGGCCACAGCAGACTCTTTCTAAAATAGAACGAACGTTAGGTCATACGGACAATGCGATAAAGCAGCTTCGAAATATGAAACGATAGTATGCGATATAAAACCCCCGAAAAATGAAACTACAGTCTCGAAAAAACCGGATAAGATTTCTGTGTCCTTGACTCACAATTTGCTCCTTAGCCTTCCGGCTGGCACAAAATTTCCGCCTCAACGACCAGGCGCCCATTCCCAAGCCAAGAGCTAACGCGCATACAGCTGCCACGGGAACAATTGTCATCGCGAGATCTGATGTCGATTGTGCCTCACTCGGAGTGACCTTGGTACTCGAAGCTGGTACAACTATTTCGTTTGATATTGTAGTCTCTTTCGTTGGGATAGTGGATGATGGAAGATCTTCTATTTTCGGTTCGGGCCTCGCTGACTCTGGCTTTGCGGTTTGTGGCGTTGCGGGATGTGGCGGCGGCGGGTGTTGAGGGTGGAGTGGATGTTGAGGGAAAGGTCGAGCACCCGGTAAAGGGAAGTAAGGTGGACTAATCACACCTCCGGACCCATGTTGATTGTAAATTGGAGATCTGTATTCGTGGGAATAATCAATTGGAGAATTAGTCCGGAGATCAGAGAGATCGAGCAATATTGATCTCCATAAATAGATCCTGTGTATGCCTACGTTAAGGGGCAATTGGAGCCACCACTGGCAATCTAACCTAGCTAACATAAGGAATATTCGTTTTTCATCATATCCGATCAACGTTTTGAAAAAGTAAAATACTTAGCCCCTTTCCGCCATCGTAGTCAACGAATTCTCAAAGTTTCATCAAAATCGATGTAATCGTTTGTGAAAATTTACAATTCTAGTTTTCCAAACGGTTTCTGTACGTTCTAGATGCACCACACAACCGATCCGAATCAAAATTAGTGGATTGGATGCAGTATTTTAACGGAAAGTGGCCAAGTGTTTCGTTTCTACGAGTTTTTGGATCGTTCTATCAGAAATTCAACTTTGTCCAATCTAACCGATAAACGAACCTAACCCGACGATTAGAAATTCTTGCAAAGCTCGAAATTTCCTCGAAATTCAAACGAGATGAGGTACTCGAGAATTCATGCTGATTTTTCGTTCAATTCTTGATCTAAATTTTCTCGAGAATCTAGGTGTTGGCAGACGAACACGCGCATATATACGCAAGTATATGTTATAGGTACATATGTGTGTCTTCTATTTACCCCGTTGCTGAGGTGTTCCTGATGTTCACATAGATTTCGGTCTTGGAGGTGAGCTGACCATCGTAGGCTGTCACATATAGAAACAGGTTCGTACCTCCCTGGAAACGAAAGACAAGAACGTGTAACGTTAAACGAGTGAACTAAGCTTAATCAAGTAAAAGACGCGTTAGATTCTGGGAAACGATGAACGGATAAAATCGTGCTAAGTAAGTAGCCCACTATAAGCTGCAGTAGATAAAACCATAAAATAGATTTCGAGATATAACAGATGCCATGGTCTGTTGAGAAGAGATAATTTATTGCACATGCCATTTTTATCTGACATGTTCTGCAGTTGCTTCGAGACAGAATATGGTCTTGGTCTTGGTGTTGGTCTTGGACGGGATATCAATGTGAAAATTTATGCGAGTCGCACGAGTTTGCTGTGAACCATATTATTGAATTTCATCGTGAATGAGTCTTTCAGTCGTTGAATCCGGTATCGAGGTGCGATGATTTCATGGAATCATTTCAATTCAGTTGAGATTATGATCGAGAAAAAACATGAGATTAGTTTTTGGTCGTCGTGTAGGTCGAGGGATAGCTTAGAGGCCTGGAAAATACGAGAAAATCTGGTTTTACAGTAAAGAGTCTCGTAAGTGCTTGGTGTGGGGGGATACTGAACTTAAATGCGACTGGCCCCGAGGCATTGAGACACATTAGGAAATATTTCCAATAAATTATACCTTGTATAGGTCTCTGGCATAACTTGTAACGTCCTGGTTTCATTCTTGAACTAATTGTAAAACAAGTAAACAACGTCCAAGATGACGTGGTGATGCGGCGAATACTTTTAGTACGACAATATTTTCAACCTGAATGATTCAATTCTCAACGGTCTTCTATCAGTGACGATGACCACCTCTGTTCTGTTCTATTCGTCGTTAAAATTGATCAAACACATTCGAATTCCATATTTCCAGAAATATGAAATAGATAACCGCCTTCATTTTTTATTGAGGTGACACGCGCCGAAACTGGGAGCATGCCCGAGGCGAGCGAGACGTTGCATTGGGGGGCCATTCTTCGGATAGCTCATTCACAATAATTTCATCCATTTTCGAATAGATGTCAAGTTGAACGCGGTTCGAGATATTATCTTGTCATTGACAGATTTTTATTTCGAAACTGACATGAGATATTGAGATATACGCGCGCTTTGCTCGACGATTTTCGGTGAAAGTTGATGATTCGTGGTAACGACGTACAATCGAACCGAAACGTGATACCACAATCCTACTAACAATAAGTAGCCAAGGATTTCGGTGGGCTTAATGGATAGAGAGCCAGGAGACAAAGTAATAATACCAACGCCATTCATTCGAGTGAAAGAAACGTGGATTTCCGATCAACTTTCCCCGAGATAATTTCACGAAAATAATTCGATATGAAAGAAAAGAGAAGATCGCAAAGGACGTCGAACCGAGGCCGAATAGGGATTTTTGTTTTGTATAAAATCGGACAAAAAAAGGATCACTCACTCTATCCTTGAGAGATTCGTTCACGAACACAGTTCCAGTGGTGCTGTTGATGAAAAATGGTAAAGGCGGTAGTGGGGTGTCCTCCCAATTTGGCGAATGGCTTGTTGGTTCCAATCCGTAGATAAGCTCATCCCCTTCATTGTCATAGGCAACGACTTTTATCACGAAACTTCCCACAGGTTCAGTATCAGGAATAACCCAGTTCCGCTCTATCCATATAGTCGGTGGTGTGTTTCCAGTAAACTGGCTAGCTGCAAGTCAGAAAATAGGATGAAAACATGACGAATGATCGAGAGAAAAAAATCGAAGCACGGTAATGCGATAACCGACGTTCAAAGCAAATATGACACACATATTTACATGTTTCACGTCATATCGTCGTAATGGACTGTTCAACTTGAAGAATTATAGTCATTGACCCAGCTAGCGGTTACATCGAATTAAGTCCTGGGCTGGATCGGCTAGAAACTCTGGTCTATTGATTTGATTTATGATTCCAAGAGCCGACTAGCGTAGCATATTAAAACGCGCGGAATTGCGCGAAGACTTCTCGGTTGAGTTTCTATTACACGGGAAAAACTTTTCCGTTCGTGGGACGATAATTTTCTCCAATTCGGCAACAGTAGAGTAACGACAGCAAAGGTATTGCTGAATTGGCAATATGTTTAGTCATATTGAAATCCTCGTATCGTTGCATCGCCATTATATTCGGTTGTATCGATAAGACCCGGGAAATCGCTGCGGCAATACTTCCTATCGCTCTAATAGCGATACCAATTTTCCTATTCTTCCTTACATTGCTACAATAACGAAAGCAAATTTTTTCTCCATATGGTAAAAGCGATCTACGAACAAGGCGAGACCTTTTCGTTATGCATTGCGTATTCATATAAAATATGATCTTTTGTACGAAGATCCGCTGTAAAATATCGACTTGTTGATAGAGAGAAGAAAAATGACCTCCAACAATTTGCAACAATTTTTATTCCTGCTGCGGCCGCGCAGTAGGATCGAATTTTTAAAAAATTCGCGGATGAATGTTAACAGCGATAATTAGAGAAAGCTGTTCCAAACCAGCGTGTAGTCTCACAGAATGACCTTGATATGCATCTCTGGAGATTTTTTTTAGTTCAGATCGTCAACTAGAGTGTGACCCTAGGTACTAAAAATTTGGACAGCTCTTCTCCTCGTTCTTCTCAACTTACGATTTATGTAATCCATCCCTCACTGTTCTGGCTTCAATGACCATGATGATACTATATTATCAATTTTTATGAAAAAAGGCGTAAATTTATGGAATCAAATGTCTCCAATTTCGCACAGCAGTCGAAAGACATCCGTCTTCCTCAAACTATACGTATCCCGAGGATGGAAAATTTTTCAGCACGAAAATAGGCGCTGTATCTATCTTAAGGTTGCGATCTAATTTCAACTGAATCTGCTATAACGCGTTTCTTTCGCTACGCACGCTTTTGACAGTGTCCAGTGACTAGTCGATGCACGTGGACGGTCAGCGTCAGACCAACCGCAACGTACGGCAATGAATTATTGTATGTAGCACGTGAAAACCTCCCAGGGCTTGCCTATTTCTACATATATATATATATACTCGTACGACTATGAGATCACTGGTATTGTTCACAAATCATGATATTATACGACGTTGTGGCAAACATGAAGCGAGTCAACGATCTGCGATTGAATGTCCCGATCCTCTTCAATAATATTTTGGAGCAATAATTTGAGTCGTATGAATCTAGGTGGAGAATAATCGTGGGATTCGAAAAATTTCTCGATAAAAGATCACAAATGAACTGGCACCATGTGCCGCCGTTACCTTTATGTGCGACAGATTACAATCATAAGCATTTCTGACACCGTTTAAAATTCATTCTCAACCTAGTCGCGCACGCCTAATTATCGTCATTACTTGTAGTATACAATTGCGAGTACGGTATCCCATTTGCGAAAGAGATTGCGCGAATATGATTTGCATAAATTTGTATTTTACTTGACTCCGCAAACCATGAGATGCTTGTCACCAATTATGCTAACTGCGACGATGTCATAAACGAGTGAAGTTGCACCTACAAGTAATCATTCGTTGTATTATACGTGTGTAGGTACTCGTAACTATTTTCCCATTTAAAAGTTATCTCAATTTCATTTTACACCACAGTTTCGATTATTTCCAAAATCTTCGGCATACGCCTCAAGGCACTCTAGTCGGGATGAAATGTTGCAAAAATTTATGTTCGGTTCATGGAATTTATGGTTCATAATTGGCGGCAGAACTTCGATTGAATGGCATCACAGAATTTTTCATGCAAAGAAAGAGAGATCAGCGACAACACTGATTACTCCCCAAACACTTAAGAAATTTCTTCACGACAATTACATCGAAAGATGCCATCATCGTGACGTCATTGTGAAGATCTATGAATTATTAAATCGGAAATGACCTTCTTCGACTGTGTCATCGCAATATCAAGTGATCAATCCCGTTCGCGCTCAATCGAGCTTTTCGTGAGTGACATATTTCCAAAACTGAATTTTTATCACTGAAACTGAAGTTGGCTAAAGTTTTTGGAAAATTTTCACACTGCTCCGTTACGATGAATAGCTCGGTTGCATACTTCCTAGTTGTTACATTAATCATCTAATACACGAATATTGCCAATCAGCGTGCAAACCTTGGGGCTTTTGTCGCAAACTTATTCTTCTAACAAACCGCTTGAATCGGAGTAGGTATGCGTCTTTGTCCGTTTCAGAGACAGGTCGCTTCCAATGAATATCAATTGGGCTTATTCGAGTCGATGGGAGAAAGTGGGCTCAGGGTAACTCGGTCCAATGAAGAGAAGCCAAGCTCCCAAATCTTTCATGATAACAAAGCTAGAGTGTTCGTATTACAAAAATCGCCTGCTCACTCTAACCTATTCAACGAGGCTGCGTCGTCGAACGTGTGATCTGACTGCATGGATGGGAATTTCTTTTTCTCCTTTTCTGCGTCGAAAGGCAACGAAAACGAAAATGTACATGTCGTGTAGATATTGGAATAAGGAAATCGTATATGAACCGATGCATCGGAAGAATACCGTGGCACTGGCACATCCAGTCACATTGTCATCATGCAGACTAACGATCATTTTTCATTGACATCAATATAATGAGTGTGTGGTTCTCGTCGTGCGTAAACTTTAGCGGCATCTCGCAGAGAAAGTGGGACGATGAAAGTGCGACCAAAGAACCGCGGAGCTTAGCCTACGCCGAGCCTAATACAAGCCTTCTCGCAGCAGGAAACTTCTTCCGCTGGATTTGTACCATCAATTAATATTACCTCTCTCTCATCGATCTATGGAATAATCCTCTTTTCGGTTCGTATGGTACATAAGTAGATATTCCATTGCTGAATATCGTTTGCTGCAGAGGACGAAGGATGAAAGAAAGGAAAAAGTACATACATCGCAAGGCTATTAGCAAAGAATCGTGACCGCATCTTCACCTACATACGCAGGTTTTCCCCTGCTCGTAAATTTCCACAAATTTGATTTCTCGACCATGGAAGAGCCGAACGTTTCTCTTACTCAAATGCATGAGCATGCATTATGAACGCGCGTAGCCATAGTATGTATGTATCTGTGACCATGTGGTGATATACTGTGAACGTATATTAGCTACGTATCCTGGAAGGCGTGACGTCAAACTGTCTGGTTGCATAACGCTACGGTCCAAAAGCAGATTGCGAATTAATTGTGATGTAGTACAGTATAGATTAGGTGCAGCTTCATAGAGGAGCCTGAAAGTTTCGTGTGTAACCGATGCTCTCGCGTCAACCGATTTTCGCCTCAGGTATCTCACTGACTTCCGAGAACACCGAAGACTTTCTCTTTTCGGCGATGCAACTTGAAACCTGGGAGTTTAGAGCTGCCGCAGCTATCGTATCGTGTACGGATATCTTAATCGTCTCTTATACCGGATCTGTAGGTTAATGACAGGCTCAGTTCACATAGAGTCGAAACTCCTAGGCTATGATATTTTATTTCACATTCATAAATTGAATATAGATTGAAATATATAGCTCTGGAAGACGCTAGCTGCGGTGTGGTTCAAGCCTCAATCGGGTTATCTCAGACCAGGCTCAGGCTGTAAGACTTTCTAGTTTCTTCTAGGACATTTGTGTTCAACGACTTCCTCTGTGGCGATCATTTTTTATGAACGATTAATTACCTGTTCGTTAGCTCTGGCTGCACAATGTAATTGAACCAGCCGAAACATGTAGATTTACTCAAAAATTGAAGAAATTTTGTTGAATTCCATTGGCGGGTAGGCAACGTGAGCAAAATATCAAATCCAAAGTGCAACACACGGGAGTTTGAGTTTCAACTGGCTATCGAGTGACAAAATTTTCAGTAATATTCTAATAATTATTCGTCATGTATATTCTGGTCGTTATATCAATCCCAATATTTTATACGACGCGTAAGCCGACACGGGTAACTATATCCTGAAATTCATGGCCCAGGGAATATTTTCATCAGACTCAGATTCATTCAACTTTCAGATGAAAATATTTTCGAATATGAAGTCGCTTGATTCTCAAAACAACATAAATCGTATCTTAGACAATAACAAGATGATGGGTCACGAATGGTCTCATATCTAGGTACCGATTTCGAAAATTAGAATCAGAGGTATTCCGAATAATTTGGATTTTTCGACAACTCATAGTTCTGGTGTTCTCCTACAATAATTTAATCAGCGGAAATTCGAAGTTATATATTCCAAAATTGACACACTATCTATCAACTAATTATTCACGGATATCGTTCGAACGAGTGCTCCATGCGCCCGGTGAAACACCGATATCAAAAAATTCATTTGCGTCATTAGTAGGCGTCTGGATTATATCGTATCCGAGCTCTATACATGACGAAATTGCGCAAGCATTATTCATACATAGAATCGTGGTGAATATCATGGACGCCGGATTCGTGTCCAGACTGTAATATTTCAACGTCACATTTGAATGCGGTTATTGATCAATGTTCGTTTTTCAGCTTTCTCATATCTCGAAATTTATCACCTCATGATTCAGCTCTTCGTTTCTCACGACAATTTCTTCTCCTCGAGTTGATCGAATTTTCTTTTCGTCATCTGTAATGTTCACCTTGATATGTCATTATTCATGATCGAATATTTTAGTTAACGTAAAGACAATTCCTAGGCCGCGCAATGTAAATCTGATTTGGTTATCATGTTTGCTTCCGGCGAATTCGAGTGCGATTCACATTGTAATAGTGCTTGGAAGTATAATTCAGAAAAATCACTATTCTGTCGAGGAATAAAACAAAAATATGGCTAGTCCTGGCCAGTCAGACTGGCTGGACGCTGATGAAACACACGTTTCTCGCCCGGTCCGGTCCGGATCGGGTCCGGTCAACTGCCCCGCAGACTACGACCGAATCTCAGACCCGTGGAAAATTGTAGGCAAGTCCTTAGGACCGAACAGAAGTAATAATAATTGGTGGTCAGGATCGTCGAAGCCGTGCCATGAACTTATTTTATTATTCGTTGGACACGAGTAGGTATCTGCAAAACGTGAAAGTTAATTGATCATACATTTTCCCAAATAATAGTAAACTGAAGCACACGGTATATTATATGCATTGCCCATTGTACGTACGCGTATGTGTGTATTGAACATGCAACGGTGTCGGGATAAATTTAGAACCACTTTCAAATCCTTGTTGCACAATTAAGAAAGTTAACATCAGTTCAATGAACGGTATAATTGCACTTTGGCGAATCGATGCTTGAAAGAAAAAGTTGTTTCTGATACTATTATATTTGAACGGATCGATATGATATATACAGGCATGCATAAGAAATTCGGAAAAAAATGTTATTTTTCTCCGCAAATGACTTTTCTAGCACCGCGATGACGAAGACACACCTATAATTCCCAATCGCAAGGACGTCTCATTTTTTTCTTTTAATTTTGTTACTGTCTAATTGACAATTTGTTATTTCGTTCTTGCTCCGTCACCGTTTCAATGACGAGTATACCTGTATGCATGTATAGTGAAAGACCGTGTCCTTTAGGTATCACCGAATCTACACGTATTTCGTAGGTATATCTATCACATTTTTTAGAATGCTACGATCAACTATACGTATGTATGACGGCCTTCGGGTTTCTTCCTACTCCCAGAAGACAGACGTAGTTCAGTGCTGAGTACACAATACTATTTTTTCTCTCTCACAACAACAGGATGTTCCATTGGAGTTTTCCCACGTGAACAGACTATTCCTTCGGTATATAAAATTCGCGAACTATCCAGTGATTCCTTGGAACTATAGTCCTAAACTTTCAAAGGGAATTTGACGAAGGGATAGAGCAGAGCATCAGTGCTACAGATTTTCCGTTAGTTCAATTATGTTTCATTGCCGTTTGTTCGAGTAAATAAAATAAAAATATGCAACAGTGTGTATGTCCAATAGTACAAATCGAACAATTGAGGTATTGTGAAGAATATACTAGACGAAGATTCGAGCGGAAGATTCCCGATGATACTCCAGCATCGGAAATCTCGATGCCCTCGAACCCCGTCGCCCCTTCATCCGGTTATAGGGTAGTTATTATTTTCCCGAGATGTCAACCCTGACGGTTCTAAGCGTCTCATTCTCCCCAGCTTCTATTTTTCCCCCTATTTCCATCCCGGGGAATGCCAGCCCTATGCCTCGTACGTTTTCCCTACTTCCGTCAATTAGGAAACTTAGCGCCCCAAATGCTACCGCGAGAGGCATACGCCCGTCTTCGCAGTATTGTTCACGATTCATAGATTTTGCTGTCGAAGATGATGTACAGTCATAAAGGCACACAATTTTCAATGACCGATCGGAACAAAAATAATCGAGTCAATCAAATTGGTTGACCGCGGAAGACTCGCCCAGGAGAAAAAAAACTACCATGCAGTATGTGTACATGAATTATTTGATTCGAATTGGCATGAAATCATAAAATTTTTACAGTGCTAGACTAAACGTCTACTCAGCTTTCGAAAAGGATTCTCATTTCCCAAACAAACAATTCGGTCATCGAACGGCACGGTGTTTGAACGCCGTGTTGTCGCGGCTCATCAATTGTTGGTAGTTATGATCGAGCGTCAGACATCCATCGGGCATCTTTATTAGGCCAACCGATGAGAATCCGTTTGCGTGTTACATATACGTATTGCTTTTGACCGCAGAAAAAGGGGGAATTGAGGGCCGCGAATCTCCGCATACGCATGATACGGTTGATATAAGGAGACCCGTGTCGTTCTGGACATGTGTCGATTGAAGTTGGCATACAAATAGTGCCGGGAAACTTCGGCCTGAACGGTGACTGTTGGTCAGTTTGGAAGGTAAATTATATATATGTATATCATGCGCGGATGAAGCGGTCGATTCGAACTCAGAATCACTTTCAGCCTGATGCGGTGAGTTGAAAGTAACTCCAAAGTCATCATCGAACGCATCAAATCTCATACCTGAACCTGGAATTGAGTTGAAGGGGATCGCTGAACACGGGCGTATATGTTACACATGTTTACACGTCAGATACACATGGAACACGATTTCGTGATGGATGGATGCAGATTGCTGCCCATCGTGAAGTAACAGCAGAGATGCATGGTATTGAAAAAATTCGCAACTTCTATGAAACCGTTTCGTTGCGAATGAGTTTAGAACCAAAAGGTCAGGACTTTTCGAAGACTAGTCGAAGAAAAACTCAGCCAAACAAAATCAGAATATGAAATTGCCGAAAATCGAGCTCGAGCTTCGCCGATTTCATTCTCATCGTTTCATATTAGCTAGTAAATTTTTATAACCAAATTTGTGCGGACGAACACTCCACCTGAGGTTCATACTGAGCCCCGCAGTTCGAATATATTCAGAGCGATGTTTTCGCGGATTCGTCTGATAGGGGAGTTTCAAGTTTTTCGTCTCGGATTTCAGGTACGATTCATGACAATTATTTGCATTCAATTATTCCGTCTAGTTCAGAAATGGAACGAGTTTGAAAATGTTGCGTTAGGTTGTGTGCGAAAACGCCTAATTTCATTAAAATTTCATGCCCAGCTACTCTGCGAAGCTGCGCCAATACCCGGCGCTTCGTCTGTGTTCGGGCCCAAAACTCTAGTTTTTTTACATCGTTTTTCACAAACTTTCCGACACATTCATCGAACTTTCACCATTTCGAAAAATGGTATTTTGTCTGTGCACTGCGGTCAGATCATCGCCCGTTCTCTAAGGAATTGAAGAATCATGCAAGTTCTCTACGACGGGCATTAATCCTATAATTGCGACAAAGAATTTGACAAAAACGTAGTCGCCGGTTGCCGTTTTTCACTACGAATGGCACGTGTCTGAGCCATCGTTCTTCAAAACTACAGACACTTCAATGAACTCTCACCAACACGCGCCCATATTTCGGCGAGTTATAGTACCGTACACGATCATATTATAATAGCCGTATAGTAAACGAGGAAACCGGTATAACTGGGTCGCGGTAGGCACATACATAGGCTACAGATCATATTCGATGATCTGCCTTCCGTAGCATTACTTATCAGCGTTGCTTTCAGAGGGCTAATTTGCCGTAAACAGTTGAAAAAATGTGTTGCAGGCATTGGTGTAGCCATACAAATCTTCGGAGTACTGTAGGTACAATCGGCAATCGGTCTCTCGATCCTAGATTATATGCATATATGAAGTATTCCAACTTTGTCTGCGACTTCAAACCTGAACATTGGTCTTCGGTTATCGGAAAACCATTAGTTCGAAATATTACTGCACCCACGGTGCTCAAAATCGGTATGGTACAATGAATAATAATTTTCGCGTTAACTGGTATGTTGTGCACGGAACATTTGTGCGTGGTATACAGAGTGGCGCACCTACAACTTTTGTCATGGCCGTTCGAAAAAGTACCCAAAATATCCGACATCTTTGGTAGTTCCGAAATTTTCCGCAATCGTTACCTCGGGTACCTTGCAGTGGATACAGAAAATCATTCGGCGGCCAGGACAAATTCCAGTTCTGACGGAAGAAAGCAGAGATGCGACGCTCGCCCAGGTTCTGGCTCTCTTTTTCCCTCCAGGAACCGATAAATTGGTCTCATGGAGATTTGGTCCCAGAGCCATTCGATAAAGACAAACAGTCTATTCATAATGTATCACACATTTGATTCTGAAGATTGAACTATTTTATGTTACGTGAATTTTCCCGAAGATGCGAGAGATTCTTTTCAAAATTCTCCGACAGAGTGTCTTGGGCACTAGCTGCGTGAACGAACATTCCTTCGAGCCGGTCATTTTTAGAGTAGGCGACTTTTGTGGTAGGAAACCAATTCCGAGGATAATTGTCTCCTTTGGAAAAAAATGCAATCACAGGTTCCACTGTGTTCATTCGCCGCAAAGCCGGGGGGATTTTAGTGCCACGCACACCGATTCAAGCATATATACAGGGCGGCCCGGAATCGACGCCGAGATTTCTAGCGGGGAAAATCTTTCTTAAAAAACGGGATAACGTTCTCCTCGTCAATGCATAGCTACTTTTTGTTATGGTCGATCGAAAATTAGCCAATGACACGCGTTCCATGAACGGGTGCTCATCGATGTGTGGAATACAAGCACACAAACGAAGGGCACACAACCGAGCGCGCGACACACTCACGCTACTCCCGTACATATATGGAACGCGCGTGATTGGCTCATCTTCGATGGACCGTAACAAGAAGTCTTTGCATTTTGGAGAAGAATTGATGAGGAATTTTCGATCCGGTTTTCAACAGAGAGTTTCGTACCACGCTCAAAATCCTGGCGTCGATTCCGAGTCACCCTGTACACGTAGATGCGTATATCTATAAATAGTTGGCTACATATTAAATACTAATTTCGATGACTCATGGTGAAGGCTCCGTCGGACCTTCCTGTGTACTGTTAATCCAGCAAAAGAATGTCATACTTAGAGGTGAATTATTGTTATGTAGATATGAGACAAGTGTCTGAGCAAGTTTCACACACTGCGACGCGAAGATCCACATTTTTTAGATAATGATTACGCTACGTATCGTTCATTTCCGTATTCCAATCATTTTTCGGACAATTATTCGATGACTGATATTCATTCCCTGAACAATCATGCCGTTCATGACTATACGATCCGTGTTGGAGCATCACAGAAATTTTTCTACCCGGGCAACTCACGGCGTAGATTGACCTTGACCGAAGATAGGTATGTAACTGACAAAGAATCATGACACACGGACGAAGAAGCCCATAGAACAAGAATCATGCATGAAAGTGAAGTCTTAGGTTTTGAATATTTCAGAAGCGTGGCTGGTCTTCCAAAAGTGAAAGTTCTGTGCTCAGAGTCAGTGTACAGACTCAGGAAGACACTCAACTTGAGATTAAAAAAACATGCGACGATCCCACAGTCGTGTGTTCCTTCTTCCGTCGGTTATCATACGATCCTGAGACCACTCGACGACTTACAATCAGGAAAGCCGTCGAGACTCAACCATGTCAAAGTCCTTGAGCTCGGTTTGTGACTTCAGGCAATATTCGGCTTCCTCGGTAGTCACCTATTCAAACGGCTTATGGGGCCGCTCACACGCATTATTCCAATTGCCAATAGCAGTGAGACGTTAATTTTCTACGACGATTTCCGATCGTCGATCATGAAACAGTAACTAAATGTTCTCCGCATTTACAGTTTTGATATTTATATGAGAACCAATTCTAGAACTCTAATATCGATACCTCTAATGCTCAAATTCTCACATCCTGTTAGATAATTAGATGCTGTAGAATCGATTTGAATAGCTCAACACCGCGTATCGAAATATTGGCTTCTGGTACATGTTTTATATCTCAACACCTCGACGTCCGCAATGTCGGTGGCTAACGATATTTTCATACTTGCCATCCGCGATGAATTAATTGCCAAGAATATTTTGATTAGCCAATTAACTCGAGGAACCACGAAGAGTAAGCACCCGGTGAGATACATTTTCTTATCGTCAATTTTTTGTCTGCCTCTTCTGTCTCTCTTGGATCTCGTCTTTCTTTGCCCTCTGTTCACATCTGTGTATCATCTCTTCCACAGTTCTTCTCTCGCACTCGCTCCTCTCCTCGCTCCAGACTAGCTCCTCTCCTTCTTTCCTACGGCATTGATTTGAACTAGTTGGAAACGAAGATAAATTGGCCTGCTGCTGACCGGTTCAAGCCAAGCGTGCTCTACTAGACGCCTGGAATACTTTTTTCTATTTTCTTTCAAGATTTAATCGCATCGTTGCGAAGTCAGTATAGAAGATGAGTCGGTCGGATTCTCGATGGAACTTGCACTCGTAGATACTTCGACGTTGATTTTCGCGGCAAGAATGATTCGTGAAATAATGAACTGACCTGAATTTTCCTATTCGATGCGAGTATATTGGAACATCGAAACTTTCTACAAACGAACCGTTCGAATCACAACTCTATCTACTGCGAATGACTTTGATATAATATATATTTATGATAAACTTTTTGGGTTTTCAAGAATGCAGCGTGTTCTGAAACGATTCCATATTGAGAATCTAATGATTATGTATTTCCATTCTAACGGCCAAGGATGACAAAATTTCCTTCACTTCGTCTTACCAAATTTCCAAACCGCTTCGATCAATTCGGAACTGCAGGGCATGCTCTGGGACAATGTTCTCCGCCATTTTTTTTATTATTCCTCATTGATCTTCCCGTACGCGATTCGTTCGGATTATTTTTATCAAAAGGTCAAACATGCGTGACTGCATCTGATCGAAAGAGTGGCAACGTCTGATCGATTTTCGCATTTTCAGATGCGTATCGCTGCTGTACCTACTTAGGTTGAAGTCAGCGCGGGTGCAGACGGATCACGCAGTCGTTCGAGTTGTATAGTGACAGAAAAATCCTCTGGGATTCCTAAATTCAGCCCGATTCAGGCATCTTAAGCCTGAAGGTAAAATTTCGTAGGTATACCTATACCGAGTTCTGAAATGTGAAATTTACAGTTGCAGGAATACTATTTTCCGTCTAGCCATCCGGGAATAACGACGGAGTACATTTCAGCGGAACTTTTTCTCGTCCTTGCCTATAAATTTATCTAGAAAAAAACTTTCAAACGCAGGCTATTTATTTTTTAACGAACAGGGACATTGAAACTGAGAAACGGCTTGTGGCCGACTCTACATTTCGGAACTAGAAAAAGCTACTAAAAATTCCGAAATCTCGGCGAACCATTTTCGCACTCTTTACCAACATATATTCCCACTAGTACCTGCAATTAGCTTTATGACAAAACTATCCGATTGTAACCATCATTTTGTTAGAATGCTACAAATGTCAGGATCGTGTACGTGCTAGTAAACAGGATGGAATGTGATTTCAGATATCTCGCGTTAGGTAGATCGACTAATTTTTCCATCCGCATTACGGGTGGACTGAGAGCTTCTTGTTTTAATCAAACCGATTGTGACTCCGGAGAATGTTTCTTACTCCTTTGGTTTTTTTTTTTCGACACAATTCTCGAGTACCTTACTGTGCTCCAGTACCAATGCCTATTGCACGAAGATCCAAACTGTGAAGCATGACTTGAAGATGTACGAAACTATAATCGACGCCGGATACGAATATGAAAAGAAGAACCGATTCCGGTTATTGCTATATAATATTCTGCCGAAGGAACAGATATTGAGTAATCTTCAAATTTGAACAGGACCTCACTACGCATATATACCTACACTTACAAGTTTTCATATTTTGTGGGAACTGAACGGCCGTCTAAAATTGGCACACCATTCTGTATTTGCACTTTCTCTGAAAATCGCGTGGGTTCATCGGGCAGTTCTACGTGGGTGTCTGAGGTTTTCCTGTTTTAGTGTACAATTTTTTAGGAGCGACGTTATCGACTCTCTAGACTAAACAGACTGTGCCCGCCGATACCTGGATGCGTGAAGAGATTGGTCAAATTATCGAATTTCATTGCCCATGCACCTCAAGTTTCTTATCTCACGTTGCGAAAATTTCAGAAAACCCTGCACTGTCATCATTTCTCGGGAGAATGTTTATGAACAGCTGTTCTGAAACTGGGATGCAATTGTTACCGGAATTCAGCCGAAAAACAGCTTCTTCGCGATTATACCGTCGCCGCATATCGGATCC
The DNA here is from genome assembly GCA_963170745.1 of Phymatocera aterrima. Lineage (NCBI taxonomy): Eukaryota > Metazoa > Arthropoda > Insecta > Hymenoptera > Tenthredinidae > Phymatocera > Phymatocera aterrima. Next base: position 14,738,856 of record OY720662.1, read on the forward strand.
GTACCTAACAAAATGGATGAAAAATGATGCGGTCTTATCGCAAAGAGACTGTAGCGCGAGTTCTGCAGGTGACTCGAAGAGGGCATTGGGTAGGTAGTTAGGTAGGCAGGTATTGTAAGTATACGAGCATACACATCCATGAAGTATGCTCGCATACTTAGGTACATACGTCGTGCAGGCTGCGATGTCTCGTGACCTGATTATGTACGCGCTCACTATGTCTGGCACGAATTTTATTTTGTCGAGTCGACTTCGCGGTACACCATATGCAGGCTATCGACCAGAATTTTGTTTTCAAAAAACCGGGAGCAGCTGTATATACGTCTACATAGTAGCATACGCAGCACGTATAGGTACTATCCAAGTATTGCCACGCAAAGGGTGATCGAAAAATGACGCGGTATCTCTTATGAATCTTATTTTCATTTTTCTGTTCGGTCTTCTTATTTTTCAGCAATCATGTAATCCGTACGCGTCAATTGATGTGAGGTACCTATTCCTCGTCGATCCAAAAACGATGAAAAAATTCTGTATTCTGATACACTTCGTGAACGCTAGGTAGGAATTATACGGGAAATAATGAGGGCGATCGCGTACGTACGGCGTTGATGTTAATCGCGTGGTTCGCGTTTAGATTGTGTACCCACCAGTGAACTTTCTACTTGATAAAACAGAATCGAGTAGGAACTTCTACCGGCGCGCATATTATACCCCCATGAAGAACAGAGAAAGAGAGAGAAAAAAATGAAAGAAATATATAGTTTTTCCGAAGATCGAGTTATCGTACGCTCGCCGCAGCGAGTCCAGAGGCTTACGCCGCACAGAATATATTAAGGAAATTTATTTACTATTTCCTCGGACCGTTATCGAGCGCATGGAAAATAATCACAGTCTTCTGTATTCTCGACGAGTAGGACTCGTCGGCATAATATCGCGGAGACTAGTTACAGAATAGTTGAACTTACCGGCTCCTGCCAAGAAGGCCGCAGCAGCTATGACCGTCCATGTAACAAACATTTCGCTGCATTGGCTGTGACGACGATTATTCTAAGCCTGTATCCGTCTCTTCCTTGTAACTATTTATTATTATTATTGCTACTGTACACCAGCTTTCTTCCAACTATTTCATGTATTCACTTCACTCGGAACCGAATTGTTATAACTCAGTCATAAAATTGATTGGACTCAACCAAAACTGCTCGAGGTTCGTTTAACGGAGGATGTTAAATTAACGAAAAACATTTGGATGATGTATATCCGATGGGTCTAGTGGACGTAGGTACCAAGCTGCAGGTAAATGATCCAACACTCAGGTGTTACACGTATACCTGCTCACTGAGCAAATATCAATACCTACTCGCCAATTATAATGACTGATAGGTATTCTGGTCTCACCAAAATCAAATACTTCTTGCGTAATCCCTGTATATCTAACTGCACTGAAAATACCAGCCGTAGTATTTCTCGTTCGTTTTCCAATTGGGACAAATTTCTAATTTCATTATCATTATATTGTTTACAAAATTGTGAAATATTTTATCCCAGTTTCAACTAATCGAGCTGGGCTTATGGCAGCAGGTGCCCCGACCGAATGAACTCTTATATTTATTTGAACAAATTTGCGATATATCTTGTGCGCGCTCCAGAAAGTCTACCACTTAAAATTCTCGTTAGTTCTGTCTTCCAACGATCTCAAATGATTAATTACCTTATACCTATCATTCACCTCACATTTCCTCAAGGTATTCAAGATCGTACCAATTGAAGAATAAACCGTCGCGTCGATTCGTTGCGATCGATTTTAAAATTCACCGTAAAAAAAAAATTCAACAATCCATTCGTTTCGACCGATTTCAAAATTCACCGTGAAAAAGATCCAAATTTTCTCAAATTCATTGCTTCCATAGAGTTTTGTGTTAGCGCGTATATTCACGGATTTAGACACTTTTCATTTGCCAGTCGTCGTTCGGCTCAGGCGTTGAGATTCACTGTACCTACTTTCTAAACCAACACTCTGTAAATCAAACATATGTAGTACCTGCGTATACTTCGCACGCATCAACCAAACTACGTCAACGCAACGACACTCAAATTGAAATCCTCTCATTTCTCATGAGAATACATATATACCTAAAACAGAATTATAGAAATTTCGTTCCATCCGCACTTTGTTCGCACCAGCCCCACACACTCCGAAAAATCGGTAGGCACTTGTTTCCGGTAACGTAAGATTGTCACAGTCGATATTGTCCTTTGGTGTTCGTTACGCTGGTTTCCCAATATATAATTATGATCATTTTCCGCGTAGGTTTGAGATCCTATAATATATTCATTAGTTGATACACGAGTCATTCGCGAGGCACGGCCTTCACGGGCGTTGATGTCTCCGCGTTTCTTATACTTGGCTCGATGGCGTCCTACTGGTTCTCAATATTTGGAAACGCTTCGACTCCGCGAAAGAGAACTATTTATTTTTCAGTTTCTTCTGGTTTTTTTTTTTTTCGTTCTTTTATCAAAGAATTTCAACACCGACAACGCGCACGAGGCCGGTGTCTGACAGCGACTGAGTCTTCGTCGGCCATTGCCGTTAGATCCGAGGTCTCTGACGAGTTTGTGAACGTTCACTTTCCGCTCGGGCGACGCTGGACTATCGGTCACCGTCTTCGCATCGACCAATGAAACACGAACGAAAGTTTGTCTCGTGTAAATAAGATGCGTTACGTCCTTTCCTTTTTTGCAAATATTATATATACCGACTAATAACACGTACGCCTTCGCTGCAGATATGTGCGCATCGAACTATATGTACGGATGTGTATTGATCAACGACGGTGATCTCGCGGTGAAATCACTCCAAATAATTATAAGCACCTGAAGAAAGTTGAGAGATTTCTACCTCAGGTACATATGCCTACGTCCGCCATTTTGTGATCCATTGAAATCTTCTATCTACAGGTAAAGAACAAGTAATTTAGGGTCACGCTGATGCTGTCGTTTCCTCGAGTTGGTCGTGCAGGTGTCTGATATATCCATTCCGCTCGTAACAAATCGAAATTCGAAAATTACATACAAATACAAATACTTTGGAATATTGTAAACGCGTGATGCTCTCATGTCTAATAACTTCGACAGCCGATCAAATTTCTTCGTACCTATATTTACTCAAAACGCGTAGCTCCAATGCGCAATGCTTGCGATTGCGTCTGTCCTATACATTCCTACGTTGGAAGATACGTTTGACTTTATTTTCACCTCGTTTGTGACCTCAAGAAACTGCAGTCGCGGTACAGCTGCAAGGTCACGTCGAACACAGACCGCACGCAGAAGCTGTGTGCGGATAGAAATTTTAGCCTGAGCACGCGATATTCCACCGTCGATCAACGATCTGATTTCATCGTCATCGTGATCACCTTCGACGACGAAGAGACCGAGAAATTGCAAAAAGACTAAAATAAAGAGTTATCTTCTCAGTCTCTCAGGTTTTTACAATTTTCGGTTGCAGAAACTGCTCTTATACTTCCATTACATTCGATGGAAATTACAATGGTATTTCTGATTGGAACGACGATAGATCAGGTATTCGATGATCTAAATGCATACTAATAGCCTGCTACTTTGAGTACATATACGTATGTTTTTGTAACCGCGTCATTTTGAGAAGGACGAACCGGATCTTACCCCGAGGCAACAATTATAGAATAGTATTCAGTCTGCCGAATGTGTATCGTCGTATCGGTGGTGATAGGCTGCAAGAAAATGTATATCTACGTAGCTTTCTATTGCCAGGTTCTTGTGACGTCATTAACTTTCGATCAGGGGAATGAACAATGTTTCATAAATACACAGAGTATAAACTATTTTTTTCCTGTGCTTTCACGCTTATCAACTTGACGTGACGGATACAATAGCAGAGCGTTGAATCCGTCGTTTTAGTATAATTTGCCTATCTATGAACAAACTCCGTTGACTCGCTCGATAACTTATCTTCCGCTCATGAGAAAAGAAATCCTCTGCCGGGATTGATGAGATATTCATTTATTATTGAGTCATAGCTCAGTCGATATTTCCGAAGCAATAGAATCGACATCAAATTACGATCATTACATATTCGACACAATTTTAGAGCTCATTTTTATAATATTTGAGATAATGTTGATATTCCATGAGTAACTTTTCAGATAAGCTAGCAAGTTGGATACTACTCATGTTATATACTTACACGATAATATATATTAATTGTACCAGTGGATCAGTATATCGATTACCAAAAGCCTCGCTCACAATTATTTCGTTACTAGAAGCTTGTCGATCAGATATGCTATGTATCTAAAATTGCATAATCATGTAGGCGTATGAACGAGAAAGAGGTAATTTTCATCGATTAGCCTCTGAAAATATGAGAAAATTGGAGCAGGAATGATGTATTCCATTTTTACCTAGCGCTCGGTCGATAACTCGAGAACTCTCGAAAGAGTTTCTCCGTTACATTTTCTCAACGGTGCTAGATTCGTCGATACATTCCCGGTGCTAGACCTAGTGCTTTTTCACAGTGTCATGTCGGTAAAGTGTGAAACACGTCCGGGTAGGTATTCTTTATTACGAGATGGCAACTTGAGAATCGAAATCAGTTGTTGGCAACGGTGCAGACTTATTGTCAAAAACCACCAGATCGGTACTTCAGCTGTGTTCAATTCGCACCTATACGTGAATATTCGAACAGTGTTGAAATGAGCGCGAGACTGTGTTATCTCGGAAATTTCAAACGACACATAATTCCACAATTACTTCAGTGTCTCGAAGCTTGAGGGCTGGTATCGTGATCATATCGAGTCCGTATAGCATTTCAAAGTGAAATTTAGATACCTTGTACAATCAAACTGATAATAATATATAATACAGCATAACGAGTCAAACCTCAACGGGCAGTATGAAACAATGGAAAGAAATAAGACATTTCTGGACGAAAGTTTATAGTAGAAATCTCTCCTCTGAATTATGGAATAATTTCATAGATTTTCTCCCACACTCGCTGGCTGTAAAAAAAACCATATGGGACAGCATAGCCTGGAGTAGAGAGATGTACGAAATTTTAAACGCAGATCACCTGCACCGGAATCACGTTAGCTTGTGTGGCATGATGAATCTGAGTCCGTAGAACCAGCCTGATGATAAATAACGAGTATTTAGAGAGTGAGGACCAATTAAGAAAGGAACTGAAACCACACCCTATCAATCTTATGATTTATCGTGCTCATATACGTATGCTGCAGTATGAATATATCCTCGAAGAGAACGTCGATGAAAGAAATAGCGGGAAGGAATAAACTTGTAGATACTAGAATTGAAAAAGTTCCGGGCAAAAGTGAAACGGTTAAGTTTCTTCTTCATTTGCTATCAATTTTACAACTTTTGTCTAGACGGATCACGCGGTGATGCAATATATAATGTAATTTGATTTTTTGTCGCCTACATCTTAATTGCAATGCGAAATGAATGTTGGTATCTAAAAGCATGCTATTATTATTTCTTCCCGTTATCATATTGCGCCCAATTGACGAAATCTGACTGATTTTAATGATCATCAAAGCGTACGCATGGCTGACGCAAAAAAGCGAGCGATAGCGCAAGTCTACGTGTCGTGGCGAACAAATAGAGCCAAAACCTGTTGGAAGTGGCTAACAATTAATAATTACGGGAATCGAGAATAGGTCGCTATTGTTGGATGGAACAAACATATTTTGGGCACTATTCGTTCCGCAATGTACATAGATTTGCGCTATCACCCTGTTTCTCGCATCAGTCATGCGTACTACGTTTTGATAATTGTCAAAATAAGAGAGCTAGGCTTCGCCAAGTTGCGTCACATGCGAGAATTATGAGAACAGCGTGCCCTCAATGTATCTGCATTACATTTTCTCGGTATACTACACAAGCTGAGTGTAATATATGTGAAATTAAAAATCGCAGTAATTGATTATCCTAGACGATAATTCAATCGTGAATAGTTATAGTGACTGCATCTAGCAAGACGTAGGTACAGACTAAAGATATTATGTGAAATCATATTCATTATTCATTTATTCAGGTGACGATTATGCGAAATGAACCGTCATTAAATCTCAATATTCTATATCAACAAGAATTTATATCATAGATAAATTTCCATGCTATGAGTAGTCCCGAGGCGCGCTTACCGCCCGTTTCTGCACTCCATTGAAGAAGAGTAGCTATGTTATGCTACGCGAGATATCTACCTATGTGGAATGATCCGATAAAGTGAAGAAAGTACTGCCGCCAAATTTCTACGGGTGTGAAAAACATCCCTTCGATGTCAATGCATCGTTCAAAAATGATCAATGCCACGTGCGGGATCGTATACGTGTATATATAATAATATTTCTAAATCATATGGATAGGTAATTGCGGAATCATGCAAAAAAGTGTGACTTGGCATCCAAAGCAATTCCATTACCTACGTCATTTATGTTCAGTTAATGAATCCTTGACCCTCTGAACATAAATGTCCCGGATTCTTGATTGACGCATGCTTGTTAGAATCCTTGGTCGTAAAGTGATCAAACGCCGTGTGATCATTTTTGTTTCTTCAAACGACGGAGGTACTGATTTTCAAACGAAATTTCTACATACACACGCTCTGCACTCAGCGATATAAGAGGTCATTGTCAATATGTTTTGTGGGTCGTTCTCACGATTTTTTTGCCTGTAATCAGGTGTTTTAAGTTCAAACCAATTTTGAGCAGAAATTATCCTCTCTACACGCAATTGTGCGATTAGCAAACATTGTATACCTATATGTATCAACAAATGCGAATCCATGTTGTTCAAACGTTCGTTTAATTCACATGGTAAAACAGATTTTCATTATGAAACAGAATATAAAACAATTATCCACGAAAATGTAACCAGCGTGCTTCTCATTGTCGTTCAAAATATGTACCACGATTTTCGATCACCAGCGCGACTTTTCGAATCAACCGTATATCACAGACGCTGCAATGGAGATCATTATTTCCAACGGCAGGGTAGCACGTCAGCCTCTCCCAAAAACGCTTTGTTAGTTTGTGAACACTCTGTATTTGTAAGTGTAATGATACCGTGATCTTACCTTCATGCGTATCCTTGATGCGGTTTTTGTTCGTTAAAACGGGATGGAAAATCCATGTGTCAAGTATGGCCTGCCTAGTAATCAACAATCGTGATGTCATTAGACAGTATAGCTGTAAGTACCGACGATTCTTTCCTGGTTTTTTATTTCGTCTTTTTTTTTCTTGTAATTCCTTCTATCGCACATGGTAAACGAAAACGGTAGTTTGATATGTCAGAGCCCTTGACTTATTTACGTGAACCACTGAGGTCGTTCAAATTTTTCAAGGTAGACATTCCAGCTGTTTCATATCCTGAGAATCTAGTCACTGCTCTATAGTACATGTTGATCATGATCGAGTCGTCTAGCGTAAATTCAATGTCAACATTTTTGCCGTTCAAGTCAATGTCCTTACACTTTACTGCAAAATTTCTAGTCACGATTTCCATACATTGTTCTCATTTATCCTTTTTCTGTTTCCGACTGATCAGCCGTGAAATTCATCCACGATCTCGATGTTTCTTTCGCTATTCTCTTCCAGTAGTGTCCGGAAAACTCGGCTTTTCGTTTCGTACGTGTAACAATACACGGCTGACAGTTCTCGTTGCCAATATGGCTCATTCTGCACGCAATATTTCATTTCTCAATTTTTGTCGTTCGTGTGGCGATAATTATTCGCTAATTTAGAAGTAGGCAGTGAAATATTGACAGAGACGAGTTTTTCGATACAGCAAAGGTCTTGCTGAATTAGCGATACATTCGGCTGTGCCGACGAAATGTATTGCTGAGTTGGCAATGCGTTTGGCTGTATTAAAAAAAAACGTATCGTCGAATCGGCAATATAACGTTCGGTTGTATAAACGAAACCCGACAAAACGCCTCTGGCAATATTTCTCATTGCTCTGATAGCGAGAAATGTTCTTCCCGTGTATAGTATGTGAATTATTAGAAAGACCTACCGCAATCCGACCTCGTCTTTATTACTTGGCGGTATTAAAACATACAAACGATAAGATAATGATTGAATTATTAACTGCTCACTCTTTCCCGGTCAAATATCACGGTAATTATACTCGGACAAATTAGTTCAAATATTTGGATATACTCGTAGATGCAATGGAGTTAATGAAGTACCGATCTTCGCCGTAACAACAAGCGTATACAGAAATGGATCCAAGACTCCCCGGCCCCGCAGCGATTACGCGATCAATAATAGACGTCATGCGTACCTAAGACAAATATTCGCCTTTAGATATAGGTATATGTATCCGTGACAGAGAAAAATGCTCATTATTCTACGGTAACTCGTATGGTAATTAGTAATGAATAGTCAAATCATATTCAACACATGTACACTCTGCATTGCGGTACCTATAAAAAAAAAAGAGAAATTTTATATTCGACCTAATTTTTTTAGCATCTGTGAGCGCGGTACAACATCAATGATCGGTCCAAAAGTTCTGTCCGGGTATACAATGTACATATATATGGGGTATTCCGCGCGAAACGGGACGGGTTTTGGCCGATGGTCAGCGAATTTGACGCCCTTCGGGAATTCAGTTCCTTTTTATCACGGAAAAAGCCCCCGGTAGTGACAGGCCAAAATATTGATTGGTTCGAGAGATATCGCCGGTTTAAAAACACGAACATATTCACAAATCTCATATTCCGCTCCAAATATCTCAGCTGTGCATCATGAACCGAATAGCGGCTTTATATAGTGCATTTGACGACCTCTTTGGAATATTTGACGCTCGAACTATTTCGGAACATCCTAAGCATGTAAAATCAATGAAATGTGGGATTTTGTTTATTTACTACCAGAAGGGTCTAATCGATTTCCTTCAAATTTTCACGGAATATACTTCGAGGTAAAATGAAAGTTTGGTAAAAATTTCAGCGACACGTTTTGGGGGGGGTTTTTTTTTATCAAATAAATGAGAAAACAAAGGTACTTTCGTGCCTCGGTGAAAATGGGGATAAATTTAGAAATTCTGCTGTTTAGACGAAATATGAAATGGAACATACGAACTCTGTCTTTGGTTCACTTCAATCCCATTTTCATTTATAGGTTCTCTGGTACCATAATCTTGGTGGTGTAATTCAAACTCGTGATTTTTGTTATTTTCTGAATGACGAAAATGATTTCTTTTCTTATTCAATGGATCAAAAAAACAACTACACAAACCGTCTCGTTGAAATTTTCACCAAAGTTTCGTTTCACCTCAAATCCTGTGAAATATCCGTATCCTGTGAAAATTTGATGGAAATCGATCGGGCCCTTCTGGCAGTAAGTTAACAAAATCACACATTTCGTTGATTTTACATGCCTAGGAATTTTCGAAATAGTTTGAGCGGCAAATATTCCGAAAGAGCTCGTTTTCCCGCGTAAAATGCACCGCATAAAGTCACTATTCGGTTCATGCGTAGCTGAGATATTCGGAATTGAATATGTCGGCCTATCACTGCCAGTGGCCTTTTCCATGATGAAAAGGAACTGAATCCAGGAAGGGCGCCAAATTCGCTGACCATCTCTGCCAAAACCCGTCCCGTTTCGAGTGGAATACCCTATACATACGTATGACGAACTTGAATAAGTTCGTACGCATTGTCGTGGGTAAAACCCCTGTCATCGGCCCCCCACTTTCCCTCCCCGTCCTCTGCCGCCACGTCACCGCGCAAATCTTGAAACTTTGCGTTTCGATCGTCACTTTCGAATATTCTCTTCGCACTTTTACAATACTCTCCTGCAGGGCGAATCACGGAGTTCTGGAACAAAACAAACTTTCACTCGCGTGATATTCCGGGCTTTTACGTAGACGTCTGAAAAATTTACGGCTTACAATGAGAAGTAATGCCAATTTTAATCTCGGATCATTTTATCACGGTATTCCGCACGTCTGGATCCCCAGCTTTAGTCTAGATCGCTGTCTTTTCTGATTGCGCGTGAATATCGTATATCTATGTTAGGTGCGATAACAGATAACTTTCTCATAGCGTTTTCCACCGGCTGTAGGTTTGTACTTTCATCCTCCTCTCAGGTAGGATATAGAAAGGGATGAAACTGCACTCATTGTCAGTGCGCACTAGTGCAGCCTGTCAAAAACGCTATCAATTACAAGACATATCACAATCCTAAGGATTAGCGATTTATTGAGCGTTGGTGGGATGTAAGCTGCCCTAAATATGTACAATTTACCCGAAGAATCGGAGTGGATTAGTCCACGGAATTCTGATAACCTAAAGAATCCTCAGAGATTGGATACACCGCGCTGCAGCGTTGCTCAATATTTATCACCATGATTCCCACCAGACGGTTCCACGTGGTTCGAGAACGGCAAGCTAATTGTCTTTGGGAGATCTTAAGGTCTTCAAAAGTTGTGAAATTCTTTGATTAAACACATCAGAGACGTACTCTGTACAAGTTGTGAAATACCGCCAGCATATAGGAGATAAAAATTTGTGTATTAGACACGTAACATTTATGATGAGCTAGAATCAGACGCCAGCTAATACAAGTCTCTTGATATAGCGCACTATGCCTGACTGCAATTCCCGGTTGATATTACAGTTCGTAGAGTGGTCATATATGTCGATGTGACACGTGTTGAAAAATAATTATAAAGTATAATTTTCAACATGCAATGTCAAGGCTGCTGCAGCTGTGGATGCAAAAATTTGCCGCAAAAGTAACTTATCGAAGCTATAGCCGATAACCCGTCTGCCCTCCGCCGCATTTTCTCATCTTCTCCGTTGGAGATTAATTGGGTCATAACACGATGTGGCAAACCACGCCAGTCTATATTTAAAATGATTTTTAAATCCTGCGCCAATCGTTTCCTCCTCCATTCTATACTGCGGTTGGTAACTACGCCGCTTTTATATTTCACGTTTGTCGTCTGGCGTCAAATGTAAGTGGCGTACATATTCACATATGCCAAGTGTTCGATTGGAAAGTTGATATTTTGGAAGTCAGAAGAGATACTGAGGAAGGAGTCAAGATATCGAGGGTGAATAATTTCTCAGCCGTCAGAGATTTTCTGCGATTCACCCCGTCACTCTCAGCCACCACGACTTCGGAATCTTAAATAGCACCCTAGCTCTTAGGAATCGTCAGGTTGATGGGATATTTCTGAAAAAAAAACTCCATCCCTTGCCGGATAAGATTTGAAAATCGGTCGATTCGAGTTCGAGTTATTTATTGAAAAGTAGGTGCCTAATGTAGAGAAAAAGAAACTCATACTCGAACGAAATTAGTATATTGAGTGCTACAAGTGCTGAAAACAGGCGATTTCCGACGAGTGTTAGGTTAGCATTACGAGCCAAAAATACTTTCCCGCGCTGCTCGTAAGAGCAACTTTCCGCACTAGCACGGAAGAGTACTTTCCACCCTAGTGCGGGAATACCGTACCTCACAGACGTTAAACATGCTTCGAAAATCAAACTTTCCAAGCAGATGTCAAAGAAAGGAGATATTTTAGAGGTAGAGAATATCGAAGTCAGTTTGGTTTGTTTTCCGAATTGAATATTTGTGCGCAATGGTAAAAACAAACTTTTCAGAAAAATGAGAAATTAATGACTATTTACCAAATCTGTGATTCTTTACCACAGTACAAGCCAAGGAGCCTTCTCAATGTGTTCCTCGGAACTGTAACTAGATCAAGTTTTCAAAATGAGATCACTTTGAAAACCAAGATATTGACAATCTAATCTAGTCGCAGTTTCGAAGAACATATCTAGGAGGCGATCCTGGGCTCGTATTGTGGTAATGAATCACAAATTTACAGTATCGTCATCCGTTCATTATTTTTCCGATAAGTTGTTTCCTATCGTTGCACACGAATATTCAAATTTTCATTTCATTACAATACGTCCTGCGTATCGTCGATACTCGAATTATCACTCCGAATGATGTTCAGATTGCGTGAACCTCCGACTATAGAAATTCTGGTTACAATTCACCAAAGATTTATCTTACGCCGCAGTATATTTGCAATTTTATTGGCCTCATCCCTCAAGACTCGCTATACTACACCTAGCTACATGTAGGATATGTCACCAGACTGCGCGTTAAAGTTCTTCGTTATAAATGGATGTTCAACGTATTTGATGGAACGATTATAAACCAATATTTCATTATAATATAATAACGTCGATTGCCAAGCCACGTCGTCATCATTTCAACAAAAAATATCAACGGCGCATTGAAACACATCAAATCTTTATGTTTTAGATTATTCACCACGCGCCTCGAAAATTATATATCATACATGTGCAACAAGAAAACAAAAATACGTCTTACAGCTCAATAACTTTCGGAGATCCGAACTGCGAAGGTGCCGTCGCCGATAACCAGTTATACCACGATCGAACGAACCATATAGTAGGCATAGCCATTGAAGTTCGTCTTGATCAGACTTCTCTAGAGACTCCGAGTCCAAGTTTCGAAGACATAGTGAACCGTATACCTGCCTGCGTACGTAACGATTCAGCCCCGGGCTCAAGAGTATTTTCATATTAAACTCTTTCACCTGGCTAAATATATAATCAGAATCTCTCTAGAAGCCAAACAGCTTTTCGCTTCGATTTTGTTTCTTTCTTTGTGGTCATTGCGCCACTTGATTCGGCGGCTTTGTTTCACACGCCTATTTGCGTCAGAGAAATAATGGCCGGGCGGTACTCTTTCTTCTTTACTGCAATACTGGACCTATACACGGCTTCAAGATCCACGGTCAAAGTCAACCAATTACGTCACATATATTCGAGTATGTAATCATGTATCCTTCTTTCGTTGCCTGAAGATTCATCAAGATCCACATTCCGCTGCGACTTCTTCATATCTTCATATAATACTCTGGTATTCAGTATTTAGGTACCCATTCATCGAAAAATTGCAGAGAACTTGATTCCATAGATTTTATGAAATTCTAATACATCGATCTACATACTCATCGAACGATATGGCGCGCCAAATTTGCTCATCCGTCGATCGTTTCTGCAGCCAATAATTAGCATCCGATGTTACTATCTCGAATTCGCATCGGAAGTACAGATTAAAACTCGTCGGCTGAGATAAGTGCTGACTGAAACAAAAACTTACACCCGCGGATGGCCGACGAAAAATATGTCGAAAGAAATTTGATTCTTTGGAAGTACTCCTCTACGTCATTTAGAGGTGAGAACTTCGCGAAGTTGACTAAGTTCGCGGAGAACTTTGGAGTGCCAATTAAATAAAGAAACGTGTATTTCAGGGGCAGGGAGGATGAATAATTTGACAATTTATCAGTTTCAATCATATTGGCAAATACGCTTCGCATGCGGTTACCACATGGCTTATTATTAGAGATTTCATCACCGTGAGACTCCATAATTGAATTATTGCATATATTATGAAGCAGGTTATAGGTATACGCCCAATTTTATTGTGGTGGCATTGGTTTTCTGCACTAGGGAACGAATTTTTCTCCCATATCAATGTCGTCATATTGTCCGGGAAATTGAATGCCGAATACCTACACCTAGCTTGCGCAGTAAAGGGGGGGATACTTTTCCCCTGACCTTTGCCACCGGTAGGTATGGTCACTCGCCTTGGTATATGCGTATAAGGGATGGACTTCACTTTCGAGGCGGAAATACCTTCGGATGTTGGTATAATTCGCGGTATTTTGCAATGCGCGTTCCAATTATACTTACATGGCTGAATGTATCTGTGTGTGTGCGGACGTGCTTGTGACTTTCGTGAGCAATGTATCAAGCGACCACGTCACGGAAATCTGCAGTCTCTGAGATAGCAGTTTTAGTGATCTCTGAACATATCCCAGCGCCGCGGCAGTTATTCTACCTTCATTCTACGGCTGATATTCAAGTATATTGATGGAGTCGCATGATTATAATAACGTGCACTTATTGGAGATCAATTCATAAGATAGCACGTCCACGCTCGTCAAGTTTCTCGCTCAACGTACGAACATGAAATTTCTGAACCGCCTTGGAAACGCACGCGTTAATTCACCGAGAAAACATATTCACAGAGAAAATTTGCGAAAAATTTTATGGCATTTTTCTTATACGTATCATTCGTCATATATGTACACCAAACCGTCAAACAGACGGAAGGAGATTCTGTCGAAAAATTGTGTTCCAATCAGGAAATCAGGATTGCGCAAGGAGAATCTCACTTTGTGTTTAATTTTGAACAAAACTACATGCCCATAGACTGCAGCTCTTTCGATCACGGTCAACGTAGATCATCAATGATGTAGTGCGAATGAAGGATAAGCGAAAATCACATGACAGAGTTATTGCCATTGGAAAAAAATTAATTGCATGTGTACGTCTTCTGCCAATGAGTCGTGTCCAGCTTATCGACCAGATCTCTCAAATTTGACGTCTTCGAGTGAAATGAACATATAGTATCACCACGGCAGCAGCATTCCAAGTGGTGGGCATACGACGATCTACGGTGCATTGTATTCGGCAAGTGATGATTTTTCAAGATTATCAACGATGCACAATCGATGAGGATCAAAGAATTACTGGCTTTTCCTTCCCTTTGTCGAATCATTTACGTAACCAATGGACTAGGCATTCGAAGTTCGATACTGTTTGACAAAAACATATGGTGCGCGTGATGAAATAATGACTATATTTGTACGTCATTACCGCGAGGCTATATACATGTGCGATTCATCAAGGATCGACATGTCACAGAAATCTGTATCGTCGTTAGGACTGTAACGTTACACATGCATATCATTATGTTCTACTAATTATAGAATGATTATTTACTACCTGCAAGTGGCGGGTGGGCGGACGAATGAGAGATCGCTTTTACATTTGCATCACTCGATGTATTGCCTGTGTTCAATTCGAAGCGTGAATACGATAGCTAATAAGCATTAAATTTTTTAGTACCTCTATACCTACCTATAGTTCACAACGTCACATCTTATTTCCAACGATATTCGCAATTATATTCATCTTACTGTGATACGTATGTACAATTTACGTCATACCTATGTCGCGAACGGGCATAATTATTATTTACCGTCGCCAAATCGTTAAATTTATGAAAAAAAAGGTTGCTACGGTAGGCGATTCGTCTCCTGCATAACGACAAGGCTTCCAATTGGACGGAGCACGTAATTCTATCTCAACTGTCGAGTGCTAGAAAACAGTTACGCTGAGGCTCGAGTCTCCTTCTATAATCTACGCTGCTATCCTCATTATCTATACCTGCACATAAACGAATTGCGCTTTCGTTTTGTCGAAATGTGACTATTTTCACACATCACATCAACAGACCTAGGGGCTACAGCATAACCTGCGTCATGAGACTTCCCAGTATTCGAAATTTACATTACCTTGTAATACAGTACGACCCCCCAATAAGCTCGCCCGCAATAAGCACGCCTTCCAAGTTTCTCGCTCGCGCACTTCCCCCCACTCCGACTCAACCGTCAAAAGTTAGAGAGAGAGTCAGTGAACGAGGAGCGCGAGCATGGTGGGGGTACTCGAATTCTCGAAAAAAGTTTTCCCCGCGGGGGCTTACCGTTCTCACGAGAGGTCTGACTGTACATAGTTAGGTACGTTGCGGCGCGGCGGTTATATCTTCGCAGCACCCTCTACAATTACAAGCAAATCTTTCAATGCCTAGATTCCACGCGTGCCTAGTATGAACGAATGTACCTATGTATATATGTATATGTATTACGATTATATGCCTGAGGCTGTTTTCCTGCGCGGAGGAATTCATTCTACGTTATGCATGTACAATGTAGATAGGTCGAACGATCGAAATGAAAATGAATCGTGGTATTTTGAAAACTAGATATCACACGTCTGCAATTGAAGAACGTCTTCCGCAGAAACATATGATGGCAGAATTTATCATCACCCGACGAGTTATTTTGGATTGAGAAACTTTTCTCTGTGTAAGTGATGAATTCATCATTAATCAATTGATTGATAACAATCGTAACAGTTTCTGCTCCTCTGGTGCTTGTAATCGATCGAGCCATATTTCCTTGTCAATAATGCATAAAATTATACAATTAAAGAGTATACAGCTATGGCATAAATTGAATCGCGAAGGCCAGCAATCGCACGGTCGAGAATTATACAGTTTACCTACAGGAATAGCTAATGTTTGATGTGCGATATTCAAGCAACATTTCCATTTCCTTTCACCAAGCTATACCCAACATGATGATGAGTTCGCCATGCATCTCCATCATGAGCATTCATCACTGCAAGTTTCTCAGGATGTAGAGTTTCATTGATTGATATCCTCAAATTCGTTCAGAACTAGATTCCGGCACTGGCATTTTTTCTTTCCATTTGTACCCCGTTTCTCATTCTCTCGAAAATGCACTCTTTCATTGATCCAACATTTGTCATTCAGTGATTTATGCTCAACGTTTGATTTCAGGCGGATGCAAAATAGCACCGATAAAAACATATTCGTATTTGTTCGACCGGCTTATCTGTCAGAATATCTGTGCAGAGACCGCAGCAATCTGAAAAAAAAATAGACTATTTCCTGATCACGTAAAAACCTTCATTCGGGTCAAGGCTCATCGATCGCATATCGCTTCGGTTTCATTATTTTTACAAAAATATTATTCCGGTTCAGAAAAATGTCCAAGAAAAATGTTAACCTCATATTTCCCTATCGATCCGCTGGTATCGTTAGATTCATTTTTACAACATAGAGCTATTTATAAAATCCGCAATCAATCGGACGACGAATTACCGATAGTATTGGAATTTTCACCGAGGTTCAAATTACCCGCAATTCAGCCAGAGTAAAATTACCAAATGGAACAAAATATTCTTACCGAACCCTAATCAGAAAAGAACTCGGATCTACGTCGGTACATCTTTAGTTTAGTCATATTACTCTGCGTGATTAAACTTGAATCAATGACCACAGATTTCGTAACTTTTCCGATTACAAACCGCATGGAAATTGCCGGAAATTGAATTCAATCGACGGCAAAATTTTCAATCAATGTCAACATATTTTTACTCAAAAAAATATCGCGATATCGAGCAATAATATTTTCCGTTCCCTCTCAGGGCTCGATGTTCTCACATCAGTCTCGTGCTTTCGAAGTGACCCGCGACGCATGCTTTCTGCACGATTATCAAAACAGTACCTACGTGCGGTGCCAGTGAGCTCTGGAATTAGCCAACTAATAGAAACGTCTTAAAATCCGCCTGAGGCTAAACCGGAGCTTAATTAGTCAGTCTTAAATGCGTTTCAAATCTACCACCGATACTCATGGAAAAATGGAATCGATACGGCTTGAAACTTGCATTGTACTAATCAACAGCGCGCACGCTTTCGAAACTATTAAATGTATCGTCAAATCCATAATCTAGCTGATCATTAGAATATCTACGTGACGAACTGTTGCACCGATTCTATGAAATTAGAGGAAAAAAGAAAACTCCACGCGTTCTGTCAATTACGAAAAAATTCGGTCTAATCGAAATAATCGTATAAACCGATCCATAATATATGGGATAGTCTCATTAATAATTGGAATTTCATTGTGCCCATTACGATGATATAGAGAAATTGTTTGAGTCCAAGGTTCTGATTCTGAATTCAAAGTTATTTCTCTCTCTTACTCTCTATAAGAAAGAAATCACGAGAAAAAGAGAAGAAAAAAAACTAGTCTTCCGATCATCGATCCAGTTTTGCATAAATAATTTTCGTTCGTATAAATATTATTTACATATATATCACGGATCGTTGGGAATCGGCAGATTTTATATAACGCGATTGACTTGCGATGTAAATTTAGATATGTTTGTAAATTTCAGTGATAAACACGATTAAGAAATCTATTTCTTATCAATAAACTCATTATAAGGTAATTTCTAGTTTATTGAGAAATAATAAATGTTTACTATTCTCGAGAGCAGATAATGGCAAACGCGGGGGGGGGGGGGGGGGGGGGGACGTATTATCGGAATTTAATGTGTGTTTTCAAATACACTTTTACGGTTTAGAGAGCACGAACTCCGTTGGTGTCAACACCACCTCATCCTGTTCCCTGGAACAAGTTTAATATTTGTTGACGAGTCGTTCTCGGAAATTTCGCTTCCGCGAACTCTCGGGGCAGCAAAGTGTTTGTTATATTATCGCTTCCACACTTGTCTCATTTCAAGGAAGATATACTATAACCTCAACTTCTAAAGAGTTTCGTTAGTTACTGTATCATTTTTGATTCATCTGTCGTCTGACAATGAAATTAAATGGATAATCATTTGGATGGAATTCAATATCGTCTACAATCACTTCGGTGAAATGTATTCAACGATAAGCTGGACCCAGGAGAATGTGCCGAAGCCTTGAAGTTCAGTTCATCATACCTTAGTTCTGCCCAACAGAAGGTATCTGCATCTAATTAACACAGTAGCTCGATATATCTTTGAATTTGATAAAGTTCTGAAATCACCCAAAAGCATTCATCGGCGGTATATGTGACAGTTTAATTTTTCCCGTTACGCCTACTTGTATAGCCACTCTCCTCAACTTACAATGGATACCAACTAAATAGTGTAATATTACGACGAGTATCCGTAAAAGTGTTGAAAATATACGTCTTCGTCACATTCTTCAGCAAGAACTTGTGAAGAATTATTCAAATGAATCCTAATTTCTGTATTCCTTGTAGAAGTGAGATGATTTCCCTTCACCTCGATCAATAGTACATTTCTAGTATAATATGTCGCGGTCGAATAACATTGAGATGTATTTGAAAACGGCCAGGATTATGAAAGTCGTCATGATTCGTGAATCATGATTTTGTAACGTTGATTCTAGCCTGAAATTGATGAATAATCAGATTTTTTGTCATCGCTATAAAATGAGATACAAACTTGCCTTGAGAATCTACTCTATCTTCGGTTAGAAAATAATAACGAACGCAACGAAGCATCCGAGGAAGGGGGAAAGAGGAAAGTTCAACGGCCAACAGTGCCTAATGATTTTTAAATTGACGATACACATACTAAGCTCCATTCTCTCGGTTTCCAGCACCCCTTCATGACCTTTCATGAGGCTCGAGGTTATAGACAGGGATTCGAAATGATTTCAATTTTCTCGCTATCGCTGCGAGAACCAATGGTCATACGGCAACGGCCTCACGTCCGCTGGACAAGGCAAGGCTACCAAATGGTTTGCAACAAAACTCCGTGGTTATACCTTAAGAGGAGGAAATAAATTCAGCGCCGACAATATTTCCTGTTATAGATTCATTAGAGATCTGATAGTGGTTTTAATGATGAATGAACAGGAGAAACGCTCGCTGCAACGTCTTGAGTTCAATATCAACAGATCGCGAGAAAATAAGAAATTCACGAAACAATATTATAGTATCGGCTGGTGTTATTAATGTTTATAAATGCTAAAAACCGGATCGATACATCGACGACGTTCCATATTTCCTCGTATCGGAGTGCCTACCACAATCTGCTGTTAAATTTCAGAATCCAGAGTAGAAGCCTAAAAATGGTAGGGGAGTCACAAGATTCCATTGCAAGTGGCCTCGCTGTATCCTGTGCTACTGTCTTGCTTGTAACGTATGTGTAATGCGAAAAGAATCGAATGGCACGGGGATCCCTGGACCGGTTTCAACGGAGTCTTGACAGTAATTTGAACTCTTGATCTTCTCTTCGCACGCGGACACGCCATGGGCCGGAGAGACTGCGTATGAAACGTACGTATATACATAGGTGCATCAACAAATGAGCAAGCTGTTTTTACAGAATGATTTTTTATCACCTTGGGAACGAAGTAAGCTCCGGGTAAGCACCTATACCTTCATTTTATTTATATTTTACGATCTTTTCTAGTGATTGCAGCGCTGCCCGGAGTCTTTTTATGGAATGAGTACACACATTGGTACGTTCATACCTACGTAAGTAGATTTTTTTTATCAACCATTTCACAGACGCAAGTTTCACTCGTGTGAGCGAGAAATATTCAGTGAATATACCGCGCAAGCAGTTTTATTGCTCGCAATTAGTTTAAAGACGGAGGGATACGACTGGAGAATAAAAGATCTAATATACTTTCGACGCGGTACTCTAATTTCTTCTCATGGTGTCAATCTTCCTCGTTGACTCTTAAATTTCGTCAATTGTTCTATTGACCGATGACAAAATTGCTCCGAATCAGCATCACCGCACCGCGCACTGGCTTAAAAATGTACTGGGTACGATGTATGTCGTTCGCCTTGGACACTGCAGCCAGAAAATGGCGAGTCAGAAATTGATTCATGCCAGAAATGTGATCTTCTTTATCCTTTCCTCTGCGATACAGTAGTACGCGATGAGAATATCCAGCTTACTTTTACGTCTAATATCCCACAAAACCGCGCCGCCGACACGTTCACGTAGAATTTCGATCCACGAGAGAATTCGGTCGACATACATAATTTCTCCGGAGACTTCAGAGGCCATTGCACCCAGTTTTCTCTGCTATTTATGCTTCAGAGTTTGAACAGAGCCAAGTTATTCATTTGCGCTGATGACATAATTCCTGTGAAATCACGGCGTACAAGGTAAATGCCCCCGACGTTCGTTAGTTCTTATCGCACTAATTTTGGGCGTCTCTGATTGCAGCGGTGAATATCCGCATCAGGTTCGTCAAAATTATACAACAAATTTAATTATACGCATAGCATGATTCTCTTTCTGCTACCAAATATTCATGTTTGTTCACGTTTCGTGAGGCATTTTTGGATGATTCAGTTTGCAGGGAAAACGAAAGTCTTTATCTCTTCCTCACAGTCTGCAGAATTTTTATAACACCGATCAATTGCTCCGGGAGGCAATAATTATCCTCATATCCAACTACAACTATCAATGCACTCGGCAATGTATGAATTTCGATACTTTTTTCACTACGTTGCAGCCGACTTCACTACTCAGGTATTTTACATAGTGGCTGTATACCGCGAGGACCGTTCGAATAGAAGCTTTTTATCACGTAACTCGCGTAATGGCATTATACGCCAGCTCTATGCAACATGGATTATACGTATACATACGTATAGATATGCACACATCGTTTCGTTATTCGGAATCCTTATGGTTCTAGGTATGTCTGTGAGCGCCGAATTCTGGCATTGAGCGTGTCACTATTGGCGGGTCAAAAGAGCGTTCTGAATTTTTTCCACCGTGGAAACGATTAACTATCAACCACGTATTGCAGTATCTACGACTTTACTGTGCCACGAGACAGTCAAATTATTCCGGCGTATTTTTCCACGAGAATACCGTTCAGCGGTTTAATTACCTGGTATAACGATAACTGCAGAACCTTCGACCATCATTTTCAGACTGTGTTTAATTGAATGATCGGTAGGATTGGAGTATAACTTGAAAAAGTTGAAACATTTGTTTGTGTTCCGTCGACGGGCTAAGCTATGTCGATAGTTGTTAAGCTGCGAACTAAAAAGGTTACGAATGAATATTGCCAGCCAAAGTATCGATTATCTTCATCGCCGAGTAATTAGCATGCACAAATTTTGTCATTATCATCATTATTACAGCATCAGGATCTGCTACTGATCGTGAGTGGAATATCTGACAAGCAAATCAAGTCACTTTGAGTACGACTAGATTTTTCATCTTTATTCTTTGCTTTTTCATAATCTTATAATGAATGTGCATACAGTCGCGACAAGCCATTCGTTTCGACTCAAATAACTTGTCGACTTAGGCCTGATCGGTGAGACTTATAGTATTAGAATGTCGGGAATGCCGTATCAACGGTCTACTCGAAATAGAACTGGCATTATACTGTTTCAACCGGTTTCAACCTCTGGGTCTCATTGTCAGTGGTTGCAGTATGAAAGAACTCCTAACGTTCTCTTCGCGATTCGGTCAGAACATCTCTGAGAATGTTTGAAAACGAACGTATGTAGCATCTGTAAAATGATCATACGCAAATACATTCGTGTGGACCACTCATCCTAAAAATGAATTATTCAGGGTCAGTAGGTATCCGTAATACTGAAGCACCACATTCATAGTATACTGGAGAGTTTTTTTGAATCGGCAGTCGCCACTTAAAGTGCCATAGGACTCGCTATCCTATGTGTACAGCAACCGTTTCGAGAATGAGAATCGTAAATTTTCACAAACGACTCGACTGATTTTCATGAGGCCAAAGCATTGATCAGATTTGATGAAAAATGAATATTCCCTGTGTTAGGTGGATTGAATTGCCAACGGCGACTCCAACAGCCTCTCAATACAATGCAAAGACCTTTCCAGTTTCGATATGCAAGGTGATCGAACTATTCGCGCGAGTGTGAATTTTCGATGTAAGTCAGTCATACCTTTGATCAAGAAATGTTTTCGTATTTGTCGCGAATATTTTTAGCCCGCACAATTTTGAAATGTTTCTTCCATCATTGAAAAGTCCAGACTTGCCCGTATTTTGCGGTTTGACCACAGGATTCGACTACAAAATCCAGGCATGCAGCTGCTAGTGGTGAATGATGGAACCGAAATAGCACTACTACGATGGCGAATAATATCCGTTGCTGCGTTATCCCGTAATTTTGCCGCTCGTTCTTGCATCCTAAAGCGGATGGCGCATTATAGATCGCAGGTATCATGCTTGTGTATAAGAAATTGCGCAATATTTGCAGAAATAATCAATGGACACAGATGTTTTGTAGACATAATCAACATCCGAAGTGGTCAGGCATAGTTTTATTTATTTCTGGATCCAACGAGAGCGCTTCTATTTTCTTCTAGCATTCAGATTTTTATTCAATGCCGTCTGCCTTAGTTTTTGGAGAATATTACCGGAATCCCACATGCTCAGTGATTTTTTACATCAGCAATCGGCATAAAAAGTCAATTATAACTCATTCGTTCATCGAGATCAAAGTGAACGCTCACAAGGTGGTCGAACCCCGCCAGAATCATCGTTGTGATGTTTCATCTCTGAAAAACCTGAATCATTAAATAAATTTACATATCATGTAGATATACCTACTTATGTACACGAACCTAGGAATACCTATCACTAGATTCGGAAGTAGCGTAGGTGTAGGTTGAGTTTCTTAATCTGGAATAACTCCACAAGCTTGCCGAAAAAAGGCAATGCTTGAATGGAATATTACGACCTAAGATCATCAGGCCTACTATGTCCAATATATAAGAGATATTGAATCAAAGTTCAAGCACACTGTGCTATTGCCGAAATCGAAATTTGGCATTCGATGACAGACTCACAGTCTTCTGTTTTGACGTCGCACGCGCCTCCAAGAAACTTTGCCCTCCAACGATTTGTTCTGTCACAAACAATTCCTTTGGACAACGGCTGCTCACAAGTCGCGTGCTACGTGCCTATCTGCACATCATCTAATATGAGTGGATACAGTCGCATTATGTTTACGACAACGGCCTACGCATTTTACGCAATCGTAGTATGATCCGGTAGTATGCACGTCACTTAATTAGGTAATTCCAAATGAAACCAGTTTTTCATTCGAAAACACCGCGTATGACAGTTACGAATTTCTCTACATAATGCGAATAATGCGAACTCATTGAATTATAATCGACCTAAGACACGTATTCATTTACGACGCGCAAATATTTGAAAGGTCTAGTGTGCCCATATACGGTTATCGATTTGTATGTTTTATTAATTTGCGACGTTCGAGAGAAAAAGAAGAAAACAAAATTATCTCCTAAAATTAATGGAGACGGAAATCCCTAGGTGTCACGATGTGAATACTCAGAAGGTTGGATACCTACTCTAGAGTTTAGACCTCGGAGGCTTAGACACAACGGCAATATTGATGACTAACGTTACGTATGATGACTAGTGGAATTTGTCTTTATTTTTAATGTTTCAAATTAACATTTACAAACTGTGTACGAAACGGGTAGATGAAAGAGTCCTGCCTCCGTGGTGAGATTACCACGGCATTGAGCTTTACCACAATGTAATGCATGAAGTTACATATTCTGGTATCGCAGATAAGTGGAAACCTCCGTTCTACATCTTTCCAGTGCGACGTACGTATGTCAACGTTCTTAGATGTTTACATACCTCAGCTTTTGCATCTGCCTGTGCCCGATAAAATTGTCGGTATTGCATTACGAGATTTGTAACAATTCACTAGTCTAGGAGTACTGAAACCATGCACCGAAGTGCAGCACGTGCTGCGAATTTTCCACTTTGCGCCGTGTGTGATACATCGAAGATTTAACCCTCGGAGTGTGGATCGCGCAAAATCCGCCGCCAAGTAAGTGGAATACTTGGCGGCGATTCGCCACCGCGAATCTTGATGAAAAATTCGCGGTTCGCTGTAGATCCGACCAACGGAGGGTTGAAGTGATATTGAAAACCCATTCGCGCCCATTATTACTCATTGCCGAATGCATTATTACTCAGAAAGCGTGATTCGTCGTCACTCCTACACCTCTGCACAATTCCCGATGGGAACGAAACTCTGGGGATTGATGCATTGTTTCGACAGAGAGCAGCTAAGTATTCCACCTTTCTTAGGATTATGAGGGAATTCAACATTTTTCTATCGAAAATTCTGTACATGAGGTTAGGTTTGTTCATCAGTGAGATTAGAAAACGTTTGAACTTTTGAAAGAACCTATCAATATACTGCAGAGATAAAATACTCGGTCACTTTTTGCCAAAATACCGCGTCACTCCTCAGATTCTCATCCTGATCAGTTTCGTGGTGTAGGGGTGGCGACGAATCGCGTTTTCGAGGTGATAACAATGGATTCAGCAACACTGAGTAGCAATGGATGCAAGCAAATCTATCTTCATGCGACAGCACCTCACGAATATTGGATCAAATAGAGAAATAATGAACACGAGGCTATACTGGATAGGAAATTTGATACCTCTTTTTCTATTCTTGAATATTATATTGCGCAATATAAGCGATTATTTATTGGAATAACCCGAAGTTGTAAGACACTGTCATGGTCACATAGCAATATATATGTATACGTATGCATGTCCACGATCTGTTCGGCGCAATTTCGAATAATTATATACATCCTCAAGCCAATAATAATACATTATTATTCACAAATTCGTTAATTGCGTTGGCCAATTTCAATTTAGAGAGAGCAGCCCATTCCATCGTAAAGCTAGTCATTAAATTATACTTTGGCTCATCCGGTGAATCGAAGATTTGTGTGTCCAAACCGCGATATTCGTTACTGAATTTGCCCCCTCGCCTCCTCCACTGATTCGATTGTTGCTCGCAGTACACAATATACATTCGTTTTGTTTTCCAATCGTTATTGTCGGCGGAGGAGGTGAAGAGGAGTGACGAATATCGCGGATGGAACACGCTGCACCCACCGCAAATTCAAAAAACTATCGGCGTCGGATACTGCAAGCTCAGTATTGTGAAACAAAAACTGATTACGAAATCAAATATAAATATATATTTTAACGAAAATTTTGAGCTCAGGTTCACCTGCACTGAACCGTTCCCCAAAACGCATCATTGGACTTTCGTGCCCACGGCGGCCAGGTTTTTTGAAAATTTTTGGAATTTCTAAACGTAGACATGTTCAGTACAGTTCAGGGAAGGTTGCTAGATTCTCTCGTTTTTAAAACCCATTTTCAACGAGCAGTAACGTCTCAGAGTTTGCGTACGCCGACGAACTCTGAAAAAGATACGTCTTTCGACCCTTCCGGCATCACAAGGGCGATCAGGTTTTTTAGACAAGGATCATTCGTGAATCAACAATAGACGTAGGAAACTCCAAGCTTCCGAACACTTCCTGGATTAGTGCCATATCATTTTTTCTGTCGGAACTACGAACGCCCAAAGTCAGGGTTGTAAACTTTTCCGCACCGACAGTATTCAATTCTCTCTCTTCGCACAAGCTTCCGCCTGTAATTTGAAATCAACTACCCGGTATAAATGTGAACGAATTTTCGAGTCCGATCAGACCACCGAGAAACTTCGTTGCGTATCTGTATTTCAGTTTTCGTTTTTATCGTGTTTTTGTTTTCGTTTTGCTTCCTAGTCGACTTGTGCATCCGAGAATGTTCTGCCTTGACTTCTACGGACTATAAGTATGAATGTGAGTTCATAAACGGTTTACGGAAGTCTCAATCTAATTTTAAAGAAGAATATAGTTATAATATGCCGTGGGAATACCGAGGTGGAAGAAAGGCGTTGCCTGTGCAAAAACTTTACGTTGGCATGCAAGACATCAGAAATGATTTAACTTAAAATTCGGTTTTTCTAAATGTCAGAATTGTTTTCACGTCTCTCCAGCTGGTGTCCTCCGGATAATTCTGCAGTTCTGCCAGTTTTTTTGTTTTTGTTTTTTTTTTGTTTGTTGCTGTACCGGTTTTTTCGTTTTTTTTTTTCTCACCAAGTTCCTTTCCGACTGAAAAGTTTCCATTTCGAATTACCATTCGTGCGGTGCTGAAACAACACTGATTTATTTGCATAATTATAGTGCGCGCTTTAATTCTATTCGATGATGAACCTTCTGAAAATAAAAAAAATAAAAAAAATCGGTCATCGTGTATATAACTGGTATTCTCTATACAACGCTTTCGCCGAATAGCTATCGGAAGTCGATAAGTTTTTAGTTGAAACACTTACCTATCCATATCCCGGTTCAAGGTTCCTGTCAAATTATTATGCCTATCCACGGATTACTAACACGCTGTGTGTTGAATCTGACATTGAATTCTACGAAACTTTTATACCGTAAGTATTATCGTCCAAAGAAAACCTCAAGGCTGGAGTTGCGGTCGCGGGAAAAAATAAACCAAAGATTCCTATAGCGTGGGAATACGAGGTTCGAATCGCCCCGCGAACTTTCTACTATGATCCATAATTCTGAAAATCATGGGAATACTAGACTTTTGACCGAGGAGTAGGTAGATGTTAGGAACTACATACTTGTAGACAAAATTTTGTTCTTGCACATTTCGTTCGGAGAAACCTCATCTTGAATACATAATAAGGTATTCTCACACAGAGTTCCAAATTTTGTGATTCCCCGTTCAAACAAGTGACGGTGAAATTATGTCTATTAGTAGATTGGTGAAATAATAGTGATAGAAGCCCGTTCGCTTCGCAATCCATGAATCAAAGTTCAAAATATATCAGTTCGAAGCGAATATATCTATTGTCTTGATCCTTCGCCCGTTGATTATCATTCTGTCAGGTAGTTATACATCAGATGCATTGAGTCAGTTGTTCACCAACAAGTAACCGTCAATAAGGGAAAATTGCTATTCGTGCGTCTGTAATTGCGCGGGAACAATTGTTGAAGTCGGGGATGACATCGAGTGACAATCTACAGACGGGCTGTCATGCTATGCGAGACATATGCATTTCATTGCTCGAGGCATATTGCACGGACGTCATACGTGTCCGATTATTAGCACCTCGGTACAATAATTCCACGTGCTTTACCTATTTCTCTCCGTTTCCTTACGAGCGAGAGAAGCGAAGGAAAGAGACAGTCGGCTGACCAGCTGCCGCCGAAGAATCCCGCCTTCCATGTGGGTTGGTATACACTTGATTATGTAGCGGCGGCGTGTGCCGTGCGCGACTCACGACTCGCGACTCGCGTTCAACGCCGACAAGCGAAGGTCGCGACGTCGCTGTGCCTTTATAAACGGACGCGCGGCTGGTCAGCCTTCATTCTACAGAAAGAACTGGTACAGCGGAGTTGTAAGAACTTGTGCTTTAGAACAAATTTCGAACCTAGAGTAAACGGTTTGAATTATTTCAATTGCATTGAATAAGTTTATCATCATCGGGCAAAGACAAAAGACAAAAAACAAAAGACTATAGACTCGTGTTATACTTCATATCCGAAAAAAAATTCGAGGTTTCGTGATTCAAAGAAACGAACAAATCGTGAAAGTGAATACTAAAAGACAGTGCTGTTTTTCGTGATTTCAATCAACTGTATCGAACCACCCCCGAGCCGAAGCTTCGATTGAAAGAGAAGATACTTCGAGAAGGAGAAACACCAGAGATCTAAAAATGTATACCAACCCGTTCAACCGCAAACACAGCACCATCCGTCAGGTTCTCGATCGCCTCCTAGATCCAACGAGAAAACCAATCAGAAGATCCGAGAGCGTGTCTAGCTCCGGAAGCAGCAGCTCAAAGGGGAGTATATCGTTCGGCGGTTCATCACCGCCGCAAGGACGGAGGAACATGCTTTGGGGTCGAAAATGATTAGCTGCAATCCTGATCTCAATCCCTGACGAAAACGGGGAATAGGAATGATCGTCAACGTCTACAGCTTTTTACCTCTGAATTTTACTGCACTTTCTTAGAAAAAGCTAGATTATTAATATCTATCGAATCTATGCTCGTATTAGGAGCAGCCTTCTGAATTTTGAATTCTGAATTATGAATTTTGAACGCGGCGAGGGGCTTGAAGTCTGAGCAATTATCACTCAACAAACGGCATGCATTTGAAAATTGTGCAAATTCATGAAGATATGCTTTCTGTTATCGTTTAGTAATTTGCTTTTGCTATGCATTCAATTTGCGTCCCGTTATACCTGAAGTATGTATCGTGTAGACACATACGAAATAATAATAACGGTATCCGCGAAAACTTTTCAACGGTGGACCGACATCAATTATTTTACCGTTGCAAGATAGAAGGGATAAAAGATGAAAGAAGGGGATCGATATCGGATCGAGGATCCATGGTTTTCTCTGAAGAAAAGAGATGCCATGACAGAGATGTCGATCCAAAATTTGTTGTAAAACAAAAAGAAGAAGAAAAACAACGCAAAATCGTCATCATTTTCGCCAAAGAATCGCATCGTTTTCGTCGCTTATGATCTACATGGAGACGATTGAAGAGAATCTATATAAATATGGGAATCGAGGATTTTGAACATCGTGTTCCCACGCGAAGATATTCAATCACGCCATCGAGAAGAAGAGACGAATTCGCGAAAATTATTCCATGAAGTTTCATTAGCTATATAATATTTCATCGATTTCATTTGTCTTTAGTTTATAATAGTAAATCAAGTGCACTATACTCAGCTACCTTCTATATACTTGAGTTATCGTAATATTGTTTTTTTTTTTTTTTTTTTTTTTTTTTTTTTTT
This sequence comes from Phymatocera aterrima, assembly GCA_963170745.1. Lineage (NCBI taxonomy): Eukaryota > Metazoa > Arthropoda > Insecta > Hymenoptera > Tenthredinidae > Phymatocera > Phymatocera aterrima. The sequence goes on from OY720662.1 coordinate 14,768,110, forward strand.
TTTTTTTTTTTTTTTATCAACAAAAATCATCGTGACTATTACGTCGCAGTGTCTAATTCTTGCCATGTTCGCTAATTTAAATTCGTATCACAAGTTGTTATTGCTATGAGAAATTTTAATTTCGCTATTAAATTACTGTCCACGTGCGAGAACTCACGCAGCGGGATATTATTTATAGCATTACATGGCATTGCCTCAAATCCAAGTATGTGAACTGTAAATTTTGGTACTCCGCCGACTCACAAAGATAACGTCCATCCGCCATGCTATGTAACGAAATACATAATCATCGCTCGTTGAGCGACCGCTGTGAATAAAAACAGTTTATTCGTCGATAACAACGTGACGCGCGTTTCAGGAGTTTCCAAATCGGAGTAGCCACAAGCTACTATGCACGTTCAATTTTATACACATCACACTGCAGTCATGAAGCAGGTGAAGGATATTTTTTCATACACGTATCATTCTCATATTGTTAACATCGTTTTGTTACACTTTCAATTATTAGTTAAGAATCACGAATTTCCTTCACGCAATCATCATCGATCATTTCAGATAGCTATTGCGAGTCGCTAGTCAACGGCCAGTATTATTATAATATACATGTATAAAAATGACTAGGAGAAAATAGCTGTGATTAGGTGTACAAATTATGATTCATATATTTATATGATTCGTTCATTCATCCGAAACCATTGTTTATTTATTCGTCATTTTATACGTGAAACCGAAGTTTGAATAAATACATACATAGATATTTTTCAAAAATTACATTCTGCTCTGCTGCTCGTTTATTGTTTCACACTTACGCCCTCCACTCTCCATTCCCATTTCTTTGCTTCTATAATATATACCTATATACATATATTTTCATCCTCAACAGTTGAACAAGATTTGTAAACTATATATATATATATATATCAATTGCATGGCGATTGCAATGAATTTCAATAATCATTTGCTCTGTTAAATCATAATATCATGCCGTATGTATAAAGTGCCACGTGCTAACAAGTTCCTTCGAAGTTCAAGTTCGTTGATACTCAAGTTCGCGCTATACATGCGACCTATACGCGCAGTGCGAGAGTATAACTTTCGCGGGTGGCGGGTGCGCTCATATAGGAAGATTTTTCGGATAAATTAACGTAAAATACCATTCGTCTACGAATGTAGATTACCTATATCTAAACATTCGGTAAACTATAATTTCGTCATATTCTTGGCTCGAGAATCTTCTTCTGCCGCTGCAGGCTGCACTTCGCGCCGAAGTCACACTTCCAATGTTGATTACCTTCATCATTGTTCACATTGGGGCGATGTAAGTTGATCTCGAGACTAGATTTCATACCCAGACGATGTTCGATATCCGTCTGAAATAGGTACGTTCCTGCGGCAGTCTACACGCGTTCGATTTCTTCAATTTCAAAAATGTCTCACGATAAGATGCGACTCTCGTTCGTTTCTTAGCTAATTGAAGAAATTAGAGATACGCGAGAGTGAAATTATGAAGTATTTATGAAAATTAAACGAAGATCGCGTCACTTGAACTTTCGCTTACATTAGTTTCCAGCCCTGAAGCGACCCATGTGTGTCTGAAACCTGATTGAAACTCTTCGTAACTTTGACATTATATTCCAACCAATAGTTCGAGAGTTTTTAATTTTTATCCTATGATGTCGGCGAACGATAAAATCCTAACAATCCGTGTAGTATATTACATGCGGCCGTTTATGGCTCACATTAATATTCTGCACGTATATTACAGCTATAACTAATTTTTCTGCTTACCACGTTATATTTTATATATATATATATACATATATGCATAAGAAGCAAACCATCTCACCGGCTCTCCATCGGCTAATTGTAAGTATACCTATGGATATCGGAATTCGTGTATGTATAATCGTCTCAACCGACACGGAACCAAAGGTTTTCTCTTATGTATCATATACGTATACACATATATACAGATATTACACACTCAGGTACTATATTATCAATCCGCAATCTTCCACGTATAGCTGGCGAGAGAACGGAGAGATATTTATTGTGCAGGTAATATAATCGGCCTTGAAATCTTTCGGATCATATTTTTCATTCGGCACATAATAACAAAATAGAGACTTAATTCACCTGTACCGGATACACAAGTATAGGCGAGTGATATTCCGTACCTATACCTGCGCCTAAAGTGCGGAAAATCTGTTGTGTGAAGTTAGTGGTTCAACAGTGTATACGTGGACTTGATCCGAACAATTTAGTACCGGAACGTTGGATTGAAAATTTGAAACTGAACTCAATCGATAACTGAAATGACTACGAACTCTCTGGATTGCTCATTTCGCAGGGCGATCTTTCAGGGACAAGAAGCTGCTTTCATTTTGTCAATCGCACACGCTGTAACGCGTCAATTAATAACTGAAATCACCGCAAATAGTGCGAAACTCAGACCGAGTCTAGATGTTAAAAAAATGTTCTACTTTTCCACGGACTATGAAGTCCACAGCAAAATTTCTACAGCATACGCTGCACGTACTCGCATTCATGTGCAGAATTACATAGGTATATGCCGTACATCGGCAGATCCGTAAGAATGTTAATGAAACAATTCGTTCGATTGCGATTAGGTAATTACTTCATAACTACGCCTCCGGGAAAAACAATGACTCCGACCCACCAACGCACAGCATTTTCCGGTCGGAATTACTCGCTTAGATTATGTAGATATATGTACACCTATGTCGAATTTCCGACAAAATTGCCGGACATAACAATTCATCCGTGGATTATTGTTCCACCGGTCCTGCATGCGCCATGATGCCATTGAACTGGATGTATGTATATACATAACATTTTATAATTCCGCAATTTTCGTTCCTCGGAATTATTTTGTTCATCTTCGATTTTATTGCCCAGCGTCATGGAATGGGCTCGCGGTGAAATCCATATCTCGCGTACGGCGCGGCGTCCGCATTCCCATTCAGTAGTATATATGCGTACGACTTGTACATATACATGTACAGATATATTGTAGTTTTATTGACATCTAGCTATAAGTTATAAACGTCGAAACGGTGAATATAGAAATAACCGAATAATAGCTTCTCGAAGGATTTTCGCCGATGGTTTCTTTTCTTTTTCGTTTAATATGAATTGCCCATCTATCATGGCTTTCCAGCTTTCTCTACACGTGATCTTCATTATATATCGACGATTTCGTTGCGGTAAAATTAATCGACGCATCCAGGGCTGATGAATCATTATTGAATTTAGCAGTATAGGTATGTAGGTACCTACAAAGCCTTCCCCTACCAATCGTTATCTCGTTCTCGAGAGCTACTTTCAGCCGACGCGACAGCCGTCTTTCTTCGATTCATATATATAACGATTCGACTTTACGCTACACGCTCGAGAGATGTGTGGGCATGTATGTACTATATAGGTATATAATATGACGACTCAGAGTGGATTACCTTCTTCGTCTACTTCCGTCGAGTTTCATATCTTGAGAATATGAAAACTAAAACAACAATATAAAATCATTCCTAATGCCTGCGACTGAGACGTTAAGTGGTTCGAACAAAAATTATACGATCCTTTTTCAATATCGTTGACCAAATGATTTCGAGGCTGGGATGCGATCCTCTGAAGTATGTAGATGATACCGTACGGGACGGCGGAGTGAAAATTTGGTGAAACGGTCTGCCTATACAGCTATTCAAAAAATAGATGTAGCTATTTGCGACTTTGGGCAGATAGAGTCGTAGGGAAGAAACGAATTGAAACAGCTGAGGCGCAATTGAAGTGCCGTTTATCTTTCGTCTGTACCGTCTAAAAATAAATTTAGGTGCGTACGTCGCGAGCATACGTTACGTAATACAATACAGTGTATGAGCTGATCAGAAATTCTATTTTCTAATCTAAAAATATCGCGCCATTGACCATAGGATAACCTGCACGTTCAGCTCATATGGCGTTGCGAAAAATCTTGAATATTAACTGCGTGGTCGATGGTCATGGTGAAATGCGAATTACAAATTTTTCACGCATCGCAATCGGCTGCTCGATTCTATTATTAGAGCTAGCCGCCTAAGCCTTCCGCGATATAACCTTATTAAATATAATTCATATTCTGTTGATCGAAATGAGCTTCGTTATCCTTCATGTCACGTACGGTAATTATTGGCACGAGCCTAAATTACGGTATCTGGGCAGCACTATTTTTACAACAAGCAATCAATCAGTATTCATTCCAATATGCTCTCCATACCGAAACCTATTTTTTTTTTCTTGACGATTCTTGACGCTGAAAGTTATACTCTTTACGGTATACATACTACTTTCTGTTAGAGCTGGCTGGGTATTCATATTTGTACTATATATCGAGTGGGCGGGCGTTGGAGCAAACTGATTACCTTACGCGATTGCTAATTATTGATCGGTAACTTATGAGCATACCGTTTAATCTATAATTTCGAGTATAGGTCACAGGTGATACGCTTCGAAATCTTCATTAGAAATTCATGTTTTACGAAAATACACTATCGTCGAAGGCTTTGAAATTTTTCCGAATTCTGTATTGGCTTTTTTCTTCACTTTTCATATGGAATTCGATCTAGATCTTCGGTTCTGGTAGTGCCGATTAACGCTGCCAAAGTCTGGTCCTAAGATAAAAAATTGACTAATTGTAGGAAACGCAGGAATTATTCGCCGTCACACAGAGAAGGATAGAAAATTTCGAAATGACCTTTGCTTGAGAATAATGCTTGCAGGGCAGGGCATGGATGTTTCTGTTTCAATGTGGTATTCAGAACACCGAGATGAAGATATTCAAGTATCGAATCTGATGATCGGATCCCACGTTTTTGACAAATTTTTGGAAATCAATTTTTCGTCGATTCGTATGAAATCTTGCATGTCGAAAATGAATAATTTTCGACTGTTTCGAGGGAATTACCGAGTTGACGAGGGTTTCCATTTCTTGGCGATCGCAATCGTCACAATTATGTACGTGCAATCACGATGATTGTAGTGTTCCTTCTGTAGTGACAGGATTTCTTCTATCACTCCAAATTCTTTTCTCTCAATGGTTACATTCTCCGGATCCGAAGATCCGCCGAGGCAATCAGTAGCACCACGCCGGTATTAGATTTATTATTCATTATTTTTATCACGAATCAGCGATGAAAACATTGAAGATGACTCGAACACAAAATAGTTGACCAAATAATCTTACCGATCGTTTATTTGTTAGCCAGCGTTTCGCTAAAGATCGGTCGGATTCGATGGAACCGTTTCCAGCTGTAGCACAGTCCACCCATTCGATCTTTAGTACCAGAATTCCGAAAAACAGACATTCTACGACAACGGCAAACCTTCAACAGCTTGTGTAGAGGTATAACGGACAGATTGAATATCGCGTACGTATATTGAAAACACAGAGACAGACAGGCAGACAGAGAGAGAGAGGGAAAGGAAGATAAACGAATGATGAATTATTCTTCTAATTTTCTATTTGGAAATATTCCGCCCAATCGGATATATCATGTATTCGCAAAAAATATAAGATTTATTTCGTTGACCCGACGGATGCAGAGGTATGAGGTATAATGCGAAAAGAATTCGTTTCGCATCCGGAGCTCAGTGGGATTTTCGAAGAAATCCGCGTGGGCTTTGCGGTTTAGACTTTATTATTATCATACCTATAGAAAAGTCTAGGATTCACTGCCAATAAGAAATCGAAATATAATTTTTGACACAGCTCGACGTATCTTTCTGAATTTTTTGTTTCCGCGGTGGTTTTTTCTTCAATATTTCAGCCTGTTTTTTGTTTGTTCAATTATTTTAGCACCTATACCACCCGGGATACTTCGTCTCTCCTCTTTCCAATGACAATACGAGTAAATGAATAAAAAACGGAATAATATGATAAATGATTGAATGAATTATTCATCGTCGTATTAATTTCACGCCCATGAATTATACGTGCTAATGATAAATTATGGCACTGCGGAAAGCTGTGTAAAAAATGTATACGGTTTCATTTCGGTATAATATATCGACGAAAAAGCTATACATTATTGTGGCGTATACGCGTGAATACAGCCCTTCTAGAAACGCTAATGAGCAATGACAGATTTCTAGCTAATATTTCCAAGGACGCTGTCATCGAGCAAAAACTAAAAATCGAACATCACCGTATCTTCGAAATATCGGTATAATAATTCAATAATTTTGAACAACGAAATAATTTTAACGATTGACGTGGGGTAAAATCGCACATGAATTAGGTGATTATCGGACATGCTTCCGGGCTTCGTCTAGTGGATGACGAACTTCAGTCAAATGTGAAATATGGGAACTTGGCACGCGAAGAATAGTGCTGCTTCGTCAGATCACGATAACCGCAGTTCATTATGCTAAACGAAGACGTTGCATTAATCTGACACTTTTAATTTATATTTATGTGTCGTGTGTTGCAAGACGCGCAGACGCACTCCACCATTAGGCATGATAGTCTGGTCAAATTAGACGGAAAAAGGCCCTACTGCTATGAGAAATTGCCAGACAGCTGGATTTTGGTATACACGTATGTTTTGTTACAAATAAATATGTGACAAGATCCCCAGAGTATCAGGATGGCGTTTAGAGATTGATCGAAGATCGAAGGTCACCAAAATTGGGTTTTCGAGAATAAACTCGCATTCTATACATCGTACGTCAATGAAGACACTAGTAGGTATAAAAGTTATAGAAAACAGTATTATCTCCAAGATTGGTTACACGCAGTTTTTGCATCAGTCTAACCCTCGTCGAGATATACAATATAAACCGCGATGTAAGCAATAGAACGATATAATAAACAATATTTTTTGTGAATGACTATTTTATTGATACTGAACAATTTTCCACTTTCTCGTAAAGTGCACTAGGCGTGTCGTTCCGCAGTTTATACAGCGTTATCTCGTAAACGAATTCATCGTTACTCCTACTCCGTGCTATACTTAGCTCGAAAAGGGTCAGTCTTACGGGCAAAATGCATGTAACCAATCTTGTAGATAATCATGTTTTCTATAACTTTTATAACACCCTTCATTGACGTGCGATGCAAAGAGGGCGAGTTATTCGCAAAAAACTAATTTCGGTCACCTTTGCCGACCTTCGATATCTCCAAATGCGATACTGATATTTTTTGGATGTTGTGAGACACTTATTTGTACCAAGAAAATATACGTGTATACGAAAATCCAGCTCTATAGGAATTTTTCAGACCAAATCTCCTCGTTCAACTGGACTGTAATATTTTGGAAGAAGACGTAGGTACCTACAGTACGTAGTGCACAGTGCTAGTATGTTTCAATTCTGATTCAAAAATCACTGATCTCGACTATCCGTGAATTGCAATGCAAAGAATGAGCCAAGTGTTGCAAACGAATCGCGCCTTGTGGTATCAGAAATTCCACATATCAAGCGTGATAAAATACCGCTAGAAGTAGGCTTCAAATTCTCACTTTCGTCTGACGCGGATGTTCTGAAAACGAAGAATCATTTCATGAAATTGCTACAAATTGTCGGCGGAATCATCATTAAAGCATAACCGAATTTGATTGTAATACAGATAGACTGGTCCGCAGTCCGGCACAAAAACTATATTTAAGACAAATTACAATCGAGGTGAATCCTTTTTTCCAATCCAGTTTTATCGGTAAGTAATTAATCATTTCCAATGACCGTACGAACAGATAGTATACGCGCGATCGGCCGTGGCGCCACGTCCGTGTCTACGGATAAGCACACACTTCAAGTCACACCTCTCCAACGGTCAAGCACAGCTGTTATCTGCAATTATTATCTCGAATATAGGTATATACATGTATAACTGTGCGTGTAATAATATATTAATAAGAATGATGCAGGTGCAAATAATCTCAAGATTTCCAAGCCGATGAAACCAGACCGTTATTCATAACTAACTTCGGATAACATTATATGAGATATATACAAGTAATTCGTAATTACTGTTGCACACATTTCGGAATAATTATATGTATGGGGATAACGGTTGCTGTGATAATTGCACCGCTCGTTTTGCAGGAATTACGTGTAATAATTGAATTAATTGTCATTCGATTTTGGCTGATGGCGAGAGATTTCACGTTAGCCACATCAGACCACTAATTATAAGCATAGAGTATACTGTCTCGAATATTAAGTAGTCACGGAACTACTCTTTGAACAGAGAAATCATTGAGGGAAACTAGTGCGAATGAGGTCCGCCCATACGCGTTGCGAATGCTCATTAGTAGTTAATCCGTACGTCTTCAGCCGCACTTTTCTTACACTGCATTGTGGAAGAAACTGCAAGAGCAGTGTTGCGCCGCAGTGATCGCGAATATAACGATCGCACGTGATTATAATTAATTGGCGCAGTTTAAGACCACGAAGAAAGTAAACTTTTACATCTGTAATTACGCGTATCATGGACCAGTTATCGATCTAAGTACTACGTGCAGGAACTTAAGAACAAAAAAAATTGTTCATTGCCTATCATATTACTTCGGGTAACTGAAGATCGACTAATCGTATTTCAAATTTCCGTTTGGGAGCACACAGTGGGCATGTTAAATAGGTACACGATTATATGAAGGATGATGTTCGTGCTACGAATCACTATTTACAAAAATGAAACGGAAATTGTACTATATCTATAGAAAGATATGAAATTATAAATAGTCGTATGATACATATACACATGTTCAATTCAATTAATCTGTGTACCGAGTTGCGGTTCAATGAATTATGTAGTGTTTGATTATTTCGTCTGAAGTTTATACATGCTTATTTATGTATACACCAATCAAATTATATGTATTTATTCATGAAATGCGGAGCAAGTTTCATATATGACAACTAACAAGAAGCTCTGATCAACGAAGGAGCATTGACGGTTTGAAAAACAATTGGTTTCTCTGGAAACAATAAATATTTTCATTATTATAAATGATCGCTATTCGAATGAAACCTAACATGGAAATATTTGCATTCAATTGCACGTTCAGAGCGATTTACTCGTTTATGAAAGAGTTGAATTGATCTGAGCATGCCAATACATGACACATGACACGTGTATTGGCGTGCTCATAAAGAATGTTGAAATTGGTACAATGCAAAATACATTTGTGTCAAAATTTCACACTAATCAGTTGGGACGGTTTTATGTAATCCAAAATTTGCACGACTTTGAGTGGGAAAATGGTTTTGGTAAATTCAAAAAAAAAAAAAAAAAATCGAAAATTTTGTTTTTTAAAAATATATCCAAAGACCCACAAGCTTCGTATGGATCACTTTACAAAAAAAAAACATACTGATATATGAACTATAATTCGATCTATGATTGAAAAGTTAGTTTTTTTCTCAAATCTTCCGATTTTCCGGAATTCGTAACTCCCTAAAACCCAACGTCATATAATTTCCAAATAATTCACGAGTATTTCTTTGGATGAAGGTTCATACGAAAAATGCATTTTGAAATCGAGATGACTAAGGGTCCGCACTCGGTCGAAATCCCACAGAATATCCCATAAATATACTGCAGTTCAGTTACTAATAGAAAGTTACTTCGACTGTAAAGCTTGTGAGAAGAAGAGACGGGTTTTCTAATTCAATGTCGTGCGAGCGCACACGTTGCAGTCATACAGCATGCTATAGCCGTAAAAAATTCTTCAATATTTATGAAACTACTTTGTAAATGCAAAATACCAACCATGACGACTAGACGATACTTAATACATGCATTCAATAATCTTGGATAAATCGCGAGAATCAGAGTTAATTGCATCCCGCGACTCTGGAGCGTTACGTATTTGAAAAAAAACTTCGTACGAAATTATTCAGATAATTGATAATGATATTCATTACAATAATGCTATAACAAGCCAGATCGAAACCTCTTTATTGCTTTACGGTTTTATCATACAAAATCTAAAAAAAAACCAATCGTCTGTCCACGATCAATAATGAATTGGTCAAATTCCAACATCGCGATAAACTAATGGCTTGTTCTATGATCTTGACCGCTCGAACAGTCGCGCCGAATTTTACAAAAAGGACGAAAATTCGCTATTTCGCTGAAATTTTTCCTCCCTTTCAACCGCATATCAGCCTTTTGTTTGAGACTGTAACTTCAAGTGGTAACAATTCAAGATGCTAATAAGTATGCTGACATTATCCGTCTATTGCATACGTAGCGAGTGCTGCAGTCCTCTAATTCATGTCAAGTCGCCTTCCATCACGGTTGACATAGTTTTTTTCCTCCATTTTTTTCTTCATTTGTAATTTCACATACTTACATGGGGAGTAGTAACGGCGTGACGACAGTTGGCATAGAGTTACGTAAGAATTTGACTGTCGACCTCTCAACTGAACCACACGGTCCAAGACGACTATTGAGAGCAATTAGTTATTATTGGTTCGTCGTCTGACAATGGAGGACAGATTATTGAATGTAATTTGTCAGACGTCATTATGTAAGTTTGTACATGTCACGTGGAAGATGATCCTCTATATATATCAGAATGATAACTGATGTTTGTCCCGCGTGCCGCCTTGAAAACTACTTGTCAACATTGTACTACGTATATCTTTTTCAAAAATGATTCAAAATCTTCTCATAATAAGTAAAATTCACTTCATTTCAGCGAATCAGCGTGTCGTAGTGTGTTATTCATATTTTCCAGTGAAAAACAGTCATCTTTAATCCAGTAATGGATGTATTTCGTAATTTTCTGCAGTTACGAACGATTCTATGCACGAGTACCACAAGATCTAAGGATGTATGTATATGCATGAATACATACGCTAATACGCTATTTGTGTACATATGTACACGTATGTTTGTATGTATATTTGACAACTGACAAATTGCGTAGACAGTAATGACTGCAGGACACGCCTTCCAAAAACCTCTACGTCTCCTTGTCAACTGACCTCAAGAAAGTCAAGAAAATTAAGTCCATTCTCTATTGCGAAATACCCAGACAATGAATTTTCTGCTAGATTATATACCACACAATATGTATGCGACATTCCATGCCAAAACTACGGTCCAGCTGTGGCCCTCGCCATTTTACATTTTCGATACCTATATAGTCATATAGTTTCGAGTCTATCGTTTCGTAGCACTTCATCACGAGTAGGACTACGACAGAAGCCAAATTTGGGTCATCAACGAAACCACCAACGACGCTACCACGTTTTTTTTTTTTTTTTTTTTTGTATATCCAAAATACACAAAATATTCCGTGGTTCTGCAGAAATGCAAAGAACATTTCCGTGACGAGAAAAATTTGTTTGCCTCGCACTCTTTCTATCTGTTCGCGTCCGAGTGATTGTGGGCAACAAATGTTTGTTCTGCCAGAAAATGATCTTTGTAAATTCACCCCCCAATCGGCCAATTCATTCGTTGAGTCTCAACTAACTACATTCATGCCCATCTTCAGAAATTCGTTTTTTATTGGAAAAAAGTTATCGTGAAAATTTGTCGAAAATCGATAACGTTCGGCGAGGTGCTAGTTCGCAATTTCGACGGTAACTCGGGGAATCATTTGTTGCCTACATCTAAAATTCGCCGAGAATCGTTATATTTCGTCACGCGCTATACAGCATATTAAAAAACCAGAGAAAAATCTAGCATGGTCAAGGTCAAAGGCGGGTCGATTCGGCATGGAATGGCACCCACGTAGAGTGTGCAGACAGAACTGTAGGCGAAATGTACGCGAGTTGTACGCAAACGGAAATTTCGTTCTCTGCAGATCAGCTTTCCATGCATCTTGCCAGGTACAATCCCAAGATCGAATGAGTACCTGTATAGATATGGCCGGTCACACAGATACATCGTGGCATTGGCTCAATGTTATAAACGATCGTTGAACCACTCGGTATTATTTTCGTCGATGTTCCGGAAGGAATTAGCCGATAGATTTATACCATATACTTCCGCACAGACTTCTAGGGAATGTTTGTTTCTTTATCCACTTCATTCAGTCCTTGAAGTTTGTGAGAAAAAAAACCGTTAAATTATTCCACCGAAAATATAGGTGTGAATTTTAAACACATAATACATAATACATAATACATAATACATAATATGCCCACCTATACTGTGTCTGAACAGACGGGCTACTTCTCGCATTCTATATCGCGTTACTAATGCCATAAGGTCGTAAGCGACGTTACACACGGAGAAAAATGTAGTGCTGGAAGTACATGTATTGGCGTAAGTTTTGCCACAATTCGTGGCGAATGTATGGCTGGTATTTCAAAGCTGTAGAAGTTGCGTCTCAATGTTAGTCTACTATTTTCCACAGTCACAGTTCATGAGCTAAAGATGGATTTCGTGAAATGCAGAAATTACTGCTCATATGTCGTATTCGCTCACCGACACATCAGGGGAAACTCTGCGTGCATGTCAGCCTAACAATTTGACATTTCACTGTTTGCAGACGTGAAAGTTACACGCTATCTGCTGGCCGTGATACATACGTGTATGACTTTGTTGAAGATACAGCAATGCGCATCACTACAATTCATATGTTCGATTCACAATAATGACTCGCAATAATGATCTGGACAAATAATTCAAGTCTCTTCTGCTGGCATTTACGTTACAACTACACACCAATCTCCGCGCATACGTTTGTTCGCGTAGAATTCCGTAGAGGATATTTTTTTCCGCGCGTAATCTCCCAGCGTTCCATAAGCCAGAAGGTCGTAATCTCGTTTGCATTGCATTCACCCAGAAATATGCGGGAAGTAGCTCCAGAACATCGAAGTTTGAAAATTAGTGGACTAGAAATACAACGTCAACGTTTTGGCTTTGCTTTTATTATTACAAGGAAGATTGAACCAATCCCAAAATGTTGAACCGACGCAAATATATGAAATATTTTGAACCTTATTGATTTCCATTTTTTTTTATCGAACTTTCGACGGTTGTTTGATACTTTCGATACGGAAGCTTTGTTAAAATCACTTTGTTCGACCATCTACGAATTTCAGAGTTCTAGATGTATCTTCGCGTTACCGGATGAGAGTAGAAAGGAAAAAGAAACTGCATGATCTTTCGGCACGGATGCCGAAAGCACAATTACTTTGCCTGCGGCATTGAGTGATGCATCAAGGAAAGGTCGCATTTTAAACCGAATGTGTACATACAATCATAATCATTGCTATTTAGCATTTATAGGCACATTGACAAATCGTGTGTGATGTGCTACTAGACACATACCTATGCATATACTTTTCTGTATCGTTTCTCTCAAAGCGAGTATGTATTCGAACATACATACCTATATATTCATCTGTAAATTTGCCATCACATACTTCATGTATATACAGCAATCTAAATGTTGATTTTCATTTTATCCATTTGTTTTTTCATATTTATTGATTGTCGAGACGGCTAGGCTGTTCAAATTTATGTGAAGTAGGTATCTACAAGCCACGTTGCTCCATCATTATCAGTCTGATTGTTAGCGTAACATAATCCCGGAGACTTGGTTTCGTTTTACATTGCAAAGCTACTCGGCGGTAGATGCGATAGACGTAATCTCATGATACCGGAATATTGCCAGCAGTACCAGTGCAATAATGCGACCAGCCGCGGTGAGCGAGTTCGCATGTGATTTTTTCGCGGTTGGTATACATTCAAAATATATATATACATCATACGTACAGAGCATTCCACGTTAGGTAGGTTACATTTTTGCAACGTTATCACTAATACACGTGTTCTGCTTTTCATGGACGTGAATATCTTGACGACACATAGCCGTGAGTCACTGAACGTAGCTCCGCTGCCATAATGAACACTGGCGATGAATTCAAAAAAGTGGGCATACAGATACATTGCAGGCATCCATAATATTCGAAAAGCTAAATCAGTTGAGTCAACAATAATTTCGATGATACTATTTTCCCCGTAGGTAATTCAAACCATGATTATTTACTGTAATTTCGACCTTGTTACATGTTTTTGCATGTCTGCCACGAATTACGTTCGACCTAACTATATTACATAATTATATTATTATTAACGGCTTTTTTAATACGGTTCAAGACCGTCTTAGTGAGTAGCTTCTGCTTCCGTCCGCAGACTCAAAAGGAGTGTGTCAGACCTGCGCTTCGATGCTTGGAATCGAACTTCTAGAGGTGTTTATTTGGATCAAATTACGAGGCCTGCCACGCTTCGTTCAATCTCATAAGGCTTTTCAGATTTCTGCAGTCTCTATTTAAAAAATCTTCTGAAATCCAGCGCCTTTTTTAAAACTCCAGAATACTTGATCGGAACTCATTTTCATAACTTATTCTGACTCAGTATCGACTGGTTCACGACAAAAACAAGTATTCGCCCTAAAAACATTAGCAAACGAAGCATTGAACTTCAAACTTCATGAAGTTCGATGGTTCCCGGTAATCTGGAGCTTTTGAGATGCTGTTCACGAAATGATATTCCAATCGACGTTTAATATTCAGCTGCGCTTTCCGACGATCACGGTTATTTCTTACGCACGCGTCTCAAATCGTACTACTCATATTCGACGGCATTTGCCGCCCTTACCTCTCCTCCTGCCATTACCACCGTAACCCGGGGTCATTCCACTTGTTCCGACCAAAATCGAAGCCTACGCATCATTGACGCGAAAAAGCGTTCTGTAGCGCACTTCCGCACTCAACGCGGAATATATGTATCTCAGAACTTGTTCGTCCAACGCAATAATAGCGGCGTAATCCTACACAGCGTAATTATTGGAAATTAGCTATGTCAAACAGCCGAGAGACGCCATGTGTATATTAGTTCCGGAAGCGTTCAACAGGCCCTAGCTGCGCGTGGCGTTAGCCGTAACTCAACAGCGGAGATAATATGATGTGAATACATTCAACATATTCGATGTGTACCTACAATATGGATTCGAATATTATATTACATGCATACACACGTGTGGTATTTTTCAAATCATCTCTGGCGGTCAATTGGATATATTGAATATATTCTTGTCATATTATCTCTGAAGTATGGCATGCCTCGTATTTTGGCCTGAACGAACGCCTCCAAAAGATTGATCCAAAAGCGTCACCTGCAAGCCTGACGCTCTCCTCGTCAGTGCCGAAGTACTTATATTACCAGTTGTAATCACTGTTTCGAGTTACAACCTAAATTTGGAGGAATTCAGTCTGCGATTACAAATTGAATTCGATGAAAATAGGTTTAAGTTACTTTGAAAATGTATAATCATTCCATGAAACTCGTTTTCGGCACGATCTTGTTGAAAATATTTATACAAACCGTGTTGACGTCGCCGAAGAAAAACGTGATCTTAATTTGTGATATATATCATTAGGCGCGCGTAAATGAGATGGATTACGTACATGCAATTAGGTGTGTACATACGTATGTACGTACATAGAGCTGCATGTGAATATATATTGCAACGCCCTTCAGACATTGCTACTGAGATTGATGATGTGTATATACATACTTGTGAAATTACTGCTGCGATGTGGAAAATGTGGAAAAAATATTCCCCATCCTTGGGCTGATTTCACGAAGGTTTATGCTCGCTCATTCAGGATGCTTGTAATTAACTGGCTCAAATGTAAATTTCAAGAAGTCCAATTTATATCCGTCAAAGACTTCAGATGTGTGGTGCCACTGTATGTAGTACACGCACCCGTGTATTCATGCAGTATACGTAACTAATGCGTTGCTTAGCTGGTGAACAAGGAATTGGACTTTCAGGCCTGAATATTCAAAATCGGTGAATGCCATTTTCAAACAAATGTGATTTATTGCCGCGTTACAATCGTTTGAAATCAGATACGTTACGCATCGTTCATGTCTGATGATCTGAAAACTTTTATCAATCACTGCAGGGCACATGCAGTAGCTCTTCGTGCAGGTTTTGATTCCTTGTCGAGACCTTTTCAAGGTTTGATTCTGGAGCCAACAGATTTCCTATTTTAACGTTTCGAATTCTCAATTGTAATCAATGATACGAAATCCTCGAAAAATTATATTCATCTCCGATATTCTTCGATGATCCTATCCTAACTATTTTTACCGTGAACTGCACTAGATATACGGATTCGGCATCCACGAAGAACGACTTTCCCTTGGGGGTCAATATTTGTAGTAAATCTTTCTCCCACAATCAGTGCGCGGATATTGAACAGCGGCACAATCAATAATTTCTTTTATAAATACTATTATATATATATATACGTCGGAGTGATGTCAATATCAGAATGGAATAACTTGACGTAATCGATTTGACGGTTTGAAATATAAAAATCTCACGGGGTACTGAAATATTATACATGCATGTATGCATGTACGTACATATTTTAATTGTTGGAAAAAAATATTTACAAAAATATAGAATTCATCTTGATAAATATGAATAGAAGAACTCGAATTCATTTACAAAAATTGATTTAATACGCTATCTACTTGGTACTATTCCTTCTTGACTTCCTGTTGCGTGAAAATATCTGGAATTAATGTTTGTGAAAATGTATGGCGCACTCGCGGTTGGGCACCGAAGATTATCCATTATGTTCGGCATCCCGTTATCCGTTTTATTTCCAACAGGCTCCAATAAGTTGTTCCACAAAAGATTTCCCCCTAAAAAATGTTAGTCGCAAATTATTCATTTTACAACCAGTTACACTCATTCGTGAAAATATAATGCGCACAGAATTGAAGAATAGAGAAGAAAAGAAAAATGTTGGAATCGGTGTATTTCATTTTCAGTGTCAATTTCAACGGATTTTGGTGTTCATTAAATTGCACAATTCTGTTGTGCCAACATGGGAGAATATTTGAACTAACACAGAATTACGTAAAATCGTATTCGAGTAATGGCCCAACTTCGAAAAATGTGTTTTTACTTTGCAATACATATACCTATGTATATATATAGTTCGTAAAACATGGAAAATTTATTATCAGTTGAAATGTAATGATTCGAAAAAATTCGTTCGAACAGATTTCTAGTTACTATAATGCTCACGCACGGTCATTGTTATCTTGACGTTATAATTCCTAATTTCCGGAAAGCATAGCTGTCGGCTAGCGGCTAAAATTGTTGAAACAATGTTATTTCTTTGTACCAATAGACGAAATACCGCATGATAAAATAAGTAATTTGAAAATTTTTGTTAACGCGGAGTACCGCGACTATGCAAATACACATAACATCTCAACACTTCCTGTAATCTCTAAGTTAAGCTCAATTCATTAATTCAGCCTCATTCATCTCCATAATTAACTAAATCGGTAAACTTCCGGCATGGTCATGTGGCACGAGAAAGACTAGAAGAATAGCTGGCTTTCAGAATTTATAACGAGTTAAACTTATATTAGGTAACGTGCCACTATATCCTAATGCCTATGCCAACACGCGGTCATCGTAGTCCAACAATGGAACCATTCAATAGGCAATCTGACATACGCGAACGAATGGCTGAGAAAAAGGTTGCTGATTTTCTTTACCGACTGCCGATCCTACAGTTTGTAATCGTTTGAAATTTTCCATTTGAGAAAGATTGCTCTTAAAATTTGACTGTTTGGTTTCTTGAGAATGCTCGTCGAATAAGTCCTTATTCCGTTAATTTTCAATTGAATTTAATTTGATCGAATAGATCAACCCGAACGACCATCGATCGATGCATTCACTATTTTCTTCAACCGCAGATCTCGAATTATATCCATGGTAACAAAAATTATTGGTGCGAAAAGCTGGTCGGTTGGTATAACAGAAAATAAGACATTGTACTGAGTTTCCAAATTCACGTTTTTCGTAGATTTTTGAATAACAAAACCGACTGGAAATGATAAATCCTCACGCGGAGGGGTGAGTTTCCTTTTTTTCTAAACCTCTCTCAATTACCAGACTTTAATAATGTAGTTTATCAGTTCATGTTAGTTTAATGAGATTCATAAACCTGATCGCTTCGGTTCAAACGAGTATATATAATAATATATATTATATACATATGTATGTGCGTGATTGCATAACGTAATAGTATATATCGTAAATATTTTGTAAGAATAAAATTTCTCCGATAGAATAATGATATTTAACCGAATTTAATGATAAATATGGATGATATTTCAACGTCTGGCTTACCAAGAGCGTGACCTTTCTGACTGAAATGAAAACAATCATAAGTGACTAGGGTCTGGTCGAGTCGCTCTGCGTTTATAGGATCCGAATTTGGCGCGTTAAACAGTTCCGTGAACGGTTGGAATACTACCGCAAAATCTTGCGTCGTGTCGTACCTGAAAACAAGTTCCTAGAATTAGGTTCAGTCGTCGCTATGTATTTGCTATACAGTTGGATATTATACAGAGTGAGAGTCGCGCCGTGCACAACGTGCTTGTAATTCATTTATTCAAGTTCTTTGAATTTTTCTCTTTTATTTCGATTCTCGTCTTGCCAAATTGCATAAATCTAAACTTGAACGTAATTTACATTTTTCAACTCAATTGCGCGAGAACAAGCTGAAAAAAAAACGTCCCATACTTCGGTCAGACATACATTAATTTATTCCGTCTAAATTCAGCCATTTAGGTTTTCACATTTTACGTCACTCTCACCGATTCTTCATACTATTATATGTATTCAAAAATCCTCCTCCATATTCCGCTGCTGCTGCGTCCCCGTCCAGAACGTTGTAAAATGATACTATTGTAGTTTCAAGCTCTCAAATTTACAAATGATTACCTGCCGGACAGCACCAAAGATTCAGCCGCCTGCTGATAGAGACGAGACATAGCGGAGCTGCTAATTTCCGGGTGTTTTCCTCCGTGCATGCATGCGCAATATAACGGGTGTAATATATTGCACATTGTACTAGCAGGAACTCTGATCGACACTGTGACGTCTGTAAAAAATGAAAATATCAAAATTCAAATCAATCTGAGTAGGTATAGCGTTCATCAATTGATATTCTGATTAAGTTATGTGCATTGATATTTCTCATGAAATTATTTCAATCTCACACATGTCGCAGTCTACGATAATTCCCGAAGGTGAAATCGAAACGGAAAATGATTGGATAACATCGATGAATTGATTGATCGATTATATTTTGTCCAAAAGTTGAAAAAGAGAGAGAGAGAGAGAGAGATGAAAATAGAAGGTAAAGAAAAAAAGAAAAAACTGTCGTGTAATCAAATTTATACGGGAAAAAAGTGATGTGTGTTATTATATATACATCCTTTCGTGAAATCTAATTAATGATATTATGAGTACGCCGTGCGCTATGAGTTGGCAAATTTCGAAATCTTCTTCTATATAGATGTATTCTAGGTAATAGTACAGGTCAAATAATTTATTCCAGATTTTTTACTTTTCTTTCTCTTCTTCTCAAACCACTCGTTCTCTCTTCACGTTGTGTTTTTCATAAATTATTACTGTACGAGCGGAAGGCCATGCCGCGTTTCGTTACTGGGAGGAAAGTTAGCTAGCTTTCGACTCTATCGGTAACCATAACTGCATCAGCTTGCCATTTTCTCTCTCTCTCTCTCCTGCACGGATCTGTATTCAGCAATTCATCACAGACCACCATGCGCCGCGTATGCATGATTAATATTGTAAATGAAGCGATCAAAATGTTGGATGAAATGGAAACGTAGCTGACCCAAAAGACTCATATTATACTTTTTTTGCCAATACAGGCATTAAGATTTTTGGAAAAGAGAAAATGAGAAAACGAAAACAACTACTTTCAATAAATATAGTCACGTGCTTGGAGGTTTTGTTATAATGTATCCTATACGTAGTCTGAAATATATCTATGAATTAGCTATAAGGTATGCAGTACCTAAGACCGGAACAACGTTGACGAGCGTCCGAGGTAGACTGGCCCTCAGATAATCCAACGCCCTTCGTAGATGCAATGCGTGTCGCGATGGCGAAAATTCTTGCGGACTGTAGCACTGCGCTGAACAAATGTCGTTTGCCCCGAAGAAAATTGTTATAAGCTGTTACGAGAGAAAAGATTTTCACTATCGTCGTATGAAATACATATCTAAGTAGGTTTAGGTATATAGGTACAAATGCATGTAGGTGTACACAGAACACTGGGAGGTGTCAAGTTGATGTCAAATAATCAATATTTCGAAAGAGAATGTCCAAATATTTATCTAATATTTTTTACACGTGTACACGCGTATACATAAGATATTTGTTCATAGTCAACTTTTCAACCTTAGAAGTATTTCATTTATTTTTTCGATTCCTCGCTCTTGTTCTATCCATATGAACTTCGTCACTCCGGAGACACTCCGCGGTCACCAGGATATAAGTATACATCTCTCTTCGCATGTGAATCATTCATGACTCGGATATAGCTAATGATAAACGAAACTACTGAACGAAGAAAAGAATAATGGTGGCGGTCTCACCTTCCAGTCTCTCTTCATGTCGATATTTGGATCATTCTTTATCCTCCGTACCAAAATTCGGGCCTGGTGAAGACCGTCTTCTGTTGCGGCAACAGGAAACGCTATGTTGAGCTTAGCGTGCTTCGATATGAACTCGCCGTTCCCCGTCGAGTACCCTGTCAAATTAGGATTAAATTCCTGAAAATAACGAGGCTCGATTTTGAACAACGAAGATAATGTAGCGACACACGCGGTTATATGGAGCATAAAAACAACTTTCATCCCGCGACCATGATCGCAGTGGGTCACTCCGTATCCTTAAGCTAGATAATAAAAATTTCTTTTAAAACTTCTTTCCGCCGAAGTTTCAACTCCGAGAATATTGCTCATTGACTTATTTCCTGCCCGAACTGATAAACCTTCGTAAATATTTACTGAACAAATAGTTGACGATAAGGCTAACGTCTTTTCCCCGGAAAATAAAATAAAGTACACGATCGACAACGAAGCAGTCGAGCTTGATCTCCTTCTTCTTCTTCTTCTTCTCCTTCTTCTGCTCGGTCGTGATATTACCCAGACATCCATATAAGTCAACCAACCCGTTTCCTCACCTTCATTATATTGGGCAACGTTAAGAATTGCCTCCAGTCTCCTTGACCTCCCGCACACCAGCTGACACCTCGGGCTTCTATGAACGTGCCTAGTGCAAATTCTTCCAAAGCACCGCTCGCCGCTACCAGAGAATCGCCCAGGGCACCGACCACGTCTATGTCACCGGGCCGCAAGCGATGAACACTGTCCGGTCGGGAAACTGACCTGAATAGTAATATGAAGATTAGATTCAAAACTGTGGTCATTTACTCGCGTGAATGTGCGGTGCTTCGACATGTCTCACAATGAATCAATTCGATTATACTCGTCGGTATAATAGTTACGATTAATATCTTAATACAGTACCTGCCTCCTCTGACGTCACATGGAAATGGCACCTGTTTGGCAAACCTTGGTTGCCTTCTAACGTTATCTTTAGTTTTCGGATAAACTATGTCGATGTCGTTGTCCTGTGAAAAATGATATTCTCATGAATGGATTAGAATTTCGGGATTATCCAAGATCCCAAGTATAGTGGAATATATATATTCTCCGAAGTTGTCGCGAAGACGTATGTACATACATAATGGTAGAGAAACATTTCTTTGAAAAGATAACCCCGCGTGCACCGTAGAAAAACACAGTTACACTATGGATACACACGTATAAATTATGTACGCGCGTGTGTATGAACGGTGCAACTATAATAACCTATACTGCACGTTTGCTTGTCCAGCTAGCTTTCTATTGATTTTTGCCAACGCATGATCAATTCCTTGTATATAAAGCTTACGTACGAGACGTATTAAGTACCTATACTACACCTGTCCCTCTATAACGCAATGATCAAATCGGTTCGCTCGTGTTACGTCGAATGAAGGAAAGAAGGAAGGAGGATGTGCTTCGCATTTATAACCCAAGAGAAAGGCACGGGGTGACAAGTTTGCTTCGCTGATGCTGGCGCCGATCGGAAAAATGTTTATCGAAGGTGCATTCGAGCCGAACACACCGGTTCACATAAGTTACTAAACCTATAAATATATGAATCAAAGAAATGATAATACACGTGGGCTCGCCGTTATAGAGTGGCTAATTCTACGACAGTGCATGGAAGTAATGAACGAATGAATGGATAATTCATTGGATAATCAATCAAATGAATGGATAAATCATGCACGTGTTACTTATGTATTGGCCAGTGAGTATCACGTGCGCGGTATTTAGCAATACGTTGGTACCTTATGAGGAAGGGCAGGAGGGGGCCGGATGCAAATTGAAGAAAGCAAAAGGTGAGACGTGCGTTGAATTGAAGCCTCCGATTGGTCAGTGTGACTTAGAACGATTGTAAATACCATAGGTGGGGTGGATAGTACGTGTTGTTGGTACATGAATATTCATGAAACTTATTCAGTGAGCTTTTACGAATTTCCGCGACAATAGCGGCATGCAAATGCAGATGCAAATGCAAATTTCACTTCGGTTCGGATATTGCATTGTCCCGCAGGTGTATGCGACCGATGGCCGGGTGAATGACAAATACAAGGATCAATTGTTGTTGAACGCAAATATTGCAAGTGTAGGCGCGTATATGAATACGAAGATTATCGATATGTTCCGATCTTCCGCTCGTGTTTTCATAGTGAGATCAAAATTCTTGAAAATCTTCTAAATTACACTTGAATACACACATCTCGGGGCATTATATTATAATAATTGTAGAGAAATGATCTGAAGCACGTTACGAATGAGGGAATAGCATAGGTAGCCAATACCATTTCCTGAAACTAGAGACATATCGCGTGACCAATGGAAAAAGGGCGCGAGCGACGAAAAGTGCGATTCCAATGGCAAAAGGGCGTATAAAAAAAATTTGTTTCGCCAAGCAATCGGAAGGAAATTGGTTGAAACGAAATAAGCCGCTGTTTTTTTTTTTCGAGTCGAGAATTTGAAGGTAATTAAAAGGGCGCAAGCGCCGTGAATACGCCCTTTTGGCATTAGTCGGCACGATTTTTTTGTTAAAGTGAATGCCAGAAAGGCGGACCTGATATCGTTAGCTTCGACAGTGTTTTCAGAGAATTTCAAATTTTCGACTTTTTTTGTTTAAATCGATAAATCTTTGCGATTTATAAGTTTTCAAAGCATTTGCGATGAAAAAAAAATTTTCGTTCGATCCGTTTTAATTTATCAACAACTCCGAAGCGTATTTCCGGCGTCTACGTCTTATTGCTTTCATTTTTCTCGTTTTTCAATACTGACGTATTTTTTCGTCTCGAAGATTTTCCAGTTGAATGAGGAAAAAAGGTATACGCCCTTTTTCCACAAGTCACGCGATATAAGTACAACCGAAGTGAAAATGCAAATTCAACTCTTTTTCTTTCTTTCTTTCTTTTTTTCGTTCTCTCATCTTTCTTCGTTCGCGCTTCATCTTACGGTGATAGATACGGTACACGGGCACAGACTAATAAATTCATTCATAAATATTTCATTGCAGTTGGACAAACAGTAGGATTCCGCCTATTGACCCATCTGGGCATGCTAATTCACTTTCAACTTTCGTAATTGATAGTCACGCGCGTACCTAACTTGGTAACGAAAAATCTACATAGGTACAATACATACCGCTCTCACTGTCCGCAAGTGTAAGTATGTATGTATGTACATACGTATACTATAGCATTCAGTTTATTGAATTAGAACATTTATGAATACTTGAAATTCATCGCGAGGTGTATATGGGGCATTCCATGCCAACGCGACCTGCCGCCAACCCTCACCATCTTTTGCCCTAGAATTAGGACAATGTTTGGGGTTTCGAAAAACGATCTTCTAAATTATTCCAGATTTTTTGGACCACCGGTTTGGAAGTTAACTTATTTTCGTACTAAATTCATATCTTGTCATCTGTGAGTCCCACGAAAAAAACAATCGGACGGAAAATCCGTGGAATAATTTGAAATGAAAAACATTTTTTCGCCAATTTTTCAGCTACCCAAAATGCGGCAATGAACATGATCGATTTTCACGAAACTTTTACCATGAATTCCTTGCCAAATTACGAACATTTTGAGACTTTGCGGATAGTGGGAAGACTTGTATAGTTCATATGCTACAATCGATTGAATGTCGAGCAAGGGCGAAATACGGTAGTAGTAAACTATATGCACCACGGCGAACGCTCATTATTTTAGTTTATTTTAGTTTGCACTACGGAAAACATTCATTATTCTAGTCAACTTCCACCGTATTTCGCGTTTTCCCGACATTCAATCGATCGTAGTATCCGAACTAAAAGTCTCCCCACTTTTCGCAAGGTCTCAAAATGTTTGTAATATAACAATTAAGGGATACGTGGTGAAAATTTCATGCAAATCGATCATGTTCATCACCGTCAAAGTCTTAATTTCGAACTACTTTTACGGAAAAATGCATCACGGATGACTAAAAAATTCGGCCAAAAATGTTATCCATTTCAAGATATTTCGAAGATTTTTTGTTCGATTAATTTTTTCGTCGGACTTACAGATGTTGGGATATAAATTAGTATGAAAATGAGTCAACTTCTCGACCAGTGGTCGAAAAAATCTGAGATAATTCAGGCGTTCATTTTCCCACACCCTAAACGTCATTCTAATTCTAGAGCAATTCGAATATGGAGAGGGTTGGCGGTGGGTCGAGTTGGCATGGAATGCCCCATGTACAGGGTGACCCGGAATTGACGTCCTTTGTTAAAACGAGATCCATGTTTCCTCGTCAATTTTTTATCCAAACTGCATATAAATGTTTCCGTTATGCGGTCGATCGAAAATTAGCCAATGAAACGCGTTCTATGAACGGGCTATAAATGGGATGATAATTGTGAATTCGGTGGCAGTTATATTTACTAATTCGTTTCCCTGCCAACTATTCTACTCGCGTTTATATAATAAGAATTATTATACCTGCTGATGTTTGTAATGGCCCTTCGTCTAATTATTACGTACCTATATCAACGCGAATGGTAAGTATATGAAATGGTATTGGCTAATGTAGGCGCAGAGCATGTGGCCACTGAAATTATCATTACTTGGTTCTTTCTCATTTCATAGTCACTAATTATCATTAAGCCTCGTACTATATCACGTCACGTTACGATGCAGATATGCATTATAATAAAGTTGACCCCAAGAACCTGACGCGTGCACTGTTACGTGCACTTTTTTAATTTTCATAGTTGACTGTCCGATTGCATGTTTAATAGAACATGGAATACATATTTAGCATCGATATCAATCAATTTTACTCACCCTCACTGTTTGAAATAAATGTAAAACCATATCTCCAAATGATGCCGCGTTTATCGTCGGCAAAATTAACAGCACTGCCACTATTAAATCCGTGCGTTGGAATCTCATCTTCTTTTTTATCTTCTTTTATATTATTTTATCTCCTTTTTGTGTATCCAAGCGATGGTTTGCTTCCGTTGAATTAATTGAGCACAGTCACCTATCGAACCTATCTCCACATTCACACTTGAAGATACAAATCGGACGGTCAGCAGTTCACTTTACATTTTATCTCACAAAACTTTATTAATCATCGTCATCGTCATTATTAGTATCATACATTATAGTTTTTATTTTCTTCGATGAACCATACGCCTCAGCCGTCATTCATTTTCAACACCGTCACTGATAAGACTGAAATTTCAAACCCCGCTGTATTTGGTCTGCAATAAATAGTTTTAAACACGAATTCATCAGGCGCTACTTCGTTAAATTTCTTTACCACCTAAGCCCATACGGTAATTTAGCCAAAATTAACTCCAACTAGAAAGTACCAGCGCGAGATTCTTTTCGTATAATTCTGTGGAAAAAGGCAGAGGTTTCGATTGCACAACTATATATCGTGTATATTTCTTCTTTTTTTTCTATAAGTATGTATGTACGTACTGGCTTAAAAATCCCATAAAACGAAGAATGATATTCTCTCCTTGAGATATGCTTATTATTTACTTGTATACCAGAGAGCGGGATCTTCGAAGTAGGGTGAACAATTGTGAAGCTCCGGAGGAAATTTCATCGGTTCGAAGTTCAGATAATACATTTATTTTCTCACGCTTTCCTTTTCACGTCAGGATTAGGAATTTTTTTTTTTTTTCTAATTATTCGCCAGTGGTATGGATTTTCATTGAGTTGAAGGAATATTGTTCGGAAGTTTATCGTGCTTCGTTCTTCGCAGCACACGTATGTATAATGCAACGAAAAATGAAAACGTAAAAGAATCGCATTTATACCTAAATCCGAGTCCACGATTAGTTGCGGCTAATTTTCGACGATCGTTGAATGCATGTCACCTGTACTGACTGTTCTGCCACCAATCGTGTCCATTCAACACGTACAACTCGAATGGAATATCTGATTTCGTTTCACTCGCTCTTTCAGCTGGCAACCCCAACAACGTCGTCCGTGACGTTACGCAACTCTTTGAAAATCCTTCTGACGTAGGTTCACGCGTGTGTTATATTACATGTATCGCGGACGCGTTGTAGAAGAGAAACAAAAACCAGACGAAAGAACAAAAAAAAAAACAACAAAAAAACAAAAAAAAAAAAACGAAAACGAAAATGGAAATGGAAAGAAAAAGAAAAAAATTGCTGATTTCTGTACGAATCTCGAAATCGTGTCCGTATATAAATTAACCTGTAGCAATATTATCTCTTGCTTTCTAAATATGGTCACGTAACATTATATGATTCTAGATTTTCGTGAACATGAATATCATTTAACACATTATAATATCTTCTGTTGCAAGCCCGGTACAACAACCAGCTACTTTTACTAAGAGAGGGCGCATTGCAAAATCGACCCCAATAACCGACCGTAGATTTCTGGGTCAACATCAGTCTCGAAAAATATCAAAAGCCAAATACCACTCGAGTGTCCTGATTGTATCGTCTTCATTCCGCCCTCCACACACCACAGAATGTTAAGTAATGGCTGTAATTCACTTGGTTTTATGTTATTATGTATGTACCAACTCGATGAATACTATCTTGCTCAGATCGATGGACTTGAGGAGAAATACAGCGCATGAAATATTTGGTATTGCTGCAATAGAAACCGAATGGAGTAATATTTATTCAACTATCTCAAATCACGTGTTTCTTCACTCCGCACAGCGGAATATCGCCGTAAACAACATTGCACGTCTCTCTTTTACTTTTGTCAGAGTACTCGTACAGCTAAGATCCGAATTGAAGGTCCGAGTAGTACAGAAATTTTGCATACAACGCGATTCTCTACTGCAAAATAATATAGAAATATTATTTTTTACTGTTCCTTTTATTCCCGAGCCTTTGCTGCATTGCTAAGTTCCAACGAATGGCAATTAGTACTCTAATTAGAACATGTTCCACGACAAGCAAACTATGCTAGAAAGACATTTTTCTTCTTCCACACATTCGACGAACATATCTGCGAGACGTGTCTACGAAATCTATACCCGATCAGTGAACGCCGTACTCCTTCTCAATCGGACTTATCTAAAAAGCATCTTACCGAATATCTTTCCAAGGATTTTTTTTTTTTTTTACGCCATTCATCAGACATGCATTTGGTATATTTCTCTCAGTCCTTCCGCGCCCGAGTTTTCCTGTCAAATTGGTTTCTATCCAACTCCTGCGAAGAATTCACACAGTTTTTGAGTTACTGATATCAAATCCGACTCGTGGAATCAGAAACCCAAAATAGGGGACCCGATATCGCGGTGAAGTTAACTAAAATCTCATCGAAGTTCGTGTATAAACGGTTTCGGAACATGCGATGCAGACTCCGAACATGATGTCTCGAGAATTCCAAAAAATTTTAGCGATTCTTCGCAATTTTCTACAATTCTGATAACAATACGTGACTAAACCGAAAATAACTGATATAACGGCCTATCCTTGTATTTTCGAAAATTTTCAAATTCACCGTAAAAAGAAGCTCTGATTTTGAGTTCTGCGTGTCAAATTCTATACGTGGAAATCTATTTTTCGAGGATTCACACAGACTCATATATCATCTTGCTCCTCGCTAGCTACAGAAGGGTTGAATATTCGCGAGCTCTCGACGGATGAAGCTTCGTAATGATACAGGAACTAGTGTCATGAGTATTATCGATATTTTTATAAATTCGTTCCAACAAATTAAAGTATCCGTGCATGTAGATATACAGACTCTCTATAAACAAATCGTCCGTATAAATTAGTTATTATTTTGCACTAAAGCTGGTATCCGACATGCACACGTAATCGCGAAGCAATTTCAATCCAATTGAAGTAGGTAACTAATCATGCTGCAATTCGCTGTGTGCATGTATACGTATATATATGTACCTATAGTGAGCATGATCACAATGATATAATTGCACGGAGTGGGTACACATGTGGTGGTCGAACAAATCCGCATTTCTCTCAAGAAATTATACCACCTGTATACTATACCTATTATATCATGCAGGCACCAATACGTAAGACCAACAGCTACTCGCATGCAGGATACGTATGCATACATACGGTGAGGATGGCAAGTGTGGCTTCTTTAATTGCATATGTACATCTATAACGTATGTATATACATGTATACATAAGTTTCCTGGATAATACTTTCGCCGGGGTCTAAGTTCGGGCCCTACGGCCCAATGAAACTTACACTCTGTTACACCGGGTGATCCGTGATTCAAACGGACACCTAGCTGCCCGGGTGAGTATGATTACTTATCGAGATCAGTCTGGTTCGAACACTACTAATTACTACTCTCGGGACTGATTATATTTCAGTGCTTGCTAATTGGTTCACTGTATTTAGTGAAGTAGGTATATATATTAAACCACACTGTGCAGGTCTGTATCTCTTCCACTTTCATTCGTCAATTTTCGTTTCGTTTGTATCGTGCGATCTCGTTGGTCGCCGCGATTTTGATAAAACAGGTAAAAAAAACTAATTGCAATACGAGATCGACGCCGGGGATTTTCGTGAACTCATATCGTCCGTTCGGGTAAAGTTTCCGCGTGTTTTCATCCGTATTATTGAATTAACGATCGAACTTCGAATGAGGAAGAAACTTGAAGTGAAAAACGGGTATGAAATCAATGGAAACACCTGCGGCCAAGTAATCACCTCGTAAAATCATATTTACGCAAATATTTAACGATGTTTTATACATATTTTACAGATTCCTCATATTTTCGATATTCCACTTTATAACTCGCGCACTAATTAAGCGAATGAATCTCAGACGAACAAATTTGGCTATCGGATATCGGCCTCCCGTGTACTATTTCTTCTCTCTGCGATTCCGAGTCAACGCAACGGGTCAAATAATATCGTTGTCCTTTCGAGAGAATATTCCAAACATGAATGGGACAGCTATAAGGTGGAAGAGGCAACGTGCTTGCGCCGTTACCTGTATCACCCCCCACCCATACCCATGTCACATACTCACACTCCACCAGCACTCTCG
This sequence comes from Phymatocera aterrima, assembly GCA_963170745.1. Classification (NCBI taxonomy): domain Eukaryota; kingdom Metazoa; phylum Arthropoda; class Insecta; order Hymenoptera; family Tenthredinidae; genus Phymatocera; species Phymatocera aterrima. The sequence continues at coordinate 14,797,634 of OY720662.1, forward strand.
CTTAACACGTATGTATACCTACATGAAGTCACATCCGACGCGACGGTACGCCTATATCTACCTACCTGAGTTCTGCTATACGATGGATATAATGCATACATATATAGTCGGCTGGTGCGTATGCGGTATAGAGAGGTTTGTATAATATATACCTTCCCATACCTCTAAAACTACCGATGCAAGTTTCTTCGTGAGTTTTGTGACGTACTGAAAATCCATTCCCCTCCCACCTCTTTCCACCTCCTCCGATTAATTAGCATACATAATTATAGGATAATGCGATGTGTATCGGCACGGCGGAGCAATGTACGAGTATATATGGTCACACTGATTGACATACTTGCCTAAAATTCTGTATATATAGGTATACGCGCGGAGTATTGACGAATACATATATATATATATATATATATATATATATATATATATATAGATATATCTATATATCATTATCGTTAGTAAAATGGAATATATGATGCCAGTAGGTGAAATGTATGTATGTACATGAATGCATGAAAATAATATTCAGTGATGCCGCATAGCTCTATGCCATGAAACACGTTGAGTTTTGACTTTCGTGTTTTAATTGGTTACAGCTCCGCGTCATATATTCTAGCTAGGCTACTATACCGACGACCGTTTGTCTACGATGGAGAATTCTCAGTGCGTTATACCTGCAACCTACTACGATAAAGAAAAAATCCGGTTCAGCATAGGCAGCGAGAGGAGAAAACCAGTTTCATTTGAATTCGGACGCAACTCGCGCATCATTGTTATTATTTTTTGGTTTCCGCATGAAAATTCATCTCGAATATATACAATATGTATAAACCGCTCGTCGGATAGTTTCGATACCACTGATGACGAGTGGAAGTTGAAAATCAAACGGAATTCTATCACACAGGCGTGCTATACACAGATGTAGCATGCATAGGAAAATATATCTCCGTCATAATTGCTAATCGACTGTTTTAGGGCCTCATTGCCCCTTCTCTATGCCTTATCTCTCCTCATTGCCTCCTTTCACTCGTCCCTTCGTGTTCTCGGTCATCTGTGCATGCGCAAATTTCGAAAATAACCGGTTTACCAACTAATCTATACTACTATACCGATTCTTTATACGAGTATGCTTGTTTTAATTAATGTATATACAATATACATATATATAATATATATGGCTACACGTATACACTTCAGGCTCCGACTCCGCTATAACACGTATTTTTAAAACGTCCGGACGCGGACGCGTTCCCGCCATTAGATTCCTCAAGAAATTCCGGAATCGATTCACGGAGAAAATATATCTTACGTAAAATGGACACGATATATCAGCCGGACTGCGTCGTATAACCTTCGTAATTGTGTTTCAAGTACAGTTCGGTGGACAATATTCCCATTGGTTAAACTTATATATACGATGCGATGCCGGACCATAATTCTCAAGAGATAACGTTCAATGCGTGATCTTGTATCAGAAAAACTGGAGGCATTACACACGTATTTCACTGATTTCAAATATTATCCTATACCTTGAGAAAAAGTCTTTTAGTCAACTTTCAGTACTGATTGCTAATTAGAAAGTATCATGCTGTTACATATCATACCTATATACCAAAGTTGATATACATATACGCATTTACACAAATTTGTTTGTTTTTCCGTTTTTTTTTTTTTTTTTTTTGCAACCGTGCTTCTCATCTTCGCGGACAATTGAATTGATTACTTGACAAATGTGAAAATTTATCCGCCATATAGAGGTGGGAAGGTACCACACGCCTTATAGTTATTCCGTGCTCGTGCTGAACTTCCAATGCAACGTCAACCTCGCGACGTATTCTGCAACGAGTCCAGGTCCTGGCTTACTATAGAAAATACCTTGAGGTTGACATTGTACCGCAGTCTGTGTTCGCTCCAAGGTCATCAAGCTCTGACCACTTCTAATGGTTTTGATACTTGACTCACGTAGCAAGGTGTCGCTGTTATACGAGCGCACGTTAGTCTCGATATTCCTGTGGCATATAACTCGGATTTTTATTCTTACACTTCTATTTTTACAATCACTCGCCATATTATGCAACATGCAAACTTGCCGGTTGTTGCGACTATTATATACATGCACTGTATATCTTCCAATCGTGACCTACTTCAGAAGAATCGTATGCCCATGTTGCGCGATATGTCCAAGCAACGCGTCCAATCGCCGAATATATGCCTATAGATACAGGCATATACTTTACATACGCTATTGCACAATTTGTAGGTCTGTCTGGACAAAAGTTGATCCGGTTTGTTGAAAACCCGGCACATGAAGGAATATACAGGGTCTTCCATTTTGAACAGCTGCTAGTATGGCCGGATATCTTGAACGATAATTCTTATCCAAGAAAATCTTCAGTGCCGCAAGACGTGTTGGGTTTCGAGCGGGTCGTCATTTCGTGATGTTGAATGCCTTGCAGATGGAGACTCTGAGGTAATCATGAAGGTCAACTTTCGTTCTTCAATAGAATAATAAAAATCTCCTGTCGGAATTCAACAAAACGTTCGATTCCACCTGAAGAAGTACGGGAAGGTTTATCAACTGAACCCTAGTAGCTGAAAAGATATTTCGACCGTAAGAATTCTACGGACTTTCGGACTTTCGATCGTGGGCAACGGGTCGATTCTCAAACATTCGCTCGCGATTTACAGAAGAGCACGAAACTACCAGAAGATGTTCCCATACTCTCGAAGCGGTGCGTTGATTGAAAAATAATTACCGGTCAAGTGTAATGATCGAAAAAAATGATTTCCGAACATTCGATCATCGGTTACGGTTGAATTAAAACAAACGTGGTCGCGTATGTAAATTTGAAAATTTTCGTACAATTGCTGCGAATGAAATATCATCTTCATAGCTATCAAACTTTGTCGTTATACGTATTTCTTTTTCTTTTCTTTTTTTCTCATAGCTGTGTAGAATCGAACGGCTATTCAGCAATACTATTTCAAATGAAACACCCCGAACAATCAGACCTGTAAATTTATTCTCATATTTTCACTTCATCTTTCCATCATGCTGATAAAAGGCAAAGGAAAAGACAAATTTCTGCTCTGGGTATATAGGAGAAAACGAAATTTCAAAAATAATTTCCCTTTGTTTGAAAAAGCATATTACTTTCATCGATCGGAATCGGTGATACCTACATCTAATCGATTATCGTCGCTCCCTGTTCATCTCACTGAATTTTGGAAACGCTTCGCTAATAATCGAATCCATGAGAAACTACCGAATGAAGACGAGAAAAATAAGTCAATTAGAAGTCAACACGCTTATACATATACTTTCTTTCATTTGCATAGAGATACATGGTAAATAATATAGTAATGGATTCGTATTTTGTAACATGAATACGATTCGGTATATCAACTACTGAAAATATCACCAGCGATCAATTCAAAACTCCGACCAATCGGTGTGGGATAATGATTCCGAAGCATTGGCTATTCGTTCCTAACACAATCAACTTCGGTCACTTCTGGCTTGAATTAAAGCTGGCCAGGACATTCCGTTCGAGTATCCAGCATACCAAAGGTGCATCATACTTTACACACTGTTCTCGAATATCGCAACGCGAGGCCTTTCCGGTGATGGGCACAAGAATTTTTCGAATATCCGGAGCATTTGTTTGGTCCCACCACCGACTGGCTCCATCAAATTATTCCACAAAGCGTTGGCGACTGTAATTCGTCAAATGTTCAACGAAGGCGAATCGGAAAGATGTTCGACCAATACAGCAATAGAAATTTGAATGCTAACGATGAAGAGATTGACGTATAAATAAATAACAAGCCATTATTGTTATTCGAAAGGAGTATTGAGCGACAAATGACTCAGCTCCGTGAGAGTTGCATGAACAAATTGTTCCTGCTCGGCCTAAACTATAACCGGGTGTTGATCCGGGTGACTCTGTAGCCGCGTGAAGAACCAACGATGCGATATGCAGGAGACCGGAAGATCTAAAGAAGAAAACAGCCGAAAACCGAAATTTCATTTCAGCTTGTTAGTAAGAGCGGACAACTATTTCCTGCAGATCATATCTTCACATCCCAGAATCCATTGAATATATATCTGTGTCGAGCGGTGGTAACGATGTATAAAGATCGCCGTATTACATGACTGAAAGCCAATACATTTTGTGAAACGACGACCTTCTCGTTCACCCGAACCATTATGTAAGATGCCCGTCGTTAAGTAACAGGCATTTCTCGAACTTGATCAAAATTGTCACGTCGTATGCACGCTCATTTGGCCGTTTTCGAATTTGGGTTCCGTATCCTGTCAGGTGCTCCGGATTACGGTGCAATGGTTCAGGTATATCCGTATGCCCACGTAACAAGCCAATAGTGAAATGGCTCGCGTCGATGTAACTCATCCCCTCGATCCAATTGCATAAAACTCATCGACAACGAGATCGGTGCCACAGATTGTACGGCGGAGCGATTTGCGTTGACGGACAATAGTTTGAATGAAGAAATTTTCTACCTTTCTGCGGTAAAAAGAGAAGAAAGACACCGAACAGATAATCATTTTACGGCGTTCACCGAAATTTTTCAATTTTTCCAGCCAGCGATAAGCCACTATTGAAAAATTCGCCGGAGCTACACGGTCTTCCCTCAAGTATGAGAAGTAATTGCAGATGTTCATATTGGGTGTCTTTTGAAACATATATATGTACTCGCATACTTCATTCATGAATGAAATGGCTTATCGACATGTATTTCCATATACCTATCTCGGCGATCTAGGACGGCGATCATCCTAAATGTACCTACAATTAGAAATCTTTCATAGATACTAGATACGGAAATTTCAAAGTCACTCAAGGACCACCCAATTATATACAGATTATATACTTATAGCACGGTTCGATCGATGTAGTCGACGCGATATTGCCAATAACCGAAAAGAAACTGTATGGCCACATTCACGATTGTATAATACATAGGCAAGGTGGGGTTCGGTATATGTTAAACAAATTATTTATTCAATCATGGCGATCGAACCGACAATGATCTGCAAGTATGAATTTTGCGTAAGCTTTGCATCAGATATTCGTTGCACGAAAATTTTCGAACAATTTTGGATAAAATTGCATCGTGCATGCATGCCTTTTTGAACGAAGTGAAACCAATCTGAGGAAAAGTATGACCAATCGGTCGAGACGTTCGATAAATTTGGAATCATCGTATTCTCAGCAAATCATAGTTGAGCAACGACTGGAAATGATTTCTCCTGAAATTCCGGCCTGAAAATTATATCATATTCCACGGTTTCACACCGGCGCGGCGGAAGGGGCGCGAAAAATAATAAAGTATTGGAAATATTTTCGTAAAAAAGAAGCTGTTCCATAAAATCAGATGAAAGCAATGATTTCCGGATAAGTGATTTAATTCACGTAATCGTATAGCTTGTGATATAGTTACGCGAGAAAGTCTGAAATTCGAAATTCGCAACATGAGTATTTCCTGTCAAGTTGTCGATGTAAGAAATGCCCGCGCGTTCGTTACATCTGTCCTTTTCTTTTTCTTTGGTTTGGCTTTTTTTTTCTTTTTTTTTTTTTCTCTTTTCCAACCGAATTACTTCGGGTTCGAAATATCTAGAAGATGAATATTTCATCAACGCTTTCTCCGCTCTGATCGTGATACCTGCGGAAGAAAAATACCAAAACGAGATTTATTCTGTTGAACTTGAGTTGAAACGGATACAGTATCAGAATTGGGCTGGAATTTGTCATTCACGAGTAGCTGTTGTGGGTAAAATGCGGCAGGGTAAAACGTCTGTAATCAGTAGATTTTTGAAAATCATTTATCGACTCACTGACTCTTTTGTAAATCTGAAAAATTCTATCCACTCGTGAGACCATCTTCGACCATAGGTATGCAAGAGCGCACGTCCTGAACGAAGATGTGACACACCAGAAGTCGTCCAGTAATTTCTTTCGCTGGTATTAGCTTCGGATAAGGGAGAAAAGATACCAATGTTCTTGGTGAATTATTTCCGATAATTCTGAGCGCTTGCATCGAATCTCTTCGATGACGATGAAGCAACGATGACAGCGACGATTGGTAGGACATATCACTAAAGAAGTCGTTCCCACCCGTCATCAAAGTAATTATCTACGTTCGTAAATCAGGTTGTGAAATACGTTTTCGTTTCAATTATAATCTCAGCATCGATTCATAATCAGCTTATTACGTAACGAATGTGTTACAGGCTCGAAATTTTCAGGCTCAAGTATTCGGAAATCACCGGGGAACTTGTCTCAGATCGGCTATAACTTCTTTCCTCGCCTCGTTTCGTCCTTCTTCGTGAATAATAATTTGCTGAAGAAATTTAAAAATGTTGCACATCCGTATGCGGGGGGGGGGGGGGGGGGGGAGAAAAGTTGGGGAAAAGAAAGAGATTTGCGGTCGGACAGAAGCCACATAGAATTGCATCTCTTCGAACAAGTAGTCTTTGCCAATCAAGTCACGATAAATGAAAGTTACTCGTGATAATAAATGAGGCATATAAAGGCGAAGCGTGGGTATTATGAAATGTTGCATTATATACTCTCGCCGTACATTATTGTAGACATGCTTTTCAATCCGTAGGTAGAGATACTCGGTAGGTCGTAGACCCGAGAGTCAAGGTAGTAATTGTATAGGCTTCACCTTCCAATGATTTTCGAGATTAACTATCGGATCGTTCCTATTCATACTTTTTACTAAGATTTCAGCCATGAAAGGCACATCCCTCAACATGCCCCCGCCCTCGGCTACGTTAAACTGAGATTTCTTTTCCGCCGTGAAAGCATCGGCCCGAGCATAACCAATCAGATTTGGATGAAATTCCTGGGAGTTTCGAGAGCCGATAATCTTTTCAGGGAGACTAGTAACTCGCCTGAGACGAGTTTCACTGCAACCGTTACGCTATCGCTGCAGCCGTGACTTCACCCTTCGAATTATACAACGTTATTCCACCTCAATCGCATTCGATTATATATACGACCACGCGAACTCCGAGGTGTTCCCGAGTGCATAATTACATGGCTAGCGAAGGTAATGTTAGCTCATTCGCCACGTAATGATACAGACTCGAGAATGATCCAACGAGGATATATCAGCGAAATGACATGGATTCGAGAAATGGATCTGAATTTCTATTGCAATTATTTAGCCTTGCATGTTCAATTGGATAATATTTCCACGCTTTTGTTTAAGGTAGATATCGCGGGCTATTCAACGCCTCGATCTCCTGCCGTCAAAGCTCATGTCACGATTGTCAAGATTATCCGATGCCTCGTTCACTAGGTACCTATTGTAACGTAGGATTCGTCGGAATGTTATGCAACGTACGGTTTCGTTGTGAGAAGCTCTCTTCGACTTTTGACTGGCCGATAACTGTTGCTCACATGCTATACCTATACGTAGATCATAGTAATTGAATATCCACGTTCAAATACAGAATTGACTAACGAACAACGCCTCTCTCCAGGGTGCCATTCCGGTTACATCCATTATCTCGAAAAGGAAAAATCCATTAATATTTTTGGTAGAGTTAGAAATTCTGTCCGGGTACCTCGACCTCCAGCTGAGCACGAAACTCCACGGTCTCCTGTGACCGGTCGAAAGATTTTTGACACAATTGCCCCGAATCGAGCTGAGACAGAGTCACCTATCAGGCCAATCACATCAATGTCACCTCATAGCCCCAATCCGTGCACGGATCTTGGCGTGTGGAGAAAATGCGGAAAAGAAGAAGAGTGTGATAAGGAGTTGAGTTGTAAGGCTCATTCGGACTTGATCCATAGACGAACAATTTTCCTGATTGTAGATTAAATGTGAAAATTTCACTTCGCCGTAATTGGTCAACAGCCGATCGACTGACTGATTGACTGACTGACAATGAGTATTAGTTCAACGTCATAAATCGTTTCGGACATTGCTCAAGTCTCGATTAATTTCAACCGCTGAGAAATGCTCTCCGAACTGTTTCTTCTTTTTCTTTTTCACGTTTGTTAACAACTATAATGACGCTGTAGCCACCTGTGATGTTGCAAGTGAATGGTACGCCTCCATTCACTTGAACTTGAACTTTTGCTTGGTTTCTTGCATCTTGGAGCGGGCGTTTTCATTCGAACCCGTTCCGCCTGTGATACGGAGCAAATTTTTAATTGCGTAGTAGTTTAAAAACCGTATCGCACTTCCATGGCATCTGAAAGATCGTACCGAGTCGAATGTTTGCGGTTTTTAGTTCGAATAAATTTCGGCCGCTAACGTACTACGCAGCATGATATAATATAATAATTCATCTGGAATTATTATCGGCACAACAATCGAGAACCATGACTACTCCTCTCTAATGACACTGTAAGACCGGTATGAAACATGTAGAAGCTCGCGAGGTGGAGCGCATACTTTTTTTATCGAACACGAAAACGACCATCGAACTTTGAACTTTGTGTCTGAAGGCTCTTTTTTTGACGGCTTCATAATACGAACTTTCTTCAATTACGTAAATGCATAATTATCAAACAGATATGAATGTTATTCGGATTTAGGTAGTTCAGGAGTATATTGATACAATCGTAGTAGATAATACACCTACTCACGATTGCGTGAGTCGAGTTCCGAATCGATCTCTAAGTACACTCGATTGAAATTATTCAATGTCGATCGCTCAGATTCACTGCAGTCCAATGAAAACTAATTGTAAGAACTTGGCGAAAACCGTTTGTCATAATATTTCCATTGTATCCAACTTTTTTCGCGGTTATTTGCGTACTAATTGCTGGATGTATAATTCATAGAACCGACTATTCCCGCGACTATTGTATTTCACCTCCATACCGATACTCATCTACCTAGGTGAAAGTTTGGCACGTCAATTGTGTCAATTATTGCATGTCAAGTAGAATCGTGATTTTGTAAGTTCTACCTCACAGCAGGCAGGCGAGGAACCGGTACTTCATTCACGGTCAAGGTACATAATTTATCAAAGGGCCCAAGAATAGGATAATTTTGAAGATCGTTCCATTATTCGCTGTGTGATAATCAATCCGTAGTCCCGAATAAATACGATCACCTCGATTTCTACTGATACTATAACCGGCGATAGCTCTCGCCTGAGGTACGCGGCACCGCGTGACCATATTCTATGATTCTATGCGTGTGTCATTTTTTAGGGACCCAGCTAATTCCGGTCAAATACCGAAATATACTCTTCGGAGACATGAACGAGCGTCGGGATACTGGGATCAACGAGGGTATTGTAACTCTGAATTGAGTCGTCGAGGTTTTTATTTCGCAACAAGTTTCTTCGAGCTTGCATGATGAATTTGTTCTATTTGAAGAACATGTTGGACAGGCACATGTCTTACGTAAATCATAATCCCAGATTTCACATTACATTTTCGTATAGGATAGTTTATCTGACGAAGCTATAATATGATGGTCGAACGGCTTACGTTTCTGTATACATACATATAGGTATATACGAAATAAGAAATAAGAATCATGAAAATCGATCTACTGTACATAAATAACCGGATTTTTTAATAGTCGGTAATCTAATGCAATGATCCGGTATTAATTTGACCTAAAATGTAAAAACAAAACCGATGTACACATTTCGATGTTCGCGACGATTAGTTCTTCTATCCCCGCGGATGAATAGGTAACTCCAATCACATGCCGGCGGACAAATAATATGATCAACGATATAAAACCTTCCGTCAAACTCGTGTCATCGTTTCGCTGTCCATGTAACGCCTCCGCGTATGAGTTGGATCAGACTTCTGGACTTGAAACGAAATGTAAAACTCTGTCGTAATATTGGAAGCATAATATTGCTGGCAGCTCTGTTGAGAATCGTTATATATTCGCGCCGTGGAATGAGCCGGATTCAATGAAACTAATTGAATTTGGAAGAAATCGATCCAATTATTATGTGATATTGAGGATACACTTGAACATTATAGATCTTACGATCAAAGGATGAATTTTGCATTAGATATTTATCATATAATTATTGAGATAGAAGACGAGAATCGTGAGAACAATATAATATTATAACCACGTGTACAATTTATAATATTGTGCAATGCACGTCATTTATAGTGGAGAATGACATTTTTATATTGGGCGAAGAATGTGAAAATTCCTAATTTAAATAATAATTTATCCTACAAGCTACAGATGTATAAACTAAAATTGCGATCGTCCGTCGAAGTCTTTCCTGCTCCTAATCGTACCATCTACTACTAACATTATTTTTCACAAATTATATAATCATAGAGAGGTGTATCACTTTCGAGCTAAAAATCAGCTATAATTGGTTAGACTAACATCACATCAGAGCGTGTCGTAAACGACTTTCAATATGTATGAGAATTTGAATTTCTTATATGAAAAGAGGAGAAAAATCAACTTTCTCGTATTACGGTTCGGCGTAGTGATAATTGGCCCGGTAAAGGTCCGATATTGGAGAAGCATTTGAATTCGGAAGAGGGGAAACTCGAGCTGGAAGCTTAGTTATCCAACTGTAGCTGCAAGCCAAGCATCGCAAAGAATATCGCAACTGAATCATTCAATTGATAGTAACATTTGATAATTCTACGTTATAATTTCGAACGAATACATCTCGCGACTAGATCTCAGGAGAAGAGTCCTCTTTCCATACGATACCGAACTTCGGCTGAAGTAAGTTCGCGGCATCGGTTATTTTCATCGCATATATATACATATGGCTCTAATTACATAATTGCATAGTTTCCTTCATCTATCGCACAGAACATAGCAACGCTGCTTCGACTAATTAATATTACACGCTCGAGCGCCGCACCGAGTTATATTCAAACAATCTATTACCAGACTTCTAATTATGTGTTATTATTTCGTAATGTTGATATGTAAGGTCTTTCCGGTGTCGGGCACAGGAATTTCTTGAACGGCACATCCCAATTCCTTGACTTATTCCCGATAGGCTCCAACAGGTTATTCCACAGGGCATTAGCAGCTGAAATATTTGAATGAACAGCGTCAGTCGTACGATTTTTGTATATTCTACAAAGTAGAGAATTCAAACCCTGAATTGAGATTCGTTCGACGATTAGTTCGATTGCCTGATCAAAATAATTTCCACCGAGATGCATGGTTCGCGGATTTCCGTTAATTCGACGTATCTCTATGATATTGGCAACTTGTGCACATAGCGGACACAACGACAAACTTGTCCAATGTATGCGATACATGCAGAGAGTCGTAAATTGAACCCGGATGGCCCAGTTTCAAAAATTACACAAGAGCTAGTGAAAAGAAGAGAAAGAAGTAGCCGGAGGTGTAGCCGGGGACAGCATATGTATAGGTACGCATCGCGAGCTGCTAATCGAAGAGCGGATCGATTGGCATGCAAAAGTCACTATCCGGGTAATTGACTCGCGTTATTTTCATAACCGATATTTCATAAACGATAAGTACACCGAGAATCTAGCTTTTACTCGTTCAAGTTTCCGTATACCAGCCCAAAAATTGAAAGTTCCAGATCAGGGGTCGGACATGCGAATTAAATATTACAGCACACCGCAGTTATGCACATACGCACATGCCTGTATTGTATTACGCAAGAAAAGACCGTATGCAATACGTTGGGGTTCCCATTAGCCTCGCTGCCTCTATAATTCACGATGCGCTGGTGTGTGATAAAAGGAACACAGGGGAAAAATTGAGCAAAGTGAAAAAAAAGGGGAGAAAAGAGTTGCATCCGACCCATGACATGTATATCAGGATATCAAAGAAGTTAAACTATGAAGAGGCACGAGCCATAGATCACGAAATAATTACATCATGTAGGTACCTATGTATCCCCGATTGCCCAACAATAAATTTTACGGATCTCCGCGGAGTTATATCATCGATGAAATTAAGGAACCGGGAGTTTGGAAACTGCATTGACTTCTCATATCGACATGTGAACGTCCCCCTCTGGAGCTCACGTACACTTCGCGTGGTGGTCCACCGCAAGTAATTCGGTCAGGATTAGGGCGATAGTTATTTTCACGAATCTGATCGACCGATCGCCGTGCATATGTAACGTAATTTTTTGAATAGATCATGAATAAGATATCCAAGAACGAATCCCGGATCCCAGGGCAAATAAATCTTTGAATACGAAACCAGCGTAGTTGACAGGCATGTACCGCACGATCGCATGCGTCTCAGTGCGAGTGAGTACCTACGCATATGTATGCAAGTAGTACGCACATATGTATACGCCTATATGTTAAACGTATGTGTGTATATGTACGTAATAGTGCTCACCTCTGGCGTAACTTTTCTGACTGAGGTGAAAACAGTCTACGGATAAGTAAGTGAAATCAGTCAAACCGGAATCTAATACTGGAAACGATATATTCGTTGTAAAAGGTTGAGTAACTATCGTGAAGTCTTCCGTCTGAAATTCCGGCAGCATTGCGATTTCTTCTTCTAGCTTTTGCCACCTGTGGATAAACAAGCGCTCGATAATGTACGGTACGACAACGGCTGTTAACATAATTCTTCTCAAGAATGAATGAAAAATCTTTAGACACGTGATAGGCGGCTACATACAAATCCTCATAATTGATATCACGCTATCAAGATGCCATTTCTCGTCTTTTTTTCCTTATCACAGCCTCTCAAAGACAATCGTCATTGGACGAGGAAAGGAAAGAGAGAGAAATAGAAAGAAGAAGGTTATCCTGAGTCGGTGAAAGCAGAAACCAACAGTCGATATAATCAAATCTTTGGAGAAAAAATCCTCGTAGATTTTACGTATTCGCAGTTGATGTGAGGAACTTTGTGAAGTGAGAAAGAGACGTTGATCGTTGGTATCACATTACCAGACCAGAGGTTTATCGGAATGAATGTTTTTCAACTTACTCGCGCATGATCGCGTAGTATTCCTCTCGGTATGGTCGGAACCTCAAACTGAATAGACATCCGCATTCGAAGTAAGTTACAGTATTGCAGAACGGAGATCGGCCAGCGAATTCCACCATTACTTTCAGGTTCGGTGCTAACACCAACGAAATTATAGTTCTGGGCAAGTTGTCTCTAATTATTCGGAAGGTAGTCATCAGGTCCTCCCGATGTTTATCCAAAACTGACCGTGGAGAACGTTGATAACACATTTCGATGCAGAAATCGTTCGGACCGATCATCACGTTGATTAGCTGTAGAATAATTTGGATGAATATTAAACGACTTCGCGAGAGATTTTTCGATTGATAACCGTCAGACATACGTCCCTCAGAAATGAACGTCTCTCATTTTGTAATATAAGCTCATCACATTTCAATATGATTATCCCCGCTTCCTGAATGTATAGAGAAATCAACAGGAAGTTCCTCCATTAGCGTATATCTTCAGTTCGTAAATCAATTATCCATAATTATTCAAATTTCCATGCAAAAATACGAATAGAACATTCCCAACAATTATTATGAATTTTCATGGTATCTGTTTAACTGGTAAATGGTAAATGATATTCTTTCTTTCGTGTGAAAAAAAAGTGAAAGATCAAAAAACCCAAATCATGGTCGAACGTGGATACAACACTGGAATATGCGCTCGTGTGCAATCTATACCTTCCAATGTGTTTTCAAATCCACCCTTGGGTCCCTCTTGATCCGTTTAACCAAAGTATCAGCCATGTATGGTAGGTCCGACGATATGGCTAGTCCTTCGGCGACATTGAACTGGGACTCTTTATGAGTTGTGAAAGCATCGGCGAGTGCATAACCGACAAGGTTAGGATTGAACACCTTTGAACGGAAAAAATGAAGAGTGATTCCTAATTCATACAGTTAATACTTGTACGGCTGTCTTTATACAGGGTGGCCCGGAATTGACGCCGACATTTTGAACGGGGTATTCTTTGTTGAAAACTGGATCGAAAATTCATCATCAATTTGTTTCCCAAGACGCATAGAATCTGTTTTATGGTCCATTGAAGATTGGCCGGTCACGCGTGTCCTATAATACAGGAGTAGCGTTAGTGTGTCGCGCGATCGATCGGGTTGTGTGCCCTTCATTCGTTTGCTCGTATGCCACACGTCGACAAGCGCCCGATCATAGAACGTGTGTCACTGGCTGTTCTTCGTTCGACCATAACAAAGAATCTATGTTTCTTGTAAAACAAATTGACGAGGAATTTTCGATTCCGTTTTCAACAGAGAATACTCCGTTGAAAATCTCGGTGTGAATTCCGGGTCGCCTTCGCGTGTCCTCAGCGCCGGCTTTAGACGGTGAGCGAGTGAAGCTGCCGTCTCAGGGTGCACGGACGACGGTACGTTTGAGAAAAATTGCAAATTTTTTTAAAGTCCGGCTTCGTATGTAGGGATGACTCCCATTGGAGCATCGGGTTGTCTTTACGAATGGGCATCAATCGTAAGTGATTGTCAGACCGGTTAGGGCCAGGGGGGCGGCCGCGATGGACTTTGCCTCGGGCGGCCAAATATCTGAAGCCGGTGCTGTATGGGTGTTGCTCAGGACTAGATAAAAATATGACGAAAGCCTACCTTGATAATATTCGGCAAGGTAAGATATTCTCGCCAAGTAGACTGTCCACCGGCGGCCCAAGAAATACCACGATTTTCAACGAGCACGTGTAAAAATTCCGATGCCGCTGCTCCAAAACCTGCTGTTAAAGAATCACCCATCGCTGCGATGACGTCTATGTCGCCTGGCCTTAGTTTGTGAACGGACTCCGGAGGCTTCTGAGATCTGGTATCTGAGGCGAATTCATGGAGGAAAAAATGTTCGAGTTTCAGTGTTCGCCGCGTGTAAAATCTCGAGCCAATCGGACAACGTACCTGTGAGGTTGCAAGGAAATCGCGTAGCCGAGTTGACAGACGTTTGCAGTTTTCGTTGACTCCTTGCACGGTTTACCTGCCATCCTCCAGAAGCGCTGGTCTTACCTGTAAGATTGACGAAACGAAAAATAATTTAGAATCCTCGTCCATCGGATATCACATCACTCTTCATGCGGGGCACAGGCGTAATTATATTGTTCTGAAACCCCAAAAAGATATTTTCTCATACCTATAAGTTTGAAATAAGTTTCACGAATAAGTCTGTACAATTCAATGTTATCCTCCAAAGCTGTACGTTGGGAATGACAAACTGTAGAAAAGACGAAGACTAATAATACGATGGATTGATAGATCCTCATGGTGAATCTTTGGAAATAAAAGAAAATATTTATCAGGAAAACAGAATAAGCGAATCGCACTTACGATGATTAAGCCCAGATCATTAGTAGTTATAGTTGGCACGGTAAGCCGGTGGTTATTATTCGTATAGCTTGTCATGCAAGATTCCGATTTCCTGTAATACACGTCAGCAGTACCTACCTCGAGCGCTGCATCGCGACGACAATTATTTCATTTGACACAAAAATCCGTTCGAATTACGCAATCCAGAAGATCGTTCTCAATAGCTTTTAAATTATACAGAAACATTTTTCTCATGGGTTAAATTTGGGGCACAGCAGCTTTTTGCCGTGAACATCTCATTAACCACGGCTCTTTTTCATCGTGAGTATTTAGTTCAAGGTACACTCGAGAATGTCGTTCATCTTGCCAAGTACTGGCCGGAGCCAATTTCATATCTATCGCATATTTAAAAGCGCTGTCGGTGTAATTACAGTCACGCATGAAAACCCAGCAGAAAATCTTCGCACCGTGTTAGTGTGAAATTAATTATCATTATCATATTCCATGTAGCCAATGATGATGCAACGGCGATGGGATTACGCTCATAATTCATACCTATAACAATTGCTCTAAGGCGGTCTGCAAATCGCAATCCTCGGACAAAGGTTAACAAGGATCTTCAACCCATGGAGTGTGAGAGCAGCGGAGTAGAGGTCATGACGTTCAAGGCGGAATCATATACTTTTCCCGTCTGTATATGTCATACAACAGGTTCTGAAATGTGGAAAAAGAATCATGGAATTATCATAAATACAACCTGCAGCAATGCAGCAAGAAAATAGCATTGCATGGCAGTAGTCAGGAAAGGTGCAGACGCAACATCCAAAAGCGGGGTGACTAATTTGGATACCATATAAAATACCGTCATGGGAATAATACAATCCATTATCCTTTCAACCCCCCAACCTTTTCAATGATGGATATAAGCTCGGCACATCGATCGATGGAGAAGTGTGAAAATTTGAAACCCATCGTATTCTTTAGTGGTGCAGTTCGAATGAAATATATATAATACATCGCAAGAACATGTGAGATTTTATGAATCATCGTGAATTATCTTA
The DNA here is from genome assembly GCA_963170745.1 of Phymatocera aterrima. Taxonomy (NCBI): domain Eukaryota; kingdom Metazoa; phylum Arthropoda; class Insecta; order Hymenoptera; family Tenthredinidae; genus Phymatocera; species Phymatocera aterrima. Next base: position 14,813,970 of record OY720662.1, read on the forward strand.
TAAATTACTATCCAAAATGGTGCCGACGGAGCTGAGGTCACCTCGAATTTTGAATAAAATATATTTTCGTGATTGCAAATGTGTTCTGTTTAATGATTCAGAATAACACCGGCGAACCGTCAGACAAAGTACTGAAACATTGACTCGACTCTATCGACTGAGACCTTTTCTCAAATTCACAAGTTCGAGTGTTAGCTTCAATAGGTGGGATATATTTTCGATCGATGAAAAATCGTACGCACCGGTTGTTTCGGCGGGAAGAAATGTTTCGATTTTCAAAATAGTTAAAATTGCGACAAAAATTTGAGCGGATCTCCCCCGGTCAATTTGTCCGTATTCGAATTTTTTTCGTTTAGTAGGTTTTGATTCTTTGGTAAAACACATACACCGGTTGTTTTTTGTTGTTGTTTCGAGTCGTACCGGCCTGGGAATTTTGACGGAAAAGTCGAACGAATGTAACACACGTATGAAAGATTGTGATCGACTATTGTTGAAGAATGGAAGCGTGCGAATGGCAGAAGAGGAATGGCAATTTCGAGATACATATTACTTTTTACGTTTGCTGTAGAATTTAATAATCCCAAGCCGAGGAGCATAAATCTTGGTGATTAAATCTGACTTGGAAAACAGAATCTTACATCGTTCAAGGAGCTAGAGGCGAATATATTGCGCCCTGTGATTTTCAGTGAGCGCAACACATAACATAACTTGTGTTATGTTTGGAAATTTGTTAGTTAGTCTGTAGTAATTGGTCATTGAATATCCTACCTTACAGCGCGGGTGATGCGCGTGTGTCAACCTCAAGATTAAATCCTACTCAAGATACGACGATCCAAGTCGACATGGGACTGTGAACGAGACTGTGAATCTTACAATATGTGGAATAATTGGTCTCTTGTATGTTGAGATTATTCATTAGTTGGAAATATTAATTTCCAGGTGCAGGTTTTTTTGGGAATTTATTAATTCCAAGGCTTGGATTGT